>BSDF01000002.1:96550988-98040154 GCA_027925045.1 Hypotaenidia okinawae | reverse complement strand
TACAAAAGACCCTTATTTACTCACTGTAAGGAAATTGAGGCAGCTTTTGTATATTTTAAATATGTAAAACTCACGAGTACTTGCGGTTGCTGCTGCATCCTATACTTCCCAGTTAAACTCCACTTGACAGCACGTGAGCCTTTACACGATTCAACTTTACAGTTACCTTTCATTTCCTGATTCTATCAAAGCAATGCTGTGGGGTGGGGTTTTGTTTTTTGGGTTTAAAAAAAAAAAAATGGAAAGAAATTGTTCTTTGAGAAAAACACATAGCTTTCGGTTTTATTTAGAATTGCTGTTAACCAAAATAACACAATTTGCCATGCCTTTCGAATTAATTTCTCAGGCTGCACTGTGGTGTGTGTGCAGTTAAAATGTGGCAATAAAACAAATAGTCTTATAAATTCATGTACAAGATGTTCCAAGAGTGCAGTCAGAAGAGAAGGGGACAAAGAGGACTGGTGAAGGATAAAACACAGTGCAGACTCATTTGCAGTTCTGCAGCGAATGCCTTTATGCGGCTATGCCTTTCTTCTCCCCTCCTTCTCAAAAGCAAGAGACTTCCAGGAGAGACTGAACTTTAAATTTGTTTTTGGCATTTGGTATGGGGAGGGATTTACTAGGAGCTACAAGAGGAAGAGTTAGCGATTTAGGACTAACTTCAACATACTTGCTCTTCCTTTAACTGTTTAAAGGCAAGATTTGTTTTACAATGTAACCAGGTATCTTTTTTCTGTCTCTAGTTTGCAGACCAAATTAGGGGAACACCAAAGGCTTTCATTTTTACGTCTGCATCCACAGCACATCAGGAGCTAAGTCAGAAACAGATGCCTGGGTTCTCCTGCTCTAACCGTGAGACTCTAACCCTATGTTTTCGCCAATGTGAGAGCTCATGGCTGTTGAGCTGACAGCGTTCTGAATATTTAGGAAGCTGCCCAAGTAGAAGCTGCGTCACTGGTGGCTTGTATTTTTAGCTGGTGTCATCATCTCACCATCCACTCTACCCAACATCAGTTTGGCTGTGTGTTTCCATGCAGCCTATCCATTCTCTGCTCTTCTCCATTCCTGCCAGAGAGGGTTTCTGAGCTGCTCTGCAGTACCCTCCACTACTTAGGCAAATCTCTTAAGGTATTATAATACATTGCTTAAGAGAGGCTAGCAATCAAGGAGCTACATGAGAGGCACTCGGGCCATTTATATCTACAATATAATTCTGATTATAGAGGTAAAAATATGCCAAACATACACACACAAAGATAGCACATGTGTAGTAGATGGCTCCTTCGCAGGCATATGTATTATAGTAAAGCCTGTGGATGCTTCAGGCCTACTTTCACCCTGACTATTCCCACCATTAATGCAGTGTGAAACTACAGCAGGCAAAAAATAGGGGAAGTTATCAGCTCCAAGACGTTTAATAAGGTTTCATAATTACAGACCAAAAGGATCACTGCAGAGACAGATCACAGCAGGTAAAGAAGTGTAAGAGGCCAGGTTGAGTGGCAGGGTTTTGCAGTTGTCAAGCACATCCCGAAGCTGACTAAAATAATGGCTGCACTTTGTTGGAGCACAGAGCTAAATGGAAAAACACCCTGCAAACAATATTGTTCAGTCTCACGGGGAGCCGCTCCATCCTCCCATAACACAATGAAGAAGCTTTACTACCCTAAACCAAAGGAAACACAGACCAGATATTTTTAACGGAGGGATTTAACTGTTTCTCTCAAAACCCCCCTCCAACAAACCCAAAACAACAAACACAGAACATTGGCTTTCTACCAAATAATTCAAACTATATAGAGGAGAAACACAGCTAAACCGCCCTGGGAACTGTGACTCACAGTGTCAGGCGTCCTCCTTGTTGCAGAGGGGAAACAGTTTGCACCACCCTTTTTCCTGGCACTGCCTGTTTCCTCCTCTCCTGCTCCGGGATGCAGCCCAGCCCAATGACCCACGAGGCCACGGTGCTTAATATATTCTGCCCACCTCATACAGAGGATAAAGTAGTCTACCCACAGCTCCTTGGGGTCTTGTATAGGACAGCAGGTAGTCCTTGCTCTTCTGTGCAAGCATTCAAAAAGGCTTCAAATATTTGTCAAAATCAAAATGTTGCTGATGTGACTAATATTTCAGTGTAATTTGCAATTACTTGTTGGAACACTTTCAGCAACTTCAATATGATGAGAACTTCTATTGTTCAGTTTATCTCAAATATACTCTGTTAAGGCTGCCAGAAAAGTTGTACCTACCACTTAAATGTGTCAAATATAAGTTGGTGAGTCTAAGTGTGTGGATGAGGTTTCATGCTAGCCTTCCTAAACCTGACCTTCAGTTCTGGTTTACTGGTCTCCTCTCCTACCCACTCATGGAACAAATTAAATTGAAGGGTACTCAGTTCTGCTGTAATTAATTTTTAAGGTTAAGTAAAGCATCATGAGTTCTGTTACTGATGTGATTCTGGTCCTTTGTGGCATGGAGTTCACTGCCAGCTGGCTTTTCAGCACACACAAACTACTCAGGTCTGTAGCAGATCTCTTCATCCTGTCCCTAGTTCTGTTAAATTCTGGGAGCTGGACTTGATGATGCTGATGAGTCCCTTCCAACTCAAGATACTCTATGATTTTTAAGGCGGACCTCTACCTCTACCTCTGCAAATTGCATTTCCTGTTTTCCTCAAACTCCTAACACTGGGGAAGGTACTGCGGGTAGATATAGATCCTGTGGTTCTCTGGAATAGCACTCTCTTTCCAAAATTAACTTCAAACACAGTGTAGCTGTAATCCAGTTTCTTGCCTGGGAAAGTACCTACTCTATTCTTCTGTCCTATTCCTTCAAGAGCCCTCCCAAGTGAGATCTAACTGTCCTCTCTCCTATCTGCTGGTTTATGCACTGCATCAAATGGGAACAGATCAAGTGATGATGATCCCTTCCAACAAATATCCAGACATTGCCTGTACACCTCAGAGCTTGACTATGGCAACAAACCTGCCGTGACTGGGTTTCCAACCCACTGAGAGCTTGAGTTTGTTGCAACATGGATGGCTTCATTAAGCAGGATTTCATTTATTTATTTAATTTGTGCTAGCTCACAAATGTCATGTTCAAGTTAGAGTCTCGTAGCTGGAGGATCTCATGGCAGTGCTCTTTGTGCTTTTGCTGTTTGTTTGGGAACAGATTTCCAAGAGTGGTGGAAACTGCCTTTTGTTCCACTGCTGTGTTTTTATCTTTGTCTACATACCAAATGAGAGACAGCAGGCAGTGAATCAATTTCTTCAGCAATATCCCATTGCTGTTATCTTTGCAGAGAGTTGGTATCTGTGGTAGCCCCCAAATCTAAGAATTCTATTTCCATTGCTTCTTGAGAAGGGGAAAATCTTCTTTAATATTTTAAAAAATCCTTTTTCTTCCAGCTTCTGTATCTTGTGAACAGATGACTAAAATATACCTGGGGTATGGCAATGACTTCACAGTTACTGCTTCCCAGTTTAAATTGTAAAACTTCTGACACGCTCCATAAAAATATCTTGTAATGTTTTCTCTTACAGCAAATTTTCATTATAAACTGCTTTATAAATTCATCATGAACATAAAAGGAAATATTCATGAAAGCTGAGCACACTGCAAGCTGTACTTGGCAGCCACACTGGATAATATACATGACAGAAAAATGGAAACAGAAAAAGTAATTCAGAGTGGATATGAATATGAACTTTATCAGACTTGTTCCAAATCAGTAACGATTGACAAAAGATTCATTCTCCAAAGATAACTTTTAAATTACTGGATTTCCATCACTTTAGTACAAATTACCATTCCTTTGAATATCTTTTTGGAAAAGAAAGGTGAGATTAAAGGAAAATTATCAGATTTACTTTGTAGTTAAACTCCAATAATGAAACACCTACCTACAGATGCATTTCTTTCTTAATATAGGTCAGGCTAATAGAAAAATTCTACACAATTTATTTTCTTAATAAAAAAATATCTAGGCCAACCCCTCCACACACACTTATTTCATTAGGAAATTTCAGGGGTGGCTGACTCAAACTGAGACAGCTTAGTTTTAAATGTTTGTATTTCTTAGTTGAAATGGCTCTCAGTCAGGTGATCTCCCCAGTCATTAACCTGATGCAGTGCACTGTGGGGCCCATGGGCAATGGCAATCTGTCTGGGAAGCTCAAACCCTTGAGAAAAATGGGAAGATGAATTGCATTTGAGGTACTGAGGGAAGGCCAGAGGAGAAGTTAGCTTCAAACCAAGACAAAATTACATGGTTTTATATTTCTCAACTGAAATAAATCAGTATTTTGTTATCCATTTTCAACAGTGGAATTCCCAGGACCTATGAATTCTCATTTTTAACAAATATTACTAAAACCTCAAACACACTTAGGCCTCTTCAATACCTTTTTCACAACAGTTACCAAAGAGCATCCTCTCACTTAGACTACAGGTCACAGGGCACAAGAGTACTAGGAGGTAATGTCAGGTCTCTGTGCAAAGCAGTACACTAAAATTTAGAGGTTCTGGAGTCCAGTTTTGTCTTCCTAAGCATGGCAGCTTGCTGGCTTTCCACCTGTGCTCTCATTGCTACGACAAAAAGAGTCCCACTGAAATAAATTTTCTGTTCTCAGTATTTTTCCTCATAAAACAGCTTCTGTCCTTTTCTCCCAGGGCCTTCCAATTTCTATGGTTTCCTATAGTCAGGACTCTCTTATTTCACAGCACTTGCGTTTCAGTATGGGGATAGTGCGTCCTTCTCTTCATGCAGCACCAGAACACAGCCTGCAATATGAAATAAGAAGAGCTTTTCTATATCTGTATAAAATCCTATTCTGATGAATTTTGCCTCTAAGCTCTGTGATACTTCTGAGTATTTCACTTTCCAATCTGTACCACAATACAAGCTCGTATTCATAGGCTCTGCTGTTAAAGACCACTGGCTTAACCCTTGCTGAACAAGATGTTATTTTCCTTGCTTCCACTCAGTGTGTATCTTTGGATTTGTCTTCTTAAGCATCATAACAGTCGCTGTTAAGAATAACGACCTTCCCATCACTGCCTTTCATAGAGTCTCCAAAATTACAAACTCCTGCCTGATGCTAACCAGCATTTTTTTCTTTCAGTGCCAGCAGTTTCTGTCTCTGTTTAAAAGGCGATGCTCTTTTGCTCTTGGACATTTGTTGTAGTTTTGCGTGGCAGGGTTCTGGTGGAGGAGGGGGCTGCAGGGGTGACTTCTGCAAGAAGCAGCCAGAAGCTCTCTGCAGGCCCCACAGAGCAAACACCAGCCGGCTCAAGGCCGGGGTCATTGCTGACCAAGGCCGAGCCCATCAGCGACGGTCACAGCGCCTCTGGGAATCACAGTTAGGAGAAAAAACCCACAAGCAGATGCTTTTTGCCACCAGAGAAGCAAGTGAGAAGATGTAAGGAACTGTGCAGACACCAAGGTCAGTGATAAAGGGGAGAGGATGAGGTCCCTGGTGCCAAAGAGGAAGATGCCCATGTGGAGAAGCCCATGGTGGAACAGGTGGAGACATACAGAAGATGCTGTGACCTGTGTTGGAGCAAGCCTCTGCTAGCACTTGCAGCCCATGGAGAGAGACAGACGCACAAAGATGAGCAAGAGAGAGATCTGCGCTGGAGCAGGTTTGCTGGAGGCAGATGTGGTGGGGGGAGGGGGGGACGGGGCTTGTGACTCTGTGTAGGACCAGGCTGGAGCAGTTTGTACCTGAGAGACAGAGACATTCTGTGATTTATGACTGCACCCCACAGCAGTGACCCACGCTGGGGCAGCTGGTGAAATGTTGAATCCCTGTGGGAAAGGACTTACAGAGAAGTCTCACAAAGACTGTCTCCCGTGGGTGGGACCCCATGGTGCAGCAGGGGAAGGGTGTGAGGGATGAATGCCCCCCGCCCCCCGCCACGCCCTTGCTAAGAAGGAGAACATCTTGTGAGGAACTGACAGAAACCCCCATTTCCCCATTCCCTGCCCCTCCCCATGCCACAATGGGGGGAAGAAGGGAATGAAATCATGACTAAAGTGAAGTCTGATAAGAAGGGAGGGGTAGGGGGGAAGTAGGGGGAGGTGCTTTAAGATCTGGTCATGCTTCTCATTACCCAACTCTGGTGTCGCTGTGTGTGCAGTGCAATAAATTAGAGAGTTTTCTTTCCTTTATCCTGTGCTGAATCTGTTTTGCCCGTGATGCTGATTCTGGAATGATCTATTTCTGTCCTTATCTCAACTCCTGAGCCTCTCAAAATATATTTTCTCCCCTGTCCAGTGAATAGGGGAGTGATGGAGTGTCTTTGGTGGGTGTCTGGCCTCCAGCCAGGGTCAAACCTCCAGACCATGATACTGATTTCCTTTTTCTTTGGATTATCTCTGGTTTTAATAGAACTGAAGTAGTGAGGAGAGATTAAAAGTTAATTGGGCATGGACCAGCCAAAAGGATGGCCAGGCTAAGTCTCAGGAAGGTTCTATGGCACCAAAAGTATTGACAAAGTTAGAGGATGGATGAAGAGGTGGTAGAAACTGTCAAATGAGCAAATGAGGAAACGTGTTAAAGTCTTGGAGTAGGAGGTACATATTGGGCATGTGAGGTACTGTGGAAGATGGAGCAAGAGATGGATCACAGAGAGGAGGAAAATGGGAAGGGAAGGGAAGGGAAGGGAAGGGAAGGGAAGGGAAGGGAAGGGAAGGGAAGGGAAGGGAAGGGAAGGGAAAATAATAGATGTGGCCATCCACTCAACTGTCACTCAAGTTTTGGACTAACACACAGCTGATGCTAAAGCTTGATACATGCTTGGGAGCAGTGCGACCAGGTGAAAGTGAGAGAAACGTGTACACTAGACACAACAGACAGGAAGAGATAAGGGTGATCCTGGCTGCCATTATAACCAGCAGCTGCTGTCTCCTGCAGCGATCATCTCTTGCATTTTTGGAACAGTTTCTAGGAGCAGCTTTTTCTGAGTGCACTGACTTACAGAAGTGGGGTAGACCAAACTTCCATACTGGGAGATAGATCAGCTTACCCCAAAAACTTCTGGAGTGTGGTACCAGGGATGCCCACACCTTGATGGAGGAGGAAGGATGAATGCTCTCACCCTGTCTTGCACACAAGCACATGAGAACGTGTGAATCAGTGAGTACAGTGTGTTTGATGAGGGGAGGGGGGAGACAAGTTGCCTTTATCTGCATGTTTGTGGGGGGTTACTGGTTGATTGCTCTAATTTTACACTGACTATTCTTGTCATTTTTCTGTTTGCTAGTGCCCAACAGCATTTTGGACTAGTGTTGGCTGTTTTTCTGTTTGCCAGTGATCCAGGCATTTTGGACTTCATTACTTGAAATTTACTGGTGTTCTACCTGAGCAGAAGTTGCTACTGGCAGATCATTCTCTGCATGGCCACAATAAAAAAAAATAAAAATCACTCCCTCCCCATGCTCTCATTCCCCTTTGTTCCCACCTTGCAAATGGGTTTGTGGATTTGAATACAACGTCTTCAGAACCAGGGATAACAGAGAATGGGGAGACAGAACAGGAAATAATCAGACCTTACAGCAGGCAGCCAGGTACTGGCTTAATTAAAAAAAAAAAAAAAGAATTCTTGGTGTTATCTGAGATGCTGGAGGTGGCACCAGATATTTCAAATATCCAGGGAGTGAGGCCATATTTTTGAAATTACCTTCAGCCGGTCAGAGGTCTGAGGCTCAGGTAAAGGAGCCGGAGGTTTTATTTTGCTGAATACCTAGTCCTACTTGTTATTTACATTCAAACACAAATATCTTGACCTATTTATATTTGGAAGCTTAAAGAATAAATAAACTACCCAAAGAAGAGATATTCGGTGCTGTTATGACAGAGAGAGGCCACAAACACAGATCTCCGGGTTCTTTGGGGTTAAGGCACTGTCACCCTTTGGAGAAGCACAACTATTTTCTAAGCACTCACTAGTTTATGCATTCAAATAATTTTCTCTTATGTGCATGTTTTGGAGTTTCTGTATATTTGGCCTCAAACTGCCCCTTCTAAGAATTCTTGTCATCTTCTCTCATTTTTATCTGCTGTAGCATTAGGCAATTACAGTAGAGAATAGTCATGTAAAAAGTTTTTTTTGTTGTTTTTCTCATTGATTCAGATATTTAGAGTCTAATGTTTTTCCAACATACTTCCTCCTACAATTTAATAGTTAATCCTAAACTAATGATAAATTACTTACAGTTTTAAGCATTGATTCAAAAGGAGCACGAGTGTCTGTTTTAACATATAATCCTTTTTAGCACTGTTCTTAAGAATCTTGGAGATTTTCCTTAAAGGCATTTCTGTTCATTTTCTTTTTGTGTCCTATTGTATCATCACTCCTGTTTTATGGAAATAAACAACTGTGTTTTTTCATGTCTGGAGGCCAGACACCCACCAGAGTCACTCTATCACTCTCTTTTTCAGCTGGATAGGGGAGAAAATACATATTGAGAGGCTTAGGAGTCGAGATAAGGACAGGGAGAGATCATTCTGTAATCAGCATCATGGGCAAAACAGACTCAGCACAGAATAAAGGAAAGAAAACTCTCAAATTTATTACACTACCCTGAGACCTTCACTTTGAAGCCCACTTCACCATGTTGGCCAGCTGGCTGCCAAAGATACCTTTGCTTTTTCTAGACAGGTTGATCCCATCCCCCTCTAACAGGTTATAGTCATCAAAGAACACCCCGTTGTCATAAAAGCCACAACCCTCGCCATGGCACCAGGCACACGGCCAGGAGTTGACAGGCATTATACATCTATTTCTGGCTGCCACCTTTCCCCTTCTTGGTAGGACGGATGAAAAGATAACTTGGGCACCAAAGCTTTTCACTTGCACCCCTAGGGCTTTATAGTCTTCTTTGATTCTACCCAGGTTCTGGCTTGCAGTGTCCTTCATGCCCAAATGAAAGAGTAGCAGGGGATAGTAGTCTGTGCTCTTGGTAAGTTGTGGCACCTTCATCTGAGACACATGGAGCTGGGAGCCCTTCAGGAACTGCTCAGCTAAGAGAATTTCAGTGATTCTCTGCTCCATGTTACTTGCTGCTGACCCGTCTTCAGATTGCGCCCCCACCTTGAGTAGTCCCAAGGGCTGCCATCCATCAGAGTATGGAAAGTGCTCTGTTTATGTCACAGCTGAGCAGTTTTAGCTGCACTTTTGCTTGTGTCCTCACTTCACCAGGTTATGCCACTGCAGTTGGGCTGAACTTTGTGCATAGCCCTCTCCGTGGCAAACTCCAGGTGATTTTAGAAAGTCTTCTCAGGATTTATGAGACCATGGGTTAAATCCCCAGGAAGTTGGTGCTGTTTTCTTCTGAAACTGGAAATAAGAGTGAAATTATGATTTTCTCATAGGGTAAACCAGCTTCTGTGGAAGATTCTGGAAATCTGCCATAAGGTCTATGCAGCAGCTGTTGTGAAGCTGTTGTGAAGTAGGGGGAAATGGTAGAAAGCTGGGAACTGAGATCAACAGCTGCAGAATTATTTTTTACAGCTGTTTCATGCTCTTTTCCTTTCTTTTGTTTTTGCGATATGTGAAAATAGTTTCTTGGGAAAAAAAAACCTACATATTTCTGGGTCTGCAGTGTGGGGTGAGCACCCCTGAGTGACAAGAAGGTCCTCTGCTCTTTTGTGATAGGCTTCCCAGAGGGAACTTCTACAGGGCTGAGGGAAAGCAAAACTTTCTCTGGAGAAGATGTGGAAGAAATAGGCGTTGCACTTTTGGAGACCCCTGGTAGGTGATACTACTGAAGAAGACTACCCAGTGGGAAATGAAGTGCAGACACTCCCCACTCCCCTCCTTCCCATGTCTGAAGATGTTCAGTGAGCTACAGCTGTTCAATGAGATACTAATGGAAAACTACCAAATCCTGAGCTGCTCCCATAAAATCCTTGTCCTCACCTCCCAAGTAACACCTGATTAAGGTACCCACTGGGCTGTGACAGAAATATTCACACCCCTAGGATCTCCCAGTTTGGCAAGGAGGCATTGGTGGAGCCCAAATGTCCTTTCTATGTGCCACCTCTATTCTCTTCCCAAAGTACCAGAAACATACTGTGTTTCACAGGAATGCCACAGTCTTTGAGGATGTACAAAAACTTCCAGGCATGGTTTAAAAACTCTGGACTTTGCAAGAGCAATTAAAACTACATGATCAACTTTGGATTAAAAGAAAGAGGGTAACTATGCAAAACCAGCAGAAAATATTTTAAGCAGGAACTCTGTAAGCATTAAGTTCAGTTCCCTCAGATATATAATGTCTACTGATTCTCAACACATGGTATTATTAATATGTATTATTATAAAATGACCTGATTCCAGCCTTTTGTCACATTTCAGTCTTTCAATCATACTTATGTTGAAGACTGGTATTTTTTCCACAGGAGGCAACTGAAAATTTGTTTACTAATACAAATATATGAAGCTGGGTTTTCTGAGAGCCGAGGTATGTTACTGAATGAATCCCATCTCACACCTCATGCTTTCTTCTGATGTTTTCATGAGATAAAAGTTACCTCTATGACAAAAGAATTTGTCTCATCCGTTCTTTGTCATAACACACTCTGCAGAGAACGCCTCATTTCAGAAACCTCAGCAGATAAAATGAAACTGCTCTAAGATTACACTGTAAAAAGACTTGTAGCAAACTGTAAAAGAAATATTGTTACCAAAAGTGGTTCTCCACCATCCCCACCTTCATCATCTTTAACTAATTTAAAGACTGCATTTGAATAATCCTTGCCTAATGTGGATAGGTGACTTAAAGAATCTAGAAAAGCTTTTAAGTTCCTTTCAATGGCATTAAAATAGACAACCATTTTTGATGAATAAGCCTCAGAACATTTGTGCACTCTGCTGACAAAATAAAACATACCCTGAAACTCCTAGATATTTGGCATATGAGAGCGATCAGAAAGCTTTGTTATATAACTTTCAAAGAAAGAATTATCCATTAAGTATGTCATTGCTTTACAGAGCATATGATCTGAGAGGTTAGATAGAAGCAAACATTCTTGGATTTATTCAGAAAGAAACTAGAATATTCCCCTTGTAAACTTACATTAACATGACTGTGATAACTATTTCATTCCAGTTATCTCAAGTATTGGAGATCACTGAGAAGAGTGTCCTTTCCATCAAAGTCTTTAATTATTTCTACTTTTAAAACAGGAACTATTACATTTTTTTAAATATATAAAGCTTTTTTTTTTTCTCAATATGAGAGCAAAATGCACTGCACCCCAGAAAGCCAACCATACTCTGGGCTGCATCAGAACCAGTGTGACAAGCAGGTCAAGGGAGGTGATTCTGACCTTCTACTCAGCTCTTTTGAGATCCCACATGGAGTACTGCACCCATCCCCGGGGTGTCCAATACAGGAAAGATATGGACCTGTTGAAGTGAGTCCAGTGGAGGGCCACAAAGATGATCAGAGGGCTGGAGCACCTCTGCTATGAAGACAGGCTGAGAGAGTTGGGCATGTTCAGCCCAGAGAAGAGGCAGCTCCAGGGAGACCTTATAGCGTCCTTCCAGTACCTAAGGGGACCTACAGGAAAGATGGAGAGAGGCTGTTTACAAGGGAAATAGTGATAGGAAAAGGGGTAATGGGTTTAAACTAAAAGAGGGCAGATTTAGATTAGGCATTAGGGAGAAATTCTTCCCCGTGAGAGCAGTGATACACTGGCACAGGCTGCCCAGAGAAGCTGTGGCTGCCCCCTCCCTGGCAGTGTTCAAGGCCAGGTTGGAAGGGGCTTTGGGCAACCTGGTCTGGTGGAAGGTGTCCCTGCCCATGGCAAGGGGTTGGAACTAGATGGGCTTTGAGGTCCCCTCCAACTCAAACCATTCTGTGATTCCGTGATCACCACAGCCTCGGATTACAATCCATAAAGTTGTTGTCTTTTTTACAGGTGTCTTTTGGGTGGCAGAGTCTGAACTATGTTCAGAGTTCATTGTTCCAGTCATCAGGCATCCTGTGTTTGCATAATATGATTTTTAAATCAAAAAGGGCATTTTGTCCATGGTAAACTGGCAGAGTCTGGCATTCTACAGGCTTGAGGTGGCCAAAAGACCCAAGCTGCTCAATTTTGTCTTTAAGCCATGATGTCTACATGCATGTTGCTTTCAGGCTGCATGTCGGGAACTCATAAAAGACCTTCAAAACAAAATCTGATTTAAAAAAATGGGTTTCTCACTGCCTCATTAAAAGGAGGCAGCAGTGTGGGCACTGGACCCAACTTGGCTGAAGTGGGAGGGTCCCTGTACATCTGCACTTCCTCATCTTTGCTGTGAAACATTGTCCCCACTTGCAGACTAGAGCATAGCTGATCTTCTACGAATAGGATAACAAGCTACCTTCTGGGCTGCACTATTACCATCACTACGAGTTTGGTGTTTCCCTCCTTGGCAAAGTTTTAAGTAAATAGCTGAGTTTAGTGAAGGGCCCCAAGAAAAGTGATAGATATTTAGCATAAAACCAGGCAGCATGTTTTGGTCCCCGCTGGTATTTAGGTCATCCCCAGTAGAATAAAGGGACAGCTGGATATGTGCAGCAGCTATTTTTGGCTTCTGGAACAATCATTTTGGATTAGAGGAAGCTAGGTGCAAATTAGGGAGACTTATAGCTGTCTGAAATTTCTGAGGATTAATGCCTCGTCAGTTAGCCCTGAGAAGGGTGAGCAGGAAGATGGAGGACAATCTGTTTTAGCAGAATCTGCGAGCTGCGTTGTCGCCAGCATTTGCCCAGAAGAAACATTCAGGCACGTCATGTTTACAGCAGCTGCTCTGAAGTCTGAACCATCACAACACAGATTTCTCCTGACACCCTGAAGCTGAAGCCAGCTACGCTGAAGCTCCTGCCTGCAGATGGAAATTCCTGGCTTTTATTTTTCTGTTTATTTACCGTGCCCGTGGAACGGACCGTGCCGGCCCCCATGATAGTTTCCAGGCCATCCTGCTGTGCCTGCGTGGGCAGAAGCACCGTGGCTCATTCACAGTGGTGGGAAGCAGCCAGGCTGCCTGCAAAGGCCGCACAGAACTCAGCGCTGGGCCTATCACTCCGCAGAGCTCACGCGGCCTGCGGTGACATCTGGGATTTCCAGCCCGAGGTGCTGAGCAGGACCCTGTTTCCCAGAGCAGTCCTTCCCTTCGATGAGCGATAAGGAGGGGATTAAATTTGCAGCGTGATCCTGCTTCTGGCTGCTGGAGACTTTTGAAGAGGCTGTGATGGTGACTGCTTATAAGAGCTAGGAGATTAAAACTAACTGGTTACAGTGGACGCAAGACCCATGTGGTTACAGGAGAAGAGGGTAAGAGCTCACTTGGAGGATAAGAGCTCACTTGGACTTAAACCAGTCCAGAAATAGAGAGAAGTAAGATGAAATCAAGCATTTCAAAACATAATTATGGCAGAGACAGTAAACTGGGCCCAAAGGACAAATTCTGCACCAAATTTTCAAACCCTGGCTGTTTGTGTGTGTTCAGGAACAATTTCATATCAAAGCATTTTTTTTTTAAATGTCTGAGTCAGAAGGCAGTGGGATTTTCTCTGTAGAGACCTGTACAGCTTTTTCCTTAGAGAAGTAAGGTCTTGCATGGTTGGCCTTGAGTGGAAAGCAGGAGGGCTGCTGGATGAAGAATCAGATTTCTTGTCCAGATGAACCTAATTTATTAAAACGACCAAGAGGCTGTAGCAGAGTGGTGGGCTAAAATCCACATTGCCCCTTACAGCAGGTAGCTCCCACCCTGATAGAAGGAAATCAGAGGGTATGTTCTGGCCTTCAGGGACACGATCAGAGCCCTGATCTGCATTGAACTGCATTTTACAAAATCTTCTCTCTCTTTTGGATGCCTGAGTAACTAGGCTGTCACCTCCAAGCCACTGAGAGCCCAAGACCTCTCTGTGGGCCTTGTGTAAGGCACTTCACCCTTGTTTGCAACTTAGTCTCAGGTTTCCTATGGCTGCAAAGACAGTGCAGTTTGAGAAACCTTAATATGCTCATTCCTTGAATATGCATATCCACTAGTCAGGCAGTTTCCTAATAACCAACGACCTTCTTATCTGGCTTAATTTCCTAAAACAAATTTTCAAAAGCAAACCGATGGGTTTTTTCTTCTTCTATTGATTTACTCGGCCCTGTCCACATGCCTTCAGGGTTACAAACCCTCTCTGATCATATGCTAATGAGTCATTAGTGCTGACTATCTGTTAAAATGAATAAATCACCCCTTCTTAGTCACATTTTGTCCAAATAAAGAAGTCTATTCTGATAACCAAAGGAAAAAAAATAATAGTGTAACAACCAGCCAAGAATCAGCGAGATAAAATTAGAACAGCACTTCTTGGGGGCTGCCAGGAGCAGGGCTCAGCTGGCTCTGCCTCTGCCTGGCTGGTCCTCCCTACCTCCACCCCCATGTTTTATCCCCTACTTTTACTTAAGCATATTGTGTTCACTTAACTGCATCTTGAGTCTAGGATTGCATAATCGTGTTTCAGTCAGGTTTTAACATCTTCAGATGGCTAAGAACAAAAGGTCAAAGCTGTTACTAACTGTGGAGCTTTACTGAAGGGTGACTTCTCACCGTAAAATTGGCACAAGGTCATTTGGAGATTTTTTTTTACACTTTCGTTAGCAAAGAAGAATTACCCATTCACTTTGGACAAGGTTAAATAGCTGACAACAGGTACAGGTTAAATATTAAGCCACTGGTCCTTCATTTCAAGTAAGAAGTTGCAGTCCTCTTCAAAAACACTTTAAACTTCAGGCAGCGCTTTGGAACTGGTACAAGGAAAGACCATTTTCAATTAGCACAAGGGAACTGGACAGATTTTGAGCCAGACTCTTTTCCGTTGTGCACCTTCACACAACCTTGCAAGAGTAACTAAGGCCATATATTGCTGTTCCAAACACCCAGCATACTTTTCCAAGAACAACCAATGTTTGCTAGTGTTATATTCAGCAGGACTGAAGATGGTATCAGATGAGATGGCTGCTCTGACTTCACAGCTTGCTGCTGCTGAAAATTAATTGGTTTTTTGTTTGTGTTTTGGTTTTTGTTTGTTTGAGTGTTTTTTCAGGGTTAATTTCTACCACTCTCTGTGAACAACTGCCTCCTTGAAAGGTCAGATAGCACCAAGTCAGCTCAGGGAAGAGCTGGGTACCACTGGGGCAAGAGGAAGAAGGAAAACGCTGGTGACAAAAAGGAGGAGGAGGAGAGAAAGACTGCTCTTTTCAGCAGCACTGAGCTGCTGGATCACTTCAGCCTATTTGGTCTGACTGGACCCTCAGGGTCCCACAGTACATTTGCAATAGCCCAAAGTCTCCACAGTTCAAACATTTAGACACAGATTTAATAAAATGTTTATGCTCCTGGTATTTTGCTAGAGTGGTAACTTCCTTTTCTATTTGCTTTGCAAAGAGTTTCATAGCAGCCAGGATCTATACCTTATTGTGTTTGGGTCTGTGGCATTACAATTATGATGATAACCTTGAAAATATGAACCGAGTTCAAGCAACCGTTTGCTCACAGCTTGCAGTAATAACTGCCGTAGGGGGTAAAAAGCCTTCTTTAATACACACAGGGACTGTGTGCTTCTAGAATGCATGACTTTGGCATTTTTTCTTAGATGTTACTGAATTTGGTACTGAAACTGGTATGGACCAGGTCCTTGTATTTGGCCAGCACCCATTTCTCATCCCATTGTATGGTCAGGACGTGCTTGTGGCTCAGTTTTCCTTCCTGGTTTTCCTCACGTGGCTTTCCAGGCTGCCTGAATGACAGCACATGGTGTCTGAACTGCTAAACGTTTACCTGAGTAAAAACACATGCCC
Source organism: Hypotaenidia okinawae (assembly GCA_027925045.1). NCBI lineage: Eukaryota > Metazoa > Chordata > Aves > Gruiformes > Rallidae > Hypotaenidia > Hypotaenidia okinawae. The sequence continues at coordinate 98,024,300 of BSDF01000002.1, read as the reverse complement.
TCGTTTACTATCTAGCCATACTACCTGCCCTGGACTGTAGCGTGCTCTAGCTTAGCTCTTGAAATCTCCCGGGGGATATGGTTTGGAGCAGAGGCAAAAGAGGCAGCCAGGATATCTAAAGGTGACCGTGACCCACGTTCTGCATGCTGCGTGGCTTAAGTAAGTCAGGCAGAAACAGAAGCTGACAGGTGCAAGTCTGTACCTGTGTGGAAATAGGGAAATATTTTTTAACTGCACGGAACACAAGAAGGCTCCTAATTCACAAAAGTTCAAAGTCAAGCACATTACCTTACTACATCTGTGTTTAAAATTGCCTTGAAAAGGACTGGGAAAGCTTAAACGTCCCAGGATGCTCAAGAGGCCATTGCAGGTGAAATGCCTGAGTTTGTGGTCTCCCAAATCACGTTTACTGTGTGAGTCCTTCTAGTCTCCTTGAGTTCAAACTAGAAAAGCTTTCCACACACCAACTTACGCTAAAATGAAAAGGGAACTTCCCAGAAAGAAGACGTCTGGGTAAAGATCAATTAAAAGCTTTTCCTGACTGCACCTCAAATGCAGGTTGCTCCTGACTGGCTGAGTGCTACCTGGCCAGGGCAGCAGTGGGTCAGGCAGTGCTCTGAGAGAAAGGTCCACGATAAAGATCAGATGTCGATGTGTTTCAGTGGTGCTGCTGTGGGGAAAAACCCTAGAAACTCACTACTGTAATGCTTTATGAACAGTATCTACTGTTTATCTACAAAAACCTTTGCCTTTGATAGCAGGTATTTGGCTATTAATGTAAAATTTCTATGAGGCCTCCCTTACATTTGTGTTTTATAGGCACCAGTGTGAGCCTCAGTAACTGGGACAGGTGACTGAGGCAGCAGTTCCCTTTCCAAACGGTGAGAGGTAAAATTTGCCAGATACATTTACCTAGGTTTGGGGGTGGTGATCACAGCTATGAGACTGCTTTTTCTTAAGTAATACTCTAATTTATTTAATAATGCAAATGCTGTCCCAGCAGTGTGGCATTACTGCATAATGACTAATCTTTGTCACAGCAGGATGCCCAGAATGAGTTTCTCTGGGAAGCTGTGGGTATGCATAATGAACAACTGTCCCTAATAAAATCTTTGTAATCAGGTGTCCTTCTCAGATCCGTTGAGTTAAATGAGTTTGCACTTTGTAAGCACAAGGGTTCAAGTCTCTGACTTTGGTAAAAGACTGCCTCTACTCTGAAGTCAGGGGATATTTAGATAAATTGACATCCTGGCCCTAAGAGTTAACTTTTACGCTCACATTTGTGACAGGAAAGCCCTTGTAACTACATGCTGTCCCCAGTTACTGTACATATTTTATGTGATACTGCTTTTTGTGTATGCATAGCGTTTCCCCCTAATAACCTTTGAACACAAGTCACAGCCAAGGGCTCTAAATCTCTCGGTGTATTTCAACCAAATCTGAGCCCCCTCGCCCCCAAAACCAAAGCCCTGGATATTTCAAAGATGTACTGGTGAGAAAGGAGACAGACCATATGTATGGGTAGTACTCTAGTACTTTTTTTAAGAACTACTTTTTAAGCAGATTTCCCATTTGTCCACTCTTGTTCAGTGTAATTTTCTAGCATGGGCTTGTCTCAGTGTGTACAAAAGGGCTTCCTGCCGGATGAAACTGAACTGGGAGATGCTCTCCAGGACTGTCTTTAATGTACTTCAGTCATATATGGGTGTATATAGTCCATGAGACCAGGCAAAGGATGCTCAAAAGTCCCTGAAATGTAGATAGCAGAGCCCATGTCGTCCTGTTCCTCCCCTCAGACCTGGTCCTATTAGTCTGCCCTAGCACAGAGGTGGCAAATCAGCTCCCTCAAGTGAGACTCCATCCTGGTCAACATGAAACAGTCTGTCAGATGCTGTGTGGGTGCCCCACCTCCAGGAAAGCTTCATCTAGAGTTCATACCACAGGACTACTTGTGTCATAGAAACAGCTCTGCCTCCAGTTTGGGATTTGTACAAGTATAACTGCTAGAAAAATTTGCCCCAGGAGTCCAGGCCACTGCAACTGTTGTGAATTGCATTGTGTTCTTGTGCACTTGAGCAACACATTTTGTGTTCAGGAGGCTGTATTCCCTCAAGAATTTGCAATTGAATGGCACAGCATTATAATCAGACATGAGAATCGGTCAGTAAAAATGACAAGTTTGCCTTTCACAGCTATCCTGAGTGTCAAGGCCCATAACCTTTTAAAACATAGTTATAGTGCAGATATAATACAGGTATAACAGAACAATATTTTATTCATAGGGTCAGCACCAAGGAAATGAATCTGTGCTGAATAATACAACCGTTGACTTGACAGGATTTTGCAGGTTTACCCCAAATTCAGGTGCATCTTTTCCTTATTTTTCTTGTTAAAGAGAAGTTAAAGATGTTAAAGTATGCCTTGTGCTCCAGTAGGAATAATAATCTGAAGTCCCAGTACAGATGGACCCCAGAGAGTAAGATGCCCTTTTTCTTGACCATGTCTTGTGTTGACTACTGAGGTCAGAGCAGTCGGTCATCAAAATTCAGATGCTGGTATGGGTAAAGTCACTTTGTAAAAGAGGCTGCTAACAGCATATGGTTTTGACTTTTTTCCTCCCCTCCTACATACTTAGCAAAATAAGAAAGATTAAGTTCTTTTAATGCCAAAGATGCAAAGCAGATATGCAGGAGCAGTTAATAATTTCTGCCTACTTCTAGCACCATTTGCAAACACTGCCCCCTAGCATTTCACACAAAACAGGTTTTGTAAAAATCTAAGCCTCTACATTTCATCTCTTAATTTTTTTATCACACACAATGTTTCTGGCAGAGGGAAAGCCCACAGCCCACCCAGGGAAGTCGCACCAACTGCAAAAGCGGTGCAGCTACTGCTCCACTGCTCCACTTTGGGGTGGAAACGTTCCAGTCTTCTCACAGAAATCCAGCAGAGAAAATCTATTCTTCTGTTACAAGCAGGGTTTTGCCGTCACTTTCTGGCTATAATAACGTGGGGTTTTTTTTCTTACATACTCATCCAGTTAAGACTGTAATTATTTCAAAGCCATGCCTGGCTTCTCTGGCTCTGCAGTTTCACAAAGCAAGTCCCTACTAGGATGGGAAACCCAAGATGGTCTGTAAAGGATGTCTGAATTTGGCTACACATTGAGCCATAAAAAAAACCCAAAGGGAACCTCCCTAGATTATCTTCTGGGTTCCTCCTTCCAATCCTTGATGACAAGCCTAAAGCTGAGGACTGCTCGAGGTTAGGTCTTTATACCTGAAGATTTTGACCAAGTCATCTGGACCTAGACCTGCTTCTTGTCGGGCTATGTGAGAGTGTACATGAAAACTATAGCGACGTGTCACCTCATAAAACATGGTGCCAGTGTGCAGCAAGGACATCTGGGAGGGACTACTAGGTAGGACAGGAAGAAACTCTCATTCTAGATTATAAACCTGTTTTTTGGGCTTGTTATAAAATCAGATGTGGGATGTGGATGAGAGGGGATTTAGCTCATTAATATCGTGATTTTTTTTCCTATGTAAGCACAACCACTATCCATTTATCGAAATGCTCTTAAAAGATAAATTGTTTCCAGTTTCCCCATTCAAACTTTTCTCTCGCCTGACCTGAGAGACCTTCAAGGGAACATGGACTTAAAACCACTCTGTTGTGAAAATGCTAATTAATAAACTGGTCTGGATCTTACAGCCATTCTTAGGAGCTCTCTGAATACTGTCTGGAAATGAAACAGGGAGTTATTTCATATAAAGAGACTGCCTGAATTTTGTTACTGGACTTATGTGACCTAAATTAATTTGCTTGGCAAGGTGTTAGCTAATGTAGAATCATTTGGAATGTTGGTATTTTTATCTTCACAAACGTACATAAACCTGCCATCCGTGTAGCTTAAATTATCACTGCAGCATAAATTAAAGGCCTTAGTATATCCCTTCTGAGGGTGGTGTATATGCTAAATGTATATACTCATACATTAGGTTAAATTTTATACTAGCAAGGTGCAATAAGCTTTCAGAAATACACTAAGAAGGCTGTCCAAAAGCTTTAATATTTTTTTGTTTGTTTAAAGACTGTCACTGCGAGCAAAAAATAAAAGCACAGCTGTAGAAGTTTAAAGGAAATCCTGTCTCTGCTCTGTGTCTGGCTGGTCACCAAGGGATGTTCTTTGCAAGGAAATTCTGAAGTCTTCTTGATGCCTTCAGAAAACTGATGCCTTTTATAAGGAGTCTCAGAGGTTGCTGGGGAAAGTGCCCTGCTTCCACCTTCAGGAACTGGTAATTCTGTCTGTATTCCTTGGCAAAAAGCGTTTTAATTTTTCCTGCTTTGGATCAGAGACAACCGCAACCCTGAACCTCTACCACTTCTGTAGCTTGCCAACACCATTTTCCATTACAGTCAGGACAGGAATGTTGGAGGAAAGACTCAGGTAGCACCAAACAAGCACAAATTGTCCAAATCTGTCTGCAAGCACCCCAGTAAGCACTAAAGACTGTTGGTGGTAAGCGCCTTGCTCGCTGGTGGCTGCAGGACTCAGCTCTGTCTCTCCACAGCCTGACTGTTCTCTACTTTGTTGCTGTTGGTTTTGTATCTGGCCTTTTTCATTTCTCAGGGCCTAATTCTTTTCCAGGTTCTCTAAAATAATCTTTCTTTAGTAATGATCTGAAATGATCTGAAATGATCTGAAAACCATTAGCCAAAGACAGTGTAAAGCAGACAGTGCAAGCACACTAGTTCTGCATGTTCGTTGGCAAAATGAGCACGGAGAGACCCCTACGTCGATGGGGTGTCCACATTACTGGAAAAAGGTTTTTCAAAGTATGTTTACCTCAAGAAACATGATGTGGCAGCTCCATTTTACCCCAAGGCTACTGTGAACTAGTGCCACACCTGAACCCACCTCTACTGTTACAGACATAGGAATGTGAATATCTTAAAACTGCCACCCCTCAACAGCACAAATCACAAGCTGCCCCAGCTTGCATCAGATCCCAGTAAAAACTTGTGTTTGCTGGATGCAGTCTAGTCCCAGGTTTCAAACTAAGCGTACCCACTGCATGAGAGAACCCACAACAGCTTCAGATGGGAAATCATAGAATCACAGAATTGTAGGGGTTGGAAGGGACCTCCAGAGATCATCAGGTCCCACCCCCTGCCAAAGCAGCTCCCTAGGACATATCACTCAGATAGACGTCCAGACGGGTCTTGAATATCTCCAGAGCAGGAGACTCCACCACCCCCTGGGCAGCCTGTGCCAGGGCTCTGTCACCCTCACTGGGAAAAAGTTCTTCCGCATGTTGGTGCGGAACTTCCTGTGCTCCAACTTGCAGCCATTGCCCCTTGTCCTGTCTCCACAGACCACTGAAAAGGGGCTGGCTGATTCCCCCTGCACCCCCTGCTTAAGATAATTATAAACATTAATTAGGTCCCCCCTTAGTCTTCTCTCCTCAAGGCTGAACAGTCCCAATCTTCTCAGCCTTTCCTCATAGGGGAGATGCTCCAGGCCCTTAATCATCCTCGTAGCCCTCTGCTGGACTCTCTCCAGGAGATCCCTGTCCTTTTTATAACAGGGAGCCCAGAACTGGACACAATACTCCAGGTGGGGCCTGACCAGGGCAGAGTAGAGGGGGAGGATCACCTCCTTTGACCTGCTGGCCACACTCCTCCGGATGCACCCCAGGATCCCATTGGCTCTCTTAGCCACCGAGGCACACTGCTGGCTCATGGCCAACCTGTCATCCACCAGGACCCCCAGGTCCTTCTCCACAGAGCTCTTCTCCAGCAGGTCATCCCCCAGCCTATACTGATAGAAACGGTTGTTCCTTCCCAGGTGCAAGACTTTACACTTGCTTTTGTTGAACCTCATCTGGTTTCTCCCTGCCCAGCTCTCCAGCCTGTCCAGGTCTCACTGGATGGCAGCGCAGTGTTCCTGTGTGTCAGCCACTCCTCCCAGCTTTGTATCATCGGCATACTTGCTGAGGGTGGATGCTATTCCCTCACCAAGGTCGTCAATGAAGATGTTAAACAGGACTGGACCCAACACCGAGCCCTGGGGAACACCGCTAGTCACAGGCCTCCAGTCAGGAGGTCATGGTGTCTGGCTTTCAAACGTCCCAGACTTTGTCCAGCTTTTTCAATTTCTATTGTGAAATCAAATAAACAGTCTTATGCAAAAACACCTTCACAGCAATTCATTCTCACTGTATTCTTTTTTTATTGGATATGAATTGTACACTTTGCATAGAAAGCAGTGCTCTTCAGGAGAGGAAGCAACTTGCAATTACATATTCCTTGTGTGATAACGGTTCTTATATTTAAATTGTCATATAATTTGCATTGTGAGGTATGTAAAAAATAAGCCACAACAATAACAAAGGCTGAACGTTTCCAGGGAGCCTTTACATCAACCTGTCTGTAGAACTGAGGGATGCGAACACTTGATGGCTACCTCAGGCTGGGATGTGCAGAGCTTTGGTTAACAGTGAGGAATGACGATAACCCTGAACACTTCTGCTTTTAGTTTCCAGCTCTCCCCGTGTCATAGAGGTTTGAGAGTTTGTAGTGGGTCTTTCTTGTAGACTTGGACCCAGAATACTCCAGCACAGATTCTGAAATGCACAACGCTTTGGAAATGGAGTTTGCCTTGCATGCTTTATGCAGTGGGGGTGCTACAGGCTCAGTCTCAATTGCATGCCTCATTAACTGTCTTCTGCTCCCAAAGTTTCCTCCTGTGCCTCTAAGGAACTGCTCTGGCTACTTTATTCTTCCATCAAGGGCACTGTGCTGCTTCAACATCTATTTTAGATAATAATATTAAAAATGGATAAAGATACAGTGTTTGAAGTTCTGTTCTTCTGGGTGTTAATAGTAGCATATGGTGGAAATCAATTTTCTATTAATTTACTTTCATGTCAAACACTCAATATAATTAAGTAAAGTGTCATCTAAACTCTGATTACTTACTTTCAAATTAAAATGATGTGTAAAACAGACTCCTAATTATCATGCTAATACCTGTGAAACGCTGTTTGCGGTTTCTGAGCTTCACAGGCTTTTTAGTATCAGACTTCAAAGCCTGCTGAGAGGAATTATGGGTAGGAAGGTCAGGACTTAAAGCTAGATTTATTTAATATTATCCTTCACGTGGAAATGCTCATTTCAGCTGTTAATTCCCTTTGCTAAATTTCACACATGCAACAAAGCATGACTATCGGTGTTATACTGGGGTACTGTTTGCTCCACCCGCACACAAACCCAAAAAGTGGTATTCACCCTCATACTAACAGATAATATCCAAATGCATCACACACGTGGTTTAAAACCTCAATGCAGTATAGACTAGTGCTTATATTCAGTAAAAAAATCCCAACCCTGTTTGTGTTAGCATTAATTAAAGCCAAATTAGAAGAACAGAAAACAAGATCTGACCAAGGAAAACACCATTGTGCATGCCATTTGCTTTGCAATTGGGCACATACCTAATTACCCTTCCACAGAGATGAAACATCAGAAAGGGCTCTCAAGCTCTTTTGCTTATAATCTGCTTTAGCACAACATTTTCCCTCCACAGGCTATCACATGCAACCATGTTTTCAGTGTTTTGAGCTACTGAATTTTATTTTTTTTTCCTCCTGGGGAAAACTCTGTTTAATCTTTTACAGACTGACCAAGAAAATATTTCCAGATACTCACACAGACTTTTTATTCCTCGGAATCATCCAATCCCTCCTATGTCTGCTGCTGGACTTCAAAAGAGGATTATTATACGTGGCTTAGAGACTGCAAACTGAATCCAGAATTAGCCATTTTAGCTTGATCCTACCTGATAAACTGTGAAATAGTAGTGGGAGAAGAAAACTTCTTCCAAGTAATAATTTTCCACATAAGTAATCTCTCTTTAGAAATATTTTTGCCTCAAATAACAGGAGAAAAATCATAACAATTGCTGCGAGTGGGAGGTGGGATGATCCATGAAAAAACTCTCATTAAAATTTCTTGAAAAGGTTTGAAAATCAGCCTAGGCTGAACAACCAGGCAGAAAATCAAGGAGTGGGGCAAAGATCAGCAAGGCTATCATTGTATTTCATTAGCAGAGAATACATGTGCCTTCACAGCACAGCAAAAAGCAACCTACAGGCAGAAGCTGTTTTCAACAAGGGGAAGAAACAAGGAGATCCTCTTGCCAAGTTTTAAGAAAATCAGCCATATAGGGCTTTGACCAGCCTGTCAGTGGGAGGCCAATGACTGCCTGCCTGGATGGTACAAAAGCTGCCCTGGGAAAAGTTTCCAGAACACCCCCTATGATGTCGGGTGATTTGCTTTCAAGTAGCTGACAGAAGTCAGGGCTGTCCCCAGGACTCCCGACAGTCCTACATTTAAAAAAAGGAAAGGACTGAGCTTCTGCTTTGGAGACTAAATTAAGTTCTGTCACTACAAGCTCAGTGTGACGTGGTGAAAGCCATGCTGAAGGCTACCTAGCTTCCACTGGGCACCCTGTGTATGGTGCAGCTTATATGGTGGCTGTATCAGAAGGTACACAGCTTGGAGCATTTCACATTCAGACATCTTCATCTACCTCCTTCCAGGCCTTTACAGATGATGCTCAGGAAACCAAACCACGTTTAATGTTGAACCAAACTACCCTCAAACAAAAATAGAACAAAATTGCCATTCTTCACTGCCACCAAAATACTTACAGTAAGGATGATGCTTTTTATTAGGAATGCTAACAGCAGATCTAAAAATATTTGCTGGATTCAGGAATGGGACTAAAAGGTGTTTATGTCTCAGCAATAGCCTTCCAAGTAGTGAAGATCAGAAATTGTATCTTTAGCTTGCTTAAACAGAAAAAGCTGATCACAATGCATGGAAATGGAAGGGAACACTGAGGTCACGGGTGTTACCTAAATGACATAGAACGAATGAAATAAATGACGACTTGAAACCAAATGGCATGGAAAAGATGGATATGTTTTTTGAGATCTAGATGTACTTGTGTAAATATGATACTTGTGAGAAGCTACATAGGCACTGAGTAAAAACTGGATGAAAATACAATATTTTTCAATTCCAATATCTGTCAATGAAATGGGAATGGAAACAAATGTATGCCACTATGCTTTAATTGAAAACATAACTGCACTTGCCTTGAAGGAACTCTGTTGCTTAGCAGATGTAGAAATATCACAACATCTCATGATAAAAAGATGCCAGTTCTGAAAATCTGTGCCTTATTATGTGGCTGCCGAACAAGAAAACAGTACAGAAAATAATCACATTTCTGGCGGATGAGGAGCACCCTCATTTACGAATGTCGTGTCTTGCCCGGTTATTGTATTTGCTCTGTGTGTTGGGGGGGTTGATGAAAAAAACTCAGGCAAAACTTAGTGCAGCAGTTGAGGAAATAACAAAATGCATCAACCCTCTCTGCACCTCAGCTACGGGTAACGACTCTCCGGCATGGGGGTGGCAGGACAGAGTGTTTGCTCGGAAACGCGGTGCAGAGCCCGCCATCTCCAGCTGCATTGGGGTTACCGCACCTCAGATTGCCGTCGGGCTTGGAGGTTACTCTGCGTATCCCTGGTCCACAGTAGGACAGGACCTGTGCCATGGTGGAAGGTGGAAGGAAGGGAGAAATTCATTACCTTCCACTCTGCTCTTCCATTCTGTCTTTCTACAGAAAGGACATGGGGATGGGAGGGATGGGCGAAGGCCCATGATACGCACAACTGGAGGACCAGGACTTAGCGTTAGGGATTTCAGCAACAGGGGTAATATTGAGAAAGGAGCACGAAGAACTGGTGCTGAAACGATTGGCCTCTTGAAAAAGCGAGAAGAGGAAACAGCTTCACTGGTTGGAGCAGGACAAAGTAGCTCTAATTAATGCTGCTACCATGAGATGTGCTGTTAAGCAACACAGACCGTTCTGTAGAGTAGTTCTCCAGTTCTCCTTTTAAAAATATTTTACAGTGGCCTTTTCTTCTCTTGGTAAATACAGAATTTAGTTTAGTTTAAGAAAGCCGTAGGTGACCAACTTGCCACTGGCTCTGTAAAGGAAGAACTGCAAATGACCAAACTCAAGCAGATGTACAGGAAGGTGAGCAACTACCATGCCCTGATACAGGCAAAGTCTTAAGAATTTGCTTGGACATGAAAACCACTTTCATTGTCTGGAATAAATTATTGTCTGCAAAGAAGACAAATCAGGGAATCTCTTTATAGAAACATAGTAATATAAATCTCTAAATAGGGTAGGAGCAGGGGAAATAATGGACCATAGGAAAAATGGAGGCTATGGGAGAGAAGGATATGAATAGGTCATGATCAGGTTTTACTCAGTGCCTTGCTTTTTAAAATTCAATATGGATTTTAAAATGGTTTATAAGCATACACAAGTCAAAATTTGAGGGAAGAGAGATAGGTGAGGGAATGTGTGATCAAAGAAGATACATCACATGTAACAGAGAGCAGAGAAAGACATGAGGATTTTGTTGTGGTAAGGCAATGAGTCAGAACAACTTGTGTCCCTACCAGCTGGGAGTCATCATCTTTGCAAGGCAGCGTCACCTCTGGTTTATGGTGCTTAACTTGGATTTGGAGCCAAACTTCACTCTCCAAAGATGTGAAAACTTTACATTTATTTAATCTTCCTCTCCTATAACTCAAAAGACACTTTATCAGATACCTTCTTGTCAAATAACGCATAAATCAACAGAGTAGTCACACAATGTAAACCCCAAACCGAATTATCTCAGGCTCCAACATTCAAGGGGACTTCTGAGTTAAAAAGTGATTCGCTTTTTACAGCTATTATAGATCTAAATACTAAATGATTGCCGTTTTACTCAGTTCTGTAGGTTACCATATTCTGCAGCTGTGTATAATGCCTGGTTTGCCACTAGATCTTATTTCGAATTCATACTCAGAATGAAACCGATCGCCTAGCAGAACAACAGCTTAACACATTCCCGTCCCTTAGACACAAAAACAATTTCTCAAGTTTTGAAAGGCCAAAATACATACAAGCTAAGAGCAGAAGGATGGCCCCTTCTCAAAAGTAAAGCATTCACATCATAATATGCTTGTAAGAATAAAGGTAGGACTTAAAGTAGCTGGAAAGAAAGGTAAGAAAGGACAAAAAGACAAATGACAACCCTATTGGGTTTATTTGAGCAAACCAACAGGCTGTTCATACAAATGTAGATTGGTGTTTTTGCTTGAGAGTGAATAGAGATGTGAAATAATGGTAAAGCCCCCGTTAGTCACTCTTCGCCTATTAAAGCTTCTTCCAACACCTTGTCAAATTGCATCTAATGATCTCTTTTGAAAAAGAGGAATAGTTCTGGACAAATGGAAGTAACAATATATAGAATAATAATGATGCAGAAGGTAGAAAAGAAAACACCAAAACAGGTATTTTGCAGAGATACATGAAAATTAGCTATTTTTAATATCTGGAAAGATTTGGATGCAATTATCTCTGATAAAATAGGGAAGGTAGATCCTGTTTGCATGCCATAAAAAGACGCAAAATAAAACAACAGAAAGGAAAAACATTGCCCAAGAGGCCTCCAATCCTTTTTTTCAATCTCATGAATGCCCACCTAAAATTTACGCCATTTGTTTTTAAAACTGCAGCACTGAAAAAGGCAGAACAAATTTCCAGCATTCAGAAGAGGATTTTTTTAATAATGTAATGTGGCTACAAGAAGACAGAAAAAATAATGGTGACACTTTACTGGGAATATCACACATTTATTAAAGCAAAGAACAAAATGCCTCTTTCTCTCTCACGGTTCAGAGGCAAACTCTCAGAAGATGCAAACAATCAAGGATTTGCTCCAATGTAAGAATTTGTATCAGCCTGAGACAACTCCTGTAATGCTTTGCAAATCTAGAGAGAGATTAGGTGGATTTTTAGGAATTCTCTGAGTAATTAATTGATTAAACAAAGAGAAAAAATGGATCATGTTTATATAAAAAGGATCGTATTTAAAACATTTTCTTAGCATTTTCTAGAACATCAACAGCTTTCATATAGTACAAGAAAATCTGTGTTTATTTCTTAGCAGATGTTACATATTTGAAAAGGGATCCGAAATTGTTAGGTATAAATTTTGATACAGAAAGTGACAAACATATGAGATAGAAATCATAGTGACTATTACATAAACTAAAACTAATCACCACCTCACACTATAATCTTTTTATTCACATCAGTGCCTTTTATTGGGAGAATTTTGAAAAGGTTATGATAATTCCATTGGTATACACCTGGGAAAATATACCTCATCATGACAGAATTATTACAGATTATATCGTTCAAATATGACCAGAAGCTGGGTCTACTATCTTAGAGCTTACCTGCTAATACCTCAGTTGGTTTTGTACTGTATTATAAAGTAATAATGTTGGCTTTATTATAATTAAGCCAGTCGTTCCTTCTACTGAAAACTCTATAAAGATGACTAATGTTTGATGCAGTTGGATGCAGGCTGTAATAAAGTCCAAGTAAATAACACAATTATTTTTTCTGGCTCCAACACAAACGCACCAGCTTCTTTTTCACTCTTCCTCCAGGCTAAAGGTTTGTCTTTTCTTTCTCCATCCTTATTATTATGCCCTGGTGTTCAAAAGGCAGGACTGTGCTAGGGGTAACACCACAATCCATTAAGTCTGGACCACCTAACAGTGTGCAGATTGTTACAGACCACCCTGGGGCTCCCGCTTTTTCCCAGTACCCATCTGAGGTTGTCCTATCACAGTGACCTCTGGTTTGCTGCAGGCTTAGGGAGTGCTTTCTCACTGGTGGAAAAACTTCTCATCAAGAGTAAAGTTCTACCATCTGTCACAAGCCTCATGTAAACAGCTGAACCAAAACATCTTGGCTTCCCTGGATCCTCAGAGCTTCCAACAAAAGTCAGGTAATGACAGCAAGAAAAAAAAATAAATAGGCAAAAGGCCAAGAAAAATGGAATAATTTAAAGCCATTCTCACAAAGTGCTAAACAAGAGGCAAAAAGCAGACAAGTAGAAGTCCCCTCAGCAGATCCCCTTTTTCTTACCTGCCTGATACATGTTTCTGAGTGACTTGGTAGCATTTATCCAGCACATGTACCGTATACCATGCACAGACTGGGAATGATACACAGCTCCCCAGCTCAGTGTTGCTGATGTCTGTATGAGGCACCGACTCACCTGTTCAGTGCAGGTCGTCTGGCAACTTCTATGGTAGTCTTTTTTTTTTTTCATAGTATAAACACAGTTAATTTATACAACTTAGGGAACGTGCTGTAGTTTCAGAAAGTCACGGTGGATAGCACCTGGGGCAGGGAAACGCAGAGGAAGTTGTTCTGCACTGGGGAGGGGGTGAGGTGAGGAGAAGGAGGAAGCTGAGCTCGTTGTGGATATCAACAAGTAAAGGCCTGACAGCAAATGGTTTAATAAAACAGCAAGTTTTGTATGACAGGATAAGGTGACCACACAGCATCAGATGGAGCCTGGATGGATTTTCCCATGGGGTGCTGCCCAGAGCAGATCCTGTCCACAGAGAGATGCTCTCCCCTTTTGGTCACTTGGGCTGCTGTAGGAATAACCAGAACAGGAAGGGACCCACAAGGATATCAGGTCCAATTCCTTGCTCCTTGCAGCACTACCATATGACTAAGAGCATTGTCCAGATGCTCCTTGAACTCTGACAGGCTTGGTGCCATGACCACTTCCCTGTGGAGACTGTTCCAGTAATCGACCACCGTCTCAGTGAAGAAACTTTTCTTAATGTCCATTCTTAACTTCCTGTGATGCAGCTTCATCCCATTTCCATGTGTTCTATTGCTGCTCACCAGAAGAGTGATCAGTGCCTCTCCCCTCCACTGTCCCCCTTGAAATTGTAGGCTGTGATGAGGTCACCCTTGAGCCCTCTCTTCTCCAAGCTGAACAAACTGATCTCAGGCAGTTCTTTTAAGTCTTGCCCTTGAGGCCTTTCACCATCTTGGTCACCCTCCTCTGGACACACTCTAATAGTCTGTTACTCTTCTTAGACTGAGGTTCCCAAAACTGCACACAATACCCGAGGTGGGACTCCCAGTGCAGTGTAGAATGGGACAATCACCTTCCTTGACTACGAGTAGCTGTGCTGTGCTTGATACACTACAAGATGCAGTTGGCCCTTTTGGCTGCCAGGGCACACTCTTGACTTGTATTCAAGCTGGCATCAACCCAGACCCCCAGATCTCTTTCTGTGGGGCCACTCTCCAGCCTCTTGTCCTTCAATTTTTATGTATAACCAGGGTTAACCTGTTCCAGGTGGAAAATCCAGCATTTGTTCTTGTTAAATTTAATATATTTGATGATTGCCCAGCTCTCTAGTCTGTCCAGATCTCTCTCTAAGGCCCCCTTACCCTTGAGGGAGTCCATAGCTCCTCCCAGTTTAGTATCACTGGCAAACTTAATGTACATTTGATTCCTGCATCCAAATCATTTACAGAAACATTAAAGAGCATTGGCCTTAAAATTGAGCCCTAGGGAATGCCACAGGTGACTGGCCGTCTGACCCGTCAGCCAATTGCTTGTCTAATGGTCCTCTCTAGCTGTATGCTGGAAATTTTATCCAGGTGGAGTAGAAGACCTGAACAGACTCAGAATTCAATGGCTGTAGAAAATACAACTAGCTGTTAGAACAACTATGAGATTTCTGCAATGGTTTAGGTGGGATGGGGTATCTAAAGTCCCACTTCCTGCCACCAGAAAAAATGCTACAGAAGAAAGATTCAATTGCACAATTGGGAAAACATTTCATAAAGGAGGTGACAGAGGCAGCAAATGGATGCAGCAAATGGTTTGTGCAGAAGGACACACAGCAGTTCTGCTCTGAACAGCATCCTTGTCCTCAGTAATGGTGGTGATGCACTGCAGGGCAGGGCCCCCAGCAGACACTGGAGTAATTTTCCTGTTAACAGAACCACCAAGTCACAGAATAGTTGAGGTTGGAAGGGACCTCTGGAGCTCATCTTGTCCAAACCCCATGCTCAAGCAGGGCCAGGAACAAGCCTTGATCCAGAGAAGGCTCCAGGAGGATGCAGCTCTATGTGGAGAGCTTCTCACAGAGGCTGGGGTGGTAGGAAATGATCTTTTGGCTCATAGGAGATATGTAGTGATTGAGGATCTGTGTCAGCAAGTTAAGGAGCTGCAGGAGAAGGTCAGCAGACTATGAAGCATCAGAGATGGCAGGAAGAAGAGGGACTGGATCTTCTCTGAGACTCTGTAGCTTCAGGAGCCTGAAGTAAGAAATCAGAATAGAGTGGGTAGATGCAGGTTTCTTATCTGTAGAAGATGGCCTGAAGCAAAAGGAAAGTTCGGCTGTTGCTGGTTACATGGATGACGGACTTTTTGGATGGAAGAAATGGGACCACTGGGGAAGAAACTATGGGGAATGTTGCAATTTACCCTGCTGGTATTCCTTGGTGAAATGACACTTTTTCATGCTATCAAAATGAGATAAAAAAAAAATCACCTTAGGCTTATGTAGGTTTTTTTGTTGACATTTAATGCTACATGTGAAAGGCAAATATCTACTCTCTAAGTTTTATTTCTGCTGACTATACAGAAGTTTTTTTCTCATGAATGAATTTCAGCACACACTGAAGGCTTTTGGTATATGCCCCTTCTGCTTGGTTCTTTCACGCAGCGCTATTTGTACAATGTCCTACAAGGGTCACTACCGCAGAGATTGCTTTTGCCCTCCTTCTTTAGATAACCCTGCTTCAGTATTTTACTTCTTTAAATGGTGCTGGAAACTCCTTAAATGTGATTGGAAATGTAAAGAAGACTGCAGCAAAGTGGCTCGCCTCAAAACGAACTCGCACTTGAGAGTTAAACCCCACGTGCTTGCAAACGCCAACTTGAGTTACATTGCACATGATTGTCCAAATGATTCAACTGATGCAGATTTTGCTGTCTCTATAAAACATTCTTTCATATTTTCTCAATTTCATGGTGTTTTCCCAATCCAAACTGATTTTAATTCTTTTCTATTTCATCCAGTGTGTCAAATTAACCATGACACAGATTAAGCTAAACAATGTAGGCCTGGATCCTCTGAAGCATTTAGACAGTTGAATAGAAATTGGGTTCCTAAGTCCCATTGGTGCTTTGGAACTTGGTCTTAAAGTTTCTCTTCATCTCTTCAATAGGTACTTTGACAAACCAGGCAGGTTTCATCTCATATGGTGGCTTTGCCCATTTGGGAGGTAGGAAACAAAAACAGCAAAAGAATATCTTTATCTTTGTATAATGACTATTACTTTGGTGTCTTTTGCGTGTCTGTTGCTGTTTTAAGTTCTTTTGGTTGCTTTGGCTGTGTATTTTTGTATGTGAAGATTATCTGTGTCATCTCATAAAGAAATTTGCATAATGAAAAGAAAAAAATAGCTATGAAATTTACTGATGGATATCTCATTATTTTAGGCATCAAAATATCTATCAATGTCCACAAGTATGTTATTTAGAATTGTTATGTACAAGAGGCTTAACTCAGCTCTAGGTAGAGAGCAGAACTCACTGCCTTAAATCTGAAGTTGTATCAGAATATATCTGTTCAATACACTGCAGTTTATCTGGTGTACTTTGACTCACCGTTGGGATTTCTTTCCCCTCATGTTCAGTCGATACTTTTCTAAATTTCCTTCCCATCAATGATAGTTCAGTCTTACATCTCTGTAAGGAGCACAGTCTGCGTTAAGAAGCTTTTCTACATGCTAGTGCAGTATGCAGTCTGCGTCTGAGCTGCTTACTTAAGCTGAGGCACACTAAATAGAAAGCACTTTTTCCCCAGTTCAAAGTAAAATCATTTTCCCTCTGTCGCCTATGGCTGCTCAGGGATGCAGCCTGGACAGACATCGCAGATGACAGAGGGAAAATAAAACCAGTCACCTGCGATGCCAGCTCCCCCTTGCATGGCACAGGGCGCTTCGTGGCCACTGCAGCGGGACAGTCAGCCTTTCCTTACAACTTCATGGGTAGCAAAGCAGTTCTTTAAATTCTGCAAATAAACTGCTGCCTGCACAGAAACTTTATACATCAATATTCATATTTTTTAAAGTTATTTTTAAAAGTAAACTGTATTTTGACAGGAATGAGAGAGTTTTTCACTGTCTTTCCTAGGAAACAAAGTTTCACACACCACGAGCAGGCTTTTGTACGGCCATTAGACACCCTGTGCTGTGTTTCCCTTTCCCTGCAGCTCTGAGATTCAGCGGATGTTATCCTTTGCCCACTGAGCACCAGGAATGGGGGTGGGGGGGTGGATTTTCTCATACAGACCCGTAATGGTGTTTTTATTTCCTCCTAAGTGGAACCTCCTGACAGCTCCAGACTGGCAGGCTAGCAGGTTAATGGTTTTCATACCTGCGCTCACCAAGTTACCTGGTGTGAGACAGAGAGAAGCAGCAGGGGGAAGGTGACATTAACATCCAGATAAAAAAAAACCCCAAACTTCCCAGCTCCTGGTGTGAGTAACTGGATCCCTGACTCAAAGCCTCATCTAATGCTGGCAATCTCTTTCACCACCAAAGGCATTCCTTCTGGAAACTGAAGTATCATACAACTTGCACAACACCACCCCGTGATCAAACCCATTATGAACATGTGGATGCTGAATGGGGCTCTGTGCAAACTCATACGTGTGTGTGCAAATAAAGTGACCCACATGATGTTAACTAAATATGTTTATTTTTAAATGGGCATGAAGAGATGTGTCAAGAAAACATTACAGAATTTAGTTTTGTGAGACACTATTTTAATACTGTGGAGCAATATATATCCTATCCAAGGCATACCAGAACTGCTATAACTGCTGACAATACAGAATTTATGCAAAAAATAAGATTTTAACTATTCATGATTACATTACTGAGTACTCGTGTGTGTGTGTGTGTGTGTGTGTGTGTGTGTGCGCGCGCGCATGCCCTCTGGAATGCATGGCCTATTATGATGTCTCCTTTTAGACCTTCTGCTTCAAAAACATAATGCATAATCAGTTTGATTATGTGACAAGCTGTTTCATCCTTTTTCTTTTTATTTTTTCCCCCCAAGCAATTTTCTAGGTCGTGTTTGCATTTGGTCTCCCTTTAAAAAAAAACTTAGATTTTCTGTGGAATTTCTTTCAGACAGCAATTACAGTCATTGTTTGGAGAGCTAATTTTGATGGTATTTCTAAATAATTAGTTTATTTTTTCTTGAGAAAATCAGAAATCCATTTAGGCAGTGGGAATATAAGCCATTCATAGAATACTTAAAATACAGCCTTCAATAAAAATGGAAATAGCTATAGTTAAAATTTGCTCAGTTCAACTCTTTTCACCAGCACCATTCAACTTTCAGACTTCAGTGAGACAAATTAAAAGGGAAATTGTCTCAACTTATTTAAACATTTGAAATTAAATCTATTCAAGTGACAATATCTGCTTTTTTAAAATCTTGAGAAATGCAATTGAAAAGGATGCCACAGTCTTACATTATGGTCAAGACATGCTGGAAATCCTAAATTTTACTGAAAGGAGGACCAACAGTTCCAGAATCAGCCAATGGCTGACACTGAATTTTGATGGATCCATCTGCTAGCTTTGGCAGGGGGTTCTGCTTTGGCAGGGGGTTGGACCCGATGATCTCTCAAGGTCCCTTCCAACCCCTATGATTCTGTGAATGATACTTGTCCTTGGTCGTCCCTTCTGGCAGTGTACGGGTAGATGCTGGCTGAAGGGAAAGAAATCCCAGCAAACCCATGAGTTAGTAGCCTTCCTAAAGCTTTGAAAGACTTTCTGAAGCAGCTCCCATGGCTGGCACATGGGGAGAGTCTGGATTTCTACTCAAGATGTTGAAGGCCGTGGAGTTGTTCCTAGCTGGTGTACAGGCATCCTCAGCAAAGGTGGCAAATAACTTAAATTCACATTTATGCTTTTGGCACTATTGTTTATTATTTACTTTGTCAGTGCTCCAGCTTTGATCCCCCAGGTGAAACCCTGGCGCTACAGAAGTGATCAGGAGTGTCCCCGTGCTGGACTCTGATTTACAAAAGCTTTAAACACTCGCGGTCCCAGCAGGAGGCGATGGGTGAAGTGGGTGGCTAGCCCCTCTCCTGAACACCATCCTATGTCCTCCATATCGGGCACTTCATCACTGGAGAATTATGCTGCTTTTGACATGAATTCCGGTCCTGGGAGGAAATTGTCACACATAAACCGAATATAATAATACCCATCTGCCTAATGGTGATATTATAAAGAAAAATATAACTAACAGATTTTTTCTGACACATTCAGGTACTGTGGCAGAAGTCACACAAACCAAAAAAGGCTACGGGGAAAAGGATAATTCTGTGCTAATGCTGTACAGAAAATTAGGCCTAGGGCCACGGTATAGCTACTAGGGAGAAAATGAAATGCTGAATAGCTGCCTCATTCACCAGGCACTACTCACCCAGGTTGCTGCTGCAGGGAAGCAGCCTACAGTAAAAATAGCAGGCAGTAATTTCAGTATGAGGTAACTTCATTAATGATTACTTCATAAGGCATGTATACAATGAAGACAAATACAGGCAAGTTCAACAACTTACAAGAACAAGGCCCCCAACTTTTGAGTGCACAGCTTTGCTAGTTTAACAACCCCTAAATATTCTTCTATAGAATTAAACTGTATATAATTAAATTTTAAATTTTTTCCTCATAAAACCAGAAAAGAAAGATGAAGCTAAATATACTGTATAATAGGTTGGAAATATTCTGCAGGAAGTGAGAATGTTATTTCCAACATTATTATATTTTCATGTCATTGTTTAAACACAATTAGATACATATATTAAATACTATATATATTTTTGACCAGTGCTGTATTTTCTCAGTCTCTACCTAAAAGCTTGCAGGCATAACTCAGTGGGGCAGAGAGTACATGAAGATCAGGAAGCCACCTCTGCCTGTAAAACCTGACTTGTAGACACAAATTTCCCACCAAAATTACTATTTTGCTACCGAAATAACAGAAGTTATTTTTTTGGTATCTAATGGGTGGATTTATTTTAAGCTTAAGAAACCTTTTATCAGTCTAAGTAGTATCTCCCTTATGGAAATTTCTTGATGCAACTCCATTGGCAGAGCCAAATTGGGATGCATAATAGATGTGAACAAGGCTACTGAGTGGCTTCTGCAAAGCCTGCTTAGGCACCACCACAACCTTTTCTGATGTTCAATGAATGGAGTTCTTCCTGGGCCTCAAAAATTACTCCAAAGAGGGGAGTATATTTACATATATTTCTGAAAAGTGAAAAAATTATTTTCTGGGAATAAGAAGGAAAACAGCAAGGACAGCTTTTAATTCAGTAAGCACTTTAGCTGCGAATGAAGACTGGTAGTTGGTGAATGGCCCAGAACATGGCCTTTTCCATCCTGGTAACATCACTGACCACTGCCATTACTTCCTTACAATGCACGTGTTCCTAAAAGCTGTATTGGTTCTGCTGCTGTTATTATCTGATATTCTAAATTTCTCATACCCTATTCTCCAGGTATTTAAATTTTCAGACATAAGATCCTATAATGTCAGAACTCACAAAAAAACCCTTTCTTGGGTTAGGCCAAAGGCTAACACCCCATGTGACTGAGGACTTGGTCAGATGGAGAGTAAGAAACTGGGCTTCTCTAGGCTCGCCTGTTGAGACACAGACCGAGCTTCCCACGCTTCTTGGTCATACCTCAACGGGTGCTACTACAGCATTCCCCATGTTCTGCTTTGATTTATGCCAGTTCTCTCAGTGTTGGGAGGTGTTGGGGTGGCATGGGGGTGATAGGCTTTTGTGGCAGAAAGGAGGCAATCACTGGCAATACCTGGTGCTAGCAGCCCCTCCCGCAATGTGCTCCCTCAAGTTGCCTTGGAAAGTACCACCCCTGAGGTGGTGGCCTAAGGCTGCAAGGACCAGCCTCACAAAACCCTGCAGCATGTGGCTATAGTCCTCTCACGCCCTCAGGCATGATGTGCACCTCCAAATCTCTCCTACACAAGCAGCACCCACAGACTTCCTGTTTACAGAACATAATCAGCAGCACATGGTCTGTCAGATGAGTAAATTTTTTGTGTCACAAAGGAATCCTCCACTCCAATCCATCTTCGGAAAGCCTATGTTTCACCTACAAGCACAGTCAGAGCCAGCATCGTTCCCACAGCAACAAATGCAACTCCTACAATATGTCCCAGCTTTTTGGCAGAGACTGACCTCCCATTGGAGCCCTGACTCCGACCCTGGCAGGGCATGCCGAGAAGGGGGTTGCTGTGCAACCTGACTGCTGCCATCCTCTGGGACAGCAATCCTTAGTTAAAGCACGCTTTGATGACTGGATCCATGCATTTTTCTGTAAGGACTCATTTGTTCCCTTAGCAGCTAACATTTCTGGC
The DNA here is from genome assembly GCA_027925045.1 of Hypotaenidia okinawae. Lineage (NCBI taxonomy): Eukaryota > Metazoa > Chordata > Aves > Gruiformes > Rallidae > Hypotaenidia > Hypotaenidia okinawae. Next base: position 98,002,842 of record BSDF01000002.1, on the reverse strand, counting down.
TGTATCTTGTATGTGATCGGGCAGAGTTTCCTTCCTCTCATACCCACTGGAAAAAGCCATGCCCAGCTGTAACATTTTTGTGTCAGGTTACAGCCCTGCTGACAGCGAGTATTCATGAACATGCAGGCACCTGGGGAGATAAAAGCCAGGCAGGACTGGTTTAGGGTCCAAAGTGTTCCCTGTGCTACGCAGAGCACTTCCTCTCGATGCCTGATTGCTTTCTGCTGCTTCTATTCCTGACCCGCATTCCCTGCACAGCCACATAGAGCTGTCTCCTCCCTCCAGCTTTTCAGTTGTGCTTTGATTATTTCAGGATTTCCCAGGTACAGTCTGGAGGCAGAAAGCACAGGACAGCTGTAGGCAGTCACATTTCTGTTTCTTCTCCCTTTCCATGCTTTCTGTCACAATGTGGGTCCATTTAAACTTCTGCCTGGCCTCTGCTCCAGGGCTGCCTGTGTGTGTGGAGCAGAGTGTTTGGAGGCAGAGGGGACATCTCAAAGGTCCTGCTGAGGCTCCTGCACAGCCTGTGGGACAGCAGGTTTCATCTGTAGCCACTAGGAACTGGCCAAACTCTTTAGCCTGTGAAGTCAAATGACTGAAAACAGTTCATAGCACATATATAGTGTAATATTCTCTCATGATCCCACTTCTTTAGGCCAGTGCCCATACAAGGAGAACCACAATAACGGTGCAGTATTTCTCTCTTTTGATTTGGTTTTAATTTCTTAGGCATGGATGTCAATGTATCAAGGAATAGGGCAAGATATCAAGTAATGTGGAATTCCCTAATCTGCCAAGATCCCATCGTTGGTCTTGAAAAACAGAGGTACTCACACCACCCCACTAGGCCCCAGCCATCATCCAGTTGCAAATCGATGTGACTTCTCTGACAGCTACTTCAGGACATGGTAGCACCACCCTGTGACATCAAATAACCCCTGTGCTCAGTGACTTAATTCTTTATCAGAGGCAGGCTTTACAGGTGAGGGAAACAGATCAGAAATGGCTGCTAACACCATTGCAGCTCATCTCCTTCCTAGAACACGTGGAAGCAGCTCCTGTGCATGGAAAAACAATCCAAAACCCGAAGAAGTTTTAAACTTTTTAAACCTTTGGGTGTTTGACAAAAGGTGCAATAAAGATTAAAACTTCCCCCCCCGCCGTGTAATTCCGGGGTCACTTATTGCTATTGCCCCGTTTTTAGGCTCCTCCGTCCCCGCGGGAGTGCTGCGCGGGTAAGCCGCGGCCCTGGGGTTTCCTCACGCCTCAGAAAGCTGGGAAAGCACCAGGCCGGGCTCTTCCCACGGTCACCCGAGCTTACTCGGACTCACTCGGCCCCACGGCCGCGAAGTCGGAGCCACACGGCCAGAACGCATCCGACGCACCCCTCACCCTCCCGCCCAAAAGCTGCCTGCCGGCCAGCCCGCCCCTCCTGCCTCGGGCCCCGCCCCCTCGGGCGCCGCGCGGGGTCGTTGCTACGGGAGCGGCGCGAGGTCACGCACGCGGCGGGCGGGAAGATGGCGGCGCCCGTGGAAGTCTGTCACGTCGCCTGTTGCGCCAACCGGGCGGGTGGTGGGGCCGTGTCCTGGGGGCGAGGGGGGATCCTTGCCTTCGGCAGCTGTCATGACGTTGTCCTCTACGAGCCGGCGGTGAGCTGTGGGCCGGGCTGAGCTGGTGTGGGCCCGGCGGCGCGGCGGGCTCACGCTCGGTGTTTTCTCGCTCCCCCTAGGTGAGGCGGGCGGCCGCTGCCCTCCGCGGCCACGCCGGCAGGGTGAACTGTGTGCGCTGGGTCCGCCGGCGGGATGGCGGTGAGTAGCGTCCTCTCCTTGTCCCTTCGGGGCGGGGGGGCGGTGCGCGGGTGTGTGGGGGTGTGTGTGTGTGTGGCGGGGGGGTGCCGCTCCACGTGGGGTGCCCGGGCTCTTGTCCTGCCCTCGGCTGGGTTGAGGAGGGTAGGGGCGATCGGCAGCAGGGAGGCTGAAGGAGATGAGAAGCTGCAGCGCTTCCAGCGCTTCCTCTCTCTTTAAGCCCAGCATCCCCGTCGGGAGTACAACGGGTTGGCTCCCAGACTCGGGTGATCTGGTCCGGTAAGCGGAGGGGGTCTGGTCGGGTGCGTTCTGCGGGCCCTGCAGCCGAGGCCAGCCCGGGAGGCTCTTCTGCCTGGGGCTGAGGTGTCAGATCGGCCGCTGTGGGGCTTGTGCTGCCGTCGGGGTCTTTAGTAAGGCTTTGGAGTTTTGTGTTGTTCTGACTTTGTAAATTAACCTGCAGTGCTTTTTAAGAGATCTCTGGCTATAAAGTTTTGAGTCGCATAGAGGTCATAGCCATGAAAAAGTAATCTTTCAAGATGGAGATATTTGAGACCCTTATGAAGCTTTTGTCTTATAATAATTACTGGATTTAAAGTTCCTTAGTTCAGACTTTGAAAAAAAAAAAGCAACAAGCACGTAACATTAGCAGCCCCATTTCTCCTTGTCAGTTACTTTCTAAAAACGCCTAAGGGCATTTCTTTTTAAGAGTCAAGTACTACGGTGCTAATGTTCTTTTTTTAATAGTGATATAAACTGCCATCCCCTCAGCTGGCTGTACTAAATAATTTTGTTCTTAAAATTGATTAAAAAGCACTATTTGTAGAAATTGGGAATTAAATTTTCGTGTGAAGCTTTGATTTCTGTTTGGTTAGACTTCTCTTGCTTGATTTTCCTACCCTCCAAAAAAGACCTAAGAAAGAAAGAGAATACTAAAGCACACTGTTGGATTTGAGAATCTTTTTGGAAAGATGTGTTGATCACATTCAAACAGAACTTTAAATATTCCTGTGACTTCTCCGTATGTTGGACTTTTCTCCTTTGCTCTTAAGCAGTGCTGCATGGTGCAAGTTATATTGGTCATGTTTTATTTTGATGGAAACTTTGCTTACAGTTGCTATTTTGTGAGTAGTAACAATGTAACTGCTTTTGTTGTTGACTGCTGTTACAAAGTAACAGTTTGCAAAGCTTACCACGATGTATTTTTTAGCTTCTGAAACAGAGTTAATTTCTGGTGGATCTGATAAGCAGCTCATCCTTTGGGAATGGAACGGGGCAGGAACCTGGAATAATCAGGTAAGCAAAAATAACTTCTTCTTAAAGCTCCCCCACTAGTTTCTCATGTGCTACAAATTACCTGTTCTGTCTGTATTTCTTACTATTTTACCTTGACTATTGAACTCCAGGTGTGTATGTGTATATACTTCAAACTGTTGGTACACAGTCAACCTATATTTTACTTTGTGTTGTTTCTTTTCTGTAGTTTATCTTTTCCAAATCAGCCTTCCTTAAGAAATTAGATAGTCATCAGGTGGATTTGACTAGCATGTCTAAAAGGTCTTGTTTGTCTGTTCTTGAGTCATCAGCTTTCTGATCTCATGTAGCACTTTCTTCTAAGCTGCCGTTCACAGGCTGTCTCAAACTAGTTTAAGCTCAGCGTTTTAAAGTGCACTAGAATGTGTGCTAGAGGGAAGGGCACCTAGCTTGGTGCAGCAGTGTTCTTAGTGTTTAATTTCTGATCCTGATATGTTGTATCTGCTTACATATTTTTTTAAAATAACATATATATTTCTTTATTAACCTTTTCTGCTGATGGAGGTGCACAGCCTTAGGCAGTCTTTGAAAAATGAATGTAGCTAAATGTACCTATTTTATCAACAGGTCTAGAACAGTGTAAATTCTTAAAAACAGGCAAAGTTCTATATTGGACCAATCAAAAATTCTTACTGGGCCCTACCAGGCTGTATTTTGGAAAGAGATGTCAAGTGTGTTTATGACAAAATTTGGATAAATGCTGGATGACTTCTTGTCACAGAATGAAAATCTTCTTGTGTTGCTCTTTGTGATTGTGAGGAACAGATTAGAAATTGAATCATCTGTATCCATTTATTAAGAAATTAGGTCCTTAAGTCTACATTTAGAGTTTTTGGTTTTTTATGTTGGCATTTTGGATGAGGAAAATGCTGCTTAGATCTGTGAGAACACACTAAAAGCTGCTGCTAGAACTGCTGCTTATTGCATTGTGTTCTCTGCTCCCTCTTTCACCAAGGTTCTCCAAACCTTTCTGGGATGCCCCTTAGGTTGGGGGGTAAAAGAAAAAGAAGGAAAATCGCCCTTCCTAACTTCTGTACTATTTCCAGCTTTTCTGAAGCAATGGTGAGGTTTGTATAGTGTACACAGGAAAGTTTAATTCTGCTTAGCTTTGAACAACATCTTACCAAGTTAATGCTCGTTACTGCTCTATCCCTTCTCTCTGTTTTCCTGGAATATGCTGTAGAACAAGCATAGCTTGGCAGATGCTCTGCCATTGCAGGCATTCAACTCATCTTCAGTATGAAATCATTCCATTTCTTAAAACAGCTTTAAAAATTCTCTCATGTACGTTCCTGGAATTTACTTCTGTTTACCTCTGTAACTTGGTAAAACTTTCTGATGTGTTCAGCTTGTGAACAGCGTTCCTCTCAAAGGCCACACGGAAGCTGTTTGTGCTGTGGATGCTGAGTACCAGTCAGACGAACCTGGGTCAGATCTGCTAATAGCTTCTGCAGCTTCTGACTCTACTGTGAGAATCTGGTCTCGGCATGGCTCAGAAGGTAACTCTTCCTTGGTTTGGGGTTGTGGGGTTTTTGTTGTTGTGGTTGTTTTGTTTTGGGGCTTTTTTACATTTGGGGCAACATGCTGACTTAAAAATGATGAATGATAGTCCACTGAAGTACTTGGTTTGATTTGAAGTGCTATTTGCTTGTTGAGTTGTACTGACTGCATCTCTCAAGCTACTTTCTTCCTTATCTGGTGTACATGAGGATTTCACATCGCTTTGCCTATGTGAGAGAAATGGGTGGGAGCTCTCAGTCTTCAGTCCTGTGATCTGAAAGGCATTTCTCATATTCCCAAGGAACACCCTGAAGACCTTTTTGTCTTGCTGTGGTGCTTTCCAGTGTTGGAAGTCCAATTCTGCTTCTGTAGAGAGCTTTTCTGCTACCCTGATTGCTCTGATCTTGACGGCATGGTAATTTCACAAGTTTGAGGATATCAGGGGTGTTAGCAGGAAGGTTACTTCTTTGCTCATCTATCTGCTCTTGTAGCAAACAGATTCTGTTTTAGCTTCCTGTGTAGTGAATGTTGTTGCCACAGGAATATTTATCACTTCTAATGTGTTACCACAGCAAAACTCTACAACTTTAATACTCAGTGGAGAACAGTGACTTACCTTTTAACTTGGCTAACTCTGCATTGATTTCTGTGGCCACATACAACATTATTATTCAAGCTTCTGAGAAAAGTAGAAGTTTTTCACCTCCTTAAAATAAATTTAAACTGCATAATCTAGTAGGAAATGACAGTGTAACTTTAATACTTAATGATGAACGAGATCAACATTGTCCCTATTTTCCAGCTAAATGCATCGAAATTCTGCAGTTTGGAAATGGATTTGTTATGGATGTCTGCTTATCCTTCTTGCCAGGAAGCAGTGGTAAGTACAGCTCCACATCTTGAATATCAATGCAGGAAACATAAAATCTAAGAAATTGCCCAAATAGATCTTCATTTGACCAACTCCAGACCCTTTTGCCTTATTTTTTGTTTTCTGTTGGAGTCAGTGTAAGCTGATGCTGGTGTCTAAAGGTTTTCACTGAGCTCTTCTTAGCAATTAGAAAAATACTGCCTGATTACAGTCTTCAAAATGATGGTCAAATGCAGTTCTTTAGTTAAATTCTGAGACCCAGAAAAAGAATCTGCAGCTTTGCCTCTAAAACTGAGGATTAATGGGCGGTGCTTATCACCTGCTCTGCCTTAGATGTGAAAAAATTTAGATGCCAAATAAGTTCAGACTGACTGTTTGGTATGGCTTTTATGGTATTCTGTTAACGTAAAAGTTCAGATTTTGTAGCCTGCCACAGGCATGTTTTTTCTATTGCAAATTGGTAGAAGCTTTCTGTAAAAATTGAGTGTATCCTGTAGTGCAATACGAGCCAGATACACAAGCCTAACTCCACATATGTATCCTTAGAGCCTTTCGTTGGGATGGAGGACTGCCAGGCTCCCAAGTATTAAGTCTTGGGCCTTAGTCTCAAGACTAAGACTAAAGTCTTAACTGTGTGTGGAGTCTTCAACATGTGTTCCACTGATGTGTTGCTTGACTCTATGCCTTCAGAACAGTTACATGGCAGCTTATTTATTCTTTGGCTCATGCTAATTCTGGGAGGTATGAAATATCTGTGAAGATGCATTGTCCCATTTAGAATACTAATGTCTATCTCCAGGGTGTGTCTGATATCGAAAGCAGCACCTGCCCCATTAAAAAGCTTCAAATCTCTCTGTCCATTTTTCTCTGTAAATATACAAACAGGTGGCTGTTGAGATGAATTTAAAAGACTTGGGGGTAAATTAAAATCATGACCTGCAGTGTGAATTTTTGTTAGAAGTGAAGTGCCTGCGGTGCCAGTTCAACGAGTATAAAATCCATATTGTGAAGCAATAGATTATTTTCTCATTTATGATACTGTGCAGGCACAGAGTTCTCCCTCTTAGTGCTCTAGAATAGTGCATGTGTTTATCATTGAAACCATGAAATGTAAGAGAGTGCTGTTCATTATGGAAAAACCTTAAATCATATTAATTCTTAAAACAAAATGGTCCTGAAACTAAAATTTCATGAAGTGTTTGAAACTACTTTAAGTGGTGGAATAGGAAGCATTTTTGTTTTGCTATGAAAGTCTCTGAGTCCCTTAAATTTGCACCTGGTGCAGGACAATCTTTTCTTGTGGCCTCTTCCCGTCCCAGTTCTAGTTAGTTACCAACACAGTGCTCATAACCTGCGACAGAGTACTTTACTTTTCTGAAGAGCTGAAAATATTTTCAATGGCAAAAGTATCTGTATAGGTTTTACACAGAAATTTTTAAAGAAATAAATCCTTTATGTTTTGAATGCCAATTCCAATAGGAATGATCTGTGCTGCTAAAATTGTAAAGAAACAGTTTATATTTTGAACAATAACGGTATGGTTAGAAATGTTTCCCCTTGAAATTGGTAAAGGGGCTTTTAATAGAGCATAGCCTTGTTCTGTGTTTGCTCCCTGAACCTGACGTAGTGGTCTGTACAACTTAACTGGGTTTGTTCAGAGGAATATGTTAATTCTAAAATCTAAATAAAGTAGTTTAAAATCTATTATTAAAAATCTCACTGCTGATCATTTTGTCAGAAACATTAATCTGTAATGGCAATTTGGAATTTTAGTGAGCTTCAGGGAAAAATGATCCATGATAATTTTAGGAGTTGCTCTGAAATCTTTATGAACACTATGTTGGCAGCTGTATTAAGATTTAAAGAGGCTTTTCTCTTGAGATCTGCAGTTCTTAAGTCAGAAATTAAATATAGAATTACTTCTCTCTAAGTCATCAACTACTCTCCTGAACTAGAAGCATTTAGAGTAACCTCTAATTTTACCAAGCAGAGAAATTTAAAGGTTGCATTGAAAATTGGTTCATACGTAGTTGATACTTTAACTTTGAAAAGATATTGAACTTCATGATGCTTAGTATTTTAACTGATTGTCCTTGAAAAGAAATGACTTATTATTAAAAAAAACCCAGAAACATTCAAATGGTGAAAGCCAATAGGCTGCTCATAAAAACCTGAACAATGATTTGTTGCTGGATTACAGCTTATATTTGCAGCCTCTTAGTTAAGGAGTTTCTTTACAATTGTTTTCTGGGTCTTGAAGAAAAGCTTCCTGCTGTTTTGTTTGTTTGCTTTTGGCTTTGCAATCTCCACTGAAACTCTGCTACTAAGATGTTGGAAATAAGATTTGCTATTTTACAGATCTTGATCAGCTCTTTTGTCATATTTTTCATTCTTACTCCACCTGGGCAATTGTGATGCTTTAAGTTGGCCTCTGGCAAGTAAGAATTTTCTCCTCAGAACTGAATTGCAACAGGTCAATAAAAAAAATGAGCAAGCAAACTTGAAAAAGCTTTGCTGATCACACTGCTGATCACACTGTCCCCATTTTAATTGGACCACAGTTTGCAACTCATTTATTCTGTTTCCTTCACAGAACTTTATCTCAGATCCAAATTCTAGTACTCCAGAGCATTTATGTGAAAAACTATATAATAGTGTGGTTGATATCAATAAAATAGACATGATTAATGAAAAGTTTAATACTTGAACTTCCCACAGACATGTGAGCTTGAAGGAATCTATTCTTTAGCATCTAAAACTTGTAGATATTTATTATTATTATTATTATTTATTTACATGCCAAAATAACTTGTTTTGTGTTTTAAAATACTAGTTTAAATGAGACACCTGATACTGTTAGCAATAAAAAGCATTAAAAAGGTGGTATCCTGCTCGCCTGTGTGTATTAATGTATTTATTGATACTGTATTTCTTTTATTTATATAATTTTTCATATCCTAGAATACTAGATTTTGTTACTTGAGTAATGAAGACTTTTTTTTAATTCCTTCCCCAGTACCAATACTGGCTTGTGGTGGAGATGACTGCAAAATATATTTGTTTATACAGCAGAGTGGCCAGGTAATTCCAGTTTTTGTCTCTTGCAGATCGTTACTCAGTTCTTCTGCTTCTTTTCTTTCCATATGGGCTGCTGATTTTTTTTTTTTTTGAAGTTTTTCTAATAACTACTGTCTCTAGATAGACATCACATAGAACCACCTCTGTTTAAATAGTTCATCCATTTTTCTGAGTAAAGATGTAATGTACAGATGTTGATGTTGTTTTCACTGTATAAAAGTGTTAGTTTTTCTTATTTTTCTCCTGTGTGAAGATATCCTGTGTTTCTGTTCTCTCTGGCACAAAATAGCTACAACTGCCCTTTCTTTACTGAGGGTCTGTGTACTGAATGGTTCATATGGAAAGGATACTTCCAGCCTATGAGTTCTTACAATAAAACTGGTATGATTTCTATCTGTGAAATTTTATTTGTTTGTTGCTAAGTGTGCCCTTTGTGCTGAATGCTTCTGAATAGCAAAAGAAATACTTGAAGGAGTGTCTGATATTCTAAAACCACATTTTTTCATGTATTACTTGGAAGCTGTAGCTATCTTTTAGATTTTCATACAGTTAAATGTTTCTTTGGAGCTCTAAGAAGAAATTCTGTCCTCCTCTTGAATCTGTTGAGAAGTCTCGTTAGATTCTGAAGCATGTGTTGAACAACAATCTTCCAAAACAGAAGTCAATGTCTCTTCTTTCTCTCTATTGATCCCTTACCCTCTCCCACCTCAAACCAGAAACACTGCCCAAAATGCACCTATGAAACTAGCATTCAGAAATCTCCAGTGAAGCTAACATACATAGAAACCGCTTTTCTGGGTTTGTTGAGGCACAGCTCCATTAGAAACTGAAGAACAGATACTACTTTTTGATTTTTTTGAATCCCCTAAAAGCTACTTCATAGATAATTTTCCCTGTTCACACTGGGAAAATATAATACATACAAGAATCACAGAATTGTAGGGGTTGGAAGGGACCTCGAGAGATCATCGGGTCCAACCCCCTGCCAAAGCAGCTCCCTAGGACAGGTCACACAGACAGGCGTCCAGACGGGTCTTGAATATCTTCAGAGAAGGAGACTCCACACCCCCTGGGCAGCCTGTTCCAGGGCTCTGCCACCCTCACTGGGAAAAAGTTCTTCCACATGTTGGTGTGGAACTTCCTGTGCTCCAACTTGCAGCCATTGCCCCTTGTCCTGTCCCCACAGACCACTGAAAAGGGGCTGGCTGATTCCCCCTGCACCCCCTGCTTAAGATAATTATAAACATTAATTAGGTCCCCCCTTAGTCTTCTCTTCTCAAGACTGAACAGTCCCAGCTCACTCAGCCTTTTCTCATAGGGGAGATGCTCCAGGCCCTTAATCATCCTCGTAGCCCTATGATTTCTTTTTTTTTGTTGTTGTTGTTGTCATCCATAAAGTAAATATTTCAGCCTTTATCTACTGTGTTCAGTGATGCCTTAACCAGTAAGCAGGAAAGAAGGGATGCCTTCTTAGTTGTTTTGGTGGGTTTGATTTTTTTCTTTCCTTTCTACATAGCTCATGGTTAAATGAGTTTAATGACATTCTCTGGGAATTAGCAGTGGCGAAATGCCACTTATGAGTCTCAGTGTACTAAAGAAAGACGTCAGAGCTTGTGCAGTTGATTTTGCTCACTCAATTTTGCTCACTCAATCCTGTATGGTTCAGATTAACAAACAACATGCCGTTTGACTGCCAGGAGTGTTTAGAAATCCATAACTTACTTTGCCAATTGTTGATCAAAATTTTAACCACAGTCTGCATTCTTAAATGCAGTCAGTTTGTGAAGGATGAAGGAATGTAATTAGAATATAAACACACTCCAGCTTCATAAGCAAGTTTATGCTGCTGTCTTTTTTTTTCCTTTCTTTTTCTGATGTAGGAAACTAATGATACAGGGACTGGTGAATTTTCTCTTGTTTTACGTGTGTTTGCTTTTCCTACATTTTCCTTCAATTTTAGGAAGTATTTTCACCAGCTTTCCTGGAAAAGTTGGGGTTCAGTCTCTCTCTCTTTTTTTTTTTTCTCTTTTAAATGAGGTGGGACTTCTGGTTGGCATCTGTCTTAACTTTATGGAACATCTTTTTTAACTGGGTAGACTGTACAGACCTTGAAGAGCCCAAATTTGTTTCCCTGTGGAGGAAAAGTGCCTGTGTAGAGCATTATAGCTATGAACAGCATGAAAATATCCTTTTGAGCTTTCTGACGTAAATTCCTTCCTACTTACTAAAGGGAGGTTTTCCTCTCTATCTGGATTCTCTCAGATATGCTGACACCTTTTTTTTTTTTTTTTTTTTATGGCTTCTGCAGCTCTACTTTTACAGGTATTTGAAAGAAATGTCGGTGTCGTCCTGTCATTTTTCACAAGAACTTAGTGTAGAAGTGTAATTAGAATCTGAGCTTGTGCAGCCTTCTCTAACTGCTAAGGGCCTGTGGCTCTGTCCTGTTAATTGTGACTCTTGAAAAACTCTTCCTTTAGTTAACATCCCAGAAAGGATTCTGTGAACCCCAAGTTCATAATGGGGCATTCTGGAGGATGCTGTTATATTCTGAAGGAGGATGAAGCATCTTAAGTTAGCTGATAAATGTTGCCTTTTAGTAATTTCATTAATTTTACAGTTGAAATATATTTATTCATAAGAAAAACTGCTTGGTTTTTGAAGCTGAGTGGGCAGGCTTCAAATCCTTCAAGGCTTTCTATCCAGAGATTCCATACTACGTTAAGCAGTAGAAAGAAAATTATCTCTTTTTTGAGCTCTTGAAAGAGAGTATTGACTTATGAAAGTACCCAGGGAAAAATCTTTCAGAAACCATTATAAATCTTCCTGCTTAAGAAATTACAAGCCTGTGGAGGGGAAGTAAGTAAACCAGAAGACCACAATAGAGCTTTAAAACCAGACATCTCTATGTCAAACTTGGTTTCTATGAGAAGATTCTGCTGTGCATGTTTTGAGTATGTTTGACCTAATTGAAAAGTGGAATAAGAGACTTCCTCAAAGGTAATTCGGGATCTTTCTAATTGTACAAGACTAACAGCTGGATAAGGGAGGGATATTGTGCCTCATGCAAAAAAGCTGGGATGATTTGTACCTCTCATACCTTGTGTGTCAGTTGCCAAATTTGCCGGACAGTACTACTAGCCTTGTCCTGAAGGACGCGTGTCCAAGGTGTGGGCAGTTAGTTGTGCAGAATTCACTGGATGGGTCCACAGACAACGAGGCTTCATTAGTTCTGCTACCTATCAAACGGATGTCTTCTTTGCCTAAAAGAAAAGAGACCAGATTGCCGCTGTGTAAAAGTGCTCACATTGGTTGAGAGGCATGGGAAAGCCTGTGAAGTTGGTGACTTGATCATGAGTTTTTGTCAGATTCAGTTGTTGGTATTGTACCTTCCCATAACCTTATGTAACTGGTAAGGACCAAGGGGAAAATTGGAATAGAGGAGGAGAAACCTGAGACTGCTGAAACAAAGTCTGTAAAAATGTGTAGAATGACAGCTCAAAATAGTTGCAAATATAGCCTAGGTAATAATAAAAGCTTTGACTGAATAATGTAAAAATAGTGGCCATGTGCATCTGCAAGAAGCTTTAAATTGATGCACTTTGGAAACTGCATGTGTGATATCAAGACACAGGCTTCAATGAAAATGGCAAAAACCATACAAAGATGCAAGTGGAGGTCATAACAGCAGCCCTACTCCTTGCTCGTTTTCAATGGACAGTTTTTATTTTTATGGGAAACAATATATTGAAAATTGAGTGCTTTTTCTATAGCACAAAGAACTGCATGCCTGGCTTGGGCTTACATAGTGCCTAGAAGCCTGTTTGGGAAGTGAATTAGAAATCTGGGGTGGTATTAATAACCTGAAACTATTAGTTTTATTCTCTTTAAAGAGAAAACAAACACCTGTGTTCCGTAATGGTTCTTTTTAATGTGCAAAGATGAGGGTAATTTAAAAACACCCACCCAACACCTTTAAATTAAAAGTTAATAGATGTGTGTTTAGATTAATATTAAAGCCAAGTTTCAGGAGAGATGCACACTGTTCAGCATAAAAGGAACCAAAAGAGACAAGAACATTAGCAACAGCTCAGCCTCATCCAGGCTTTTGTATGGGGGTAATTTAACTAACTACCTTCGGTGAATGTAGAATGCAGAGCATTATGTCAAAGATCATATAAATCAGTGAATAAATGGCTGTTTAGTATATGAAATATAAATTTAAAAAAAGATTTATTATTTTTTAATGTATTGCCAGAAAAACATAGCCTTCAGTAGAACCTTGAGGTCACTGTTTGATCTCTCTTCCTGGGCTGTCCTTGCCTTTATTTACACATAACCAGTTGGGCATGGAACATAAACATCTGTCTGGAATGCCACATCTAGAAGTGCTAGTGAGTGTAGAATTCTGTGACAAGCCAAATGAGACTTCAGTGCCTGTGAGAGCACGTAATCAAGACCAAAACCCTTCTGACTTAGAAGCTTCTGTGAAGCTGTTCACTTACATGTGTGTGTACCTTGAATACCGGTTACTCTGTAACGTTCAGAATGTAAATGGTGAACAAGAAGCAGAGTAACATTTTTTTTTTGAGGAATGCTCAGGAAAATAAGGACCAAAGAGAAGAGGCATGGATTTCTGAGTGGTTTTAGTTAGCTATAAATTATGTGAATGAATTACTGTTTCTGACTCTGTTCTCTGAAGCTGAAGACAGATTATGAGCATGCCTTTCTTATTGTGTTGCTCTGGTTTTATATTTTTTAATTTTTTTTTAATTACAGTCAGGAAAAGAGAACTCAGTTGCTGTCTTGTGCTGAGAGCAAAGACAGTCATTTAATATTAACTCTTAGTAGGCCTGGGTAAGGTAATTAGCAGAAGAGAATGCAAGAAATAGAATCATAGGGGTTGGAAGGAACCTCAAGAGATCATCGGGTCCAACCCCCAAATAATGCGATAGTTACCCATCTGTACCAAACTATACTAACATTTTAACTGTAATAGTTACTTATGACATTTTAAGTGAACTTGGGATCAAAACATGTCATGGAAGTAGGGCCTTTTCTGGGCAAAGAAATGGTTTGAATGCTAATTAAGCAATGAACACTTCTGCCTTACTTCAGTCAAAACCAAACGATAATCTTAGATATGTTATGAGTGAAAACATACTACTAATGAAAGTTCTTACTAGGAACTGTGTTTGTGTTTCTGTGCTCATGTAGAGGTTTCCATCAGCAGATGCAGTTCTTGATGTTTGCTTACCTTAGAAACTTAGTCAATAAATGTAAAAAAACATAGGGAGCTTTTCTGGCCCCATAAGTAATTCTTAGTGTTAGTATTATATTTCAGATTAATTATCGAAATTAATTACAGCATAATTATACTTGATTTTACCTGTATTCACTTTCCACATCATCTGCAACTGCATCTACTTCACATACGTAAAGCAGATTATTTACCATGTCATACCTGCATTGCATTATTCTTTGTGTACCAATATAAGCCTCAAAAACCTAAAAAATTTTCATCTATATGAGAGAAAGACTGTAGCCTCTTGAAGGTGAGTACCTTAAATTCTGCATATATATAGGAAGTGCTGTGATGTGACACATGTTTACCTGGTGTTGGCAAAAGCAAACAGGCCTGTTTAGAATCTGTCACTAAATTACAATCCTTAGCAGCTGTTTATTTTTCCAGTTGCAAATAGTAGAAGCTGTAAACACGAAAGACTTGAAAATCCAAAGCTCATGTGTGTGGTAATTAAGTGCATTTCCATGATATAACAGGAGTTTCTATTCAGTTTCAGAAAACATTAATGCTCCCTGGCCATGAGGACTGGATAAGAGGTGTCGAATGGGCGGTCTGTGGTCAGTATGAAAGATGAATAAAGTGGAATACTGGTTTAACTATAGTACTACCATTTCACCTCTCCCAACAGATGGTCTTGACCCACTGTAGCCCTTAAGCTTTTGTGGTTGCAAATTTATTTTGGAGATGATGGTACAGATATTAAAAGTCAAGATAGAACTTTGCATCCTATTAAAATATAGGAATTTTTGAACTTGTATTACAGTTGAATTATCAAAGCTATGGCTACAGTATGATGAATACAGAACACTCCTATGTTGTGTTTCCATCTCTCATTTTGTCTTGTTTACTTCAAGTTTAATTACCTGACTGGTAGCTAAATGTAAACAGATACGAATTTTAGCAACTTTCCCTTTTCATTATGCAAATATCTGTATCTGAGTGAGGAAGAGTTGGCTGCTTTTTCAAAGGGGGAGAAATAGTACTTTTTTCACTTTTTATTTTTTAATTTTTATAGAACAGGAGATAATTTTAGATGTTAACTAATCCCATAGTTCTTGCAATGGCAAAAATAAAATAGAAGGAACTAGAGGTTGCTACAATCTTTAAGAAAGAATGTGAGGAAAGGAGTTACTGAAGAATATTGATGCTGTCAACATTTTCAGAGTGAAGGCTATAGGTAATAAGGAAGCGTCTGTACAATATCTACACTATTTTTCATGTCTTATAAGCAGAAGAGTGTCCATAGTCACTGTGTATAAGCTAGTGGAGACTTTGAAATGGGAGAGCAAGTTGGTGTTAAAATAAAACAGCAGTTCATGATACAGCATACAACAGGAGAAATTAGGATAATGCTGTAGTACATGTTTGGAATGAAAACAGGGCTCTAATTTTTAAATTTTTTTTAAATCAAATAGGTGAAGACCTTTTCTTAGCAAGCTGTGCTCAGGATTGTTTGATAAGAATTTGGAAAGTGTGTACAAAATCAAAGCAGCTTCTAGAAACTGAAGATGATTCCATAAGACTGAAAGAGAATATTTTTACTGTCAAAGGTGGGTAACAGCTGTACAATGCTCTTGTGCAATTCCTCCTAGAATCACAGAATGCTTTGGGTTGGAAGGGACCTCAAAGACCATCTAGTTTCAACCCCCCTGCCATGGGCAGGGACACCCTCTCTAGACCAGGTTACCCAAAGCCCCATCCAACCTGCCCTTGGACACTGCTGGTGAGGGGGCAGCCACAGCTTCTCTGGGCAGCCTGTGCCAGGGCCTCACCACCCTCATGGTAAAGGATTCCTTCTTAACATCTAATCTAAATCTACCCTCTTTCAGCTTGAAGCCATTACCCCTTGTTCTGTCACTCCACTCCCTAATGAACAGTCCCTCTCCCACTTTCCTGTAGGACTCCTTTAAGTATTGGTAGGCTGCAATTAGGCCACCCTGGAGCCTTCTCTTCTCCAGGCTGAACAGGCCCAACTCTCACAGCCTGTCTTCACAGGAGAGGTGCTCCAGCCCCTTGGTCATCTTCATGGCCCTACTCTAGACTTACAGTAACATGTGGCGACCGGCAATGAGCAACACTCAATTCAATATGAATTTTAGGTGAAGCCATTTTATTAGGAGAAATCACACAGATTATATACCTTTATTACTGCAAACGTGGCAAGCTAAAAAACTGCTAATTGGTTACACACACTGTTCACACCACACTGATTGGTTAGTAATTATAACGAGTTCTGATAAACATATCTTATAGCTAAATATTGCTAGTTTACCTTTGATGCCTAAAAGTATCTGCACACCTGCTATTTTGACCATCTTATTATGGTTGGTTCCATTACTCCCAAGTACCTTCCCATAACTACTTCTTGGTTTCGGGTAGCCTGTACCTCTATCAGAAGACCGCTGTGTTTTGAGAATGTGATTATTAAGTTCCTGTCAGCATGAGTAACTTTTCCCTGTCTCATGGGAACAGAAGGATATTGTCAGGGCCTAAGTCTTGGGAGAAGAGAGCTAGACTGCTAGCAGGCCTGCTGCCTTCCCCAACACTAACAGCTGTATATCTTTCCTGTACTGGGGACCCCAGAGCTGGACACAGTGCTCCTGGTGGGGTCTCACCAGAGTAAAGGAGCATAATCACCTCCCTTGACCTGCTGGCCACACTGTTCTTGATGCAGCCCAGGACACGGTTGGCCTTCTAAGCTGCTGGTGTACACTCTGTCTCACACTTCTGTCCATGGTTTCATGGTGGCTAACAAGGTGCTTACTATCTGGTTTGTTTTGTTTCTTGTATTTAAAAGAATGTAAGACCAGTTTGATTGTGTTGGTTTTATTCAGTTAGAAAAAGTGGAGTTACTGTTTTAAAGCTGTGACTATGTATAAAGTTAATGATGTGTTAAGAAAATTACACTTACACTAAAGGCAGTATATCATAGTCAGGAGATACAGTTGTCTGTGGGAGGTAAGCTGCTATGCAGTTCTCCAGTTTAAGTCTCCAGACTAAGGGGGTACCTAATTAATGTTTATAATTATCTTAAGCAGGGGGAATCAGCCAGCCCCTTTTCAGTGTCTGTGGAGACAGGACAAGGGGTAATGGCTGCAAGTTGGAGCACAGGAAGTTCCGCACCAACATGTGGAAGAACTTTTTCCCAGTGAGGGTGACAGAGCCCTGGGACAGGCTGCCCAGGGGGTGGTGGAGTCTCCTTCTCTGGAGATATTCAAGACCCGTCTGGACGCCTGTCTGAGTGACCTGTCCTAGGGAGCTGCTTTGGCAGGGGGTTGGACCCGATGATCTCTGGAGGTCCCTTCCAACCCCTACAATTCTATGATTCTATGATTAATAACATCCCTTTACTTTTTTTCTTTATAATTAAGTGCAGTAAAAGGTGCTACTATTACTTAGAAACTGGGATAACAGTTAAATATGTGGAGGTCTGCTTCCTGGTTATTTAACATACCGCTTGAGCACTGTAAGATCAGAGGCTCTCAGTGCTGACATTGGGTAAATTATTAGACAACTTGGGTAATATAATGGAGTTTGTATGATGTTATGAGTAAAAAATAAAAGCTCATGCTACTTGCTGCAAATCGGGATTCACTGAAGTATCTTGATGCATGTATTTACAGTCATTTGGAGTTGTAAATATGCTTAAGTTAAGAGTATGAGTAGAGAAGAATAGGCAATGTCAGAGAGTTTATTTCAAAATTGCTTGTTCTCCAGGAATTCTGTGATAGCACTCTGAGGCAATAGGCTGACATCTTACCATCAATGCAGTACTCAGGGCTTGCAGTGAAGTAGGCTTTCAAGGAGCTGTTCAGCATCAATAGGCTATTGAGCTATTGGTGGATGATCAAAGCAGTTGATTTTTTTTTTTTCCTTTTCACTGAAGATACCAGAAATAACCTGGTCTTTCCTAGCTTTTAGAAAGAAACGTGCTTTTCTCTGATTTGTGGCAGATACTGATACAACATACGCAGTTACTCTGGAGTCTGTTTTGGCTGGCCATGAAAACTGGGTGTATGCAGTTCACTGGCAACCTGCATTTTCCAAAGGTAAAAAGTTACCAAACCCTTAGTAAGTAATATTAAGTGCCCTATATGTAGAGTTGAGTCACATGTCTGTGTGTTGTGTTTGCATGCTCGCTAGTCACCGAGGACTATGAAAACATTTCAATTCTGCAAATGATGTTTTTTATAAGTAAATGGGTGTTTGGCTGAATGTGCCACAGTAGCACACTGTATAGCACAGACTGTCACTGTGTATTGCATGGTGCTTTCTTACTCGTGATTTGTTTATTGAATAAAATAAAACTGATCTGTACTGAGTTTATTGTAATTGATTTGCTGATGGTGGAACAAAACCTGGTTTAATTGGTATGGATTCATAGCTCTAATATTTTACCTTGATTCAGGTATTTGGAATGTCTGTTCTTTGGAAGGTCAGCATTAACTCAGGAACATTCTTTTTCCTTGGACTAGAAAGGAGCAAATAGCAGCCTTCAAAAGATTAATCTTTAGTCATCCACACATTAACATAGCATGCCAGGGATTCCTTGATGATCTTTTTTTTCTACCTAGCATGAAGCTTTAAGGCATTAATGCAGACTGTCATTGAAAAAAATGTTTGGGATTTTTGTTGTTTGTTTGTTTGTTTGTTTTTCCATTTCCCTCCAGTATTTATATTTCTTTTAAAATTCTTAAATTCTGGCAGCTTTACTTGTGGTACTGATTTGCTGGTGCATGTCTGCCTGAAGTGTAAGGGAAGCAGATTTTTGATTTGACATGCTTGCACTATCAGAATGTCCTTGTCTATTTGTATTGGCAAAGGTGACGTTTTTTCTGGGATGTTTTAGTTGCTGGTGCCAGATGACTTCACTGGTACAAAGTATAGTTTTCCAGTGTATATACAACACTTGAACACTAGAGTGCAATTAGAATGTCAGAATACCTGTAGTGAAAAGCACAGGACTTGCTTTAGAAATATCAGCTTGATTATCTGTTCTTTCACTCTTTTGAACATCAATAGATGATTTTGCCTGTTAAAGCAAGGTTTAGGTGAAATACAGTCATGTGAGGCTTTCACTGCAATCTGGAGACCTGTCCTGTTGGACCATGAAGCTTTCCTAGTGTCTTACATCATGCTTCTGCACACGTGCAGCTGCTTGTGTTCTGTGGCCTGCCCAAACTTTGGTTCCCCAAGGTAGATTCTCTTCTTCACTAAAGGCAGACTGATCTGAGGCATTCTCTGTGCAGAAGGCCTAGAAGGTTTGATGTGGTGTAAGATACTGCCTTGAGACGCCCACCAATGTCTATTCTGAAGAAAGGTTCCCCAGCAGATCTAGGGTTTTCCCAACTGGCTGATGAACCAGTTTGGTCTTCCCCATTGTGGCAGTATTGGGTGGTTGTCTTGAGTGTTTCACTGCCTTTTGGAGAGCAGTCCCTACCACTGTATGTATTAGAGGATGCTAGAGTCTGTAAGTCTGTAATGAATGTAACACCTAAGTTGGAAAAAAATACAGTGAATACTAGCACAGAGATCATTTTGTTTTAAACTGGAATTCTCTCTGTACAAACTAATTTGAGGAATAGAATGGAGGACTGCTCTACAGTCTGTCTGTGAAGCTTTGTCTTTTCCTCCAAATTACACTTGTTTCAATGCCAGTTTGAAGTGAATAAACAGTAGGATACGTGTTTTACATTTCTTCTGAGAGATTATAGCTGAAGAATTACAATACCTCCTAATGAATGCCTAGTAAAAAAGTAAAGCTTATTAAATCTGGCCTTTAAGTTCTGCATTGCACGTCTCTCATGCTGAACAATTTCTTAGCATGTTTGGATTTCAGTAGGAACAAATTCTTTTAGGAGGTATTCTCATAAGTCGTAGGGTAATTGTTCTCCTTGTACTGTAGATGGCAGCATGCAACAACCAATGAGGATATTGTCTGCATCAATGGACAAGACTGTGATCATCTGGGAACCTGATAAGGAGTCTGGAGTCTGGCTAGAACAGGCAAGTATCAGTCTTTCTCACAGTCTCTTCTGTATCCAAGTTGTGTTTCCAGCATCGTGTGCGTACTGTAGGGAGCAAAACTTCTCAAAAATACTGGGAGATAAAGGCAAAAGTAGTTTTTGGGTTTTTTTCAAAAGTACTCATTCTGATGCTGTGTTGCAAGTAAAACTATAATTTTCAAAAATTACGTGATGCAGTATGACTTTTATTGTGTTTACGTCATTATTACCTTACTGGGGAGCTAAGGGGAGTTTGTCCTCACCTGGCATTCATAGTATAGCAAGCCAGATGCTGCATAGTAACACAACACTGTGTACTGATAAAAAGAGGAAGAAACCACCCTGAATTATTTGTTGTTAATCCTTATGGGAACATGCCTCCAAACGGTTGCCACGGAGCAGCTGACACACAATTCACAAGCTTGGTTTTACTCATGGTAGCGTGTTCATGGGCTTTGTCATTATTTTTTTCTTCCATTTGAGCTGGATACTCACGTTTCACTGCAATATTTTGAACACTGTTCTAATATGGATCATCCCAAATAAACAACTAGTATAACCAGTGCTTTGGTAGCTGTCTTTGTTTTCAGTTGACCTGCTTTTCCAATATACAGTAGTTCAGCCAAAATTGTGTTGGGTTCTGACAGCCATTGTTTATGATCTTTCCTTTCACAAAGAAAGTTCTAATCCCCTTGATAGAAAAAGAGAGAATTATAGTAGGTGGATTTAATTTTTGAAAAGTTTCTGTGCCCTTCTACTTGAAGTAGAAATTCTTTCCTAATAGGGTGATCACAGAGGGGTGCCATTTGTTTTCCTTGGTGGTAACACTTAGTTGTGGCTAAATTTACAAGCTTCTAAAAATGGATCTGCAGTACAGATTGTTGCAAATTGTTACTCTTTCTTTTTTTCCCATTCCATTTGCATTGGTTAGAGCTCAAATGTGCAGCTTGCAGTTCAGATCAGACATTTTAACTGCAACAATCCTTTTTGCATTGAGGGAGGGAATCCTGAGCTGGAAGCCTGCAGCAAGGAAGGGCACAAGGGGAACATCCCATTTTCTCTTTCTTCCATTTTGATATGATGACCAAGAAGTCTTCACAAAATCATTGCCCGGCTCAGAGGTGAGACTAGAATTCTGCCTCTAGCATGGTGTATCAAAGTTACTTCCAGATAGGCTGTGGGGTTTTTGAATGTGTGGTAAAAAATTGCACATGGATCTTACAAGCAGATGTATAATAATGGGGGAACTGTTAAGGCTTCAGCATGAAAGGAATTGCGTCTTACATTCCCTAGTTTTATTCAAAAGGCAACTTTAATAATATTTTAATATAACTAACTTGGAAGAGCACTATAGAGCAGCTGTAAGGCGTGTGTGTATGGATGCTGTCGCAGTTTTGCATAGTTGGCTACTGAGAGAGAGGGCCAGGTCTGGCAGAAAATGGCTGCTGGAATCCTCTGCAGGCCTGCTTATAGCGCCTCTGAGAATCACATATAGGAGACAAAGACTCCACCAGAACACAGAGTGCCAGGAAGGCTGCAAAGTTTGGCCAGTTAAGGGCATTGGGATGTCTATTTGCATATAAATGTAAGCAGTTGACAGACAAAAGGCCGGGAAGGCTGGGGGAGGAGGCGCCCAGGTGCGAGAGGGAGAGATGCCCCTGCAGCCCGAGCTGAAGCACATGGAGTAGCCGGAGGAAAGGACCCATGGAGGAGGCTGAGACCCGACCTGCCCGGTGGAGAGGCTCCACGCTGGATGGAGCCGATGGAGACATAGAGAAGATGCCGTGACTTACGTTGGGATGAGCCCCTGCCAGCACAAGCGACCTACAGAGATGAGCCAAACAGGTTTGCTGGAGGAGGCATCATAGCCCCGTGGAGGACTGGGACTGAGAGACACTGTGATTTGTTGCTGCCTGCCAGAGCAGAGATGAAGCCCGGTGGGAAGAGATTTGCTTTGGAGAAAGTTCGTGGAGGACTGGCTCTTATGGGTGAGATCCTACGGTGCAGCAGGAGGAGGCTGTGTGGAATGGATGCCCCCATCCCGTCCGAGAAGGAAACCATCTTGCAGGGGACTGACCAAAGCCCCCATCTCCTGGTCCCTGCCCCCCCGTCCTGTGCTGCGAGCAGGAGAGGGGAAGAAGGGAGCAAAATCATGGCTGAAAGGGAAGTCTGCTTTAGAATGGAGGGGTGGGAGGAAGGTGTTACTGAGACCCCCATTTCCCCAGTCCCTGCCCTTCTTGGGCTGCGACCTGGAGGGAAGAAGGGAGCAAACTTCTAACTAAAGCCTGCTGAGGAGGGAGTGGTTGGGGGAAAAGTGTTTAGCTGGTTGCATTTGTTTCAAGATTGTTGGTTGCACTCCTGACTCTGGTTCTTTTTCACTGTTTTCTCTTTAGTGTAGTGTAATAAATTAGGTAACTTTCTCTTCAGCACTCTGTGTTGAGTCTGTTTTGCCTGCATCATTAACGAGTTTGCCTCTTGAGCCGCCCAATTATGTTTTTTCTCCCCTCTCCAACTAAGAAGGGGAGTAACAGACTGATTTTGGTGGGCGTCTGGCCTTTGGCCAGGGCTCAACCACCACAGATGCATACATGCATGCACAGTCACAAGGGAGGTGTAAGACAAAAGCCCAAATATGCCACAGGATGAATGTGGAAAAAGTTTCAGGGGTTCATGGAGACAGAGGGGAGTGGAAATATGGTACTGAATATTGGAAATTAAGTGGGTGTTTTGTTTGGGTTTTTTTAAGTAAAAAGAGGGGCCAAAAAAATCCCACCCACAATTGGGTTCCTTTGGACCTTTTTTCCATTTGGTGCAACAGAGCAACAGGAAGGCAACAGATTGCAAGTAAATTGCTACATCCAACAGACTGGACAGAAACAGAGAGAGAGTAGGTTCTTGTCTCATCTAGTGTAGTGTTTTCTTTCCCCTGGGTGGTTAAGCAAGATCCTATCCTGAGATGTTTATGAAGGGATGCTCTATTAAAAGTGGCATGTAGCTTTAATTCCCATGATACTTGAATGCTTAACTTTTCAACTGAAATACTCTTTAAGTGTATTTTTGTGTGCAATGTGAACGCTTGCCTAGAGATAAATTTTCATCTTGTGAGAATAGAAGGCCTTTATATGAATGGAAGGCTGTTTTCATGGATATTTCACTTCTGATTGTTAATCCAGGTGCGGGTAGGTGAAGTGGGTGGCAATACCCTTGGATTTTTTGACTGCCAGTTTAGTCCAGATGGCTCAGTGGTTGTTGCTCATGCTTTTCATGGAGCACTACACCTTTGGAAACAGGCTGCAGTTAATAAGGTACGATGGTTTTTTAAATTATTGTTACTTATAAGTGTAATTCTTTTATGTCACTTGAGGTAGGTTCTGTTGTTAATAGGAGAGTGTAACAGTAAAATTGAAAGTGAGTGATTGAATAGACCTTCTACAGAATATCATATTTGGAGGAGTCTTGCTCCTGCACAGAACAAAAATCTCCCAGGCTTGAAAACTTGTTGCTTCCCTGTAGGATCCAGGAAGTCAGCGAAATGAACTGAACTCCTTTGTGGTTGTGCTTTCTTCAAAAATGTCAGTTAAACCCATAACACAAGTTTATTTTAGATTGGAGCACTAAATCAATATTTGTGTGTCTTTGGCCACTCTAAGTTCTGATAATTTGCTGGTTTTCAAATGTATTTTTTTTTTAATTTCTTTTTATTTTTCTTTCTTAATAAGGGGGTTGATACTTTTTATTTTGCTTGGAGTGTGGCAGTCAGTCAATTGAAAGCTTCTTGCTTCTTTGGTGACTCTTTTGATAGAAAGAATGGACTCCAGAAGTTGTGATTTCAGGACATTTTAACAGTGTAGAAGATGTGAAGTGGGACCCAGAAGGAGAGTTTATCATCAGTGTTGGTTCTGATCAAACTACTAGACTCTTTGCTCCATGGAAAAGAAAACAAGAGACAGAGGTACAGTCTTCAAAGTTTTTGTGAACTTGGTGAAGAACATAACTTGTACCTTAAATTTCCCCAAGCCATGATTTGGTTCAAAACTACTTGTGCAATTGCTGAGTTTGGTCATTCAGTGTGTGCTGTTCTCACTTTAAAAATACCAGTGGCAGAGTTTTAGCAATCACATAGCATGACTGCTGTTTATTCTGGAGTTCACCTCTGGGTTACCTTCAGTAAGTGCTCTCCCAGGATCTTAAAATACAGGCTGTGCAGTAAATCAGGAGGAGGAATACATGGCTGATTCTAATAACCATGATTGGTCTTGTTTAATGCTTGGGTAAGCACTGCTGCAGGTAATCATAAAGAAACTCAACTTTGGTTGTATCTTTTCCTTTTTTTTTTTTTTTCTTTACACAAGCTTAATCTAAGCAGAGTTCTTACTGTGTTTTTACAACTATTTTGTTTATGACTGTGACTGGTTTACCAGAATGATTATCTGAACAGTGCGACTGCAGTTGGTACCTGGTCAAGCAACTTTTCAGGAAGAATTATTCCTGAATAACTTTGTGTGTTCCAAAGTAAGTCTGAATACTGTGCTGGGAAACCCTGTTCAGGGATGCAGAAGTTCCTGTTTCTAGTTGTTCATGCATTTACCTCAACTGCAGTTCCAGCTTTTTCTGGCAGAAGAGTAGTAATGGCCATGCAGGAAACTGGCAGAAATTTGACCGACTGACGTTATGTGAGGCCCTGGGCAAGCTGTGCTATTAGTTGTGGGAGGCAAAGGGCAGCAATTACAACTGTGTCATTAAAACTTCTGTAGTGCAGACCAGCACAGGGTGTCTCATGTTTTTGGGAGAGTGAATTTGGCTTCAGTTCGGAATTCCCTTCTTCCAGGCCAAACAGAAGTGGTGGCAATCCCAGCTCAAGCTGTGTTGTAGCAAGGGCTTCTGCAGTTTCCTTCCCTGCCTCTTCCCCTAATCTCCAGTCTGAAGGGTACAGCAGCTCTGTGGAAAAGATAGTAGTTGGATTTGACATAGGGAAACAAAGTCCAGGGCTAGGACATGATGGAAGCTGGCAGCATTAGGAAGAGTCGTTAATACCATGTTCTCCCAGACCTACAAAGTAGTACTCTTCACTATGTATGCTGCTTGCTAAATTTGTATCCTATTTTCTGAAAGAACTGAGCTTTGTTTTATTTACCTGGACAGCTTTTCCTGCTGTCCCTGAAAGTTTTGAGTGAATTGATTTAGCAGAGTACTGCAGTCTTCGTACCTTAAGCTTGGTGTGAGCTGAATCCTTGTACTTCCTATTGCAACAAAGAGCAGCCACCTGGCTTTCATGTATTAATGCTTGAAGTCTGGATATGACTATTTCTGGAAACTAGAAAAAACTTAATACTTCAAATGAAAACTCTTTTAAAAACATCAGGATTTTCCAGGTGTTCTTCCTATAAGAAGCTACTTTGGTATTGTTTTTTGGGGTTTTTTTGCAAAGCTTATATTAAATACTATCACTGAAATCAAGTATTTAAAGAAAGGGGGGAAGTAGGTACCTGTGGCTTGCTGACAGCAGTGCTGCTGGGCTTTGTGAAAGTCAGACAAAGGAAGCAGGGTAATTATCTCTGCCTTCCAAAACTGTAGCTTTGAAGGATGCAAGAAAGTAGTAAGCAGCATACAGCCTTCCTTTTGCTTAAGCAAATCGTGCCCTACTCTTGATTGTCTAGCATAAAGAAGCCACAGTAAGCATGGTCTGCCCTTAGTAACAAAGGTGAGCAAATGCCTTGAACATAGCTGTGCAGGGACAGAATCTACTGGTTGCAGGGATGATTGGGTGGAAAAAATAGGATTTAACTGAGTGATGTGAGTGTACATCGGTTTTATGAATGTCAGCAGAAGGCTGCTGTTAACTTTATGTTAATGAAGTCAGCAAGTAAAGTATTGCTGCTTTTTTTTTTTTTTTGGAACTTTGCTGCTTCCCTGGTGAAGAATTTCTGTCTGTTTAGGTAACCTGGCATGAAATTGCAAGGCCTCAAGTACATGGATACGACATGCGCTGCCTGGCGCTGATCGGCCGGTTTCAGTTCGTGTCGGGGGCAGATGAAAAAGTGCTTCGAGTTTTCCGGGCTCCCAAGAATTTCATAGACAACTTCAGCAACATCACTGGCATCCCAGTGGAGAAGCTGTGCTCCCACGTAAGTGTGCTAAAGCAGTGCTAAAGTGAAGGCAGCCCTCGTTCATGTAAATAAAACTAATCATAGAATTGTAGGGGTTGGAAGGGACCTCGAGAGATCATCGGGTCCAACTCCCCTGCCAAAGCAGCTCCCTAGGACAGGTCACACAGACAGGCATCCAGATGGGTCTTGAATATCTCCAGAGAAGGAGACTCCACCACCTCCCTGGGCAGCCTGTGCCAGGGCTCTGTCACTGGGAAAAAGTTTTTCCGCATGTTGGTGTGGAACTTCCTGTGCTCCAACTTGCAGCCATTGCCCCTTGTCCTGTCTCCACAGACCACTGAAAAGGGGCTGGCTTATTCCCCCTGCACCCCCTGCTTAAGATAATTATAAACATTAATTAGGTCCCCCCTTAGTCTTCTCTTTTCAAGGCTGAACAGTCCCAATCTTCTCAGCCTTTTCTCATAGGGGAGATGCTCCAGGCCCTTTATCATCTTTGTAGCCCTCAGAACATGCTTCAGAACATGTCAAATTTGCACTAAACTCCCATGAAAATTCTTTTAAAAGTTCTGGAACTCTAACCTTGTTTTTTCCCCCTTTTTTTTTTTTCCTGTTTGCTTGCCTGTGTGTGATTTCATAGGTATTTTCAGTGTTGTCCTATAAATCAGGTTGTATTTGTAACTGAACAAGTCTGAAGATTGCATAGCAGTAGGGGTAAGGGGTTTTTTAAATGAGGCAGACCAGATAGACTACTGTACACACTTGGTGATTGGAAAGCAAACAATAAAGCCTGGGAATGTGCTTCTCCTTAATTTAAGGGTGTAGTAGTCTTGTCTAGATGTAATTATTGTTGTGTGGTTATGGGTTGGTTTTTTTTTAATTGTATGCTGGGAAATAGCATTAAGCTTTCAGCGCTGTTGTTAGTTGCTACAGATAAATATTTATAAATATGTACTTGCTCACGCTTTATTTCTTCTTGGCATTGGGAATTTTCTTGAGGCCTTTATATTCCAGTCCTTAGTGTTGATAAGTATACTTTCCCACTCTGTGGAAAGAGAACTACAGAGTTGTCATCCTTTTCTTCCCTTCACTTTAAGATAGAATTCTGGTTTTCTCTGTGTTTTGCAGAGCTCATTCAGATAGTTCTCTCTGTACAGTGCCTTGCATGCCCTTTGCATTTCTGGTTCAAAGGCAGTGCTTTCTGTGCAGCTTCTCAGGGATGGATTAGTCTTTCCCTTTCATTTAACAATTGAAACATCTGGGAAAGAAATCTATTCATTTTTGATAGCAAGTTGTTACATAAATAGCTGTTGAGCACTTGAGTTTTGTAGAACTTTGTAAGCATTTGTGTTAATGACATTGTACAAATAACATTGTTCTTTTATAATGCTAGCAGATGTCATTATTTTACGTAGACTTTCCTTATCAGCTCTTCCTCTGAGTGCTATTTTTTGATTTATGATTTCACAGTGTGTTTCCCATGAGCATTATTTAAAGAGAAAGGCTATATGAGCTCTAATGATATGTCTGCTTTTAAATAGCTTTATTAAAATTGTTTTCTGTGAATGCTTTTTTTTTTTGTTGTTCTATGGGTAAGTTTTTTCTTAATTTAGCTCAAACGCCTTCACCAAATAAATACTTAAAACCAAAAAAGTCAGCTTAATATTCAGAAATGGTTGAGCAGGATTATATTCTGTGCAAATCCATGGAATTGTATTATACTTTGTGTTGTAATGAAGAAACACTTTTGTTTTAGAGGCCTTGGATTGGTGTGTGTCTCATACATTTTCTCATCAAAGTCTAAACACTTATATAAATACCATATTTTAAGCTGTCACCTAAATTATTAATCCAATTCTGTAAAACAGGCTTTCTTTGAACTTTTCAGACACTGTAAGAAAAGGGTTTCACAGGCATTTAATCTTTTTCTTTTGTCTCTGTATCAGGGCCCCAAGTTCATTTTTTTTTTCCTGTTCCTTTATAGAAGCATTTTCTGTCTGATGATTTGCCTTTACTCTGTGCTGCTATAAACAGCCACATCTCTCTGCTATGTACTGGTTTGTATTTGAAATTGTGGGCACAGGCACTCAACTTCTGCCTCCTTTTTTTCAAAATGCTGCCTTATTTTACACCCACAGACTGGTTGGGGTTGGGATTATCCTCAAAGATCATCTGTCTCCAACCCCCTGCTATGGGCAGGCACACCTTCCCCTAGACCATGTTGCCCAAAGCCCCATCCAGCCTGGCCTTGAACACTGCCGGGGAGGGGGCAGCTACAGCTTCTCTGGGCAACCTGTGCCAGGGCCTCACCACCCTCACAGGGAAGAATCTCTTCCTTGTGTCTAATCTAAACCTAACCTCTTTTAGTTTAAACCCATTAACCCTCACTGCATGCCCTTGTAAACAGCCCCTCCCCAGCTCTCCTGTAGACCTCTTGTGCTACTGGAAGGCAGCTGTAAGGTCCCTCTGGAGCCTTGTATTCTCCAGGCTGAACAAGTCCAACTCTCTCAGCCTGTCTTCATAGCAGAGGTGCTCCAGCCCTCTGATCATCTTTGTAGCCCTCCTCTGGACTCACTTCAACACGTCAATATCCTTTACTGGGGACCCCAGGGATGGATGCAGTACTCCAAGTGGGGTGTCACAAGAGCAGGGGGGCAGAATCACCCTCCTTGACCTGCTAGTCATGATGGATTTTATGCAGCCCAGGAGAGGGTTAGCTTTCTGGGGGGCAAGTGTACATTGCTGGCTTATGCTGAGCTTCTCAACCAACATCCCCAAAGTGTTGGTTCTTAAGGGTGCTTCTCCTCAGGGCTGCTCTCAATACATTCTTTGCCTAGCCTGTAGTTCTGCTTGGAATTGTGCTGAACCATGTACAGGACCTTGCACTTGGCCTTGCTGAATTTTACAAGGTTCATTTCACCTCAGAACAGACTACTTCTTAGTCCTGTTGTGATTAAAAACTGTAGTGCACTCAGTTGATTATCATGTGTTATCCTAGAATTAGTAAGATTCTGGAAGAAAATCTGTAATTATAGATGAAGAAGTATGCTTTACAGCAAAACCTTAGGCCTTAGAAAAAGCTTTTCTTTTCTGGCAGAGTACTGGTCTTCATTTTGTCCAGAATGGTGAGTTGGAGGAGTTGGGAGTTTTTCAAAGTGCCCCCTTTTTGTTTCTCTAGAACAGGCTGGTTTTATCATGGGGATTTCTTAATCCATGGTCTTTGAAATCTAAACCTACGTGACAATCTCTGTGTAACTTTTTCTTTAAATTCAGCAATCGTCTGATCTTCCAGAAGGTGCAACTGTTCCAGCTTTGGGATTATCCAATAAAGCTGTTTTTGAAGGTATGGCTGATGAGACATAATGATGATGGTGCTTCATGTGGAAACTTTTTTTAAAATGATTGTTTTAGAGTATGTCTTTTTGTTGGGGCTGTTGTAAGTTTAACTGCAACTTGTGTGAAGTATTTATTTCTCTTGTAGCATCCCAGCATGGTGCTTAAAAATTATAGTTAAAAAAGTGAGAATCTTTCCTCCCTTTCTTTGCATTTGGTTTCTCTCTTAAACATCTCTAGTGTCTTGTGCAAACTGAAAGTGCTCTTGCTCTGCCTTTTACAGTGTCCAACATCCTGTAGGAAGTATCCCTACTCAGTCTGTGCAGCATTCTTGAGAGCTTTCCTCTCCTCTTGACTGATCTCGATGAGTTTCACACAGGTGCTGGGGCTCATTGCTCTCTTGTGATGCTCTAGGAGTAGCCAGGGCATCCCACTTGTTTGAATTCCCCCACTTGCTGTTGGTTTCTCCATGCTCACTAACCCCAGCTCCCCTCCCCACTGAGAAGACTAATGACTTTCCACCAACAAAATTAGTATTGAACAGTGTACTGTGAAAGCTAGGTTCAGAATTGTTAAAGCAGAACCACTTGTGGCCACTTGTAGTTTCTCTGTAAAATAGCTTGACTCTGGAGCTGTATTTTGGAGTCCTTTTTCACGCTCTCCTCAAACATTATCACCCTTGTAGAAATAATACTGCTTTGAGGGCAATCAATCATGTTTTCTGTCCCAGTGAAAATATTCATAAACCTCTCCAGGTAAACAATGCTTTGTGAATCGATTTGGGAAAGAAGAATTAGCCAACAGTAGCTAATGTTCTGCTGGTAACAGCTGGAAAGGCACCAGATGTTTCTTGGAGAGGTATTGAGGTTTGCATTTTGGAGAACAAAGAAGGAAGGTTAAATATCTGTCTAGAGTGATAAAAATAACTGAGTTGTGTCTTGAGACTGGGAATGAGACAGGTAATCCAGTGTTTCATAAAGTCTCTGGTAAAAATGCACTTATACTGGAATCTACAAATGAGGTCAGACCTATTTTTGCCCTGCTTAAAGCTTTATCCAAAGGTGTGAATTAAAAACGTTTTATTTCCAGGGTCTTTCACAGCAATACAGCTAAATTTTCCTAATTCTTCTGTGAGAGAAAAGCAGCTTTCATGTACTTGAAGTAACTCATAAAATATATTTTGGGAAAAACTTTTTTTTTCTGCTTTTTCAGTGAAAGAGGGAATAAAAATTACTTCTTCTAGAGTGTGATCAAACATGGGATACCTAATTTCCCGTCATTTCATGCAGCACACCCAGAAGCATCACTATGAGTTGAAAAACTCATTGCCCATCCAATGCCATCTGTGCTAATGGCTTAAGTTGAAGCCCCACAGGCTTCTTCTCTTCTTGCTTATTCTGCAGAAGGTTCTTTGTGGTGAGCAAAGACCAGATAGTGGTCTCAAATTAGATAAATCTCACCAATTTCTTCTTCAAGGGGACAGAAGGCAGGACGAGTGAGAAGACAGTCTTGCTGTTCTTCTTTTTCTGTACCTGCTTTTTAAAACTGCCATATTTGAAGTAAACACTTGGCAAAAAGTTAAATTCTGTTGCAGAGCAGCTGTTCACCAGTTCTGTACCTTTTTCTTTAAGAATGCTTTCAAAGGGAAGGAGAGAGTTGAATTTTAACTTAAAATTAACTGAGTCATTTTGTTTACTTCTGGTACTTTTGCTGAGGACTGAGCTCTCTGTAGTTTTGCTGAAGTTTGCAAATTGTAGATATGCTTCTGCAATCATGGGGCTTCATTTAGGGATCTACATTAAATTTAGGAGTTCATC
The DNA here is from genome assembly GCA_027925045.1 of Hypotaenidia okinawae. NCBI lineage: Eukaryota > Metazoa > Chordata > Aves > Gruiformes > Rallidae > Hypotaenidia > Hypotaenidia okinawae. The sequence continues at coordinate 97,971,716 of BSDF01000002.1, read as the reverse complement.
ACTTGTACCTGAGACTTTTGCCTTAAACATTTCAAATACAAAAGGAAGGGCTTAACATGCAGAAAACAGATTTAACTCCTGGTCACTGCTGCTTTCAGGTAAATCAAAGTCTGTTTTAAGAAACTGTAAAAGAGACTGTGCAGATAGAGAGAGGTCAGTCTTGCAATGACATTAATCCAAAGTTTAGGGTTTTTTATTTGCTTGCTTACTTTTCTTCTTCATTCTCATGTTCATTTGAATAATTAGATTCTAATATTAATCTTATTGTAATTATGGTAGCAGAGAAACCTAATTGCAATTACTTATATTGCACAAACAGTGCAATTTTTTTTTTTTTTTTTTTTCTTGTAAGTGCTCATATTTTCCCTCTTTTCAAGTATGTTCTCTCTGGCTAATGAAGTCCTGACTTTTGAATAGGAGATATGGCTGTTCAACCAGCTGAGGATGAAGAAACATTTAATACCGTTTCGAATCAGTATCCTGAGATCTATTTTCAACCCTTGATCCTTACAGGTATGAGATTCATTTCAGCTGTGGGAAATAGTGAGATTCATGGGACATAAACTTGAAGCATTTTTTTTTTAGATTATTTAGTATCACATTTGAGTATGTTATACAAATTTCTTTTAGAACCTCCCCCGGAGGATCACTTGCTGCAGAATACCTTGTGGCCTGAAATTCAGAAGTTGTAAGTTTTGGGTTTTTTTTTTCATTTTTAAATTATGAAATTTCCAGTATTGCATCATACTAATGTAGCCTGGTCTTGTAACTTTACTTTTTTACTACCTGATCTGACTTTGTGTACAGTGTATTGCTTGTAAGATAAATTATGTGTGCATAAAAGCTAAGAAGCAATGCAGAAAATATAAGGTGGGATGTCTTACAAAATTGTATTTCACTACCAAAAAACTGTGTTTCTCTACCAGGGGAATATGTATGGTTTTTTTAGCACAAACCTGCACTTTTGAATTCATAATGAGCAGAACTTTCATTGTCCATTTGGATGGTTGTTGTTTGAAGGTCTGTTTAAGGCACTTTACCTATTTTTTTAGTAAGGTTTCTGGTCTGCTGTGGCATGTTTCAATGGTTTTAACTGTGCTCTGGAATGTGATGGGCCTCTCTTCCGTGTCACAGCCTTTGTTTATGTCTGCCTGCTCAGCGTGTCTGTTTAAAACCTTGCCTATACCTATGATCTCCTGTGTGTAAGCAGTTTGCTGCTGCTTTCCACTTCATGCCACAGACTTGGCAGATCAAGTTTGTCTTTCTGGTGTGCAAGAAAAGGCTGAGGTATCAAAGGAAGAGCTTCCCCCGTAAAGCCGAGTTGTAAGATACAATAGATGGAAACAGCAGCCAACATAGCATGTGTTTAGTGGTAGAGCAAAGTGATGAATGTTGAGTAATATGGTTACAAACCCACTTTGAGTATTGAATGCTGACAGAGTGTGTTGCAGATTACAAAGATAATAAAAGTTATGTGGTCATGACAATAATTATTCTGTGTTTCCAGGGTTTTAGAATTCTTCAGCTGCATTTTGTTCCTTCTTTTCCTAAGGTTCACAAAAAATTTTCAAATGAAGGTTGTAATTGTATTTGTTCCCTAAGGATCCCAGTAACGTTAGCCTACACTTTCAAAATCTGTACATTTTTAGTATCAATCTTTAAAGTATAGCACAAATAAATGAATCCACTCAAGCTCTTTAAGGTTTGTTTATCTCTGTCTCCTGAAAGAGTGGTTTCGGGCAGGAACCAGAAGAATGTTGAGCCTTTGCTGATGAGTACAGCTACCTTTGCAAGTTTTGTGACTTCAGTTGGCAGTGCTGGGGAATAAAAAGCTTTGGGAAAACAGTTTGCAGGTTGCTTTCATTCAACTGAGTGGGAGGTTTTGTGGGAACTCATCTTTAACTGCCCAGCTGAAGGTAATCTTCTTTGAATGCTTTTAAGCACTTACACTGTTTGTACTCAAAACGCTTCTAGGAGTGGGTATGAGACCTATCTACATGTGGTGTAATTCCTGTGACGTTACCTGCTTCTCCTGTGCATGCTGTGGTCCCTAATGCTCCCACTCCTATAAGCAGCTTGATGAGGGATCTTTAGGTAGTGAAAAGGAGCCAAGGACAAAATTCTTCTTCATTTGCCTTTGACACTTCTCAAAGTCCAGTGAGACGTTAATCACAGATGTTGTGCTACAGGAGCTCTGCCTATCTGATTTTATATCCTGCATTCATTAAAATACCTGCATTTTACAATGGTCTTCAAGTGACTTATCTGAGCAATTTTTTCTGTGTTTTAAAGACACTGCCAATGATAGGGATTCTTTCATGCAAGGGCAACGAGATGTAAAGCATTCATAGACCTTCAGGTCTTTTGCTCAGGATAATCTTCAAAGAAGAAACATGAAATCGCATAATGTAGATTTTGAGTTGCCATGGCAGCAGAAAAATAGTGTGAGGAACCGGCTTGCTAAAAATAGCTTGTTTGTCATTGACATTTGTGTATTCCCAGCTCTAACCTGACACCAAATTTTGAAGGATTAGTGTTGGGTTTCGAAAACTGTTGGCTTGAGTGGGTTTTAGTATGAAGAACTTGCTGAATTTTTTTTTACATAATCTAATAACTTTAAAAAAAATATATGATAAACTCTGTGAGAGCATGCTAATCTTTGCCCTTGGGGAAGATTACCGTAGAGTATTATATGCAGCAGCCTGAGATTAAAACCTGAGTGTTGACACATATATTTAAGTTTATATGTATCTAGGTTTCATGTAACACACTTGGAATTCTTGACACTAGGAAATTACTATCATCTTGTCTGGACACTTTGAAAGTCCAGTCAGTTTACTTGTGCATATAAAATACTACGATTTGCATATTGCTAAGGCAAAATCACTTGTGGTTGACAGCATCCTTTGGTTGTGGTTTTTTTTTTTGTTTATTATTCATTCATGTAGTTACTTCTCTCCTTTGGGAATGTATGGTGGAAGGGGTTGTACTGGAACTTCTCCACTTGTAAGGATCATACACTCTCTAAGTGAATGGCATCTCCTTTTGCCTCTATATTTTCTCTTTACTGTAGACAGTGTTGGGCTGTATAGGCTGTCAGTCTGACCTAGAATGCTCCTGCTCATGTGACTTTGAAAAAGATGGTATTTTAGGTTTTATTTTAATTAAAAGAGAAAGGTTTCATTTTAATGCTTCTATTTAGTGAGAACGAAGTTGCATGCAGAAGCTCAAAATGTTTCTGTCAGGGGCTCTTTAATACTACATGTAGGAGAGAAAACCAGAGTAACTGAGGACTTGTTTCACAAGTTGTTCTACAAGTTATTTTTCCTTCATGCAATTTTGGGAAATTTATACTTTTTCTGGAATAAATATTTTATGGGTTTAGAAACTTGACTTTCTAAATGGTTTTCACTACAAAATAGTCTCCAGTAATGTGCTTGAAAAGTGAGCATTATGGCAAGACTGCTGCTGGTGGCAGAGTAAGGGGAAGACACTTGGTAGTACCTTCATCTTTACAAGATACAATTGGATTTTCAAATCAAGATTCCAATTAAGTGCAGCCACCAGTCACTTCCCTCCTGCTCTCCCCAAGATCCAGGCACAGTTATTCTTCACGAAAAGGCAGTGCATTCCCAGTCTTCAGACATGGATGTGGGGATCTGCCTGTGGGACATGTCCAGAAGCAACTCTTCTGGACTCCATTCAGCAGACACAGGAAGCGATTTGTCATTTAAACAGAACGCTGTTTCGGCTGCCAGTGAAATCCCATTAACATCAGTCCCATGTAAGAACTCCATTGCAATGCTGCTGACCAAATATTAAGAGAACTGCCCATCTCTTGAGAGCTAGGAATCAATGGAAACCCCCAGCAACAGGTACTTAGCTGATACTTGTCCACTGTTTATAGATTGTATCTCCAATTTTACTCCCAGTCTGTTTTGTGACTGATTCTTGTATTAGTCTGTGTGGCATTTCTGCTTATTAGTCAAATCCCAGTCCAGATCTGTGAGCTTGAGTTCCAGCAGAATTTGCACCAAGACTGACTAAAGACCTATTTCTGGAGGGCAGTAGAAGTTTTCAGGTTTTTTTTTTTAGTGTTGATTTGATTTTGTGACACAGTTTTTGTCCTCTAGTACAAAAATCATCTTTCAGTATTTCACAGAGCAGGGATCCTGTGGCTGGGTATCTGTGGTGTGTTCTTCAAATAGGTGGTTTCTGATTTATTTTTTTTATTGGTAGGGTTAAAATTGCTTTACAAGAAAATAAGAATACATGAAACACTGCTGTAGTCTACTTTGTCAGCCCTTAGTGTAGCTTCTGCAGTGCTGATGCTTTAGGACTATGGAATGGGCTGGAAAACCTGTTCTATTGTCAGTTCCTAACTGTGAAAGAATTTACGCAGATGTTTATATCAAATGCTAAACATTATCAGGATTAATTTGGGGTGGAATACTGAAACAGTGGGGAGGAGTTCTTGGCAGGTGCCTTTCATTTCTGCAAAGGGATTTAAATCAATGTAGGAATCCTGATGTATACTGTATGCATACTGACTGTGGTGTGTTAAATATCTTTCTGCATCTGTTTCAGATATGGACATGGATATGAGATTTTTTGTGTTGCTTGCAATAACTCAAACACTGTAATTGCCTCAGCATGTAAGGTAAGAAAAGATTCTAGCACCATCTAGTGAAAAGTGCCACCAGATCTCTGTGGCTGATGGAGCAGGAGTCAGAATTCAGTTTGGGATGAATTCTGTTCCTTCATTTAAAGAGGAAAGATTTTGCGTAGGTGCCAGTTGCCTTACAAAGGTGAGAGTGAGTGAATGCAGATAAGCTATTATTCATATGTTCTGTATGATTCATTTAAGGAAATTTAGTAAGATAAATTCTAACAAATACAGGCACAAACTACTTTCTTACTGATAGATTTTCAGCATTAGTAAAAAGTAGTGAAGCAATCTTGAAACTTCCCAGAGGAAAACTGACTCCAACTTGATTGCAAGCCTTAGAACAAGCCCCCTAGCGTCTTAGGATTTTGGAACGTGTGACTTTGATATTTGCTTTCATTAATTCTCACTGGTATCTTTTCCTTCAATACAGGCTTCCAAAAAAGAGCATGCAGCAATTATTTTGTGGAGCACTACTTCTTGGAAGAAACTGCAGAGTTTGCCATTTCACAATCTGACTGTTACTCAGCTGGCATTTTCTCCTAACGACAGATTTTTATTAGCTGTTTCTAGAGACAGGAATTGGTCACTGTGGAGGAAACAAGACTCATCAGAGTCAGGTGGGATATGTAAAGTGGATATACTCATTTGAAGACTTTGTGGTTTGTTTGAAATTTTTGGCTTCAAAACATTGAAAAGGAATTGGTAAAATATTTTAGTGGCCATTTTCCTTACAGCATTTAAGAATTAATAGTGTTGTACTCTCCTGTAGCTTTAAGAAGTTCAATAAATGCTGTATAAGAAATCTAGAAAGGGAATTGAAATGCAGAGAAGAATATAATCAGACCTGAAATGCTGTTTTTTCAGTGGATATAATGACATCTGCTATTTGTCCTCCTGCCTCTGCTTGTTGATTGTATGGTTCAGATTTACTGAAATCAAGTACGCATGCTGGAGTGTAATGTCAAAACATCAAACTGGTATTTCAAGGAAAACTTTCACCTTGGTGATCTTTGCAGGCTAGGCTGGAAGGTTCATTGCTGCATTTGTGTCCTGCATGGATCTGCCTTGTCCCTCTTTGCAGGGCCTGACACTTTGAGAGGCTTGACAGGATTAATCTCTTCCGTGTGGCTTTCTGATAATCCCACACAATTGAGTAATTTGACTAGGACTGGCTCTGGCTGGAAAAAGAGCTGATAGTAAAGATTCGGTTGACTTTCTCATTAAGACTTTGAGACTTGCAAAATCATGAGGAGATTGCTATTGAACACTTTAATGGGTTCCTAGAACAGATGCTTGTGCCCAAAACGTTTGTCATGACACGATTGGCTTAGTGGCACGTAAACACTACTGGGCTCTGTAGAGTTTTCCTGGAGACTTGGCAGTGAGTTTTGGCCTTTTCAGACAGTGTCCGGTTGTATCCTGGCTTGAGATTTCTGTTCTATTCAGGCTTCTGTTTTAAAGCTTAGGGTATTTTCCACAGTGGCTACAGAGCCTTTCAGGATAAGGAGTACGAATTCTCATAGGAAGTAGAGGAAATTTTCTTTTCATGTGTTCCTCAATGACTTTTTTTTACGTCTACAGAGGACATCATTACCAGTGTACAGCAAAACCGCTGGCATTCTTGAAAGTGGTTATTCAAAGCCTGTGCTCCAAAATGACAGCCTTTTCCCACTTACTCATCTGCTGATCAGATTTATTGCCTGATTGTATGCATATTGAAATGGCAGCCTGTCTCTTTGTGGACAGATTAATCTACGATTAGATCATTGATTTGAGCTCTTGGGGCTTTACTGGTAAACAGGAATTATAATGAAATTATTGGGAATATGTCTCTACCTGCTACACTGAAACTTCTGAGTTGGTACTCTAAAAGACTCGTTAAAGAAGAACCTGAAGGTCTTACACTTCAGCTTAAATTCTTCTGAACTGGCTAAGTGTGTTAAAGATCAAACTGTTCCTGCAGCTTTGGTGCTGTAAGGGCTGACTGATACGGTCTTGAGGAAATGCTGATTATCATCATGGTAAGTGTTGGGGGGAAAAAAATACTCGTGTGTGATGCTAGGTATTGCCACTTGCTTTAAAGATGAGAGGAATAGTGTCCAAGTATTTCTGCAGCTTTTACACAGAGTAAGTAAGAGTAGCACTTAATGTGTAGAGTATTTGAAGCAAGGGTTTTCCTCCGTATGCTTTATTCCAGGACCAGTTTTCAGTTGCTGTGCCTACACAGAGAAAAATACAGCTGTTCACAGTCGCATCATTTGGTCTTGTGATTGGACACCAGATAGCAAGTATTTTATTACTGGCAGTCGGGACAAAAAGGTAATGAATATAAAAGGAATTTTAAAAGCCCAGAGTTATTTTAAATGTATTTTAGATTAGCAAATGTTGTGTTTGTAATGAGCCCGTGTTCTATAAATACACAGAAAGCTTATTGTGTGTATTACCACAGAAATCAGTGCGACTTTCATATGCTAAACAAAGTGCTTGAATATGTGTGTACTAAACTGTGGTCTGCCAGTTGGACTTTTCATACAGTGAAACAAGCATATGTCACAGTATTCTTGTGGGTTTTATTTCACTTTCATAACGGAATCTAGTTTTGTAGTCAGTATCTTCAATGAAATCAGACTGTCTATAAAGTTGAATCTTTGTAGATAGGTATTTTTTTAATATTTTCAGAGTCATCCACTTTGTTCTGTGCCCTTGGAAGTATTTTAAATAAGTTTTTCCTTACTTTTTTGCAAATGCATTTGCAAGAAGATCAAACTGAGAATTCCTAGATGATTCTGTTTCGTACAGGTCGTTATCTGGGGGCGGTGTGACTTACCTGTGACTACTGGAGAGAGTATGTTGGACTCAGTCAAGCCGTGTTCAGCAGTACTGGATGCAGGGGATTCTGTTACTGCTGTTAGTATCAGCCGTGTGCTCGCTCCCGATGGAAGGTATTGCTGTTCTCCTCTTAGGCTGCTTTGTCTTTCATTTGAAATCAGCATTTTTTCCACTTTAGTGATTTTTCTACCTGACAGTTACATTGACCATTCTTTGACTGAATAAACTCTGGGGTTTTTTTTCTCTTCTCTTTTTGGCTTTTTTTTTTTTTGGCTTATTTTTTTCCCTTTTTTTTCTCCTAGCTACCTTTTCAGGTGTGTGGTCCCTTCTCCAGTACAACAAAGAAAAAAAACCCAAACCCACAAAAAATGGGAGAGGTTGGGGCATGAACACATCTGAAACACATTTATTCTTCCAACAGTATTGACTGGTCTGATGCTGTAATAAGCTCCTTCCTTTTTTCCCACCAAATATATTTTGCAGGTTTCTGCACTGTTGGTTTTTTTTTATTATTTACAGAAGTTCTGATTCAATTTTTCTTTTTTTCTTTTCAATGGAAAAGCAAGTATTGATTTGAAGGGCAAGGAACAACACAGTGCTTGAGCACCAGTTCTTTCTAGCTTGTGTTAGGGCTGGCTTCACTGAGCTGCCTACTGTAATCTCTTTGGAACTAATGCAATTAATCTCTTAATAGATACATTGTTGCAGTAGGCTTAGAGAGTGGGAAGATTATTTTGTACACATGGAAGCCCAGTGAGCAAGAGCCAGCACCAGCTGACTGGACCATGTGTGTGGAGATGGATAACAGGTATGTATGGCTTTTGAAGTAAGTTAGGAGCAAGGACATACTATTCTCGAGACTGATAGTGCTGGAGTTCTGTTCTTGTATTACAAGCTGGTTTATTTGTATATCAAAAATTGTATCCTTTTAGGAAAAGGTTGATTCCTGAAAGTCTGGAGATGTCTTTAAGCAAAACCTGGAAATAAAAATATTGGTTGGTTAGATTTACTAAAGAACCCAACAGACCCCACTGAAGACTAAGGGGGGGTGTGTTAAAGACACTTCGCTATGGAAATGTTTTGAGAAGTATTACCCTCTATTGGCCCTGCTTAAAAAAAAACCAGAAAACAAAACCCAGAAGCCCCAAACAAAACAACAAAACAATCAGATTTTATTACCTTTAGACATAAAATAATGTGTTATGAAACGAAGGAGGAGGGAAGAATAACTCTCTATATACATTAGGAAAACATTTTGGAGTGAATGACAGCAAGCTTTGAAGAGCAGCTTCTAACAGAAACCAAAGGAATGACAAACTATACGAGGTGCCTCTGCTGTGACAGCTGGAGAAACTCTGTAGAGAGACATCCAGTATTTCACTTGAGTGCTCTCCTAGATTCTTCCTTTGCGTGCTGGTGTTGGTAGTACCAGAAATTAAAGTTGATGGTGATTTTGGCCTCTGTCTGCTTGAAATGAATTGGAAAGAGACACCAGGTAACAGGAAATCACAGGCTAAAAGCCAGCTATCTGTCATATCTCAATAACTGAGATGCTAGACCTGCTGCTTAATGTGGCAAAACTTGAAATCAATAGCTGTTTAAATTATTGATGAGTGAGAGGATAAAATGTCGTTAGTGTTAATGGCCATACTTATTTTAAGAACTTAATACCTGCTGGTTGTCATAAGTCAGTTTTTTCCTTACTTGGTAGTGTTAAGAGTACTAATTATATGAATGTTGATGTTTACACAGGCATTCCCAGCTGTGCCTGACATTTGCAGTTATGTATGGATTTCCTTCTCTTGCAGCCAAAGCCACGCTCTTGCTGTGAAGCGCTTATGTTGGAGGCATCACGCGGGCAGAGCTGGGCATAACGATCAGGACAGCAGTGAGTGGCTGCAGCTTGCAAGTTGTGGAGCTGATCACTGCGTTAAGATATTCAATGTCAACAGATTTGCTCTTTAGCAAAGACAGCGGGCCTGGCTGGGCAAAACAGGTCCAGAGTGCTTTATTTCAGCTTTGAAATGCTTTGGTTATTGAATTTTCTGTTTTCTTCTCTGAAAAGTGAAACCTGTAACTTTATTAAAACAACTTTTGTGATAGTTTGAAATATCAAATATTTTTCTCATTTTTCAGTTTTGGGAATATGAGGTATTTTAATATGTTCTGGTTTTTGAATATCCTGGAACTGAGGTGTGTGAGATGGGATAGAGCGTGGGAGAAGAATAATGAGGCGGCTTTGTTCACCGTGGCTCTGGGGGGGTCGGTGGAAAGCTGCCAGCATTTGGGGGTTCTGTGTTTGGGATTGCAGCCGGAGTACTGAATTGTGTGAACTCCTTATTCCTGTTAAACTCAACTGTCAGTTCAACTGCCGGTGCTGACACTGTGTGTTTTAAGCATTGGAGTGAACCAGAGATAAGAGTTAAAGACACAGCTTTCTGTAATTGCCTTCCGAATGTATGTTGCAACACTGGTCTAAGTCTTAGATGAGTAGTTGGTGTCTGCCTGCTTGGACAGGGGAGATTGTTTGGTTTTCCTGTCTATATTTCTCTTCCTTCTACTGTGCAGAGTGCTAGGCTTCTGCTTCTTGGTCATGTGGGGCTTAAGGCCTAACTCACAGACCACTTAAATCTTCCGATGTGTCTCCTCCACGTACCTGTGAGCCCTCTCTGAGCAGACAGCTATAGAAGAGCCACCTTGTACTATGCTTGAGGGCAGTTCTTTACAGTTCGGACTGGAAAAGCCTGTAAGTACTGGTCTGCAGGAGCTGCAAGGTGGTAGCCACGCTTTACACTGCCTTGGGACTCTTCCTGACTTTGGAGTGCTCCTTATCTATTCTGGTGAGAAGTTTGACAAACTGTCTGCTTGTCCTGTCATTTAAATAGAATGATGATAGACCTCAGCAGGTCTGTCTCCAGTTCTAAATTCTAATTAGAAATCAGTTCAACTTTGAGTGAAATTATTTTTGTTCCAGAGCCACTTGCTACCCAACCTGGTAATGCAGAAATAATTGGAATTGTGCTTAACTTCTTATTGTGTTGTATTTTTAGATAAAGAACAGTTCTTTCAGAATGGGCAATTCTCTTTTCAGAATAATTATAGTTTATATTTTAAAGGTTTTTATATTTTAGCTTTTTATTTTCAATTCAGTTTTTCAGCATGAAAAAAAAAATTCTTTAAAACGACTTTGGGGAATAAAATCCTGATTTCTTAATAAAGCTGTGTTGCTATGTTTTACTTGTTAGTCCCCCATGCTTTCCTTACATGTGTGCTTTGAGCATCTGAGTTGTGTATTTTGCTTGTCCAAGAATTTCTGAACAACTATAGATTGTATCCTGGTAAAAACAAAGATATAATTTACCACTCTACTCAGGAGGATTCAAAAATTGCCAAAAGGGGAAACTTACTCTACACCACAACAAATTCGGTATCTTGCCTGCAATTTGTTGGTAATACTTTCCAATACTAGTGTGTCTTGCCTTGCAGCCCCTCTAGCCTATAGGCAAATGTGAAATGTCATGTTGTCCCTCTCTCTTATTTTGTGACACGTTGTCATTAGAGAAGCATCAGCTATTGCACAATTTAGTGATCCATTCCACTTCCCCTGGGATTTTTGTGACTCAATCTCATTGAAGACTATGCTTCATTGTTCCAGCTTTTAAGTACATCAGATTAGTCTGTTGATCTCCCAAGTCTCAATGTTTTTAATAGACACTTTATTTTCAATTAAGTTAGAAGTTGTCAAGAGACACCTCTACACGTGATGAATATTTTTCTATGTGTGATGCTATCTTTGTTCACATATCCCTTTAGTATGCATTTAGTGGGTGGGACTTTACATATGCCTTTATCTTCCCCGTAAATCCACTGATGTATTTTCAAACCAGCATGTAAATCATCATCAAGGTAACATGTCAGATACTGATTTCATTACCTCAGCTAATACCAGAAAATTATTTGGATCAATGTAGTTGGGATACCAAGGAAAAAAGCCAGTGTAATTACAGTGATCATTGTGGGGGTAGCATTGGCTACCTGGTGAAGATCAGAGTTCTTGAAACAGTGTAGGACCCTTTAAGTTTATTGTAAGAGTACCTAGAAAAAAAAGTCCCCTTTGTTTTAAAAATGGAGAAAAGTAATCATTTGCCAGACACTTACTATATTTTTTCAACTTCATTGTTCTTGTTTTATTGGTTTGTTAAATGCCACTGGAATCTCAAAAGCTGTCTTAACTAGATTTTTATCTGAATGAATCTACTGTTGTTTTTGTCCAATGAATGGCTAGCACTTACTTTCTTCCATGTGCTTTTCTTTTCTACATCTGTATATTGAGAGACCGTTTAATTCATTTAAAATAATGCATGCGCTTGTGTACTATTTCATACATTAAAAAACCCTGCTAAATACTACCCCACTGACCTGACCATAGTCCTGTTTCCATACTAAGGTGTGTAACTGGTGTATGTATTCATTTTTTTTTCTCTTTTTTCTATTGTGCTTCTTTACCATTCTCTTGTGAAGTGCCATGTCTGTTTCCATTCCTGCCCTCGGCCCCCCCTCCACCCCCAATGTTGTGATTTTCAGGTCCTCCCTTAAGTGAAAACTCTTAATTGCACTTGGGTGTATTTTGGAAGGTGGAGTTAGCCTCTATACTTTGCAAGTTGCTTGTATTGCCCTTCTTGAGACCAGATACTTCAATGTCATAGTATAGAAATAAAGTTGAGGTAAATGTAATTTTATTATTTCTTCCCATGTATCTTCAAGACTGTCAGAGAAGCCCTGCCAAGTCCAGTCTTAGAAGCTCCAAACTCTCATGACACAGCCTCTGACATTGCCTTTGTTTTCCCTTAATGTGATACAAGACCATGTCTGATGGTTGTGGGTGAAGACTTGTCTGGAATCCTGATGGTCCCAGCTTTGCATTACCCTTTTCTGCCAACCCTAAGGTAAGGTGTGAGGATGCTGTCCCAGTGATGAAACCTGGAGGGAAATGGTACATGCCAAAATGCACCTGTCTGTAGCCACCTAATCCTAGCCATGAATTTCTAACTCCAGAGGTGTTACACCCTTCAGAGTTTGTGTCTTCATTTCTTTACCAGGTTGGACAAGGGCGGTGTGTTTATTTTAAACCCCTGCAATCTAGCAGGATACAAAGCTGATGCAGCATCCTCTCTAGACTGAGGCTCTCCTTACTCCTCTTTACACTTCACTGTCCAGGTTTTGGTGGTGTTTTAACCAACCTTTGCATCCCAAATGTGGAGAACTGGGTCTGTGCAGGTTTAGAGAGCTGAGCTGCTTAGCACCTCTGCAGCCCTCGAGTGCCACTTTCTGAAGTACGGTGGGCCAGCTGACGTATGTGCTCGCGTACCTCACCACTAACTAATAGCGTACCTACATGTTGCTGTAAGCACCGACAGAGAAGAGGCCTTGTTTCCCACAGGAAGTTTTCATTACTTTTCCTGTGAACCATCACTTCTGACAGCTGTTATGCGTGGATTTTCATCTCCAGGGAGAGCTCAAGGTGTAGCTACCTGCCTAGATGCACTATGTAACTTTTTCTTCTCTCTCATGCCTGTGAAATCTGGATTTTTCTTTCTCATCCCTCTTTCAGACAAACCTGGGTTGAAATGATCCAGCAGATTAAGACAATGCATAAGGGAATGTGTAAACTGAGAAGGTTGGTGTACTCCTATGGGACCAGAGTAAAAAACCCAGTTTACAAACAGTTGACTTAAGCTCTGACAAAGTACCAACACTCACCTCCTATTTTACCCTTATGCAATTAATGTTTTTAATTGCCTCTCTTTATGGCTGTCTTTACCAATGGATGTAAAGCTTGCATGGTACCAAGCAAAAAATAATACAGAACTTCCCTCTTTAAAACCATCTATAGTTTTGTCCATATGATTGCTATTGGAAAGTATCACAATAGTGGCATCAGCTTTTATCCTAAAAGTCTCAATTCCAGGAAGCAAATTACTTCCTACACTTGGTAAACGTCCAATTTTGTTTTTATTTTATTTTAAAATATGAGCTATTGCATCTTTCTGCATCAACTATAGCCATAAATGTATTTCCAAAGTCTGTAATTGTCCCAGTCTGCGTTTCAGTGGGATCTGCTTTCAAACACCACACACCATAATGTTTATCCCCACTCACATTTTCATTGTAAAGTTCTGTTGCTGCTTTATCTCCCCCTGCCTGTTTCAAAGGCAATGTAAATAAACTGGTGCCATTAGCTTCTCCAAGGTGTCACATTAATGACCCCCTGGCAAGCACTCCACTAGGAAGGAGAGTGTCAGCTTCTGCAGAGAGAAATCTCAATTCTGACATATTTGCATGGATAAATAAGTCCTTTTATTGCAGAAAAAAAGATCTTTAAAGACTACTTAAAAATTGAAAAGCTACTGTAAAGACAAGGAGAATGCAATTTGTATCTTCTCTGAGGCTTCTTCCTTTGTTTTTAGTGAACATGGAAGAGTCCATATACGTCTTCTGCTAGTGAAAATCAAACTCTGAAATTATTTAAAGATCAAAACTTGGACAGCCACAGCTTCTCTGGGCAACTTGTGCCAGGGCCTCACTGCTCTCACAGTAAAGAATTTCTATCTAATAGCTAATCTAAATCTTCCCTCGTTAAACCCATTCCCCCTTGTCCTATCACTACTTGCACTTGTAAACAGCGCCTCCACAGCTTTCTTGTAGGCCACTTCAGGCAGTGGTAGGCCGTGAAAGGTCTCACTGGAGCTTTCTCTAGGCTGAACAAGCCCAACTCTCAGCCTGTCTTTGTAGGAGAGGTGCTCTAGGCATAAGCTCCATCTTATGTACTAGAAGTTAGTCCTCTAGACTAAACTGAAATACTGCTTTAAGAAGTTAGCTGTTGGCAATGGCTACAGTGCTCTGAAATTCCCTGCTCATTGTATGGTGCCATTCAGAATGGAATTGAAAAAAAATTAATGGGATAAGCTGAAGTTTTGCAAAGAATATTGTTATACCATGTGATATTCTTGAGGTAAAGCCATCCCATCAATGTTTTGGTTGCACGCTATCAAAGTATTTTACTGGCTCTATGCTATTTTGAGGAGGGCTCATGACCGAGCATAGGAACAGTGTGTCATGTAGCCATAGGAGTAGGATTGTCTTGTCCTAACAGGAGCTGCATCTCTCAAGGAGAAAGCAAGAAAGGGCCTTGGTTATCTTGTTTATAAACTGATATCTATAACCAAAATCAAATGTTTATTGAGATTATCCAAAGCCATCTTAAATCTGTCAGTCCAAAATGTTGGCATCCTCAAGTCTGTGTTGGACCAAGAAGCTGTCCTAACACTGACTTTAGCAGTGAGGGTGCTGTGGACCTGGACACTAGGACCTGGAGAACAAAATGAGCTGCTTGTGTAGACTGGGAAGATGAGAGGTGCCAACATTCAGCCTGAGGAACCCTGCCTTGTCTCCATGTGGGAGCCTCTCTAACCACTGCTGCCAGCACCAGCTACTGATTGTGCCTGTTTTTCTGCTTTGGAATAGGGCAGAAGGAACGGGTTCCATGTTATGCTAAGTCTTCAAAAGAAAGAAAACAATACTCTGCTGTCACCTGTCTTGTGGGCTGGGGCTCCAGAAGTTACTAGAAGCTGGTGAAAATTTCAAGGAAGCCAATTACTGAGCTCTCAGCTATTGAAAACATCACTCTGGCAACTCTGAGTAATCTCTGTTTTCCCAAATATTTAACGGGAAGAGATGAGAATGCTCTGAGGCTCGCTGCCGATTGCAGCTATTGCGGAGACGAAGGGAGAGGAGGAAACAGCTGTGTCCTCATTTAGACTCCAATCTCACTTTAAAGAAGAAGTGGCTGTTGCGAATAAGAAAACTTCAAAATAACTGAAATGGGCAGCAAAATTCTTGCCTGCTCTGTTTTAAGGAGCATCTGGAGCTATACAAGGGATGAGATGAAATCTCTTGGCAGTACGAAAATCAGAGTTTCCGTGTAGTGCATGAGGAAGCTGCTGGAGGTGAGAGCTGCTGAGCACAGTGTAGCAGCGGTCTCATACTGCTATTTTACCAGCAGTACTTGGCCCAAATCTACAGTGGTAATTTTGAGGTGGCAGGGCAGTGTGTTTACCCCAGGACTTTCCCAGCCCTTCACCCTCCAACCACTTCCAGTTCTGCCCACCTATACTGGCACATCCCAGTACAGTTGTGGGACCTTCCTTTGGATACTCCTCTTCCCTAGCCAGGGGCTGCCTTCATGCCACTGCCAACAGCCTCTTATCCTGCCTCTTCCAGAAAAGGGTATGGGCTACCAGTCCTCAATACTCACGCTCCAGCACATCTGCTCTTACCTTGTGTGACCAGCTCTGGTCACTGTATACAAATAGTTTGTGTTCAATGGCATTTTCAGACTTTGCCAGCATGGTCGCTTAATGTTCTGTGGTAACTTGCCTATGCTGTAACGCAGTGATAAAACCAAAAGTGCTCTCTCGCTTTTCCTGAAAGGAATCTAGGGTAGACCACATGACAAAGCCTGATACAGTGTAGTAATGAGGCTAGCTCCAGTACCCTGGGGTAGCTGTACCGACCAGGCATGCCCTGGACGTGAAGTTCTCCAAGAGAGCTGCTGCATGTAATTGGTGTTTGCGTGACTCAGCTGACATTACTGCTGCACAGAGGAGAGGAGGTGTTCTGCCTGGGGTAATTGCCATGTTACGGTAGTGTCACCCTTATATAGACTCCAGCTGATCCCAACTGAAATAACAAGGGATGCAGCAACCAGAATGTTTACTTCAGGGGAGCTATTTCTCTTTCAATCAAGAGTTTTTGCAGACAAGGGTGTCTGGGTTTTTTTCTAAGCCTATTCTCTCTTTGCTCATCCATTCTTCTTCTAAGGCAGTATTTTGTGGCCTTAGTGCCTTCACCATTCTTGCAGGCCCCTAAATCCTCATATAATCAATCCTTATTTTCCCAATGCCCTCTTTTCGTATTGTTCTTGCAAGATAATCCTATTCTTTTTAATAGATGATCCTAAGAGAGTTTAAGCATCTCAAGTATAACAGCGTTTTGGTATTTTCTTTTCTGCCTTCTGTGTCTCTGTGTCTGATCCTTTCTTCACTGGGTTTGGGGCTTTGGGTATTTATACAGGCTGTCCAGTCTCATTACCTCCTTTTTCTCTGACAGCAAACTACTGGCATCTATGTGAGCAGCACACCCTCCCTCCCTCTCTTGCTAAAGCATAAGATGTCTACCTGCCACTGAAGGGAATTTTTCTCCTCCACAAAAGCGAATTGACTGCAGTCTCCCCAAGGGAAGGTCTCCTGGTGCTTTTCAAGATAAAGCAATTGTTATGTTTGAGTTTCCCTTTCATAGTCTTGGAGAGTCTCCATCCTAGGAGTTTATTTCATATAAAGACATACCTCTTGGAGAGAATATCTGCAGTCCACAGACACTCTTCTTAGAGCATAGGAGCTGTCAGCTGTTTAAGCTCTTTGCTTTGACATGGCGGGCAGCCCTACATGGGGCACTCACCTATCGATTCTCTGGATGCTACAACTCTTCACCACTGTTTCCAGACAGCAGTGAGCTCTGCCATACATTTCTCTCTCTCTGCAGAAGAGGTTCAGCTGGGGATGCTGAAAAAGCTGCAGTGCAAGGAAACACCTGAGATGCCTGTAGAACCTACAGGGTGGGTCTGCAGGGTGTGTTTGTCTGACCTATGCAGGTGCTGAAGGTGTAATGTAGGAAGCTACCCTGGGTGTTCTGGTCAAACTCCTGTTTCTGCAGTGTGTGCATACACTCTGTATCACAAACATTGCTGTGCCTTCAGTAACAGTTCCAGTTCACTAAGCCTGTTGGGATCAGTTGAGGTGGGAGCCCCTCCACAGCTGGTGAGCGTTGATTCAGGCTGTTGGACCACTCCTAGACTTAGAGCTACAGGAAATGTGCTCTAGTAAAGTCAATAAAAAGGTCTAAATGCTGATTTTGGTTAGCTGCTACCAGGGAAAGGACAGCTGTTTCTCCCCATCAAAAAGAATTCAGGAATGTTTTATCATGTAAAAAGTATTATTGTAGGTCAGAACCGGAATTATGTCTGGGATGTGAAAATCTCAGTTCCTGTTAGTTGCTCACAAGTGCATTTCTGTGGGGTAGTAGTATGGAAACTTGTTAGCACAGAGCTTTTTTAAACTGAAATAAAACCAGGTTGTGGTTCACAGAGCAATAGGATCATGGAATTAGTAAAATTGGAAGGGAGCTCAGAGAAGTCTCTAGTCCAAACTTCTGCTCCAGGCTGGGTCAGCTGTGAGATCAGACCAGGCTGCTCAAAGCTTCATCCAGTCTGGTCCTGAAAATCTTGATTGGAGACTCTGCAGTCTCCCTGAGCAACCTGTTCCACTGCTGACTGTCTTCATGGTGGAGAAGTTTCTTATATCAGATCTGAATCTGTTTCATCTTATGCCCCTTCTCTCATCTTCCTGCTTCTCACCACTGTGACGAGCTGGGCTCTGTCTTCTTCACAGCTTCTCATTATTAGAAGGGTGCTACCAGGTGCCCCCAAAGCCCCCTCTTCCCTGGCCTGCACCAGCCCTGTTCCTCTGCCTACTCTCACAGGGCAACTGCTTGACATTCCTCACCACCTTGGTGGCCCTCTGCTGTGCTTGTTCCAGTTTAACAAGGTCTTTCCTGTACTGGAGGACCCAAAACTGTAGCAGTACACACAATCTCATTACAACAGATCAGTCTAAAGTCTACTGTACTGTTTCCTCTCCTGTGAACTCCAAGGCTATAAGGCTTTCCTCTTTAAACTAGCCTCATAGGGTCCCCTTCCTACAATATTCTTTTGCATGCACTTGACTCTCAGAGCTGGCAATGCAAGCCTAAAACTGAGGGCTGCAGATTTTAACACCTTTCCTGGACCCACTGCACAATATATTCTGACATCTCCACAAGATGTGAACTTGGACATCACTCTGACCATGTAGCTACACTGCCTCTGGGAGAAAAAAAGCCCCCTTCTTAGGAGTTAAATATCCTTGCACCATCTTTCCACTACTGGTGGAGTGGAAAGGGCAGAAGAAAGAGCTGATGGTTTGGCTATGGCTGGAAGCTCTGCTCACCTCCATTCGAGCACAGGAGACCTGCCCAAGGGGAGCATGGCATCCAGCCCAAGGGGCTGTCCAGAGCAGAGCTGCAATCCATATTAACTGTCTCTCCCTGTGACCCGAGGGGCCAGCGCAGCTGTTTATTTGGATAATCAAGAGCTGATTACACTACACCCAGGGCTGGTGGTGAAACTAAACAGCCCCTCACCCTTATGCATTCCAGATTTAAAAAGTACTTGTCTTCTATCTCTGAGGAAAAGAAATACATGTCGTTTGAAGTGTTTGAACTGTGGTCGTTTTGCTGAAAAGTGGGTGAGTTTGTTGTTTCCATATGCCTGGGACCAGCAGGTGGCAATGTAAGAAAAAGGATCGGTGCATGTCTCTGACACCTGCCATGTATACCCAAAAAGGCAAAAAAAATTACCGATCTATCCAAAGACAGGTATTTGGTAGTTTCAATGCACTGCTTCGGTGATAAGCGTTTCTCATCATGAAATGCTGATTCTGACAGCATCTTTTTTTCTGGTTTGGTCCTGCAAAACTGTGTGACTTCAGAAACTGATGAGCACCTCCTAGTTACATAGGGTCTTACTGTCTGTTACAGACGTTCTCCCTCACCCTGGCATCTCCATCTCAAGAAGATATGAAAAAAACAATGTAGTTTTCTTACTTTAATTTGTTGAAGTTGTCATATTGTCATCATATTGTCACATGGTGACACTCTCCCATACTCTAGTGACTTATGTTTCAGGAACATCTTAAACCAGAGGAAGCATCCTCGTGTCTATTAGCTATTGATTAATTTCTTCTTCTTTCCATGGGTTTCTCCAGTTGCTTTCTGAATCCATTCAAACCTGTAATTCTCCCGGTGCTTTGTGAGAAAGAATGACCAGTTTAACCCCGTGTCCATAAGAAGATGCATCTCTCATTTGTTTGCAATGTTTAATGCCTGCTTGTTACTGTACTAGAAAATAAAAGGGTTAGTTGTTTGTGTCTATGGCATTCCTGGTTTTATAGACCTCTAGCATGTCCCCCACACATGGATTTCTTTTCCAGACTGAAGAGTCCCACTGCCTTTTGTGGGAGCTGTACTTTTCATCAAACTCACTGCCTCTTCCCCAGCCCTACCTCGAATGAAGGAGTATTTATTACTCTGTTTGCACCTTTGCATTTATTACTCTTTGCCTGGGAGTGCCAGGTGATCCACGCTGCTTCTTTTAAGTGCTGGCAATTTTCTAAAATTTTATTTTGTCCTGAAACATGTCAAATCTTTTCTTATTTGAAGCACTGAAGGCACACAATGTGAATTGAACGCTGTCCTTTGGGTATCTGTAACAGAGCATGGGGTCTTGCCTTCGGACTGCTTTATTCTTTACTCATTTAAGTCATGCATTGATTTTGTTCCTAATATCATTCTGGTCTGCAGTGACAAATGTCAGGGGCCTCGGGATCACCACACGACGCGGAATGATTAGCACTTGCTGTTAAGGGATAAACCTAATACTAAAATAACAGGGTAGCTGCAACCCAAGGCTGAAGATCCTGGCAGCATATGTTTGGGAAGCCTGCGCAGCAGCTGATATTCTGCCTCCTGTGTCTTTGCAGCTCTGTCAAAGAATCAGTCAATCACGGTGGTGAGAATTTCCTTTATTGACTGAGTAAAAATAGAGGAGGCTGAGGAGTGACTTCTGTGGTTCAGTGAGAGCCTTTCCAGCCACGCCAGGAGAAGGGTTTTCACACTGTGTGGAAGGCCTCCCAACAGACGTGACAGATGCCAGAAACCTTTTCCAGTTGACCTTGCCAACAAAATTAGCAGAGAGGAAGAAGTATCCATAGGATTTTACAGATTTAAAAACAAACAAATTGTTGATTTTTTTTTTTAAGTCCAGAGGAAAGTGCTATAGCTGTTC
Source organism: Hypotaenidia okinawae (assembly GCA_027925045.1). Lineage (NCBI taxonomy): Eukaryota > Metazoa > Chordata > Aves > Gruiformes > Rallidae > Hypotaenidia > Hypotaenidia okinawae. The sequence goes on along the minus strand of BSDF01000002.1, from coordinate 97,951,221 downwards.
AGCTTGTCCTTTTGCATAACATAGGAAGGAATTTTTGTATCCTGCTGAGTTACTGAGCCGTGCAGTGACTTGTGGCAGCACTCTTTTAGCTAGGAAGATCTTTTAAAAAAGAAGAAGAAGTTTGAAGCATCTCCTTGCTCCTCCACAGCTTGCTCACAATAATATGGCTAAAAGAGGTTCTCCAAAAGCAAGGAAGGGCTTGCTGTTGGTCTCTCTGGCTTGTTCTGGTTGTAGCAGTGCTGGGCTTGACTGATCAACATCTGGAAGATGCTAAAATGTGGTCCGCTGACCATGAAGAGAAGTCACATAAAAAGGCAGAACCCACTTGTCTCGAGGAAGCAAATGAAAGTTTCGGTTTGATTTGCCTCTTAGAGGAAATACATGTTAGAAAAACATTACCTGGAGGTGTCCCTATCCCTCATCCCAGATGGCCATTTGGTTGAGGATGAGAACTGGTATACCAGGCTGTTGTAGTTTTGCGAGGCTGGGTTCTGGTGGAGGAGGGGGCTGCAGGGGTGGCTGCTGCAAGCAGCAGCCAGAAGCTCTCTGCAGGCCCCACAGAGCAAACACCAGTCGGCTCAAGGCCGGGGTCATTGCTGACCAAGGCCAAGCCCATCAGCGACGGTCACATTTAGGAGAAAACAAAATGCAGGCAGGCGCATTTTGCTGCCAGAGAAGGGAGTCAGAAGATGTAAGGAAGGCACCAAGGCCAGGGAAGAATGGGGGGATGATGAGGCACTCCAGGTGCCAGAGAGAGAGAGAGATTCCCCTGCAGCCCATGGAGAAGACCATGGTGAAGCAGGCTGTCCCCATGCAGCACATGGATGATGGCAGGGAATAGAGATCCCATCCACAGCCCATAGAGGACCCCATGCTGGAGTGGGTGGAGATATCTGCAGGTTGCTGTGACCCTGTGGGAAGTCCACATAGGAGCAAGTTCCTGGCAGCAAAACCTGCAGCCCATGGAGAGACCAACTCATGCTGCAGCAGGTTTGCTGGAGGACTTGTGACTCTTTGGAGGTCCAGGCTGGAACAGTCTGGGCCTGAAGGTCAGCACCCCATGGAAGGGAGCGTGCTGAGGCAGTTGGTGAGGAGCTGACGCCGCAACAGAAAGGACTCACTTTGGAGAGGGGGAGGTGCTTTAAGATCTGGTCGTGCTCCTCATTACCTGACTCTGGTGTCACTGTGTGTGCAGTGCAGTGTAATAAATTAGAGAGTTTTCTTTCCTTTATTCTGTGCTGAGTCTGTTTTGCCCATGATGCTGATTGTGGAATGATCTCTCCCTGTCCTTATCTCAACTCCTGAGCCTCTCAATATATATTGTCTCCTTTGTCCAGCAGAAAAGGCAAGTGATAGAGTGACTTTGGTGACCATCTGGCCTCCAGCCGGGGACAAACCACCACACAGGCAAAGACACAGCCCAAACCTGGCAAAAATGCCAGACCAGCCCAAGCGTGGCTTCCGAGTGCTGAGATTTGCCAAAGAGCCCGGTGGCTGCAAACCCCTCCTCCCAGCAGACTGTACTCTGCTGAGGCAGTGATGACGATATGTGTGTGGAGCCGGTTCTGCACCTTGTGCTTCTGCGTAGGTGTGGGAGAAAGGTGAACATATGCTTTTGAAGAAGCTCTTGTATCCCTGTTTTCCTCTAAAGGTGCCATATGCACTCTCTGAGTCACCGGGACGTAGTTTACTCTGTGACAGGAGTAGCTCTTGACAGAGCTGCTGGTGCAGAAGACTCAGAGGTTAATATGGAGGTTGATGTGCTTTTGGATCTGGGATTCATATTCTGCATCATCCCTGCAGCTAGTGCTGGTGACAAGCCGAGTCTTCCTATAGCTGGACAGCAGGGGCTTGGAGTCATTCTTCTTTGGGGTCTTTTTCTCACAGACATCTTCCCACTTTGTACTGCAGCTGCTCACTCACCATTCTGACCAGTGGAAACCCTTTCTCAGGCATGCCCAATATTATGTCAACAGGGTGGCATCTGAAACTGGCCAGAGTTTTGACTTTGACTGAGACGCCATTCCCATGTCTGAATCTCAAAGCGGTTTGACATGTCTCGTGGCAGTGTGTCTGCAGACGACCATTGCACCTTGGCTCCAGAAAGCACACCATGTCCCAGGCAGACGTTCTCTTTTATGTCATCAGCTGTTGGCTAATACAAACAATATTGCCTTCCCAAGTGGCACAGATATGCAAATGAACTTCATGGGATAACGGCCATATGAAGCTTTGCTAGCAGGCATTTGCGACATGTGGAGGAGTGTTGGTGCCAGATGCTTGCAGGGTTTTGGCTGTGCTATTCTCTTTTCCAGTAGGATAGTCAGTACCAGGCTATTTTGGGAGACCCACTGTGGGCCCAGATCAATGATTGGTGCTTCTTTATAAGCATCAGGCGACAGCGCTCTCCAGGTCGCCACAGGATTAGCTGGGCCCTACACAGTGTCATTCTGTTTCCTAAAGCCCTTGGCTTGTCTGGTTGCTATGAAATCTTTTGCAAACCCCAAACCAATGTCATGTTGCAACATCTCGGAAGATGTGATAGTCTTTCATGACATAAACAGAATAATGCATCATTCTTAGTGAAGCCTTCTGGGGAATCACGTAGGGATGGGATGAGCAAAGCTGCAAGAAAATCATCAGAATCTTTTGTCTTTTCAAACTAGGCTACAAACTTGTAGAAACCAGTCATATTGGTACTCGTGGAACTGTGCAATTTTTGCTTCTCTATTTGTGAGGTTAAAAGAGCCTGATATGTCAGGGTCTGTTGCTTTATCACATATAGGCAAACGTCAGTCTGCCTCCCCTTTTGTTTGCAGAAGCAACAAGGTCCCACCCTACCCATGGAAAGCCACCAGTCCCATCCTACCCACTGTAAACATAACGGGGCAGCAGGACAAGGCAGCTCATTGCTTCGGGAGACCAGAAGCTGGAACGGAATCCAAATGCCCCCTGCACAGATCTTGCCCTAATGCCCAGTGCTGTGTACTGGGAAGGGGAAAGCAGTAGCAGCTGCTACAGTGTGGTCCACATGGACGCCCTTGGAGGAGGGACGCTTCCCAAGACAACTCTAACTTTCAGCAAGTTTGTCATCAGGCACAGCCCTTCTCATCGACTGTCCTGCTGTTTGAGTGGGCAGAAATGACTTGTCTTGGGTTTCACCTTGGCATTTTGCTCAGAGCGAAACGGAATGAAAAGAGGCAGCAGGGACAGTAGGGGAGCCCAAGTGTGTCGTGGATGGCACAGTGGTTTTCAGCATGCAGAGCTATCCAGAGCTTTGGACTCGTCTTTATTCTGCTCTCCGCAGAGCTGAGGTTTGCGGGCCAGGGGGAGAGATCTGTCCTACACCACCCTCTCGCTGCAGAGAATTCTGCCATAACACTCCCGCCTGTAGAGCTGGAGGACTGCTGTTATGCCTGTTTATGTGGGGTTGTGAGGGGGAAAGGGGAATCTCGAGTGGCTTCCCCCTCCCTAATCCCCCTGCATGTCCTGAGTTGGGCAGCAGCCTTCTACTGCTGTCCCGCAGTCGAGTCCTTGGCACGTGCATTGCCAATACAGGCTTTTTCGCAGATACTGGTACCTGTTCACACCTCTCAGTCCTGCTTTTCGCTACATCCTGCTTGCTCCATAGGCATCTATTTCCAACAGACCAGAGCTGGCTCTAAGCAGACTGAGTGTTTGAAGGGCTTTTGCTTGCAGTTCTGACAATGTGTGCCATTATTCCAGCGCCAGCACGACTGCTTTGTTTGCCAAATGCTGATGTGATTTATCTCTACATTAGCCTGAAAAGCGGTATAGCTAATGATAGTCAGCTCCAGCATCCTTTCCTGATTGCCTGTTATTGTCCCAAACCAGATGAATTTTCTGTTTTCTTTGTTAAAAACGGAGAAGGGGAAGAAGAGGTTGTTTTACTGATCAATATTGGGCGATTGAGAAGAGCCAGACTTCAGTCTGCCATCAGAAAGGCAGAACCACAGCCTTGGTCTGTGCTAGTGACTCACTACATAAATTAAGCAAGATGGTCCCCACAGTTTAGACTTTCCGTGCACTCTGCATCATGTTAAAAACATTAAAATATTAACAAGCTTTGATCCCAGTGCAGCTGGATGCTCACTCAGCCCTGTTTTCAAGCTAGAAGGCACTCCGTCTTTCAGAAAACTTTGCCAGAAAGCCAGAGCATCACCCTTCAGCAGCACCTGAACTCTCTCTCCAGTTATTTAAAAGGCATTTTGAGAGCCTCTTTGGAGTTACATTACAAATATTTGTTGGCATTACCTTTTTTTTCATTAAAAGACCCACCTCGCTGGCCATCACAGTTCTTACGAATGAGGTTGTTATCATTTCAATGCAGCAAGCCCACCACCTCCTCTGCATAACACCTGAAACTATCCATGTCCTTCTTGTGTTTACTTCATGAGGATGAGAGTTTTAGTATCTTAAAGGCATTACGAGGTAGCTAGTCAGCCTCACACATGAAAACCACTGAGATAATTCTCAGTAAGCGAAAGAAAAGAGCCAGTCGAAGGGATATACCTTTCCCTTTCCCTGAATATTTGAGCAGGAGCCAGGCCAGCTAGCAAAACCTTCTCCTTTCTCACACACACATCTCCCTCACAGCCCTTCTTCCAGGGGCCTGTGTGGTGGCTGCAGCGAGGAAGCACCTCTGTGAGGAAGACAAATCAAACCACTGCCAGCTCTGTGTCCTGCGCCGAGCTGCCAGTTCAGCACCGACTGTGTTTTCTTCGCAGGCCCCACACCACCGTCCCTGCAGCTTCTTTGCGTAAGGCTGTCATCACAACCGGACCTGGGGGGCCTGGAGAAAATGCTCGTGACAGCAGCAATCTCAGAGTTGCTATCACCTGACACGTGGGCAGGGAAAAGGTAGAAAGCAAAGGGACTTTGGATGGCCCCAGCTCCATCATTTGCTTTTTAATGTTCCTCTTCTCATCTCCCCACTCCAGACTGATGGAGCCATGCCTGAGGAAGTTCAGAGCATTCCCGAAACTCAGTTTTGAAAAGGTCTTCTAAAAATTTTCTGCCTGTTGCAGCTGTGTTAAATCACACATCAGAAAGAGCCCCGGTGTTGCAAAGCAACATGCCCATCATCTCTATGTTTCTCTCTCTGAATGTCTTCCAGCATTTCTCCTTTAAGCTTCAGCAACGCCCTTGTCCAGTTTTAATCGTCGCTGCTCTTTGATCTTCGCACAGCAAATGTTTTTCAGGCGGCTTTGCCAGAGGAAGCTGAAGTATCACCTAAAAGTGATGGAGAAGGGGCTGAGGAATAAGTGCACATGTGGGAAAGGCACTTAGGAGGAAATGGCTCCTGCTGGCATCTGTGGCTCCCCAGCTGCCCTGTAGCTCTGGACTTCCACTTCCTTTTGAGGGGCAGCTGTGTTCACTCGCTGGTGTGAATTTCCGGATCATTGGACAGACATTAAGAAGCCCTTCTTGCTATGCACTGGTGGGGAAGTGAATGAAAAGATAATCAAAACAGGCAATTCTGAGTCTGTTGCTGGCAGTCAGGTTACTAGCAAGTGACTTGGGTGACCTGGAGATTGAGAGTCACTAAAGCTGACAAGGCAATTGGGGAGGGAAGGAGATGCAGCGGATAACACGTGCAGACCTCCGGCAGGCTGAATTGAATACAGATCAAAGCTTTGCTGTATTTACCATTTTTTTCCCATCAGAAATTTTCATCCTGTCACTAAACTTCTGTTCCTCAGTTTCCTTCAGACGACATCCCTGTTCCTCTGTCAAAATTCTACTTCAGGAGAGGGACTAGCGAAATGCAATTCCAAAACACTTCATATATTTATTTTCTGTGTGATCACAAGATGCTCTATTTAAAAAATACGACTTCCTTACTGTTGGTTTTGCAGGCAAACTCAGCTGTATTCGCAAGGGACACCTCCTACCTGCAGAGGGATGGACAAAAAAGTTAAACCTGCCTGAACAGGGGTTATTAATTAACATATAAACCAGACCTTAGCAGTAAGGCTAAGGAAAAAGCACCTGAAAGAACAAAATTGCTTTTTTGCTGGTTTGGCAGCAAGTCTTCATCCAGTCCCCAGCCACGTGCAAAAGTCTATTTTCCAGCATGGCTTGGCTTTATTGGCAACTAAAATCTAAGACTGATGGCAAAACCAAAATAAATAGATGACAATCTCACACTCCTGTCATGGGCAGAATAAAGCAAATGGCAGCAGATGAACGAAAACGAAGGGACCGCGATTCACCTGCCCCAGGCTGGCGTCACGGCTTGCTGCGTACACACCGTAATCTGCTGACAAGGGTCCTTGATATGTGGGATGACCCCAGCAAGGGCCAGCTCCATGTGTCCCCTGTACAAACAGTACATGGAATGTGACAGACATTTAAATGCAGCACCAGGCTGATCGGGAGAGGGATGAAGCTGCAATGCAGAATGTGCGCAAGGGAAGCTGTAGCTCAGGTGCTCGGGAGCCTGGCTGCAAGGATGCCAACTGCCACTCGTCTCTGCCCCACCAGCAGTATGCCTGCCTGCCTGACACCCACCTAGGTGAAGAAAACCTGAGGCTGATTCAGTACTGAGCCAAAATCAGCAGGTCTGAGGTCTGGCTATAGGGAGAGACAAACTGCAGAGCAAAGAGAACAGATGTAGCTGCAAAAAACCCCAACACATGTCTTAAACATCTTCCCCAGGCTCAGCTTTTTGCAGTACTTTCCCCACATGGCTTCTCCCTCTGGCAAAGTCAGGTTACCCCAGCTCCCCGTGAGATGGCAAGTGTCTGCAGGTAAATGAGTTACATCTCCTGCTGAAACAAAGCTGTAATTATCCTGCATTTCTATGCAGAGTTGGGTTATCTGGCTGCAGGGTGGCTGTGGAGGTGTTGCTTTCCTGGGGAGGCTGCTGCAGGCTTTGAATGAGGAAAAGTCTTGTTTATCTGCTGGGTAAAGCTACCAGAGGACAGGTGGAAAATCTGCGTGCTTATTAGGAGGGCAGAACATGTGTAGAGTGTTCTTGCTGAGTGGTTGCCTGCGCCTAAACATCGACTGGAAAGTCACTCCCGCATCTAAGAAACCCAATGGAAACTGTGAAATGGGATTTTGAAAAGACTTGAATTCAGAAAACAATGAATTCGGGCAATTTGGTGGTGATTCTTGATTTTTGAGAATGGCAGGAGTGGGTAGAAGGAGTATATCTTGGCATGGCTATCTTACTTGTTCTGGAATTAGGATCTTCATCCTAATACAGGGAGGACAGACAGATCAATACAACACCGAAATTAGATCAGCGACAAAGAAAGTTTGCTGCTGGGAGGGTGTCCTATTTTTGGCCTAAAAGTTAATGCAGCCTGCTTACTGAGGGTGTGCAAGTGTTTAGGTCATCCTTCAAAGCCCACAGATGAATGGGTGTCTCTGGAAACACTGTGGTCTGTTTCATAGCCTTAGTATTCAGCCTCTTGTAGGGAACTACAGCAGTGTTGCTATGTGGAGGATGAAAGGAGTACATGGGTTTGATTTGACTTGGGCAGCTGTATTGGGTGTGTGCTCGCAAGCTCCCGGTAGCCAAAGTTAGATGTGAAGTTGGAGTCCTGGGCGTGCAGGCTGACAAACATCAGCTGCATTTCCACACCTCTCAGGAGAGCTCGTCTTTGCTTCTTATGTTTAGAGAAAAGAGAAACTGTCCTGGATCCTGGTCTGGGAGGGAAGAGGGGGAAAGGGAAAGAAACCTGACCCTTGCAGGGACAGCCAGTGATAAGAGAGGACCCACAGGAGCTGCTCAACACTGGACTCTCCTCATAGCAAAGGGCGACAGTGTGGTGCAGACAGAAGCTAGGGGCCAGTGTGGAGCTAGCTGTGATCTTCTCTAAAACCCTCCCGTTGTGGTAGGCTGGAGCCAATGACAGAAATCAGCTCAAGGCTGAGGCTTAAAAAATGCAAATCTGACTGCAGCGAGTTGGCACGACGCTGAGTGTAGGCTCCCCGTCCCCATGAGGTGGGCAGAAGCGGTGTGCTGAGGGGTCAGGTGGGCACCACTGGTTATTGGGGGTGTACAGAGTTTAGCCATCAGTTGATCTTGGGTTCACCAGTAGTATCTCTGTGCTTTGTTGCCCAAGCAGGTGGTTAAGCAGATGTATGGATGTTACATGGAGCTGCTGTGCTGACTGCAGTTCTCCTCTCCACAGCAGTGCCTCTGGGCAATGAAATTGTCCTCTCCGACAAAAAGATCCATCAGCAGGTTCCTCTGGGGTGCCATCACCACGTTGCTGCTTATACTACAGAAACTGATTATTTAATATACTTACTTCTTTAATCTGTTTTTTCTTCATTATATATAACAGTTCTGGTTATTACTGAAAAAGAAGTAGTAAGGAGCTAATGCTTTTACAGACCACCTAGACAGCTATGGAATGAGCTATGAGGCTATGAGCCCACTTTCTCTCCAACCAGCTATGCCACGGTACAAGTCCTTGATAATATGTATGAAATTGCATCACGATTATCATCCAGGCGGCAAACCTATGCCCACTGAGGTGGAAACAAGTGTTTTCCTTAAAGACTGTAGAAATGCAGAGTAGGATCCTCTATCTGAATTGCTCTACAGCAAATTAATTGTTTTGCTTTTCTTTAAAAATAAAAAACAAGCAGCTGAAGTACCCTGAGAACCTTGCTTCCGTAATCCATAGTTGGGGATCGGAGCTGGCGATGGCTGCACCTTTGCTACGAGTGAGTGAGAAGCATAGCTGTTAAATTTTATTTGGGTCACTTGTAACATTTCATTTTCACAGCCAGTTTGGTTGGCAGGATATTTGATTATATATTTTTTTTGCATAATGAAGCAATGGAAATCCACAGCAGTCCCCTTCGATAAAAGGCAGTGGGATGATAGGTATTCAAAAAGTCTGCATGGGCTTTCCTGTAAGCATGAGGCTCAGAGAAGGAGGCTTTTTCCCCTGTCAAAGGCAATGGAGCGGAGCTAGGCCTTTCCAAAACTGTAACAGCCCTCTAAAGAAGGAGAGGGATGTAAATTACAGTGACATGAGGTGGGGAAAAAAAATGCTCCCACCCTAAAATGCAATTTGGGCCCCTTACTACAAGAAAGACATTGAGGTCCTCAAGCATGTCCAGAGAAGGGCAACCAGGCTGGTGAAGGGGCTGCAGGGCAAATCATATGAGGAGCAGCTGAGGGAGCTGGGGATGTTTAGCTTGGAGAAGAGGAGGCTGAGGGGAGACCTTACCACCACCTACAACTAGCTGAAGGGAGGTTGTAGAGAGGTGGGTGATGGTCTCTTCATCCAGGTGACAGGAGGTAGGACAAGGGGAAATGGCACAAAGCTGCACCAGGGCAGGATCAGATTAGACATTAGGGAAAAGTTCTTCACTGAAAGAGCTGTTGGGATGTGGAACAGGCTGCCCAGGGAGGTGGTTGAGTCACCATCCCTGGGTGTGTTTAAAAGATGGGTAGATGAAGTACTTATTTAGCATAGGACAGGAACGGTTGGACTCAATGATCTTAAAGGTCTTTTCCAACCTAGTGCTTCTGTGATTCATTCTGTGAAGGCATGTGAGAGCCGGTCCTCTGAAACAGGGACCAGACAGGATTCATCCTCCTTTGCTGGTGGGGTAAGAATGGATTTACATCTCATTTGTGCGATTGTCCAGGGCAGGAATCAGGGCTGAACAAAGGCATCTTCTGCATCACGAATGGAATCACAAGTATTTTACGTAAGAGCTAAGTTTTATTCCTTGGTCCAGAGGACCTGACTGCACTGTACCGCCAGCCCAGAGCCCGGTTGGTCCAGGCTGCATGGCACCAGGGAAAGGCAGCACCCAATGCCAGCGTGCCTGGGGTCAGCTGCCAGCGGAGAGCCTCTCGCTTGGCTCTTCAAGTCTCTTGGGTGGGAGAAGCAGAAAGCAAGCAGGTTGCATAAATTCACAACAAAACGAGTATACTGAAATCACAGCACTTCTATTTCTTCCTTCTGAGCGTGGGCATAAAAAAAATACACTTTCAGTAGGCAGAGAGTAGGTGTGTGAGAGAGCAGAGTGTTTGCTCCCCGTTCCCACCATCTGGAAAAGGGTGGATGTTTCAGGGGAAAGGATCCTGACAGCAGAGTTCATCTTGGATTAGCATGTCGTAGAGAAGTCACACATCGAGTTGCCCGATCTGAAGTGCCTACGGAAGAGAATAGACAAAACAAGTGTTACCAGATCACCAGGACTGGAAGACATTCACTTGACTCTTCTACATGAACGGAGGGATGCAAGAGCTGGTCTGCATACGGCAGTGCGTTTAGAAGTTGTTTAAAACCAGTTTGCTATTGTAAGGCCTGGAGGTCATCAGCATGATGCCAGGATTTTTTTAAAGGTTGCCAGGGAAGAGAGGGAAAACTTTAGGCTGGTGATCCTGACACATGTGCTGGGAAAACTAGTAAGAACTATAAAACTAAGAGAATTAGCAGACAGGCAGTGAAAGTGAGACATGAGCGTGACTTTGTGTGTGTCGAAGTCCCGTCTCTCACACGTACTGGAGTTCTGTGAAGGGGTCCAAAAAGAGTGGGTAAGAATGGGCTGAATGGTATAATCCCCTTGGGTTTCCAAAGACTTGTAAGAAAACCAGGTCTACTGGGGATAAGGGGAACTTCAGCCCTGGTTGCCCTGAGCAGTCAGTACAGGATGGTGGGGGTGCTCTGAGAGCACAGATAGTTAAGGAAAAGAGACCACATAAAAGGGGCGAGTGAGGAGGAAGGTGTAGCAGAGTAGGGACAGGCACTGACAGGGAATAATCCAGGCAAAAGGACAAGGAAGGAAATCAGGGAAGAGCAAAACAGATGTGGGGAGGCAGCTGTGTATTGGATGTTTTATTTCTAATTAAGAGAAGCTGAAAATATGGGAGGGGGTGAAGGAGCAGCACAGACAAGAGGCAGCCAACAGAATCTGCTGAGTGGCATGTGCAGGTGTCACTCTGACAGACACAGTCCCCTGCAGTGACTCAAGCAAGTACCCTTGGCACAGCAGAGGCCTGGACTCAGTGTGATCTCCAGAGGGAGGATGCTGGTTTCCAGTGGAAGGATGAGAGGCTGAGCCAGGGCTGGTTCAGATTAGATGTTAGGAAAATTTTTTTCACTGAAAGAGTTGTCAGGGCCTGGAACAGGTTGCCCAGGAAGGTGGTTGAGTCACCATCCCTGGATATGTTTAAAAGACAGGTAGATGAGGTACTTAGGGATATAGTTTAGCATAGGATGGGAATGGTTGGACTTGATGATCCTAAAGGTCTTTCCAACCTTGTGATTCTGTGATTTTGTGAACTGCTGTCGGTGGGGGCCCAGCAAGACAGAGCAGCAGAAGTAATAGGCATGCAAGATTTGTGGCATGTGCCCTTCATGATAATACCAGCAGGTGTGGCCAAAGCAAGCCTTGTTAGTGATGGATGGATGAGTCAGATCATCAGGATTAGAATCCTGGAGCACCTGCCCTGATAAAGTTTCCTTACCTAACTGGAAAGGGTGATATTTCCTTTGGGCAATGGGTTCATTTGTCCCTTACATGGATTTCTTTGTGCTTAGGCAATGAAGTGAGAGTGTAACACAACCAGGAGCAGGGCTGAAAGAGGACATGGTCAAAGCTCTGACTGCTGACCTCCAAGATGAGAATGCTCTGAGTTCTAGGATTGATTCATGTTTTCTGCACTGATGAGTTGCCTCTCATCTCCTCCCTTTCTGATCGTTTAATGGTCATTTATGTAACACCACTTCTGCATTCAACTCGCTCTTGGGCCCCCAGAAAGTACAATTAAACTTCCAGATTTCTGTGTGGAAACTTTTAGTGAAGACCTCTCAGAATTCAGTCAGCCCTGTTTCTGCTAATCAGTGCCCAGTACAACAGTTTCAGCCTTTCTAAAAGTCACCACTCACCTTGTTTTTCCAAGCGCACTGCTCTTCCTTCGGTGAGCGAGCCCATCGGTCAAATAGCAATTGACCCCATGTTTGGCATTACACATTGACCTTGAGTTCATGTCTTCTTTTTGCAAGTTTTGAAGTACTCCAGAGAGCAGTTAAAGTTCTCAAATATCTTAAAGGCCAACTTTCTCTTGAGTCATTTGGTGACAACTACAATTGCCTGAAGCATTGCAGCTGACATCTCACAACTTAGCTGAGACACACAGTATTTTCAACAGAAGAGACCTTGACCTTGGAAATAGCTTTTATGCTCATCCTCCAGGGACTAAACATGTGCATCTGAAGGTTTTGCTGCAATATTTCCTGGGTGAGAAGAGTGGGATAGAGCAGGAGAGGATGATGGGTGAGAATTTGTGGGGTTCATGAATGGTGGATGATGATTGATATCAGCATATGCGCCATTATTTTCTTCTTTTAATACATTTTGCCTTTGACCATGGAGGTTTGAATGACTTTTCATATACCTATTTTATGTGTAGTTTAAAAGCAGACAACTTCATCAGTAAGCCATTTAGCGAGAAACTTTAACTCCCTAGTTAAAGACACCATGTGTTGTCTTGCTGAAAAGCTTAAGCAGAGTACATAAGAGCTAGATAGGACTGCCAACATCTTCATATGAAGAGAACTTATTTTCCTAAATTAGAATGCTATCTAGAGACAGTGCATCACCCCCTTTCTTGAGAGGGAGAACTCCTGCCTAAAGTTTTTGGAAATGATCAGTGACTTTTAGGTACCTCTGTTTTGCAGACTACTCTAGGGACCAAGTGGTTTCGAAAACTGAAATCCCTTAAATGCATTTTGGGCAGTCAGCTGCTTCAGCTGTTTTTCTTGCAGTGGTTAGCTTTTATCTCAAACTGAATAAGTCACATTCTCTAGGCATGTGCTCTGTTCTTTGTTGTTGATTCTGTCTGAGGTTTTGCTGGGCAATAGCCCACTTCTTAGTATGGATTTCAGAGGTACAGAAAATATACAAGACCCCTGAAAGTTTGCAAAATCTAGCCTGCTGCCTCCAGAAAGCTGCCTTTCTAAACATTCAAGCAGGTGTTATACAGCACCGGTGTTATACTCACTCAGGTGTTATACAACATGGGTGAAGTAACTGGGCACAAGCAAATAAAGCAATGTTAGTGTCTCTAAGGTCTGCCCTCCTGCTCAGGCAGCCTCCTGCTTTGAGGAAGCCCCAGTGCTGCCATGGCAGCCTCATGCACGTCCATTCCACAGCATTGCAATCTTGCGGAGAAAGTGCTGGTGTTGAAGCCATCACCTGAGCATCTCCTGCTAGCTAGCACTTCTTGATTTGAAGATAGGTAAGGTTGAGAGGGAAATGTTTTTAAAAACAAAGAGTATGAGGCACTAATAGAACTCTAAGGAGTCCCTCACCCCCTTGGTGTTTCTCTTTCATTAGTTTCTCTGGCTGATTCTCATCAATGCCAACAAACTAGCTGAAAACATTGTGTTCTTCACCAGCAGTTGTTGGAAGAATTAAATACATGCTCTTAGACCCATTGTGGTAAGAAGTTTGTTTTGTTTTTTTTTAATACAACAGGAGAAACCATCTGGGCTCACATATACCCCAACCAGCATGAATGGATATCTATTGAAAAACTACCTTGGTAATTCATTCAGCTTTTGCTGTGCAGTCAGACAGTTTGGTGGGGTCTGCCATCATGCAGAGCCCTCCCATCTGGCTCATCCTTTTGGTGTAGACTTCTGCTCTGTTCTCTGGATTTGGCTGCTCTAAGTATCTGTGGTGACAGAACACAAAACTGGTATTTTCATATAATTTCGAAGCCTTCCAGCTGTCTGGCAGACTGTTACAGAGGTGAGGATATGTTATAGACCTATAAATATACAGTACTCTTGTAATAACAACAGAAAACCTATGTCAATTTTCTTCTCCCATTTGGTGAAACTCCAAGCATCTGCTGTCTAAGAATATCAAATTTTTGTAGCAAATTAGTACACTGAACCAGAATAGGTCCAATTTCCTCTTTCCCTCAGTGACTGTAAAAAGAAAAAAATAGAAAAATTGCTACCAGACAACAGAAGATAATGAGAACTATGGGGTCAGATTTATGTACCTTATAACATGCCTCTGGTAATAGTACAGGCATCACATTAGATTTTATTAAAACATAACAAAAATATCCCTATTTGTTTTTTGTATCCTTTTAAGTAAGTGAAAATTGGGACAGCCAGTGAACACAGCATTTTGGGACGTGTTTGTTTGCCGAGTTATCCACACTCACTAGAGAAACTCATATGTGGTGCTGCAGCTAGAAAGGTCTTGAACTTCAGGTAAGGACAGGTTTAAAACTATTTGGGCAGATGTAGTCATAGTCACCATCTGGTCTCTGGTCCTGAGGTGAGTTGCCTCTGCTTACTGCTGTCTCCCCATATTTTCATGATGCTGGGAAGGAAAATGGGATCCGTACCTCACAACTGAGCTAGAAGTCTGCTCTCCAGCTGTGAGCGCGGCAGGCAGAGGCAGCAAAGAGGTGAGTGGTTCCTGGTGGCACATTACTCTCTAGGTGTTGCGATAATCTCTTGAGTTCGTTGAAGTGATTTGCTAGAAAGCTTCCACAGTGGGGGGAAACAAATCACTCTGGAAGTCAGCTGGTGGGGCAGAGGAGGAAAAGGAACAGAAGAACACAAGTTATGTGAATTCTCCGTGTGTCAGCCCCTAAGTGGATAAGGACAAAGTGTGCTGAACCATGGCTGATTGCTTAAGTCGTGCCTTTTGGGGACTGCAGCTGAGGCCAGTGATGTAGGTGAACACCAACCTTCAGAAAGCAGATAGCGACAACAGACGTACGTCTCACTGCTTCTACCAGGGCAGACAAGTGGCAGAGCAGCCTACCTCCTGGGCTGGCAGGTGCCTGCTGACCTTGTGGTAGCAGCAAGATGTCCTGTTAACCCTTCCTCGAGGAAATTATGTGGGAAGCTGTTTGCACCCTCCAGCTGCAAGCTGGGGAGGAAATTATTAGGAGCTGCCCAATCTGGCATCCAGACAGAGGTGAGGGTGCTGCAGCTCCATGTCCCCTGCTCCAGCCAGAGGCCAATCAGGGATGCCCAGCAGGCACACAGGACCGGTGTACACACAGCTGGCTGCACAGACCGACACAGACAGAAAGCACGGCGCTTGCAAAAACACACACTGCACCAGTGACCTCATCTTGTTTCCTTTTCTGGCTGATCAGGATGAAAGTGCTTCAATGGAAAAAAACCTCACAAAACCCAAAAACATAAACACAGCATGGACCCCTCCTGGTAGCTGGGCTTAGACTGTCTGTCCAGACCTGGACACCCCAGTGTCCCCAGCTGCTGGCATATGGACATACACAAGCCCCTGACACCCATAGCCCTGTACCCTGTGCTGATGTTCAGGCACACAGATGCCCACTATGGGTTGCTTCAGCCACCGACCTTAGACCCTCATCCTACCAGTAACTTTCCCTTGGGTCTTCTGCTCTCCTGCTGCCCCAGGCACAGACACACATACACAAAGGGAACTCCTGGGTGACGCCTGGACTCTACAGTTCTCTCCTATTGTTGGTTTTGGCTTCCTGATCCCTCCAGCAGCCATCCCTCAGGTCCTCTGGTCTCTCTAGATTCTGGCTGCTGCAATACCTGGCTCCCATGACGCTTGCCCTGTCACCAGCTAGTCTCACTTGATGGTCTCGGAGAAGGACCTGGGGGTCCTGGTGGATGACAGCTAGCTGAACATGAGCCAGCAGTGTGTCCAGGTGACCAAGAAGGCCAATGGCATCCTGGGGTGCATTAAAGGGAGTGAGGCCAGCAGGTCAAAGGAGGTGATCCTCCCCCTCTACTCTGCACTGGTCAGGCCCCACCTGGAGTATTGTGTCCAGTTCTGGGCTCCCTGGTATAAAAAAGACAGAGAGAGAGTCCAGAGGAGGACTATGAAGATGATTAAGGGCCTGGAGCATCTCCCCTATGAGGAAAGGCTGAAAGAACTGGGGCTGTTCAGCCTTGAGAAGACTGAGAGGGGATCTGATTAATGTTTATAAATATCTGAAGTGTGAGACACAAGGGGAAATAGCCAGCCTCTTTTCAGTGGTCTGTGGGGACAGGACAAGGGGTAATGGCCTCAAGTTGGAGCATAGGAAGTTCTGTACCAATATGCAGAAGAACTAAAAAGTTCTTCACAGTAAGGGTGACAGAGCCCTGGCACAGGCTGCCCAGGGGAGTTGTGGAGTCTCCTCCTCTGGAGATATTCAAGGCCCACCTGGATGCCTTCTTGTGCAACCTGTCCTAGGGAACCTGCTTTGGCAGGTGGGTTGGACTTGATGATCTCTTGAGGTCCCTTCCAAACCCTATGATTCTGTGAATCTGTGGGGTTTGGCTGCCTGTCATCACTCCTCTATGCTCCTTTGTGTTGGTGGAGGTGGACCTTTGCTGATCTGACTGCTAGCTTGTGATGCCTTGGCAGTAGCGATGTCAGCGTGCTTTCTTTCCCGCACCAGGTTACTGGGGTGTCTCTAGCTGTCGTTTGTAGGGATGGTTCTTTAATCGCATAATCTAAGAGAAATGCCACAAATTCAGGCTTGCTCCTGGTAAATCAAAGATGGGTTTTGATAGCAAAACCTAATAATACTAGTTAAGAAAACTCGCAGAATTCTGCTTTTGTAGGAAGGCTGTACATCCACAGCCATCCTTGCAGTTAAGGGGAGGTGAAGCTAATTAAAATTGCTTGGGGTTATTGCCAGCAAAATTACAGGGAAGCATTGTATTCATTATTTAGTAAGCTTTGTACTCTAAACTTTACCACATAACCTCACCATTATAAATCGTAATACGTTCAAAGAGCAGCTAAAAGGGTTTGGGTTTTGCCATATGCTCATTTCTCATTCGTTTAATTCTTGACTCATGAAGCTATTTTTGTTTCACACTCCTAAATTAAAAATGAATTGGCCCAAGGATGTCAATTTGAAGTTAATGATTAAAAAAGCAACAACAAGAGACTAAGGAAAATGTATAAAGGCAGGACAATGAAAGCTATTGATGAAGTTAGCTATAAATCTCAGCATGCAGCGTAGCAACAATACAGGAAATCGTAACTACTCACTGGCGTTGTTCACTGCACATTCCTGCTTTACTGAAATAGCAACAATTTATACAAAACCTATGAGACCAGAACATCCTGTCAGAAAATTCTTACGTGATAAATCAAAAGAATATTTATGTAATTTTTCTTATCAGCTCATGAATATGGGTTATATTAAGTCTGTACTAGAGGACTTCAGTGTGGCGGATTTGGCAGCAGGGAGGTTTAATTCTGCAGCATAAAATCAATGTGCTTGTACTTCTGCAATTTATCAATACATCCAGATAACAGCTCCTGATCTAAAGCTTTGGTTGGAAAGAATTTGGAAACTTACTCTGTATTTTCTTACCATGTTCTTGAAGACCAAGTGAGTTTCTAAAACTGCTTTTAATATATGCATTGGTACATATGTTTTCCCCTTTCTCCAGACTCTGTTTTGTTTTGCAGTAAACCCTCACCCTGCTTCATGGTTTTCCATCTGGGAAACCATATGAAATAACCATGGTTCAATATTGAATCCTCTGCAAGTAATGTTTTCTGCACTGTGAGTGGTTTGTCCAGCCTGACGGCGAGGGGAGGAAGAGTAAGCAAGCGGTGTGAAACTCACTGTTACCTTCTTTTTTCTTTTTTTGTAGTTTTGTTTTGGTTTTACTGTCTTTGAGGTGTTGCTTCAGTAGATCTAAAAATTGAGTGTAAAAATGTTTTATTCCAGGGGGAAAGAAGAGGGAAAACATTTTTTCCTTCTTCATGTGTTCCCTAGTTAAATTTTTTTTTCTCCTTTGTTTTGCAGATACTTGCCCATGTTTAGAGCGCTGATCATAAGAAGGCAACAACCTGCTCTCCCTTATAGGCATGACCAGCATCTTTCAGTAGAGTAAACCTAAGATGAATTTACAGTAGCATGAATACTAGAAATAATTGTGAGTGCTGAGGCAGAAGCAGGAAAGTACTTCTTGTTGTCAGCTTTTTTTATGACAATCCCAGGGAACATTGAATCATTTGGTTTATGTAACTCTGAGGGTATAGGCATGGTTGTATGGAAAATACCTTACATCTCACATGAGCTCGTGAGTTCCATGCTCTCTTGCTCTCTGGTGCTACTGCTGGAGGGTGGGAGAAGAGCAGCAGACACATAAATTTTTTTTGCAGGTGATCAAACTACTTGAGATGCAAGAAATATCACTTTCACTTTGTTGCATTAGAGCCCATGACATTTATGTAGCCTTTTGTGCTCATCTTTCCCAGGTCTTTCTGGGATTCCTTTAGAAGAAAGGGTTTGTAGTGAGCTGTTGGTGACCCAAATTCTTCACCAGGATGAGTTCAGTGGTGGGAGTGGGTGCCCTTCCTTCAGTCCTGGGTTGGCTGCATGAGGGAGGGGGTGTGTGTAATCTTCGTATCTTCCTAAGCATCCTGTTGGGCCATTCTTTCTAAGTGGTGAGCTAGCTGGTTACACAGCCATTACTCTGTTTTCACAGACCTGTAGTGTATGCAGTTAAACCTTACCGCTCTGGAGTCAGCTTTACACTAAAGAAAGCAAACAAGTGAGGTGGTTGTTCCCAGCCTTTTAGTGATTCTACAATCATAGCTGAACCAATCTCAGAGCTGCCCAAAACACAACCCGGTTAAGTCCTGGTAGCAGAGGCATCACTCAGTAAATGCAGACAACCTAGGCTGACACCAGCAATAGCAATGTTGATCTGCTGGTTTACAACTTCAACAGAGGTTCTTGGGATTCATGCTGTGCAAAGGAAGGGCTCAGTTAGTGATCAAGCAAACTATTGGAAGGCTAGATGCACTTGGCAGTTGTGAGGAGCAGTTTTGGCCATCAAAGAAACCCAAAAAGATGGAAGTGAATAGCCACAGAAATGCAGAGGAGACTTCTTTGGGTTTGAAACCAGAAACTCTCACAAACAGGACTGAAGAAGAAAGAGGAGGATGCTAGGTAGGGCAAGAAGGAATAATGTAATTTATGGGTAGCCAAATGACTGCCTGACAGGTGCAAAAGCAAGTTAGCAGATTGTGGGATGTTTTTATGCAGAAAAGTCTGTCTTTGGGGAAGCGTGGTTCTGCCCACAGCAATTGCATCGGTAACAGTGCCAGATAGAAGGTATACGTGACAGAGGACTGTCATCAGCTAAGAGGCATCCATTGTACGCTAAGCCAGTCATATGTGTATGAAATTTAAAGAAAACCACAGCACACAAAGCAGTGTGTGGCTTGGTGTACCAAAACCATCCAAATAAATCTTTGCCAATTGAGTAAAGATGTTCCTGAAAAGCACTTGATAGGCTACTCTGCCCTTCCAGTGGGACATGCTGTCTTATCTGGACATAGAAGCTGGCCACAGGCAATTTCGCTGTCACCAACACAGGAACAGACTCAGATCTTTGACCACCACATTTGACACAGTGCAGGTTACAACAGCACATCCAAATGGAGAAACATGCAGGTGTATCCCAAAGAGGCGGGCAAGTTCCATGATAAAATCCCCACAGCCAAGGGTGTCCGTCCATTCAACAAGGGGAGTCTGAGGGTAAAATCAGCTTCAACATTTCACGGTGCCAGCTATGTCAGGAAAGAAGAGATCAGTCTCACAAGGTGTAGCAGAGGATCTTGTGATGGGAGTCAAGCGAGGCAGAGGAGTCTGAGGAGAATATTTCTTAAATAGTAAGCTGGTGACTGGGATTAACAAAGCTAAAAGATGTCCTAAAGCTTTGGGATGAGGATAGCTGATGACTGCTTTATGCAATGAACTTCCTACCCCAGTGAGAGGGTGATGCTTCCCAAAGGGCCAGTTAAACCCTGAATGGACTTTTGGAAGAACTAATGATATTCATAAATGTCTTTCCTTTTGTTATGGTGTTAAACACATTTTTGAACTTCTATGATACACGTGAAGTTTGCAGCTGAAGTATAAAAAAAAATCAGATCCTTAGATCCTTTCTTCACTCCACTTTACTTTTTCTTACAGAAGTACAAGCAGTATGCTGTAAACACTGTTCCCTTGTAGGAATGGAAAAGGGGAAAAATAAGATGAAGAGGCCTTATTTGCATCACTAGTGTGGTGCTAGTAATGTACTCATAATGCAGGTAATGTAACATCTATTGAGAACAGAGTAAAAGAACTGTAAAAGGAAATAATTATTCCAAAAGAGAGAGAAATTAATGAGAAACATCTTTTCAGTGTTTTGAATATGCTCCATTCAATCAATTTGAGCAAGGTTGTCTACATTCTGATATGACCATAAATGTTTTCACGCCTACCGAGCTGAACTAGGCCCCGAAAGAAAGAAAAGTGCCTTCCTAGGCTCTTTCTGCGTATGCAGCCAGAGCAGAGGGGTATTCATCAAAGTCACAAGCAAAGTGCATAACCAGGGGTTTAATTCCTGAAATGGTGTTTGGCGACCAAACTTTGAAAAGCCACGTGGAGAAGGCCTTTATGCAAAGTGCCTTGCTGTTGCTTTGGAGAGCCACGAACTAAAATAATTCAAGGAGTTTATAGCTTGCCTGTGAGGAAGGCTGGGACTGCATTTTCTTTCTGGAGCTTGGATTTGAATCTATGTTAATATTCATGCCGACACGGTGAGTTAATGAGACCCAAGCTCGTTTTATTATCTTTTATCTGACTGAAGCTCCGAGCTTCTGCCCATGCAGCCTGGGATACAGACTCTGCATGTTGGATGAGGAGAAGCAGTTTATACTGGAGCATTTGTACTGCACAGACGTGAGTGCTCTGTGGTTGGTGTTCTCCATATGGGAAAGTTCATTTTGTTTCTGTCTCGCTTGAAAACAAACAAACAATAAATCAGCAACGTGACCATTACAAAAAAAAAAAAAAAAAGAAAAAAGGCAGAAAATAAGGGGTATGAAAAAAATAACACGAGCATGCCTGTGAGGACTGAAACAGAGCTGGGTATGCACTTTGTAGAAGACAATGAGTGGTTGATGATTGCTGACATACACCGGGAAAAAATAGAGATCTTATTTAAAAGGAGGCTGCATTAAAATAGGTACTTTTTCATTCTTGAGACTATTTTTGTCACATTTGGGACTCCTGAAGTGAATGTTTGCTCCTAATAATTTCTCAAGTAAGGACTGACAGCCTTTTCAGAAGGATTTGAACGTACCAGATGTTCTGGCATCAGTAACAACTACGCAAAGAACAATGGAAGTGGCACGTGGAGTGAAACTGGTACAGAAGCTGGGGAAAAAATGGAGAGGAAAGGAGAGGAGAGGAGTGCAACAGTGCAGCCTTTCTGCATGTCGCATTGCAGGAAATGCAGGAAAACTGTATGTGTTCCTCAGGGGTCGGTATTGGGTCCGGGAATTTTTAACATCTTTGTTGGCAACTTGGACAGTAGGATTGAGCACACAGCAAGTTTGCTGATGACACCAAGCTGTGTGGTGTGGTTGATACACTGGAGGGAATGGAAGCCACCCAGAGGGACCTTGACAGGCTTGAGAGGTGGCCTTGTGCAAACTGCATGAAGATCAGCAAGGCCAAGGGCAAGATCCTTCACATGGGTGGGTTCAATACCAACCACAGCTACAGACTAGGTGGAGAATGGGTTGAGAGCAGCACTGAGAAGGTTTTGGGGGTGTTGGTGGATGAGAAGCTCAACATGAGCCAGCAATGAGCACTTACAGCCAAGAAAGCCAAACACCTGGAGTATTGTGTCCATTTCTGGGCTCCCTGGTATAAAAAGGACAGGGATCTCCTGGAGAGAGTCCAGAGAAGGGCTACGAAGATGATAAAGGGCCTGGAGCATCTCCCCTATGAGGAAAGGCTGAGAAGATTGGGACTGTTCAGCCTTGAGAAGAGAAGACTAAGGGGGGACCTAATTAATGTTTACAATTATCTTAAGCAGGGGGTGCAGGGGGAATCAGCCAGCCCCTTTTCAGTGGTCTGTGGAGACAGGACAAGGGGCAATGGCTGCAAGTTGGAGCACAGGAAGTTCCGCACCAACATGTGGAAGAACTTTTTCCCAGTGAGGGTGACAGAGCCCTGGCACAGGCTGCCCAGGGAGGTGGTGGAGTCTCCTTCTCTGGAGATATTCAAGACCCGTCTGGATGCCTATCTCAGTGAAATGTCCTAGGGAGCTGCTTTGGCAGGGGGTTGGACCCGATGATCTCTCGAGGTCCCTTCCAACCCCTACAATTCTATGATTCTATGATTCTATCATCCTTGGCTGCATCAAAAGCAGTGTGACCAGCAGGTCAAGGGAGGTGATTCTGCCCTTCTGCTCTGTTTTTACGAGACTTCACCCAGAGTACTGCACACAGCTTTGGGGTCCCCAGTGCAAGAAAGATATTGAGCTGTTGGAGCAAGTCCAGAGGAGGGCCACAATGATGATCAGAGGGCTGGAGCACCTCTCCTATGAGGATAGCCTGAAAGAGATGGGCTTGTTCAGCCCAGAGAAGAGAAGGCTCCAGGGAGACCTTACAGCAGCCTTCCAGTAGCTGAAGGGGCCTACAGGAAAGCTGGAGAGGGGCTGTTTACAAGGGCAGGAGTGGCAGGACAAGGGGGAATGAGTTTAAACAAAAAAAATAAAAAAGCACATTTAGATTAGGTACTCGGAAGATATTTTTTATGATGAGGGTGGTGAGGCCCTGACACAGGCTGCCCAGAGCAGCTGTGGTTGCCCCCTCCCTGGCAGTGTTCAAGGCCAGGTTGGATAGGGCTTTGGGTAGTCTGGTCTATGGGAGGTTGTCCCTGCCCATGGCAGGGGGCTTGGAAGTAGTTTGTCTTTGAGGTCCCTTCCAACCCAAAACAGTCTGTGATTCTATGAAATGTTGTTTGGAGAGGATCTTTCCAGCTGCCAAATGCCTTGGTTGCTCTGTATGCCTCCAAGCACACAGGGTGCAGGAGTGGCAGGCTCACACAATGCAAGAAAAGGTCTATGGAGAATTCATTTATGCTAGTCTGAATTTCAGTGTTAATTTACTCACCTTCAAAAACTCACAAGCCATTTTTCGTGGAGATGAGCGTAGGTTTAACAAGCAGTGATCGAAGAGGCCCTAGGAGGTGGAGTGCACAGCTTTGATCCCAGGTTGTGGCAACTTGAATCAGCTTCTCAAGGGTAACTGAGAGCTGACTTTGTCCTCTAACAACCCCAGTTAAACCTGGGATTCATTTACTTGATTTTGCTTTGAAGTTGTTTTCATTTGTCCCTGTGCAATACCTCTGACAGTTTTGAACTTTAGCAAGTGGTGTTCTTATTTGTTTACATGGATTATGCTAGGACAATTCATGCACTTTTTCCGCTTTGCTGAGCTTTACTCTCAATGTAAATTGCTTATTTAAGTTCAAATGTCAGTTAATTCTTGGGTTTTAAAACTAAAAGCAGTAAATATAGCATATTGGCTGGATGGGGGGAAGACGGAAATGTCCTCAAAGAATGGGGGTGTTAATTAGAAAAAGATTACTAATTACAATAGTATGACAGATTTCCAACTGTACTTTCAGCTTAAAGTTGAGGAATCTGTAATCTCAAAGGGAAATTCTGTGGAGGCCTCTGAAAAGAGTAAGATATATATTTGTAGGGAGAATCATAGAATGTGTAAGATTGGAAGGGACCTTTAGAGGTCATCTAGTCTGACCTCCCCTGCAGTGAGCAGGGACATCTTCACTAGAGCAGGTTGCTCAGAGCCCCATCAAACTTGGCCTTGAATATCTCCAGGGATGGGGCCTCCACCACCTCTCTGGGCAACCTGTTCCAGTGATTTACTACCCTCACATCGAAGTATTTTTTTCCTAATATCTGACCTATACCTCCCCTTTTCTCCTTTTCTAGTTTAAAGCCATCACCCCTCATCCTATTGCTACATGCCCTTGTGAACAGTTCTTCTCCAGCTTTTCTATAGGCACCTTTCAGGTACTAGAAGGCCTCTATAAGATCCCCCAGAATCTTCTCTTCTCCAGGCTGAAAAAGCCCAACTCTCTCAGCCTAGTCTCATAGGAGAGGTGCTCCAGCCCTTTGAACTTTTTTCATCCCTCCTCTGGACAAACTCCAACAGGTCCATGTCCTTCTTGTGTTGAGGACTCCAAAGCTGGACTCAGTACTCCAGGTGAGGTCTCACCAGAGCAGAGCAGAGGGGTAGAATCACCTCTCTCCATCTGCTGGCTGGTTATGCTTCTTTTGATGCAGCCCAGGGCACAGTTGGCCTTCTGGACTGCAGATGCACATTGGTGGCTCATGTCCAGCTTTTCATCCACGAGTACTCCCAAGTCCTTTTCATCAGGGCTGCTTTCAAGCACATCATCTCCTAACCTGTATGGATAGTAGGGGTTGTTCCAACCCAGGTGTAGGACCCTGCACTTGGCTTTGTTGAACTTCATGAGGTTCACCTGGGCCCACTTCTTCAGCCTGTCCAGGTCCCTCTGGATGTTATTCTGTCCCTCTGGCACATTAACCTCACCACTCAGCTTGGTGTCATCAGCAAACTTGCTGAGGGTCCACTCAATCCCACTGTCACTATCATTAATAAGGATATTTAATGACATCGGTTGTCACCATCTTCCATCTGGACTTGCAGCCATTTGCCATCACCTTCTGGATGTGACCATCCAGCCAATTCCTTACCCACTGAACAGTCCACCCATCAAATATGTATTTCTCCAACTTAGAGAAAAGGATCTGGTGGGGTACCATGTCACAGGCCTCCTTGCAGAAATCCAGACAGATAACAACTCTAGCTCTTCCCTTGTCAACTGATGCAGTTGCTCCATTGTAGAAAGCCACTAGATTGGTCAGACAGGACTTGCCCCTAGTAAAGCCATGCTGGCTATCTTGAATCACCTCCCTGTCCTCCATGTGCCTCAGCATAGTTTCTAGGAGGATCTGTTCCATGATCTTCCCAAGCACAGAGGTGAGGCTGACAGGTCAGTAGTTCCCAGGGTCCTCCTTCCAAACTTTTTAAAAATGGGAAATATGCCCTCTCCCCACACCCTAAAGAACTCCAGTGTGTGTGTGTGTATGTAAGAACCAGGTTCTGTAAAATTTTCATGTGGACTGGTAATCTGCAAGCTTTACACTCCCACAGCCCTCCAGTAATAACAGAAGTTTGGCAACCACCTGGGTTATTAGAGTGTGGTGCTGAATGTCAAACTTTGAGCCTACTAGCAACTGAGGTCCAAACTCAGAGGACACTTGCTCCCATTTTAGTTACTAGCAACACCAAGGCAGCATGATGATGGCATTGGCTTTGGTTCTGACACTTTTAACAGCTTTGTTTGTACAGCTGTCTTTATGGGATGACAGTGACTATCTTTTGCGAGGGGTGCTCATATACGATGCTGACATTGATGCCTTTTCCTCAGAAGCAATTGCAGCTGAGTCCCTTGTTCATTTGCATGCTTTTGACTCTCAAGCCACCTTCTCCTATGTGTGTGTTGATTGTTCTGATAAATTTACACTTTTCTCCCTTTAGCTCTGTTACTTTGCTCAAATAGTGCCTTCCCATGACCAAAGCATGGGCCAAGTCAAACCAAGGGGGGTTTCTTTCCAGCATTGAGAGTTTGGATGAGTTGTGGGGCTTATAGAGTTGTTAATGTAGAGCCTTTAGTATTTGTCTTGTCTCCTTCTCTATGTAGCTCTGGGGTGAAGCTGCTGTCCTTGCCTCTCCATTACTGTGCTTTCCCTCGTGCCCTCCCTCCACCTGCCAATCATCACAGGGAGAATCGGTGTCTTTGGAAATGTCTTTGAATGCCTTTAGGATAAGCTGCTCCCCAGTCTTTAATTTCTACTTCATGCTCCTTTTTCCGTAGGCCTGGACAAGCGGGGTGTC
The DNA here is from genome assembly GCA_027925045.1 of Hypotaenidia okinawae. NCBI lineage: Eukaryota > Metazoa > Chordata > Aves > Gruiformes > Rallidae > Hypotaenidia > Hypotaenidia okinawae. Next base: position 97,925,427 of record BSDF01000002.1, on the reverse strand, counting down.
CAGCTGCACAGGCTCAGGGTTTTACACTGCGTGGCAGAGTGGGCCAGGGCCAAGGAGAACCTGTAGCAGTAGGTATGTGGGTGATTTGGTCTCTCGAAGCAGGTACAGCTGTAGGTCACAAATTTAGCTGGTACTTTTCTCCACTTTAATCACACCCAGTATGTGTGGGTACAGGGCTCCTGCTGCATAACCTCTTGCCAGGAGATAAAAATCTTTCTGTTCCAGTCAAAGCCTGTGTTTGCCGACGCATGAGGATGTCTGTCCTTTCTCCTGAAGCTCAAGGTTGTCTGAGCTCCTTTCTGCTATGCTTCTGCTGGTGACTCAGCCCACAGGCTGCCTGCTGCCCTGTCCTAACAGCTTGTGCCCACCTCCTGCTCCTGTCCTCAGATCTGTCTGACCTCTGCTGAATTTAGCCTCTTAAGTTCATGTCTGTGTCTAAATGCTCGTGTTGTGCTCGGCTCTGATGGCGTTAGTGGCAGCCACGTTTTTGGAGTTGGTGAAGGACGCCCTCAGTGACTGGAGGTGCACCTCCCTCCTTTCTCCTCCTGCCTGCCCTTCCCTCTTTCCCTTCCTTTGGCCCACTTCAGAACCTCACTAGGAGGGAAAGGGGGTTTAAACCTATCACAGTTTGCAAAGCTGGTGGCTCGAAATGTCTGCAGGTAAGAGAGGTATGTGGCAACACCGAGGTAACAGGACTGCCACCCAGGGCTGCCCTTGCCAGCAACCCAACACAGGCTCTGTCCATCTCCTCCCCACCTCTTCCAAGGCAGCCCCTGTCCCGTCAGTCCTCCTCTGCAGTGCCATTCGGTGAGCAGTGGTAAGCGCAGTGGTGCATGGACAGAATCCCAGCCAGCTCAAGAGGCAGAGCGCTCTTGAAAGTGCACTTGTGAATAATATTCATGCATATTAAAGTAATGGCCATAAGTGCTATTTGCCATCTCAAGAGGTGGAAAAGGCAGTCAGCAAATATGAGAAGAGAGCTCAGATAAAAATCATGATGCTTAAGCCACTGTAATAAACCCATCAGTCTCCTCAGGCAGCGAGAAGAAAATCCTTATTAAACCAGTCAGTGACGGGAAGAGTCAGTTTGCTGAATAGGGAGACTGGCCCATCCTTCAGGCTGCATACAGGAGTGCAGAAAAGCCCTGACAATATTTATGGGGTGCTGTGGTAGCACTGGGACAGGTCTTGCTGGTCTGACTTTGATGGACAGATTGTCCATGAGCCAGGTGTACCCTGGTGGCCAAGAGAGCCAATGGGATCCTGGGGAGCATCAGGAGGAGTGTGGCCAGCAGGTCAAAGGAGGTGATCCTCCCCCTCTACTCTGCACTGGTCAGGCCCCACCTGGAGTATTGTGTCCAGTTCTGGGCTCCCTGTTATAAAAAGGACAGGGATCTCCTGAAGAGAGTCCAGTGGAGGGCTACGAAGATAATTGAGGGCCTGGAGCATCTCCCCTATGAGGAAAGGCTGAGTGAACTGGGACTGTTCAGCCTTGAGAAAAGAATTGAGGATCTGATTAATGTTTATAAATATCTGAAGTGTGGGAGACAGAGGGAAATGGCCAGCCCCTTTTCATTGGTCTGTGGGGACAGGACAAGGGGCAATGGCCTCAAGCTGGAGCACAGGAAGTTCCGCACCAACATGTGGAAGAACTTTTTCCCAGTGAGGGTGACAGAGCCCTGGCACAGGCTGCCCAGGGGGGTGTGGAGTCTCCTGCTCTGGAGATACTCAAGACCTGTCTGGATGCCTGCCTGTGTGACCTGTCCTAGGGAACCTGCTTTGGCAGGGGGTTGGACTTTATGATCTCTGGAGGTTCCTTCCAACCCCTACAATTCCGTGATTCTGTGATGTCCAGTAGCTAAGCAAGCCTGACCAGAAAGGGACAGAATCCCTAATACACTCTTGGGGAGAGCGAGCACACTGCTCCAGGGCTCGTAACAAGCAAATGAGTTCTGAAAAGATCAGAAAAGATTTGATTACCAACCTTGAAGGAAAGGTGTTATATCTCTTAAGGGATGAAAAAGTGCTTCTCTTGCTCTTTCCTTACCATCCACGATTTTATGCATTATTTGAGCAAAGGGCTGCAACATGAGTATTGTCTGTGAATTCAACAGCAATGTTATGATTTTACTGGAAGTGTTGTTGTCTGTGACTCTGGAAACTCAACAGTTGGGGTAAACTCACTCCCCTGACATCTCCCTCTGAGTTTTTTCTTGACCTTTTAAAGCAATGTTTCCGCTTTGTTCTGGTTGCCTATTATTCTGGAGCTGTTCACAACCTCCCACAATTTCAGTTGAATATAGGTTTCACGATAAAGTTGTTCCAGACTTTTTTCTTCCCCCCTCCCCTTCTCCCCCCTTTTCGTGAATGAACTTTGATGTATCTGTTTGAATTTCTCCTGCCATCTGGTACTCTGCATTGCGAGCCACGATCCATGCTGTTCACTCCTCACTGGTATTTTCTCTTTTGCGTGTGTTCGGTGGGACTCCTAAGCTGCATCAGAAACCTATGGAAAACATATTCGTGGTGGCTCTGAACTGCCTCATCTTAGGCTTCATGTCCTTTTGTGCTGGCTTGAGGATGCTCCTGTTGAAAAGCAAACAACTAAAGATGCTCTTTCCTCCAGCTGGCTCGCTGCACTACATTCCCACCCTCCTTCTGTTCCGCCATGCAGAAGAACCTGGTATAGGACACAAAACCCCACCGCATGCATGTAACTGGATGGACAGGTTTAGCCTTGGTCTTCACTTCATCGTGGTTTAACCCCACCCAGATGCTAAACCCCACGCAGCCGCCCACCCACTCATTTCCCCCACCAGCGAGATGGGGGAGAGCATCACTCTCACAAGTAAGAAAACTCGTGGGTTGAGATGAAGACAGTTTAATAGGGAAAGCAAAAGCCGCGCACACAAGCAGAGCGAGGCAAGGAAGAATTCATTCACCGCTTCCCATGGGCAGGCAGGTGTTCAGCCACCCCCAGGAAGCAACTGGTGATTATTCTCAGCAACTTCTCCTCTGCTGAAGCAGAGATGTTAATGCAGAGCGAGAAGATTGGCTCGGCTTCAATAATTTACGTGAAACAGTAAAATCTTTCTCTCCTGAATTCGCACTCGCTGAGGTGCAAGGGAGGATACTGCATGTGTTAAGTGTGGTTTGGATGTAAAATGTTCAGCATATGTCTATTTTCCTGTTTGAAAAAGAGGTTAGGCTTCACTCCTGAGTGCTGCAGTAATTGTATCTCAGGGCAGAAGCTCATCTGTTTTCTCTAGTTGTGAGCCCTTCAACTACTGGGCTGTGTGCTTTGAGTTTCCATTACAATTCACAGAATCACAGAATTGCAGGGGTTGGAAGGGGCTTCCAGTGATCCTCGGGTCCAACCCCCTGCCAAAGCAGGCTCCCTAGGACAGGTCACACAGGGAGACATCCAGATGGGTCCTGAATTCCTCCAGAGAAGGAGACTCCACAACCCCCCTGGGCAGCCTGTGCCAGGGCTCTGTCACCCTCACTGGGAAAAAATTCTTCCGCACAATGTGGTGTTGCAATAGGATTCCTCCTTCTCCAAGGGAGGCTTCTGTATAAATATACACATACATACACACACACACACACACACACGTTCACATTAAAAATGGCTTTTCTAGGGGGCGTTGGGGGGAGTGGGCACAGAGTCCAAAAAGCTTGGTTTTATATATTTTATTCATAAAAACAGATTTGCAACAATTTATTAAAAATTGATCTCATGCAGTATAAGGTTATACAAGAAATTCTTCATTTACATTTTATTCTGGCAGTTCCAGTCTAGTTTAAAGCATTTGTGCACTAACATCATTGGAAAATGCCATTGGGGCACAGCCTCTTCATAAATTTACAGTACATTTTTGCTGCAGTATAAAAGAACAGAAACATTAAATAGCTATATTCACTTGGTTGGTCTCGTTATCTGCAGTAAAGTAAAAAAAAGAAAAAAAAATGTTATGGGAGAAACTACAGTATCATCGAGACAAAGAATGTACTGCATGGTTTAACCTAATAAACGTCACACAGTCAGTATTCACGAAGTTACAGACACACACACACACACTCACCTCCAATGGTCCGATACTTCTGAGTTGTTTTTGTTCTGTTTTGTTGTTGTTTTTTTTTTTTTTTTCCTGCTAAACTGGAATAATATTTCTACAGAGATCTTTGTGTATACATTATATACAATATCGTAATTTTCTCTTTTTAAAAATTAACATTCCTTTTAAAATAAACCAGGCCCTGATGATATTAATAAAGCAAGAGAATACTGTCAACACACATTGAGTGACGACGTCAGTGTTTAGTGCTTAAAACAGAATAATGACTTCTATTTTATCTGTGTTTATACTTACATGTTTTTTGTTCTAAAAGCTACAGGTATTTCCATAACCTCTCTTACTGTATGTGCCAAGTGAAGTATTTTGTGATGCTCCTGATTGTAAGGTTCAGATAGATATTCATGTTGGTTTTGGCCACTATGAGGTGTGTTTTATTTTTTAATGGAGATTTATGCTAGTTTGTGAAAGCTGCTGTTAAGTCCCTCAGCTAATGAACCTCTTCAGCTGTGCTTCAGTCATTGCAGAAACGTCCTTCCAAAGGTTTGGTCTGAGGTGCACAGGCCTTGGTCGAAGAAAACTGAGAGCCCAGTGGGTGCTTCATGTGTTTCCCCCCAGCCCTCCCTACTTTTAGCCCTGGCAGGGAGATGCTATATTCCCAGTCCCATGGAAGAAGAAGCTGCATGTGTGTCTCACCTGTGCCTGGAGGCTTGGCTACAGAGCCGGTCCAGACAGTGTGCCATTATTGGTCCTTCTAACTACTTCGGTTCAGGGGATGGAGCTAAAGTATAAAACCACTGGGTTGTTTTTTTTCAGAGTCCTTTTAGAATTCAGATAAAATATTCTACTGATAAATCTGATTTGTCCTCTCTATTGTCCACTACAACTGTCACACACGCAGGTACAAAGCAAACAGTGTATATTCACATCTATGTGCTCTACAGGCTTCACCTGCAGCAGCAAAGTGCTGTGCCCTAAGACCCACCCCACCCCTCCCCCCAATCTGCTAAATTAATTTTATTCTAATTATGTGTGACATAATTCAAACAAACTATGAAAAACAATCCGTCCTGTGACATTAAGACATTACTACCCATCCGTCCTCAGTTTTGTAGCCGCCCTAGGACTTTTCTGGACAGTTTAGTACATTACAGTTGGTGGTGTTTATTCTGAAACAGGTGCAGAAACTTTGCTAAAAATGAAGCTGCAGACGGTCAGCAGCCACTGCCATCATCCCTGGAGAAGGGACAATGCTCTGCTTCCAACCAGCAGCTCTCCAGCTGGTGACAACTCGGAGCTGGAGCTTCAGCCTCTGCTTGGGTTTCCCATACAGCTGCAAGTCAGAGGTGACCCTGCTCGCAGAGCCTCAATGACACCCGAGGAATCATTTCTCATAATCCTCCTTCCCTATCGAACATCGTCCCTGAAATGAAAACAAGCAAGACTAACCAGTGCAGAATGTTTCCAGCAATTTAACGCAACTCTTGTAAAAACGAGTGTTATCTATTCCAATAAATATGGTATAGCTCAACCGTTGTATTTTCCTTACATGGATACAGTATAGAATTGCATGTTCTCAGCAGCCACATAAAGCTCAGTGACATTTGAGTGTTGGTTTGTTGTTGGCTTTGTTTGGTTTTTTTTCCTAGCGTCTTTTTTGCAAGATCCGTATTTCCCAGCCTCCTTGTTGCAAGTAGAAATTTGGGAAGAAATGTTTTTTGTTTGTTGGTTGGTTTGTTTTCCGGTGACTTTTATGTGAAGAAATAAAAACTCCATGAATAAGGCTACAGATCAAACTCCCTGTGTCCTTCTCCTCTGCCTTCCACATGAGTTACACGAGCACTCCTGTGATGACGGCCTCAGCGGTAGTTCCTCTGCGGTAAGAGCCAATGTTATGTGTTTGTAGCAGAGTTCTAGGTCGGATGTTTAGTCCAGTCATTGAGTACTTAAAAGCAGTTCAGGAAGCACTGATCTCCCTTCCCTACAGCCCCGAAACCATCACTCGGAAGGAGGGCGGCACGTGTCTGTGCCGAGGACTGGCACTGGGGCTTACGCACGGGCTGGCACAGCTAGCGTCAACTCCTCCTATGGATGGCAAGTAGGCGTGATGAAGGATGGGCAGCTGCAAAGACAGCCGACGCTGTATGCTGGGAGAGAGAAGGAGAGAAAGAGAGAGAGAGAGAGAGACGAGCGTCAGCCAAGAGGAAAATATAATACATCACATACTTGAGATGTTTGCAGGTTGCCACAAGGATTTTTCTGTGCCCGCTGCTGCGGCGGTAGAGAGGGTTAATGCTGAGAGCATTGCACTGGCTGCTGTTGAGCTATGCCACCACGGTGACATTTCCCATTGGGGAGTTCTTGTGACAGGCTAGACATGACAAAAGAAGCCAAGGGCTCCCTCTCAGCATCCCCTGACTTCTGAAATTCCCAGGCGCTTTCAGGTTAATCGTTAGGCTGCTGATAGCAGAAAAAGGGAACAACTTAAGTTTGCAGCAAGGGCTTAGCAACCCCCTGTCCTTTGCCAAGGGACCTCCTGCATACAGAGCCCCCGCTGTGGAGACATGCACGACGTCCATTGCAGGCTGAGTTTTCAGCCATGCATTGCTTGGCACACCGATGTTAGAATGAAGGAGGGCATTTCTGCAACTCCAGCTTAGGCAAAGGCAGGGGCGTGGAGGGAGGGGATGAACTGATGGCCTCTTCCCAGTTGTTCCCTGTCGGTAGCTAGGGCTAGGCAGTCGGAAGATGTCGTGCTGTACGGAAAGGTAGGACCCCCCTCTCCGAATAGCCAATAGCATTTAGTCTATGATGTAAGCAGACGGAAGTGAGGTTGTAAACCTAAGCTATAAAATGCTGTTCCACGTGTCAAAAAATGCCATTTTACCGTCCACCACATTGGTGTCTGTGAGTATTGGCCCGAGCATGCTTGAGGTAGCTGCTTGTGCCGTTCCTGAACCAGGTCGCCCAGCCTCAGTAGAGGCAACAGTTCCCTTTGCAGTTTAGTTCTGGATGCTCTCGAGTTCCCACAGTCAGTGTTGTGTGACCAAGGAGTTAGCATGCTACAGTCTAACCCACCACCCACACCAAAATTAAGTATTTAGAAACCCAACATTCTGTATTCGATTTCCCAAGCAGATTGACATCATGATACTGCAGGGCTTTGTTTATTTTGGTTTTTTTTGTTCTTTTAAAAAAGCATGCTAATCCATGCTCACAGATACACCAACCAACCCCTCCCTGTGGAGAGGATGGTGCTGTGGGATAAGGATCCTGCTACCCCCATGCTGTGCATGTACTGGCACCTTTTAGAAAATCAAAATCTAGCTAAGGTTGTTTTAGTGCAAGAGATGTTTTCATTGATTAAGACATTATCATACCAGGATGGCTCCTGCATTTGGAGACATTCACTCTTGAAACACAGAGGGACTTTTTAAAGAAAAGGCAGATGTCAAAGTGACAGAGCTGCACCGAAGATTGGCCTTTTGATTCCAGAAGAGAAATGCCCATACAAAGCATTGTGTCAGTACAATGGAGTTTTAAATTTGTATTTCCCTGTTATCTGATATAATGACTGAGTATAGACAGGCCCTTATAAGAAGTGTATGTTTGAAAGCTTGCCTTTGGACAGCCTTTCTGATTCAAATGACATTTCATTTCTTCTTTGCTTTGTGTTAGGAAGCAGAGACAGCTACCAAGACATCCATTGCACTGCTTGGGGACGACGCAGTATACAGATTCAAAGAGAAAGAAATTTAATGCTGCTTCTCTTTAGCTTCTTCACCATAGCAAATATGGCTTGTTTAGACAGAGATGGGCTGGAAATAGCTGTAGTCTGCCCAGCCAGGAAACTCTCACTTTCCCCTCCCTTCCCCAACACCCTTTAAAAGTTTAATGCCGTTATTAATCCATGGTGTTGATTGTTGTTGTGCTGGCAATGCATCTCTGGGATTAAACAAAATATATCTATTGTTATTTTGCTCCCGTGCCTGACTCTTTCTGGTGGTATCAATGAAACCATGCCTTGTTCCCAAGGAGTGCAGAGGTGGCATGGCTTGCTGCTTCCACGTGCTGAATCCTTATGAGCCCGACGCTGTGGATTGTCATTCTGTCTCCCCTTGCAGGGTCAAACGCAGAATTGCCTGTGCTTATTTTCCCACCAGTGGAAATGCTTACTTTGTTCAGCTGTTACAGACTTCTCATTAAAGAGCTTTTTGAAACTATTCCAAGGGAATCCAGTTGCATAATCAAGTGAATGGGATTTTTTTCCACCCATTTAAGTGTTAGCCATACCATGGACAAAGCATGTTTATTTGGCTATGCCAATGGTGGCTGCGGTGGGTGGCAAATTTTGCTTTAACTGGACTTAAAGTTTACTTTCACTTGAAAACTTGGTTCCTGGAACTGGGGCGGAAGGCTGTAGCCTGGAGACTTGCACACAATTAAGAGTTTAGGCAAATCTCTTAGGGGGAAAACAAAACAAGTAACAAAATCCTAACAAAACTGCTATTTTCTCCTCAAGTGAAAGTAAATTGTGTACCGTTCCTCACTGTGTGTTTTTTCCCCCTCCAATATCAGTGCTTTCCCCCATCCTCCACTCCTGCTGCGTTTTGTCAGTGCTTTTCAGGGTGGTGGCATACAATTTGTTTTGAGCTAATTTGAGCTGGAATGGTCAGTGTTAGTGGCTTTCTACAACCGCTGAAGGAGATGGAAAGGAAAGGTGGTGCCACGCTTATCAATGCTGCTGCTTATCAATGTCCTGTGTTAGAATAAAGCATGTACCCTCAGCTCTGCACAGAAAAGACACTTGTTTGGGATAAATAAAAACAGGTGAAAGATTGACTTCCAGAGTCAATGCAAACAGGACTGCCATGCAGTGCACATAGGTGGGAATGCATGATGCTGCAAAGCGGGCACAGGCACCTGAAAAAGAATTCGGTTCTGCTATACAAAGCCATAGATGAGGTCCATTGGTAAAGGAGGGGTGTGGGGATTGGGACAGCTGTTGCTGCAGTCAAACATCTGAAGATCTGTGGGAGCATGCAAGCTGTGTTGAAGCACTCAGGGATCATTTCAATCGATTCTTCAGCCCATTAATGTTGATTTTTAGCAACTGCTGGGAAGCTGAAGTTCTAAAAGGCTGCAATAACAGAAGATGTAGCAAGTGAACTAACCATTCTAAATCCACCTTATTTAAACGACAGGTTTGAGTAGGATCATAGCTACACTACAATGAACCACTGTCAGTGAAGAAACTGAACAACAGAGGCATGTTCATGCCAAGGCATATGGCTGTACTGCAATAATCCAGTCAGAATCAACTTTTTTTGATGAGAATGTTTGGGTACTGAAATTGACATAACCGGCTCCAGCAGCATATTTGACTGCCCTATAAATGCTGCTAAAAGCAGAGCTTTAGCTCAAAAAACCCAAGGTGGTTTCTATTATAAGGGTTACTCAGCAATTAGCTGCTTTTAAGCTTGCAGAAATGACCACATATAGGAAATAGTCCATCAAACCGGCAGGTTTTGGTGGGCTCTTGCGCAAATCTGCCATCACCTTTACTGAGAGATCTGGAAAACTATCGCATAGGGTTGCTGTTAAAATGAGATTGGTATAAATTTTAACAGTGCCAAAAATTAATTCACTGAATGTAGGTCCCTGATGAGATGGGACACCATGCAGGAATGAAGGCAGGCAGAAGAATGTCTCCGAGGGTCAGGGAAGGTACCCCTTTGAAAGTGTGTGTGTGGCCACAGTGCAGATAAGTGGACTGATGTGATCGATAGTAAACAGGTCACTATCAGCCTGGAATACAAATCTGACTTGTATCCTGATTAATATCTCGGCACACCGCACTGATAAAACTCGTATTGAAGTACTGTGTCCAGATAAGGTACCGTGATCTGCCCCAGGAGGTCACACACCCAAGGAAGAGGAAGGAGTTGACTTTGCTCAAGAGACACCCAGTTTTACTGGGAAATGAACTATGGTATCTATTCTCAACTGGTTCAGGCTGCTCTCTGGACCTGAACGCATGGTGCAGCTTCCATCTGCACAGCCAAGGTCCCCCCAGGCAGGGCTTCCAAATACCAGACCATCCCTGAGCACTACCTGGGAGAAGAACAACAGAAGAAATCTGATCCAGCTGTGCTAGGGACTATGCTACCAGGAAAAAGCAAAGTGCAGGGCTTCAGCCCATGCACCAGCACTGCTTTGTCTTCTGCAGAAAGGGAGATAAAGCAGCCAGCACCCTTTTTTTCCTTCTCATGTCTGATGATCTGAGTGGGTATGGCAAATTTTACGTGACCTTTAGGATTACCTACCAGGTCCTGTCCAGGAGGAAAGGGAGTAAGAGGCAAAGGGAACTCTGAATCATCAATGCTCCTGCTTTAAGGCTGCTCCACAGCTATACAGAGTGCATTTTCTTTAGAGGCAGGGTTTTAAATCCGAGCCAAGTACAAACCAAATGTTTTTCACATGCTGATTGAGATGCTATAAACAACACGCCAGAAACAAATGTGAAGCGAGTTCCTGTGCTACTGAGCCTGAAATGCAGGCGAGCTGCTGTGCCTTCATTTTGGACACAACTGTAGAATGAGGGATCACACTTGCAGTTAGTCAAATGTAGGTGGTAAGAAAGAATTAAATAACCCACAAATAAAACTCCCTTCTGCACTCTACAAGACCTTTCGTAGCGGAAGATGCCAGCCCTCCGGATTGGACTCTTGGGAAGCTTCCTTTTTGGTACAGCAAATAAAGAGTTATCACTTCTACAGGCAAAGTATTACCTTAACATCCTCCTTTCATACGTTTGTGGAAAAGAGGAAATATTTTTCAGACTAATGTCCTTGAGATTTCTGTTCTTGAATAAGAAATAGGTTTGATAGACTACGTGACTACTGCTATCAGATGCCCTATGTGTGCAGTGAAATGAGAAAGAGAAGGTACAAACTACAGCTTGTCTTTGTCTTTTTTCTTTTTTTTTTTTTGTAGAAAAGTTATATATTGAATAACCATGGAAGGCCAGAAGTGCTGCCAGAGACATCGAAAAACTAAAGCGCTTGCATGAATAACTATATTCTTAAAGAGCACAAAGTTTGGAAAGAGACAAGCTCTTGTCAAAGAAAGGGAATCACTAAACCCCAGTCCTGAAGACTGCTATGCTTCTCTTCTCTGGCAGGTCCATGGTGCCTGGGTGGTATGGCTCTGGTACCCAAACTGCCAATGTGTCTTCAGGGGAGACATTGACCCTTGGACCTGGCACAGTCACAGCTGTGCTAGTGCTGAATGACAGCAGTGTTTTGATTTAGCAGGACTTTATTAATTGCTTTCCATAAATGTCAGTGACTTTGGATTTGTACTGACCCATTGCTGTGACCTTTAGGAAACCTCAGTCTTCTGAGCAGCTGCCATTAGCCTACAGGAGGTTCTGTCATCTCCAAATATATGTCTTTTTTTTTTTTTTGGGTCCTGTATTAAATTGGTATTGGGAGAACTGGATTATCCGTAGTGCCTGTGTATTTCTCAGCATCTCTCTTAATGTAAGAGGGCCACGTGCAGATGAGGCTGCATTCACACAACATTATTTCTGACAAATGGTGTTGGAAAAAGACAGACCTCTAATAGCTATGCATTAAAGCACTCTGCTGACCCTGTAAAGTCACCAGACCTTTCTCAGCGAGGTCCCCGCTTTTGTGTTATAACCAGATATTTCTGCTACCAGAAGCTTTACTTTTGTGCATGAGCATGTGTGTGGATTAACTCTTGTGCAGGTTTGGGTTGGGGGTTGTTTTTTGAGTGGAAGGATGGAGTTAGAAATACATGTGTTTTCCTACACCAAGCAGTACAAGGCAGTAAGTGCTATCTGAAATCAGGTTTGCTGTCACTTATGTAACATGTGCCTCTGTCTAGTAATTTGTTTAATTTATTCTGGTTTTAGATAAGCTTTTAAGTTGCCCATGTACACAACAGGAGGCTGGCAGCTCTTAGCTCAAATGCCAATGAAGTAGAGCCTGGGTAACTAGGCTGCCGTGGGGAAACGACTGATCCAGGGGCAAACGAGCATGACTCTTCCCTCAGCTCTGGCCCATGGCGAGTTTATTAAGTTCCTGGAGAGGAATAGGAAAGGAAGAGGTGAGGAAAGCTGATACCATAGCACTCCTTCCACTCCATGAATCTAGCAAGTGCTTTTTGCCATCCTCTGCTTGTAGCCGCAGCATTGTTTCTAAGGGAAACTATTTGGTGCAGGCTTTCCTGTGCCAAAACCCAGGTCCAGCTGCTACGGCAACGTTGAAAAGCCCTAAGACTGTTTTCAGTTCTCAGCTAGTTTAAGACTGAAAGGGAACAGCATGGTTATGCACATCACAAACCCTTCTGGCTGCTGTGGGGAAGAACTTGGACTGCTGACAACAGCCATAACATGTGTGTGCACATATGTACATGCTCTCCTCCCCTTTAATGCACATGAGTGTTTGGGCACAGCTTGTCCCATAACTCTACAGAAACTTTAGACATCACGTTATGGAAGTTTCTGATAAGAGCAAAGAAGCATGTTATTTTGCCTTTGGATCATCTTGGGATCTAGTGCTCCTGAATGCCTCTAAATCCAGTGAGGATGGTGAGCTGGTGGCAGGAAGGCATCACAGCGCAACACTGCTGCCCACTGATACTTCAGGAGATGCCCATTCACATCTTCTGGTGCTAATGGTCCAGGCTCTCCTCTGTAGCTAGGGCTGTCCGAAAAGGGTTAAAGTGAAGGTCTTCCCTTAAAAATCCATGAAAGAGAAATATGGGGTCTGATGAAATGTAATAATTGAAATTAATGTTTTATTGGCAAGGTAGCAGGTGTTCAGACTGGAATTTATGGCTAAAACAGTAGAAAACATGCGCATGCAAGTATATGCATACCCCAGACAGCAGGGGTGCAACCTTCTCTACCAGTATACAATGATGTATACTTACTGTTCTGGAGAGTTGATGTCTTCTATAGGATCTTTGCTTGTTCTGGAAGGGTCTGACGAGCCCCATTGTGCTGGTGGATTTTGATCAAGATGATTTTTCAAAATGGCTTTCTCACCATCTGGACAGACAACACATTCAGGTTTACTTTACTGGGACCGAGTGACCATTTAAAAATTGTTTCATTTTAAAACTTTTCAGATGTTCCTAATGCCACAAATTAAACACTTTCTACCCATATTCCAGTACAGTCTCAGGCTTCCCTGTGAGCCTTTGTTATGCTTCTGCTTTTGGTGATGTGCCCTTACATAGGAAATACCACAAAGAAACAGATAAGGCGCAAAACCTCTTGTGTTCTTCCTTTGCTTCCCCTCTGCCCCCCTTTAAAAAAACCCACAAACCAAACCTTGTTGTCCACCTCTACGTAACTGTATCATGTTCTCTCACATAGTCTTAGGCTGTGTAAAAAATTCACGTAATTGCACCATCATATTATCTTGCACTCAAAACTTGCTGCCTTCTCATACGAAGAAAAAATCCTATTTAAGTATTAAAAAAAATTACTATGATCTCGTTGATGCATAAAGCTTTGGTACTCTTGCAATCACATAAGCAATTAAGTGCCAATATTTAACGATCTACTAGCATTTAGCACTGAGATATGATTCGTATCAGGTGCATTGGCCCATAGGCTGTCTGCAGGAAGGACAGCTAATGATTTCATTAAGTTTTCTCCTGCAGCTTTCTTCTCTGCATAGTGATAATACAGATCATCATTTTCCCTGTAGGTAGCTTCACTTGATTCCCCCGGGAGCCCTGGGAGTCCCTGGCTAGCTGGGCTGAACGAACCCCGTGGCATCGGTTCCTCCCCAAGGAACGCGGACCAACACAGCCATTTTAAGAAGGCTGTCTTTGCTGGGGTTCCTCTCTGCTCCTGCCTGCTTTTCCAAAGTCTCCTGCTGTGTTAAGCCAAATAAAGTCACATGGAAAACATCTGAGTAATGAGGACAGCGCACAGTTTTCATAAATAATTACAGAGCAGCTCCAAATCCATCACCGGCAGTCGTTTGCCACACGCATAGAGAAACAGTGATTGCTGCAGGCATTAAGGCAGCATGGGAGAGGACTCGAAGGTACAAACTAGAAAAGGACACTGGAGGATTTGAATGTAAAAATGGGTATGAGGGGGAAAAGCAGGAAAATGTTGAAGAGAAAATGAAAATGGCATGACAAACCCAGTGCGCACTGAAGGCTTAATCTGCTTTTCTGTTCTACTAACGCTCAGAAGCCCCAAATAATGCTCAGGTCCCAGCACGCCAGGAATATATACACACTCGACAAGTGCTGGTGGGACAAAACAAGCAGCAGAAAGAAAGAGTGAGGAAAGAAGCAGAAACAGGAAGGTTTTGAAGGCAAACTCCAACATGTATAATTGCCCTTCAGGCATGGTCAGCCTTTGCCTTCTGCTGTGAAAAATCTAACCAGCAACTCGTGAAGAGCTGAATAGGTGAGGAAGCAAGAACGGGCAGACGTAAGGATGGCTACAGCTCAGAAGAGAGGGAAAAGGGGTTTTTCACTTGCGGTGCATGGTAGATGAAGGTCTCCGGGTGAGGAAGGAGGCGAGCAGAACACATGAAGCCGCTTCTGCTGGGGCAGGGAAATGTCAGCAAAAGAGAGTTCAGAAATTCAGTTGTAGCGAGGAGAGCACTTAAAATGGAGATATGACAAGATTCAGTGATGGTTTAGATGAGAAGGGAGGACAGCGAGGAGTCAAATCTGACAGTGGCTAAGATAAGCAATGAAGTCTATCATCTCAGGGCAGCCTGGAGTTTGCTGGTGTGGCATTTGCTGTCACAAGAGTTCAGCTTTTATTTTCCATATATCACATTTCTATGTATATCGAGCTTGACATTTGCATAAAAGCCTTTTGATGCCTATAAACAGGCCTATAGAAAAGAACACTTTTTGCTTCCACGATTAAAAATAATGCTCGGTCCTGGGCTGATCTAAGCTGACAATGAAAACTGAACACTTTATGAGACAGACCAAAGTTGAAATTTGAGCAATCCTTGTAATTAGGGATGGAACAGGTATACTGTTTAACTGTTTCAGGGTAGCAACTCCTTTGGTCAAGATAAGCAATTTAAGCCTTTACAAAGCCACTGAAGACAAAACTCTTCATCAGATGACTGGAATGCACAACTTGTTGGGTGTTGGGAGGATGCGATTTCGTGTATTAAACTTAAAGATGCTTCTTGTGCTTTCAGTTGTGCTGTGAGAGAGAGCGAGCGAGAAGGAGGTGGTCCTTGCCAAGAAGGTGGGGGGATTTAGTTTAAAGCAGAGCAGAAATCAAATATTCTCTGCCTACTCACCCCTCAACACCAACTGCCCATCTCTCACTGTGTGTTATTCTTAATAGACCCTTTTCTGCCACTCTTGCAGATGACTCTCCCTTCATAATCTGCATACATTTCTGTACACAAGGTTACCATATAGAGGTTTTAATGTGCCAGGTTAAAAAAAACCCAGGCAAAATCTACATAAAACTTCCACAATGTTGGCATTTTTGTTTTCCTTTTGCTTTTGCTTTCAAAATACAAAAAAAGTTGGGTAATTCTTATTTATTAAGCTTTTTGAGAGAGTATTTTTTAGATTTTTATTCTGCAGCTATGGAAACCAGAATATCTTTCTCTCTCTTTTTTTTTTTTTTAAATTTACCTTTCATTTAAATAACGAAGAACAAGATTCTCACTTAGTCATGAGCTCCCAGGAGCTGGAGCTCAAAGAAAAAAACACTGTCACCATAAGAACTTAAAAAACATAAAGATGGAGGAAACTGATTTTATATATGTGAACAACTGAAATAAAATAAAATAAGGGAAACAGAAAACATTAGAGTTCCAAGTTTCCCCTGGAAATTGTTGCACTGTTTATAGTGCTCCCTCATCTTCTCTTCCTCTGTCCGTCAAGTATGTCACTTGAAAAATGCCCTTCATTCTCAGGGCACTGCTACTGCAGATGCTACTGAATAAGCTGCACCCAGGTGATCTAACTACCTTCTAAACTGGATTTACATTAATCAGAAGCACTTTCTAAGTAATTTTCACCTTCGTAGACCTCAAACTGGAACTCAGAAGTCTGGGTAAGTGATGCCTGACTACTTTCCGTTCAGAAAACTGTTCTCAAATAGTTCTCAAGGGCCTCGCGTGGCACTCACTGATGGGTTCATTAGACAACAAAACCTGCTGCCCAGTTGTCACAGAGAGCCAGAAGGCTTTAGCCCAGGACCTTTGCCTACCTGCAGCAGAGAAATGACTTCCAATTACAAAGCTCTGAGCATCAAGAAGAGTACATCGATGCTGGCTGCTGAGGGGCTCAGCGAGGAGGTCACTGCTCCCAGCTGCTTGCCTCTCCCTCTGCCAGGGGTGATGCTCGCTTTAGACCTGCCGTATGTATAATCACTCTGCAACCTGGTGCTGTCAAAATTACCTGGGCTGGCTCAAGCACAGTGTGCATTTTAATGACTCCTGTTCAGCAGCAGGCAGAAAACACCAAGTGACTGCTGCTGCTGCAGTCTCTCCCAAGATCTTAGAAGCTGTATTTCTTTGACCAGAAGCCTGGTTTGTTGATGTTCTTACACTGCAGCTGTATGGTACATCTTCATCATCACGCTTTGGTGGTCATATTCTTCCAATGGCTTACAACTAGGGGGCAGGACTGCTCTTCACCCCACACCTTTCAATTCCACTATTGTTTTCTCTTTGCTAGAAATCATATTTTATGTTCCACAAAGAAGCGAGAGTGGTTTAGTAATGACTTATAAGAACTGGCAGGGATAACCTTGCTGATTTACTAAAGAACTCCAGAAAATTTAAAGCTAAAGGTAGATTCAAAAAATTTACTGTAATTTTTCACAGTTCTGGTTTTTGGACTGTGAAACAAGTGCTTTTCATGTGAGTAGAATGAAAAAAAAAGCAAAATGAAAGGAAAAATAAAATGATCACATCATCTGCTGGGTATCATAAGAAAGTTCTCCTGAACTAAGCTCGCAGGACCACACAGTCCAAATCATGACTTCTGATAGTTATGTTTTGAAAGGAAGATATTTTATCTTTAAAAAAAAGAAAAGCCAACAAGATTCTCCTCTGATTTACACTGCTTTAAACCAGAAGAAACTCTCTTTACTACAGATTTATTTCTGTTGAAGAAAGGGCAGGCACTGAATCTCTGGCAGTTTGGTCTCCCTGTTGAAATAGAAATAAGCTCCAATTTCAGGATTGAAATCCATCCGTTTGCTAGGCTTCATGGAAACTAGTATGCATATCTCTATATACAAGGGATATAATGAACTGTATCTTTTCTTTATGACAGCATTCCTTTCAAGGAGTTATTTCTGAAAGCATTTCTTTTGAATCTGCGGTTTCAATCTCAGTTCAATCTGCAGCCTGAATCATGCTAACTTCATAGAAGTGATCTTCCCCCTTGCCCTTATCTGAGATGAACTCTGTTTTGCTTTGCATTTACAAGCAACATGCCTTTGAAAGCTGTTTTTCCTTTGAGCTGCTTTTACATGAGGAAAAACTAACACTAGGAAACATCAGAGTGGGGTGACAACTGACAGTATGTAGGCATATCTGACATGCAAATGAATGCTCCCAGTCCATTTACAGCAATGAGTAAAGACTCTTTTCTGGTGCAAAACAGAAAAAACCCCACCCTTTCTGAGCAAGCTAGGGTGCTTGAGAGAGAACTTGCCAAAAGGGCTTGTTCATAAGTGGGGCTATTGCAAGCTGACCTTTGCTTCTCATGCACTTTCCATAGCATGGCTATCATTTAATTTCCCTGATGTGCTACCCTGGAATGCACCGGCAAAGGTAGAAACACATGGAGATGCTTCTGCAGGTTCTCTTCTGAGCTTGGCTTTATACAAAACTCTTGCAATCTATGAATCATTCATGTAGCAATAATTTAATGTATTCAAATGTCAAAGGGGAGTCAAATAGACTGAGATTGTAAGATTCTAAGGGTAGAAAATTTATCCAACCCCCCTGAAACCATGTAGTATTTCCCCACCGTATTTCTTCTCCTCCATAACCTTATCCCAGCAGGATCTTGCATGGTAGAAATAACTTCTACCTTTGCAAAGTCTCTCCTGTTTCTGGCACACCCACTACATGGGTGGAGGGAGCTCTTTTGGGAAGCTCTGATTTGTGCCCCATGTCAGGGTTTCTCTTCCCT
This sequence comes from Hypotaenidia okinawae, assembly GCA_027925045.1. NCBI lineage: Eukaryota > Metazoa > Chordata > Aves > Gruiformes > Rallidae > Hypotaenidia > Hypotaenidia okinawae. The sequence continues at coordinate 97,907,152 of BSDF01000002.1, read as the reverse complement.
GGAGCTGTGTGGTACAACCATCTCTCTTTACACAGCATCACAGTTACGAGTATTTGTCCTCCTTTTTTCCAAATGTCAGCCTAGAAAACTCATCCATGTCTGCAAGCTTGGCTCTCTTCACTGAACAGCACCGCTAGGTACAAGGATGGATGAGCCAAACATGGATCTTGCCCACACCCATCTCTGCCCCAGATCCAGGCTGTAAGGTGTATCTGCTGCTCCAGCGAGTTGACCAGATCCCGAAAAAGACAAACTGGAGGAGAAGCTAATGTGCATAGACCCAAGGTCACTTAGCAGACACAGGGACTCAAAATCATCAGAGGACTGTACCAGATGAAGTTAAGGTGATGTGCTTTTAAATTCACACTGGGGGCCATCTTTTAAATTCACACTGGACATCTGATGGCCCAGAGCCATGGTCCACAAAGCCTGTTAAGAACTGTTTGACCACACCAATCTATCTAGCAGTGCAGACAAAAGCCTGCATTCAAGGAAAGCAATCAAACTATCAACTACAAACCACATTTTCCTAATTGCTTTTCTTACATAGCCAATTGCTGTAGAAGTCTCAGGGACATTATGGTTGGTGAACAAGAGATGAGCTGGGATAATGCCTCTCTTTAAATGAGATGTGCTGAATTGAAATGTGCTGTGAAGAAGGAGTCCCTGTGCCAGCTACGAGCTCTTGGGCTACACCGGGAGCTGCTGCTGTTAGTTGCTAGCCAGGAACCCCAAAGATATGAAACTTTTGCCTGAGCTTAGGCAGCTATGGGAGTGCATAGTAGTGCCTGTCTATTTTGGCTGAAGTAATTTAACTTCTGTATCCTAAGTCCATATCTGATGTAAATGATGGTGGTGGGGAAGGAAGGGAAGAATCAGGAGTTAGGAGTTTTACAGATCAGAAACCTGCTGAAGCGTACCATGACATTAAAGTTCGATTAGGACTTGTTTGAGATGCACTGCTAAGTCCTGTGTTATTATCTGTTCTCTGAAGTGCCGTGTCCGGGATTTGTGTAAGCAATAGCAAGGGGGATACACTGCGTCACTCTCTCTGTGTAAACTCTGTGAGAGCAGCAAGGTGTTTTATAAAGAAGATTGACATAGGCTTCAGCCGTGTCCACAATGCAAATGTGGCAAATGATCTGCTATGATTTTTAGCTCCAAGTCAGCTGCTATTTTTAGCATCTCTCTTCACTGTCCCGCTCCCTCTCTCTCAGCTCACATTTTTTACAAGGTCCAAGGTAGGCACAAACCTTGTCACCACCTTAAAAACAACATCGGACCGGCCTCCCCGGTTGCAGGGTGAGACACACGGTCACTTTTAGGTCATAATAGTAAATTATTTACAGTTCTGAAGCTGCTTCGCTCAAGTCCCATCAGGGATGCCTAATTTCAAGGTTCTGTACTTTCATTTACAGAAAGTTACATGAAATGCATAGCTACAGAAAGCATAGTTATGTCAGTCAGAGTTAGCTTTCCTGTATCCATAAGGGCCAGAATTTTTGTAAGTACCATTTAAGTGATGTCTGTTTGCATCTGCACAGAAGCAGCAGTGACTCAGCAGCATGAATTCTCCAAAGTCTTGTTATTTTGATTGGAATGGCAAATTTAAATTAAGCACATAGCTCGACTCTTGGGGACGGATGCAACGAGAGAAATACAGAGGAGGTTCAGACATGTAGCTAAGGGACAGGGAAATGGGGAAAGGGACAAGGGGCAGAAGAGACAGAAACACAGGGACAGAAAAAGGCTAGCAAGGGTTGTTGAACACGGTGGCTCAGAGCCTGGAAGTATGAATATTTGATGTCCCTCAAGTCAGGATCAGGATACTCCCTAATACTCATGTTCGGGGTATTTGCCACCACATGTGGGACCAAGCTTCAGATTTCTGCTACAAAATGGGATCCAGACCTTCCTTATTCCCAGGTGAATGGATGCTCTAACCTGTTCAATATAAAGATAGCCAAGGGAAAACATCCTTCTCATCCTTCCCCTCTGTTCTGTGCAGAGCTTTATGTGGTAGGCTCATTCAGAAAACTGTCACGCAACTTCAGAAGAATAACTACCCCGTAAATCCCAACAGGACATAGCTCCCTGGGCAGTCAGGGTCTGTACGTACAGGTGATTTTAGATATGTACTCCACAGCAGCAATGTAGCAGTTATGGAACTGTACTGGGGAAAACTTAGGAACACAGCCCTGGATGCTGCAGCATACAGCAGCAGATAGGCATGCAAGTCTTTTGTAGATATAACCACAAGTAAGAGCAGAAAGGTTGTATTTTCTCCTTGATTTCTTTGCCAGCATCCTACTGCTAATGGAGTGCAACCTGCTGCGGGAAAGCATCCTGTCCTAAATTTATACCCAGCGTATCTCTTGAGAATATTTTTTTTTTCTCATACACAAACTCAGATGGGCAATTGGCACCATGTAATATATCTCTTTTTTTTTTTTTTTCTTGAAATAATATTCATGATTTATCATTTCTGCTGCAGCATCTGACATGAGTGGAACATTGTATGTGTTCCTTTCAAACACTTGGTAAAACTGCCTCATCCCACTCACTGATGTTAGTTCTTGCTGCTGATCTCAGCCCAATAATCACACGCCTCCAGCAGCTATTTACGTTTTCCTTTTCCTCCTTTTCCCCCTTCTGTTTTTTAATTTTAAAAAGGACACTGGGAACTCTGTGGAGCTCTTCCTTTCTTTTTTTTTTTTTTTTTTTTTAAACCACAAGTTACACAACCAAGTGTATGCCCAGGCTGAAACAAAAGTTGCATGCAAAAGCAATCCTACCCAACCAAAATTTCAATGTATTTCAAAAGCATATACAAACCCTTGCTGTTGTTCTAAAATTATTCTTCAACAACTATCTTTGCAGGAGTAGCTTCTGTTCACTTAACCAAGCTTACACTGCCACATCAATATGAAGCTGGAGCCTAGGACTGCAGCAAACATGCGAATCTATGACTTCCCAATGTGGGACAACTATTTTTCCTGGATTATAGTAATATCCAGCCGTAAAAAGTCATCTGTCAAAAGTCACAAACTAGATCCAGAGTCAGAAATGGAAATCGGGTGTCCTGGCTCCCACTTTATTGGACTATGTGCCAGATCTTACTGCTTCCCAAATGTGAAATAGCTTTAATGGAAGCAATTCTTTCGCAGATATTTCTTCGGGGAGCAATGCAAGAGACACAGTAGAAACAACTTAGGAATATTACAGTAGTCATGAAATCCTCTTTTATCAGTTCCTAGGGAAGAATTTTCATACATGAGTGCCTTCAATTCCACATTTAGAGTCCAAATCTGCACTGAAATATTTACATGCTTCTCTTCTATGTGCTTGATAGCAGTGTCCAAAAGCAGGTTTTGTACATCTTACTCAGATGAGCACATATTAAACTGGGCTTCCTACTGCTTGATTTACTTTCACAAGATCCGAAACACTCGGTGACTGTCCTCCCTCAAAGCAGCACAGAAAACTTGACTTCTGAACACAAGTGTGCTTTTAAAAGTTTTTCACTTTCCCATGCATATTATACACATAAGGTGTACAATAGAAGACATTCATCCAGAGAAACAGCTGCTCAGTGGGTACCACATAGCTTATTGTATGATGTGAATCTATATGCAACCAAAACATTTAAAGCTCTGTCTCACGAAGGTCCAAGTGCTCTGCAACCAAACCAAAGAGACTGCTATTCAAAACCATAGTGGGTTAAGCTACCGATGGATTTTACTCTCACCTTTGCTGTCTGTGAAGTTCCGTATACTAAGAATGTCATTAAGATCCTGATAGTGGTTCTGCTTAATGTAGGTTGTTTTCTCAGGAGTGTCCTGAAGCTGCATTGTGACTTCTTCCAAGTCTTTGTCCAGCTGCAAAACAGAAAGAGCATGCATCCCTCAGAATTCAAGAGTCATTACTTCAGGTGCCTGCAGCAACTGCACAGCTTTCTATAATTAGGCCAGAATGCAGGAGGTAATGCAATTGCCATGCCAAGCCAAATGTGGTTTTCTCCCAGTGCTGCAACACTACCTCTAAAAATCACGCTAAAAATCACTGCCTCTAAAAATCAGCCGTGCTACTGCACGCAGGGCACATGAGAAGAGCAACATTTAGTTGCTGACCATTGAAGAAATTCAGGTGTTGAATAAGAAGGAAACGGGCATTAGAAAGCCCAGTCTGTTTCCTTTTTATGCACACGAGTGTGGCATGCATTGCTATAACTCCTGTGTTAATCCAGCCAAATTACTGACCACACAAGATAATGTAAGTTAACTATGGCATTGGGGGCATGTCCAGCGATGTGAGTGAGGGCAGTCACCTCTTCCAGTAATGTTCTGTTTTCCTAAAGATTATTTTTACTTCTTTTGCCTTTCTTGGAGAGAGAGACTGTCCTGGTTTCAGTCAGGATAGAGTTAAATTCATTTGTAGCAGCTGATGGAATGCTGTGTTTGGGAGTTAAAAAGAAAGCAGTGCTGATAACACCCTGATGTTCTTAGTTGCAGTCAGACAGTCAAGGACTTTCTCAGCTTCTTCGTATTTCTCTATTCTTGAGAAAGGAGGGGCAAAGCCAGGACAGGTGACCCAGACGGGCCAAAGAGAGTATTCCATGCCAATTACGTCCTGCCTAGGATAACGGGGGGCTGAGGGGAAGAAGAAGAGGGGCGGTCTCGGGACGCGTGCTTCTTGGGGGCACGGTCGGGTTCCGGGACAGCTCTGGGTGGTACGGCCTGAGTTGTGTGGTTCGGTGAGAAACTGCATTGGGTATCAATAGTTTCATATTCTTTTGCTCTAAAGTCCTGTTAGCATTGGTATATTTTATCTTTCTGTTATCTTAGTAAACTATCCTTATCCCAACCCACAGGCCTCTTAGTTTCTTGGTTTTGGAGTTATTTGCCCCTTCCTTTTCCCTTCCCTTGTTTCCCCCTTTTTCCCTCTTCCCCTGCTCTTTTACTTTAAGAAGCAGGCAGCTGCGTGGATCTCGGCCCACAGCCGGGGGGAAACCTCAACAGAGACTCCTCCTAGACTTTTTGTTTCTGTCTCCATGTGTATGAAATCGTGATGAAAATCCAGCTCACAGTTGTTAATTTGGGGGTTGAGCACAGTCCATACTTTTGTGATTTAGAAAGTACCCCTGTGTTTTCTATCTTTTACGCCTTAAGCTCTGTAGCCTGGTAGCTAGCACTAAACTGCCCTTGCCAGCACAACATTCCAAGAGGGTAAAAAATGGAAATAAGAGGTGGGAGAAGAAACAAAAATCCCAGTCCCCTGCATCCCCAAAGGCACACTTTAAGGTTAGAGGGAGAGGCAGAGGGAGAGATTGGTTATGGTTATCTCGTCTCAGAAAATGGGCACTCTTTAAGGATGGTTTGTCGTTGTTTGAGGTCTCTGAGCAAGGATGGACATAATTAAAAATGTACATGATATAACTCTAATGGAACTCATGTGCTCCAGGTACTTGGTCTTTCTCTCGGTAGAGACTGAAGAAACTTCGTGGCCTTTGTGCCAAAAGGGTCAGCTTATGTGACCGTAAGGGTCTTTTCCACCTTAGGAAAATATGTAATTCTGTTTCATGGAAGATGTTAAAAAATCTGTCTAGCTGAACAAACTCTGAGAGGCTGAGAACTAACAGCACCGCCGGTCTCTGAACTCAGCCCTATACAGGAATAGAGACAGCTCAAGTGTCCCTAGGGCTGTGGGTCTCTCTGATGCTTGCATACAGAGGTCGGGCTTCTACAGCTATCGCCCTGTGGTGCTCAGCACGCCCATGTAAAGCAGCAGGGCCATTTGCCTGTTCAAAGAAACAGGGGAAGTTTCATTTTAACTCGCTAAGGCGCAACGTCTTTTTATCGCACCCGCTAAGTACTCTCTGTATTCATTAGCTATTCACATACATAATCTGCTGCTGATTCTTTCAATATTTTGCTACGGGGAGAGCTACATTTTTCATCTAAAAAGCAGTCGGCGCTTAAGCAGATTAGAGAGTTGCATGAAGATAATTTTTAAATATTGCCTGGCAGTATGTACAATGCACAATACCTCGGTAATTTTCATTCGCAAGCGGTGGTTCTCTGACTGCAGCCCTTCTAGTCGAGATGTGCTGGCCTGATTGACGCTGGTGACTGACGTGGACGTTTTTGAATCTTCTTTCTTTTGATTTTGGGTAAACTGGAACCGTCTGTTCTGTGTGGCCGCATCTGGGTTCGTCCTCAGTGTGATGAGCTGAAAGGTTTTTAAAAGCCTTAAGAAACCCTGTAGATGGCTTTGTTTTCGCAGCTATTTCTTTTGTGTCTCAAAGCTATTGGAAGGTAAACCGAGCATTCCTTTCTGACTTCCCCACACACGGTTCTGCAAAGGGAGAGCTGTTGGCCATGGGCAACACTTGACAATTTCTGAGCAACTTTACAGAATAGGTTGAACTGAAAAGATTCTTGCGAAGGAAAGGGTTTTAAAAAATGAGGGGAAAATAATTTAAAAGACATTTAACCGGATTTTAAGTATGTGAAAACATATTTTAATATTTCATCAAACATTTTTTTCTCCTTCATTGACATCTTTATACTTTCAAAGGAAATAGTCCTTCTTGAAGAAAAAAACCCACAACAACCCACCAAGCCCTTCTCTTCCAAAGCACAATTTCATCTGAAATGTCTCCTTTCCTGCTGTTACAAGTAACACTCAAGCAGAGAGAGGCAAGAAGCAGGAGTATTAACAGAAAGAACCCATGGGAGATTGCCCTCTGGAGATAGCAGAAACTTAATTAGGTTTTAGTGACCCAAAATAAACCAAATCTGCTCAAATAAATTAAATAAGCCACTTGAAAAAAAAAGTAAAAAGAAAAGGTTAACCTTAAGCATATTTAATTTAAGCAAATATAAGTAAGATCTAACACTCAGTGACAATGTGAAAAATATCACCTCAACACAAGGAGACAAATCTACTAGCTGTTCGGCAAGGAGGAGAGAGAGCTTCTCAGATTACTCTAGAGAATACAGAATTTATGATTACTTGCCAAGCACCATACATACATATTTGTATACAGACAATGCAGAAGCAGCTCCCTGCCCTGAGATCAAAGACATGGCATCATAAATCCAAAGGTGTTGATATGTCTGAAAGGAGAGCCAGGGAAATCACTTTGTAAGCACAGCATGGCTAGATTTTGCGGTGTAGTCCCATTTTGGAATTGGTTCCTCTTGTTCTTTGGAGCATGAAACTGTTCTGCAGCTGCGGTGGCATGAAATAAGGTCCCAACTTCTAACAGAGGGAGATATGACTGATCAGATACTGAAGCACCTGGTCCCTGTCATATATTTACAGACCAAGTTTGCATATCAGGATAATGCTTGTAGACAACAAAATTCCTTTTTTAGGTGACAAAGGAGATTGAAAAGGCTGAAGTACTCAATGCCTTCTTCAACTTAGTCTTTACTGGTACAACTTGCCTCAGAAATCCCAGACCCATAAGGACCCTGATGCAATTGAACACAAGAAGTTCATGAGGTGTATCCCTGTGGACTTAGGGACCTGGCCAATGCCATTGTGAGGACAGTTGGAATTACCTTTGGAAAGTGATGATGGCTGGGAGGGGTTCCTGAGGACTGGGAGAAAGGAAATGTCATGGCTGTGTTCAAGAGGTGTGAGAAGGAGGGTTTTAGGAAATATACTGCCTGGTCACGTATACCTCAGTCCATGGAAGGTGCTGCAGCAAATCCTCCTGGGAACCACTTCCAAACATTTTGAGAGCAAGAAGTTGATAAGAAGCAGTCATCGCTGATATATGAAGGGAAATCCTGCCTGACCAACCTGATAGCTTTCTTCAGTCAGATGACTGGGCTGGTAGATGATGAGAGAGAATTATTTTTCTTGACTGAAGCAAAAATTTCAACACCGTCTCCCATAATGTCCTCACAGTCAAACTGATGAAGTAGGGACTGAGTAAGCGGCCAGTGAGGCACATGAAAAAACTGTCTGAATCCCCAGGATGAAAGAATCGTGGAAGCCAGTCACTAGTGCTGCGCATCAAGGGTTTATGCTAGGATCAATACTGTTTAACATCTTTATTAGTGACCTGGATGGTGGGCCAGAGCACATGTTCATCATGTTTCCAGATGATCTGATCCTCAAAGAAGAGGAAGGGTTGCTAAACCAGATAATTGTGCCACTCAGTGGGATGTCAAGAGACTGGGGATCTGGATTAACAGTAATCTCTGGAAGCTGAGCAAAGGTAAATACCAAATCCTGGCCTTGGGAGAAAGAAATCCCAAGCACCCACCCAAATAGGCTGAGGGGAGTTTGGCTGGAAAGCAACTTTTCAGTAAAAGCACTGAGGTTTGTAATAGACACCAAGTGGAACATGAGCTGTCAGTATCCTGGGCCAATGGAGGTTATCCTTTGTTTCTACTAAGCCCAGGTCAGAGCACACCTGGACTGTTGTGCCAATGTTTGGGCTCCCTAAGAATACTGAAGAAAGCCCAGTGAAGGGCCACAAAGATGCTGGACAGGATTAGTCTTTACGATACAAGCAGAGGCTGATGATTGCTTAGGCTTGAGATGGGATTTGAGATGAGATTTAAACACCCATGTTTTTAAATACGCGATGGGGAAGCTGTAGCCAGACTCTTCCCAGTGATACTCAATGAAAGGAAGGGAGGCACAAACTGAGAAACAGGATTTTTAATTTAAACATCAGAGAAAATCCTTTTTCTACTGTAAGCATTGTCAAAGGTTGGTAAAGGTGTCAAAGGTTAGTATAGATGCTCGGAGAATTCGGGGAATATTCATCCTTGGAGATAATCAAGACCCAACTGCTCAAGACCCTGAGCAACTTGCTGTAGCTGAGTCTTCCTAGAGACCCCCCACTTCTCCTTTGCCCCATTTCTTTGATTCTAATTAGGCTGGTTGCAATGACTGGCATGTCTAACTCCCAGACCAAAACCAGCATTAAAATGAAGTTAAAGGTGAAGAATGGTAATTACGAGGCTTCTTAAATTAGCAGGCAAAACTGTTGCAAGATAAAAGCTCTGCAATTTGACGTGGTCTGAGTTCAAACTGAAGGCAGAATAGAAATATAGCCATCCATCATTTGACTCATCTTCACCAGGGAGTTCAGAGCTGAAGACTGGATGCTTTGCCACAAGGACATATGCTCTAATGAAATAATTCACATGGTGTGGATTGACGGATAAGTCCATGGGCAATGTTGCTGGCTCACACTGTACATGGGATGAGGTCAGATGAGCTTTTTTCTTTCTTCCTGGCCATAAAGTCAGTGCAACTTTGTCTTGCTGTCTCACATGGTCGCAGTTTCGATTTCAGCAAAAAGTCGATGCTGAGTATCTATAAGTCAATGCCAAATAGACAAAAAATGCTACCAACACAGAAAATGAATGTTTTAACCCAGGCCCCCTAGAACTGATTTTGCCTCGCTGCTCTGCAGGAAACTGGATCAGAATTAATATGTTAATGCCATTGCAACCAACAAAGGTATGCGCTCAGAGGGTGAGTAGAAGTGAGCACGGTGTTCTGTCTCAAAAGGGATGGAGCAGAAAGAATGGAAGGACATGGAAGTTTGATAAACACGGATAAACAGGGGAAAATTACTTCATGAGGAGGGAATGCATATTAGGCTTGCCTCTTTTAAAGAAGCAATTAGTATGATGAAAAATGCTATAGACCTGTTAGCCCTTAAAAAGATAGTAGACATAGCAGTTAACTTCCAAGAGGAAAAATATACGTCATGCATGTTTGAATTCTGCAGATCAGTTCTACAAGACATACTTGAATGCAGAAATCTGCAATAGTTTCAAAAATGTTTGGACACTTTCTGATTGGATAACAAGAATGTCTACAGTTACTGTAAGTAGGATGCAGTACAATGGATATCGAGATTTTCATTTGAAGAGACCTCTACATGGAGAGAGGGATGAATGTTTTTACCCTGATCAATCTTACTCTGCTATGGGATTTTCCTCATGTTTTTCTGAGGCACCTGCTGCTGAACAAAATGGCAGTGCATGAGGTGGATGTTTAACCGAAGAGGTATAGTAATTGTCATGTTATAAGTAAATAAAATAAGTACAGCTGACAAGAAGCAAGGGGGAAATGCTGTTTCTTTCCCTAGTTTGTGTACATGGCTGAATAGTTAACTATTTATGTTCATAAAAGGGCTGTGGGGCAAAACTGAATTCCAGCACTGTCAGCCCAGGAGACTACTGGAGATGAATTAAAAGGAATGTGTTTTACTCTGTATAGCAGAGAAGTACTCACCTGGCCCAAAAAATTACTACTCACATCTGCCCAGGCACAGTTTAATAAATGAGGAATTGCATTCTTCAGAGTCTTCAGCATCATCTTCTGTGCTGGATGATCCACAGGCTTTAATATTTCACCAGAAATCTTCCTACATCACCAAAAACTGTGCTAATTGACTACATATTTAAGGGTAGAAATTTGGTGTCTGTCTCACACTGACATCTTACCTAGATGTACTAACTGGGTGATGTCAGATCTAATCTTCTGTGGGGTCTGGGCAGGCTATTGTGAAACCTGTGCTGGAGCAGGTTGTGGAGGAGAGTGCTTGCTAGCTGCCCTGCTGTAACTGTGGCACAGCATGGCAAGAAGAAACACAGGGCAAAGTATACGAGTGCAAGAAGAACTGTCCAGCTGCGAAAGCACACACATGGGCATTGGAAGTGATGCATTCCAGCTCCTGCTTCAAACTCTTTTTTTCTAGCTACCCAGTGACCATTTTGAATGCAAAACAGCCAAGCATTTGGAAACCTGACAATACATGGAATGAGCTGAAGTAGTTCGTGCTACAAGGCTATGGTTCATGTTTGTATTTTCCATAGAAAGCACTGAGAGGAAAAAAGAGGGCAGGGTAAGTGGGGTTTAAAAGAAGAGCAGACAAAGGGGTTAAAAAAGGAAACAGAAAAGTCATTTCAGAGCCAGTGGCAGCAGAAATGAAGGATGGGCAAAGGAGCATGAAAGCAAAGGGGCAGAAGAGCATGTCACAGCATTAATAATATTTTCTCTTTGAAGAGAGTTCTGACAGTCTGTGGAGGTATTTTTGGCATCAGAGTTTTAATATGCATTTTCATACAGCATACACACTTAAATTTTGCAGCATTTCAAAGTACCCTCCATTGCTGTGGTTGCGAATGTTCCCTTAATTTAGAATGAAGTTGTGATTCTTCCCAAAGATCCTGAATAAGAATACATATATATATATATATATATGTCTGTGCAGCTTTTTAATTTTTGGGAAGTCAATTGCAGAACTTTCAAAAACATTCTGGTTAGTTGGTCCTCGAGAATGAACTTTGTTTTTTTTCAGATTAGAAGTCAGCTTCCGTTGTTAGTTTGTGTCTCCCATTTCTTTCAGAGCCTCAAAGAGCAAAAATAAATGAAAGTATATGCCTTCCAGGCTGTGCCTCGCTTAGTCCATTAATATACCTGTTAATAAAAATACTTCCAGTGTCAGCATCTGCAGTGTACATATAGTTTCCCTCTGAAGTACTGATAAAGCTTTTTCTACCACCATACTTCAGGGCCTTGGAGGTTTCAACAGAGTTGACTTTACAGCATGCTGGTGAACTAAAAAGGTCTTCCTGTTTTATAGGTATGGAATCAGAGATACTAATTATCTTGCTGTGGACCTGTGCCTCCTGTAAGCCCACTTACTATGCTTCCAAAAAAATTTCTAGGTTGGAAATGGGGACTATTCCATCGAAATTACAGAAAAACACCTTTGTTTCCCCACTCACAGATTCAGTAAAGATACGGGCATTAGAAGCATTGCCCTGTAACTCTACATATTCTGTTTTCTCCAAAATCTCATGAGGCTTTGCTCTTCCTCTCAGAGACAAGAGATTATAGATGGGCTTGGTTTAGAATTCACACACATCCCCCGTGCTTGGAAAGGCCACAAACTTGTGCATATTAAATCACCATTACAAAACAGAAGGAGAAAACCCCCAAAAAATCTGAGCACGTGCTAAACAAAATCACCTACCTTCGGTACAAACACAAGGCAGAGAGTAATGGTGCTGCAGAATATTATGACTAAAGCAACGATACAGAACTGCACATTGGGTTGGTCCCGAGTAAGAAAAGAAACGGCAGCGCCAATAATGCACATTATTCCCACGTTGTAAACACTCATTCCGATGTACTTGCTATCATTCAAAGCAGGAATGCTGACATTTCGTGTCTCCCAGGCTAGGAAACACCCGAATAACTGAAATAGTAAAAGAAGGAAAAAAAAATTATAAGAGGAATTGGCTGACATCCAGAAACAGCATTGAATTAACACGGGTATGTTTTCTAACTTGACAAATATAGGTGATATTACAAGGCGGAGATATACACCTACCTTGTACCCAGTATCTAATTACCTGTGTGATTTCTTTCTCTCACCTGAACAGATTCTTGCTCTCACAAGAAAAATGTGAACCTTGGAATTAGTTGTGATGGGAAAAAGAAATTCTCTCAATGTTATGGCCATCTTCATTTTTTACTTTTAGTAATTTTTAAAGACAGTCCTTCCCGTTTGTTTTCAAGGATTCCAGTAAAGATATAAAGTGCGTTGTTCTTTTGGCTATTTTTAGGAGCTCTTCTCAATATACACTTATCAATCCAGTCATTCATTGTATGATTATCACCTACATTAATAAACAGCAGTGCCAAGATACATCCCATGGGAGACACAAGTGTCACCCCACTTGTTCAGACTGCAATTATAATGTCTTTTATTATAGTGGGAGTCGGTAATGGCCTTTCAATTGCAGTTGTCTAATGATTTCTGGCATGAAACATTCCTGTGGCAATTTCTTGTTTGCTTGTTTCTTTGGTGTATTTTTAAGTTTTAGCCCCTTTGTTATTTGCAATATGGTTTTTTGCAATTCAGCAGGGGAAAGTCTTTAGTGTAAGGAAGCCAACTTCATCCCTTGAAATTCAATTAGATTCTTTTATAACATGAACTGCTGCAAACCATTATTTTATTTTTTTTTTCCTCTTACATTCCTCAGAGAAATTCTGACAGCGCAGTAAGACCATAAAGGAACTCAAGACTTTTTAAATAGGTAACCCAGCCTACAGCCTAGGCAAAGCCTGGTAAGAGTATATGGTGCTCTGGGAAGAATGGCAAGCAGCAGATGGTATTGGAGTAAGGGAAGCACAGGGAGAGGAGCTTTCACTAAGACGTAGGACATCATAGCTTCTGTGTTTTCTAGTTTTTTTCTGATCACGCTGCAGCGATAGACAAGAAATGGAAAGGAAGAAAAATACACTGCTATTAACCTTGGTAACCTTTCTCCCAGACCATCACATTTGTCCACTGTCATTCCTTGGAGATAATATATTTTAAACAATTGCGACCCATGTGGTAATCCAGGAAATGAGAGGTTTATGATGATGTAATTTGTGGATTAATTAGAGTTGCCTAGTCAAAAATCTACAGGATTTTGCCTGTAGGAAAAAACATAACACCTTTTGAAGGCAAGTAACTGAGACTCAACCCTTCATCCACTGGTTGGTTACCAGCCAAGCACAGGAGAGTTAGGGGCTGACAGATTTATGTTTGCTGTACTAACCCAGTTTTGCCCTTACGTGCTTTCAACTGCAGTGACAACTGGACATTAATAACAGTAACTTTCCTTAATCAGTTGTTTAGCTTTTATCTCAACTACTAACGGCAACACCCCCAACCGTTTGTGACTCAGCTGCTTTGCACTCCCACAGAAACCATCAGGTTGCAACCACCTACCAACTCACCCAGGCACTTCAATCCTGGGTGGCCTGCCATGGCTGAGCTTGCCAGCCAGCTTCTTTCCTTCTCTTGCCTACAGTACACATTACTCTTCCACACTTTTATCAGCAGACCTGGCTGGAAGGCTTTGCTGGATTAGGCATCTACTCTCAGCTCATGGAGTGTGACAGGCTGGAAGAGCTGCCTGGATCAGGCAAGCCTCTTGGTCACTCACTTTGCAATGCTACCGCGCTGCTGCGATCCAGTCGAGATATATAGGCAGGGGTGGCCCTTCCCACAAACAGCAGCAGCAGTTGCCCTTGAAACCCTTACCCAAGTCTTCTGCACCATTCCCACCCTGTCCCCTCCACATGGTCCTGTAGGACATGGTCCTCTCCATGGCAGTCCCTTGCCTCCTTCTCAGTGGCCTACCTCTTCTGTTTTCACAGAATTGTAGGGGTTGCAAGGAACCTCAAGAGATCAAGTCCAACCCCCAACCTCTAGTAGGACTAGAATCCACACCTCACCCTGGTCCCTTGCCTCTTCCACTGTCCTTCCCAGCAGCCTAAGAAGCGCAGGAAGAAAAGTAGTGGCTGCTGCAAGAAAGTGTGGAAGGGGACTGATCTTGAGGGGCCAAGGTAAATGTTGACAGCTACCTGGAGGAGAGTAGGGTCTCAGAGTCATTCACAGAGGGCAGTTGAGGTGGGTCAGCTGTTTATCGAGCTGTGTAACATTGTGCCAGAGAAGCAGCTCATCCCTTAATACATTTTCCAGAGCCCCTTAGGAAACCAAGATGAAGATTCCAATAGGGACGGATACAGGCAGCTCTGCTCTGCTCTCGGGTCTGACACTGGGTGCAAATGGAGGATGCAGATACTCCTTTACATGCTCTGCAGAAGCAAACCATCCACTGTGCCACCCTGAGTGCACTGGGGATGTCCACCAGTGATAACTTTATTGAGGATACAAACCTATTCCAGGCACTCCACTGTCTCAGCAGTTGCCTGCTCTGCATTCCCCACGCTCTGGCTGCCGCACAGCTCAGCTGGGCTGCACATTTATACTTTGCCAGCCCCTGAACTGACAGACAGGCTGGGCTGTGCTGGCCGGACCGTTCTGAGGGGCAGAAGGAATCAGAGTGAGTGTGTGTGTGTTTGTGTGTGTGTGTGTGTCTGTGTGTGTATCTCTGTAACATGTTTTTGAAGGGATGAGACTCTGATTAACTATGGAGAATATTTCTAGCTGCTCCTGCTACAATTAATTATTAATGAGATTTTTAGGGTTGTAGGTCATCCTCCACTCTCCCCCACTTCTCCCTCTATGAGCAGATTCCCTTCCAAAAGCATTATTCTGGGAATGCAGCCAACACACTTAAATGAGGCCAGCACTTATTACAAATAATGGGCATGAATTTATAGCTGAGACAGTAATAAAGCGATTTAAAATATCAATTATAATGGAAAAAGATAATTTGAACAGTGTTGTGGGGCTTATGGTTTGGCCCATTCTCATTTATAATTGAGAACAGCATGGAAAATGGTTAAATATCTTCCAGATGAAGGGAAGATATTTATTTATATGATAACTAAAGAAAGAGAGGCTTTTGCAGCAAGTGGGTTTCCTCAGAATGAAGCACTATAAATTCGAGAGCAGTGTTTTTAATTTTTATTGGCATTTTGGGTAAAACTCTTGCCTCAGGAAGGGAACTCTCCTTTTCTAAAAGTAACAGCTCATCTTTGAGACTCCAACATGGATAAAAGCTGTCAGTGTTTTGCAGCCAGCCAGTGGAGATCACAGAGGTGTTCCTTGTTTGCCTGCTGCAGGTGCCTGCCTGGCTCCATGCAGTTGGTAAGATCTCTCCTCTGAGATAGAGACCTCCTGAAGGAATAGGACACTTAGCTTTCACTCCATCTGTCTTTCTCATGTTCCCCCTTCCCGAGGCTCAGCCAATTTGCACAAATGAAAGAGTTACTTTTATGCCTGGAAAAATCTGGAAAGTCCCTAAAGTGGCTTGGTTGATAGTGAAAGGTCTGGATTTCTGAGGTTTCTTGACAGGTTTTGAATACAAAACATATGAGCTCCAGTTAAAAACATGGACTGTCAGTAGCCAAATTGAGCTGCTATTTACTCGTGGTTTGTAAACTACCCAATCTTCCCCAGTTATGTAAATCACACTTCTTATTATGCTTGGGGACACCTAAGTTTTGAGACTGTTCCGCAATTTGACATTTGAGGCTTGATGGGATTTGCAATGCAACTGTCTCCCCTCCTATTGCTCTTGGAGGGCTCAAGCTGGTAGACTTCTCAGAGAAGGTCTAGCTGCTTGGGCCCCACAAAAAATACAGGGTCAGCCAACTTTGTTCAAGACAGTGGTGGTCATGATGAACATCCCATAGCTTCATGTTTGGACAACATGGCACAATTCCAAATTTTGCCTGACGTGCTCCCTAGCCATAGACTAGAGGCTGTCTTCAGAAGAAGCTCTCTCAGAGCTGTCAGATTTAATGTAATGAGAGACTGACTGTCTTAATTACTTGGGCACTTGCGTGGGATGTTAGTTCTGATCTCTGCTGAGAATTCTGATTAAACAGTCTTTAGAGAAGAAGTGCATGAACACACTGGGGTACAGCACGTAGTTCTTAACTGTGCTGATGTGCTAGATTCAGAAAGGGGTAGGACACATCTGTCCCCACTGTTTTATACCAGTGCACTTAGGCAGCTCCTTGCTGACATTTACAACTCCCATCTTGAGGTTCCTGATGGATCCTGTGCATCACAGAAGGAGTTTGAATAACTTGGGGCTATGCATTTGCCTATAGAAAGCAGTCATCTAAAACTTAAGGATCACAATAGTCTACTCTCAAGTCTAATGGTTCAACTTCAATCCCTTTGGGAATCTCAACCAAAGACACACTGAGAATGCAACTAGGAAGGCTTCCTACATTGTTAGTCATTAACTTAAAGCCTTTCCCCATTTTGTCTACTAAATACAAGTCTTGCTGATGTAGAAAATGTCATAAAATAGTGGTTTGGATTTTCTCTGAATGTTTGGGCTTTACAGGTAAGATTGGTTTGTTTCATCTTTTGGTTGAGGGTAGGCAGCTTCAGTTTGACACTACACTGATTTAGGATATAACCTTCTAGCAGTTGATATGGTGAGTTTAGGCCCTGTTGTCAGTGCATCTAAAAAGGTGCTGAGACAACCACTGTATAAATACGGGGAAAACAGTATCTGAAAACAACAGAATTATACCACTGTGACCAAGGATAGAATTTTGGTCACTAAGAGAAAGCTGCATTGAAGCCTCAGAGGGATAACAGGACTCTGGGTAATACAATATTTGTGTTTACAGAGCTTCAAAGGCAAACTTTAATGTTTAAAAATCTTGTACTGATTAAATTGTGATGGCTGGGAATATAATAAAAGTGTTTGTAGCTGAAGTATTGGAAAACATTTAGCACTGTTCTTCAAAACTCTACTAGCAAGTTCATTTTAAATCTCATTCACAGAACTACTGCCTAACACAGTAACAAATGCTTACTGATCCACAACATACTGGTACAGAGACCAGGACTATTCAATATATTCATCAACGACCTGGATGAGGGAACAGAGTGCACCATCAGCAAATTTGCTGATGACACAAAACTGTGAGGGGTGGCTGGCACACCAGAAGGCTGTGCTGCCATCCAACGAGATCTGGACAGGCTGGAGAGCTGGGAGGGGAGAAATGTAATGAAATGCAACAGGGGCAAGTGTAGAGTTTTACATGTGGGGAAGAACAGCCCCAGGTACCAGGATAGGTTGGGGATGGATCTGTTGGAGAGCAATGTAGGTGAGAGGGACCTGCTCCTCCTGGTAGACAGCAGGATGACCGTGACCCAGCGATGTGCCCTGTGGTCAAGAAGGCCAAGGGCATCCTGGGGTGTATTAGAAGGAGTGTGGTTAGTAGGTCAAGAGAGGTTCTCCTCCCTCTCTACTCTGCCCTGGTGAGACCACACCTGGAATATTATGTCCAGTTCCAGGCCCTTCAGTTCAAGAAGGACAAGGAACTACTAGCACAGGGCTACTAAGGGAAAGGGAAAGGGAGTGGAACATCTTCTTCATGAGGAGAGGCTGAGGGAGCTACGTCTCTTTCAGTTGGAGAAGAGGAGACTGAGGGGTGACCTTATTAATGTTTATAAATATGTAAAGGGTGACAGTCAGGAGGACGGAGTCAGGCTCTTCTCAGTGATGGCCAGTGATAGGATAAGGGGCAACAGGTGCAAGCTGGAGCACAGGAAGTTCCATGTGAATATAAGGAGGAACTTTTTCACTGTGAGAGTGACAGAGCACTGGCACAGGCTGCCCAGAGAGGTTGTGGAGTCTCCTTCTCTGGAGACATTCAAAACCCACCTGGATACATTCCTGTGTGACTTAGTCTAGGTGATCCTGCTCTGGTAGGGGGGTTGGACTAGATGATCTTCTGAGATCCCTTCCAACCTCTAGCATTCTGTGATTCTGTGACATATTAATACCATCAAGTATCTAATTTTCTACCGGACTGCACAGACTGGCAGCTGATGGACAGGAAATTATTTATCCTCCTATATTCCCTTTTGCCCTGTATTGCCCTTAAACCATTTTGTCTCTATGTTTCATTACAAAGTCATGTCTGCTTATACGTTGAACATGGTTTACAAGCAGTATTAGGAAAGATAAAGAAAGAATTATACTGAGGATATCAGACAAGAGCAGAGAATACCAAAATAAAGGTCTCGGATCCTGTCAGAAATCATGCTTGCTAATAACTGGAGGGTATGGTTTTGGAAAGATTATGTATTGGACCAGGCTGCAGCTTTTCAGCTAATTATTGTACTGTAATAGCACTTAACTGAGCTTACTTGTGGATCACAGCCCTGCTGTGCAGCATGAAAGAACAAAAGCAAGCCTTTACTTCAGAGGTCTTACATCTGGGGATATTTTTCATTTTGGTTTGGATTTTTGGCCCTGTGGGGTTTGTTTGGTTTTTGTTTGTTTGCTTGTTTGTTATTGTTTTTCCTAGCTAGATTACTGGGAGGTTTTGTCTCCTGCTCCCCCTTAAAACAAAGGCAGTTCTGGACTCTGACCTGTAAATACCTCTCAGTCTGAAGTAACTGTGAAGTCGGAATTCTCTAGTCATGTTCATTCATTAAATCCAGATCACCACAGACAGAGGCATGTTTTGTTTTCAGTGAAAGGGCTGCAATTTTTTTTCCATGAGAATTTTCAAAACTGAAAAAACCCACCCAAAACATTCTGATTTTCAGGTATTCAGTGGAGAATCAGACAGTAAGGCATACTGAGTAGTTTTCAGGAAGATAGATAGGAAAGTAGTTTTGGGTTGTTGTTTTTTTTTTTAAATTGTTGGGTTTTTAAACTGACAGCACACCAAGTAAGGTTAGCAAACCGAAAGACAAAGTATACCCTCGTAGTTCTCCTATCTTCAGAGTCAGTACAATCTGTGTTAAACCATCATTTACTCCTCTGATCAGGTATGAGTCAGCTGTGTCTTTAGTTCATTTTCACAGAGCTGCTCTGGATAGACAGTACTAAAGAGAAGCTTAATATATCTACTGAGCATTGGCATAATAGCTAACGAATTTTTTAATGGCAAGATATGATATTCAGCTTTTCAGCAGAAGGGCTTTCTTTGTAAAGGTCCTGGCAAAATCCTTTATGCTGCAGGGTCCCTTAGTCTGATCTGGCTGAGAACAAGATGGATCAACAGTGGCATAAAGCTATGGCCAGTAGCATGCACCCAGATAAAATTCCACACTTTATACTCCAAATCAACAGGTTAATAAATTTTTCTCCCTTCTTTCTATTCAGATGCTGCTTGACTTTCTTCCACCTAACTTCTGCTTAGTCCTGAAACACACGATAGTAACTACGTTGAAAAAATACACAATTGGTTATGGGCAAATATTGATGTGGAATAGCTTTATATTGTCTCCAGCCTAAGATTACCACAGGCTTTCACAACACTCTAAAACCATCAAACATCTCTGATAAAAACAGAATCTGATGCCAAGAGACATGTAAGGGAATACTGCAATATCTTCAATATTTCAAGAATGTATTTGAAGTTGCCTTATGGTCATACTAGGGAAAAAAAGTTATCCTACTAAACCATATGGTAATGTATGTTTTAGCTGCTAAAACACTGTCAATGTTTTATTAAAGATATAATAAATATCTGGTATTACTATAAACTACCTTCCTCCACCACAAAGCTTAGTTATCCTCCTCTCTAATGATTGTAAGACGGGACAGATGGGTTGGTGCTAAACCCACCATAAATATGAATTAGGATCTTGCAAATAAATTGAGAAGGCGTCACTCCCTCCTTTTGAGTGCTCTTTTTGATCATGAAGGGAATTAGGAAAGAATACTAGTAGATGAGTTAAAAATTAAAGGTAAAGACAATAATTAGGAATTTTAACATAATTGGGAGACTATTCAATTTTTCTAAACAGAAAATCTATTGATTTGATAAAGAGATTCAGAATAGAAAGGGTTTTTTTTAATATTGTGTTGTAAAATAGTTGGGAGGAACTTGAAGAAATCATCTAGTGCAACCTCCTGCTCAAAAAGCAGGCTCAGCCCTGAGGTCAGACCAGGCTGTTCACAGCTTTATCCAGTTTGCCTTTGAAGGCTTCCAAGAATGAAGGCCAATCAGCCTCTCTGGGCAACCTGTTCCATGGCTTTACTTTCCTCAGAGGGAAGAAAAAGAAACAAAAATCTCTGTATCTATTGTCAGTTAAGGAAATACAGTAAACCAATAAAAATGAAGAGTGCAGGGTCACACACTGCAGCCATACTGCTCATGAACAGATGTACAGAGAAGGCTCAAGCGCCTGAAGTGGTAGTGAGAAGCTACATCCAGCATCCAGCAAGGACAGTCAGGCCGTTCCTCCGTATCATCTGAATACAGGTGCCTGAAAGCTGGCAGAGCCCATGTGTCTGAGCATATGCTTGCTAACAGCTGCCTGAGTTCTGGCTGGACATTTGCTTACTGGTACTTGTCACACAACCATCCTCTGCCAGAGCTCAGAGAAAGAGGCATTTCAGGCTCATGAGGTCCATGTACCCTGGTCCAGCTACTCTCTGCTCCTGCTCACCAAGGCAAGAGCACCACGTGTTGGCTGAAGATTGTGCCACTGGGCATGGATTTCAGCCCAAACTCTAACTTGTGGCATTTAAATTTTTTTCTTTTTTTTTTTTTTTTTTGCAAATCCACTTCCAAATGCATGAAAACATTGCAGAAGTAACGTTTATGGATTAGCCATTGAAGCAAAGGAAGCTGTTGGAGAAGGGAGCAGGGGAAGCAACAACAGTATATACAAACAGATATTGCTGGATGATGTTTGAGTATGTGCCCTAAACTTTGCAAATGTAAAGAAGCTTTCCTTACCTGTTGTGGAATTTAAGACAAACAAGCAATACAACTGTGTGACGGCGCAGACAGAATGTGATAAAGGTTTAAAAGAGGAACTTCATAGTGATGATTATGACTAGAAGTTCTAAAATACAGGTAGTGGAAAGGGACGTTAAATATATAGTGGAAAACAAATGGCTAGCAGCGTTAACAGAATTCATAAGGATTTCTAAAAATGTATGTGGAGAAAAAGGATTCCTAATAATGATTCATTCCTCGGAAGATGACAAATTCAATAGTAATAATACATGATAAGATATACTTAATGAATATTTTTATCCTGTATTTATATAGAGATGGAACAACGCATTCATGTCTTGCCAAAACAGTGAAATACAGCTTATTCCAGTGGTAAGAGAGCTCCAGAACACCCTGTGAAGACAAGCTGTTTTAATCAGAGAGATCTGCTAACTTGTAAGCAGTTTTAGGAACTGATTTAGAAGTTGCCCGGACTGCTGGACTTAATTGTTGGTATTTCTCGGAATTCTGGAAAAGCTCCACGTAAGATAATAAGAGGCCATATGGGACAAAAGAAAGTAGAACATCTTCAGTGATTACAGAGTTATTATGGTAATTTCTATCCTAAGCAAATTAATTAAATGGCTGATACATGAACTCAGGCAATAAATGACAAAAAGAAGATAGAGATATAATTCAACATGCTATTACTTTTTCTTCAATGAGATTGCAAGACTGCATAAAGATAATCACTTTTTTATGCAGCTTACTTGGATCTCTCAGTAGTGTTTGTCTTAATACTGCATGGTATTATTATTTAAAAATAGTTATGTTACAAAATCAATACAACAAATTTTAATTGCTTGAAATCTAGGCAGTAGATCTTAAAGTGTGACTATTAATGAGAAGCTATTGAAAAAAGGGTACGTTTCCTAAAATTATGAACCTAATGCCGTTCCATATTTGTTTGACTTGAAGGAGGCTATAACATCATGGCTGAAAATGATGCAGAGGAAGCAAAGGCAGAGAATGGTAAACAGTTAGTAGGATTTTTAGAGAAGTCACAGAAATTTTGCCAAAGTCAGGGTACATTGCTTGGAAATAAAGACATCAGGTAATTTTAGAGAAAGAGGGATAAAATATGTGCAAGAACCACAAAGGTTCAAGGTTTAAAATCAGAGCTAGATAAATTCAA
The DNA here is from genome assembly GCA_027925045.1 of Hypotaenidia okinawae. Lineage (NCBI taxonomy): Eukaryota > Metazoa > Chordata > Aves > Gruiformes > Rallidae > Hypotaenidia > Hypotaenidia okinawae. Next base: position 97,884,783 of record BSDF01000002.1, on the reverse strand, counting down.
CTGAGCAATCAGACAGCCTCAGGAAGCAGAGGGATTCTTTCAGACTTGAAATTAAGATTGAATATTATCCCAAAGTTACAGAACCAGAGAATCACAGACTGGTTTGAGTTGGAAGGGACCTCAAAGACCATCTACTTCCAACCCCCTGCCAGGCAGGGACACCCTCCCCTAGACCAGGTTGCCCAAAGCCCCACCCAACCTGGCCTTGAACACTGCCAGGGAGTGGACAGCGACAGCTTCTCTGGGCAGCCTGTGCCAGGGCCTCACCACCCTCACAGGGAAGAATTTCTTCCTCATATCTAATCTAAATCTGCCCTCTTTTAGTTTAAACCCATTACCCTTTGTCCTATCACTACATGCCCTTGTAAACAGTCCCTCTCCATCTTTCCTGTAGGCCCCTTTAGGTACTGAAAGTATCCAAATGTATTTCACTCTAATTAATACTTTATTTGGCATCATAAATCAGTTACAGAGCTGTATTGTGCAGTATTTCATCTACAATGACCAAAACAGGATGCTGGAATACAAAGCATTAGAAGGAATTAAATTTCTTATTCTTAGCGACCTTTACCATTTTGAACATGCATCAGTTTTCTTCTGTATCCACCATAAAATACTGATGCTTTCATCCTTAGCAAGGTTAGCTGAGGGCCATATGCTAAAAACTGCACACTACTCTAGTGGTCAGTAACATTAGTTATAGCTTAAAGACCCCTCAGTTAACACTTACAGGCTAAAAGTAGGATTTGATACACAGAGCAACACCCAAACTGTAAATATACCTTGAACTTGAAAGTCTGTCTCTCAATAAATAAATAATAACTAATGGTAATAATACATCAGCAACACAATGGAACGTCCAACATATGTACACCTAGAGATTAATGTTAATTAACCAGTAATTATCAGTAAGAGGGGAATCAAACTGTGAGGTCTAGTATGTGGTAAAACACCCTAGAGGAGTTCAGTCCATCCTTAATCTGGTATTGTTCTGGCTGAGATCAGAAAAATAAATCATAGCACTCACTGATAACAGACGACCAGCAAGTTTAAAGTGTTACTTCCAGAATATACAAAATAAATACACTCTTCAACCATGTCTACATCATCAGAGATAAAAGCTAGACATACTGCAACTACTGGTCACCATGTACACACAGACAGACCTGGACTTTTATCTTGCCTTTTAGGAACTGAGGTCCTAAAAGGCTAGGGTCACTAAGAAGACTAACACCATGGCAAAGGCAAGATTTAGGATGGGTATCTTCCTATTATTCTCTGGTCACCAGGTCTGAGGCATGTGAATCCAACAACTGAGAAGCCTTCATGCAGTTAGGAAGCATTTCCTCACAACCATTCAAAGGCAGTCAAAGAATTGTGAATCCAAATTCTAAAGTTTGCTTACTTTAATGCAGAAAGAATCTGTACAACCTGGTGAGTAATGTCTTCCCTTTTCTTTGCCTTGCCTTGCCTTCCCTTCCCTGCCATACCCAGAGTGATTTATTCACCACATCAGCATATTTAAATGACCAGAATGGACATTATGGCTTTGTATCTTCATGCTAGAAAAGAAAATTACTTTTAGGTCACTTTTTTTTTAGTATTCTCATTCTGAGATAACAAGAGGTGACTGTAAATAACTGTGGCCTGAATAAATCATTAAGCCACTTCACCTTAAATATTGCATTGTATTTTAATTAATGATCGTAGCTCTTCACTGTAAAGTATGCTAAATTAGAGGTAGGTATTTTACTATTACCAAGTGAGGAATTCCATATTAGATACAGCTCTATAAAGTGATACAGCAACATGAGAGGTTCTGGTTTTTGTTCTGAAGGCAAAGTATGTGTGGTGAACACAAACATCTTTGGTGATGAGATAAAATGCGTCAATCACGTTGTCCTCACATAACTCACCACAGCAATTATTTAAGTGATACATAAGAGTAGATTCCTTTTTCATATGCAGCGATTTGTGTGATAAAAGGGCATGGGTGTAATAAAAAGTGTGCATTTCACTGGTGGTTATGAAACACTGTGTGCCTGAAATAAGCAGAGTGAGTAATGCCAAATGGCATTTGCGAACTTAAACAAAGTGAGTCACGTATCTTGTAGAAAACAGTACGACATGCTTGCCAATACCTGCCACCAAATCAGTCTAGGGCAAAGGACCAGTGGGAACAATGCAGTTTGATCACTGTCCAGCAGGACTCACACTTGAGAGAAACTTCAAAGAAAATTACCTAAGAACGCATTTTTTTAAATATATGATGTCATTTTCCCTCTTTAATAAGAAATGGCAGATTTTTAATTGAAGGCATGGCTGAAGTTATTTTGGGAAAAAAAAAAACCAACAAGCTCAATCAAACAAACCCACTGTTCATTTGAATCCTGTGGTATATTTTAAAGGAATTTTTATTGAATTTGTTTATTTACGCTGCTCTAAGTGAACCAAACATATTTACTTGTTTACTTTTCAAACAGAACCACAGGGAAACACATCTCCTGTACTTGTATAAGGAACACTGGCAAATTCTACCTGGGAGAATACAAAATGAACTGTTCCAAGTTTCTACACAAGAAGATTAGAAAATAGCAAAAGTATGGGAAAAAAATGTTCCTTTTAACAAATTTCCTAAGGAAAACCTTGCAAAATTAAATGTGCAAAGTGAAAAGCACTCTCCCAAGTGGAGAACAGAAATTTATTGACAGGTATCTCAAACAAGTAATGAAGTAATACACTAGAAAAGGGATGAGAAGTTAAGAACTTCATCCCTGAAGATGAATGTCCTAACAGATACAAACCTTCACCACACAGAATATAAATATTGCAATAAAGTTTACAACCTCATCAGCAATTGGATAGTAAAGCTATGCTTTCCAGTTTAGCCATGTCTCTTTGGAATATGTGGCTTTAAAAAGAGACAAAATCAGCAACTGGGATAAACAAAAGAAAGAAATATAAGCAGGAATTTCACAAGCCCCCACCTCCATGTGTGGACTTGCAGATGGGCTCTGCTACGACACACGTGCTTTGACAGCCTCAAGGAGCCCTTGTTCCTTTTTGTTTGTCCCAGTCTGGTTGGAGCTACACTAGTTCACTGGTGTGCAAAGAAGCTCCAGATACAATCTGTGCTTGTACAATTTGGGGTGGTGTGCTGTGTTTTTGCATAAAGTATGATATTTTATGCCGACAGACACAGTTGTATTTTACTGTGGTTCCTGTGCTGGTCAGTGTCACCTCTGGTAACTTCTGGCGACCTTGCCATCAAAATAAAAATCAAACCAAAATGATGTTGTGCCACATGCTGAGGTTACAGTGAATACGGGGCCACTCAGAGCTGCCCAGTAAGATATGCTGAGATGTGGACTGTCTCCTAATTCCTGATCATTTTGAAGGGGATGAATTATGGCCCAGCTCTTAGTTTCACAGCCTGCTTTGACATTCTTCTTAAAATAGACATCTACACCTAAAGTTGCCATTTGAATTACCCTTCCCTTTCTTTTCTCTTTCCCTTTCTTTTTTCTTTCCCTTTCCCTTTCCCTGTCCTCTTTTCTGAAAGGAAGTCTTCCTTTTGATTAGTAGCTCCAGGATCAGAGCTTCTACCTGGGGAACTAGAGAGACATGGTGGCCTGAAGGCACTTGCCAGAAGGCCAATCTGACCACAAAGCTACTCACTGTTCAAAATTAAAAGAAAAGAAAACAAAACAAAAACTCTCATCCCTTCCCATTGAAGTTCATACTGCGTATTTAAAGATCTTTCAGCCTGAAAAAAAGCAGCATGAAAAGCAGCAGGACTCTGCAGCCCAGCAGAGTGGTCATTTGCTGTGGAGAAGGAAGGGGAGTACTGCAGGCATCATCAGCTCCCTCTCCCTGACTTCCCTCAGGGCAGCAGCACCAACCACGATGAGTGGAAGCAGCTGCCCAGTCCTTCACGGGTGTCCTGACAAACAGGCACGCTACAAACACACAGAACAGATTGAACCCTTTGGGCAGTGTAAACTAATGTTTATCTAGGTTTAGGATCCAGATGGGGCTAAGCTCACGATAGGTGTTCAACTGGTCATTGCTGTCAAAATCAGATGTTTTTAAAACCTTGAGGCTTAGGAGCTTTTAATCACAAATAGTCACCTTTGCAGGTGGGTTTTCATTTGGGTTTTCTTCTTTTTAAACCATGGAGGTTCAAGGTTCCTGGCTTCTCTTTTGTAAATGAATCTTTTTTGTGGAGATGGGCCTCGGTGACAAAAGGGTTATTTTGATTCAAGCTCCAAATTCATCTTGCTTCTTCTGTGATTGTTCCTGCAGGACATTGGCTACTCAGAGGCGTATAGCTAGAATAATCCAGTTCCACCTTTTTGGAGAACCTAAGGGAATTAAGATGATCGGGCTTCTTTATTTACACAGTTGTCTTATTCATGGACCCATCTTTCTCCAGTTTTATTTCTTGGTTTGCAGTAGAGCTATAATATTCGGCGTAAGGGCTATAAGAGTCTTATGTTATTGCATCCATGTACTCACATATTACCACCTAAATGAACTTCACAACAGGTCTAATTGTAAAAGATGTATTCAAGGAAGTTTTAACTCACTCCCAGCCGTCAGGAAAGCAAATATTGTTCAGTTCATGCCTGTCAGTGAGGAGCAGCTTGAAGTCAGTGTTGTGCACTGAGCTATACTTACCATCAGCAGCCCTTTGTAAGCGTAGACAATCCCAAGCCAAATTGTCATGTGAGTGTTTTCACAGTGTTCCAAGATTGGCCGGATGGAGATATCTCTGCCCGCAGGGTCCGGCTGCAGAAATAAAAGGTGGAATATTTGGATTCAGGTTTTATTTGGATTCAGACCTCAGAGGTACTTAAATCTATTTTCATTAGATTGAGGATGTGCAGAGCACAGAATTGACAACTTTAAAGTAACTTGTGGTGACCGCAGACCCGTGGACCTGCAAAAGAATACAGTGAAAAGCAAAGATCTGAGGAGAACAACTGTGTGACAGCTACCACCCGGTGAGGTCACCTCTACTGCAAACCAGAAAGGAAAAGTCGGAAGTCACTCTGTCTTTAGCAGTGTCAGTCACATTTATCAGCTTCAGGACATCCAATTTTTCTACAAGGCAAACAGCTTGAATGCACAGGCACGAAAATAAATGCGCTTAAAGTCATCCCTTCTTTCACCTGCGGTTCTTGTGTCACTGGCAAACGGCTGATAAACAATGTATGAAACACTGCTGTGTTTCAGGGCTTTTCTCATTGACAACCATGGGCTAAATCAGAGCCCAGTTATTACGGAAACGACACCAGTAGCTTAGGAGAGAGTATAAATCATCGAAAATCTGGAAAAACGTCCTTTAGAGCAAGTGAACATCTATGCAAAATTTAATACTGCTGGAAGCTTTGTGGCTTTCCATTTACTTCAAAAAGGAGACTGTATAAAAGTGCAGAATCAAGAGGACTTGCAGTCTATCAGGACTGTTCGTATGAAAGAGAAGTTATAATCAAGACTCAGAGAAACCTGGAAGAACAACCCCTGACCTCCCCACCCCCCTTTTTTTACAACAGGAAAAGAAACCCAGCTGACATGAAGTGCAAATGGGTACTAGCTCCTATGCTGCCTGCATTTAGATATTAGGGCATTCCAACCACTTTTAAATGTTGTACACTGTGTAACAACACAAGGTGTCTCTTGTATGTGATTTTAGGGGATCCTGGTTTAATTAGGTACCACAGCAAACTCCCATTGGCTACTTGGAGCTGCGTGCACTTACAGTCCCTTTTATTTTTCAGAATACCTTGAAATACCAGAATCCATTTTTCCTTTCTACTTGCAAAGACTGGATCTGAACTTCAGCTAAACTGAGATTAACCCAGCCATAACTTTCTGTACCTCATTTTCCCAGTACTTCGCAATTTCCTCTTTCCCTGTGCAATTTCCCATGTGTAAAATGTCTCATGCAGAGAATAATCATTATTATATGAGCTAAGGAAAAATCACATTTTCAGCAACTGAAACATAGAATTATGTGTGTAAGGACCTTAGAGAGACCTGAATAGTATCTTAAAGCTTATTCTAGCTGCCTCTGATGCTGATATGAATTTTATTATGGATTTCAGTGGTCACAGCATTAGTCCACGGCTCAGGTTTTTTCCATCAGTCTTTTTGAAGTTCTCATACACTGTAAAAAGAAATGTAACAAACAGGAGGTAGACACAGAGGGGACAAAAGCCACCTAAAGAACCTTGTGCTATGCCTACTGCAGAGATTTTTTTTTCCTCTCTGAGTATAGTATGTCAATTGTTAAATCCCTCATGGTCTAGAATTATGTAAATTCTGTAAAATTTAAGCCTGTAGCCATCAGAACATATTTTTTTTTTTTCTTCTTCACATTGGGCAGTCAGCACAGGACTGTCTCTTCATTTCCCCAGCTCAGCATCCTTTCTGCCATGTATTCCCCCTATTTCAGTTTCATACTTTTATGAAAGAAGGAAGATTACAAATAATGTAGACTTCCACTTGGTGCGATGGACAATGTCATGGTTTGTTTCCTATGTCCCTGGATTAAAACCTCCACTTGCACTAGATTGAAGGATTCCAGCACTTTTAACCAACTCTGAGTATCACAGAATCATAGAATCACAGAATATCCTGAGTTGGAAGGGACTCATAAGTATAATTAAGTCCAACTCCTGTCTCTACACGGGGCCAGCCAAGTCAGAGCATGGGACTGAATGCATTGTCCAGACACTTCTTGAACTCAGCCAAGCTCAGTGCTGTGACTATTTTCCTGAGAAGACTGTTCATGGACTTCTTCCTAACATCCAACCTAAACCTTCTGTGTCTTGTCTTCATGCTGTACCCTTGGGTTCTATCACTGGTCACCAAAGAGAGAAGATCGGCACCTGCCCCTTTGCTCCCCTTGTCAGGAAGCCATAGACTGCAATGAGGTCTCCCCTCAGCCTCCTCCAGGCTGTACAAACCAAGGGACTTCAGCCTCTCCTCGTAAGACTTCCCCTCCAGACTCTTCACTGCTCGTTGCCCTTCTCTGGACTCTCTTCGATAGTTTTGTGTCCCTCTTGTACTGTGGCACCCAGAACTGCACACAGGACTTGAGGTGAGGCCACACCAGTGCACTGTGGAACAGGACAATCCCCTCCCTGGACCAGCTGGCAATGCCATGCTTGATGCACCCCAGGGGTACGGCTGGCCCTCCTGGCTGCCTGGGCACACTGCTGGCTCATGGCTAACTTGCTGTGGTCCAAGACCCCCAGATATCTCTCAGTATGGCTGGTCTCCAGCATCTGACCCCCTGTCTGTGTGTGCAACCAGGGTTGCCCCTTCCCAGGTGCAGAATCTGACACTTGCCCTTGTTAAACTTCATGCTGTTGGTGATTTCCCAGCTCTGTCCAGGCCTCTCTGTAAGGCTTCTCCACCCTCAACAGAGTCAACAGCTCCTCCCAGTTTGGTGTCATCTGCAAATTTACTGAAGACACCCTCTAGTCCTGAGTCCAGGTCATTTATGAAAATATTAAAAAGAACTGGGCCTAAAATGGAGCCCTGGGGAACCCCACGAGTGAGACCTGGGCAAAAAATTTCTGCTGAAATTTAAACCAGAACTTGTTTTCACATACTATTAGAAAGAAGTCACATCATCTCAGTAGGTAGATTGTCAGATTTTATGAGGCAATGATAGTTTAAAGCATGTTAATTAAGTAAAACAGTGTGTTCAGACTTTCTATGTGACATGAGAAAGTCTTGTGCAGTGCTCAAGGGGGAGCAGGAAAAGAGAGAACCGACTGCCACATCAGCAAATGTCTGCATGGGGCAGTGCTTCTTTCAAAGCCCCTTCCAGATCTGCAAGGTGGTAGTATTTTAAACAAAATTTCACCGAGGTCTTGTGCGTTTGGAGTTCAGCACTGGCAGGTAGCAGCAATTCTACGGCGAACTGATTTTGCTGATTACTTACCGCTACTGAAAAATGACATTCCTGTTTTACTGCTTTTAATTTGCCATTCTGCTTCTCCCCTGATTTTGCATGAATTAACTAATCATAGCAGAAAAAAAGCTGGGTTAAAAAAACATATGATATTTTCCAATGTCAAAAGAATTTTTGAAAACTCTACAATTACAGCTGAATGGAGCACTTCACTGACCTCTCTAATCATCCACCATTTGTGCACTTTGTTACCGCTTTAGAGAGGATGACAACATAAATGCTACCAGTGATTATATATGTACTGGAAATTTGCCCTTTCCTTTTATAGAAAACAATCTAAATGCCCTTCAGATGTCATTCTCAAAAGCCCAAAGACCTCCTATCTTGTGATTAGGCTGAAGCCTTCCTACCTCTTCTGAAACCTAATAAGGTTTCTGACACTGACATAAATTTCTGGAATGTTTTCAACAGTTCAACATAAACAGTTTAATCTGTTCACTTCACACAAGAGTTGTGTATCACTGTCAGTAAAACACTTGTTTTACATTGGTTCTGCTAGGTCTAGAAAGCAACCCAAACTGGTAAACAGATTACCTACAGGCTGGCAGGTCCTCATCATAACAGGTGAGTGATGTCTTCAGTGGGTACTGCCAGAGGCAGGTGTGAAGCTAAAAACCACATGAAAAAAGCAGGGAAATTTTCAGGACAGACCAAGGCATGGACAATGACAGAGACTGCTGAGTGCCTCTGCCTTCCTGCACCTCGAGATAAGTCCAACCATTAACCTGACGCTGTCAAGCCCACCACTAAACCATGTCCTTAAGCACCACATCTACATGTCTTTTTAATACCTTGAGGGGTGGTAACTCAGTAACTTCCCTGGACAGCCTGTTCCAATGACTGATGACCCTTTCAGTGAAGAAATTTTTCCAAATACCCAATCTAAACCTCTCCTGGTGCACTTGAGGCCATTTTCTCATGTCCTATCACTTGTTTCTTGAGACACTGACACCCACCTGGCCAAAACCTCCTTTCAGGTAGTTATAAAGAACAAGAAGGTCTCCCCTCAACTTCCTTTACTCCAGGCTAAAAACCCCCATTCCCTCAGCTGCTCCTCATAAGATTGTGCTCCACCTTTGTTGCCCATCAATTGCACCCTGATGCTTTCATTCATCAATGAGAAAACCAGAATATCAGGTCTCAGCCTTTTCCAAAGACGAATATAAAACATAAGGTACACAGTTGCAGCTTCTCTTTACTAGGTTTGAAATAAACTGTGCTGTTCCCATAGTATAGGAAAATACAGGATCATACTCTCCTGTCGTGCTGAAAAAATGGTCTTTGTATGCCACCCCACTCTCTGTTTTATCTCCCCTTTAAATGGCTTCTATCTAGCTGGCATAATGACTGTATACTATCGCTAGTCTGCAGCACGAATTAGACATCTCTGGCATGTTTAATTTGGCACATTCAACAGTCATATGGAGCTGAAATGTGATTTGTTATCTGAAAATCCAGATTTTGCTAAATTAGAAGATCATCCTTACTTCTTTTTTAATTCATTTTTTTTTTCTGCCCAAGGATAATTGTAGTTAGTTTGTACTATAAAGTCATTAAGAATTTAAATTTATGGTCCCATTGTAACAGGCCCTCTCCTGTGCTAAATTGCATATCCAGGTGCAAAGGTGTTCCACAAAAGGATTCATACAGTTTGTTGCATGCATAGTATTGTAGTCAAGCTCTCAGTTACTGATGGAAAGAGAAGGATCAGAGACTGGCTACTATATTTGAAGGTATTTGAGGGTATTTTTAGAGAAAAACAGAGATAGAAAAAAAGACATCTGCCAGGAAACTGATCCCTTTTGTTTCATGTATTTTTTACTTTGTATAGTCATTCTTTCCATGACAAATGCAATACTAAACTGGGGAAGCTCACTTGGAGTAGCTTCCAATTAAAAATTTGGTAGGCAACTTAGAATAAAAACTTGTTTGTCCTTGTTCATATCTGAGCTTGGGTTCAGAAACATTACAGATCACATCATATCCTATATTGCAGCTCAGCCAAGTACAAAATTGTTACTGGATTCTTGCAGTCCAGTGACCAATTTAATTTTTCTTCAATATTAATTGAGAAGCTCGGTCATTTCTGTAATACTCTAACAATCCAGGACAGTGATTGATTAAAAGCCTTTTTCTTCACATTTTTCTTTGATTCAGAGTCACGGGACTATTTGGCCATGGAACAGAAAATCAGCGTTTAAAAGGTGAGCAAAGTCCTTTTTCAGACAGTAAAGGCTGTTTTCCGGTATAGGAATGCAGGATTCTGTTAACAGAAGCAGGCTTTCAACTAAATAACTATCCTTACACCTGGCTGCTTCATGACTCTTGCAAAAGAAATGAGAAACATAAATCTTCTGACCTCTGGAGAAGATAAAGACGAGGCTCTGAGCAACCACAATGTCCATTACGTCCAGTATGAATACTTGGTGCTCTCTCACACAGGCCTCAAGGACAAAATTATTTCAGAGTAGAATTTAGATTTAAAAAAACCAACATTTAAATAATGTTATTTATATTTGTAATCACTTTTACAGTTGATGACTATGACTGCAGAACTGCAGCAAGATAGCATGCTACATCAGTTGTTATCTGGGTAGAAAAACTTCTTGTGAGAATGAAAGTTTAGGAATGTTACTTTTTTTTTTCCATAATCTGAGGTGGAAGACAATAGCTTATTTCATTAAGTAGTTACGATTGCTTGAGCCCCATATCTGTTGATATACTTAATTGGCACAGAAACAGTAGATTAACATTCATGGTACTATCAGAAAGGGAGCTGTAACCTCATTTCTGTACATGAGGAGGAGTCACCATATGAAGGTTGAGCAAATTGCCTAGAAAATCTGAGAGGAATTCAGTCTATTGTGCCTTACTTCTTTGAGTTAGAAAAAACATATCTCCTTCTTGTAACTATGATGCAGTATAAAAATTCTCACTCCCGTTTTTATTGCTCCAGAGATAGAAGCAATATTTTGCATTAAATTAGACTTAGGAATTTTTAGAACTAAATTTAAAAATTAGAAATTTACCAGAAAAAACATCGAAGGAAACTTTCTTTATTTAATCTTTTTTGTTTGTTTGCTTGGAAAAGGATCAATTTTAATAAATTTAATGACTTGGAATTACATTTAAAATCAGTTTTGCAATTCCTTATGATGTCCTCCTCCAAAATTACTTAAAATAAAAATGTGTGATTTTTTTAGATTGTGACTTACTTTTAAAACAGCATTGGTTTATATTAACTGTATAAATTAAAAATAAATTACTGTCATTTACAAGTGATGTAAATAAGAAAAAAAAATTGCTCTGTATTTTGTGAAAGTTTTAGAAACCTTAAGTTTATCTTAGGTTGTAACACAGAATGTTCCATCCACTTCAAGTACTTTAATGCATGAGGCCAAGGATCTCCAAGATAGGGATCTCTTGGAAAGAGTCCAGTGGAGGCTACAAAGATGATTAAGAGCCTGGAGCATCTTCCCTATGAGGAAAGGCTGAGTGAACTGGGACTGTTCAGCCTGGAGAAAAGAAGACTGAGAGGGGACCTGATTAATGTTTATAAATATCTGAAGTGTGGGACACAGGGGGAAATGGCCAGCCCCTTTTCAGTGGTCTGTGGGGACAGGACAAGGGGCAATGGCTGCAAGTTGGAGCACAGGAAGTTCCGCACCAACATGTGGAAGAACTTTTTCCCAGTGAGGGTGACAGAGCCCTGGCACAGGCTGCCCAGGGGGTGGTGGAGTCTCCTCCTCTGGAGATATTCAAGACCCATCTGGATGCCTGCCTGTGTGACCTGTCCTAGGGAACCTGCTTCGGCAGGGGGTTGGACCCGATGATCTCTGGAGTTCCCTTCCAACCCCTACAGTTCTGTGATTCTGTGAAACTGTGATTGCTTTTTGACATTTCCAATGGTTACACAGCTATGATGAGTAATGCAGCAACGCAGCATAGCATTGTTTGAACTATAACCCCACCGCTTAGGCTTAGGTGGGAACGAGGTGGGACAGCAATCAGCCTTGGGCCCAGTACACCCCTTCTTACCTAACCCTCAGGAGAAGTGGCTCGGGGTATGGTGGTGGTGGGGAGTACTCCAGAAAAGGATTTGCACAGAGCTGTGGAATGATGTGTTTCAGGATGCAAGGTTTCAGGTAGATCTGACTACACTCTCCCTTGCCCCTGTGACGTGATGTGACAGATACCCTGTAATCACCCTGGGTAACCTATAGATATTTTCTGCTTCATTAATTTTCTTGTTATACTGAAATTCATCTCTTCACCTCAGCCAATTGACTGCTCTTAAGCATTATCTGGCTTCACGAGAACTTCAAAAATTAAATGCTTCCAACAGTTCAGAAGAAATCCTATTTACATTGTAACTCCTAAAAAATCCTCATTCCAAGTGGTATTTTAGCATAGAATACATATGGGACACAAATTCTGTAATGGTTCACTAGCTAGAAATCATTGCACAAGAAAATGACATTTTGCTGGAATACCAACATGTATATCCCATATTTTTATCTGGTTACCCCCCTACCACCCCATCCCCAATTTGTTTTTCTAAAACATAAACAAGATGTACAACGTAAGCCAAGGAAAAAAGTACTAACATAGTTGGGCGTTCCAGGGCATTAATGTAGTATTAATGTAGTTATTTTATATCACTCAGCTTGCTATGAATAGAGGTCTAATTTTACAAGTGGATGGGAAGAAAGAAAGGCAGAAAAGAAACACATTAGAGTGAACTGCTGTAATTCCTACTGCCCCAAAACAGTAAGGTCTGGTAATACAGTCACAATGATAGTCACACTGTAATAACTTTAAACCAAACCTACTTTCTAGCTCTCCATCTGTCTCTTGTACAAATAATTCCATAAAGCAGTAAGCATCCATACTGTAAGTTAGTGTGATTGAAGATGATAAAATGCTAGGAGAGCTTTTTATAAACTCTTGTATTGTGACTATGTCCATACATTTATTTGTAAAGAAAATCTCTCGGCAGCATTATTTATAACATCACTTTACTTAATGATTTTTATTTTGCTGTTGTGGCGCTTCATTTTTATTTAAATGAAACTGTTTTCTGAGAGCCAAAATGTTCCCAGAGATTTCTTGGTATTTTTATTAATATCATCCCCTAATCCAAGCAGTTTCATTTATTTGCATTAACATGAAATACAAAATAATAGATTAGGCTGAATAAAGAAACCCCTGTGATCCCTGCAAACAAATGCAGACTAGTGATGAAATGGAAAAGGCAAAATTCTCTTGTATCATGGAGTGTTTCAAACAACTGTGACTAAGACTTCCCACTGCACTCAGCAATCTCTTCACTAGAAATTTTACATCGTATTATTCCCTCAGAGGATGTTGCCCCAATTACATATCTAGGGACTGGATAACGAAACATTCCTGTATATGTGCATGGAGGCAGAGGGATAAGTGTTACAAAGGCTTAATAAAGCCCCCTCAGCGGTAGAACACATGTCTTTCTTTAAAAGGAGGGCAAAAGGCCAAGATACCTAAGGAAAGCAGTTTAGAGGAATGAAGACCTTTGTTATAAACCAGACCCCTCTGCACTGTGCAGATTCTTCCAGAAATACACACTCACTATTGGCTTTATAAACTGAGGAAGAGTATTTTCCCTTCCTTTCCTGTGAAGCTGCCCAGAATCGTGGCCAACAAGCTGGACATGCAGTTTCTTCTAGTTTATTTTTCCTTTCCTAACTAAATTTCCTGCTACACTGGAGGCCATGCCAAACACTCTTCTTGGTGGCTGGAACAATTCAACACTTCCTTGCTTATGGTAATGGAAACAGACAGCGTTAATAAGAGAGCAGGAGCACCTCTCCAATGATGATATGCTGAGAGACTTGGGCTTGTTCAGCCTGGAGAAGAAAAGGCTCCAGGGAGACCTTATAGTGGTCTTCCAATACCTGAAGGGATGTACAGGAAAGCTGGAGAGGGGCTGTTTGTAAGGGCATGTAGTGATAGGATGAGGGGCAGTAGTTTTAAACTAGAGCAGGGTGGGTTTAGATTAGACATTAGGAAGAAGTTCTTCACTACGAGGGTGGTGAGACACTGGAACAGGTTGCCCAGAAAGCTGGTGGAGGTCCCGTCCCTGGAGACACTCAAGGTCAGGCTTGATGAAGCTCTGCACAACCTGATTTAGTTATAGGTGTCCCTCCTTACTGCAGGGGGTTGGACTAGATGACCGCTATAGAGGTCCCTTCCAACTTAACTCATTCCACGATTCTAGGATTCTATGAATGTGGAAGTACATAAAATACATAGGGAACGGTAGTGCAAAAATGCAGAGGACAGCCAAACTGTTAGGGTGGCCCCAGCTGGAACCAAACTGGAGGCTCTTTTTGCAGATAATAGAATCATAGAATGTGTTAGGTTGGAAGGGACCTTTAGAGGTCATCTAATTCACCCCCACTGCAGTAAGTAGATCAGGCTAATCAGGGTATCATAAGCAAGGGTGCGACTTATCATTCTTTCTGTTACACCTAGAGAAACAGGATTTAGAACTTTTCCTGTAATAAGCTAGAGTTGCAGTCAGCAGCTAACAGAACCTACCATTGGTTTCTCCTCCCAATGAGAAAAACTCTCCGGTCCTCAACTGTGCCCAGCTATTTTGGCCAAGAAGGGTAACATTCTCAACTCTTTTTACCATCTTTCTGTTTAGTGCTTTAATCCTTTGATTTATGGATTCTGACAGTATTTCTTAATGTGACTATTTACATTGCAGTGACAACAAGTCTTTATGCAGAAAGTGAAAAATTCATTGCCTAAGAAGATTTAAAATCATACATATGAGGTGTAGGAGAGGAGTGAAGAATAAAGAAAGGTTGTATGGCCTTTTCAGAGGTAAGTGGAGACCATTGTACCCCTATGCAGGTATTGATAAATTGATAGTTTCTGGGCTGTGACAAATAAAAAGGATTATTTCCCAACATAAGGAACATTTTAATTTCCTCACCTATTTTTTTATACTCTCAAAAATTATTAGATGATGGTCCATCAACCCAGTACTGGAGGATTTTGTGGCTATTATTATGACTGCACTGAAGCATTAAGTGGAGGTCTTTCCTTTGTTTTAAAAATTTTTGAGCAAATCTTTAATTTGCAAGTGCTAAGACTAGTTAAAATATGTATATTTTCCTAATTACATCACAATAGTTGTAGCACCTACATCTCCTCTGAAGTCTTTCTAGAATTAAGTCATCCAACCTATCCATCAAAACAAGTTGTTTGGCCTAAAATCAACTCCTAATTTCTTGTTGATGGTCAAATGTAAGGTTCATCTTAATATGTGGAAATACATGAACACATTTATCTGCCATAAGAGTTTTGAAGATTTCAATTTTCTTCTCACACCTTGCAACAGAAACATTTCTACATACTATAATCCAAAAACTGAATGGATGAATAAATAAATAAATAAAGGTCAACAAATATTTTTATTACTTCAAAAGATTTAATTTGCTTTTGACCTTTTAAAACTGTTAACCTTATATGATATAACCTAACTCGACTTTTAAAATAAAGGTCATTTTGAATTAAAAAGAGATTTTCTTTAGTTAACAAAGGTCAACAAGAATATTTTAGCACTTTTCTACCAAAATATTTCTGCACAGGGAAAGTCATTGAGACTCCCTTTTTTGTTAAAAGTATATAAATCTAATGACTAATCAATATTTTCTGAGAAAAATATCTCAATGCCTAAATTAAGGAATATCATCAGCATCAAGATACACTGGTCTTGACAAATTACTGTTGAAGATTTACACTTGATAGCATGACTGATCCTGTATTAGTGCAGAGTGACACCAATGAATGAACCACACATCTTTAAAACTTTTACTGTCATAATTATGCCAGAAAAGCCTACAGTGGAGGTGAGTACAGGTGAATCCAGGTACACATAGTATGCCTTTATATTGGGCAGAATTCTGCTTCAGTTGTAAAAGATGTAGCTCTCAGCTAGTAAAATTACTCTTGGAAACTTAAATTCACACCTTAAAGAAGGAATCTGAAATGATGCTTAGTATTCCATAGTTAAATTGGTACAGTTACATAAAACCATTGTGGTAATTGTCTCATCTTCAGCAAAACACAGGAGGTACACATCCCTTGCATGAAGTCCAGGTCAAAAAAAACATCTCTTATAGAAAAAGAAAATATTCAGTGATGATGAACCCATATAACTCTTGCCTAGTCAATGTTGTTGACTGCAAAAAAAAATTTGCCCTCATTTTAGTCCTTATTTTAAAAATTAATTTAGCGTCAGGTTCTCTTAGGACTTATCATATTTTTGTCTACTGAACTGGAAGGCTATGTAACAAGTTTTGTTCCTGTTTATAGATTTTGGCCCAGTAAACTCTTAACATTGTCCTTGATAAGATAAATATTGAGCATCCTGTTGTTTTTTGCTATGGAAAGGTTTTATCTTTATTTAACAAGTCTTAGTACTCTTCATTGGACCACTGGGCCAGCATGTTTCCTGAATTCTGTAGAGTGGCGTGGAGCACAGTATGCTGGTCATGGATGCCCTGAAGCCATATCCAGGATTAATATCACAATTAACACCCAAGGTTACATTAGACCAAATTGTGTATATGAATCTGCCAGCACCATAAAATCTCTCAATTTCTGTTTTCTAAATGAACAGAGAGATGTTAAGATTTTTTTAAAGCTATAGAAAAGAAAATAGATAAACTTGAAATCTTATTCACCAAGTATTTCTCCTATTTCATAGGAGTAGTTGACAGTAAGAGCTGATAATAGTTGCACTAAGCTACCTTGAAAGTTACACGGCCCCAAAACACAAAAAGAATAGCAGTTATGGAGCTTTTTGATTTTTCCATTACGTCTTCTTTTCTACAAACAGCTTTTTCAGTGTTGCCACTTCTATTGACGTTATTCAGAGCAAAGCAGGTAGTCATGGGAATTTCTTCTTTCTCTCAGTGCAGTAAAACTTTTATGCAACGTTCTTCTTAAATTATTTATCTTCTTTCAGCATCTGTCAGACCAGATTTCATTTAACACAAGTCTACCACACACTTTAAATGTTGCTGGTCCTTTGCTCTGGTACAAAACAGAAGAGTTTTCAGTTGATAAGAAAGCAAGCAACCAAGCAAACCTAGCAACCATAAAATCCATTTTATATTTCCATAGATTTTTTATACATTGTTAAGCTCCATATCATCTTGATGACTTTTTTGGTTTTGAGGCATATATGTATGTATGTTTGATATGTATATATAATGTAGGGAGATAATTCTGAACTTGCTCTACCTTGCAATTCCTATATCTTCTTGATAAAAGTAGTAGATTTGTTTATTTATAAGAATACGTTTCAGTGAATTCTGGTATTAGAAGATCTGGATGAGACAAAATGCTTATTTTCAAACTAAAGAATTACAGGAAGCATTGATCTGTAACCATTCTCTGGTGTATTCTCATGGGGCTTTTTTCTATAACTAAATATACAGTGTATATCTATACTTGTAATTTGTTTCTCTTGCCATATGAACTTTAAGATGTCCTGGTGGGCACTGATGATCTTACTGACAAGTATCTTACCAGTGCAGATGTGTCAGGCATTAATATAAAAGGATTGTTTCAGGATCCAATATAGGCAGCAAAGCCTGTAATCTTTACTGCCCTTGAAGATCATTGAGGCGGTTATTTCTGAGACAAAGGGCTTCCACCATCCTCTGGATCTATCCATCCTTTTTTTTTTATAGGGTGTAATAAGGGATTTCATCATTCATCCCATAAGTTTTTTAGGAATGCCTATTAAATAATTATATTTCACAGGTGACCATGTGTAATTCTTCTAGAGCTCCTCTAGAGCTCTCATAAAAGTCTTCAAAAACTCTTTTTCAGCACAGCCATTGAAAGCTCTATATTTATAGCAATTTTTTAATTTCTTAGATGAAGGCCTTGAAAAGAAACAGCATGTGGATAGGTGCCTTTGTTCTTCCATACTGTTTTTCGCTGCTCACTGAAAGACTGGCAGAGGACATGAGCAGAAAGGCAGCATCAGCATGTGAACAGGAAGGTTTCTGTTCAGGAATAGCTGTTCAGGTGTCAGCTAGGTTTGTCTCAGTTGCCATTGATAGTGTCATAGAATCACAGACTGGTGTGGGTTGGAAGGGACCTCAAAGACCATCTAGTTCTGATCCCCTGCCATGGACAGGGACATCCTCCACTAGACCAGGTTGCCCAAAGCCCCATCCAATCTGGCCTTAGATTAACTTTCTTGTCACACATTTCAAGACAAACCTCTTATGTTTGAACCACCTGTTACGCTGTCACCATATCCCCACTAAATTAGCAGTGTGAGAAGACTAGGAGAGGTAGGAGTTGTGACCTTCTGGCACTCTTTACTGGACTGCATGCTGCAGTATAGAGGACTTCCTTGGAGCAAGACCAGCCTACAGCTGGTTAAGATTAAGCAGCAGTGGTATGGCCCCAGGAAATCTCAATTTTGCTGATGTGCAGAAGCTAAAGAAAATTAAGAATATTCTGCTACGGTGTTCTTAGTTGACCTTCCCCAAAGTAAACCTACATTGAGAATCTCTGGAGTAGCTATGACAAGAGCTAAATCATCCAACTTGGCAAGATTAAACATCTTAGCTCCTCTGCTGGAAGAAGTTTTCTTTATCGATGAGAAACCGAAGGTTGAGACTGTGTTTATAACTAATCTGAGACTTGAAAAAAATGTAAGTAGTGATAACTTGATCACATGAGTCTCTATATAAAAGAACAGATTATATGGCAGAGCAGATTTTTTGTAAATTAATCCGAAGATGAAATAGGAGCCTCACAAATATCTCAACGACAGAAATAAACCTTGGCAGAAATGCTGAGATCCAGTGGAAGAAGGAGAATACTGAAACCTTTAGAAGACTGAAACATCAGACCATTTTGTTTCAAGAAGACTGTGCAGAAGAAAGGAAACAGTGGTCAAAATACTCCCTTTTGCCTGCCAAACGAAAAGGAAAGGGGGAGAGGGATAAAGCAGAGAGTGTTTGGGTTCACATGGTCCCCCTAAATAGTTTTTCCTTCTGCCATCATCTGCAACAGCTAGTGGGTTACGAACTGAGTCAGCTTCAATCCCATACACAGTCTTCCACTTAACATATATAAACAAAACCCAGAAAAGAATTCTTTCTGCAACCCAGTCAATATTTAAAAAATAATTTTACCTTTTTATGAACTTTTATAGAAGTGATTTTTCCTTTTGAGATGTGTTTGTGTAAGTAAATGTGTATTTCCATGGCAACAAGGCCTGATGTTCCTGCAATCACCTTGACATTACTTTATGAATACATCAGGCATTCAATGCAACAAATTAAATAGCAGCAATTGTTGTCTAGAAATGGAAAAATGCTGTCTCAGAAGATTGTTGAAGGCTATGAAATTCACCTCTATAGGAATCAGAAACTGTATTATTGTTTCAGGAACAGAAACTCCTCTCAAGGCAAAATACAAGTACAGTGTTTTGATCCCTATTTAACAAAAAACCTGTCTATTAGCTTGAAGAACATCCAGGGAAGAATGGGCAGGGCAAGACATAGGATAGCTATTCATAGACTTGTTTATGAATAAATGAATGCATTCACCATGGAGCAGTGGTAGGATAACGTCAATGTGATGAAGAAATGTAAAAATTTGAGTAGACTGTGATTTAACTAACCTGTTAAAACTCCATGGTTTACATACTAGGGAGCATGGTTGGTTGTATATATTTTAGGGATTTAGAACATCAAGTGTTCATGAAAAATTTTTAAAGCACCACCAAAGAAAAGTTGGTTCAAATCACTCACACTCTTATTTTCAAGGAAAAAAAACCCAAATTCTTATCTTAAATTTCAGAATATTACAGTTTTCATGTTTTTACTTGGACTTTATATGAGAATAAAAGTTACATGAACACATTTCTTACAGACAGTTTATGATAGCCTCAATTAAATAGGACCAATGCTAGGGTTACTCTTCATACAAATAATTCTCACTGTAGTAATTAGGACAACATGTGGAACAAATTATAGGCAAAAATTAATAAGGATATCTAAATGTAGCGCTTCAAAAGCAGATAGTCTGCATTACCTCATTTGCATGTTAGACGGTACCTTAGTGCTGTACGAGCGAACTGTCACAATCTGGCCTTTTGCATTCAATTTTTTATGGTGACATCTTGACTTTTTACTGTTCTTTAAATAATTCCGCCCCCCCCCCCCCAAGAAATAAAGTCTGTGGTAACTCTATTACTGTATCTGCTAACTATGGCTAGATGCAAGGTTTTAATTTTCAACGTAGTATATTTAAGCACACTGCTTTCAAGTCCTGTACCAAAGAGTCACAATTTGGATTGAATCAAGTGACCATGAACCTAACCATTGACAAATGCATTGTTCACCTGTGAATCAAACCAATCCTGAGGACCCGCTTCTCTTGTGACAAGCAATGTTTCCTCCAATACTCTCTGATCCATAAAAGCTGAGTAAATATATTCTTATTAATTAAAAAATATATTCTCATAATGCAGATGCTTTCACTTCTATTCCCAACACATTTTAACAAATATGACTCCCAATTCTCTCTTTAATAGGCTCTATGTTTTCCAAAGTAGTCTCAAAAGGATCTGGTAACATTTAACACTGTGGTTGAAAACATTTGCCTATGCCATGGCAAGACACAGCATGAAATCAAATCCACCAGGTTCCATCTGGATTTTTTTTGTCAGAAGCAGAGCAGGATCACCTAGATAAAGTCCCACGGGAATGCATCCAGGTGGGTTTTGAGTGTCTCCAGAGAAGGAGACTCCACAACATCTCTGGGCAGCCTGTGCCAGTGCTCTGTCACCCTCACAGCAGAAAAGTTTCTCCTTATATTCACATGGAACTTCCTATGTTCCAGCTTGCACCTGTTGCCCCTTGTCCTGTCACTGGACATCACTGAGAAGAGCCTGGCTCCCTCTTGACTTCTTCCCTTTACATATTTATAAACATTAATAAGGTCACTCCTCAGTCACCTCTAAGGTAAAGAGATGAAGCTCCTTCAGCCTCTCCTCATAAGGAAGGTGTTCCACTCCTTTAATCATCTTGGTGGCCCTGTGCTGGACTCTTTCAAGGAGTTCCTTGTCCTTCTTGAACTCAAGGGCCTGGAACTGGACACAATATTCCAGATGCAGTCTCACCACAGCAGATTAGAGGGGGAGAAGGACCTCTCTTGACCTACTAACTACACCCCAGGATGCCCTTGGCCTTCTTGGCCAAGAGGGCACATTGCTTGCTCATGGACATCCTGCTGATGTGTAGAAGCTAAAGAAAGGACCCCCAAGTCCCTTTCCCCTACACTGCTGTCCAACAAGCCAGTCCCCAACTTATACTTCCAGACCATGCTTCCTCAGTTTAGCCAGAAGGATGATATGGGAGATGGTGTCAGATGCTTTACTGAGGTCAAGGTAGACCACATCTACTGCTCTACCATCATCTATCCACATGGTTATATCCTCATAAAAGGCTATTAGATTAGTCAAACATGACTTGGTAAAACCATGTTGACTGCTCCTAACAACCCTCTTATCCTTGATGTGCCTAGAGACAGCACCAAGGTTAAGCCGTTCCCTCATGTTTCCAGGGATGAAAGTGAGTCTGACCTGTCTGCAGTTACCTGGGTCCTCCTTCTTGCCCTTTTTGAAGACTGGAGCAACATTTGCTTTCCTCCAGTCCTAAGGCACCTTCAACCCTTAGCAATCCATCATTGTCTAAACGAAACAGTAAGAAATAGAAATAATAAATACACAGATGAAGGACATGACTGAATATACTTTTTTCTCTTTTATTACCATGATCATACCACTTATTAACAAATGATGAGCACTCACATCTGTAGGGAATAGCATCTAAATTGATTGTAAAAGACAAGCAGGTGCAGGCTGCGTTAGCAGAGGGATTTAATTTGTGCGCATAGACAGGGGCAAACAAACAAGCTATGATGTTATTAAAGCTATCCATTAACGTGACTGTCCAGCAGGGTTAATGTGTCTTTGCTAAAGGGTGGAAAAGGGTGTATTTTTCCAGCTCTGCAGATAAGTGCAATTCAGAGTACGTTATGATTTTGGATCCAGTAGCTGTATCTAAAAATCGATTGCTGTAGTTTTCATTCTTGTCACCCAGCTGCCAAGGCAGGGAGAGTGCCTACTGTAGGCATACAATGCCTGGCCCAAAGTGAATGGGAATTTTATTTCTCCCTTTAGCGAAGGCAGGATTACACCTGTGATCTGCATTTTTCAAGCTTGACGGGATTTCTACAACTGCAGCTACTTTGAATTGCCATCTGTATCATGACCTGGGCTAAACACACCTATTCAAACCAAGTCTGTCAGTCTGAATACCCGTCAGTGGGTGGAGCACAGTAAGCACCCTTTTGGAGCACACCTGTTACAGTTTCACTGAAAATGACACCAGTTCTTGTTTTTGTCTCTCAGAACCACTCCAGAATTGCATTCCCAAAACAAAACACTGATGCAAAAAGACACCAAGTTACTTGGGGAAGGAAGCTAATTCATAACTTATGATCAAGACTTAGATTAAACTGAATTAATCGTATTATAAGATTCACACGTGTGCATGTGTGTTATACAGTTTCATATGACATTTCTCCATATGGATTTTTTTTTTCTAAAGAGGAAACTGACACTTGAAAAGCTGCAACTTCCTCTCTTAATTTGCGTTAGAATGCAGAACTATAATTTAAAAAGAAGATCAAAACAGAAACCCAAACCACCTTACAAAAACTGTCTTTCAAGCATATAGAGATTCAGGATGTTTCTATAAGTCACAGTCTGCAGGCTGATTAGACATTTGCCACAACAGCATCACAACAGACAGAAACTTGGAGGTTTTGGGGTTTTTTTTTAGCGATATACTCACTCTAGATCTGTGTCAAACAGACACAGCATAGCTTCTTGCATGTTATGCCTGATTTCTGAGGGTAGCTCCCATGTCCCTTAATACAAACCACTAGTGATTCTTGGTAGCTCCTTAGAGGTGTTGCACCCAACCACTCATTGTTGATACTGTAATATATGCACCTGTGCGTGTGCAACAACTCCAAGACTTACTGAAGATGACCAGGACAGATGCCACTGTGTGCTATCTTCTCCTTAGTCCACAGAGCTCACACTGCCAACAGTTTGAGCATTCTAGTAAAAAGCACAGCCACCAGGGACTCCTTCTAGGGCCAAATGAATGTCTTCTGAGCCAACCAGCAATTTTCAGAAGATCATGCAAAGTGCATACTTTCAAATGCCCAGTGTGTCTGAAATCTGCAGTGCAAGGAGAATGGAGGTAAAGGAGTGGAATTTAGCCTGGTGTGCTTTTCTCTCTTTTTATAACTATGTCTTCTGAAGAATGTCTGTAGCTCAGTGGACAGACTCCTGGAAGATCAACGCGGTATCAGGCTATTTGTGTGTTCCAACTTCGGGGAACCACGGAATAACTGAGTTCAGAAGGCACCTCTGGAAGTCATCCTGTCCCCTCTGCTCCACACAGGGTCAGCTAGAGTTAATTGCATACTGTCATCTTCTGTGGTGGCATGCAGGGCCTTTCTACAAGGGAACCCATATTCAGCTTGTTTGCCCAAAGCCAACCAAGCTGTAGTGAGAAATGAAGATAGGAGACTTGGCGGCACACTTAGCTCAGGCCCAGGTTCCTGGCTTGTCCTGAAGTTTGCAAAAAAGTACTTCGGTATTCAAGTGTGGGCTTTGGTCTGCACTCAAAATGAAGTCGAGATATGCCGGTGGAATATTCCATACACAGATCCGCAGAAAGAAATCCCATGTCTTCTGCGTAGTGTTGTTGTACATGGCTTTTCCCCTAACATATGTCCACAATTCCCAAAGTGCTGTGTGTATTGCAAATGTATGCATGCTTTACATTTAATTTAAGCATTTCCATAGCAACTGCTAGATTTCAGGATGTTTTACTTTCCTCCCAAGATACAGAATATATTCTTCTCAGAGCGATTTCCCAGGCTGTGTTTAGCCACATTCATATGACTTTCTACAATTCAATTTTCAATGACAATTACTATATAATCTACCAGAAGCAAGAGTTTTAACAAACAGATTGACTTTTATGACTTCTTCCATCTCACTCTGTGTTTAAACAAGTACTCCTGCATCGGCTGGAGCTAATGAAGCCCGATTTCTCAGAATTGGTGGTTTAGATTGATAGATGCAGGGGTTTTATAAGGTCCAATCCCAACTCACATGTTTGTCACTCTTGGAATAGATCAAAGATTTGTCTCCTGCTCTCTTTCCCTCTCCCTCAGTGTCTTCTACACACACGTTCTATTGTCAAGAGTGTCTAAAGGATGTACGCGCTAGCCAGAAGCCTGATATTCAACCAGTGCTTGTAACTCTACCAAGATACGTAAAACAAACATGTGACTGTCTGTACGTTGAAGCCAGGGACAGAAATTAAAGTGATTTGAGGTGATATATGGTGCACCTAGCTCTAAGGAACTTATGACCCGTACTCCTGTATGGGTGACCTTAAACCACTTTTAAAACTATCAGTGGTTCAGGTAGGAATAAAAAATATAACACAGGTGAAGAGGAAACATACACAAATAAAGGGAAATGGTGGAGGTATGGGAAAGAATTTTCACTTCATTCTCATCTGCCTTTTGCCTTTCAAAATTTCATTTCTGAAGAGGATTCCACAACCTCAAGCTATTCTTCCTTCCCCTTTCCTGTCACAGTAGCAAACTTTCATCGTATACAATTCCAGTTCCAGAACCCCAGCATGCATCTTTCATGCTGGCATACCTCCATGAACAACCATCTAACACAAATCTAATGGAAAGCAGGGGAAGAAAGGGCTTACATTTGCCATCAGGTTACGCACACATCACTTTCATTTTGTGCAAGCAGCAATGCCTAAGCCAGGTGGTGAACAATCAGGCTTCCTGTCCTGTCAGGCAGCAACCTGACACTTTACTTGCATGATATGTCACACAAACCTGAGCTGCTATGTAAACAGCAATAAATAACAGAGAAGTGGGTGGTGGCACATTTGCATTTGCAACTTGTGCATTTCTTCCAGGCCCATCACTTTCATCCTTGGAAGCGAGCGAGGCAGTAGCGAGAGAGGGACTCTCAGGATCCTGGCAGGCTCCAGGATATAACCATCAAATAAATCAATTAATTTAGCCATAATGTAATTATCTGCTTTAGATGAAGGGTGCTTGCTAAATTCACTTACAAGACCAAACAGTTATCCTAAGAAGTTTATACTGTTCTAAAGATGATAGTATTCTCAGCGGCCTTGGTACAGCTCCAGTGGCTTGAGTGGAGCTGCTGATACACTCACATAAATGACAGCAGGTTTCAGTCAGGTGGCTGGGATTTGATTTCCAATTAAAAAAATAAGTCTTCAAAAATAAAACCTACCATTACAATTAAACCGCTCTTGGACTTACAGAGTGTGTGTACTTGCAGCATTGAAATCATGCTCAATTTATGGATAGAAATGTCAATAAAATTTTCCATAATTGAAGCCATTTCTTCTGATTTCTGTGCCAAATCTGTAAAACTGTTCTAAGTTGAAATGTCCCAGGGAGAAGGGACTATGGATGAGGTTAACAGGAAGGACCTAGGATACTATATCCTAAAGTTCTGCTATGATTTTTATTTTTTGTAAAAACGGAGTGGTGAGGATGAACAAAGTCAGACAGGGATTCATAAAAATTGAACGCTTGGTTAAAGGCATGTGGTATTCTCAGCTCCTGATTGTGCAAACAGAAAGGCCAAGGTATTTTTCCAAGAAATGTTATAAAAGACAGCTGAAAAATTTATAAATGTGCATCTTATATTCCCAGAGTTTATAAAAGATACTAATGCTGATGTGATCTCTGTTTTGAGTCCTCTAGTGCAGAGAGTGTGCTCCAAAGAATGCAAACAGAGGATGACATGAAGGAGTGCTCAGTCCATGAACTCTGGAAGATCCTGGCTGCTCAACAGTGAACAAGGTTTAGGCACTTCTCCCCTAGAAATGGCACTTGGCCATCTGAAAAGCGTAAGATTTAGGATTTCAGAAGCCTGCAAGGAGAAGTGGCAACTCTATGGAGGTTGTGAGAAGGTTAATTTGTATTTAGGTGCCTATGAGACATCTAGGCCTTTAAGAATGTAGATTCATTTGGGGTCCTGACTCCATATTCCCACATACCTCCTGCAGCACTTCGGCTATTGCTGGCCTTCCATGAGCAACACACCACCATGCAACAAATACTACTGCCAGCTCACAACTAACGTGTCTGTTTCTTCTTCTTCCCTTCCCACTGTCCATCTTCTGCTGTCCAAAGGAGCTGCCCTCATTACTCTGAACATTTTCCAAGTAGCTAATTTATTTAATTCCTTGCATCCCTGTCATTGCCTGTTTATGATTTCTTTCTAGTGGCAGAGGTGAGAACAAAGCAGCCACGTTTCTTCAAGGCTGGGAAAGTATCTACAAGGCTTCTACAAGGCTGGGAAGCATTAGAGAGGCAACCACATTACCTGCATGGTCCAGGGTGGCTCAGCCCATGGGAGGCTGAGCGACAGGCAATCCTTTATGTGGTGTGTGGGAAAGGGAAAGATATGTCTGAGAGAAGGCTGCCATGCTAAGACTACAAGAAACCTAGTGGAAATTACCCACTGTATCCAGAGGTTCCCAAGCCAAAGAGAAGCTGTTAGGTTTAACTTCAAAACTATATGTGTATTGACCCATCTGGAACACAAAGATGTCATGTTATAATGCTGTCCTCCAACCATACAAAAACCTATCAAGCATATAATGCCAAAGGAGATAAATTGCAACTGAAGCTAATAAGCTGTCAGTAATGTATTACTCCAGATATTCACATAAAAAGGGTCAAAAGTGATACTGAGACAAGAAGAAATTTCTTTACAAATTAAATGACTGCCTCAAGACCTAGTTCTGACTACTGAGAAGGCAGCATGAATTGCAACCAAAAAAAACAAAAAAGAAAGGACTTCAGCTAAAATGAATTAGGACATTATTATTGTGAAACTATAAAGGCTACACAGATGAACAGTAAAATAACCAAAGGTAGTAATTGATTTAATTATTTCAGTTCATGTTTAGTTGCATCTCAGTTCTCAGTCTTGAAGCTAGAAGCTGAAGATCGTTTTAGCAGTAACTAGAGTTGAACCTTAAATAATAATTAAAAGCAATTTCCTTAGAGGAGAATAGATAAGGATATAATGCAAATTCTATTTATATCTATCATGAAAATTCAGACCTATCTCAAACACAGCCATTAGAAACATGAAGAGCAAATGGGTATATAGACACAGGAATAAATAGCAGGCAATTCTTTTAAATGTGTTAGATGTAGGACATTTTATGAGACTGTTCTCACCAGGACCAAAGACCACAAACAGAACAATTAAGGTGGAGAGCACTGCCACAAAGATGCTACAGGCTGTGTTTTCAAAGGAGGCAGGAGTGCTGGGTTTCGAGGATGCCTGTCCATCATTTTGGTATCACTAGCACCTGTGGGGCAGACCATCTCTGTAGGCACCTGATTCCTGTGGTACCTGTTCCCTCCGCAAAGTGAGAAAAGAGAGCACGAGAGAAAAGCCATCTCCTCTGGTTCCCTACACCATGATGCACAGCTGTCATTACAGAATCACAGAATCACAGAATGACATGGGTTGGAAGGGACCCCAAGGATCATGGAGTTTCAACCCCCCTGCCACAGGCAGAGCCACCAACCTCCAGGCATGATCTAGACAAGGTTGCCCAGGGCCCCATCCAACCTGGCCTTGAACACCTCCAGGGATGGGGCAACCACCACCTCTCTGGGCAGCCCGTTCCAGCACCTCACCGTTCTCTCTGTAAAGAACTTCCCCCTAATATCTAATTTAAACATTCCCACCTTTAGCTTCAATCCATTCCCCCTTGTTCTGCCATTGTCTACCCTTTAAAAAGTGGATTCCCCTGCTGTTTGTATGCAATGAGGTCCCCCCACAGCCTTCTCTTCTCTAGGCTGAACAAGCCCAGCTCCTTCAGCCTCTCTTTGCAGGGGAGGTGCTCCAGCCCTCTAATCATCCCTGCTGGCCACCCCTCTCCTGATGGAGCCCAGGATACCATTGGCCTTCCGAGCTGCAAGAGCACAGTGCTGGCTCATGTTAAGTTTCCCATCCACCAGAACCCCCAGGTCCTTCTCAGCAGGGCTACTCTCAAGGAGCTCTTCTCCCAGTCTGTATATGTATCTGGGATTCCTCCAGGCCAAGTGTGGGAGGTCCTCCACACCTTACACTTTGCTGTGTTGAACCTCATTAGGTTCGCCTGGGCCCAACTTTCCAGCCTGTCAAGATCCCTCTGGGTGGCTTCCTTTCCTTCTGTGGTGTCAACCACACCACTCAGCTTGGTGTCAACCACACCACTCAGCTTGGTGTCAACTGGAGGGTGTGAGATGCAGAAATAAAGAACTTCAAAACCTAATCTGGGGTCAAGAATTCTATTAACTGATGCAAGCACTTGAAAATGGACCAGTTTCTCCCCTGAGAGCTTCTCCTTCACCGCTGAGCAGCAGTGAAGAAAGTGGTAGGCAGGAAGGCAGGCAGCTAGTCAACAGCTGGGTATGAAGATTAGGAAGGAGGTTGAGAAATTTTGGGATGGTGTACTGGAATACAGAAATCACTGGCCATTCAGTATCTCTAAAGCTCTTCTATTTTTGGTGTAGCATTTCATTACACGTGGCACAGAAATCAATCCTGTCAGCTGTTTTGCTGGCTTTAAGAAGGAGAAAAGAAGTTCAAAATGTGGTAGAAGTCAAGGTATATTAAGCAATTCTTGACAAATCACAGTATGACTCAAATAACCAAGAAAGCAATAAAATAAAGAGGCAGCATGGTCATCAACACTCCAAAGTACTATTAACAAATCTCCTCATACTTTTTAAATAAAATTATCCCCGGTGCCTGCTTGTGTAGAGTAAACAAATGATTTCTTCTAAATGGGAGTAATGCTGTCATACATTCACATACTAGTCACTTTTTGAAAATATGCTGACAGGAAGATGTATATGTACTATCTATATCGATTTTTTTTTTTTTAAATCATCCATTCAATCAACAGTCAGTGCCTTTAATTTGTTTCCTGAGGATGAAGACAGCTTCCACAGCTAATCCTGACCTTAAGCCTTTAATATTCTAATCCTTCTCATACATGGACAACACTTGATTAGAAATAAGTTGCATTTGGTAGAATATGGAACTGCTCAATTATCTGTGTCATCACTCAGTTGGCAAAAAAAAAAGAGGAAACCCATGTGTTTTTCATAAGAATTTTGTAAGAATGACAAGAATTAGCACAAAGACATTTCACCATACATTTTATTATAAAATAATAAAAAAGATCACCTTTTTAAGGTCCCTATAAAGTGAAGGAATGGTACCTTAAAATAGATAGGATTCAAAAATAATATTTTTTATTGAAATGTTTCCGCTTCCTATCCCAACAGCAGAGAACTTCCCATGTGTGAATGTCCCATTTTAGTGGCAGGGAACTGTGAAAGTGAAAATCTAAATGGATTTTCCAAAGCCACAAAGACAGTAACTACACTACACCTGAATCCCGAATTAGTTATCAGACCTTTACACCAATCTACCAACCCGGTTATCAAGAGCTTTCACTATATTTTGTACTGAGCATCATAAGATCCCACCTTTATCTTGCCAGAAAACACATTTTCATGGCATAAACGACAATTAATTAATTAACATCATGGACAAACCTGGCAGGAAATGAAGCTTCAACCTTATACTTTGATATCTAAAGTGTTTGTGAGAACTGGGGAGTGGGGGGAAGGAATGACCTACCCAGAAGTGTCACGACAACGTGTAAGCAGCACAAACTCCTGCTGTGCTAGCAGAGTTGCTCCATTTACATAAAGAATTGATTTATTGTTGCTAGCATTTAATTTCATTTAAGTGGACTTTAAATAGAACATTACAGAAAAAGTCAGGTCTTCTTTATTGTTGTTGCTATTTTGAAGTAGGGCTCATCTTTCACCAAGACAAGTGTGAATCTGCTCTTAAAGACATAATTTCTCTTAGTGTTTTTGCATTTTTAAGGATAATTAATATATCTGCACTGCACCACAGCAAAGACAAAGGAACTGTCACAGTAGATAAGACCAGTAGCCCAGTTAGCTGGTACCTTGCTTCCTGAGGGGCTTTGCAAAGCGTACAAAACTTGCTAGCTAACCATATTTCCAGGGGAAAAAGAAAAAAAATCTTCTCCCCAGCTGCTGAAATTTTTTTTTCTCTGAAAGAGTGACAAAATCTTTGTAACTTGCATAGAGGTTAGACACCTTATTATTCTTCTCTATTGCACCTTTTTCTTCTGTGTTTCTTACATTAGGGAGTTCAACAGGTTAATTATGCAGAGTCTGAAAAGTATACCGTTTTAGCTTTTAAAAATGTGTTGACAAAATTAAGGCTTCTGCTGTCAGTTTCCTTATGTCATATTAGAAATAGTAAATACACTGTTCGGCCTTTTTCACCATTGATTATTTTATATACTGCTATCATATTAGCTCCTATGTCTTTCCTGAGTTTTTAGAAAGCATCTGAACTAAACTCTTTCATGATTTTTGTTGTCCTCCTATTATTTGAATTTTCTCTTTCATCCCTCTGTTCTCATCTTCCTATATTTTCCACTTTCATCACTGTGTGCCACAGACACCTACCATTGTTACCAGCTAAAAAGTTACTTTTCAAAATGGAAATCCTTACACTATGCTACTCCTTGCTGCCCCTTCCTCACTCCATTCAAATTGTCTCACAACAATTTAAATTTAACTGATTACCTCGTGGTCAGCTCTAAATTTTGCTACCTAGTCAAACTTTTCCATAGACCTTGTTAAGTAACCGTGATATTCATGCTGATTTTGAGTCATTTGACTGTTAAATCAATTTTTTACATTTTTCTGTTTATTTCTGACCAACAGATATATGAAGCCAGCCTCTTCTGGAAGCCCAGCCTCTTCTGGAAGCCTCTTAGCTGCTTTTTGAACTAAGGTAGCAGAATAAAAGCATCATCCTCTGACTTTCACAGTTAAAATGTAAAGTAATAATTCCACTTAATGCATTTTTGGTAATGGAATAATGATCACCTGGATCACCAGTTTACATAATACATGTAATTTTTTTCTTGTGATACACTTAGCACTTTGTGTCTTGTGATAAGAGAGATAAAAACTGTACGAAAACCTTTTGAAAATGTATGCATACTGCTCGAGTCTGCATCCATTCAATTTTTGCTGCTCCCCATACTCTTCTCAGGTAGTCCTGAGAAGAGAGCATCTCAGTAGAATATATGCACACACAAAGTGCTTTAAAGAAAGTATAAAGGACATGAATGCTTCACAGGTTTTGTGATGTCTGAAAAGAATGGTAATCTTGTATTCTCTGAAAACACCGGGAGGGTATTTGAAGGCAGGCCATTTCACTTTCTGTTGTACTTGAAAAGAGAAACTCCAAGGGTATCTTCATTGGCTGCTGCACATTTAATTTATTAGAATTATAATTCTCTCTAAGCATCATACTACAAAGTGAGAGGTTTGTCCAGCACAAGTGTTTTGAAGTTCCTACCTTCTTCCTACTGGAGCATGCAGTATATATTTAGTATTTGTTTTTCATAACTGGATGTAGTCACTCTTCTTTGTGGGTCTTTTAATTTTCAAAGCAATTAGTCCCGAAGAGGCTCATATACCAAAGTTGTCAGCTAAATATTTCTTATATGCCTGAAAAGAACAGGCATCTTTTCAGAAACCTATCATTTGACAATTGCTGGAGTCTCTGGTAATGTTATATTTCACTGAATATTTCAATTTGCTTTTTAATAATTTTTGTTCATAGGTGCTAAATCAATGACATGATAAATCCAGGACCAAACTAATCCCTGACAGAAGGATAGATTTATGACCTTAAAACAATTCTCAGTTTATTCACAAGACCATTATCAAGAACGAGAAGAAACTTTCAGGGAGTACTTGATTGAAGTGAACTTCCCTACTCCACGTAGTTAAAGCATACATGAAAGAGAAGTTAACGTTTCTGCAGCCACCACAAATAAACTCTATTTCAAATATGTGACACAACAGAACATGAAATCTGGAAGGATACCACACGTAATTTTTTACTGCTGGCTGGGGGAAGAAGAGGAAACTGCAGCAGCCACAGCAAATGGCCTTGAAGTGTCCTTTCAGACAGAGCAGAAACAACATCGCCTAACCTGCATCTTTTACATCTAAATAAAATTCAAATAACTCCAGAAATAGCTTGCAAAATCTTACAATAAAATAATATAAGCTTTTAGAAGTATTTAGCTGCTTCTTTATGCTAAATTTTTTAAAAAGCGACACATTCTAGTGCGTAGCCGGTGTTACACAAGGATGAGACACTCGCTCATGAGTTTCTCTTGTCAGAACTTCCTATGACTGTAGTTAGTCCTTCCCACTGCCAACCTTGCTGGAGACATTTCCATGTTTGTGACATGGAGAGGAAATTATATTCTCCCACGGCTGTACAGATCATTAGGTATAATCATGGCAAAGCTTCTTTATCAGAATAAATCCAGTTTTGCATTACATTGTTGGAGGTCTCCTGAGACGGCTAAACCTCAGAGGTTTTCTCATGCAATATTGCCTTTAAGTATATTTCTGACATATATTTAGACAGTTTTCCTTTAAAACATTGTATCATAGGTTCACAAGAACATTCTAGTTGAAAAGGACCTCAGGGACCCATTCTTTAGTTTAACCCACTGTTCAAAGCAGGGTCAGCTATGAAATGAGACCCAGTTACTCATCCAGTCGCATCATAAAATGGACAGAGACTGGGAAATCTCTCTGGGAAACTTGTTTTTAAGACAGGACTGATCATCGTGAGAAAGATCCTCTTCATGTCTAGTCCAAGCCTCTCGTTTCAATTTGTGCCCATTGACTCTCCTCCTCCCACTGCACACTTCTGAGAAGAAGCTCACCCTCTTCTCAGTAACATCCTCGTAGGTATTGAAGAGCCAATGTTTAGGATCACTCTCCAGCTTCCTCTTCTTGAGGCTAAACAAGACCAACTCCCTCAGCCTTTCCTCTCAGGTCAAGTGCTACAGCCACTACTAGCATGTTGGTGGCCCTTTAGTAACTATCTCACGGATGTTTAGAATGTGGTAGCACTTTGCTTCCTGTAAGAGCATCATTCTCTGCAAGTCAAATTAACGGTATCCTAAATAAAACATTGATTCTTTTGAATCACCAGTCATACAGGAGGCATGCCAATTGGAATTGTAATCGCACACATTTTAGACATGAAGAGCAGGAATTTCAGCCTCTCCACAAACTGTCTCTGTCCTAGTTTCTTGCTCCATCAGACTTAAGAGATCACATGTGACCTAACTCACAAAAGAATGTTAATTTTAAAATCTCTGGTTAATGTGAATTATGGTTTTGACAGGTGGATGTGCATGTTTGTAAAATCAGCAGCTCGACTTGAATGAGCAGCTGATTCTGTACGACAGAACTGCAGTAAAAGGCTTCTGCACACAACAGCCCAGGTGAAAGTACAAAGCAGTTAAGGTTTATTCTGAGGCATCTGCCATGGTTTATACTTTATGTGAGATAAGGATTTTAAAAGTTGATGTTCAAAATAGGAAATATTTATTATTTTTTTCTTTGTCCTGGGCTCCCTGGATTGAGAAGAAGGACAGGGAGCTACTGGAGAGGGTATAAAAAAGCACTACGAAGAGGATTAGAGCACTGGAATATCTCTCTTACCAAGAGAAACTGAGGGACTTAGGACTTTCTAGCCTAGAGAAAACTGAGGGGGTATCTTATCAGTGCTTATAAATGTTTAAGGGGTGGGTGTCAGGAGGATGGGGTCAGTCTTTTTTCAGTGATGCCCAGTGACAGGATGGCAGCCAATGGGCATAAAATTGAATATAAGAAGTTCAACCTAAAGATGAGGAACTTCTTCACTGTGAGGGTGGCAGAGCACTGGACCAGGCTGCCCAGAGAGGCTGTGGAGTCTCCTTCTCTGGAGATACTTAAAACCTGCTCCAGGACTAGATGATTTCCAGGGGTCCCTTCTAACACCTGCTGCTCTGTGATTCAGTGACTCTGTTTCAATGCCTTTACAGTGAAAACACTTGGCAACAAGATTTTATAATAATTTGAAACATGATGAAAGTGCATGGTAAATTCTCTATCAGGTTTTTTTTTCTGAGATGATGAGATGTCTTGTTGAAAGATCTTCTAGACAAAGCAGCAGCTTTGAACTACCATCAGTGTTACTCTGACATTCAGATTGGAAATGCCTCTGACGTGAAGCATATTAATCTGAGAATGTGTTTTTAAAAACCAAGGAATGAAAAACGAGACTAAAATCACAAAAGAATTCTATTGAAGGATTGATGTTTTAAAAAAGGGGAAAATTTGAAGAGGCTGGGCTGATATTTGTTCTACAAATTGGGGGCTTAGTTGGTGTTTCTGTGGCTGTGTGCATCCTGCCAGGACTCTCCCTCAGCCCACAGCTGCCCCCATGTTCTCCTGAGACCAGGGAAGAAACAGACCACAGGCACAAAATGTCTATCAGACCTTTATGGTGAATGAGCAGCAAGGTCAGAGGAGCCAGATGCACGCGGTGTGACTGATCTGAGGATACGCCTGACACTTCAGGAAGGCAGGGGGCACATCATGTGGGCCCAGGCAAATGCAACTGGGCTGTAAAGAAGGGGATGAGGTGACATCAGGAGAAGGGTTGTGGTAAATGGCTCTCCCAGAAAGGTGGAATGCCCTGCAGAGGGCATGTAAGTCGATTTCCAACCTCTCTTTGAAGAGAAGATCTACACTATCAAGTGCACTCAACCCTCTCATAGCAGTTCTGAAGTGCTTATTTAATTAATTACATAAAGGTTATATTCTAAAACAATAGAAAATAACAACACTTGCCATTGTTTCCTGCAAAGAGAGAAATCTTCCAAGATATTTTTCAGGCTAAATGATACCCAAAATTCTGAAAAAAAGTTTCTGTTTGTCTGCAAAACTTGGAAATTGAAAACTTCACTGTCTGAATGAATTTCCAGCACCCTCTTTAAACTCTGATGCACAATACAGGTAGAGCTCTTTCTGAGCACTCTCTTTGAAATGTTGGTACGAATATAATAAAATATATCTTACTTGGAATTAAGGCTGTGAGATTTTTTAAAACTCAGTTGAATCAAGCAAGATTTGAATCAAGCATTCACATTTGATGCCGATCATATAGATTTCTCCCACTTTTTCTCCTATTATCCTTAAAAATATTACATTTTATGTTAAAAAAAAAAAAAACCTGAACATGTAATTTGCCCTTAGAGAAAACCCTGCTTCAGAAACTTGTCAAACGAACGATGCTAAAGAAAGTCTGGATTTGCCAATCCAAGAAGAAAGGATGGGTTCATTCAACCATTCAGAGATTTGCAGCTCAGGAGCTCCAAGCTCAGATGTCTCCTTAGCTTGAGGGGATATGAATTCCCAATCCCTACCTGCCCAGAAAATGCTTTACCCTGCTGCTGTGCTGGGCACAGGGCCCATTAACAGATCCTAATTAAGCCCTGTCCAGTCTGCCACAGTGCTCCAACCCCCCAAGCCAGCAGGCAGAGAGATATGAAATCCCCTTCTCCAGCTCAAATGTGACATGCATCTGGCTGAAGAGGTGGGTGAACTGGATCTACATCTGTAAGGTACGTTCAAGCAAGTGAATTTGCGCTTCAAGGAAATTCCCTTTTTCGCTACAAGGGTTTGTCCAGCTCTCTCGAGATAACAACAAGCTCCGGTAGTGGATACTGTTTGGCAAAGAATAGCTACAATTGAATGCCTAGAAAAGCAAACAAACAATAAAAGAAAAAAAAAAAAACCATAAAATTATTTTAACTTTTTCTCAAACAGAAATCCTAGGAGTAAGTAACCAAGGGAAGAGTGCAAATAGAGTGTTTTGGGTTCGGCCGGGCACAGCACCGCTGCCAATTCCCAGCAGGTGGCTGTCCGCTCTGGAGCACAGCAGGTTGCAAAAATCCCTCCTCCTAAGAGAGGAGCTTGTGCACGGTTAATAATCGCTAAGCTTTGCTTTCTGAATCTAACTATCCACCTCAGCTGCACAACAGATGCTCAGCCCAGGAGACGGCACGGAAGCCTCATGCTCAACTCTTCCGCTTATTTTAAGGCTGTTATTTTTGAAATACTGTTCTGTACCTGGAAGGGCTGTAACCCTCTGCTGACTCAGCTCCCCATCCTGCAGTGTATGTGAATGGGATGTATGTCTGAGTTTGTTGGATGCCTGTCTACAGTAAAAAAAACAAACCTCCTGTGCACTAGTAATATCCCAATTAAAGGTCATACAATCCGACATTTAAACTGTGTTTTTGCTTGCCACCTGAAGCTTGTATTTCTCTTGAAACCTTGTCTATCTCTACCCATGACTTCTTAAACTGTTTCCAGGATCTCTCTGATCCTTAGTCATGGAACATATTGTCACTATATTATGGTGGCAGGCATTTATAAGCTGTTGTGTTCTTCCCCGCCCCTGCTGAGGTAAGAATGATTATCAAAGTTGTCACTCTAAACTGAGATGTCATCGCTGATTTAAGAGTCACTTGTACACAGCAGAGGATGCAGCAAAGAAAATCACCTGTATGTGGGCCTAAATCTTGCTCTAATTAAAGGACACAGTAAATGACTCCCGTGTCACTAACTCTAAATGACCTTGGTCTTTGTCACTGGTTTAAAGGAAGACACTGTACTAAACTTGGAGTGCTTCATTTTTTTTCATACCTCATGGTACTACCTGTGTTTTCCTCTCTTCCTGTTCAACAACGAGGTTTTAACACTGAGAAGCAAGCTCTGCCTGAGAGTCACAGAACGCACAGACACACTTATGTTTGCTTTCTTTCTCATTCTAATTTCTTTTTTTGCATTGATTCTTCATAATGCTGGCA
This sequence comes from Hypotaenidia okinawae, assembly GCA_027925045.1. Classification (NCBI taxonomy): domain Eukaryota; kingdom Metazoa; phylum Chordata; class Aves; order Gruiformes; family Rallidae; genus Hypotaenidia; species Hypotaenidia okinawae. Next base: position 97,847,727 of record BSDF01000002.1, on the reverse strand, counting down.
CCTGGACAAAGAAAGAGCACTTCACAGCCTGGCTTTGTTTCTTCCCTGGGTTATCGCATATTCCTCGTTTCAATCTTTACAGAGCAGCTGCTTGTAATGTAAAATGTTATCACCAAAGCAAGCTAACAAAAAGAGATTCATTTACTGAGAAACCAAAACTGTTCTTACAAAAATAGGAATATTTACTGTTATGGGATTGCTGTGAAATAAGATAAAGTGGTGATTATGTGAGGAGATAATCCCTGAACCAGCGCACAGGTACTGCTCTTTTCCCCCCCCCCAAAATTCCATCCCAAATTTCATTATGTATCCTGAAACCTGAATCTATCCTCTAGGTATAACATGTTATATAATAACTATGTACTTAGAGTATATATTTATAAATAAATATTTTATTTTTTTTTTTAATAAGACTCCTAAATTCATTGCTAAAATGAGGATCACCAATTGTCTGTGGCTAAAGACCTCTCAGGTTCTGTTTTGCCCACTTCTGCGGTTTAAGTCTCATTAACTTGTGGTATTTTACCAGGTGCATCACCAAGAAACATCATTCTGGCACACTGATGTGGCACACAAGGAAGCGGAAAGTACATAGGCAATCTTCTGGGAAAGCAACACTCTTCTCCACTCAAGGATGCTGAGAGAGAGAATGTGGCCATGGCAACAGCAAAGGCATGGATGGGACCTGCCTCCTAGGAAATGCAGAGAAATCCCTCTGCCAAATAGCGTGTATGTCACAGATGGTGGTAGCATGAGCGACCCAGGGATGCTTGCTGCCAGCAGCGAGTGTGTTTCCACACATACACTCAAACCCACTCTATGGCATTACAGTTGAAAGGATTTTAAAGAAATACAAGAATTCTCTCCCAATATTCTTTTCTACTTTAAGGTGCAAGGGGTAAAGAAAAATGTTGGACTTAGAAACTTCATTTATGTCCCTAGTTTATCCCTACTTTAATCTTATTTGTAAAATATATATGGTATTTCCACAGGCACTTAAATAAAAGTTTAAATATATTCACATATATTTAATGGGTTTTTTTTATATGAAGACTACATAGCTTTAGGATAATTAAGGGGACAATGAACAAAGCAGCAGTTCCACACTTTTTAAAATACGCAATGAAAAGCAGACCATGTAATGTAACATCAGGAATGAGTTCACTTCTCCTTTCAAAGAAGTATGGCCATGACAGATATGTTAATCATGAGAATTATCTTGTTGAAATTAATAGGACAAAGAAACCATTTTTCAGGAGAGGAGATAAGAAAGGCAAGAAAACCCTCAGAAGCATGAAGCTTGTGACAACACCATGAAAACTGCAAGGCAGTAGGCTGATCTTTCTTCTCTTCCCTGATTAAAGTCCAGCTGGATGTACAGGTACATACCTAAGCATCTCTGACATTGCCTGGTATTATTTCTGAAGCCAGATTATTATTTCTTCACTTTGCGCTTTCTTAGTGCTTTTAGATTTATGATATGGATGTACTAACATAGTTATTTTGCATTTAGTCTTCTTTTTGCTTTGCATTGCCAAGAGGAAAAACAGAATAAGAAACAAACTTTCTGCAATTCTAATTGTAACCAACTCAACAGCCCATGAGGTTCATGCTCACAAAAACCTCTGGATGTGGGTCAAGTTCAGCCTTGCCTCTTTTTGCCTGGAGGCATTTTTCTGCTGGGCTAATTCTATAGGGCAGAAGCTCATAACATTGTGCTCAGACAGACAGCTATTTTTAGTAGTTAAAGACTTCTTCTTTTAAACAACGAAAGCATTGCAAGTTGCAGTGTAATTGTGCCATGCAGCAAAGGTTACATGGGCACCCTGATAGTGCAGAAATGGCACCCTGATAGTGCAGAAACGGCATCCTTTTCATGACAGCACTTATCTTCCATCCTTCGTAGTGACAGCTTGATTATTTATTTATTAATGTATTAATTTTTTTTTGCAGACACTCTGGAGTGCTTACAGTCCCAGTGTTTTACATGTAACTGTAATTCCAACGGCAGCCTGATGTGGAAGTTCTTACAATATGGTCAAACACAAAGACCAGTTTTTAGGTGTTGGGAAAGGCTAAGCATGCAGGACGTGTTGGTCTGTAGTGTAAGCACTATCGTGAGTGCAAATTGCCACAAAGAATGAAAAAAGGCTGGGTTTTAAGCACTTACCAAGTGCTTTTTCCAACCCCTGCTGCCGTTCATTATATCTCCGGGAGGTGCTCTTATAAAAAAATGAAGCTGGGGAATTTCACAACTCCAGCCAAGAGGGGAGTATCAGAAAGGCTGATAGCTGTCAATAAAAGTGATATTTACCGCAGAACAAAACATGATGAAAACCGAGATACAGATGTGTGTGAATTACCCTTGGTATCCCAAACAAGGAGACAGAGTGGAGCCCTCCTAACAGACAAGGCTTGCCTGCTGATCCAGGAAGATAAGCATTTGAAAAGAGGCTATCAAAAGCCACTCATGAGCAGCCTTTTCTTCCAAAGCAATTTTCCTTGAGGATACAGGAAATCAAGTGTTCATTGATAATGTTTACTTTGTAAAGGAGTCATGTGGGCCAGATTATCAGATCCGCTTCGCTTACTTGTCACAATTCAACCAGTATCTAGGATTTATAAACCAGGCACGATTTGCCAGCCAGGGATTCTTTTGGTACAAGACAGTTCATTATCATCACAAATGCAGTAGTATCCCACCGCCTCTAGCAAAGGAAACGTGTTGTGAAGGGTTGTGGTTCCCTTGCACTCTGCTTAGTTTGGCAAGAAAACTCCTTTAGGCCAGTTACTAATTAGCGGCGTCCAAAACAGCACTAAATTCTGCAAATCCATAACCCATGCAGAGCCACCCTCAGAACCTGAAAACAGCCACCCTGAGCTGAGATCATCACGAATGTGAAAACAAGTTCGTTACAAAAAGTTGTTGTGTTCCATGGAAGAAAAAAACCCCAACAAATATTTAAATATTCTAATTTGATGTTAATTCTGAAAAAATGCAAATGTTAAAATATCTTTATTTTTTCAAGCCAGTTTTTTCCCCACAGCCTCGATTGAGATCCACAGCAGTGCCTTGCTTAATACAGCTGTATAATTCTTCCCCTTCGATTACAAAGTTGATATTTTTTTGTTTGTTTGTTTTGCATCAAGAGTATAACACACAGGTTATGCATAAATGCAGAATTGGTATGTGCTTGTCACCTCTATCTAAATTATTGATTTTGAAAATCATTTAAAATTGGGAATATGGATTTGTGCCCTCAAAGTGTCTGAATTACCGTGTAACTGTTTTGGTTCTAATATATAGTTGACTGGCGATCATTCACGTTTTCAGTGCTATTGAAAGTAATTTTCAAACACCTCTGATCTTATTCTTGAAAAAAATTACACTGTCTCCAAGAACAATTATGAGTGACTGTTTCTTTTTCCCTGTCATTTCGATTATATTCACTGTTTCCCTTTAGTTTTCTCTCCTTGCTGGATGGAAAGATGAAAATTACCCATGCTGTCAATTAATTTTCTCACTCTGCAAATTAAACTTCCTGAAAATTGTTCCCTTAAAAATGAATTTATTGCTTCTGCAACTGCAATCAGTCTACACTCTACTAGTCTCGCATGGTTCCACTTTATTATGCCCAACTATGGCATTAGGATGGTCATGCAGAAATGGGAGAGTGCAGAATAAACAGGCATTTATTATTTTTTTGCAAATGATGTCTACTCCAAAGTAAGAGTGTGCTGTTTGGAAGATGTTGTCTGACTATGTGGAGTTTCACCAGCAGATAAAAGTCATCATCTGTTGAGACACAGAAGAGTGAGTGACATTCAACTAGCAAGGTCAAGGTACTAGCAGAGCCTCAGCATTCTGGACACATAACCTCTGTATATTATACTAAAAATATTTTTTTAAAAGTGAATTTTTCTACAAAGGATTGGCAAATGTCTAAAACACAGTAATGTGTTTGGAAATGGTTCCGTGGGGAATTTGCTCCATCACCTCTTTAGGAATTAAGGGGAGGTTGACTGGCTTGTAGTTCCCTGGATCCCTGTGGTTGCCCATATCAATAGTAAGAGTGATCTTCGTGTTTTCTAGTCCTCTGGAACCTCCCTCAGTCACCGTCATCTTCCAAAGATAATCAAGAGTGGTCTTACAGTAACATCAACCAGCTTCATGGATGCATCCAGTTGCTCCCACAGATTTTATTTGTCCATTTGGTTTAAATATCCCCTAATGTGATCTTCCAAACTGAGCACAAAACATCATTGCTCCAGATTACTCTCACTGATCTCAGGGGTCTGCAATTCCTTGGGACAAATTTTATCAATAATGACTGAAGGTAGCACTGGATACCTCATCCTTTTCCATGTCCTCTGTCACCAAGTCCCTGGTCCCATTCAGTGTCAAGCCCACATTTTCCCCTCATGTCTCTTCTGCTGTTATTTGGCCTGTAAAAATCCTTCATGTTGCCCTTTCTGTATCTCCCAAGATTGAACTGTAGATGGGCTTTAGCATTCCTAACACCATTCCTGCACACTAAGAAGTGTCCTTATCTTCTTCTGGTTTCATCTCTCCCAGCTTTCACCTCGCATACAATTCCATTTTAGGTCTGAGCTGAGTCAGGAGCTCCTCCTTATTCATCAGCACCAGCCTTCTGCTGCTTTGGGTTGACTTCTTTCACACTGGCATGGGTTGCTGTTATTCTTGGAGGATGTGATCCCTGAAAATCAGCCAGCTCTCCTGGTCTGCTCTTGTCTCCATGTTCATCTCCTGTGCGATCCTTCCAAGTGGATCCTTCAACATGCCAGATTCTGTTATCCCATAATACAGAGCTGTGCTCCTGCTATTTGCCATGTTTCCTTCTCTCAGGACTGGGGTATCTACCACCTCATGGTCACTGCAGTCAAGACTGCATATCTTTGTCCCTTCCTTGTTTGCAGGCATCCCGTCCAATGGAGCATCAACCTTTGCTGGATCACTACTCATCACTGTTAGTCTCCTCAACGCACTGCACAGGATTGCTTATTATTTAATGGTGCATTGCCACCCCACACACATTGGGTCACCCATGAAAACCATGCCTTTTCAACATGAGGCTTCTTCCCCATATCTGAAGACAGACATATTTTCCTGACGATGCAGTCCTAACCCATAAACTGCTTTCTGGCTCATTGTCTGCCCCAGGGCAAGGCTCCATGAATTCCTGCTAGTCTCTCACAAAAAGCTGAATGCCCCCAGTGCCCTCCTCATCTGTTCTTGTTCAGAAGCATGTGTCCATCCATTGCAGCATGTTGGTTGTGGAAGCCTTCCCACCATGCCTGTACAAGGCTATAGTCCTGCAACTGCACAGATGTTTTTGATTCCTCCTGGTTTTGCCCCATGCTTACATGCATGCATTAGCATAAAGGCATTTCAGAGAGGTGCTCCAGTCTTTTGATTTCTCAGAAAGTGTGAGGGCTCCCCCTGCAATGCTGTTCCTCTTGGCACTTCCCTGTTTGCATGCATGTGGCTGAGGTGAGCCTCCCTCACCCTGCTCTAAGCTCTGCCCTGTCTACCATAACCTTTGCACTTTCTTGCCAACATCACCCACCACTTCCACAATAGACTGCGGGTCATCATCTCCCTTCATTTCCTCATTCCTACCTTCAAGGTCTCTTCAGCAGGCTTTGCTGCCAGTCTGTTAGCAGAGATGTTATTGCCTGAATCCACCTAAGAGCTATTTTCTAGAATCCACCTAAGTACTAATTTCAGACATTTGCATTACTAAGTAGAAATCACACAAAGCTAGGCTGAAAGAAACCTCTGAGACATGATGAAGTATATCCAGCTCACTCTTGATTACACATTCATCTAACGTGTCCTCAGAAATCTCCAGTGAAGGAGACTGCACAGTTAGCATGTTCCAGCACAATCTGTCCCTACGCTTCTTAGCATCTAACTTAACTCTCTCTTGGGTAAATTCAGCTACCTACCTTTGTCCTGTCCTCACTGGAGAGGAGGAAATTTGATTTCTCATCGTTATAATAATCTTAATATTTAACTGCTCTTTTTATGACAAGCTTTCTCATATTTGTTTAGTGTAGAATAAAGGTGGCACAACAAAACAGCCAGTTCTCAAACCTTCCTCACCAGCCATTTTCTAAATCTCTAATACCTCTTTGGACTTTCTTCTGGACACTCAGCAACTTGTTTACCTTTTCCTGAAATCCAAGCATCCAGCATAATGGTATAGTTAAAATGCAATGTAAAATAAAATGCCTCAAATTTCCTACGCTTTATGTTCAAACATTGCAATTCAGCTGCTCCTTCCCTTTGCAGCAGTATCAAACGGTAGTTTTGTATTTAGACTGGGATCTACCCTTCCCCTTTGTACAGTATTACCTCACTTATTACAGATGTTCCATTTGGGCATTTTTTTCTTCCCCAGTAATGGTAGCAATTCTTTCATGTTTACTGAATATAATTTCATTGATTTCAGAGCACTTCTTCAAACTACTGTGACTCTGCATTTTAATCCTACCCTCCAAAATATTATCAGTGGGAAAAAAAGAAATAAATCTTAAGTTTTTGATGTGCATTTTCTGCTCATTAATGAAACTGGAACAAAACATAGGAAAGTCTGTAAAGCACATTACATAAACCATCTTCCCAATGTGACAGTGAACTGACATTAACTATTTTCCAGTACATTTCTGCAACAAGTGGGTGCCCCCACCAGATGGCAATTTCATCCAGAACATTTCCTTAAGTTTCTAACAGGAATGTAACTGGTAGTATGTCAAAAGCCTTATAAAATCCAAATATATCACATCTACTGCTTCCTCTGTCCACTAGGCCGGTTACACGGTCAAAAGGGAAAACATTGATTTGATTTGCTTTGTTCTTGATGATTTGATGCTGGCTGTTTCATATCATGTTTGCTATTTTATTATCTATGGGTTTATAAACTGATAATTTAACAAGTTGTTTCAGTAACATTTTGGCTATTGAAGGCCGAGTGAGTGTTCTACAATTTATATTTTGTCCTCATCAGTATTTTACAAAATTATGATAATTTCTACTGTAGTCCAAGCACTCTTGAATGCCCAAGTTAAAAGTCAACCATTCATAATCCAACTGTAAACACTGCACATTGTTTTAACTAAATTACAAATTCTAACAAGAACTTACATTATCTCTGTCCCCGCTTCTGTGTTTGAGTTTTGCCTTTTGTTCCTTTTACTATTGCAACTGTGCCTGCTTCAAGACTGCTTCTTTACAAGGAAAAAGTAATGCAGAGTCAACAGACATTTCTGAGTTCCTTCTCTCAATTAAGCCACAAATCCCTTTTCCTACCCTCTTTCAAAGTCCTCCTCAGGAAGACCTTCCTTCATAATCCGTATGCAGAGTTAGCAAAACAAAAGCAGTTTGCTGTAGACTTGTCTTCAAATTCCTAACAACGATTAGCAAAACAAACCCACTGACTGTGTGTTTTATCCTTCTTTTGCCGACTGCCTGTGCACATCACAAGTCTTCAGGAATTCAAACCACCTCACTGTTTGGACAGTGCAGCCTGACAGGACTAAACGAGAAATCCAGCGAGTTCTATCTACAGCAGTCTCAATTGTAGTTCTGCTATAGATTCCACTAGGAAACTGTAACTTCTGAGAGGCAACAGTTTTAATTAGCTTGCAGTACAATGCAGCACAGCAAAGAATTGTGAGAAACAGTACACTAGAAAGTGCTTCAGCCTCCAGACAATATTGCTTACAAGTGTTATTCCTACAAAAAACCTTCAGTAACAAGACACTTCAAGGTTGCTGTGAAAAATCTGGATGCTTTAAATAACAAGTTAGACCATTGTGTTGTGAGACGAGCCATTATGTGGAGCAGAGACCCCTGACTGTGTGACTCCCAGGACTCTTCTGGTTGGAGCAGGGAAGTTCCCTGCGGTACACAGTCCTACAGCTTCATCTTGTTGGAAGCTGCTGGAGTGGTAGTACACATTATCCAATACCTGGATGAACTCAGCACTCAGGTGCTACACAGCCAACCAAGTCAGAGATAACATCATCCTGACTTATTTCAGCAACTTATTTTAAGCAGGCAAACTCCTTTTTGTAACACAGGGCCTTCTTTTCGTTGGCCAGGCTGCTCCTGCACTCCAATGCAGAGACCAGTCCATTCCCCCAAGCTGACTCCTCTCCACTGCAGGCTTTGCCAAAATAAGGTTGCTGTAATACACTGCTCAGAAAAAGCTTGCCTGAGATCTTGAAACCTAGTTACGTGGATGGATGAGTAGCAGTTAAGCCCATTATACTATGAACCTCAGCACCATTGTACCAGCCTCCAGTGAGCTCCTGGGTGGAAGTGAAAGGACAATTTAAGCCTATAAAGTCCTAAATAGTCTGACAAGGATCTAAATAATGGCAAAATCCACAACTGAAATCATTATTCCTCACTGCAGCCTCTGAGGGTACCGGGGAAGCAGAGTCTCTGCAGAAGATGTGACAGGCAGCTAGCTTTTTGCCCTGAGAACTCCTTTACTCTCCTCACCCATGCCATTTGCTAACTTTAAGCAGGCCATAACAAACAGCATTGGTCTTCTTGAGTAACAGGGAAAGGCAAGAGCAAAGTTGGAGAAGGTGGGGAATAATTGATGTAAGGATACAATGGAGCACAGAATTATGTGTTACAACTTAGAGCATCTATAGCTTCTGAGGCAAATGCACTTGCTCATGCTTTCCCATCCCAACATCTATGAAAACTATCTATCCAGACTTACAGAAAAAAAAGTGCCAAGTTTAATCCAACATTTATTCATACAAGTTAAATCACATTAATGCTATTTCACAAGTATCTCCACAGTCATGTTTCTCTCTCTTCAGATCTCAGACAAGTGATGTATAGACAAGGCAGTTGATCAAAGTAAAATTTAACCACCTGGGGCTTAGATAAAGGAAAAAAGTAATAATTACTAAATAAGAGAAGACACCTCCCTGTTAACAGGTGCACAGAAACCTTAGGTCTGTATTTGAAATGCTGTGGTCTTCACAAATTTGGGAACGGCTTGCATGGCACTGTGTGCTGCTTGCCACTCAAGGGGACAGAAAAGCTGCAAGAATTAGGCATGCAAAAGACGTTTTTAGTAACTTGAATGAAAAGTTTCAATTGCTGCTTCAATCATTGTTGTGAGCAGATAGGAATTCCTAAGACAGAGCCTGCCAGGAAACTGGCTTGTTTTCAGTACCCTTTGCATTCCTGTCAAAACTGAAATGGGATAACTTCATTTGTCAGTCACTTTGCATTTTCTCAGTCCTCTGCTTTCACTTTTTGCTTCTGCTATTTATGGGGGGGTGGAGGGGGGTAGGGCGGGGTGTGGGGAGGGGGAGGTGTGTATGGAGCACACAGAATTATTTTTTCTCCTTGATCACTGCACACTGTTTCCCACCAAAATCTGCAGTGTTGAAGATCATGCAATCTCCACAGAGGACAATATAACCTAGTAATTCCTCTAATGTACTTAAAAATATGTTTATGCCGTGCTGATGTTATAATTGTCACTCCACAGAGAATTGCAGGAATTCCAATCCAGAATCACTGGTGAAGTGATTTTTGCATGGGAAAGTAGTGGGAGCTGTTTCTGATCTCTCAGACCTTCATTCTCAAAAGAAGTAGTAAGTCTCAATACCTCCTTCAATCCCCTAAATAAACTTTTGTATCATACAAACATACTTCTGAATAGAAGAGGTTTTCTTCAAGTTAATTTTAAGGCAAAGATTGAGTCAGTTTTCCAAATTCATGTTTCTTTGCATACCGAGTAATCCAGAACAACGATACTGTGCTTCACAGACCATAACAGCATGAATAGAGAAGTTCTAAGAATCCAAATCCAATCCTTGTAAAAATATGCATTCAACCAGTGTTAGAAGAAATCTCTCTTCTCCTCCAGCTCCACCACTTTCCTGTCTCTAAGATGCCAATGAGAGGATATCAACAGTACAGACAGTTGGGATTAGAGAAGGTTAAAATGAACGCAATGCCTTTTGAGATAACTAGTGCTGATGCATCTTTTCTAACTTTACACTGTATCTTCTGTTAGTGGCTTTCTTTTCTGAATGTTTCCACCTGATATGCTAACTTTGATACAAACAAGGGTCCTGTTCTGCTTAGAATCCAGTCCTCTGCAGCGGTGTCAGATGTTACGTGCCTTTGTCAATTCTCTCCATGGTTTAAAAAGACATCTCTGAATGCTTTTATAGGAAGGAAGACATTCTGAATGTCCCTTGGCAAGGAGGAGACTGAAGAGAGGGGAAGAAGAGTTCCCTTGTTCCTCAAGGGTCTGTACTAGGACTGGTGCTGTTTAATATCTTTATTAATGATAGTGACAGTGGGATTGAGTGCACCCTCAGCAAATTTGCTGATGACACCAAGCTGAGTGGTGAAGTTAATGTGCCAGAGGGACAGGATGCCATCCAGAGGGACCTGGACAGGCTGGAGAAGTGGGCTCAGGTGAACCTCATGAGGTTCAACAAAGCCAAGTGCAGTATCCTGCACCTGGGTTGGAACAACCCTCATTATCCACACAAGTTAGGAGATGATGTGCTTGAAAGTAGCCCTGAGGAAAAGGACTTGGGAGTACTCGTGGATGAAAAGCTGGACATGAGCCATCAGTGTGCATCTGCAGCAAAGGTAAGCCATCTGCATCCTGGGCTGCATCAAAAGAGGTGTGGCCAGCAGATCGAGAGTAGGGATTCTACCCCTCTGCTCTGCTCTGGTGAGACCTCACCTGGAGTACTGAGTCCAGCTTTGAAGCCCTCAACACAAGAAGGACATGGACCTGTTGGATCATGTCCAGAGGAGGGCCACAAAAATGATCAAAGATCTGGAGCACCTCTCCTATGAAGACAGGCTGAGAGAGCTGGGCTTATTCAGCCTGGAGAAGAGAAGACTCTGGGGGGAACTTATAGTGGCCTTCCAGTACCTGAAAGGTGCCTATAGAGACGCTGGGGAAGAACTGTTCATGAGGGCATGTAGCAATGGGACGACGGGAAATGGTTTTAAACCAGAAAAGGGGAGATTTAGGTTGGTTATTAGGAAGAAAATCTTCAATATGTGGGGTGGTGGACCACCAGAACAGGTTGGCCAGAGATGTAGTGGAGGCCTCACCTCTGGAGATATTCAAGGTCACGCTTGATGGGGCTCTGAGCAACCTGATCTAGTGAAGGTGTTCCTGCTTACTGCAGGGGGATTGGATTAGATGCCATCTGAAGGTCTCTTCCAACCTAACACATTCTGCGAATCCATGAAGAGTAGGAGGCCTGGACAGTGGAATTAGTGAAACAGGGAGTTGAAAATTGCTCATGAAATGTTTGCAGTATGTTTGTAAAAGAAAAGATTACTGTATTTTGGTACTGTCCCTGGACAGGGTCTCCTTCCAGATGATAAACAAGCTAGGGCTGGGGCACATAAGACTGTGATGGTAATGTCTGTTTCTGAATGGAGGGGGAAGAGTGTCTCGTCTCTCTAAGATTTAGTGCTGTTCTTCATCCTACACCCTGGTCATGAAGAGTTTCCACTTAATTAAAGCAACTGAGGTCCAATCCTCCTTCCAAAGCAGGTTCCCTAGGACAGGTCACACAGACAGGCGTCCAGACGGGTCTTGAATATCTCCAGAGCAGGAGACTCCACCACCCCCTGGGCAGCCTGTGCCAGGGCTCTGTCACCCTCACTGGGAAAAAGTTCTTCCACATGTCGGTGTGGAACTTCCTGTGCTCCAACTTGAAGCCATTGCCCCTTGTCCTGTCTCCACAGACCATTGAAAAGAGGATGCCTGAATTAGGAGTGTAGAGTTCAGATGTTGTCTGTGGAGACTTTATAAAGTAACTGAGATGACATAGATGCTCTTGTCATAAGAACTCATCAAATACAAAAGTTCAGATGACATCTTGTATTCTTTCACACTTACTTGCAGGTATGAGATTTATTGTGAATCCACACTTAATCCAATCTTCCAACTGTGACCTAAGTAACTATTTTTACCATGGATCTTTATTCATTTGACTATTAACAATGGATTTTCATGCCTCCAGAACTTCTCTTGAAGAGGGGGTATCTTGTTATAATTAAGATTGTGTTCCTTTTTAAAATCAACAATTCTGTTGGCATAAAACTGAAGAACTCAAGATGTTAAAATAGAATAACATTTTTTGGAGGATGAATAATTAACATCGTACATAACAAAACACTAGCAAACAGATTTCTTGTCAGAGCTTGAATGAATTTTTTTTTTAACTTTTCACTGACTTGCTAATTTGAAACTAATCAGTGTACCAGTTCTGCTTACTGAACACTATAAAAATACCATCTACGGGCACTTTTTCGGCAGCTTGGCAATGCAATGCATCAGTCTGAAACCCATGTTACACCTAGTCCTTTGGTGGTTTCTTATTTTCTAAATAGAGACCCCATCCATAAATTGCAGTTTTGTTAACATAGTGTAGGTAGGTTACTTTTAACAGCATTCAGAATTGCATGTGGCAAATTTAGTTTGTCTCCCCTTCACAGGCACATTTTTAAGATAGAAAGTTTACTGTTGTGTGAAGCTCTTGAAATAAAGCAATTGCTCCACTTTTGGAGTGCACATTTTTAACCTGGCATACCTCAGCAAAAAAATGCTGCTTTCCCTTTTAAGAACTGTGCTTTATCCAAGATGTGCCCTTTTATGTGGAGACCGTACTATGCAACATTGCTGCCTGTATGTGTATGCAGACACACAACACATACGTCTGTGTATATGTGTATATAGGCCAAAGCACATGAGAGGAGTATTATGTAACTGTAGGTTAGAACATAAGTAAACTGATTATCACTAAACATAGTCGAGTTCAATTAGAATGTCAGTATGAAAGAGGAACAATTCTGTGGCCCCTTTAAATGGGATCTTGCACCAGATACTGCTCAAATCCTCAGTGCTCTACTGAACCACTGGATGGCATCAACCTATAACATAATCAGTTGCTGCTGCTTTTATCTTTTTACAGTTCTACTGATTATTCTACCATTTGCAACTGCTTTATACAGTCTGTGCCCTCTTCATCTAAAACCTCAGTCTTGTGAGTCCATTCCTTTGGGAAAAAAGTTAACACAGTTTATTATCCTGATGAGATACTAACGGTGACCTTATCACCATTTCAGTAACTGATTTTAATTATACTACAACTCACAGCACCAGACGCACAATACTGGAATAGAAATCTTTTGTTCTCGTTTATACACTTCATAAAGTCTAATAAACTCTTCAAGGACTCACGACACTTTTATGCTGAACAGGCTTTTAAATAAAAACATGGTTTTAGAGTATGAAAGCATGTGCTGTCCAAGAAATTTCTTGGTTTATATCTGGCAATATCTGCTGGTAAACCACGAGAACTATATATCTAGTCATACTCTATGGAGAAAATAACCTGTGAGGGCTATTGTTGGTTTTTTGGTTTTTTTTTTTTTTTTTAATTAATTAAATTATAGTATGGGCACTTGTACTGAATACTCATGTCTAATAGCTGTGAAAAGCCATGCATCTCATGTTCAAAAAACTTCCCTCTTGTCAAAGGTATTGATTTTGCAAAACCTTACATCTGGCTATAAAGCCAATGCTGTCAATGGGAATCTTTGTACACTGAATTATTTGCATGCACGTCACACTTTGCAGGAATGGAGCCTTTATGGACTCGATTCTGCCTTCAAGTATATCTGAACAAGTTCGTTTCAAGCCAATGCAAATTAGAAAAAGAACCGAGTGCTGTTTGTATAGTTTGGCATCACTGATAGTCTTCTTCCAAGGAGAGGACAAGTGCTTGACTGGGACAGCCAGATTGTTATAGATAAATGTTGAAATTCACTGGCTCAACTGTAATGCAGTGCTGTCAAATCCGGACATGACTTTGTACATACCATTCCAGCTCCGCTATGTACATCTGGCATGTGGTACTTGGATGGTCATTGCAAAAAAACGCCTTAAAAACCTAAGTAGGACTGACAGTATGTCTTATGCACTTCCTACAAAGATTACAAGTTTTTTTGCTGCTTGTACAGGGTCTACTAGCCAAGATCTACCGGTAGAATCCTTGTAGTTCTAGTTCATGTTACAGTTCGCAATCTCATGCCCATCAGTGTTTATGCCTTCATGCTGTTTCTGCTTCACTTGAGGGCAGGAGTCAGCTTTGTTTATATCTGAAATATTCAGCAATGAGCACCCAGTAACAGTCCCTATAATTCATTTTGGGCTGTCTTAATTAAAATGAGATTTATTAGAGAGAAAGAATCAAATTAAACTTTAAGCAGAGTAAAAACATAGTCAGATTAATGTCATGATAAATTTAACTCTCTAGGCCAGACTCTTTCTCTTTTTTAAGGATACAATTTATTAGATAGATAAAAAGGAATTTAAAAAAACTACATTTCATAAAGTTAATTTGCTTCTGCCCAACAGCAATGTACTCTCAAGGCTGGATCCAATAAATGATGATCCCAAAAGTAAGGACAGGGATGGCTATCTTTCAGGCATCTGCCTTCACAGGTTTTGTGGGTAGATTAGATATGTGAACGTAGACAGATATCCTCAAGTGGGAACCAGAACAATTAGTATCTTGAGTGGAAAGCTGCCTGAAGTTAGGGAACGGGATAGTAGGACCATTAAATCTTTCCTCTTAGGCACATCATCCAGATACCTCTTCTTTTTTTTCTTCATCACAAAATCCACTCATCAAACACATCTCTCAGCTTTTCTTCAAAAACAACACGAAGGGAAAAAGTGGTCTTCCATTTCCACATAAAAATTTGCTCCTTAGAACACTGATCAGGGAGAGGGCAACAGCTTCTGGGTTCATTGAATTAAACACCAAAAAAAGTAACCTTGAGATTAGAGATCAATCACCTACAAAGACAGTTTGTGTCTCCAATCCAATAATGCAAAGTGACATAATTTTCTAGGAGACAGACAAACGTTCCTACAAAGAAGAGTCAATGCCTGGTGATTAGGGCATTGATTGATGAACTGGGAACTTAAATGTTGAGAAGGGAATTGAAACTGGTGTCCCAGTTCTCGGGAAAACAAGCTTACCATCATCTTGTGCTATATAAAAGGTTATGTTTTACAAGAAAGGGGCAACTGTCACAGAGGTTTTGAAGTTTGCATTTGTCAGAGTGAGTTAAACCTAATGATGCCTGAATTAAGCTGCTCAAGCTTAATAACTGGAGTGATGCTTCCCTTACAAGTACGGGGTAAAACAAGGTAAAGGGTTTGCTTCATTCTGCCAAGGCTGAGACAACTCATCATGTATGTTATCATTCTGGAGGATTTTAAAGCAACAAATGGAGTGTTACTGGTTTAGGTGACAGATGCACAGTAGTCTTCAGCAGTTTGGGATTTAATTACATAATTCTGCTCAAGTCCCTGTTAGGGTACTTGAGTTTTTTCTCTTTTATTTCAGTTTTTAATTTATTTGTGGACCTTTTATTTGGTTTTTTGTTTGCTTGTTTAATATTGCATATCAGCTTAGTGTTGCAAAACCAAGAGCAAAAGGTGTCAATCAGTAATACTATTCTGTAGGCCCAAACTTTTCTTCACAGAGCCTCAAGTCTTAAACCAAAATTTACTCTACTCTAATATAACTCAGTCTGTGAAGTTGGTTGGGCTAATGTTCATGCACAAGAATCTAGGATATTTGGGGGCAGAATGCATCAAACAGATCAGTTTTAGCACTGGCTGATGCAGATATCAGAAAAAGAGAGGAACTTTTTCTGTCAGAGATTGCTGGTGTGGAGGGATGGAGTCTCAGCTTCATTTTCTTGCTATTTTATTCCATCACAGCATGGAGAGGCCACTGCCACCTATTCAAATAAGACTAAGAAATGCCTAGAAGGTTCTCTGGATGTGTCTATACCAGCAAACACCTGTAGATAAGTACTGCTGGAGCAGCGATGCAATTTTGAATTGAAAGGGAGTTATCTTTCAGAAAAAGCCCCAATCCTTTTTAGTCTGGTTTGCTATGATAACTGACTTCAGGTGATGCAGAAGAGGCCAATACTGGTAGCGCACAACAAAATATCCTGTCAATTGATAACGCGCCTCTTAGTATTCACTTCTGCAAAGCAGCTCTGGCTAATTGACTGTGTATCACAGTCTATATTGTTCTTTTTAATGACAGTGTGGTTAAATCTCGGGCTCTAGCTGTGTGATGAGAGCATCAGAACATATGATTGTGAGGTTTCTGGGAAAATCTCTTTTTGCTTCGAAAGGAAAATGGTTTTCTCTACACAGTAAGGGACAATCTCTCCTCCATTTCCCCACAGGAGTGATCAGTAGGATGGAGGACATGCAACAGTTCTAGAAAGTGGACTCAGAATCCAAGCATTCTTTTTTTTTTGGCTGGATTTGAGACCATTGAGAAATTATGGCCTTGTATTTTTGTCTTGGCTATACAATCTTACTCCTATATTATTTATACTGAGCAAGGGAACACAGATTAGAAACAGATTTATACAGGATAGACAGAGACCAGATTAAAATAGCCTGTGTGAATATTTTATGTAGTCTGACTCTCTGGAAGGTTCATCTAGACTGGTTTAGTTACATTGAATAAAAGCACTTTCTGCTCTCCCCTCTTTTGACCCTTTCAATCTCTCATGCTGTCAGTTACTTCTGGATTAAATACACTTCTCTGCTCCAATCCCAGTCCAATGAATACATACCATTTGCTTGTAAAAATCTCACAAAATTCATCATCCTATCAGAGAACTCTACCTCTATCACCATTCTAGCTGTGCAGTGTCTGAGCAGGTGCTCTGTCTGAAGTGGGTAGAATACTTTTTTGTTCCTGGTAGATTAGCCATGTCTCTTATTTCCGCTGACATACGCATCTAGCTCTAGTTGTACTTTCCACTTCCATCAAAATTTAATACTTCAAATGTACCTGCCATGCAACTGGTGTGTTACTCAGCGAAAAGAGGTCAAGGTGCATGGATCTTGGATGACATTTCAATTATTCTTGTCTGAAGACAAATCATGTGTTTTTTCCCTGTATCTTATAAGAGAGGGTCCGTAACCCTTAGATTTCTGCCAGAATGTGTTCTTCTCTTTATTAAATATAAATAATTTATAAACTTCATAGGTTTTAACCTGTCATAGGACCAAGCAATTAAATGCAAAATACTCCATTCCAGCATACTCTGATCAAATCCATATAAAAGCTAGCACCTTCCCTCACACCATAAAGAACCGGAAAATGGACAGTCAGCCACATATCCAAACAACAAAGAAACCGTGTTTCCTTATTTACTGCCTATCACATGAGTACCATCTGAATTTCCTGCATGGATGACTAATACTTTTTAAAAAGGAGAATCAGTAGTGGACAAGCACTGTGTTGGAAGAATGAGTTTGCCATATTAATATGTATTAATTTGCCGTAGAGTTCACAACGCTTTTAGATTTGAAAAGAATTTTCCCAAGTATTTTAAACCTACATCCAGAATAAATAAAGGACTCACAAAACACAGAAATACATTCAGCTAGTTAGGGAAGAACGGTTTTAATAGGATAGATAATCAATTGTACTAATTCTAATAATATGAGCAGTATAAATGTCTTTGTAGCAGTGGTATAGCTTAACACAAGAGGCACCGACAACTGCAAAAACAACATTCAGATTTTCACACACACAGACTACAGAAGAGGGAGAGGACTTCAAAAAGAAATTAAACAATCCATGTTATTCTATACAACCCCTCCTCCCACCAACCAAAACCGCTGACATATTCATACGTTCACTGAATTTATTATAAGTTTTATGAAATATTTATGTCTATGTATCCCCTGTACATAGGGATAGTCTCATATCCCTTATAATCTTTGGCAGGTGAGTTCATCTAAGGGATTCAAATATGGAGATATTAGAAACTTGTATTCCACCTACCACTTTCAGTCACCCTAGAAGCACGGCTAGGTGATGTAGAGAGAAAGAAAAATAGATAAATAGGGTCCACACAGACAACACATTTTGAATTACTTCATTTCTTAACAGCAAATAGACTTGGATTCTTGTCATAAATATGTTTCATATGGATGCCAATGGGCATCTCAGAGAGGGCCTGCAGTGTGGCCTCTTATGGTATGAAATGGTATGTTTTCAACACATTACTCATTCTCCTTCTTCTATTGGCTGGATTGGCCTTTCACATTGACAGCCTGGGGATTGCTGACTACTAAAAATAGCCTGGTGGGTGGTTGCTTACACCTGGTAACTGCTATGCTGTGCAAGTTATTTCATGTTGAATGTATAAGGTTGAAAACAGCTCCCTTACATGGTGAATATGGCCAGCGTAGTGGGCACAGCGCAGTCTGTCAGGATGTGAAGTGTGACTTCTTTTTAGGGGAACAAAATTGCTGCAAACAAACCAGATTGTCTGAGTTTCAATACATTTTCAGTAAGAGTGGACGACTGTGCCTTCTGTTTGCATGTGTTGAGGCATCTGTTATGACCATACATTTGAAGGGAGAGAAATATGACACGAAGACTGTGTATATTCACCACCCGTGTGTGAGGACAGCGCTAGAGAAGTGATACTATAAATGCCCATATGCTGCTTAGGACTGGCAGCCAGCTCTGAAGTAGCCTTAGGTTGAATCTTGCAAGTGATGTCATGTGGGATAATTATTACAATCACGTTGTGATGCAAAGATTTATGGTGACCACATTGATCATACTGACCTGCAATCTTGCTGAAACTACTGAGGATCCCAGGGCTAATCTGATGGAACCCAGAATGGATGTGAAATCAAGAGTTGCAAAAAAGTCCTGACATCCTAATGAACATGAGCAAGGCTGATGTCACCATCCTAAACTGAAGATCCATAAGGGAAAACTTTCAGCTATATTACCTGTAGCACCTTATTTTCCCCACATTTAGCCATACAGATAACAACAGAAATTTTGAAGCTTTGAGGTGGAAATAAGACAAGTACTTTTTTTCAATAGGCATTGGTCTACAAAACCTACTAAAATGATTTCTGGTGTTGGAGAAGAAGAAATCCCAACTGAAAAATGTGTGAAGCAAGGGAGCTTTTATTAATTTTGCTAATCATGCTCCTTTTTCTTACAAGGAGATGAGGAGATACCTTATGCCTTGCTGTGTTTGCAGTGTGCTCTTGTGTTAGGCTATTACTGGTTCATGCATCAAAAAAGGTTCCATTTATCTCTTCCATTATTCAAGTGTGGGCTTGAAGTCGATTAAAGAATAGATGTTTAGCTGTTACGAAGAACTTTCAACCTTTTGGTGACATCTGTCATTAACTGGCATGCTTCAACAACTTTTATCTATGAGCCATGATGCATTACATCTTAACTACAGGGCCAGAAAGATGCATGCACATAGGTGGAAAAATGTGTGTAAATCTTTTTTTCATTATGCTCAGTACTTGAAAATATTTCTTTAAAATGTAGGAGACATAAGTGTGACTTTGAGCATCATCAGAATAAAGTATCAAGGAAGAGGGACAGAGACAGTAAATGCAGGAGTGCATTCCATAATAAAAGTACAATGCCAACGTGATTGCCAATGATAATGTCAATTTGGGGTGCAGAGAGATCAACAACAGAGATCAAGCAACAAAACTGGTAATAAATATTAGATTTTTCAATGCTAAGGAATTCCCAATCCATCTTTTTTCTTTCCTTGTCCAATCTGTAACATGTTTTCCAGGAAAAACATCTCTATTTAAGCAAAGCAGGATTCCTGTAGGCCAGAAAAATTCTACCTTATGGTAGCCATTATCTTTCTCCAACGTCTGGATACAGCAAGATGTAGAAAGACGAGAGTCCTGATAACTGAATAGCTTTACTGAAGGCAATTTTAATGGTAAATCAGAATATGTCTTTCACACAGATTGAACTCTCTAAGGAGGAAGTTACAGAGCAATTAGAGATGCAATTACAGTAAGTCATCAGGACCAGATGGTATTTCATTCAAGGACTGAAAGGAATAATGTGAAAGAATGTACTGAAGAGGATATTTATTCTGCAGCTTCCAAAGAGGCAGGCTTCAGCCTCTCAGCAGAATGAACAGCGTACTGAATAGGTACTGACATGTGTCCACCAAGTCTCTGGTGACACAAGTGCACATTCTGCTCTCTGGGTCCTTGCTGCTCCCTGAGTAAAGGAATGTGTCTTACACTAACTCTGAATGTCAACACATATGGACTCAAGAAAACTTGTGATAACAGAAGCATGTTTCTAGTTGTTGCCAAGTAATCAAGGACTTTTCAGTTGTTCATATTTCCCTGCTAATGAGAAGGGAGGGGACACAGCCAGGACAGGTGACCTGAACTGGCCAAAGGGGGTATTCCATGCCAATTATGTCATGCTCAGCATAATAGGGGGGCTGGTGGGGGGAGGAACAGGTAGCTCCAGGTTTTGGGGACAGTCCAGTTTTGGGACAGCTCTGAGCTGTACAGCCTGAGTTTGTGCAGTTTGGTGAGAAACTGCATTGTTTATCACCAGTTTCATATATTGTGTAATAAAGTCCTGTTACTATTATTATATCTATTTTTCTGCTATCCCAGTAAACTATCCTTATCCCAACCTGTGAGGTTTTGGTTCCTTGGGTTTTAATTCTCCTTCCCTTTCCCCCTCCCTCAACTTCCCCTTTCCACCCCACTCCCCCCACTCCCTTTTAAAGAACAAGTGGCTGCGTGGAGCTTGACTCTCAGCTGGGGCAAAACCAAGAAACTCACCAATTTTACCACAATCTCAGATAGCAAAATTAATAGAAATGCAGGAGATATTGCATTTGTTCCTTCCCAATATAGGCAAGCTATGTGGTTTAAGCTATACCGGTGGTATCTATGAAGTAAATACAAAACTCTGGCTAGTAAGAAAAGCCTCAGAGCAAAGGAACAAATGATGTCTGGTGTGTAATGTGCAAACAGGTGCTACTCATCTCTAAGGGCAAGGTACAGGATTGCAGCACTACCCAAAGGAACACTGCCCCACTCCAGAGTAAGCCATATGATTCTCCTGAGCTAAACCCACTTCTTCCATGTGAGTTATCCCCGAAACACACCTCTGTTACCCATTTGCTGGCTGCTAGCCATAAAGAACTGTCTCGTATTTGGCCCCTCAACATTTAGCATAAGCCTCTACTCTCCAATGGTGGACAAGAAAACTGTAGATGAAGGTAATATAAGCAGAAATAAGTGCATAAAATAATGAAGATATTTATGTTTTAATTCATAGCAGCATTGACGTATTTCATGTGACATACCATGTCTATCATAATAATCCACTAGAAGGACATTTGGGAGGATATTTTAATTGCCACTGTGCTAATGGTTAAGAACTAAGCAGCCTTGGACTTATGATGGCAGCAATGAAGTGGATTCAAGTCTGTACAGATAGCTACATATAACACAATATTTTTCTATCTAATACCAAAGACTCAAAAGTTTTATTGGGTAAAAGGCAAAATGGATGAAACTGATGTTAATGCCTGGCATTCAGGCCTTCAAGACAGGTAGCAACTACTTCAGCAGGTGGATTTTATAGGATTTTACACTGAATGTGCCTATATTTCAACCATGCAATGCTGGCTATAAAAACCAATTAAATATTGAAGATGGATTCAACCCCTAAGATTTAGCAGCTAGAAAATGTTTCCTTTCTTTTCCTGGGCACTTCTGCATAGCTCTACCATATACCCAGAAAACACTGTGCATAATCCAGTGCAATTAAACCTACTGTTTATGCAAGTTATTCTCAAAAACAGCAACTGTTTCTAAAGATAGCAAAGCTGGTCCTAAAAAGACAATCTTAGAAACTGGAGATGAAAGTAACTTATTTCAGAGACAGGGAAACTGTCTGAGAATCTAGTTGCTAAGTTCGTAAGTGACTGATAGGTACAATTTGAGATGATTAGATTTAATGTTTGATCTGCCAGGCAAAACAAGTCCCTGCAAACTTTGGCACATTTTGTCCTCCCTGAACGGTGCCTCTACCTAGGGTACTTCTCTCCTGTCAAACCTCTCTGCAGCAATTCTACCCAAGAAGTCAGTCCCATTCCTGGGTGCCCAATGTTTAGCTGACAAATCAATAAAGTGACAATGGCTGTAGCACACCATAGGAGAAACCTGCCATTTCCACACTGTTCAGCAGGGTGAAAGGTCAAGAGGTTCTATCCTTCGGAGCTAATTTAAGCAATATTTACTTTACATATTTATATAAAGAGAGAAGCGCACTGAGCATTACTGAATTTTACTGATTGTACCAAATGGCTTCAGGCAATAAAACACTGCAGAGGACTTAAACTGCAGGAGGATTTGCACAAATTGGGGGGATTGGACCATCTTATACCAGATGTTACAGAAATGAGCTCTTCACCTTCTCAAAGCACTATGCCAACATTCACTGAATCCCTGGAAAAAACTGACATTGGTTTGGGCTGTGCAGGAGCATGAGTAAGTAACTTTTAGGAAACGGAGACAAAAATTTCTGCTGTCTAACAGGCTAATACTATGCTAGATTTTTCACTCCAGCGTTTTCAGGCCTTCCATTCATAATCCTCAAGAACATGACTTATAGACCTATATTTATAATTTCAAATGCATAGTTAGGACTACAAGATGGAATTGTAAGGTGCACATAAACACATCTGCATTTTAAAATTTTATTAACAAGACCCAAATCTGTGGACTGTTGGAAGGGAAATAAAATTCTGGAGTGTGGTGGGCAATGCATAGTTCACCAGTCATTTACACTCAGAAGTCAAACTAAAACCTGCTTAAATTTATTTTAAATATAAAATTTATTTTAAATTTAAAATCTATTTAAACCCTTCCTTTCCCCTCAGGAAAAAAATGCTAAATATAACTGGACAAATTTCAGAATGTCTGGGGAGGAGAACAGGCTAGAAAGTAAGTATATGTAACCTGTTTCATTTAACAATTTACCAAGTTTATCTACATGATTTGTGAAGGTTGCAGAAGAGAGCAGCTGCAATGCTTCTCTGCTTTGATGGTTAATTGGGATGAATCCTTAACTTTCTGCAAGGTGCAGAAAGCCAGAGACTGTCTCTGCCACTCTTTTTCTAGGCCTGAGACAGATGCAGCTGTTTCAAATCCCATCTGACAAAGCCTGGGTGTGGATTCGTATGTCCACTCTCTGTCTTAGTTCTTCCCTATCTTTGTTCAGCAATTTCAGGTTTTTTGGCTGGTAGAATGGCCTTTGATGCTCCAGGAGAGCTGGCTTATGAATAGTTTGTTATGCTGTAACCCTATTTTGGGTTAGATTGCTGTCACTCCTGGCCTGAAACCGTGCTTTCTCAGTTATCATCCACAGTCAGTTCAGCTCATTCAATAGGCAAAGTATCACCAGCACTCAGGTGAGACAGTTATTTAAAAGGCTTGTTCCTGAGACAGGAGACTTCCACAGAAAGTACTGCAGGGAAAAGGCCACGAAAGGACCACCCCAGGAAGTGCTTTCTGCAGCATTAGACGCTCTAAAGGAAAGACCGTAATCCTGGTATTGTTAAATCACAGAGAGGATTGCAGTAGGATGCCTGAAACTGTTGCATTACCCATGCCTAAAGATGCCTGAACCTCACCTGAAGCTGTCCTCAACTGCTGCAGAAAATAAGTGCTAGAGACGCTATAATTCTTTCCATCTTTTGGGTTGCAAACACCATGTGTAGTTCAACCATACCTGCTTTGGATGGGGCAATGCTGGGGACCTGTGGTGGGAGAACTGGTAAAGGCCACAATTACTTCTGCAGATCTCTTAATTCATCCTGTGAGGACTCAATGGGATTAAACCATCAGGGAGGGACAGTAATCAGCACACCAACCTGGAGAAGCAGCTACACATGGTTTCTCTACTGAGTGAACTTGAATGCTTCAGGCTCATTCATCAGACTCTGAATTGGTACAGGCAAAGCATGTAAATAGATGGTTGGCCAGCTCCCTGCTCTTTTCCACAACGGAACACAGGTTATGGCCTATTAATGTGATGAGCACAGTAACAGGTCTGCAAGGTGTTTTTAACTGAAAATTAGTAACGTGTAAGTGTGGTCAGCAGCATCTTCTTTTAACACCAATAGTAATATAAATCTATTTGTAAATTAAAATAAAGAAATCTTTCTCTATTACCCCAAAACACATAAAATATTGCAAATCTCTAAACAGTTTGCAAGTCTTGGTTCTAGGGGTGCTGTAGTTTGGCAGAGGAGGTCTGTATCAAATGATTTAATCCAGTCCTCATATTGTTTCAGGACCACACTCAACCCAGTTGCAGAAGTACAGCTCACTGTAGCAGTGTTCAGAGTAAAATTTGAGCTACAATAAAACTAAAATGGCTACTGTAAAGGATGTTGTGAGTAACTTCCAGAGTTTGGATGCTCATGTGTGCTTAAACAGAAACAATATTACTGCTTATCTTTTGGGGTACTGGGAAACAAATATAATGATTCTAATTCTTCTCAATTTTTTTTTTTTCTATAAGTCAGAAGTTAATTACTTCACAGATGGCGGAATGGCGAAAGGAATGAATGCAGTCAGCTTGCCTAGAAAACTGTATTCCAGAACATGTGCAGTAAAATGAGACAGAAAAAAGGGCTGGCAGACAATAAATATGTATTTCCTTTTTGCTTTAAATAGACCAAAAGGTCAAGAGAAATAGATGACTGATATTTATCCAAGTAAATTAGCAATTATATTACTAGGTATATTGGTCCACAAAATCTCAGAAAGAGGGATGAGAGCTAAACCGGGTAGTAAAAGATATCCCTCCACAATAATTTATTTCTTTCATATTCTTTAATCAGAATAGATTGAGATAAATACTCTTAAGGTTCACTGATATTCTGCCTTGAGATCAAGTTTTTCTTACACATTTAAGGCATATAAAAAAATATTTTCCTGGGTTTTAAGTGTATTATATTTAGAGCACTACAGACAGTAATTTGCAGCATCCACGGTCTGCACACACAAAGTATTTAGTACCTATAGCAAAAAATTCCCTTTTATTCTTTTGTGCCAAAGTTGTCTGTCCTGCTCAGTGAATACGGGTTTAACACTGAAATACTATTAATAAACTACACTAATAATATGAATGGCTAAGACATCCCAAAATGAGCTGGGTTCTCTTTAGACCTTAATCTGCTGGGGTTAATTAATTCAAATATTATATTGCATGACTTTATTCCTTTTCCATCAGAGCCTTCCCATGGAAGCCTCTAGCCTGCCTCACGCATTGCCCGAGGTGCATTTAAAATCAGCCATGTTCAAAAAGCCATATGCAGGTGATGTCAAAGACGAATGAAACATTTACTGTCTGAATTACACTGCTTTATCATTAATTTCTTTTAAATTTGTTCGTTACCACGGTACAAGTTCTCTAATTGTGACCTGTAAGGAGCCTCAGCTCTTAACTGCTGTTGTATAAACTTGGATAGGCTGAGTCTTACAGTGAAAGCTTTGTGATCAAATGCTGTCAGTCAACATACACGAAAGATTTTCCACATCCACTTTGCAACAGTGAGAGCGTTGACACTGCCAACCATGGATCTCTTACAGTACCAAAGGAACAGTATGATCCACCATAAAGGATTTTTTTTTAATGTAGTATTTTGGCACCTGAAATGATGTAATTTACACTCACTTCTAACAGTAAATTTTTCATATGCAATAAAGAATCCCTTGGACTCTGAGGGGTGGGTACTGATTCTGTTGCATTCAGCAGAACATTGGACAGAAGCGAACTGTTGCTCCAATAACCAAGACCTACAGTCAGAGTGACATATCCCTACTTAGATGAACTCTGAGGTAAGGCAGCACTCTCAGCACCCATGAAAACCCAAGGGCAGGATGTGGCATGCTGAAGAGTACAGAGATAAAGCCGGTGTATTCCTTCAGGGACCTTGGGTGCTCGGCTCAGGATTCATCCTCTACAACCAATCCTCCCTCACCTCTTCGAAGGGCAGATCACAGTTTTTGGTTTATGTAAGTTACCCTCAGCACAATAATTTGTAGCATATAATGAAGTCCTTGTCCTGCTGCGATTTCACTGTAGAGGTAAGACTGCAAAAGAATCTCAGACATTTAAGCGCCTGATACTCGGCTGCCAACTGGTACTTCAGTGTGTATTTCTTCCACATCCTTTAAATACTGTAGTCTGGGGAGAAAAGAGTCTGTTTTGGAAACAGTTACACTTAAAAAGTAGTTAGAAAAATGAAGTCCTATTTAAGCACAACCACGGTCATGCCTGTATTTTTAAAAACTCCAGGGCTTGATCTTGGCAATTCTAGGCCAATAAACCTCACATCTAAACCTGGCAAATGGGTTGAAATGATAAATTAAGCAGAATGAAAAGAGACCTGAGAGACCAGGCTTGCTGGCATGATCTAATTGGCATGGATTCTGCAAAGGAATTATCTCTTACTGTTTTTTGACTCTAAATAAAATAGCGGCTACAGGAGAAAAAGTTAATATATTTCATTTAAAAATTCAAGTTTCTAGAAAAGAGGTCACTGCAAAGTCATGAAGGGATAGGAAAAACACATGGAAGAGCAATGAACTGCAAAAAATACCAATATGCACATGATACAAGGGGCTGATTCCAAATATTTGCTTTAAAAACCCAGTGCGGATGTGGGGCTTTTTTGTGACTTTTTTGGTTTGTGCCATTATTTCAAAGATAAAGTGATTCAAAGTACCTACGTATCGAAACGTCCCAGTTAGACATTTAAATTCTCAGAGCAAAGACATGTTTACAGTCTGTCTGTGGTCTCTGGGAAATCATGAAGATTCAAGAGGTCACCAATCTGAGCTATTTACCTCAGGCTCAGGTTCCTGCCACTGAAGTTGATGTGGCAGAATGGATGATATGCTTGCTGCAATTCAGCGCTCACGTAATCGCTTAAAATCATTGCTGACATTCTTTTAGTTAATCAGTTAGGCGGCACACTGCAGCAGCCAAAATGTCATTCTGTCACTGCTGTTAATGACCTGGAGAGCTCTGGTTGGTATCAGGCTTGGATGTTTGGTGGCAGTAAATTGCCTAGAGACCATCTGCTAGAGCACAGCTGATAGGAACCAAGGCATTTCTGAATGCCCTTCCAATGCTCATCCAAAGTGGAAGCTTTCCTAGATGGGTTGCTAGGCTCTGTCTGACCACCAGTCCCTCCCAGGTGCTTCAGCTTGTTAATGAAGGTTGCACAGGAGGCACTTCAGTCTGCCCAGATCCAGAATGAGAATCCTCTTCTGCAGCTAGCTGTCTACCCTTTCCAGTGGGAGAAAGTCTGCACATACAGTGGGCAATGGGTAACAGCAGCAAACTTACCAAAATAAAGGAATTCCTAATTTTCCTCTAGTTAACATGGATCCGTCTCCACACAAATGCCAAGTAAGTAAAAATCCACTGGATAGCTAAAATCCAAGATGGAGAGAGCACAGCTGGACTTTGACCCTGCTCCCAGAAGTCCCTCTGCTTTCCATCACACAAATGTGCAATATAAAATACCAAAAAAAAAATCTGATTTCATTAATGAATTATGCTAAGTAGATTACCCAAACACAACCTCATTCATCTGCTGCAATTACATATAAAGAATGCAAATGAAAGAGAAACCGCAAACCAATGGTGCATCCAAATCTAGCCCCTTCAAAGTTAATGAGTGAAATGAACATTGAAAACCCAGTGCTATTCTGTGATCTAAATAGAAAATCTTTGCAGAGCTCTACAATGAAATAAACCTGGAATAGAGGGCAGGTCATAATCTTGTTTTGTATCTATGCAACAAAACCTTGGTTACTGCACTGATACCTGATATTACTCTGTCAGTCTTCATAGAACTCAAATAGATTATCTCTGCCAAACATTAGTAGAACTGTTCATCCAGCCTTCCAGTTACACAGTGAAGACTGAATAATTTGCTTGTGGTTGTATGGGATCGTGCTACATCAGCTTTTCCTCTAACTTCACACATATAGAAAGAAATCCCACAAAATCTAGCTTCACGGCATGCAGACAAAAAATGTGGGGATACATCAGGTGTCCTGCTCTTCCACACTGTGGAATGAAAGCAGGGCTTTTTATATTCAAGCTTTACCAGCATGCTTTTAGATCCAAATCTGAAAAAACCCAAACCCCGACACTTAACCATATGCTTCTCTTTAAGTATGAGTCACCTGTTGACTTCTGCATGACTACCCATATGCTGAAGGTGTACAACATATTGAAATACTTTCTTGGTTTGGAACAGAATTCAGAAAGAAGATATGTCCTTCTTCTAGAGACCTGAAAAGGTGTGAAGTTCCCAATGTGAAAGATTTACAGATTATACCAGGATAATGAAAAAATAGAAAATAATTATCAATGTAATTGGGAAGATGAAAAAGAAAGGGGTTACAAAATGGCAAAGAAACTTTCTGTTCTGGGATGACTAGAAGGAGATTAATTCACAGTAATACAGAATTGGATCACTATGTCTTTTGCGGTTTGAATGCAATCTAATTTCAAGTTCCTTTCCTTTTGCCCACAGTCAGTAAATAATTCTCTGAGATTGAAGACTCACCATAGTGAATGTTTTTGGCAGATAAACATGGAAATGCAAGGTTATAATGGTATCCTCAAGGTTAATTCCTAATAAATACCAAACCTCCCCAACCCCAAGGCCAATCTCTTCAGCTAAATTCATAGTATGAAGTCTGAAAAGCAAACAAGCAAAAGTTAAGACATGTGAGATAATATTTGGACTACAACTTCAATTTTTTCTCACTGGTCACTTGAGATAAAGTCCTTTAGAGAAAATGTAACTAAATCACAATACTAGCTCATAGCAATAATGAATTAAAGTTGCAAAAGTGTAAAGGTAGATTTCCTCCCCAGTTTATTCTAAGATCAAGGTGACATATTGAAATAAATTCATTACTGTGAGCTATGATTTGCAATGAAATGGTCTGCAAAATCTGTAAATATGAAAAATATTATATCACATTAAAATATTTTATTAGTAGGCAACAAAATGGGAATGTCAGTTATGTTCTGTTCTATATGGGAAACCAGATTGCTTGACTAAGAACCAGTAAGCCTACTTGCCTGAGTAAGCTATCTCTTACATTCATTCTAGCAAAGAAAACTGTCAGAATCCTGTCGTTCTAGAAATCATACCACTGTAAGCATCCATCTTCAAATTTATTTATGTAAGCTCTTGACTTTCTCATCAAAACAGTGAACGTAAAAATTCTCTGTATTAATCAGTATCTCTCATATATGTAAACTCTGTTACTGGCTCAATGAATGCTGTGCTGATGCTCAAAGCGCAGAAGGTATTAATTTTCAGGCCAGGAGAGACCGTTAAAGAATGTGCTCCATGAGACAACATCTTTTATCCAGTGATACCTTCACAGAAAGAACTTTCTCTTTTATTATGCAAATGAAAATTATCTGCCCTAGAATACATTTTGGGAGAAAGCTATCTAGTCTTGAATTGAGGGTTGCAAAGAGAGTGGGATTTACTACATGAAAAGGGTGGCCTAATGGCTCATTACTAGTGTATTTTAAATGTTCTGTCTTGCTTCTTAATGTGGGCATTGATAATTTTGATTGCCACTCAGTAAATCGTGCTCCTTTTGTTTGCCAGATCAAAAGGCTGGCTAACTTTCATCTTTCCTCTGTGTACAGGTATTTATGAATTTGCCTTAACGCTGTATTTGAAAATAAGCAACCCAGATTGCAATACCTAGCACAAAAGTTAGATTATGCTCTAAAAAGCTCAAAAATAGCCAGTAATGCAAGACAGCAGGGTTATGAATTGTGTGTATTTGGGCATTTTAAAATTGCAATTGCTACCTTTTCCAAAATCTATTTATAGCTCAGAGGAACATTTAGTGAGCTGTGCAGTCTCAGCTCTCCCACTTACATATGGTAATATTTCTGAACATATCAACCCCTTAGCATCAGTCAAGGCCTCTCAGTGCTATTGTTCAGGAGTAAGGACATATCATGCATTTTACTCATGAGGTTACATCAGGATATTTTAGGCAGAGCTGAGCATAAACCTCAGGTTTTTATGAAACAGCTTCAAATATTTTCCCTTGCTCACTGCAGCACAGAACAAATTTCCTAAAAGATATGCAATATTTGCATTGTTCTGGCTCTAGCGTTTTAATGACATCATTTTGAAAAGCAGGTTTTGTAGGAGGAGGCGAGATATTTTGTGAGATTGACTGGAAAAAAAGCAAATAAATTTGCAGATTTAAGACCTGGTCATCAGGTCTGAAAAGGAAGCAAAAATTTCAAACTAATGCAGGAAGAGAAAAAATGTTCCAAGTTAAACTTAATTTTGTTATGTACTTAAGACAACTTGAGACAAATGGATAGTTAGCACTAATGGACATACCAGGTATTTTTATCACTTGCTTGTTCCTGGATTGAGGAAGACAAGCCAGCCATCAAATATCTAATTTACAATCTCAGCGTCATTTATGACTGTAATTCTTACTAGGTGCTGTGCTATCATTCCTCTTGAAGCACAAAAGAAAAACATTCGTTCTGAATATCAGAGAGAACTGAAAGTCAAGAAACCATTTATGGTCCAGGATATCAGGCACAGGAATACAACAAAATTCAGGTAAGGCATAACTTAGCTCAAGCACTGGTTTCGATTTTGATTACCTGATGATATCTACTATAGTCTTTAATTTCTTTCTAAGTAACACCAAACGAGTGTTTTCCTTTTTGGCCTCACTGGCAACAGACCATTTCCTCTGTATAATATCTACTGTACTGCAGCCCAGTTCAGTAGGATGTTAGAGATGTTCTTGCCTAAAAGACACAGGAGGTGATCTTGTTGGCTGTTGGATTCAGCTTCCCTATCCACCAGCATAATCTGCATGCTTACTGGAAAGCCAGAGCTACACAAATCATTGTGATTGAAATGCCTGTTATCTACAGAAGTCCCCTCTCCCTCCTGGTTTTAGTTTACTCAGACCGCTGTAGGAGAAAATTTTGCCTCAGTCCTAATCTGTATATATATAAAGCTTCATCCACTGAACCTACCAGCTTGCATTCTTTCATCAGTACTAAATCTATATGAAAGAAAGTAATATTCAGAGAAGGCTGCAAATTAAAAAAGAAATAAATCTGTAATAGAATTCACAGCTAACGCATAATGCAGTTCAAACTATGGATAATATGGAAAATTGCTCTCACCTTGGGATTCTGCAATACAAAGGACCTCAACTGCCCCACTTTCAAAGCACCATTAAAAGAAAATCAGATATTCATTAGATTAGCTCTACCTGCTCATGTATCTGGAAAACATCCAGGACTACTTCTGTTTCCAGCCGCCTTCTCCTGTCTCCCCACTACACTAGATTACTCAATATTGTTATACTTGCACTAGGCCCCTGGCTACCTTTTCTCCTCAGTGCTGTACGCAACCACAATGAATGCTGAAAATCAGCCTGTTGTGGAATTCCTTTCCCTTCCAAGGTTCTTACTTTATTCTCAATGACACCTTGCTCAGTCTCAGGAAGGGTGAATTTATGTATCCAGCCTTTCTCAGAAACTGCCAGAAGTATGTGTGAGGAAGTAAACTTTCTCCTAGAAACAGTCCAGATGATTACTTTACATCCATATTACTCTTACAGACAGATTTTAAACTTGTGAAAGCAACAGGCCTCATAAAAGCTGCTTTGAGAAGACTAATTAACTAGTTCTATGAGATGAAGTTTGTGTTTTCTTGGCATATAATCTATTTTAATTAACCATGAAGTGGAACGTTAATTACTGTTGTCATTTCATTTTAGACAGTCCCATCAGTTTCAGAATGGACTTCAGTGGATGTTATTGAAAATGCATTTCAAAATCAAACATGTAACAAATTAAAGTGTTTTAAATAAGCACCATTCAAATTCTATCCTGCAAGTAGGTGGGAAAAAAATTTTGGTCTGTAGCCTAGATCCTGGATGTCATGTCACTGTAAGGAAAAGCCTCTGTGACAAGGAGATTAACATACACAGTGTTTTACCCTTCCACTTAACCAGAATT
Source organism: Hypotaenidia okinawae (assembly GCA_027925045.1). Lineage (NCBI taxonomy): Eukaryota > Metazoa > Chordata > Aves > Gruiformes > Rallidae > Hypotaenidia > Hypotaenidia okinawae. The sequence continues at coordinate 97,815,651 of BSDF01000002.1, read as the reverse complement.
TTTGCAGTAGACACAGGTTCAATCAACATAGACTGGAAGGGGAAAAAGAAGAGGGCCATTTCTAGACAGAAAGCTTCCCTCAAGAATTTTGGAATATTTTCTCGTACTAGCACATGCATTTTCTTATCTGCACTTTGCAGCTGTCTAGCAGACACTAATGAGAGATTTCATGTTCATACCAATTACTTGAAATATTTAATGTCCTTCTTAAGGTGCATTTACACATCAAAGAAATTACTCAGTCCAGGCATCCCACAATGCTGCAGAGGAAAAGAAATATTCCCCACTTTGTGCTGTAATAGAAATAACTTTGAGTTCTCATGTAGCTAAGGCTACATCATCAGTTTTATTTTGGACCTTCATTTTCTGAAGTTGATAACCCAGGAAAAAAACACTATATCCATACCATTCTGGGTAGATACTATACCAGGTAAACTAAAGCTGTACCCTCCTTAGCCAATTAGTGACACTTTTAGGTGGACAGCTGTCAGGATCTCCAGAACAACTTTGACGCGACAGTAGTAAAAGATGTAGTGTGTAACTAATAGGCAGCTGGACTCTGAAACAAAAATAACCCACCCTATGTTATGCAACTAGGGTGTTGGAGAGCAATTTTTAAGGTCTGAGACAAATCACTAAACTTCTCTGTCTGTAAATACACCCTGCTGGAAAGAATAAATTATCTTCCTTTATTGGTTTTGTCAGAGCTGACTCGATAACATTCATAAAACACTTCTGTGAAGAACACTGGGTGTTAATTAACCTTTTATTATTTAAGAAAAGAGTTGCTGAAACAATATTTTTCAATTAGTGAGAGAACTATTAAACAGGTTAGGGTGCTAATGATGTGTTGCAGTGATGGTGGCCAATAACTTCGGCAGTGAGTTTCAAATGTAGAATTTTTTTTTGTGGTTTGGTTTTGGCTTTTTGGTTGTTCTGTTTTTAGGGTTTTTTTAAACTGTTAGAAAATATATTCAGACATCTCTACCATGATCTACATGAAATCAAGGAAAGCTGGGTTTGTTAAGAGAAAGGATGCGATTAGTTGTCTATCGGTCTTGTTTTGTGTATGACTACCTTACTAAAAAATTCTGACCATGTAGCTCAGGGTGGATGGTGACAGGTCACTGCTGCCTAGGTGTGTATTAATCTGCCCCCTCCTCTGCCTGCTTGCAGCTACAGTATTTCTATTTGGAGAGAAGGGACATGATCCATACAGAAGGCAACAGATCAGCTGGGTGGTAAGTGGTGAGCCCAGAACTGTCTGTGAAATGCCAGGCATGGGAACGCTCTGCCTTCACTGCACCATGAGGATACCTCCATCCTGCCATTCCCCATCCAAATAAATTGTTGTTATTGCCATAGATTGCTGCTTGCAAGGACGTCTTACCCTCAGTACATAAACAACATCTGAATTTAGCCTCACAGCCTTTAAGGTCTTATTGTATCTGCCTCTGGAAAGGGAACAGCTTTAGCTGTTAAATCGAGTACAGTTTTCCTAGCGCCTATGTTTCAATGGCTGAGCTCGGTTCACAGTCTGATGCTTCACTCCACATAGAGTCTTTTTAAGAAACATAAGTCAGCACTGGGAATACATTTGCAGCCTTAAAATATTTGGAATTGTAATTGTAACAATTTTTTGCTTAGACTACTAATAAAAATAAATACATTAACAGATATGACGTGCAATACCCATATGAAGAGAATGTTTATAAATAATTTCAAAATTTAAAAATCTGTAATTATGTCCCATTTTCCACTGTTTTGAAGACAATTTAAAATCTTAAACTCATGGAAATTAAAAATGAAAGTGTTAGTCTTTGAAAAACAATATAGTTTATTTTGATGGGAAAGAGCTAATATACAAAGTACCCTAAGTTTATCTTCTCTATGCTAAAGCTCACAGCTTTTTTTTTTTAAAGTTAAATACATCCTTGTCTTTCCATTAAAAAATTATTTGTTGAATTTGGCAGAGTATGTTTGCTATTATTAGTGCAGGCAGTGTTTGTCTGATGTGTAGGTCAGATGAAAAAAACCCAAAAGGTCCCTTTGACACTGTTAGCAAAAATCAGTTTCATATTTAAGCCTTTTCTTCAGTTAGTATTCTGTCAGATCAGAAACTACTAATCTTTGTGGCTTTTCATTCCTAGAAAAAATTAGCTGTTGGTACTTAAGCTCCTTTTAAATAACTTTTTCTTTTTTCTTTTGGTAGTGAAACACAGCTGAAGTATATCAGAGATGCCTTTAACTTCTGTTGCTGTGCGGTCAGTACGGTTCCAGGTAGAGAATAGCAAGCTTCAGTAAGTTTCACAGAACATATCTGTGTTCTTATTCAGAACCCAGGTATTACAGTGTTAAAATGGCATTAATCTCTACTGAAATGCGTGGCTGCAGACAGAACCAGGTAACAATATGTGTGATTTCACAAACATGTGGGTGGGTAGGAAAAAATCTCTAACAAAAGAGGTTACTGAAGCGACAAAATCCTGGGACTTTAAAAGAATCAGGAATCCAAGTGTCACTGGTCTTCAATAAGACCTAGAACCAAATACTTTCAGACACTTTTGCAAATTCATCTGGAATGGACACAGGAGCTGTGACAGGACATGATGCAGCCATAAGACAGCCACAGACTGCTGTGGCAAATAAATAAACTTTCTGCATGGGTACATAACAGTGTAATTTGTGTTTGTGAAGATTTCACACCATCTCCTGAAGCATGTGATATTGCCTGTCAAAGAAAATTAAAATGGATAGTATTAATATGCTACAATGTGTTCCTGTAATGGTGTATAATTGCATCTTCACCAAATCTGGAGGTGATGTAAGACTGTGAAGTGTTACTATACTCATGGAAGGAAAGAGAAAGCTGACTTAAGGTGCTTGCAGAGGATGATTTGGGGCATGAAATACAAGGGGAAAAAATGTAAGACTATCCTCAGGATACCTGTAACCCCAATACAAATCGTGCAGATCAGAAACTCATAATATTAAGAGAACAACTGTGGAAAGAGTGAACCAAGTGGATGGCAGATTTAGTGAAATATTAACAAAATCTTCATCCCTCTGCTTGGTTGTAATGGGGACAACTTACTTTCTAGAAGAGCCATGATGGGATCATCAGCAAGTGGCTCTCCCTGTTTGGAGCCAGAACAGTTCATGAAATAGGAGGAGCAGTATAAGAGGAGAAATGATCATAAGATGAATAGGACTTTACTACTGATTTTAGAGATAAATACAATTAGCATAGTTTTATGAAGTGTAAGTATGTCCTAGATACCCACCTGAACGAATTTAGAAGGGATACATTTCAGGGAAAGGTTTCTTTATAGTTTATCTAAAACCTGTTTACAAGTAAACAAGGGAAGTCTCAGTTTGCTAAAAGCAGATACTTTATGAAAAGTGAGGTGTCTCCAGCTGTGGGATGGTCTTGGAACTCTGCAGAATATTTTACACTATGAGGGACTAGCATGGCCACATTCGATATGTCCGAGCACCAGAACAAAGAGGAAAGGCCTGTCACAGAGATGGAGCAGATGTGGGTGGTGATGATTAGCCAGTACAGGTAGTGCCCCCATGACTCAACAAGAGAAGACAGTCTGGTCAGGGAATCTGGCATGCCTGGAGTCCGTCAGCTTGTCCAAGTCACTCATCCGAAGAGGGCCTGCCCTGCCCCCTGCCAGCCTGACTACCCAACTCGTGCCTGGGCAGGGCTGCCTCACCCTGCTACCACTGCAATGGACAGAGATAAGGCATTCAGTGGGGAGCGCATTCCTGACACCCACAATAGATGAAAGAGATGATTCAAGTGCTGCCTTTGAGCATTTATTTTCTGTGTCTCTCAGATTAAAAATGTAAAGGTGTGCTAAGCAAAGAGACGTGGGCACAGTGTGAGACGTGGCGTGGCGGTGCCTGACTTTGAAGTGGTTGGCAACTGCTTCTGAAGTGCAATCCACAGCCCCACGTTAGCTGCCTGCACTCTCTATGGCGCTCTTTCCAATCAGATTCAAAGCAGCAGCAGTACACTGAGCAGTGGGCCACAAACACTGCTTCAAGAAAAAAGCTAACGAGAGAGGTGTGTCTGACATCCCACCCTCCCTCAGCTTTGGACTCCCAGAAGAGGATTAGCTGTGCTAGGAAGTCACATTCTGAAGTATCTCCAGACAGTAAAACATCTTCCTAGCTTCAGACAAAATCTGCGGAGACAGACCTACTCCAAGCATTTTGGACTGGGACACCCAGACAGTGCAGTTGTAGCAATCCCCAGTGGTCTTATTTGGGATACAGGGAACTGTAGATGTTGAGAAGCTGAACCACCATCCCACTTGCACTCCCACCTGCAGAAACTGTTGTTGGTCCTAACAGAAACCACACAGCATATACTGCACTACAAAGAGAAAGGAAAAGGTAGTGGACTGACAGGGAATATCCCAGTTGGGGTGGCTGAACCAAGAGCAATTCCTCTATCTTTTTTACAAAAGCATCTGACATTGATGTGTTTTTAGTTTTACTACCTGTATAAATTAGACTTGCTCTGATGACACATGCTAGATCGAATACATAAAGAGATATATGCTGAGAAAGGTCTGAGGTACAACATGGGTGGTGAACTTGTTGACACAGAATTTTAGGTGCACTGGTGAAACCCAAGTGTCTGCAGAGAAAGGGGCTGGGATTTCTAAGCAAAGTATATACACTGCTAAAGCTCCCCAGGAAGAGTTCAAGTTCCTTTGACTTCTCAGAAAATGAAACAGAGAAGCAGGAAAGGACAGAACTGAAGGAAATAACAAATAATGAAAGATATCTTTGTTTCTTTTGTAAATAGCAGAGGTGCAAACTGTGGTATAACATACATGTGTAGCTCCCTGAGAACATACAGGCCACCAGAGCCTGCCCTCAAAGGCTGCAAAGCAAATAATATAACATCAAACAGAGTAAAACACAACAGAAAAAACCTGAATGCAAACCCATAACATACTGGCAAAAAATCACTATTTTGGTTATGAGAGCATTTCAGAGTGATAAAGGATTATATGTCACTGTGAAGAATGCTGAACACATGGGAAGAATATTCTTGCTTTCTTTTGCAAACTCAAATGCAAAGAGGAAGCCTCCAGAGAGTGGAAGCAAGGGCAGGCAGCCTGGGAGGAATACAGAGAAACTGCCTGAGCAGCCAGGGATCAGGTGAGGAAAGCTGAAGCCCTGACAGAAAGAAATCTGGCCAGGGATGTCAAGGACAGCAAGAAAAGCTATAGGTATAGCAGAGATAAAAGGAAGATGAGGGAAAGTGCAGGCTCTCTCCAGAATGTCATGTGAGACCTGGTTACCCAGGATATGGAGAAGGCTGAGTGACTTACTTTTTATTCCTCAGTCTTCACCAGCAAGGTCACACTACCCAGGTCTCAGAAGGCAAAGGGACTGGGAGAATGGAGGGACTGGGAGACTGTAGGAGAAGATCAGAATCGAGAACATCTGAGGAACCTGAAATTGCACAAGTTCATGGGACCTGATGGGATGTATCCAGGGGTTGTAAGAGAACTGGTGCATTAAATTGCTAAGCCACTCTCCATCATATTTGAGAATTATTAGCAGTCCAGTGAAGTTCCCACCGACTGGAATATAAGAAATATATCCCCCTTTCAAAAAAGGAAAAAAAGGAATACCTGGGAAACTATAAACTGGCCAGTCTCACCTCTGTGCCTGGCAAGATCATGAATCAGACCCTCCTGGAAACTACACTCAGGCCCATGGAATGTATGGAGGTGATTGGTGACAGACAACATGGCTTCACTGAGGGCAAATCATGCCTGACGAAGCAGTGGCCTTCTATGATGGGGTTACAGCACTGTTGGATAAGGGAAGAGGGACAGATGTCATCTACCCGGACTTGTGCAAAGTATTTTGCGCTGGTCTGCATGGCATCTTTGTCTCTAAAACGGAGATGCATGGATGTAGTGGATGGGCTATTTGGTGAATATGGAGTTGGATGGATGGTTGCAGTAAAAAAGTTACAGTCAGTGGCATTCCTCAGGGGTCAGTACTGGGACAAGCACTGTTTAACATCTTTGTTGGAGATACGGACAGTGGGATCAAGTGCACCCTCAGTGAGTTTGCCAACGACACCAAGCTATGCAGTGCAGTTGAAAACCTTGAGGGAAAGGATACCATCCAGAGGGACCTTGACAGGCTTGAGAGGTGGGCCTGTGTGAACTGCATGAAATTCAACAAGGCCAAGTGCAAGGTCCTACACATGGGTTGGGGCCATTACAAGCACAACTTTGGGCTGGTCAGAGAATGGATTGAGAGCAGCCCTGAAGAGAAGAGGTGTTGGTGGATGAGAACTTCAACATGAGCCAGCAATGTGTGCTTGCAGCCCAGAAAACCAGTCCTAACCTGTTTTGCATCAAAAGCAATGTGACCAGCAGTTCACAGGAGGTGGGCCTGCCCCTCTACTCAACTCTCATGAGACCCCACCTCGAGTACTGTATCCAGCTCTGTGTTCCCAGTACATGAGTCCAGAGGAGGGACAGCCTACAGATGGCTGGAGCATCTCACCTACGAAGACAGGCTGTGAGAGTTGGGCTTGCTTAGCCTAGAGAAGAGAAGGGTCAAGTGAGACCTTATAGCAGCCTTCCAGTACCTGAAGGGGCCTACAGGAAAGATGGAGAGGGACTGTTTACAAGGGCATGTAGCAATAGGACAAGGGGTCATGGGTTTAAACTGAAACTGCAAAGATTTAGATTAGATGTAAGGAAGAAATTCTTCCCTGTGAGGGTAGTGAGGCCCTGGCACAGGCTGCTCAGAGAAGCTGTAGCTGCCCCCTCTCTGGCAGTGTTCAAGGCCAGGTTGGATGGGCAACCTGGTCTAGGGGAGGGTGTCCCTGCCCATGGCAGGGGTTGGAACTAGATGGTCTTTGAGGTCTCTTCCAATCCAAATCAGTCTCTGATTATATGATTCTAAGAGTTAAGCCTATCAAAAAACCCGAATCATATACTAATACATATGTATTTTACTAAAAGCAAGAATTTGTGAGTTGTAGAACTTACTCATTCACTTTTATCAGTTACCATAACCAACCAGCACCATTGCTGCTCTTCTTCATCTATACTCTTCCTAGCTTTCACTTGACTGCTCCTGACTACTTCTCTCGTTGTGCAATGGGGCATACAGATGTGCACCAATAACTGGGACCATGCTGTCCTTCTCATAATATTCCAGAATCTTATCAATAAAATAGAAATAAAAAAAACCCAAAGGAATTAATGACAGAATGACAAAGATGATGTTTGGCAGATTCTTTTTTAGTGCATGCATACAATGCTACTACATACATCTTATGTACAATAAAAACCCCTGGACAACAAAAGATTGATAAAGTTGCAAAGTAGTAATTAAAGAATAGTAGTAATTAAAGTATAGGATTTTATCTTTGTGAAAGATTACAGGTCTGATTTGGATTCCTACAATACCTTGAATATCATAGCAAACTTTCCCATGAGTGTTATAGCTTGTGCTGAGTTGAAAGGTCATGACTTAAATCCTAAATCCAAGCATGGCTGAAAACTTAATTACTGCAATCAGATGCTTGATGATTAATTAGTTCATGCCACAATGATGTGAAGGCAGAAGACACAAAGCGAATACCCCAGAAGAATAAAAGAGAGCACTATTAACAAATCCAATTAATTTGCAACAGTAGGTGATAGATCCTTTCCCTCACAGGTAAGACTCCTATGTCATCAACTGTTACTGTCTTTGATGAGTGGTTTTTCATCTCAGGCCACTGAATGGCACTGGCCTTGCTTGGCCATGGTCATTAACTATGTTTACCATCATGAATTTAACAGTATTTCTGTTTTATACTATTTTCTCTGACCCATTTCTTCCTGGCTTCTCACTCAGACCTGGCTCAGGGTTCCCTTTGTCAGGCTGAAGCCTCAGTGTCAAGTTTTCCCAAATGTTTTTTGTTTGTTGGTTTGTTTTGTTTGTTGGGTTTTTTTTTTTCAATCTATGACCCGGCCTGGATGGATGGGTAAAGGGAAGAGGCTCAGCAGTCTGTCAAGTTTGACAGTTCCCCCAGGCTAGTGAAGCAGACATGGCTCTTTGTCTGCCAAAGGGACTATTAAGAACAAGAAAAGAAGAAGAGAAAACAATCCACTGAGTCCTACTTTCTGAGCATGCAGTGTGGGATAAAACAATCTGTCCTATGTTTGGGAGACCAAACAGAAAAGCAAGCTCTCTGCAGGAAAATAAAAATGTAGGTTTTCTTCCATTCATAATTACAGAGTATAGTCACTTTATTTAAGCAAATTTTCTATGTTTCTCAACTCAACTATTAAATTATTAGTTGCAGTTGTGCAGAATTTCACACTGGAGTGTATGTGCTGTCAGTGGGTAACTTTGGTGGATGGAAGATACGCAGCAGTGAGAGAGGAGACTTGAGTAAAGGGGAAGAGATAAGCAACACATAGTATCCTTCCTTAAAATATCATTGGTTTAGAAATCTCACTATTGTTGGGATAAGCTGAGAACAGTGAGCAGTGGAAATTCCATATTTCAGGAAAGGATAAATAGGCTTTTCCTTAAGTATCAGCTGTTTGGACTCCAACAATAAGCATGTTAATGGAAAGAAGGCAGCTAAAACTGTCAAAGGTTGTTGTCTCTACAATTTACAATCTGGGTGTCATCTCCAAAACTAAGATACTTCTTGGAGCACAAAGCACTCTTCCCTGACACTCAGGAGAGCCTTGCCAGTGAAGAGTTTCAAGTGAATTATGATGTTCTCCCATTCAGCAGTGAGGATGAAATCGATAGCCCATTTTCAATTTTAATAATAATCTTTATATAACAGCAATTTAGAAAAAAATGACAAGAATATTTATGAAAAAAAATCTGATTTATTGCACATTGAGAATATGCTTTGCCTGCAGCAGCCATCTGTCTATGCACTTCACAGCTGTTTTCTGTAGGAGACAGGCTGTCATATGAAACGCTTCTTTCTGCTGTTTATTTTGGGGTTCTCAGTCTGAAGGAGCTGAAGAATTCTGTATATTTTTTTCAGCACAAGAAGACATATTTGAAGGCTGACACATGAATCAAAGGCCCAGCGAAAGTGTTAAGCCTGTACAAAAGTTTAAGTGGAAGTGAAGATCGGGTCAGACAACTGTCAAGGGGTGGAAAAGCTTTCAAGCAATGTGCCTTAGAGAAGGATAATACCAGTGTTCAAATCAGAATGAGCCAGTCTAGTGAGCAGTTTGGGAAAACAACGACCTAGACTGCTCCATCTCCAATATGATTATTTTGACAATGTAACAATGGCAGGAATTACCAATAATAATTCTCTCCAAATGAGCATTTTTTGCTTGTATGAACATTTATGATAGAGCTCTGTTAAGAATGTGAATTGTTAACTATCTAAAGATGAATTCCTTCCTTTAGCTTTTATTTCTGTTTTGTACTTAAAATTCTGGAATTTTGGGAGAGAGACAGTGTCTTCTCAGTTGTAGGTGCACATCTGCATGTCTCATTGTTAACTATACACAGACATGAAAGGCAGGCTCCTAGGAGAAAAAACGTGGGGAAAAATAATTTCAGAGGCTGATAAAGATCTGATCTGTATTTGATTTAGATGTTTCAGGGAGAAAATAGGGGGTTTGTTTTTCAGCTTGTTTTAAAGCAATATGGTCAAATTCAAAACTGTAGCACAAATAGAAAGCGGTAGCAGTGACCCTAACATTTTTGCTGTAGAACCGCATCAGGGAATATTCAGGTGGTTAAAACCAGCACACTCCTCACCAAATAGAGAGGTAAGGTAGCAAAAAAGGAAGTATCTAGTTATCCAGGCACAGGTATGTCCTCAGAATGGTAAAGAATCAAAGAATCACAGAATGACTAGGTTGGAAAAGACCTTTAAGATCATGGAGTCCAACCGTTCCTGTCCTATGCTAAACCATATCCCTAAGTACCTCATCTACCCATCTTTTAAACACATCCTGGGATGGTGACTCAACCCGCTCCCTGGGCAGCCTGTTCCAGGCCCTGACAACTCTTTCAGTGAAAATTTTTTTCCCTAACATCTAATATGAACTGGCCCTGGTGCAGCTTTGTGCCGTTTCCCCTTGTCCTATCTCCTGTCACCTGGCTGAAGAGACCATCACCCACCTCTCTCCAACCTCCCTTCAGGTAGCTGTAGGTGGTGATAAGGTCTCCCCTCAGCCTCCTCTTCTCCAGACTAAAGATCCCCAGCTCCCTCAGCTGCTTCTCATAAGATTTGCCCTCCAGCCCCTTCACCAGCCTGGTTGCCCTTCTCGGGACTCGTTCAAAGACCTCAATGTCCTTCTTATGGTGAGGAGCCCAGAACTGGACACAGCACTCGGGGGGTGGTCTCACCAATGCCAAGTACAGGGGCACAATCACCTCCCTAGACCTACTGGCCCCACTATTTCTGATACAAGCCAGGATGCCACTGGCCTTCCTGGCAACCTGGGCACACTGCTGGCTCATATTCAGCCTGCAGTCAACCAAAAGAAAAACATTTTTCTTTGAAGGATGAGTAAATGGAAGCTTTCAATAGCTAAAGCTGAGATGAGAGTAGTAGGTTAAAAGTTAAGAGTGAATGAATAAAGAGGAACGGAGTAATCTAGAAAGGAGGCAGCTGAAAGAATTAAAGAGAAAATGCAAAATATGCTGAGGGAGAGGGAAAGAGAGGGAGTAGAGGAAACCAGGGAATGAAAAGCCACTCCAAAGCCACTAATTTCTGTAATATTATTTCATCAGTTTCAACAGGAATTGACTCAGGGTTATAACCTGAGCTTATATTTCTATTAGACATGCAACTGTGTGCAGCAAAGAGAAGAGAATTTGCAGGATCTCGATGTTTCAGGATAAACAGGATGGGTGATAAGGCTGAGGGAAAATAATTCTTCCCAAATAAACAATAAAATGATTTAGAGCATATTCTAGGTTTATGTCTCTTTCACGTGGGTTTAGTTGGAAAGACTGTGCAGATGTGGTGAATAAACACACCTCTGCTGCTCTGGTGGTTGTGTTGTTTTGGAATAGAAGTACTAGGAGGGAAGCAAGAACTAGAAGACATTTCTGGTACAATTTCGTCAGATATTTGCAACATAAAAGGAGCACATGGGTGTTGAGATGGAAATGCACACTACAAGTATTATAAAATGCAGAAGAGCTTGGACACTAACTCCTGCTCTGGGTTTAGGTACACAAAATCCATAGTTCCTTTGGATTAAAATCACAGGGTTTGTTGTGTTGTGGTTGATTCTGGGTTTTTTTCCCCACTGAAGGCCAAAAATATCCGTGACCCCTTATTTTAGGCAAGAAAATCTTGGATTCCACCCTCCTTCAAAGTCAAATAAAATAAAAAAACCCCAAAAGGTCCTTCTTCTGGTAACATTAGATGAGACTCATTACATTGGGTCACCAAAGTCCACAACTGCAGAGTACCTAACTCAGGAGCAGATGTATCTCTCAGCAACAGTGATGGAGTCAAACTTTTGGTAACTGGTAGTAGGACTACTACTCCCCATGTTCCCCATCTGAAAAATGGATCCCACCTCTTTGCTCCTTCCTCTTGTCCCCTTTCTGTCTGTGCAACAAGCCTGGGGAGAAGGTGTGTAGGAGGAGAACAGGTGAAAAAGGGAGAAGAAAGACTTCACAGGAGACATCTGATCTGGAAGTTCCCAGGGTGCATAATTAATGGCTGAACTGGTGAATCAAAAAAAGAGAGTGGGAAGAGCACAAGCAAGTTGGACTTCTTATAATAAAAACACCCAGTGAAAAATTAAAATCTGTAGTGTATTAATAATGTGTAAAATGATAAGAGTTGTCTACAAGTCACTTCAAAACACATTTTCTCAGGACAGTAATCTATTTTGTCTGCAGAAGGGCTCCAGCACACAGCCTGGGGACTTCTGGAAAGAGCATTGACCAGGCTGAGTGTCATTACTTGTTCTACATTACAGGAAGCAACTCAGCAGGTACACCTGCGTCCAGATGAATTTTGAAGTAGAAGTTATGCCCTCCAAAAACCAGCGTTTTTATGACTAGTTAATACCTGGTAACTACTTCAAGTTAGCAACAGGTTATGTGTTAATCATCTTAATGCTCCAGCCAGAAGAGCAACATGTATTACCATGATAAATAGAAAGGAAAAAAACCCAACAACTTTTTCTTGCCAAAATATGAATACGTGCCAAGTGCTTTTCAGAACTGTAGAAAGTCAAAATACACAGAATTGTGTTTTAGTGTTTCCAATATTGCTGGATATTGGGAAGAAGTCCTGATAACAGACATCTGTTACATTAAAATGACAAGCAAGAAAATAAAAAGGTGGATTTGTAGTTTGCCTAAACAAAACTCTCTGATCATTTCTGTTGCTGACAGCTCGTTCTTTCAGCAGGTGATATCACTTGCTGCTATAGCCCTTATTCCATCAGAATTACCCCTGGGGCAAATACTGCAGCCTGTGGATAGCCTGATAAATGGTGATGCCTACGCACCAAACAGTTTTACTCTGCAAAACTAACACAGAATGAGATCAATCAGAGGGGTTGCAGCTGTTCTGCTGTACCAGCCAAAACACAGAAAATAGGTCACATAAGGGGCTACAGCTATTATGCAGCTTGAAGACCTTGAAGACATTCTCTGGGGATAATCCACTCTTTCTAGTGTTAGGAAGTGAATTATTTTCACCCAGATTTCATGTAGGTCCATAACAAATCAGCAGAAGACAGGTTTTCACAGTCTGTAATCTGTATTTGATGATCCGTGTAATTTCCAGTTACTGTGGTTCTTAGTGGTTTCTGAGGTCTTGAGATTTTCTGCTTATTAGGAATTAGGAAAAAAAATAAATAATAATACAAAATACTTCAGACTGCTTGACAGTTTCCTAATGCTTTTCCTTATAACACATTACAATTTTCGATAAAATGTTGGAATTTTCCCAGTAGTTACTGACTTTACAACATGCCACCTTCATGTTTTTGCCTTCTGTAACTGCATTTCACCCATGGAGCCCTTAAAACAGTACTCTTTCACCTGCACTGCCTCAAGTGAGTATTTATTTTCTATGAAGAGAAGCACTAGAAATAATGAAGAAAGAAAAAGGAGAAGGAAAAAGGAAAAGGGGAAAAGGGGGAAAAGGAAAAAAGGAAAGAAGGCACCACCTCTCCTCTAATAATCCTCAGTATCTTAGCTCAGATTCTGGTGGTAAAGGGAAGAGTGCATGTGTTCAGAAAAGCCACAGTTCAGCCACTGAGCACGTGCTGGCAGCTGTGCAGAAGAGCTTGCGGAGTCAGGGCCTGAGTCAGCTGTGTAACTGGAAAGGAAACAAGAGAGAGACCAAAACCCTACAACATATGCTATGAGGAGCTGCTTCAGGAGACGCGGATGACAAAATGCCATTCTGTACTCTGGGTGTTCAGGACAGGAATTTCTACCAGTAGATTCACCCTACTCTTTTCTCTTTCAAATACTAAGCACTATTTCAAATACTAAGCTTCACAGCTTGCACTGGCCATGTTAATAATGCATTTTACCTCCCAATGGGCTTCTACCCAGACTCCAGGAAAAATATTTGCGAAGAGTAAATACTTCCTTTTTAAAACATAAGCTGAAACTTACAGTGAAATTCCCTGTCTGTGGGACAGCCATCTAAACCTCAATCTGCTCTTAAAATAAGACTTAAGTGGTTGATATTTTCACTGGTCTTCTAATATCATCTGTGCACACAACAGATCTCAGAAAACACTGAACCATGTCTTTGTGTGATGATACTAGTAATAACTCTCAAGATAATAGGGAGAAATTACAGACATTAAAAAAAGATGCAAAATACCAATCCAGACAGTTCTGCATTCAAAGACATACTTCTGTTGTTTTCTGAAGCATTCAATGAAGTGAGCAATAGTTTTTGTTTTATTTATTATCAATTTACCTTATTCAGCTCCTTGTTCCCTTGAGAAACTACTTGTAGGCTTCATTACTTCATTTTCTTCTGCTTCTCTGCCTTTGGTTCCATGGCAACCAAGGTAAAATTAGTAGCAGAGAGGAAATCCCAAGCAGCCCTGAGCTAGAATCTTAGGAAATTCACCTTTTTATTTCACTGAATCAAAGAATCACAGAATGTCCGAGGTAGGAAGGGATCTCTGGAGGTCACTTGGTCCAACCCCCTTGCTCAAGGAGGTCTACCTAGACCCAGTTGCCCAGGACTATGTCCAGGTGGCTTTTCAGTGTCTCCAAGGAGGGAGACTCATACACCACCCTGGGAAACCTGTGCCCGTGCTCAGACACCCTCCCAGTGAAAAAGTGTTTCCTGATGTTCAGAGGAACCTCCCGTGTTTCAGTTTGTGCCCACTGCTGCTGGTCCTGTCACTGGGCACCACCGAGAAGTTCTCTTTGCCCCCTCCCTTCATATATTTATATAGATAGATAAGATTGTCCCAGCTCGGTCATAGCTCTCTCAGCCTTTCGTCATAGGAGAGATGCTCCTGTCCCTTCTACATCTTAGTGGCCCTTCACTGGACTCTCTCCAGTGTGTCCATGTGTCTCTTGTCCTGGGGTGCCCAGAACTGGCCCCAGCACTCCACGTGTGGCCTCACCAGTGCTGAGTAGAGGGGAAGGATCACTTCCCTTTACCTGCTGGTAATGCTTTGCCTAACGCAGCCCAGGATACCGTTAGCCTTCTTATCTGCAAAGACACTTTGATGTTTCTGGTTCAATGTAGTGCCCACCAAGATCCCCAGAACCTTTCCCACCAATCCACCATTCTGTCAGTTGGTCCCCAGCATGTACTGGTGCCTGGGGCTGTTCATCCCAAGGTGCAGGGCTTCACATTTCCTGTCGTTGATCTGCATGAGCTTCCTGTCAGTATATTTCTCCAGCTTGTCAAGTTCTGTCTGGATGGCAGCACGATGTTCGGATGTATCAGCCACCCCTCCCTGTTTTGCGTCATCAGCAACCTTGCTAAGGATACACTCTGCCCCGTCATCTGGATCATCATGATAAAGATATTGAACAGGACTGGACACAGTGTTGACTAGCTACTGGCCTCCAACTAGACTTTGTGCCACTGATCACCAAACTCTGGGCCCGGCCATTCAGACAGTTTTCAATTCAGCTCACTGTCTGCTCATCCAGCCCCTCTGTCAACAACGTCTCTATGAGGATCTTAAGGGAGATTGTGTCAAAAGCTTTACGAAAGTCAAGGTAGACAATATCCACTGCTCTCCCCCCATTTACCAGGCCATACACTTAATCATAGATGTGATTATGAGAAAGGAGGATGTGTGGTTTGATGAAGTCACTATTTTTGTATCAGGATTTCTGTGGGGGGAAAATTGCTAATATATCTGTATGCCACAGCCAGTCCCTTGGTGGTTTTGAGAGCCACCAAAATTAACTAAGTATCAGGAGCTATATTCTTGAAAGTACTTGGCTAGCACTCATTTGAAAAACAAAACCACAGTTGGAAAATATAGAATTGTCACCATTTTAAATGGGTTCAAATAGAAAATACCATTTAATCAAAAAATAGTAAGTTTTGTGTGAACTTCTCTCTGGTACATGAAGCCACTGTGAAAAGCTTTGCTGTTGCCATGCCTGTCACTGCCATACGACAAGATGAGATGAAAACTTTTAAGCATGCAGTTGCAGGGAACAGTCTGAAATTTCTGTCGTTTTCATTTATCAGGCCATGAGCTAATTAGTTGGAATAAGTAAGAAAAGTTCCCTCATGGCATATTAATTCACAATGCATATTCATGGGGGTTCCTACTCATCCTTTCAAGCATCCTGGACTGCCTACTGAGAGGCAGCATGGTTTGCCCTCCAGTACTGCCCTGCAGAAAAGTGGGTATAACACCACTTACTGTGTTTTGAAGTCTAATTAGCTGTTTGCAAAAAGAACTGAGGTCGGCAGATGAAAAGTGCTTCAGAAATGCAAAATATTATTATTACTATTAATAATAATAAAGAACATGCACCAAATTATTATCATAGCAGAAAAACACTGATAATTTTACAAGGTTCTCAAACTAGATGCAATAAATGATAAAGGGAAGTTAGGAAAATACCTTCTTTTCCTCCAACAAAACCACTTAAATATCATTGTTCTTGTTTCTTAATAGATTCTGTTAATAATACAACTGGCATTAAATGTTATGCATAAGCTAGGTAAATTTTCTAAGTAGAGAAAATAATATGGCTAATGTTTTAAAAACAAGTCCATATTAGGTTAACAAATACTGAATGTTTATCAGGAGATTTTCCAGATTTTCAAGCACTGAATTGGCTGGTCTTTTGAAAAACATGACCTATTTTTAAACACTGATCTTCAAAATGCTCTACTTACAGTCTTATGTTCAAAGTATTAGGCTGCAAGGTTTGGAACAATCTAAATAATTGATGATCTCCTAATCAAAAGGGACATACATCAAAGAGAAGAAGATGCAGTTCTGTTCATTGAAAGACTTAGGCAAACACAGAAAAAAGAAAGAGGAGGGTAGTGACTAAAAATTTGGGAAAAAAAAGGATTGAATCACTACTGAATGCTTTTTTACAGGCCACTCCTATCACAAATCCCACAATTTGTTTATGATGAATAATTCAGTTGACAATATCAATAAAAAACTGAAACCCAAATGAAACTAAATTTTTACTTGATTTCCATGAGTTGTATTTGATCCCTTTGTACACAAACCAGCAATAGACCCTAATCCAAGTATTCAAATGTCTAACAGACAAGACTCCAATCCTTCAACTTATTTTCCCTAGACTGAGTATGTCCTTGTGACAGGTAACTAGCTAGCTTGGAAATTCATGGTTTCCCTACACAATAAACATCAGTGGCTTAATTTTTTAAAAAAAGTTTAAAATATTTCAGTTAAACATGTGGGGAAAAAATCACAGAATTAGAAGATTTTTTCCACTAATGACTGTACACCAGCAAGAGTTCTGATGTGAATTAAATGGTGATAAGCCACATCAAAATAATTTTAGAGATGTCACATAATATATCCACTTCAGTATACACCTTTACTTAAACTCTCTCAACTTTCTATATAAATTTCATCTAGGGATAAAGAGACATCTTAAATCTTTCAGTACCTAATGGAAGTAAATTTCCATGGACTGCAATTTTATACACAAGGGAAATAGTACCTGTTTCACATAGGTATAGGGTATTTCTATCACAGAAGGACAATACTGACATCACTTCACCATGCAATTTGCTGAATAGATCTTTTAAGTCTTCTTTTTAATTTATGTTTACTAACTGCACTAACATAGCCCTAACTTCCAAAACACACTTCAAAATGTGCAATTTTAATGGCTAGACCTCATCAACTTTTTAATAAGAATCTATTAACTTCCTCCTTTGCAGTCTGTGTCTAAGATAATAAGAGAATTTTGGTATTTTCTTTCTAGATGTCTCTTAGGTATGTCCAGGCACAGTCATGGCAGCCACATATTTTTGTTTTCCTTTCTGGCTTCTGGGACTATGATCCAAAAGAATAGTCTTCTGCTACTCTCATCTTTTTTCCTTAGCTCACCCTTACACTTACACCTGTTTCTCATGGTTTTGGTCAAGTAAGATCAATTGAAAAGGGCTTGTTTTTCCATACCCTAGCATATATAGGCAGCTTTTTGTTCTTTCTAGAGCTTTTATGCAGAGCTTCAATAAGGCTGTATTCTCAGTGAGTTGAATCATAGAATCACAGAATCATAGAATCACAGACTGTTTTGGGTTGGCAGGGACCTCAAAGACCATCTAGTTCCAG
Source organism: Hypotaenidia okinawae (assembly GCA_027925045.1). Classification (NCBI taxonomy): domain Eukaryota; kingdom Metazoa; phylum Chordata; class Aves; order Gruiformes; family Rallidae; genus Hypotaenidia; species Hypotaenidia okinawae. The sequence continues at coordinate 97,797,850 of BSDF01000002.1, read as the reverse complement.
CCCCCTGACATGGGCAGGGACGGCCTCCCTGTTGGCTGTCACCAGTCACCTCCATACATTCCATGGGCCTGAGTGTAGTTTCCAGGAGGGTCTGATTCATGATCTTGCCAGGCACAGAGGTGAGACTGGCCAGTTTATAGTTTCCCAGGTATTCCTTTTTTTCCTTTTTTGAAAGGGGGATATATTTCTTATATTCCAGTCGGTGGGAACTTCACTGGACTGCTAATAATTCTCAAATATGATGGAGAGTGGCTTAGCAATTTAATGCACCAGTTCTCTTACAACTCCTGGATACATCCCATCAGGTCCCATGAACATGTGCAATTTCAGGTTCCTCAGATGTTCTCGATTCTGATCTTCTCCTACAGTCTCCCAGTCCCTCCATTCTCCCAGTCCCTTTGCCTTCTGAGACCTGGGTAGTGTGACCTTGCTGGTGAAGACTGAGGAATAAAAAGTAAGTCACTCAGCCTTCTCCATATCCTGGGTAACCAGGTCTCACATGACATTCTGGAGAGAGCCTGCACTTTCCCTCATCTTCCTTTTATCTCTGCTATACCTATAGCTTTTCTTGCTGTCCTTGACATCCCTGGCCAGATTTCTTTCTGTCAGGGCTTCAGCTTTCCTCACCTGATCCCTGGCTGCTCAGGCAGTTTCTCTGTATTCCTCCCAGGCTGCCTGCCCTTGCTTCCACTCTCTGGAGGCTTCCTCTTTGTGTTTGAGCTTGCCCAGGAGCTATCCATTCATCCATGAAGGCCACTGGGTGTTATTTCCAGACTTCATCTATGTTAGGATGCATGGCTCTTGAACTTGCAGGAGGTGACACCTGAATACTAGCCATCTGTCTTGGGTCCCTCCTTCCTTCCAGGGCTTTGCCCCATGGTCCTCTACCAAGCAGGTCCCTGAAGAGGCCAGAGTCTGCTCTCCTGAAGTCCAGGGTAGTGAGCTTGCTGTGCACCCTCCTCACTGCCCTGAGGATCTTGAACTCCACCATTTCATGGTCACTGCAGCCAAGGCTGCCCTTTAGCTTTGCATACCCTACCTGCTTGTGATAACAAGGTCCAGCATGGCACCTTTCCTTGTTGGCTGCTCTTATCGCTTCAGGAGGAAATTTTCATCAATTCATCCCAGGAACTTTCTGGATTGCTTGTGCCCTGCTGTATTGCCCCTCCAACAGATATTAGGCTGGTTGAATTTCCCCATGAGGACCAGAACTTGTGAACACAAGGCTTCTCCTATCTGTCTACAGAGGACCTTTTCCACTCAGTCGTCATGTCTGGGTGGCCTGTAGCAGACCCCCACTATAGTGTCCCCAGTCCCTGTGCTCCCTTTAATCGTGGCTCACAAGCTCTTGGTTGGCTCCTTGTCTACCCTCAGGTGGAGCTCCATACACTTCAGCTGGTCATTGACATAGAGGGCAACACTCCCTACTCATCTTGCCTGCTTGTCCTTCCCCATAAGCCTGCATGTTTCCTTTCCAACACTTCAGTCCTAGGATGCATCCCACCACAGCTCTGTGACTCCGATAAGATTACAGCCCCGCAAGCATGCGCCTGTCTTTAACTCTTCTTGTTCATTCTCCATACTACCTGCTTTTGCACAGAGGCATTTAATTTGGGCCCCCAAATACAGTGCGAATGTATGATGGAGAGTCTATGACAGGGGATGTACAACTGCAACCAAAAAAGTATTTATTATATAGAATAGCTTTGTATGCACAGCTACCTGAGACCTGGTGAGGCACATCAAAAGCAGAGAACAGGAAATCTTGATAGCAAATTTCTTGCACCACACCCATAATTATTAACACAAGAACTTGGAAAACAAACTTCTTTTGAAGAAAAACATTATGAAATTAAATTTTGTCCTTTATAGTATACACAAACATAACACCTTCTACTGTTAGGATACAAATGCAGAATTTCCTGCAACTCTCTTCTACTCACCACAAATATTAAAAACAAATGGTAAATTTTCTTCTTTCCTACATTTGGCACTTTCCCTGATACACACATATGTGTTTTTTCCCCTTTATCCATCTAAATTGCTGTCAGGCTTTGAATAACATGAGAATAGTAAGTGGCCACTTCCTCTATCTGTCTCCCTTTTCAAAGGCAGAAAATAAAGGAAGACAGTACAAAAATGACTAATGAGTTACTAAGCTATGTTAGAATATGGGCTGCATGTCAGATGCTAAAATCAGATTTTATTCCCAGCCTTAAAAAGGGAAAGGCCTTGGAAATAGTTACAGACTGGACAGCCTAATAGCTGGGTATTTCCTATGTCTGAATAGCACCCAAAGACTAAAATAAAAGCTCTCCATGTAAAAGAACAGGAATCTAAATCTACAAAGTTGCCTTTTATCATATTCTTGAACCTATATAATAATTTACTGAAGGGAATGTCAGAGCCAGAGTTGGTTTTAAAATGGCACACACCTTTGACTCTTCTCCAAATGAATGAGAATTAGGAGTCTTAAATGACATACAAGGGTCCTGTTGCCATCTGAAGATGAATATGGAGGGACCTACTTAAATTGTAGAACTTCCTTTCACTCCAGGATGTCAGCATGACACTGTAGTTAACAAGGAGGGCTGTTGGAAGTGTGGAAATGAAAGATTTAAGGGGAGGATTTTCACTTACAACTCAGTCTCTTGGCTTGCAGCTCAGTCCATTTCCCATTAGATCTCAAGGTAGGCAATATGGGTCTTTTCTTCTCTACCTGCTCCAAAACATGGAAGATAATTGCTTTGTAATGAAAGCAATTAGCTTACAAATGATACCATTTTCTATAAACTTGACAGTCATAAGAAGTTGCAGCCATATTTGATGGTCAACATTTGGTTCATTCACCAATGTACTTACTAGTTTGCTTCTAACACAAGACTTCTAACAAGAAACTGAAAATGTTTTCCTTTAGCCCCTTGTCATGGTTCATGTATGACGTTCCCGACACTGCTCCAAGCCAAAAGGTGGCAGTTCTTTGCTGAAGGACTGGTTGTCAATAACTATTAAACACTTGTGTCACACAGTTGGAAGTGCTTTACTTCTGAATTTAGATGTACATGCCTCTCTTTTGCCAAAGGTTAAAAAAACTTGGGAAACAGCTTGTTGCAAGCACTGTCACAAGTCTGTCATATTTTAAGCCATGTATTTTTTTGAAATTTGCCTTGTCTAACTTTTCCTGTTAGATACTACAATACACTGTGACAGTTTGATAGATTCAAAGCCCTAACAGTAATTCACCAAGCCTTCTTACGCAAAATTAAAATAACTATTTCAAATGGGTTAAATATATTTACACACACATACACATATACATAAAAGAGGTTTTGAGGTTCCCAGATGTGTATTATTCCATGTTGGGCTACTGAAAAGTAGCTGTGATCTAAGAGACTTTATTTAGCCATGCTTTTATTTCTCTGCATTTAGCACAGCCTTTTACTTTCCTAGTCAGCAGCATGCCACCTGCTCTTTCATTTCCTCAAAGTAGGTCAGCAGTCAGCCATCAATCTTTCATCTTCATTACAGCTAAATCCTAAAGCCTGAGGCAAATGAACCATTTTAAAGGAGATGCAGTGATAGCTGTGGTATTCTCTCTCTTGTGTTAGCCATTTGCGGCTGAAAAAATATCACAAAATCCAGATGAAGCTTGCCAGCCTTTAAGTGGAAAATAAACAGGAACACAGGCAGTTTTCACAAGGTATTTGTAAAAATCTGGGGCCCAGTCCATAAATACTGAAAGATGGGTCCAGTTTCCACATCGTCTAATCTTATTCACGTACTTACTAAACTCTGAATTTCAAATGCGAAATCCTTATCCCTCTAAAAGACGACAAGTCTAAGTATTCATCTAATCAAGTGCCTTACATCTTCTCACTTCCAGCTGCTGTTACTCATGATCAATTTTTAACTATTTTTCTCATGTGTCACCACTGACATACAGGTTGAATACTTCATCTCTTCTGGTCTCTAATATTCCATGAATTTTAGAGATAGTAATCATATATTCTCTTGGCACCAATTCTACAAAATGAAGCAAACTGTGTGTTTTTAGACTTCTTTAGTAACAGAGATTTTCCTTTTTCTTTTTATTAACCCAACATCTTTTGCATGTACCTGTTCCTTTATGAGTCCATTTTTTGATCACAGTTGACTGGATTTAAGCAAAATTAGACATATGTTCACAGTTACAGGGCTGCCTCCTCATTGGGGTCACAGAAATGTGGTGGGAAGGCTCGCGTGGCTGGAGTGCTGCAACAGATAAACAAGCAGGAACAAGCTGGGAAGGGGAAAAAGCTGAAGTTGCCTGTTCCGTGAGATAGAAATGGGAATACTTTGGGCTTTGTCTTGGGATAGATGATGAGCCAGATGATAGTTTATGGGTTAAAATTAGATGTCAGAACAAAGTGGTATATGTTGTGGCTAGTGTTTTTTACTGAGCACCTGATTAGGAAGAAATTAATGAGGCAGTATTCAGATAGCAGGAAAAAGGTTCTTGTTTGCAGGTCCTGGTACTTATGAGTTCTCGTGAGATTTAACTACTGTGATATATGCTGGAAAGGCAACACAGGAAACAATCATGAGAACTCAGCCCTAAAAAATTGGTACAAGAGGTGAAAGGTAGGACAGGTGAAACCAGTGGAATATAGAAACAATGAATGTACACAAATGGGATTAGGGTGGAGACCCAGTGGCACATGAGCCAGCAACGTGCCCTTGCATTAGGAAGAGTGTCACCAGCAGGTTGAAAGAAGTGATTCTTCTCTACTCAACCCTGGTGAGAACATATCTGGAATACTGTGTGCAAGCCTGGGATCACTAGTGGAAAAGTGACACAGGCATACTGGATTGAGTCCAAGAAGGGACCTCTAAAATGATCGATCAAGGTATTGGAGCATGTGACATGAGGAGAGGCTGAGAGATGGGATTAAACCTTAAAACAAGGCAGCTCTGGAGAATCGTATCCATGTGCAAAACAGAACAGGAGGGAGTAAAGAAGATGAAGCCAGACTTTTGTCAGTGGTATTCAATGAAAGAACAAAAGGCACAAATTCAAATGCAGGAATTGCCATTTAGGCTTAAGAAGAAATCTTTTTTTGTGATGAATGAGGGTGGTTGAACATTGGAACACATTTCCCAGTGAGGTTCTAGAAAGTTCATCTTTGAAAATACTCAAAACATATTGGACACGATCTTGAACAACCTACTCTAGTGGACTAGGTAATATCCAGAGGTCCCCTCCAGTCTCAATGTTTCCATAATTTTATATTTCAGTTCCTTGGTTCGTTTTCAGGTGTCAGAGCTTTGTGTGAATTAAACAAAAATGGGGAAACACTGGAGACCTCTTCCTCTTTATGACATATCACATAAGTTTTCCCATTGTAGCTCAACCATCAAGTGGTATAAAATTGGGATGCTGTGACATACTTAGATAAGAATACAGGATACCTGGTGTTACTTTCTAAACATTCTTCCATCATTGTTCAGAAGCACTATCTGCAGTTTGTCAGAACACCTCTCTATGTTCTATGAAAACTTTATAAAGAATAGACATAAAATTAGATGCAAAGAGAATTAAAAAATCACTGAGGTATTCCCTCTCTGCATAGCCGATGCATATAACAACAGGTGTACTTGTTCTCAAGGATCTATGTAGCCCAATACGTCTCAAGTCCTACCATACTACCTCTACTTAGGAAAGAATCTGAGAAAGGCCAAGCATATAGAAACAACTCTAGAATATTCCGATTATCTACCCTCAAAGATTGCTTGAAAGTGAGGCCATGTCTTTGTATTTAAAACCTCTTGAAAGACTATTCTTCCATGAGTAGCTGCATTAGTCCCATATAAGCTTTTAGGATGGACAACACTGCAGAAAAGTTCTCCATCTGCACTATGTGTTGTGTGATTTTTGTATGTGCCAGTTCCACTTCAAGCTCCTTAGCTCTTGTATTGGAATAGACTATAAGATCATTTCTATTCACATTTTCTAAGCCACTGAAGTTTTTATGCTTCCCTGTTCTCATCCATCTCTCTTCCACACAGAAGTGAGCTCAGCCTGTTACTTGGATGGAGGCTATTGCACACTTCTCAATCCTCTGCGTAGCTCTGTCTGTACTGAGCATCAAGGTGGCATTTTCTTATAACTATGTACTGTTGTATCAAGATCTCACCATCACTTGGCATTTTTTTACACTCAGTTCTATCTATCATTTAATTTTCACTGAAAACTGGAATCTTGCTTGGGATTTCAATTTATGAAATCAGCGTCATAGTGACTTGTGGAAATGACTTGTCAAAGTTCATCTTTTTAACAGCTCAAATAATTAATTTGATGAGTTCTGATATGACTCTCATTTCAGATTAATTTAATTTTTATGAATTTGTTAAATAAAACAACCCAAACACTTGCAAATTAGGAAAAGTATCCAAATTGTCACAGTCCTGCTCCCACGGTGATTTTTTCCATTTTGCTCCAGCCTAATTCCTTTGTAATGCCATTTCTTAAAATGTTGTTAGATGATCTTCCATCACACACATATTTGCAGCCTGAATGTGTCTCCACAGTGCTTTAACGGCATGTTCTTTCTTGTATATTAGTATATGCAAATGAAGAATAGGAAAAAACCCAGCATTACTGTAATATCAGATCCCAGTGAAAACATTACAGATATGTGCCTTCAACCTATATGACACAGCTGAAGAAATACTCCATGTTGGCAGCAAGATATTTTCCTTGTCCTTTCATCTGCCGCACAAAGTTAGATGCTAGCTCAGTGGCATTATTGGAAATAGAAAATTCCACAGTAAACTATTTTCTATGATTAAGTATGAATCTATGATGTAGGTGTTCTATTCAACTTTTTTTTTGCAGCAGTCCCAAAAAGTGAGAGGAGATGAATCAGAGCTGTTAGATCAAAATTCCTTTTCTTCTGCAGAGAAGTAACCAGTGCACAGACACATATAATATGGGAGATACAGCTTTTTGCCTACTGCTATTAGGGCCATTGGCTGTTTCAGTTCTGTTTGGGTCCTATACTATTCCATAAGGGAATCTTGAAATTCCCATGAGGTAGGTTAGGTGCTCACACATTCAAGACTGCCAGAAAGCAAGAAACACTCCCTGATCTGGGCATCTTGAAAAAATACATGTACACATTAACAAATAATGTGCCTTTATGATTATCTAATTATGTAGCACACATCAGAAGAGGGTCTTCTACACTACTAAGTTATGCAGTCTTTTATTTGTTAACGAAAAACCCAGGCATAATGATTTTAAAATGTAAGCAGGGTATTTCCATAAAGCAAGGATTCTCACCTTGTAAAGCCTAACCTAATATAACAATAAAGGAACTATCAACTGTTTAGAAAGATTCTCAGATCTCTGAAATTCTTACTTGGGTCACAGATGCTCTATGAGAAAGCAGTAAAAGTATCTCAGAATGAATGGAAATTGTTGAATAAAATGGCAATAATAAAGAAATAGGTACTTACTCCAAGGCACTTAAATAGAAAATGTTATTTAAGATATCTGGGAGTCCCTTACAATATAATCACAATAAGGAAATAGATACAAAAAAAACCCCATATATATTAGAGAAGAAATGATATGAGAAAAAAATAGGATGGCTAATACAAGTTTTCAAGATCAAGTAGATAAAAGACAACACTGAGTTTCTTTAAATGCACTTGAAAATCAAAAGAATGGATCCATGAAATTGCTGTAGTTAAGAAGATGACAAAAGAATGAAGCCTCAGCATTTTCTCGTGAAAAGACTGTTGACAAAATTTCTAAACCAGATATTTCTTTTCAGGTAGTAGAAATTAATTACTCTGCCAAGATTCAGAAGATTTTAAAGGAAATGATAATTAAGTATGGATTATATAATTTATGCCCAGAGAGAATACTGTTGTTTAATTGTCAAAAATAAGCTAACAAAATACGTAGTTTAACAAAAACTGGCAAAATGTGTAGTCTTTTCATGCAAACTGCTTTTGAACCAGAGGGCTGAAAGACATTAAGTGCTGCTCCTATACTGTAAATGCTATAATGGACATGGTATGAGAATGATGTCTAGGAACACACCGAAGCACTTGTGGAAGCTGTGAGATGACTGCCCTCACACAGGGATGGACTTAGACACAGACTTCAAAGGCAGTGGTGCATAGACAACTACTACAGGTCACAGAACAACTCCTGGGAGGTGCAGTACCCTTGCTGCCTCCTATACAAAGACACAATACATGCTGCAGAACCATGCATACCACCAGAAAGAAAGGACAGAGGGCAGCTACAGCTGTAGGAAGTGGGTCTCTCTCTTTATGAGGCACTATTCCCCCATTTCTCTGGCACACAATCAGTGTCCCCACCAAATCTCTGACTCTTCTCAGTTACCTTTGGCCGCTATCACATGCCCAAATTCTCTAAGATCTTCATATTAGGCTCCATCCCACTCTCATCAACTATGAACTTGCTCCACCACCTTCTACAAAATTAAGTCAGTAAACATTTATATTTGATTCTTACCACAAACCATTAAATCATATCTTACTGAGAAGCCTTGAGTTGACTGTGCACAAGTATGTCAACACCTGCCTGGTGGTACCTAAACCACGGTGACCTACAGTCTTTCAGTGACATCTTGAATAGCTTCTTACATGTAGACACTGATCTAAAACTGCGCTGACCTAAGCCCCTATTTTGCTGTCCTTTCACACTGGTGAAAGCGAGCATGATTTAAGATTTGGTAAGCATGAGAGCTCATGGAAATGGCAGGAGAAAGTATTACAGGAGAGTGGAGAAGCACAGAAGGAAGGAACACACCTCCCAGACTACAGATGCAGCTTCTAGATCTGTAAGAACAAAGACAGTTTGGAAAGTAGACTTTAGGGTGGTTCAAGCCATTATAAAGTAAAGAGCCCTCAGTTTTATAGTTTTTAAGGATATACATGTCACTGACGCACTGCTAATGCATATTGGTCCTATTAACAATGAGCTTAACAGCTATTACATCTTTATTCTCTATTCTCCAGAGAGAGAAGAACATACAGCAGGATGCTTTAAAATAAAAATACATATGCATAAACACATCCTGCTCGATATTGATGCTGGAGAGAGCTAATTCAGAAACACTCCTTGCTCTCGTAGGAGTGAGGAGATAGATTTGTGATAATCTGCATTTTTTGCAGGAAAGTTCATTCTAGAGTTTGCCAGATCCCAGAAAAGCTTTTTCTCACCTATAAAATATACTTTTGAATTTTATAGTATGCTTATCAGAGAAGAAACAACTTTATCGTCTAAGGAGAAGCAATCTTTACATACTCAAGATTCAGGCATCCCATGGCCTTGATTTGCTACTGTATGAGAAACCCAAGCAGAGAATGGTCTAAGGCACTTGCAGCAAATATCCTGTACTGGTACTAGCAGTGCTTTTTAATTTTTTGAAATATCTGTATTTTCACGTTCAAATACATTGTATTGGTGTTTTGCAGATGATAATGTATGAACAACTAAGTCTGCACTGCTTTTCCAGGGTGGGACAGAGTCTTCAAGGCTTGGGTACAAAATGTTACAGTCTTACTTATGGAAGCTGGTCTGTAAGAGAGCTTAGCAACAGTAAGGAATCCAGGAGAACCAAATACAGAAGTTGATGACCTCCAGCACACAGACATAGAGAGGATGACTTTGTGTGTGGAAGTTCTTCTTCAGGCCCTCTCCCCACTAGCACAAGTCTGTTTTACATGGGTGAAGTTTCCAGCACTCTCCCACATGCTTATAGACTGCGTGTATGCCCATGCTGCCTAGGTAGTCCACTGTCTCTGTGCATTTGCTAGAAACAGAAGTGCTCCATGTGGCACCTCTATGTAAAACTACATCAGTACCTATTTGATTTGAGCAACACTTGAAGAGGCTGTAGTACCAAGCCAAGGTGCATCTTTTAGATGAGATGGCATTACTCCATGGCCAAGCACTGCAAAAAGACCTTGTGGTAGGTGATTAGATAGCTTGCTTCTCCCCACCGATGGCCGGATTAATCCATCACTGCCATTAATATGTTTCAGTACAATGCCTTGGACAGGACTACAGACATTCCAGGTGAGTGATAATGACTATATCTGCTCATGGAATTATGGAATCACAGAACAGTTTGGGTTGGAAGGGACCTCAAAGATCATCTAGTTCCAATATAAGCTGAAGTTTGCCTTCTTTATAAGATTGCTCATGAATAAAGAGTACCCAGGGTGTGTCTTTTCAGTATCAGCCTATTAAATATTTGAAGCAACAAAGGATATTCTTCCCCCAAAGAAACATTAATTACATTAGACGATTTGTTATCCTAAGTAGCTATTTTATCACAAATTTCACTGTCTTCAGAGAAGCCTGGTAGAAATATTTTATTGGTCTCTATTGCAGCCTCAGCATATTCTTGGAGTGATTCATTACGCTTCATCTGCATCAGCATCTGTTTCCTGACATAAGCATTACAGTCAGTCTTTATACAGTGGTGTTTGCTTCCAGAAAACAAGAGAGACATTGCAGGGCTAGAAAGGGCTGTACATTGAATGCTCAGAATAGAATGCAATGAGGAAGATCAATCAGTTCCTGGAGTCTCTTTTCTGAAAGTTTTTCTTTATCAGACTTTGGTGTGTGGCAGAGGGAACGTTTTCTCTTCTTTCTTGCTTCTGATACTAAGAACAACTCAAAGCACTGACAGAGAGCAAAAAATATTCCTGTCTGGATTATAATGCCTCTAAGTCTTGACATTTAATATGCAGTTCAAGTAAAACTATGTCCAGAGATTCCCTTGGAGATTCATCTCTGGAAAAACCAGGAGAGCATATGAGATGAGCTTCTAAGCCCTTGCAAGTGTTGCATTGCTGAACGACTGGTGAAATATTCTAAAGTTAGATATATTGCTATTTGGTAGTCAGTTCCTGACTGCAAAAGAGCATCAATGTGGTCCTGTACCATCTCTGTAGCTGTTTGCAGCCTTTCCAGGGAGCATATAGTCAATGTTAACTTTGGTTCTGGTTTCTGAAGGAACATATCCTGCATATTTGAAGTTTAAAGGGAAGGAGTGCCACTGGGTCTGTCCTATACTGAGCCTTGTCAGTGAATGAGCAAAACTGTCACGGTGCCTTTTGTGTGAACTGTCTGGGTATCACGGATAGATCGCGTGTCTGGTACTTTTAATGGCCATTAGGTTGTGAATCATTCACTGGCAGTCTCGCAGTATGCAAAGCAATCGCTGCTTTGGTGTTACCATATGCAGTGAGTGGCTGCTTTTAAACCACACATATGTAATAACTTTATTGGCATTAGATATTAAACATCCGATTCCCTTTCCTCCAATAGCCTGCTTCTCTTAGAACTGGGGATTATACCTTGAAATTCCAAAGGGGAAACAGTAGTCTGGATTGCCAAATGCAGTGGAAAAAATGGGTCCTGTTGAGTACCTCTGGTAGCTATTCCTCAGAACTGGAGGAGCTATGGCTAAGTGTTCATAAAGCAGCAGCGACACACCAGAAGTGTGACTACATGACAGCAGCACAAGTAATGATTATTATACATGAAAAACTCCCAGTATCATGATCCTATATTCCAAAGTAATACCTCCACTCTAAGAACAGCAATTCCACGGTAAAATCACTGGTGCTCAACAGCATAAGCAGGAAAATATGCAGACAAAAATGTTGGGGTTAATTGAATCTAAAGATCTGTAAGGAGAGTAACTTAGATGAGTGCACCATATGATGACAAATGCAATTAGATTTCCGTAACTGCACAGACCTTTTCACCTAAAAATGGTGGAACTACTTATACATTTTCTTGGGGTCTTAATTTATGCATGGAAGTAATCTGGGAATCACTCTGACAGCAAAGTACAAAATTTTGTTTAATGGTGTACAACAGTGACAAAGAATATACTAAACATAAGGAACAGGATGAATAATAGATAAAACCATTACACAGATCATCTAAAATATGCAATATTAGTCATCTTAACGAAAAATGATGCTTTAGAATTTCTGTGTCATAGGAATAAGAGCTTAATAAGATCAGGACTGTCTACCAAAGAGATAAGAGGAAAAGAAGTTTGTATAGTAAACACACAGATGTATAGTAATGAATGGTACTGCAAGAGTAGATGCAAAAGATTCAGTTATTTTTTCCCTCAAAGAAAAATAACGTATGTTCAATGGGACTGAACAGAAACATTTCCAAAACTGGCAAAGGAAGTCATTCACACAGCGCCTAATTAGCAATTACACTGAACTGTGAAAAGTTAGCAGGAGTCAAACCCACCTGACATTTATGGGAATAACAAAATTATTCAAGTAACAAGTGTATAAAAGATTTACGAGTTATACACAACCATACTCCTGAAGTCCCTTCTCATAGTGAACCATGACTGGCTGAAAATTTAAGCATGATAGATGAGGTCTCAGATGTGCACTACATGTTTTTAGCATCCACCACTGAAAGTAATGGTGCCAGTCACTGTTGCAAACAAGCCACTGAACAAGATGAATTACAAGTCTTGTTGATGATAGCTCCTGATAGTCCCTGAGATGTTCCTGAGGTTGGGAAGTAGAGTATACTGGGAAACAAATAATGGAGCAAGAACTAAAACTGGAATTGCTTATTTAAGAGGAATAAATACCAGCAAGCCTCATCTTATTAAGTAGCTGAAACAGCAGCCATTCATCCTGCCATTTTGGAACTGACCCTGCCCTATTTCTTTATTTTTGCCAATTTGATATGTGTTTCCATGGGAACAGAAGCAGGACTAGCCACCAGCTGAGTCAATCTCAGCTGCTGGCTCCCAGTTCTCACGTTTTGTTCTGTTTCCTTGGAACCGATGTCAAACGAGAAAGAGAAGAAAACCAGCTTTTGCTCTTTAATATTTACTCTTTCTCTGGACCTTCTCTAGATCCTCTGGGCTGGTGGAAGGTTTACAGCTGACTCTAATGGCCATTCATTTTCCTCCTCTCTGGAACGGCTGCCAGACACTGGTAGGCTCCAGCAGATGCAAGTAAGAGTTCTTGGTTTCAGCTACTGCTGGCGGGCCGCCTGCTGCGAGCTACAATGGCAGGGTTTGAAAGCAGGCTACAGATTTCAGGAGACATTTGGCTCCCACAGTCTGTAATATTTCAAATTGGAAGGAAAGAAATTAAATTTATTTAAAAAATAGTAGGGGAAACAGATGGGTGTAATGATATTTAGAGAACAAATTGACTAACAAGCTCTGACCTGCATTAGGCTGAACACCCCCAGAAACTACTTCAGCCAATTATATTCTTCATTTCATAATGTGCGTTTGACAAAGTTCTCTCTAATCCAGCTGTTAGCTGACTGAATAGCCCAACAGCACGATGTAAACAACACCCCCTAAACACATCTGTTTATGCATATATACAGATGCAGAAAGATAAAAGAACATGACCGGATTGTTTCAAAATGGGGAAGAATCTGCATAAATCTACTTGAGCATGTGAATCTGAACCAGACATCTTTACTAATTCCAGACCTATGTTACATTTTTATCATGTGTATACAAACACACACACACACACACACACTCTCCCTCCCTCCTTTGCATACAGTTTTGGACCAGAGTATTTCCCCGTTCTTACAGCAACAGTGCCATGACTGAAGATTAATGGTAAAGAAAAGAAAAAAAAGTTTTAAAACCCCCAAATTAAAATAATATTAAAGAGCCCTAGAAAAGCATGCAGTCAACTGATCTAGAACTTAAGTAAAATTTTCCATGAAAATGATACTTCATCTACATTTGTTCAGTTGAATCCAAATTTTCACATATTGCTTGCTTAAAAATGTGAAGACAAACCAATTTCACAGCACAAAAGGCTGTCCTAAAGAAAAGGTTTATATTTGGTGGCCTCTGCTCTTAGTTAACTAGTTTAACTATTAGGGTACAGCACCACGCTTTACCTCAGACATGCTTTTACCCTTCTTTTCCTTTCACATCTAATACATGAACTTCTTCCTGAGTTTTCTTTACATCACATCTCAGTTATGTTCATACACCTCTCACTTATCAGTGGTCTGGCTTCTAGAATTGTACATTTAGTTGAATTCACATGAAGTCCAAACAGTATCTCTGGAATACTCATTTGTTCAGGTACTATACTAGGAGCAATCTCACAGAAAAGACAATCAGACACCCAGGAACACCACTTATTCCTCCAGTCTTGGTGCGCTTGCACCACAACTATACTCAACATGTCTGGGAGCTTGCAGAGTTTGGTCAGGTCATCTAACACTGTAATTTTGTTCTGGGTTATTTATTTGAATAAAAAACTTAAGTACTTATAATTGTTTTAAGTTGGGCTTATTCTGTGTTACTGAACAAGATGCAAGATGTACTGAATTTACCTAGGTTATTTTCCTCCAGCTGAACTTGAAATCAAAATATAAAATCCCATCTTCCTCTATATCAGTGAGACTTTGAATATCATATAATAATATATAATATCAGATAATAAACTTTGAGTTTGCTGCTGCAGCAATGTCCCTCCAGAATTCTTCACAATCAGCCATCATTTTTACTTTCTGGAACAACTTACTATAGGCACTAGATTTTGTCATCTTACCAATCACTTCCTCTTCCACTGAACAACAAAGGTCCCAGCACAGAGACCGAGAGTTGTCCTGAGGGACTCTGCAGCCTACATCACTGTCCTGGAAAATGAACTTTTTTTATTCCTTAATTCTATTTCCTTGTTCTAAAGAATTTTATATCCATTTGAGGGCTTCTCTCTTATTTCATGGCTGTTTAATTTCCATGAAAGCCTTTGATGAAAGAAATTGCTGAGTCCTTTTTTGGAGAACTAGCAGGCTGTGTCAGCTTCTGTTCACACGCCTGCTGGCTTCTTCAGCGGACTTCACAGAGTTTTTCAATGATTTGTTCCTTCACAAGTGCCATGTCAACTCTCCCTCCATGTAACATATTTATTTCTAATTCTAGTCCTGATTATAATTTTTTATAATTTGGCCTGCCTCAGACATTAACTTACAAGTCTGAGGTTTCCACTCTGTCTTAAAAACATGGCAAGACATTTGTATCTTTTTGCTCAGATATCAAAGCAGTTCTGAGCTAATGATTACATACTGCTGTCAGTAGTTTGACTATTATTCCTTTGAATTGCTTTAGAAACCCTGGGAGAATATAATCTCTTTCCAGTGATTTAGTTCTGATCAGCTTCTCTATCCCTACCAGCAACTCCAGTCAGTCCTCGGTGAGTTCATCAGAAGGGTTTCTAGCACAGCGATCTCCACAAGATCTGCCACAAAGAATCTGCTGAACAAAGCAGCAAAGCAATCATTTAACCATTCGCCACGGCCTTGTTTTCTGCAAGTGGTGCTCTTGTGCTCTGATCAAATGTTGGCCCCAAAGATTCCCTGGCAAACTTACTGCTACAGATATTTAGAGTAAGATTTATTATTATGGTTTTTTGTCTTTTCCAAGATTTTTTGTTTTAGACTGTTTTATTGTGTTCTACATTTAACTTACCAGGCTTTATGGCCCTTTATATTTTCCTCATTTGGATGCCATTTCAGTCTTTTGAAGGATGTTTTCCTGCTCTTTTGTCACGCCAAATCCCTTCTTTTTCAAATCTTACATGACGTGTGACATGCATTTACCCTGTGTCTCCAGTATGACATTCTTAATACTCTCTAGGCGCCTTCAAAGATTTAACTCTACAGTGTCCTCTTTAATGCCTGTTTAAGAGGCTTCCTCAGTTTAAGGTTGTTTCCCTTTCTGAACTGGAGTACCACTGATCCTCTGGAGTACTGATTTGATCTTTTTGGTTGTTGCTTCTTCAAAGCTGTCAAGGCTAAGGACTATGGAAATACGCAGATAGAGAAAAGTCCTTCAGGTATATTCACTTTGGAACAGATTCTGTATGCTGCTCAGAATGAAATTAGGGGTTAATTCTCTCTTACCTCTTAAATTACAAAGCACTCACTGCTGTACACAAGTCAGTCTGAGCACCACATCTGTCCAGTTTACACTGGCATTTTTCATTCTTGCAGTCTGTATGACTCCCTCTACACATGGGTCAAAGCAGACCTTCTGGCTTGTTGGTTTGTGACATGTCTTGGCTCATGTAGTTATATACTTGGAATGCACAGGGATTCTGCCTCACTCACTAAAATAATTTATTTTACTAATCTGATTTGACTCCAGCTTTACTTCAACTACACTTCTATCCCTCTAGCATACTTAATCTTTTCTAAAAATTGATATTTTTATATAGGAATGTTGTTATATAAACATGGGCATTCTTAGTTCCCATGTTTTATTTCTGTATCAGTGCTGGAAGACCAAATAGGATGTTGTCTCAGTGGTCTGGTTTTCTCTTCTGTAACTTCTAAAATGTCACTTTGTTCTCTTTTTTGCTTTCTCTCCATTTCATGTTTATTAACATCTCAGGACAATTTAGAAACATTAAATACTGGTATTCCAGATACCACGATGAAGTCTATTTTAAAATATTGATGTTATCATATGGTTGCAGTAGAGGAAACATCACAGAGAGAACTACATAAATGGTAATAAGACACTAAGGAGTGCAAAGGTTGATGCCTGGATAAAGAGGTTTTAAAATTCTTCAAGAAATATTGTCAACTGGCATGAAAAGATTTACTTTTCTTGAGTCTTAACATACCTTAGGAATGATAAAACCTAGCCCATTTCCTCTAGCATACAAGTTCTTATCCATTAAACATTATTATTGGTTACCTTCCAAGCCCTCAGTGATTCAACCTGCACTGCAGATACTGTATGGGGAGGAGACAAGCCAGTCAGAGGATTTCAAGCTAAAAAAACTTCTACACCACTGTATTACAAGAGAGAGGTCAGTCTGACTTAGTGAACTGTAGTAGGTATATACTTGAATTATGATAGAGCTATTGCACATGAAGAACAGATTCCACTTTGTAGAAGGATTTTGCTATTTCAAACTGTAGTTTCATTCCAGTGTAGGTGTATCAGTGAGCAACCAAAAGGAGAGCAAGCTAGTTTCCTATGTATTTCTGTCTTGTGGCTGGATTCTTTATGTCTAATTAAGTGTGAAGCTCCCCTGTTGTAGTGGGTCATTTATAATGTTTGTCCTTTCAGGGGTAAACTCACTCTGTGACCCTCTTCCTAGGGAGAAGGGAACTACCAGAACCTATCCTCCACACAGCTGGCACAGCTGGCTGTTTCCATCAAATCCATAGCAGCGCTGCATCCTCAAGAGCTGCATCTGCTCTGTCAGTTTGACTGAAACTGGCAAACAAAGCTTGTTAGGCAGTAGGAAAAAACACACAGGGCACCCTTGCACATAAACATAGCCTTCTTAAGAAACCAGGACAAAATCCAGATGTTTGAAAAAAATGCAGTAGAGCCTTGTCACCCAAGCTCTTCCACAGCTGCAGACGCAGAAATACTGTAAATCCTCATGAACTGTCATGCCCAGGGTCCCACAGTGGGACGGAGAGAGGGAGGTTGCACTCCAGTACACATGACTGGGAGAAACTTAGCCTGGCAGGAACCTAGTCAAGATCAGATCATTGCCATGGGTCACTTATGACAAACAAGGTGAATTACAATGAAAAAATCAAATTCCAAGTTCAGCCTATGGAGAACTTAGTGAGGAAAAATGTGATTGGTCTCTTCACTGGTCTGAAACATTAGCAAAGGAAGAAAATATTACAGCCGATGCAACACGGAAAACAGGTGGATAGAGGTAACATTAGGGATAAATTCCCATTTTTTTTACACCACTGCTTGAAGGCTTCTAAGTCTGGCTTGATGGGGCTCTGAGCAACCTGATCTAGTAAAGATGTCCCTGCTTACTGCAGGGGAGTTGAACTAGATGACCTTTAAAGGTCCCATCCAACCCAATACATTCTATGATTCTATGAAGCTGAGAAGCATTTTGTGTCAGAAGATGCTTTTACATTATATAAGAATCCAGCCTAAAGCATTCTGTAGGGAGTGTAGGTAGGAGGAACTGTACAGTTCTTCTCTAAGACATCAGCGTACAGCTACTCAAATTTTCAAGTGGTCCCTGCCTTCATCTGTTACCTTTTTGCTTTTATCCAATGATTATGCTAATATATCATATACCAAATCACTGCCCTACTGATGGTTAGAGGATCCAGATGTATTAGGGCTCAGTCGTTAAAACTTTTACCATGATCTCTTATGGTAAACATAGATGTACTTTTCATAAGGAAACCTCACATCTAGGGTCAGGATGCCAGAGACCAGTCTGAAAATTGTCAGACCCAACATCCCATCTGATTTCTTCTTTCTGACAGGGGGTTGGAGAATCACCCCAAGTGCCTTCCCTTTGTATGTTTAGATGCAGACTGCCCATCCTCAGCTTTTAAGGCACAGATAGCCTGACTTCACAAACAACTCTGGAAAAGGAGTCTGGATTTTTAAAAGTTGTTTGATAATTTTGCTGGTGATGGCTTTTAAATGAACTATTTTGTGAGTTATGCCAAGCAGCAAAGGCCACTGTCAGTTTTCAGGCTCCTTGTGCTGGTTACTTTGATTGATGCGTATGAAGGCACACTTAAAAGAGGATCACCCTATAGCGGCCAAATACTGAACTTCCACATAGGAAGCCAATGAGTATTCATAGCTAAACCAGCACTCAAATGGTTAATTGGCTCGAAAGACTGATTGCGTTCACAACTTTGGAACCCACATTTAGTTTAGTCTTTATCACTTGGATCAACTTCAACTAAGACAAAATATCTCTTTAAAATTATTTCACAGAAGCATATGGGACAAGGACTATACATGACATAACATTCCTGAAGATATATCAGAATCTTGCCTCCAGTAGTGTTTACTATGTGATAAGTACTTTTCAAACACACAAAAGCTCAGGAAAGCTCAACTAAAGAATTCACCACTGCAGAATACATTTTAAAAATCTAAAACTAAAAAAGCAAACCAAAATAATTTTAACAACATAACTCCAAAACCCAGCAAAAAAAGCAAATGCAATTGTCATTTGCTTTTTCAAAGGAGTTCTGAGACCTGTAGAGGTGTCCTTCCGGAAAGCAAATTGCAGTTCACCTCACTGCTTATATAAGATAAAACCATGTATAGTATTTTAATGACCAAATTTTCTTGCATGATACTTTTAATTTCCTTCTCTCCCAAAAATCCATTAGCTGAAAAATACATTCCGCACCACTTACAGTAATAGCAAAGAGCTCTAGCAGGAAGTTTAAGTCAATTCTATGCTGAGTGTTCAAAATACTACACATTCTTGGGTGTGCGCATTCAGTGAATGTGAGTTCCCAGAGAACTCCACCTCTGATATAAAGTTCAGGCAACTGGTTTGCAGCCCTGCAGCCTAGAGAGCACCAAGCATGGAACGAGCACTCTGAGGTTTTAAGGGCACACATCACACGACCAAAGAACACACCCCGATAAGTTCACACAGCAACTGCAAGCATTTTAAATGTCAATACGCCTTATTTCTCAAATATCTGGTATTTATAGTTTGATAACATCACAGTTACTGCTGCTGTCTACTGAAATTTCACTTGACCGATTGTGCTAAGACGAAGTATCAGGATCTTTAGTTACGGCTTCCTTCTGATCAAGGAAAAATTCAATGAGTTGTTGTAGCTCATTCACCCAGAGCGCTGAAAAAAACATTTCAGTTGGATTTTGTGACTACTCATCCGACTATGTCTGGTTTTATATAAGCAGTGAAACAGTTAATAACACTGATAACCGAAATAACAGGTGCAATGCAGATGGAACGAAAGGAAGTAAACAAAGCTATCGACAAGCTGCTATTGTTTCAAGCTCTACAAACACAAAGCAGAAGTGTCTCCACAAGACACATTTCAGTTACATTTTCCATTTTTTTTATCGACAACCATAATAATGGGGGAGTCTCTTTAAAAAAAGTTCAAACTCTAGGGAACAACTGAGATGTATCTTTTCAGATTCTAAAACAATTTTTTTGAAAGGCATCCCCTGTAGGTTAAGAGGGATCATTCTAAGATACCTTCTACAAATTTTATTCAAATAAACGTTGCAATCTTCTCCTAATAAAATGCTGGAGCTACATTGCAAAGTAAGAACAAAATGAAAACAATGGAATAAAGTATCATACTGTTTCATGGCAACATCAGAAAACTACTGTTCTTTTTCATACCGACCGCCAGTAAGTCTTACCGACTTACCAACACTTCTAGATTATCCTCGTATAATTTAGTGATCAGATATCACCAGTTTCCATGTTGGAGCAAATAAACTCTCAAACACTGCTAATCTGCATACAGATAGATTATTATTATTATTATTTTTTTGCTAGTTCTGCAATGCTGTTGTCATGTTTCTTGCTGTCAGTTTGTCCAGAAAGCTTTACTTCTAGAAATCTACCAGAATTCTGGAAATTTTGTAAAAATGGCATTAAGCTATTACCTCCTCTCTATCAAAATCTCTGTCATGACCTTTCTGGGAAAGACATTAAAATAGGAACAATCACTATGTGTGCATGCACACGCTATTACTGAAAATAAATATAGCAATAGGTAACATAATTCCTGAACATCTCCACAAAGAATGCAGTCTAAGCAGTGACCTCTCCTGCACTTGTCTTGAATAAGCTCTTACTGAAATCTGCTAATGGGTTCTGATAATCTATTATTTATTGCAACAGACTCTGATAGAAAGTCTCAGCAGAGGACTCTCCTGTGTTTTCAACATTTTCATTTAAAATCTCTCACATGTGACAGAAGATGGCACCTTGAACTACAGATACAATTTCTCTTGGTTGCAGTTATTTAATTTCTATTTACTTACAAAATCCAGAACCCTTTTCCCCCAAAATACACAGCTTGACCTGCTTTCATATACCTAGTGCATCTTTATCTTGGTCTCACAGAAAGCTGTAGATACAGATAGGCAACCGTAAGGATTATTCAGGCTTGAAGACATACCTCCATGTTATACTTTTCCACTGTCCTTCTCAAAGGATCCACAACCTGCCAGCAAATCAAGATGCAAAGATCAATCAGTAGCATCCCTCCAACTATCACAAGGAGCTTCTGGTCTTTAATGATCTGGAGAGACAAAAAACCAAACAAAACAAAAAAAAAAAGGGAGGAGATTCCCATGAGCCATAGATAGATCCCTCTATAGCTTTATTCCTACATAGGGAGAAAAACACAAGTTGCTAATAAAAAAGTTTTTTAACAATGAACAGAGAAAATTGTCAGAAATATCAAAAGATGAAAGCAAGAAAACATAAAATTATTTAAATTAGTTTCATATTTATTAGAAATATCTAAATTGCATTCTAACTTCTAAAAAGAAACAGAGAGGACTCTTAAATATTAATACTGAAGTCCAGGTTTAATGTTAACTCCTGGAAAATTAAAAAAATATTTTATAGAGAGCCACTCTTGTGTATGCAAATATGGAAAAACATTCATTACATCTTGCAGAGATGCAGGAATTAAGACAGAATTTAGTTTTCACTAAGAAATAGTGTTAAGTTTTTCAAAACCTTCTTGGATGTGGAAAACAAACTTGCAAGGTATTAAAAAATAAGTTCATTTCTGAGAGTGTGTGTGTGTGTGTGTTTAACATTTTCTTATGTTACTGGGGAGCAGAAAAGGATGATGTGTTTCTTCTATATTACAAAAGGGAGAGGCTTTTATGCACATGCAACATAAAACATGGTTTGAATTTTGCATGAATTTTAGGTTCAAAAAAAGAAAACTTGACTAAAAAGAACAATTGAAATGCTGTCTTGCCATCTTGTAGAGCTGTATGCAATACCCAGTTTATTTCTACTGTTATATACATAGCAACACAGAAAAAATAGACTGCAAGTACATTATTTCAGATGCAAAGTCGCAAATGTGATCAAGTATCAGGCTTCAATCAACTTTATGTCAGTCCTTTAATGCCTCTGTTCATGTTTTTTAAATTCTCATCCAACATTCAAAAGATATGGCCAAATTGTTTTAATGTGGACAAAACCACATATGTGTCCCTAGTTCTGGTTCTCGGAAACAGACGGTTTAATCCAAATTAAATATTCAAAAATATTAAGCTTGAGCAGCTTAATAAAACTGTGATTATTCCAGTTCAATTTGATAAACTTGTTAGGATTTTGAAAACACATTACAAAGCCAGAAGTGTCAGCTAATCTCAATACAGCCAAGGCGGGCATTCCTGCCTAGAATAAATTGGATTTGCACTGAATTCCTTAAGGAAATGATAAAAATGAATACAATTTGAAATATGGCAAGAGGAACTTTAGAAAGTTTGGTTCTCATATTATTCAGTGGGGCGCGTTCTTTATTTTGAAAGATGTTGCTGCAATATTCTGCACCGCTCTGTTAATCTGCTAGTTTATTTTATAAATGATTCGGAGCAAAGGAAGCCTAGAACCAAGGCTAGCAATCAGAATTACTTTAAGGACTTGATGCATTATTTTCATTTCCTGAGACCAGTTATTTAAATCCATGTAGCTCCCATCATCATAAGGGACCAGGAAATGATGCTTCCCACGTGCTCGCAGCAGCAATAAAGCAGTGCGTCCATCTCATCAGAGATAGCACAGGCACGCCTGGAGAGGGAGGGGGAAAGAGAAAGGTTCAGCTCTCATGGCGGCATGTCTCACTGCTGGGTGGTTTGGCATAGCAGAACTTGGCAAGGAAAAGGTGTCTTGGTGGGAGGCACAGGGGGAGGAAGATTGTTGCAATGTGTTTCCTCATTAAGCTAAAAGGAAGGCAGATACTAAGCAAAGATTCTCAGGCACGGCTTGGTCCGTTGTCCTCTTTGGGGAAGCATAGCTGCACCTAATCCTTCAGCCATTCACCGAGTTACAGTCAAAGGCAAAAAAGGTCTATCAATCACCAAAGGTACCCTCTGTGGGAAAAGCCTGTGCAATTTCTCTCTCTTTTTAAAAACAGGATGAGGGTGAAACACACCCAGTGCTGCTCCTAGTATGAGTAGAGACATAAGAGAGAAACCCACGGGGAATTAAGTCCAAAGAAAATTTGGATTTAGATGTAATTTCAGGTGAAATTTGGACACCTCAAACTATGTTTCTTTTTCTCCCTCTTAAGTGGCTACGTAATTTGTTTTACTGCTGTATTGTGGTTGGTCTATCTTTTTTAATTGATGAAGTTTATTTTACTGAAGTTGGCTGTTAAACTATTATGTGTCTAGGCTTTCTCAGTAGCCTGTGGGCAGGGACAGAAACCTTCGAAGGACAATCCATCCCACCTATCTTGGGTGCAATTTAGGATCGGAGAAATTAGTGTTCTGAAATGTGTCCTTCCCTTCCCCTCCCCTCCCGTGAGGGTGTGAACACAATTTACTCGAGCTAAAAATATGCATTTGAGAAACTTAAAGCTATGTGAAAAGAATCTGCTGAAAATATTTCCCTCTGCTCTACTGAACCATTACTGTTCCTTGTAAAAACCACCCCAAACATCAGTAGTGATGCCTTCTTTTTTTTTAACAAAATAGTGAACATTTTACCTACGAGAGGTAAAACATGGGACAACTAGTCCACTGTATTCTACATTTATACAGACTATATTGATATTAAAAAATTACCAGACCTATCAAATTTATCAAACCTAATCAAACTTATAAAGAAATGCCAGAAGCAAAAGCACGAAAGGACACTATTAAAAGCAGTAATACTGATAACCTGCTCACTAACGGGGTCAAAATAAACCTCATATTAACATTCAGGATAGCGTTGTTCACTGCCCTCCATGCTTGTGTGCATCTTTCATTTGTAGCTGACCTTGCACTATGGCAAGCCAATATTCATATTTTAGTTCTCATGTAAGTTTGGTAACCCTTGAGGGGGAGGGGACAGGTAATTAATATAACAAATAAAAGCAGAAATCCAGCAAAGAGTGGAGCTTTCTCTTGGATGCCTCTTTTCCTGCATTACCCTGGGAATGGCCCTGTTCTGGACAGAAGGGGAGAGGTACATAACAGCAGCTGTCACTGGCAGCAGGTCTTATTCATCCCTTATTT
Source organism: Hypotaenidia okinawae (assembly GCA_027925045.1). NCBI lineage: Eukaryota > Metazoa > Chordata > Aves > Gruiformes > Rallidae > Hypotaenidia > Hypotaenidia okinawae. The sequence goes on along the minus strand of BSDF01000002.1, from coordinate 97,773,779 downwards.
CTGCCAGACAGCCAGGAGGAAGGCAAGCACAACAAAAGCCATAAGATAACCTGAGGAAGCAGTGCTACTGTAATGGGCTCTGGACAACACAGAGCTACCAATGTCACACACAGGGCAAGGGGGCTGAAAGTGGGGCTCCTGAAGCTGCATCACACCCCCATCACAACCCTGCTCTGTCCTTGGCAAATCCATTGCAGCTTGGAAGCAGAACTCTTCACCAAAACACTAGCTTTTCAGAACGAGCTGTTTGGATTAAATGATTTTTTACCTCTGCCAGTGACTAGCAGTTTGTCCTAACATAAATTCACTCTGAGAAATGCTGTTGGTGTATCTTGAGCAGCAATTCCAAAAGGCTTGATGATCTACCCCCTCCACCCTCAGGAAACCCAGCTTTCCCTCTCCCCAGCCATCACTCCCACCCACCAGCACTCCTCAAGTTCAGTACATTCACTCCTTGGGAAACACCAGATGCACCGAAGGAGTCTTGACTCAGATCTTGTGAATACAACAGTTTCTCTGCCTGACAAAAGAAAGTCATGAGCAACTGAGGCTCCTTACAGTCAAATAGATCATTCCTCTTCCAGAGGAAGATTCCTATTTTTTCCCCTTTTTTCATTCTCCTTCAAACACACAGTAAATCAGCCTTGGGAGAAATGCACAGTAGCTAATAAAATCCATTTTTGCGAGTGCTCCTGACTCCTTGCTGAAGCCAAGCTCTCATACAGCAGCATCTGTGAGTAATACTTTCTACCATCTGCGATTGGATAGGTGAATCTGTCTCATCCTGGCAGATCTGCCCACTGTTATAAATGCCATTGCTACCAGTCTGGACTATATATCTGGATCTGAAGCTATCTGTCCTCAAAACAAATTCACTCAACAGCAGCCAGCAGGCCATTTTCTTCTCGGCAACTCTGAAAGCTTGTGACCATGAAGACAAGTTCAAGGTCAAAGTCCTTACCTTCCATGGACCTTGCGGTCTGATCACAGGAGATATAAAATCTGTCTAAAGCTCAGGGATGACATTTCTGCTCATGAAACCTTTCAGGATTTTCTAGAGCTGACCAGATTAGCCATCATGGCAACTTCAACTGTCCGTTGGGTCATTACTTCACAGATCTCTTGTGGGGCTAAAGCACATCTGCTGTGCCCCGCGGGACTGTGTCCTCAGTTTATGGGAAAGAACAACAGTTAAGCATGCTTTCTGTAGTTAAGGCTAAGGCAAACTTTTGGGGTTTTTTTAACTGATTAGGAACCAACTCTGCCAATATGTATGATATGGACCTTAAAGCTGAACAAGAACAAGGAGTCTTATACATGAAGATGCACCCTCTTCTTCAGGATGCAACATTAGCTTTGTGCTCTCCGAGTTCCACAAACAGCTTTGCAGCATGGATTGAATAGTTCATTCCCTCCTGTCCTTCTTTCAGAGTTACTTTCTTCGTTACCAGGACCAAAGTTCTACCATCTCCCTTAGAGTAAAATATCTTTAAAGGAAGATGCATCAGTGTTGTTGGGTTGGGTTTTTTTAATTATTATTCACTGAATTCTTAGAAGCATAGAAAAGCTGGGAGTATTTTTATATTTATTTACTGGTTTTAATGTAAATACATACCTTTACTTATTCATTGGAAATTTATATTATTTTTTTCTCTTTAAGAAGGCAATTCCTTTTTTTAAATGTAGATCAACCCCTTTTATTCTAGCTGACAGATCCATACCTTGCCTTCTGGCACTAGCTGGATAAACACTTAATGCTGTTTACTTTTTCATTTTATCTTTTTAGTGATTTTTTAGTGGGGTTTTTTGGTGGTTGTTTTTTTCTTTTTTAAATTGTCCCTTCCCCAGACTCTTGGAACGGATCCTGTAGAGAGCAAACCCTCTTTAAAGGATCCTTCTGTGAAGCTCCCTAGACTTTATTCCATTAAATGAATAGCACTGACAGCAATTGCTGAGGGCCTCAGAAATCTGACACCCAATGTTCCTCTGCATAGTAAAGCAGAAACCATGCTGGTAGGAGTCCTTCCTCTGAACTGGAGGGGAAAGAGAAAAAAAGTAACTGTTTGTAGGGAAAAAGTTATGAAGTCTGCAAGGGTGGAAAAAGGGGCCATATAACTCCTCCTAAAATTGCCTTCTCTATATTCTCTCACTAAATAAACTACCTTTTAATTTCTCCCAGCACGAGAGACACCTTAGGGTTGCCCCCCAATATTTAGTGAATCATCACAGGTGGGCCGGTGCCATGGGGTCAGTGATACAGAGTTACTGGTAGATAAGTGAACTTTGCCAGACATGGGCCAAGAGAGATATTTTTCTTTGAGTTATTAAAGACATTAATATTTTAGAGGACTATTCTGTAATACACTCTCAATTTCTGTGGTGTAATGGAATGAGAAAAAAAGGACTATTGAAAACACATTATGCACTTGTTCCCAATAACTCCACAATGTTTTTTCAACAGCTATTATGAGTATTTCCTATAATAGGTTCTGTGATTAGTATTGGGAACAATTTTCACACTGCAATCACATTAGTTTTAATGAGTCAATGCTAACATTTAAAAAAGCATGTTTTGTAGTAGCAAGCTTTTTTGACCAGTAAGACACTCAGAATAAAAAGCTGAGCTTAAGACATTTTACTCTCTTAGAGGTGCTTCGATTAATTTGATGAAATATTTGTATATCTACTTGTAAATGAAAGAAATCAATTAGTTTTCTGTGAGGATCTACAGTCTGAAAACTTGATGATTTTTGGTGATTTCTGGGATAATGCAGTGAATGGTACAGCTGATAGTAGCAGACAATTGGATATGACCAAAAAGTTTGGGTTTGACAATGAAATAGCTAAAGAACTCATTTCTAGAACGCTTTGTCTTTGCTGATCCATGCTCAAAATCAATGCAGAGCATCTTTGGGCAGACTCACCCTCTCAATAACTGCATTGCGAATGTAGATGTTTTGACTCTACACCCCAGGAGAAGCTATCCATTTAAGAAACACCTTTCCCCTTTTTCTAAATCATATTAAATAGAGGTGGAACATCCTGGGGGCGGCGGGGTGGTGTGTGGGAAACCCCCTAGGGTAAGCAGAAGATAGAAATTTTACAGAGGTTAAAGAAGGGATTCAGTGGCAGCTTAAAGAAATTACAAAATTTCTCATCTTTGAAAGCCTGAAATCGTGGCTGCAATTCACTGGAGAACTGGAGAGATGATTGCTTTGCTAACATTGTTAATTCAACCTCAGGGAACTCACAAGTGACATAACATGGCTAGTTTCACAAAACTCTCTTGAAAGGAAAAAAAAAAAAAAAAAAAGGAAACCACTGTAGTCTTGAAAATGGCACAAAGAAGTGAGACTTGGCAGTGTTAAGCCCAAGCATTCTTGCTATATAATGTTTTGGAGAAGGGTCTTAGAAACGGATGTTAGCATCATGATAACTTCTGTGCTGCACTCTAAGTAAAGCAAGGCACGTCGCCTTGAGCTGCGTATCTCAACAAAGCAGGTCAAATTCACCCCTGAGAGAAATGCATCTGCTGAGCCTGGGACTACATGGGCCACAAGTGTGGAGGAATTTCTGCCAGAGATGTGAATTTTCATCTGCAGCGCTAAAAGGGTTCCCAATCTTTAGGAAAAAAAGTGCACAAAGGATTTGAATGGTCTGGAAGAAATGTTCTGATTTTGTTTGAGTTAACATGAAAATATCTAGACTTTAATATTTTCTTTAATGAACAATTCTGTGGGAAACCATACTGCATCGTTACCAAATAGCTAGGGACATCAATGCACTTGATTACATTTACAATCTAATTTCAAGCTATTCAGGGATAAATTGCCTCACACTGTATAGTGACATGTTCTTTATTTCTCTGTCATCCATTACTCTCAGAATACACAGAAATTATAGTTGTAGCACTGGTTTTTGAGCAGTTACGTTTCACACAGAGTTTTCATTGTTTTCGCTGCTACTAAGGTTTAGCCTTATCAAACTGAACCATGCAGAGATTTACATACAGAAATTACTTCAGAAGCAGATTCTTCTCCTAGATGTACAGTTCATTAGCTCGACTTCTTTCTGTGACAGGAGTTTGAGACTTAGCTCCCCGATCCATATTTATATGAATGTAAATTTTAGAAATGTGATTCCTATTGTTCCCTGGCCAGCATTTTGGCTGATCAGCTCTTACGAAAACCAGGACACTTAGTTTACATCTAAATATGGATTCTAGGATTACACTGACTATTTTCGAAGCATTGGACTTAAAATTTATAGTTATAGGTATTTGGGGAAAAAAGTAATAAAACAATTTGGTTTCCACTTATATCGTTTTAGGAAGCACTATGCCTATATATTAATAACCCATGAAGCTACACCTGAATATTTTACACTGCACTGTAAGTATCATGGATTGCTTGGTCCAGTGGTAAATATTCATATTGAAAGAATAAAATAAAATCCCAAACATAAGCAAATTTCAAACTGCTGTCTTCTTTCTTACTCCCAAAGACTGAACAATAATGCTGAACATTTCTTTAGGTATCCATATGCTGGTTCATTTTCAGCAGATGGCCCCTAATAGATTGTTGTACTGTTGGTATGGTTACCCAAGGCAAATTTTTGGATCCTGTGTATTTTTCAGACTTATGATCTCTCGTATATGCCTAGTGAAATACATGTATATCCTAGGGGAAATCCAGCGCATAGGCTTTTGTTATACACATAAAAGGCTCTAGCTAGATTGAAAAAAAAATTGTCTTGGAAAAGTATAAATATTTACAGTCTGAAAAGTGACCTGGGAAAATATTTTATAGCAGCAGTTAGAGACAGAAATTATTAGGTAATATGATTTATGCTAATAGAGAAAGAACCACTCCTACAAAGGCATTTAAGTGAGTAAATACAATGTGGCCTGTGAGGTTTTGACCTAAACCTTCTGTCAACCTAATCTGAAAGGCTTTGCTTTGTCCATTTCTAAATGGATAGGATAATGAGTATATTCTTTCCAACCTCTTTAGGACTTTGGTGAGAAAGATCGTAGGTTGCAATAAATTCTAAATTCCATAGGTGACTTGAAAAAAACTACAGAAAAGTTTATAGCTACAGATTACACTCTGCCTATAAAGTTTCTCAAAGAGGTTTTCTGATGAGGGATGGGGATAGCAATAAACGGAGACAAGTTGTGAGGAGAAGACATATAAGCTCGTAAATGTGTGGCCTTCAGCTGCTTTCTTCTTTCTGCTTTTTTTCTTCCTCAGGGACACTGTGTAATTGCAGGTACTGACAGCTTCCCTGACACTGGCACCCCGGGGTGAGAGCCTTTAGTCAGCCACTACCCACCCTGACTGGAGGGGTCAGGACTGGGGGCTGCTTAGAGCAACCCAGGTGCCTCACTGGATGGTAATTTACCCCTTACAGTTTCCCACTCACCCCAGCTTATGGAGCATTAGGCATCTGAATTAGGGAGGTGGGGTGGCCAAATTTACGTTAAAACATGGAGTGGGATGGTGAGCTGAAGTCTGAGATTTCCTGCTCTTTCTCACTCAGGTAATATATGTGCATCTCAAAAAAAGTGCTATCCTTTTCTGAAAACTCTGCTCAGAAAGAGATTTCTAAAGTGTAACAAATAACTCTGGCAATTAATTATTTTTACTCACGTTGGCGCTTAAATGCCTTAAACATGTGGCCGCCTTTCTCAAAACTCCTACTGCCTTTTCAGTAGGTATTATTTTCTGTTTTAAGTGAAAAAGACTGCACAGAAAACTACCTCTTCTATTATACAGTCCTACTGCATGCCCAGAGCAGCCTCACTGCCTACTCCATGACACCAACATCCTGTAGAAAACTAAGGCTGCATGAGTGTCCTAATAAGGCACATGGGGGAACAAATGGACATTGTAGAGATCCTAGCAAGCTGCAGGTTTTCAATGATTGACTTTTTAAGCCATAATATAAGCCTTTTAACATTTTAATGGGCCCATTCTTTTTAAAGAAAAGGAAAAGAAAGAGAATTCAATTATAGAGAGCTGCACGCATCAGCAAAAGGAACCTTTAGATCTTTGCACACCTCATCAGCTCGAGCTAAAAGAGTAACCAACTGCTCTCATGAGCTGTGCAGCAGCATAGCAGGAAGACAAGGCACATATTTTGCCTGTAGGTTTTATAGATACATAGTAATAGAAAAAAAAGAGCCGTGAAATGCTAAAAATCCTCTGATCAGTTTTTATGCTCTGCCCACACTTGTGTGTGACCATTCCAGCCAGCTCTAATTTCAACTTTTTCTTGCCTCTCGTTCCTTTTCCACTCCTGTCTTTCTATGTCCCTACGTGTTAGGCCTGACACACCACCTCTAAATTTCAATCTTATTCTAATTTTGCAGCAGACCTAGTCTCCCTCAGCCAAGTTCATCACTTCAATCTCAAACTTGGGCTTTATGTTCCACCATACTCTGCTTTCTTGTCCGCTTCCTACAGCCCTCCATTCAACTCTTTCAATCTTGTTTGAAGTCTCCATGAGTTCCTATCCAAATTCAGTCTCCCTTCTCAGCTATTTTTCCCAGTCTCTAATCCCAAGCGCTTCTCTATTCAAATCATTGTTTTGAATTTGAATTACTATTCTGGTATTTGTCAGAAAAAAATGGTCCTTATTTGGAACACTGGAGTTGTGCAGGAGCAGTCATTAAGCAGGACCACTTTAATGCAGCCCCTCCCTCAAACTTCAGACAATGCAGTTCCCATTAGAAAGACAGTTTCACATCCTTCTAAATTTTACCAGAAGGTCTGGCTTATTCAATGGGTTCAGCTAGATAAACCTTCCCCGTGACACCACATGCTCTCCTGCCACTTGTGTTCTCCTCTCTCTCCTCTTATCCAGTGCCAGTCCTCCTTCGCTGCTGAGGGAAAAATGATAGCAGTCCCTACCTCTCACCAAGCATAAGATATTCTGCTGCCCAAATCAACAGAAAAGAGATGCATCAAAACCAGAATTGCACCTCTATTATAAGTGTTCTGGTTATTTTTAATATTAATTCTATTATGCTGATAATTTTCTCTACTTCTCTTTAAAACTAGAAATTAATTTATTTTCCCCTACTGATTTTGTAGTTTTCTTTTGACAAAAATTGATTCCCTTGCATCCCTCTGTTTCAGATCCAGCTAAAATTAATACATTTTTAATTTGTTTCCTTTGAGCCCTAGCAAGATCAAAGATGGCAACAGAGCTCTGGGAGCCATGGAAAATTTGTCAGTGAGCAGCCTGATAGCAGGAGGAGTGTATTCTGATTTTTGTTTATTTCTTTCCAAAAGACTAAATGTACAAATAGGTGAAAATAAGAGAATTATCACAGCTTTATAAACAGAAGTCAACAAAAATCTTCACCTATCTGAGGACATAGTATATAATTTAGTTCTGCTCTCCACTGCACTCAAATGGAGCTATAATATATTACTATTTAACATTTTATGCATTTTCTCACAAGCAGAGAGAAATTCACTCATCTCTCCACAAAGCCATGTTGGACAATTAGGATAGCTGTCCAAAGTTTGGAAGCAAGCTTTCCCTATCTCATGAAGATAAATGGATTCACTCATTACATTCTTCTCTCCCTTACTTAAAACTCACTTTCACAATATTTTTCACTGTTTGGGAAATTTTCCTGACTAAATATCCAGGATGATAGGCAAAAGTGATATACCTAAATGTCAGATTTTACTGTTGTATTTAAAATCAGGTGGACACTTGAAGTGAGCACGGATGAGTAGAACCCACAGGACTTAAATAATTTTGGAGCTTTGTACTCCTTATATTGTAATGCCAGTCTGCTCTGTCACGGCACAGTTAATTCAGAAAACATTCATGTGCTTTTTCATGCAGCACTACCTTTGCTTATTTGTTACTTTAGATATTTTTTGTGAAAATTTGTATTGTCTGTGTTTCCATAGATACAAAAAATGCTTTGTCTGTAAAGTACATCTTAAAAGTCCTTCTTGTAAGACATAAATAAAGAATGCCGTGCTTTTCAATAAACTCTTAAAACCAGCTTTATCTATCCTGGCTAATCGAAGACAGAAAATGTCTGACTAGTAAACATTTATCATGGATAGCTAATTTGTTTCACATTAAGAAACTGTTGTCTTTTATGATTCATGCTCATGTTCTGGAATGGGTTACCCAAACAAAGCAAACCAAGACAATTCTGTCCAACGGCCATTCTTTAACGTTTACAGAACAAATGGCATTATTTACTTAATTCCAGAATAAGGAATAAAGAGCCCTAATGGCTGTGATGTTTCCAGTATCACTCAAAGCATCTAGATTGATGTAAGTTTCTCTCTCTCATACTGGTCAGTGCCTTTTCAAGTTTAGATTGTAAACCACTTTTAAATACCAGCTGTGAATAAACAATTGCAATTTGCAGGTGTTGATGGGCCTGTGGAAGAACAGGCACCATGCAGAATTTGAGGTTAGTTAGCAGACAATGACATGGAACATTTCGTAGCAAATTGAAACTCTAAAATGAAATGTTTTCTAAAAAACCAATAAAGCAAATACTTAGTGACAGTCCACTGAAGTATCTGTTCATTCCTATTTAGAATAGTATGTACTGTAGAAATTATAAAATCCTCAGGATAATAAAGGTTACTAAGGAAATGGTTTGATGTGTTACATTGGCATTATCTTGTGTAACTTTGTTAATTTACAAAGATTTCTACCAAGATAGCTCAAAACATCTTTGCAGAATGACATTTTTCAAGAAGGTAAAATACTGGCTCAGCTTTGAGTGAAGGCTTTAATACAGTAAGTCTAAGATTTCTGAAAAACATATCCTGGACTCTGGTGGCTAGGTCCAGTTCCAGCCATGGGACACACTTTGTTAATAATCTAAGACATAAATCCTCTCAGAAACTGAGTTCACTGTCTAAGTCCAGACCTGTTTAGGGATAGGTATATCTTGTGATGACAAGTTGCCACTGTACAAACAATGACAGGTCTAAAAAAAAAAAACCCCAAACCAAAACAGCTCTTCCATGAGCACACACAGAGGGTAAAAGAGGTATCTGATGACATTTTTGAATACTGTTCTACTTATTTTGATTGTAAATTGCTCTTCAGGACTTACTAGAATAAAATTATTTAACTGTATAAAGGAACTGCATTTAGCACTCCTTCTCACTATACAATAGGGTTTTTTTTTCTCTGTTTCATACATATTTCTCTTACTGTTTTTTCCATCAAAATTCTTCCTCTTCACTACTTTTCCCATTTTTAAATAAAATCACCTGACTAAAAGCACTTTGGGTGCTAAAAGAATAAAAACTATCAAATGGACAACCCAAACATGAAGTGCTGTACTACTCCTGAGCTGAGCCTAATTGTCCACAGAAACTGTTCAGTACCAAAAATGCTGGAGACAAGTACCATGGTTCAATTCTGATCAGTCTTGAATTTTCAAATTCAATCAAAATTAGAAATACTGTATAAGCAGTATTCTCTCTTTCCCTCTTCCTACCAACCCATCAGAAACTTGTGTGTAATACCTGACATACACAGAAAAAAATTCATTAACAGCTTTGAATCTACCAGAAGGAGAGCTCTGGATGCTGAAACAACATCCCAAATAAGTGTGAGGATCTGAATTCACTTTGAAAGTTTACAGCCATCTCCATTGTCCAGCTCTCATTAAAAAGACTGAAGGGCTCCTTCTCAACTGCAGCTCTCAGAGGATAAAAACAAGACTGAAAAGCCCCAATATCAAACCATTCAGGATCTTTGAACACATGAACAGAGTCAAGTCAAGCATGGCCATCAAGGAAAGGTAGTAAAACAGTTAGAAAATTACGTTAACACAGCATTGAGAAAAGAGTTTACTTCACCTCACCTTTTTCTTCATTTTTACATTTTTGAAAATTGCATGGACTCTCCACGTTTTTGCAAACATTGCTCCAAATGCAGTTGTGTATCCCACTGTCAGAATCCATGTTCGGACCTAAATAGGTGTGTATATATATATATATATATAAAAAAAAAAAAGACAAAGCCATTTAATTTTCAGTAGGCAATGTGGATATCATCATTTCAGCCAATTTTTTTTTCTCCTCCAAATCTTGAGAAAAAAAAATTCAAAACACTTCACAACAATATTGACATTGCAGAATTGTCTCAAGCACTGCTTTCTTGGTTTTTTCTCCTCCTTCAATCCCTTTTCCAAATATAGCAAGTCTGGAAGCTGAATTAACATATATAAAAGCTGAATTAACATACATGAAAACACAGCACAGTAACAGTATTGTAATTTTTTTTCCCCCCACTTTTATTGTATTCTGTGCAGGCAGAGGAAGGAACTAGTGGAGGAAAACAAGAAACTAAGACTTTAAAAACTACCCAAGGAACTAATAGTAAGAGCAACATTTTTAACAGAAATTAACAAAGTAATAGAGATGTTATCCAAGCTAATTAAGAGGAAATTGTACTGTGTGATGTATGCATCACTTAATGCAGAACCTAAGCATTCTGAAAAAAAGAAGAAAAACTGACTTTGAAGTTATCATAGTAAAAAATAGCAAGACAGGAACATCGCATTGGTGGGCAGACCTTGGGGACATGACCTGACTCAAAGATAATACCTGCAAAGGACAAAGGAGGTGGTGAATGACAGAGAATGATGGAGTAAAGCGACTGTGAGCTGCCCACAGCTTTGACATATTCCTATCTAGACATTTTCCTTATGCTGAGCTTCCCAGAGAAAAATGTTAGATTTCTGAACTAAAAAAAGACATGTTCTCTTTAGAGTAAAACTAGAATGACTTGTTTTTTAACAGAAAAAACCTAACATTGACCACAGACGTCCAGAACAGAAGTTACAAAAGCTTCTTGTACAATTCCCCATCTGCCCATAGCATCCTTGCAGGTAGGTCCTCACTTTCAGACCTGGTTTCAGCTAAACTTGTGACTTTCATAGTAGTAGTAAGCTCTGCAAAGCTCCCTTTCTTTCCTTGGAAATTTCTCTTTTCATTACCTTTGCTGTTTGGAAGCTTGTCTGCCCTGAACAGACTGTTTTCTTCCTCAAAAAGGGACCAGAGACTACAGAGTGTAGCAGGTGGAAGACCATGTGAGAGGCACAGCAGGTAGCTGGAAGCCTACAGTTGAATCTGAGAGCCTGAGAAATCACAAGGAGGAGGAAACAATCTCCTCCTCCCTCTAAAAACTCCACCTGGGTCAGCTGTCAAAAAGGGAGGCCGCACAGATGTCAACAAAGAGTAAAAATAAAATGCACTGTATATTGTGGATGGAAAAACTGGGGGAGAGACAATGACTAAAGACAGGGAAGGCAAAGCTACAAAAGAGAAAAACAAGCCTTCTTGTGGCCTTCTGGACCATGCATCCTTGATCAGTGGAAGGTTTTTTTGATATTAAAAAAATCTTATTTGTGGAAACCAGGTCATTCTGAGAAAGGATTTTAGAAAAAAAAAAAAAAAGAAAGAAAAAGAAAAAGAAAAGAAAAGACCTAAGCCTGGTTGTACATCTGACTTCTGAACTGTTAGGGATTTTGAATTGTAACTTTAGGACGTAAGTACTGGTGAGAAACTAGGTGCTGTATTAAGCTGCAAAACTTGGTATCCAAGATCAGTATTAGGAATAATCTACATATTTTACTTCTAAATACACGTCATCTAATTTTTGCCTTTCAAAACAGCTTCAGAAATTTCATTTTTGTTTTAAAAATGTAATTTTTTTCCTCCAGATTTTCTGTAGAATAGGAAGCATTAGTGGCTGGGTATTGATCAAAAGATACCTATCAAAAAATATTGATAAATCAGTACGAGACATAAAATTACTAGTTTTTAAACATAAATGAATAAATAAGTATGGTCATTAATGATAAATTAGAGAAAAGTACACACAGAACAGGCACCTTGGGTCTTGACAAAGAGGAGTGTCACCCAAAAATGTCTGAGAGGGCAGATGCCCAATGCCTGGTAACACTGTGCCCCACACAGGGACACACACCTTGAGTGCATCAGTGGGAACTCGGAGGGGGGTACTGTCCCACCAGTGTGGGAACTACCAGGTTGCAGAGATTCACACGAAGATAGAGGGCCCATATCTCCTACAGGATGGGTGCCTGAAGGGGAACCAGCACCCCCAGAAGAAACCACTGCATCCTGTGAGCAGGAGGTGTCTGCAGGAAACTCAATGTGTGAGTTCATTAGAAAATGCTGGGATTACGTACAGAAGGCTATTTAGATATTTTAGGTATATATTAACATTTTACTAATGCCTGATGTTGTGGTTTATCTGTTGTATTGCTGATATTGACCCCGAATGTATAGCTCACTGATTTCTCGTTAATCTTACTATTAAAATACCTGTGCTACCGTTACCCCATATAGGGCTGCAGTTTGATATATCCTCACTAGACAAAGAGGAGGAGGGGGTGAGGGGTCTCCACAGCTCCTCATGTATCAATGGCAATTAGAGTCAAACCATGTGAGTTTTACCTTAAGTATTATTTTTAAGTCTTTGCTCGTTATCCATTATCATATGAATAAGGGTCTAGAGCATCTTCCCTATGAGGAAAGGCTGAGTGAGCTGGGACTGTTCAGCCTAGAGAAAAGACGACTAAGGGGGGACCTTATTAATATTTATAAATATCTTAAGCATGGGATGCAGGGGGAATCGGCCAGCCCCTTTGCAGTGGTCTGTGGGGACAAGAAAAGAGGCAATGGCCTCAAGCTGGAGCACAGGAAGTTCCGCATCAACATGTGGAAGAACTTTTTCCCAGTGAGGGTGACAGAGCCCTGGGACAGGCTGCCCAGGGGGTGGTGGAGTCTCCTGCTCTGGAGATATTCAAGACCCATCTGGACGCCTGTCTGTGCAATATGAGCTAGGGAACCTGCTTTGGCAGGGGGTTGGACCAGATGACCTCTGGAGGTCCCTATGGTTCTGTGATTCTATGATTCTATGTTATGCTATTAAATTCAGTAAAACCACAGTTTGATCAACTCTGAGTGATCCATAAAATACGTTTCATATCAGCATGTTCATATTAGCCAGTTGCATCTTTTTTTTTTGACTTGACATCAATTGAGTGGCGATAACCATACTTAGCATTCAGTCTTTTTGCTGCTATTAATAAATATTCAGCCTTTTGTGTACAGTTTAGTGATATATTTGGCAAACTGATACATGGTATTTTCATGTCCCTAATAAGACTGTTTTGTTCTCAGTGAAACAGTAATTGCCTCTTGGGAACAGTAATAAATTCAATTATGCTTATAATATGTTTCTAACCCGATATTCAGAAAAATTATATTTGTAGTATGTTTGGTTCAAAAAGTTTTATGTATTCCTGAACTGGATTGAGCAAATTAGGATAGTATAAGTATTCGCTATATTGGAAGCATTCTAGTTTAAACATACCATGAGATTTTGACAAAATGAGATCCCTGTTGTTAAGAATGAGATGGTAAGTTTCAGATGAAAATAAATTCTTAATCGTAAAGAAAATTACCTCAAATTTGTTGGCTATAATTCATTAATGCAGGCAGCACAATGAAAAATTTAGAAACCAGCAAAAGCCTCTCAAATTCATGTAGCTCTCCATTTATATTCTTAAATATATTATACCCCCAAATCCCACTCATTTGAAAGGACTTGTTAAAAATAACACCAGTAACTGTGACCATGACCATAATGTTATACAATTGGTCAGTAATTTGCTCATGTTGGAAGTTTTTAATGATGCATTTCAAAAGTAGCAGGTTAGAAAGATCATTCTCTCCCAGAACCCACCAAATGATCATGAAAGGCACCTCCCTAGAAGACAGGAGACTTGCATTTGAATCTCTACTTGAACAAGACTCAAAACCTAAAAACACCTATGCTCCTATAAAAGGATAATCTGTAAAGGTAGTTATTGCTTACTTTTTCTCCTAAAAGGTTAGGTCATTACAAAATTCCACATGCCTCACTCACTGAACTTTAGGATATACCATCAATGATCTGTTTATATTGCTTGGTTAATTCTTTTTTGAATCAGATGTTTTGACTAATTTAATATCTCCTATAAATTTTCTCTTTTCTATTATTCAAAGACAATCCGCGTATGTCAAAGCAGATAAGGTTGCTTGGTATACAACAATCCAGTATGTCTATGCAGCTGCTGAAAAGCAGTTTCCTAGTTCTTTTTTCTTTATAGTTCCTACACTATTTTGGTTTAGGATCTATTTATGAAAATACTATGTACGTGCCCATGACTGGCATTTGGGCATTTTATATATGATTTGATAGAAGCTCTTACAGGTGTGTCACTTATGAAAAAGCCAGATATCATTTATTTGGTGGATGAAATAGCTGACGACCACCAAACACTGAAAGTGTCTCCACAAAGAAACAAACCCTTTTGGGTCATTTTCCAGATTTGGAACAGATGTTTATTTAAAACAAAACAAAACAAATCCACCTTTGTCAAATATTAGTGTTTACACAAATGTTGGAAGGTGTTTAATCACATGTTTTAACGTTCAACTAAAGAATTACTGCTTACATCTTGTAGGAGAAAATTGTTTCAACTTCTCTTTGAAACAAAAAGCTTCTGTTTTAAACCTAATCATAAGGTGCTAAAGACCCTTTTTTAAGGTAAGACTATTCTTTCATCATCAAATAAGTCCTAATAGCTTAACAATCTTATACAAAGTTACTTCAGTTTGAATTGTACTTCCTCTCAACCTTAGATTTAGCTGGCTAGCCTAGGTTTTGAATGCTGCTATTTGATATCTTCCCACAAATCTGTTTCCCATCATCTTGTTATGTGAATGGTTTCTATTTATATGTCTGTATAACAGGCCTACAAAGTTATACGATATTAGAACTCATTATTAATAAAAGAAGCCATGTAATTGTGAACAATGAGTTAGTAAAGGGAAATTAGTAAGTGGTGAAAGCATCAGAAACATCCTGAACAAAGAAATACAAGTCTTTCCTTTTTTTTTATATAATCTAAGAATGAAGCTTACAAAGAAAAACACTGTTTTAGGTACTGTTAACTTGCATATGATATTATTTGAATTTATTTAAAATATTTGATTTTCAGACAATTACAATTGAATATAAAATTGTAAAATAAGGTTATCTTGAAAAATGGGCTGAATTGATGAAAGGTAAAAAGTTTCACTTTTAAAGAAGTTTCTTCATTTTTCCATATTGGACCACCTCTGCATATGCATTCAAAAGACCACACAGTCATGAACTGACAATGAATGCCTGGAAAGGCACAAAGCTCATGAAAGCAAAAATAAAATTTTCAAATGCAGTTGATCAAGAAAATGAGGTATTTTACTCATTTCTTAACTTGAAAGGAAAAAACCCACAACTTTATGAAATGAATATACTACACATTCTCTTTTATGTGTGTGTGTTGCAGGTTTAAATTTGCTATACTAATCCAGTTTGCCAATATCAAGCAAACAAGAAGATGGGATTAAAGACTCAGAATAAGGAATAAAGAAAACCAAGTATCAGCACAAAGAACTGCCATGTCTTGCATAAAAAGCTACAAATTTCTCATCATCTCTTCAGGTGACTACACTTTTTTTTCCTTTTTTTAATAACAGTTATTTGACCGGGATTGTGAAACAGCTTCATTCTTTATCAATTTCTTCTTCAGTTAGCAAAATATTTAGACTGTGTTCCTAAGGAATCACTCAGATTTAAGATTCTTGGAAGCACCACTTTTACCAGGTATAGACCTTAACTTTAAAGGATTTAAAAAACAATAAAAAATTAAAATCTTTCTTTCTGCTGTGGTTTTGCGTGGCTGGGTTCTGGTGCAGGAGGGGGTGGCTTCTGCAAGAATCAGGGGTGGCTTCTGCAAGAAGCAGCTAGAAGCTCTTTGCAAGCAGACTTGTTGCTGACCAAGGCCGAGCCCATCAGCGACGGTCACAGCGTGTCTGAGAATCACATTTAGGAGGGAAAAACTGCAAGCAGCAGCTTTTTGCCCCCAGAGAAGGGAGTGAGAAGATGTAAGAAACTGTGCAGGCACCAAGGCCAGGGAAGTGGGGGTAGGAGGTACCCCGGGTGCCGGAGAGAAAGATGCCCCTGCAGCCCATAGAGAAACCCATGGTGGAGTGGGTGTCCCCCCACAGCTCATGGAAAAGGCCAAGACCCCACCTGCAGTCTGTGGAGAGGTTCCACGCTGGAAACATACAGAAGACGCTACGACCTGCATTGGAGCAAGCCTCTACCAGCACTTGCAGCCCGTGGAGAGAGATAAAAACTCAGAGAAAGATTGAGAGAGACAGCGAAATGAGAGATCCATGCCAGAGCATGTTTGCTGGGGGGTGATGGGCCACTTGTGACTCTGTGTAGGATCAGGATGGAGAAGTCTGGGCCTGAGAGACATTCTGTGATTTATGACTGCACCTCATAGCAGTGACCCATGCTGGGGGGGCTGGTCAAGATCTGAAGCTCTGTGGGAAAGGACTCAAGTTGAGTAAGTTCGTGGAGGACTGTCCCCCCTATGGGTGGGACCCCATGCTGGAGTAGGGGAAGGGTGTGAGGAATGCCCCCCTCCCCAGCTAAGAAGGAAAACAACTTGCGAAGAATTGACCGGAACTCCCATTCCCCTATTCCCTGCCCCTCCCTGTGCCACAATGTGGGGGGTAAGAAGGGAGCAAAATCATGACTAAAGTGAAGTCTGCTAAGAAGGGAGGGGTAGAGGGGTGTGCTTTAAGATCTGGTTGCAATTCCCATCACTACCCGACTCTGGTGCCACTGTATGTGCAGTGCAGTGTAATAAATTAGAGAGTTTTTTTTCCTTTATCCTGTGCTGAGTCTGTTTTGCCCATGACACTGATTGCAGAATGATCTCTCTCTGTCCTTATCTCGACTCCTAAGCCTCTCAATATGTACTTTCTCTCCTGTCCAGCTAAAAAGGGGAGTGATAGAGTGGCTTTGGTGGGTGTCTGGCCTCCTGCCAGGGTCAAACCACCAGACTTTCATAGTATTTGACCCTCCAGACACTCTTCAGCTTAATTCATGAGACTCAGACTGATTCATTTTGAGAACATCAATAATTAGCAGGTTTTGCACATGTGCTGGGTTGGAAGCTGCTGTGTCTACAGGGTTGGGCTGCAGCTGAACGTTAGTTCTGAGCAGCTTGGTGGCATTTTAGTATTAGACATAGCCACCTAAAAGTAACAAACATGAGAATAAGCCATGCTGTGGGTTTAGCCTTGGGGAGCACAACTATCTTTAATCTGTTGATTTCTGTGGACTACTCATGAGGTGAAAGTTAACACACCTTCTATTTTTCTTGGCCAACTATGGGGCATAAAGGATAACTATGATGAACAAAAGCCTGTCATATCAACAAGTTTTCACTAGGGCTTGATCTTGCTTCTATTAACCATGGCAAAATCCCCAGTGTTAGCAAAGGCAGGCCCCAAAGAATGAATTCATCCATTTGAATGATACTTTCCTCATTTATGTAAAACAATTTTGACCCATGTTTAAAACTTTTAAATTATTATTTAGAATTTGTGTGGCACCGGCACAGGGCTCGTGAAATGTTAAGTGTCAATAACATTAGAGAATTGAATCCTGCTGTTTTCACATAAATTAAGTACAGTGGTTCTTCAGATGCTGTGAGATCTCCTGTAGAGATTTCTTAATATTTCTTAGACCATTTCTCAGAATTAAACCATGGGTAGAGCAGAAGATATTAAAATTGCTCCTGATTCTATAAGGGGGCTTTAAAATCTGTCTGTTGTCCTACTGAAGGAGAGGCAAAATGTTCTAAAAATATTACCTTAATAAGTCCCTGGCAAGGTTGTAGTGTATTTGCTTCAGCATATGAAACAATTTTGTTTCAAGGATCTATTCAGCTTCACAACTTTTGTATCACTTGTGGGGTTTTTTTCTACAAGAAAATGTCATTTACTAAAATAGAAGTTGATCAGGCTCATGTAAAACTCAGTAACAGAATTGCCTTTGAATTAAATAGGAGTGAGATCAGTCTCAGACTGAACAACAGTGAGGACAATTATGGAAGTGATTATACAGAAAAAGGAGATTAAAATTAACAGCTAAACAATTAAGTAGGAAATAAACTAAAGAATACATGCAAAATGAAAAAGGCTAGACTAAAAATACAAATAAAGGCTGTGGTTTTCAGTGACAAAGAAATGGATTAGAGGTCCAAATCCTTTTGCAGTTCAGTAGGAGATCTGTTGCTTTTTTAATTCCTGGTCAACATTAAAGAATTTGAGGAAACGAATTAGACAAATATAAAGCCCAATGAGGAAAGGGAGGGGTGAGCAGGACACCCAACTGAAACCTATGGCAATGCCTGAAGAGTATGGGTACAAATAAGAAGCACATCATCAGCTGCTAACCAAATACCAAGGCTAGATGCTATTTGATAGCACAGGGTGTAGTCCAAGAGACAGCCAGAGCTTTGAGGTAGCACTGCCCAGATGTTTTGCTTTTAGTCAGTTCCCCCAAAAATGGCTAAACAGAAAACCCAAAGCAATAACTGAAGAAAAAGCAGAAACAAATAAATAAACAGAAGGTTCATACATCTTGTTCCTCTCCTTGCTGTACTGTTAAAGGCAAGTCTCTGCTTCCAGACCTGCTTTCAGCCAATTCCACAACTCTCAGGCTGTTATCAAATTTTCTAGCATTCCACTCACCCTGCAGTCTGCCCCATCTCTAGGCACCCATTCCATAACTCCTCACACCAGGTGTTTCCTCCCTGCTCCTCACTACAGCATCTCAGTTTATTCTTAATCCTAATTTCAGAATGCTTCTCCACTCTTACAACACTCTGCAATCCTCACCTTGCACAGATTCAGGGTTCCCCAAGAAATGGTCTGGCGTGGACCGTGGAGTTCCACTTTGTCTAGCTGTTCTCTGAGCAGAGCAGACTTAAGACTAAGAAAAATCAGTAAAAAAGAACTTCCATATTGCTACAAGACACAGAAGTGTTCATGATCCTCAATTAAGAATAGTATAAAACCCCGAGGTGCTTCTGAAGATTTTAAAGTATGCTTTTGAGAAGACAAGGTCTACAACATCTAGCATTGCCATGAATGTACGTGTTCTCGGGATGTCTGACAGAAAAAAACAGAGATTCTGGATAGTCACACATACTGCAGTAGGCAGCTGGACTTTATCAGTGATATCTCTACTCTTTCTCTCTTTCTGTCTCTCCACCAAACTGTTTGGTTCCTTCTTTCTGCACAAAGCTTGTTTCCAAATCCCTGCATCATGGCTGAGAGCAACTGATAGAAATGTGATACCCTGAGTGCAATCTGGGGTGGATGAGGGCACTGTTGAAATACAAAAACCTTCACGCGCTGTTCTGACGTTATGCAAGGCAGAACACCAGTGAGATCACCAGGAATCATAGAATATCTACCTGCTTTTGGAAATTCATGGCCATGATGGTAGTTAATAAGACAAGCAAGACAAAGCATGCTGTATAGAGCACAAGACTTGGATCCTCTCTTATCTTTGATGTAACGCCTTTGAAGAATTCTGGAATGTAAAGGAGGCTAGAAAGCATCATCTATCTCCAGAACAGGTATCTCCCAAGAGAGTGTGAATCCTATACTGAACTACTCCAAACAGATCATCTGCCCCTTCCCTATCACTCCAATCACCCTGCACAGCAACTCTCCCAGAGAAAGTGCTGCTATACCTCAGGACTACCAGGACTGAGAAGAAGCAGAGTTGATTGGTCTACTACTACCTAATACACCAAACCTTTCTGGGTGGAGACTGTGGGCATTTTATTGCAATCTGGAGTACTAAAAACATTCTTATTTTCAGCAACAACCTAATCAGTAATAATCAGAGAATATGAAGATCACTTTATTTGCCTACCTGGGAGAGATTCATAACAGAGAGAGACAAACTATGCTCCTCCTTAGGGCCATAGTGGTCTTTCATCCCTTAGCAGCTCCAACTTACAAAGACATTACTTGTCGTAAATGTAAAGTGTGAAATTCTCAGTAGAATGTATTACAGAAGTCTAAACATTATGATCGTATCTAATAGTCTCTATTTTAAGTATCTCTATTTAGTATGTCAGCTTAAACTCTATTCATAGGAGATGTCACTGGCATTGCTAAATTCAAGTCTCTCTCTTCCATATAATGAATGCTTTCAATTATTTTTCCACTTGCTTGCATTTTTCCATCACATCTTGTTTCACACCCTTACTTCTATCTCCTTTTTTTGCTATGATACCATGGTAATTCTGAGATTGAAAACAAAGATAGTTCATTCTCATTCTCTCTCCCTTATATCTGAAGCACTTTCTACTTTGGCACACATAGGCATTTAATGAAATATTGTATTGCTTTTCCTTATTCTGTACAACCAATAAAATTGCTATTAGGACAGATATGATCTAACAGTTCTGTAATACCCAAGTAATTAAACTGCTATTAAGTGAGACACGATCAAATGGTTCTATAATACGCTGACCACTATCTCAGAATTCACTGTTTTGGACAGTTTTAATTCCATGTAATTGGAGTTTTACAGCATGACACCTAATCTCTAATTCTGACACGTAACTAAATAATGACACATGTAGTATTATGAATTCTTCCCATAAGAACACAAATTATTATGTATTTAAATATACTTGACTACTTTTCTATTGAAAATGGACATACCAAGGTAAACATTAGTTTGGGAACCAATTACCCACTCTAGCACAGAGTCACAGAATCATAGAATCATAGAATGGCATGGGTTGGAAGGGACCCCAAGGATCATAGAGCTCCAACCCGCCTGCCACAGGCAGGGACACCAACCTCCAGGCCTGGATCTACACTAGGTTGCCCAGGGCCCCATCCAACCTGGCCTTGAACACTTCCAGGGACGGGGCATCCACAACCTCTCTGGGCAGCCTGTTCCAGCACCTCACCACTCTCTCTGTAAAAAACTTCCCCCTAATATCCAATTTCAACCTTCCTTCCTTTAGCTTCAATCCATTCCCCCTTGTCCTGCCATTATCTACCCTTTTAGAAAGTTGAATCCCCTCCTGTTTGTATGCTCCCTTCAGGAACTGGAAGGCTGCAATGAGGTCCCCCCACAGCCTTCTCTTCTCTAGGCTAAACAAGCCCAGCTCCCCCAGCCTCTCTTCATAGGGGAGGTGCTCCAGTCCTCTAATCATCTTCATGGCCCTCCTCTGAACCCTCTCCAACAGTTCTACATCTTTCTGTATTGTGGGCCCCAGATCTGGACACAGTACTCCAAATGGGACTTCATGAGGGCAGAGTAGAGAGGGACAGTCACCTCCCTGTCCTTGCTGGCCACCTCTCTTCTGATGGAGCCCAGGACACCATTGGCCTTCCGAGCTGCAAGAGCACACTGCTGGCTTATGTTAAGTTTCTCATCCACCATGACAACCAGGTCCTTCTCAGCAGGGCTACTCTCAAGGAGCTCTTTTCCCAGTCTGTATCTATGTCTGGGATTCTTCTGTCCCATCATCAATGTCATTGATAAAGATGTTAAAGAGCACCGGTCCCAATGTGGGGGACCCCGCTTGTCACTGGCCTCCACCTGGACACAGAGCCATTGACCACCACCCTTTGTCTATGTTTGGTCAACCAGTTTCTTATCCACTGGATGGTCCACCCATCAAATCCACATCTCTCCAATTTAGAGATAAGGATGTGGTGGGGGACTGTGTCAAAGGCCTTGCACAAGTCCAGGTAAATGACATCGGTTGCCTTCCCTTTGTCTACTGATGCCATCACTCCATCATAGAAGGTCACCAGACTGGTGAGGCACGACCTTCCCTTGGTGAAGCCGTGCTGGCTGTCCTGGATCAGGCGCTCATTCCTCATGTGCTCCAACATGTCATCCAGGAGGATCTGTTCCATGATCTTCCCAGGCATAGAGGTGAGGAACACCAGCCTGTAATTCCCTGGGTCTTCCTTGCTCCCTTTCTTATAAATGGGAGTGACGTGACCTTTTCTCCAGTCCCTGGGGACCTCTCCTGACAGCCAGGACTTTTTTCAAATATGATGGAGAGCAGCTTGGCAACCACATCAGTCAGCTCCTTCAGGACCCTGGGATGCATGCCATCTGGCCCCATAGATTTGTAGACATTCAGTCTCATGAGGCAGTCTCGGACTTGCTCTGCCCTTATAGTGGGGGGAGGTGTGGAATTACTCCCCCACTTCTCAACTAGAGGTCCAGGGATGCAAGGTTCTGGGACTTGAGAATTATGAGAATCCTGGCTGCCAGAGAAGACTGAGGCAAAGAACTCACTCAGTACCTCAGCCTTCTCCACATCCATTGCTGCCAATCCTCCTTTCTCATTTACCAAAGGAGGTACGCTCTCTTTGACCTGTCTCTTCTGGCCAACGTACCTGTAAAATCCCTTCTTGTTTTTAACATCCTTCACCAAGTTCAGTTCCATCTGCGCCTTGGCTCTCCTGATCCTGTCTCTGCAAGTCCAAACAGCATCCCTGTATTCTTTCCAGGCAACACACCCTTGTTTCCTGAGTCAACACTATATATTTTCAAAGACTTATATATACACCTATTCAGCAAATTATTTGATTATATACTTAAGGTGCTTTGCTGATTCTTACATACATTTAACACTCGGTTCCACATTTCATCATATTGACTTATATTCCATGTCCTCCTACAACCAGTGCCTTCCAGAGTGGAAAATGGTGGTATAACTCATCAAAGAAATCCTTTTGAATTTTCAGGTGTTGCTGGTGTAATTTTGGATCATGTTTCAGTGTCCTTGGAATATGACAGTATAAAACAAATGCCAGATATAGATGTAGGTTGTAGAAAAGTCAAAAAAGACCAGAGGGTGCAAAACACTTCACCCTCCAAACAATGCTACAGACATTGGATACACAGAAAGCATACACATTGGTTTGGGAATATAATTTGGAAATTATTTTTCCTGAATTTTATGGATAGACTCAGGAGTATTTAAGGACGTCCTATAAGGGTTGTCAAAAAATGATCAGAAAATGAAACAGAGACCACATATAACATAACGAATTAAATAAACTTGTTCTTGTGCATATACTGCTACTCTGGTGAGATCTAATTGCATCTGAAATATAGGTGACAAAGAGGGTGATTACTTGGCCTAGAGAAGGGACAACACTAATGATAACTTTTTAGTTTTACCTGTGTTTATAAAAGCTAAATCAAATTTTTTTACTTCCCTACTGAAAATAAAATAAATAATTAAATAGATTTCCTTTCATTGACAGGGCTCTTCTCTGTGCCTGAGATGTAGCTGTTATGCCCACATATTTTTGACTCAATGCCTTGTTATGATCACTCTCCACTGAAGCTGGTCTTTTAAAGACTAAGCCCCAGCCTTGCATTAAATGGGAATTTTAATGTAATCTCTAATATGGCTAGAATGGGTAATCAAAACTGTATTTCTAGGAAAAAAGATGATCAAAAGAAATTTGTATTGGCCTCATCTTATAAGAACCAGTATCTAAGCAGTCCCAGTGAAACCACGAAGCATATTGCCCATATGCAAATATGGATGTTCATGACATGGAGCCAAATGTACATGCTGTACCCAGCACTTAGTGGATGTTTTTGGGAAAAGGAAGAAGATACATAAGAGTTACTGAAGAAAAAAATGGGTATGTCTCTATAGTTATGATTTTGATTTCCCTATCATTATTTCGGTGTTTTCTAAATAAATGGAAAGTGCAATGGTGGACATGAAAGATTATTTCCAGGAGAAACATAAGCTAGCCCACTGGAAAAAAAAAAAAAGGAAAAAAAAATAATTGGAGGAGGAAATACATAAGAATTGTTTTAATGAGCAGGAGGTTGGAAAAAAAATTCCTGATAGGTTGCTTCTGAAGGGTTTCTTGGATCTACGAAGGTAATAATAACTCCTGACAAAACTGGGGTGCATGAGATAAATCGGTACCCATGCACAGGAAAGCACAGTCAGATATACTTCTCTACTGAACCGAGAAACTGGAAAGCCAAGACTGTGGAGAAACCTCACAGACTTTGTTCTGTTGATATTTCACTATGTTAAAAAAAAAGAAAAGAAAAATATCTATGTTTAAGGCATGTGGCAAACCTTTTCAATCAAAGTTTGGCTTTAAGAACATGGTGTTCTCCCCTACTCCTTCCCTTTACCGGTCAGTTAAGTAAAGTAGTTATCTTACTCAAGGGCCTGTCCGGATCTTTCCCTCTATGGCATACACACACACACACACAGAAGGAACATAATATGACACACAAATAAAAAAAAATAAAGCAGAGCTATGTAAGATAAGACAAAACAAAGCAGCCCCCAATTTTTTTTTTTTTTGCATTTAGAGTATGAGACAAGCAGTTACATTTTGAGAAGAAAATCGGAAAAACATCAGCAGAAATGTTCTAGCTCAGAGGCATAGGACTTGGGATGCTGGTTCATTTTTCAGAGTTAAGACTGAGCTGTTCAACATTTAAAGGAGGCCTTAAATATAGTTTTATATAGCTAAATCTGGATGGAAACCTGTTCACTAGAACAGCTCTGTGCTGATAAGTACCTCTGGTTCCCACTTTCTTTCCTTCTGTTCAGCAATACTTGGCTGCTTCAAGAGAAGGGATGTAGCCATAAAGTGGTCTACAGTCTGGCAGTGAAGTCACAAGCTC
This sequence comes from Hypotaenidia okinawae, assembly GCA_027925045.1. NCBI lineage: Eukaryota > Metazoa > Chordata > Aves > Gruiformes > Rallidae > Hypotaenidia > Hypotaenidia okinawae. Next base: position 97,749,113 of record BSDF01000002.1, on the reverse strand, counting down.
TGAATACAAGGCCCTCAAGGCTGAGCAGATATCAAGACCTAAAATTTGCACCTCCTGACACTAGATTTTTCTGCAACAGAGGGTGAGAAGAGAATGGGGATTGACATCGACACCAACAGCAACTGGCTTCCCAAAGACACTTGTGCCTCTTTAGAAGCTCTTTGACAAAAAAGGGCATAATTGCTTCTTGCATCATCCACTTTCTGTTGGCCTCTTTGCATTCCGGGAACTATATACTAGTTTGGGAGAACTGAACAGGATCATTCTTTTGAAGGCTTTGAGACACCTCCTTTGTCCAGGCCCCAGTAAGGAACCTAGGTGTACTGAAAATCCTCTATGTTCACTGATGCTATATCCTCTAGTGCACAGTGTTGGTCTCCAGTGTTTTGGAACGGTATAACTGAACTAGTCACATGTTATTTCACTTCTATAATGGTTCTAGTCAGTAGGGAGGATTTGAGTTGAAACTTTGGGATCCATTTGCACCAACTAGCTTTAGGAATCCTAATTTCACACTTTGAATTATTCTCTCTCTAAAATGATGACATTGGAAATTCAGACTAAAACAAGGCTCTGTGAACTGCATCTTTCTAGAGACCAAAGAAGGATCAAAAACATAGTGAGGATAACTCCTGAGTAGGTTTATTATTCTTAGGCAGGGGGCCAAGCATAGTCTTAGGACTTTTTGAGGAAAAAATAATATTAATAATATTGTTATGATAAGTCTAAACATTATTTCTATTGAGTTTTGGCAGCAAGATCCTTAGTCAAGTTCTTTGCCCTTCTTTGAAATGACCTCTATAGGCCAAGCTGCATATTACAGACAGCAATTAAGGCATTACAAGCTTCTTGGTGGACTTACATAATTTGGTTTCAGAGTCACTTTCTTTGGTTTAACTAGAATATATTTTACATGGATCTAGACTTGTGTAAGTTGATAGTATACCCTGCAAACAGTAGAAGAAGTCTTTGCAGATTCAGCCAAAAAGACTGTAAAAATACTGGGACAAGCAGCAGTCCTGACATCAAAAATAACATGTAATCTATAAAGAAAACAGAATAGCTGCACAGATGTTACTAGTTATGCTATGAACACAACCTTTAATAAATCATCTTCATATGTATAACTTCAAAAGAAGAAAGTATGCCTATTCTTTTAGTCTGGAGCCAAATCCCAATGCACCTGAAGCTTTCAACAACAAAAATAAAAACAAGAAAAACAATAATATAAAAAAACCCCACAAATAATAACAGTAACAATAATGCTTTGTGTATGTTTCAGAACTTGGTCGCAGAAAATATCAGGAAAGGATTGAGGGGAACAGTGATTAAATGGAGTGAGACATCCAAGTACTGAACTTTTCTGTTTACATTTCTTGCAGAGCTTCCTGCAAGACTATGTTCAAGTAGAATATATGGAATTACTTACTGTGCAAAGTGTCTCAAATGTCTTCTCGGAGACAAAGGATCCATCAAGACCAAAAAGAAAAATAGATGCGTAGGAAAGCATCCCTCCAAGGATAATAAGGTTGTTCATGTAGGGACTGGACATCTTTATTAGTCTATGGACAAGAAGTGATAGGGCATTAAAGAAGAAAAGAACGTTCCTAGGCTATTAGAGCAATATAGACAGGTGTATTGTAACCAGACAAACAGATAACCCTTCTTGTAGAACTCCATGAAATCCATAGGCATGCATATTATTTGCTGTTTTGTAAGGTCTACCATTGTTTCAGGTTTTTGAATGTTTAGTAAAAACTCTTATTTTACTGAGGGATTAATTAGCTACGGTTAATATTAATAGCAGACTGTCAAACACAAATAAAAAAATTACACTTTCCAGACAGTATAAAAGAACTCGTCTTAACAGACAATCTGTTTCAATGTGAATATATTACACATTGATTTCAATTAAATAGTTCCAAAATATCATTTTTCCACAGCGTTAACATTTTCCTTATATATATATAGACATAGATGACAGACTCCACAAACATGGCATTTAAATTTAAAAGAAGTAGTGATGGAAGTAACATGACTGTCTTACTTCTGATTTCTGTTTTTGATGTTAAAGAACAAGAAAGCACTGGCCATTATCATTCCTAGGATAGTGAGGGCAGAGAGGATGCTGTAGAGAGGCAGGGAGATCTTGCGTAGCTCCTCTTGTATAATTGTTTTGTCCTTTGGAGGCTCAAGTCCTAGGATTAAAAGAAGAAAAAAAGGCTAAAGTTCATCCAGATGTAGAATTTCTGTAAGAAAATTTGCCTATACCTCAATTTAGCAGATTTAGCAACTGTGAACCACATCAGTAGCAGATGAAATCACTCACTTTGACAGAAATATGTTAGTCACATTGATTGACAAGAAGGTTTGCATTTCTGAGGCAAGTAAACAATCTTTTTGGAAGAAAAAACCCACACCAAACCCCTAATGCAGAAACCTGTAAAATATATATTATCTATCCTAATTTTGAAATGTAAATAAACACTAAAATGCATACTATGACTGGAATTTTTACCAGGAGGTTATGCTTTCCCAAAACAGGTGTAAAAGCAATGAGTAGAAAACAGAGAGCATCATTCTCTGCACTGTCATTGCCACCAGGGCAAACTGAAATCGCCTGTCTAGATACCTACCACAGCTGGAGACCACTGTGGGTGGCATCACTGGGGCAGAGATCGATGGCCCTGAGGGGCTGAAATGGGGTCCTGAGCTGTGGGCAGGATAGGGGGTAAGCCCCAGGAGATGGAGAGGTAGGGAACTACAGAACAGCAAAGGCTTCAAAGGGACAAACCCGCTTTGCAAATTCTTACAGAAGTGGACTTGAACATCTGAGATTAAAAACAATGTTTAAAGCCATGGGCTTGATTGACAGTCAGCTCCCAATAATTAAAGACTTCTTGGTTGAATGAGAATTACTTTCCGACAACTGCAATAAAGCTGTGCAGCACATCCTTCTCACACTCCATTTTACCTGCTTACTAAATTTTCCCTTGATGCAGGGGATTGGGAAACAGCCTTTTGCATCACTGACATCCTTCTGGAAGAAATCTGTGTGCCCTACAGTGTCTGAGCCCATCCTTTCACTTCAGCTCTCCATGGGACTGGGAGGACCACCACACAGGGCAGAGCAGCTTCACTGCACACAATGGCTGAACAGCCAGAGCTCTGTGGACCCCCTGATCAGAGAGCTGTGAGTAACTGCATAGCAGCTGCCATAGCTAAATTGCACACCCATTCTTTTGCTTTGCAGTTAGAAGAATATTCAAGGATTTATACAACAAAATAGCATTACCTATACCTATTGAGCTGAAAGCATTCAGACAAAGGAAACTCCCTATGCTTTGGGCTTTACTCCCAACATTTCTGCAAAAAAAATTTCCTTCCAGATGAACACAATAAAGTGGCAGCCAAGGGACCTTGTGCTGATTTGGTATTGGAGAAAAGTACCTGAGATTTTTCCCTTTTCCACCTCAGGGCATGTGTTTGCAGTGCGTGACACGTCACAAAATTAAGCAACAAGTAACAAGCCAAAAAAACATTAAAGCAGATACCTGAATTAAAAGACCTGTATCAATGAACCTCCCCTACACATATCTAAAATGCATGCATGATTTGTATTTATTAAATATAAACAAACTGACTCTATAAAATGTTTTTTCTTATTTGTGCAATTCAACTCTGTTGATTCTAATATTACGAACTGTTGTTCTCTTGTGTGGAGTTTTATGCAATGGTTTAAACAGGGCTGTATTTACTACTCTTCATTTCAAATAATTAAAGTTACTAAGTTCATTATACTTCTTGGAAGATGTAACAGTGTCCTCATTGAACAGATCACTGCCTCAATGAAAAGTCAATGGAGATGGGTAAATGAAGAAGGTTCACCATGAGTCACATCTTAAGACGGGCTATGGGTGAAAGGAACACCAGATGTGATCAGAACAAGAACTGCGAGTCTGATTCTGAAAAAAGCCTGAACAGAGAATTTTTCCTGTCATCTACTCTTTATAAAGGCATGAAGTTTTGAACAAAACCTGTCTCCTGTAACTTGGATCATGCTGTATATATTCTCTGGAACTAATAGCATTGAACCAGTATTCAACTACATAATTAGTTTCTTTTTGTGCAAAAATAATCTGCTGGGTTCCGGGTTTTTGGGAACTGGGGCAGATTCTGCACCCTTCACTTCCAAAGCCTCATCCTCCAGACAGATGTAAGAAGTACATGTAGCTGTACTCTTTTAAGCCCAGCAAAGGACACCAAAAGGAAGGGTGGAAAGCTTCATCAGATGGTCAGGCTGACAGGCTGTCCATGGATTTCATCACTGCAGTGCTCATTCAAACCTTGGGTACTGGGACATCGGAGGAGGCAGGTGTAGTAGCACACAGGAGACACCAGCTTCGTACACATCTGCCATCCCCAGGTGAAACCACACAGATGTCAGGAAGCTAACTCTACTTTCCATTACTGAATTGCACCATAGCAGAGCTTAAGATTAAATCTTAATTTTTACATTAAAAAAATAACGCATGTGCCTTTATTCATCATGAGAGACCTTTAAAACTCATTTCAGCTGACATCTCGCTGCAATGATCTTATGCTCAGAAGGCTAAGGGTATGCCCACACTCCAACTGCTGTGAGGGCAGTGGAAGTTTCATGTTAACTTTGGAGCAGCATGGGATAAAACTGGCAAGAAGATACAGCCACATGAGCTATATGCCTTCTGTGGACCTTGAGAGTGGTTGGAACCCCTTGGAGTTGGGCTGAACACCCTCTGGTCCCTCATGGGAGGACCAGAGCTTAAAATAGCCTTGGTATTTTGAAGTCCTATTTTCTAAATGTGTGAAAGACATCTTCCAACGTGTCCTTGTATTTCCCAAAGTAAGGAAAAACTTCTTCACTCTGAGGGTGGATGAGCAGTGACACAGGCTTCCCAGAGAGGCTGTGGAATCTTCTCTGGATACTCAAAACCTGCCTGTGCAGCCTGCTCTAGGTGACCCTATTTTAGCAGGGGGTTTGGGCTAGATGATCTCCAGAGGACCTTTCCAACCCCTGTCGTCCTGTGATTCTCTTTCATGAAAAAGAAGCACCTCCTTCTTGCGTCTGCAAACACGTCACATGAGAGCATCCCTCAGGTGAGATGAAGTGGGGGAGTGGAAAATGGGGATGAAATTTGAACATCATTGGTCGGTGGAGATGAAATAGAAGAAATATCTACAGTTTGTTGAAATACCAAAAAACATGTCTGTACACATAGAAATTTGAATTTGTCCTGGTCATTGGAATGAAAAACAAGTATACAAACATAGTGATTTTCTGTACAGAACTCTCTCTCTACTTTTTGTAAGCACAGCTCAGTTCCCTTTCTCTTTATACAGCATCACAGCTTTTTGCTACCAGAAATCCTACAACAGTTCTGTAACGGCATGCAGTCTTACAAACCACACACAGTCACCCATGTCATTCCCGTACCACTTTCCAGTTTTCTCTCCTACCTTGGAACCTGATGCTGTTGTTGATTATTTCCAGCGTGTCTGCCACAGCATTGTACTCTCCCACCTTCACTTCCTTCCTTTCTGCAGGGAAACAAGTAAGAGAGATTGTTTATGGCGGTTCACTTGCTCTCAATTATTTAAGTGATTTTTGCCTTCTTTTTTGACAATACGTCAAAAGGAAGAGAAACATGCCTGAAGTGTGTGAATTATTAAAGCAGCATGCCAGACAGCTAACATCATTAAAAGAAATATTTCTGGTACTTTAAAGAAGTATTTTTTAAAACCTCATTTACATAATCAGGGAACTGTTGTTACTGGGCACAGACGTCTCCAGCTTAAAGAGCCCATGCTTACTGGCTCACACCATGCAGGGCGTTTCACTGGGGGAACAAATCTCACATTCCACTCTCATTTAAACAACCAGGACATCTTGCTTAGTGAAGTATTTCCCTAGGGAGTCATAGTGGAAGCCTCCAGCCAGTACGGAGTAGACTGGTTAGTTAATAGACACACTGGGAATCTAATCTCTTATTCTGACTGGGAATTAGCAACTCATTAGTACTGCAACTGCAAAATTTACTTATTATATTATTAAAGCCTATGTGTGCTTGAGCTAAAATTTACTCTTTTCTATTTTGAGACTGTTGTCACATATATGGCCTTTCTTGTACCTAATGGAGTCACGCAGCTATAGGAATTCAAGTTGTTTGGCTGCTGCCTTGGCCACTCTAGCTGCCACACATTTGTCCCGCCTTTCTGGTAACATCTGGCATTAATTAATTTCTGCTGTTTCTGTTGGGGTTTTGGTATGGCTTAGAAGTTCAGGAACTTATTTATCACTTTTACACTAAAACTTTTACATTTTGATCAGATATTTATAAACCATGGGCACACAGGCTAAAGTTTTCTTTCATAAGCTGGCTCAGCAGAGCCAAAAATTTCCTTTAAGGCCTCTATGCCTGGGCATGCACAATGCAATTTACATTTAAATTCTGAGCTCATGACCCTATTTGTGATACTGATTTTGGGAGCTGATGATCTTGAACTCGATGGCAAATTTGAAAAGACTATTTCACCCAACAGCTCCACATTAACCTTTTCTCCTTTCTCACTCAAAGTGATTGTACCTGTTCAGCTCTGCTGAATGGAGCAGCTAGCTCCATTTGAGTAAAATCTACAAACTGATTAATAGTAATCTGAGCGCTCACAGGAGACAAAAGTTCTCCTTACATAAACTGCACCTCTTATTGCTAAAAGTTGTTTATGCAGAATTGTAGACTGGGCAGCAAATCTGGCAGAAACACCCAGGCATTTGTTACGCCCCTGTCAAAAGCTGGGGTTTGCAGCTCTGAAAACTGATTTGCCTTTCACATGAGCCTCGTTCATTTATGAGGCCCTAAGACTAGCTTGGAATGGAAGTACAGTCTCCTGGTCTCCAGAAGCATTTCCCAAAGCCCATTCACACAGCATTACATACTCTTGGGAGTAAATAGAAGTTTAGACTTTCTGTCACTGGCTGAAAATTCTCTGTGAAGTAGATATATACATAAATCCTTGACAGTCTTGAACAATAAAATCTTCCCAATAGTCACCTAAAAGCCAAAATGGTTACTGCTAAAAACTGAACTAATTCACTTCCATCTTTATTTGTAGCATGACAGCTATCACCTGTAGATCTAAATCATCAAAACACAACCTAGAGAGGAGAGATACAAACCCCAGATTCCATATTGACATACAGTTTTCACATGAGATGCCAGATAGTCCATGGCATCTATTTATATTAAATGGGGAGGATACTCATCCTGGTGTTGGGCTAGCCACAACATTACAGCAGTAGCCTACAGCCTGTTAGCTCTGAACAACAAAGGGAAAAGAATAATTTCTCTGCAAACATTTCTGTATGGAGCACTTACTGGGACTTTGTTAGATGTGACCAGCACATAATCGGTGGGATGCATACACAAAATAGGGCATAAATCTGTGGTCTCAGAAAGGTACCACAATTGATAAACAACTTCTGTGATTGCTTTGTGTGACATAAAATGCCATTCCTTTTCAACATTCATAAATTCTTACACAGCTTTCTGTATGGGTGAAATAACACTGAGAATGTGACCGAAGATAACTGCAACGTAGTGCAGTAGAGATGAGGCAACCTACAACTACCCAGCCTGGGTACCAGAAGCCAGCCCTTGTAGGAATGGAGCTGGGTAGAGCCATTTGGATAAATAAACGTCCATGGCAGACTAAGCTGAGGAGAGAGACTTTTGGGGACTTAGAAACCCAAGAGTGTGGAGAAAAAAGTGTTTAGTACCTAGAAACCACATTATCAATGCCTCGCCCCTTAGAAATGGGAAAGGACAGCTCACAGAGCGTATGACAAAGTTTATTGAAAGTCAAGAAAAGCCATAAAGATATTGGATACCTTAAAGTAGTTACAATTGTGGGAAGTAGTCTATGAGGGAAATCATCCATGCTTTTATTGAGAGGAAGGCTAGTATATCCATTTCGTAATATGATTTACCGTGGTGCTGAGGGAGCTGCTCCTCAAGCACAGGTGCTGACCAGTGATAATGTTACTTCCAAATATTAAATAAAGGAAGCAAGGAGGCAGGACTATGACTCTTCCCTCTCTTGCATTGGCCAGCACAGATAAGGATGGAACTGCAGGCTTTACTTTTCTATATGTCATTCCCTCAAGTTCCTTTGGGAAAGTCGGAATTATTCAAGTTACTACACCGTTTGTATAATGTAGCTTGTATCTGTCAAAATCTCTGTGTGTTCAACAACAAAGCGACAGGAGGAAGTGGAACTCCTTCAGGTGAACACACCAACAAACTGCTTTGCACAACATTCAGAATATGATGTTGGTTCCTTTCTGTAATGCTTTCAGTATTTTTATCTTTCTGTACTCATGGTCATGATAGAGAGAATGTATTGAAACCTCCCTGCTCAAGTTAAAATGAGGAAGAAAAATATGAGAGAAAATATACTTGTTTTGTAAGATAACGTTTGTCAATAACATGACAGGAGTGGTGGGATTTTAGAACTTGAATCTACAGTTGTTCTTTCCTGCAGGCACAGAAAATTATGAAAACTAACCAACCCAAAGAAAACTGGCCCTGATACGTGACTGAAAACTATGCCTGTCTAAGAGAGTTACAAACAACTAATCTTTGTCATTAATTAACTGTCACAGAATAGATTACTTATACAGCCAAGATGAAAGCCTTCTGCTAACGAAGAACTGAACTGCTCTTAAAGGTGAATTAAAATGTTTTCTTCTGCGTTTTTTATTGCAAGATTTTATAGCCTACTTTAAGCAATTTCAGACAAATTGACACGCTACCACTTAATTAATTGGGTCACATTTCACAGAGTTAATACATCAGATTTTTAATTGTACATGAGGTAGTTGCATGTTCCTGTTGAATAAAAGCAAAAAGAATCCTGCAACTGACATCAGCTGAGGAAAACAAACCACTACCATTTACATTGAGAATTTCCAGAAGAGACTATGCTAAGTATCAATTTGTTTCACTACATGTTATAATCTCCATTTCCACTACATTTTTATAAGTTTACCTATTCATACCTCATGAACAGCAGAAACGTATGAAACACCTTTCTAGTGAGAGGTGTTTAAGGATGTGAGAAAGCACTCAAAATGAGTAAAGAGATGGGACAGATGGCTTTCCTTTGGCTTCCTCTTTGTAGACAATGTTGGCTAACTCCTAATGCCACTAAGATTTCGTCTTCCAGTTCCTTCAAGTATGTCAGTATGACAGAAATGGTATAACTAACCTTAGTGGTGATGCAGTTAAACCAATATAAAAATGTTCATACCAGTATAATTTATGCTTATAATAGTAAGGGCACTCTAAAATAACACAGTATCCTACAAAGTTACAAAAATATGTATATTGGTACATGAATGTATTCCTGAACCCCTACACATCTAGTTGGTAATACCCATATAAAAAATCATGTCTAGGCCACCAGAACAAAGGCAAATTAACAGGGCTGCCCTAACATTACCATGATTCCAAAACACATGACTGTAAATAAAAATTAAGGACTTCAAAGCTTTAAATAACTTACTGCAGCTTGACACTGCTATTACTTTCCTGTATTACAGCAGCTCTTTTAAAGTTAGCTTCATGCAAACTATAAACGTGTGCAAGTGATAAGTATTCACTTTCCAACAAATATAAATTTTAATTAATAAATTAATTAATAATTAAATAAATTTACTATTGACTATCCTCCAGGCAGAATAAGGGTCATTGAGGTTTCTCATTACCTAGGCTATTTTCAACTCAGAAGCAGCAGAAAAAAGACATAACCTATAGTTGAAAGCATACACAATATCTAGGTCTTAGTTCATCCTGGAAAAAAAAATCTCTCTATAAGGTGCTGCTTCCACATCTCCTTCTCCTTGAAAAATTTTTCAGATTTTTTTTATATATCACCTCCTGCTTCTCCACTCAGGAAATAATCACTGTACTCCTGAAAACTACCCCCTGACATCAGTTAACCAATCCCTTCTCCCACTCGTTTGCCAGGTGCTCTTCTTGCTTAACCATGATAATTCAGTGGGAGTGATTCGATGCCCAGCACATGAGGAAATCTTCCTGCTACTGGGGGACTACAGGAAAGATGGAGAGGGAATCTATCAGGGAGTGTAAAGATCGGACAAGGGGTAACAGGTTTGAAGTCAAAGAAGGTAGTTGTTATATATTAGGAAGAAATTCTTCCCTGTGAGGGTGGTGAGGCCCTGGCACAGGCTGCCCAGAGAAGCTGTGGCTGCCCCCTCCCTGGCAGTGTTCAAGGCCAGGTTGGATGGGGCTTTGGGCAACCTGATCTAGGGGAGGGTGTCCCTACCCATGGCAGGGGGTTGGAACTAGATATCTTTGAGGTCCCTTCCAACCCAAACCAGCCTGTGATTCTATAATTCTATTGATATTCAGCAGTTAGCAGCCTATCTTAGGATCCAATATAATTAAACCTTGTCCTACAACAGAAATATTTAGCTCTTCCACATTGTTCCTCATCCAGGCATCGCAGCCCAAAAGGGCTGCTGACACCTACAGGGAATATTTACTCATCAGATCTCAGAAGAGTATTAAAAAATGCCCAAGTAGCTGCCAACAGCTGAAACTGAGCATGGACCATATGCACTTCAAATGATTTAAGATCCTTAGAAGAGAATGACACCTAAAGTTGGAAAGATTTTAATCTCAGATTTCAAATAACACTCCCAGATACGAATCAAAAGTCATGCCACTGCACAAGTACTCACGCTTCAAGGGCGCAGCTAAACTATCTGAAAGTTCACCATTCACAAGTCATTGTTAACTCTTTAATGGGTTCAGTCCGCAGGCAGTGAAGGATGCACAGGCACCTTATGGCTTGCCTCTGAACTATTTGTCTTACAGTCACATTCCCCTTTGAAGGGTTAATGTTTTGCTTTAGCACTTTAAACTGTTAGTCACCTACCAAACATTTGTCACTGGCAGGTCTTGGCTCTTCCTTCTCATTCCTTTATTGCCTACTGTGATGGCTCCTGAAGAGCCAATGTGACACACTGTGTGACTGCAATCCTGTGAGCAAGGCCCAGGAAAGGAGGTGGGCTGAACACAACCAATTAAAAACTTAAGTTGGAGATTGCAAACTGTTGGCAAGTCTGAGAATGCTTCCCATATTTCAGTAAGTCCTCTGCAATTTGCCTGCAAAGCCTTTTCTAACCTGTCTTGCCTTCATCTCACTCATTTTGAAAGCTGTTATATAAAATAATGACCTATCAATGAAAGCTGGAAATGCTCTTTCAAATGCCTTTACATTACTGAATCAAACCAAGCATTGTGAAAGCTAATTTGCTTCAGAATAAATACAGAAACATTTCATGTTGTGGATCCTGTAGAAACTCCTAGCAAATTAATGTAATCTTAACTTTCATAATATATCCTTGTCAAAGAGAACTAGGAAGCTTTTCAGTTATCCTTATCACATATCAGCAACATCCAATACATGTTGAAAGTTTCCAATTAGAAAAAAAAAACAAAAACCCAGAAGAAAATCTCATAAATAATGAATGAGCAAAGGTTTTTTCATTAATTTCTATCCACATGTAGGCAGCCATTTCATTGTTTAAAGACAGAAATGCTGAGATTAAGAATCACAGTTCAAATAAGGAAGAAAATGTCAGGTCAGACAGAAGATTATTCTTTAGAAGTTGCCAGAAAAGAAAAAATCAGGGAAGAAACATACGTTACCTTTGCGAGGATTTGAATTACCACAGTTTTTACCCTTGTAATTATAGAGTTTAAAATCTGGTTTTGCCCAAAGAAATATTACCTTCATCTTTAACTCCTGCATAGCTACTTCCTTCTCTTGAAGTTCTTGTCCAGTGTTTATTTCTGAAATCCTGAATTCCAGTGTACACAATGCACAGGGAATCCAGTGTTAGGAATGCAGTATATACAGAAAGTGATAATTACTCTTCATGGCCAGATCTCAAGTCCTATCTTTCATTCGTCCGTAAAGCAAAACAGACAGAAAGGTTAAACCAGCCAAAGGCCAAACAGTGTATGTCATCCTTAGAATCAGGAAAAAAACTAAGAAGTCTTAACCCTGGGCTTATTTCACTATGTTAGTAATGGTATTTAGCCAACAGGACACTGCAAGCAACTAAGCAAGCAGAACATAAAATGTCATTAAGTATCTGAACTCATAAAAAAAATCTAGTTGTTTTATAGCCCAAGAAGATTTTTCCATAAAAAGTTCAAGCATCTGCATTTTTAAAACCTTATAAAAGTTAATTTTACTGATTCTTTTTAACCTTTGGTTTTACCTTCTTGATTTTACATCCGTCTCCTATTTTGCTTGTTAGAATATCTTCTAGCTCTGCATAGAAATTTAGTAATATAATTCACATGGTTTAATACCTAAACATCTTAGGTATTTACATATTATGTATCAAAGAGCTACATAATGAAATAAAAAAATAATGACTTAACACAATTACTTATATTTCAGGATACAGGCATGTCTAACACCTTAATCCAGCTAAGGGTTTTCCTAGCGTATTGTTCATCCCCTTTTACAATTTGATTAATTTTTAAGAGAAGGAAAAGCCTCATCACTCTGAAAGTTGATTTGCCATAGTAAAGTATTCTTTGAAGCCATACAGTGCCTCAGACTGTGAGCATATGTGTGTTTTTTAATATTAATCTTTACCTAAACATAGCACGTTCTACAAACAAATCCTGATATTTATTTCATCTATCACCTGGAATCACCCCTTCTTAGCAGAGTCCAAAATCAGTGTGCTTTTCTTGACTCAGAATTTACAGGGGGAAGAGCATTGCATTTGTAAATCTACAGGCAGCCACCATGAGAAGGATTTTTTCTCAATTATTAAAAAACGACACAACTTTATTAATTGTTCTGTGCCATTAAGTGCCTTTACTCTCACAGACTAGTCCGTTTTCTACAGTGGGTGTGCTGAGAAATCAACCTGTGCAAACACACAGGCTTGGGCGGGCTTCCCAGGAGACCCCCCAGGAGCTTCCCAAGTTTGAAGGGCTGTCCAGGCAGTGACAAGTTTGGACATGGATGCCACTGATCTGCAGAGAAGTCCCCCTGGCAGCAGCCCAGGGCCCAGCAGCAGCTCCATCTGTCAGAGTCTCTCTGGGAGAGGGACAACTGAAGCCAGGACTGCGCAGGAGATGGAGGTGCAAGTGAAACAGGCTGTTATGTTGCCTCTTGAGCTTCATTTCAGAGTGCTGAAACGTCAGAGACTGAGAGGCACAATTCAAGATATACCATGATACTGCCCTAATTCAAAGATAAGGGACAGCAAACCAAAGGACGGCAGCATATCCATCTTGACAATCTATGAGACATCCAAAGAAACGCAAGATGACAGACCAGTAGTGTATCCAGATCTCTTATCCAAGGGGAATAAATGCAATTATTCTCTCTCTGGTGCCCTGGAAACTAAGTCTGAGTAGGCACAGTGTGCACTATCATGAGATTCTGGCAAAAGAAAGATTTGAATCATTTAATTACCAGAAAATGTTGTTTTAGTTAACTCAAAAGTTACTCATGAACCTGAGCCCAATTCACCAAGCAGTGCAATTTAGGGAAGAAACGACTGGGAATAGTACTGCTGTCAGTCTTTCCTGACTCACCTGGTAAAAGTTCACCTGTAGTGGAAAAACACAAGACACCCAAGACAGTAACCTCATCCCAGCTTCCATCTGCCTGCTCAGCACTTAAGCTTTCCCTACAAACCTGACAGGAGATGTGACTGGCCACCACCAGGGAGTGTCCTGAGAGGAAAGACAGCCCCGGGGGACCTGGATGACTGACTCCAGCACACTCTGGTTGAATCAGACAGAAGATCAGGATGACCTTTTCCTCCCCTGGTATGTTTAACATTCTAGTTAAATGGTTAATTTGATATTCTTGTGGATGCCCAAAAGAAACATTTCCCTACCCTTATCTAGTTACTTCTCTAATTGAATTTTAAATTCAATCCAATGTGAAGCATTGCTTATTTTTTTGCAGTTGAGAAGACAAATAAAAACCCCAACCCAAATCAGTTACTTAGAAGACCTTGCATGGTTCCCCAGAGAGGCTTTTCTTGTCAGTGCGGTGATGCACAGCACAATCATTCACAGTAGCCCCGATCTGTGGACAGCCTCAGCTGACCTGAATGGCAATACCAAGTCTCTGCTGCTGTGTTTTTGGGGGCTGCTCAAATATAGGGAACAAGCTGCATGATCCAGACCTCCTTCTGAAGGTTGAGTGGGCCTTCCTAATTTATATGCTAGCCAAAATTAAATGCACAATGTGACAGAAGTAAAAATGTCCCCCACCACAAAAGCTGAGTGCTTGGCCAGAGGACAGGAGCAGAGATACACAGCAGCTATTGCACAGACATGATGATGTGACGGAGTGCCTCACAACAAGGCTGTTTCCCCTCCACTTAGCAAGGCATGCCTGCTTTCTGGTAATCCCACACAACACAGGGACAAAACAAAGGCTCTGTTATCGCACATTTGGATGCATAGCTATGATTATATGACTAGGGCCTTCCCTCACCATCTGTTGGGGTTGTGCTTCCCCCCATGAGGAAGGCGGTGGGGGGAGGGTTGTTCAGCACATGCTGAGCAGCATCGCAGCAGGCTCTGCTTGCTGTGCTCCAGCTGAGAGGTCAGAAAGTGAGATGTTCTGGCTTCTTACTTACATACTGCATCCTTAAACTCTTTCAGAGTTAAGACTGTATTATTTAGAGGTTGGAGTTTCACAATTACCAGGCCTGAGATGGGAGGAGAGCAGCAGCTGTTGTGTGTATTACGAGTGTTGGATCTGAACAACTCACTATGTCCTTGAATATCCACTTTTGCCATTGCACCAGGTGGCCTGTGAAAACACTGTGGCACATAAAGAGCTTTGAATATCTTCTTCATGATTCAGGGTCAAACCCAAAGGCAGAATTCCCACTGCCCTCAACTTAAGATACAAAATAAGGTAGCAGAGGCAGTGTTGAGCACATTTATACAAAGCTGCTGAACTCCATGCACTTTTCTGTCATTTCTACGGTAACTGCCAGGGTTTTTTCCAGTACAAGAAAGACAGTTTTGACTCGTCCAGGCTGGTTTATTCCAGACACTTTATTCAGGAGGAGTAGGGGAAGCATTCCAGGGAAAAAAATTTGAGCAACAAAGCACCCGCTTGTATAATAACCTGCATCTGCAAGCAATCCCTTGCCAAGATATAGGGGAGACTATAAAGGCAACCAAGTAGTCATACTCCCCTCGATCACTTCTCCAGCTTCCACTGCTGAGATGAACAAGAGAGCTGTCACTCAAAGAGCCATCGAGAGCCACAGACGTTGGGTTTCAAGTTCTAGCCCTCCCCTGATAATCAGCTCCCCATGCAGAAGCCTGTATCAGGGCTTAGGGCCACATGGGATGACAGATTGTATTTCCCTGTCCTTGGGGAGGTACACTCCCCATCAGGGACAGACTTGTCCCCGATGATACATTTAGGGATGGCACACCAGGGAGTCAGAGAACAAGAAATGTTACGCAAGCACAGGACACTCATATAACCCAAGACTCGAACGATTCACAGGCTGAGAAAAATGTGTTCAGGAGTGATATTTTGAGTGTTTTTACAAGCAGAAGTGGCTACTGGGAAATTCCTCTTTGAAGTCTGTGTTTCTTGCCTGCCTTTTTGACCCCCAAGAGGCTACCTGAGAAGTTTGGAAAGTTGGGGGTATCCACCAGGAGGAGGGGTGCTGTGAGACAGCAAGTGCACAGGTGAGGAACCTAAAGCCTGGGGCACCTAAAGCCGAGGGATGCAGGCGGTGAGGCCCTCAGGCTCCGGAAGACAGGAAATCTCTGTGTGAAATATCAGCAGCTAGAAAAAATGACCCATGTCCACCTCAGTTCTCACGAGTTTTAAGAGACAGATTGAGGAGAGGGATCCATTCATGGGAAACTGCTGATCTGCAAAAGAAGTGGTGGGTTTTCAAAAATCAGCATTTGAAAAGTTCTGTGTACCAGCCCAGCCTGGTAGGCCCCTACAACTATATTCCTCACTTTACAGCTTTCCATTTGATGCACTTTTTTGGACATAAATGTATGTGAATTTTATGTCAAGATGACATAAACCATTTTGAAACATGACTGCAACAGTTAAGTCAGAGTTTAACCCACCCCAATACACATTTTTCATGTTGGTAGAGCTGTTTGGATTCCTTCAATTGCTACTGGTGCATTTCAGTAGGATCTGTTTTAACCTTGAACTACAGAATTTATCACCACCTCTATTTCTTTATTTTTCCTTTTAAATTTCAATGGTGTTAAAACTTACAGGGGGAAAAATGTATTTGCAAAAGAAAGCTCATTAAGAAAACATTTTGCTTTGGTTAGATTTTTAACCTGTAAGCTGATCTTGTATTCAAGAGGAAAGAAACACATTTCAACTGGAACTTGTTAAAAGTTAACATTCCAGAGAAATAACTCCATTTCCCTGGCACTTCAGTGAACTTCCACTTGCTTCAACCTGTTTTGGGTAATCTCTTTGTACTACTAATCCACTGGAAAAAACCAGAAAGGATGAAAAAGAGCAAACTGTAATCTCCTCTTAATAGTAATTAGGAGTGACACCTATTTTACTAAAAAGAAGAAAGTGGTGTGGAAGACAGATTAAGATACAAAGAGAGTTTTGAACTGATAGTCCCTTTAATGACTGCTTCAATTTTTTCCTAATATGTGGTACATTTAATTGTTATGTCAGTTAATTTTAAATCCCGATTTATTCTTTCTTTTATTTCTTCATCTAGAATTTGAATAGCTACAGAAAACAGGCTTGCATTAAGAGAAAAAAAACCTCTCATGGAAATCTACAGCCATTAAATTGTAATTACTCTAAATAATAAAGGATTTAATAATTAATATAGAGCAGTTATATAAAACACCTGACAGACAGCTCTGGAACAACATCGCCTGGCAAAGCACAGCCAGAATATGCAACCATTTATGCATAAGCATAGCTTTGTTTTTGTGCAAAACATTAAATACACTCATTTAAGAGTTTCCAGAATAAAAACTGATATTTTAGGAACTGAGAGAAAACAATCTGACAAAATGCTTAGTTTGAAAGAATATGTTTTGCACAGAAAATTGATAGCATACAGTAAGGATTATTTTAGTTTGAACATTAACTTGTCACAAGGGGACAAGATTTATGCCTGTAGGAATGAAATATAGTATAAGGCAAAACTCTTTGAAAAGCTGATTAAGACTGGAAAAGCAGAAGTATGTTTTTTCTCATGCATCACCGTATTGCAGTACGAGGGTGAAGAACAGGAGCAGCTTTGCAATTGGCTGGGCATAAAAGACTAGATTAAATCACCTCTGTAGATGCACAAAACTCTGGAAGAGTGCTGTGTAAAACTAATGGCATCAGTTTTTCATTACAACTGGAATCAAAAAATCTCAGTGTTTCAAATGTGAGGGATGTTTGTCTCCCTGTCCTATCATAATGCTTTGTCTTTTGCCTGGGATAATGTTAGAATTGTTGATGCATGATGAGTAAAGAACACTGGGGCTTATTTGGAGTATGAGAGCAAGAGGAAATGCTGAAAACGGTTTCAAGAAAAAAAAATATTTGAAAAACTGTTGGCAAAGTTACTATAAGCTATCTACAAAAGTCAACTCATTCATGATCTTTAATTGTGACAAGTCTGAAAGTCAAAACCACAGTGAGAAAGTCAAACCAACTGTGAGAAGTGGATTTAAATCATACATGAAATGGTATTTCAGTGCCTGTATACCTATGTGGCTTTGACTCCCTCCCCTCCTCCCAATACATGAAAAATACCATGTTTATATAACAATATACCAGAACTGTCCCTAATAAAGCCAACAGAAAACTTGACCCGTGCAAAAATGTAATCATTCCTCATGTTTGTTTTTTTTTAATTTCAGCAGGGTTATAGGGCTGAAAAGCATTCTCAGATCTACAATTTCTCCTTCCTCAGTGGGCCTTAGATGGTTTATTAAAGGAAGTGCTTTAAAACCTGTACTCCTGAAAGATAACTGCATTCACCTGAAAGCAAAAACTAAACCCATCTTATGATCCAGCTGCTTGTTTGTTACCACCAACAGTTAATACTGTATTTGTGAAAATGTGCCCACTGATTTTAGTATGACAAATTGAGTAAGTCTGTACTGAAGTGGTCCAATTTCCTGCTCCTATTTTATTAATAAAAGACTCCTTCTTTACACCCCATCCAAACCTTTCACTGAGCTTAAACACAAAATTACCTGCTATCTGAAACCCAATAATATGCTTCTTAATTATCTAATTCCCATTCACTTAAAACAAATGATAATCATTTATTCTATACCTTGACCTAGCACAGAGTGTAATTTAATAATCAAGAGAGCACTATACACATAATTTGGTGAAAAATCCATTTGAAGAATCCTGAATTTCTCTGCTTCTTGCATGAGACATTTTCTTAGCAGAATCTCTGTATGACTAATTTAGTTCTACATCGGAAAGAAAACAAGCCTCTTGAAGATCAAGTTGTACAGAATTACTACAACTACTTTTTGCTAAAAGCACGCCAGCTCAGATGGTATTTTTCTAAAATTGTATTACTACAGCTTTTATAGCAATCAGAAATAAAAGAAAGAGTTTTAAAGCCAATTTTAAAAGGCCTACCTACAAATCAAGTTACGGTTTTTCTCAGTATTTCATTTTTGGTGTAAATAAATTATAAGTTAATGAAATCAACTTGCAGTTCTCATTACTGTTTAAATTATTTCTTTTCTTATTAAAATAAATTAATCTTGCAATGTTATTTGATTGCCAAGAAAAACTAAAAAGTGCAAAGCTTAACTTTTTAAATATTTAGATCTCTTTCTCAGGTATTAAACATGACTACTACACTTAGCAAAATTTATGAAATTCTAACAAATATTAAAAGAGGAAAATAATATTGCAGAAAGAAAGATTTTAAATTCTGTATTAATTGCTAAACACACACTTTTTTCTCTTTTTTCCTTTTTATTCCCTTTTTTTTTTCTTTTTCTTCTCCTGCTAAGCTATGACTGTCAAAATATTCTGGGCTAATAACAAATTTGATAAGAGAGACTCAGGGGTTAGCTCCAAGCTCCATCTGTACTCAGGCCACTAGACACCGAACTAGGTTGCTGCACTGAAGAGCAGTTGCCACAAAGGGACAAAGTCAGCCAGGGACCATCCACCAAGTCTGAGACAGCAAGCAACCAGAGAGGTGCTTCAGGGAGCCCACAAATTCTCCAAAACCCAGGTATGACTCTAACCCTTTCTGTGCTCTTGAAGTTTATTCTGGCACTGACCTCAACAGCCTGTGATGATGCAGCCCACAAGACTGCTCAGACAAGACAGCTTTCTGCTGAAGAGATCTAAGCTACTACACACAAGAAACTCTCATCATTTCACAGGCTGTTGAGTCTCTAACCCAACTACACTGTCTAGGTACAACTGAGCTTCAGCATCATAAATACACGTGAAAAACATTTCTCAAACCATTAACTATTAAAAATAATTTATTGAAATAATTTCTTATTCCCAACTACCTTTAAAGTAGTATAAAGGCTGAAGCCTGACTGTAACAAAAGTGCTTTTACTCTGCAGATGGATCTTCCCTTTCAGAGTTCAGCATGGAAGGGTAACAAGTGCAACAGAGCTTGGCATTAACAAGCTTGCTGAAAGCTTCCTGGTCTATGGATGCTATAACTGCATGGAGTTTACTGTGATCTGCATGTACAAAAGAACTTTATGCACCCAAGAAATGTAACTTAGGAAGTTAAAGCCTCCTTTTTTCCCCCTGTCCTGCTAAAATAAGTCATTCAGGGTGATATCCCTACCAGTCCTGCCCTGAGGAGCTAGTCTTCAAATTTGCTTTGTTCTCTAAATTTCTGAGCTAGGGGAAGGAGGGGGTGGGGGGAGGAGATGAATCTAAAATTAATTTAATCTGAATTTAAACTTAACTGGCATTACTAAAAAAATATAATTTGGGCTTTCTCAGCAAGGGTGCTGCTTCTCAAATTTGCAAAATTAATTTTGTTTGATTTGCTCTTTGTCAGCACCAAAATATTTTTTACAAGATCAAGAGCCGGTAAATAAGTGTTTAAATAACTTTGTTATTTAAACTTTATTATATGAGAAGTGACTGCAGATTTCAAACCTATAGAACAGGCAACTGAACAGTGCTTGATTTAGCTCATTATTCCTGTTGTTAATTCCTCTTAGAAATTATAATGAATATGCATAGTTAATCTGTATAAACATGAGAAAATTTTGTTTAAATGGCACACACATTAGGAGGAGTGATCCCCTGTGTGCCCAGTGCTGCAATAAAGGATACCTGCTTCATAGTCACCAAGGCTATTGAGTTTTGATTTCAGCTTTTTGAGGTTTCATATATAGAATCCTAGAATAGTTTGGGTTGGAAGGGACCTTAAAGGTCATCAAGTCCCAACCCCCTGCCATGAGCAGGGACACCTCTCACTAGACCAGGCTGCTCAAGGACCCTTCTAACCTGGCCTTGAACATCTCCAGGGAGGAGGTATCCATCACCTCCCTGGGCAACCTGTTCCAGTGTCTCACCACTTTCTGCATTTCATCAAGGAGCTGGGTTTCTTTAGCTTGGAAAAGAGGAGACTGAGGGGTGACCTCATCAATGTCTATAAATATGTAAAGGGTGATTGTCAGGAGGATGGAGCCAGGCTCTTCTGAGTGACAGCCAGCGAAAGGACAAGGAATAGTGGGCACAAGCTGGAGCATAGGATGTTCCATGTGAACGTAAGAAAAAACTTTTTCACAGTGAGGGTGATGGAGCACTGGCACAGGCTGCCCAGGGGGGTTGTGGAGTCTCCTCTGGAGACATTCAAAACTCACCTGGATGTGTTCTTGTGTGACCTAATCTAGGTGATCCTTCTCTGGCAGGGGGTTGGTCTTTTCCAACCCCTAACATTCTGTGATGCTGTGAAATAAGGATTTGTATTTCAAATGTTTCAAGAATGTATTGTCTATAATTGGATACTTACTAATATTGGTTCAGGTTTTTTATTATATACAATGAGATCAAAGTAAGTTGTGAAACGATACCTGAAAAATTAAAGCCAACTATAGCCCCAGATGAATCTTTAAAACATGTCCAAAATGAGGTCTCTTGAATTGTCTGTCAGATTATAGGTTTGATTGCACAAGGTGCTGGAAGTCCTGAATACCTAACCAACTGAACTTTTCACAATCTACTCAGAACTGTGCTGGATCAGGCTCAGACTCAGAGTTTACAACAGTACAACTACGCTGCCTTCATAAAGCACTGTTTAATTGAAGTATTTATATACACAGCTGTATTTCATCATACCATAAGCTATTGCTGATTAAAATCAGTAAGCTGGTTTTAAAACCTTGTGCGCTCCTTATAATCAACAGTAGGGAAGGATTCCTAAAGACTTGACCCAATTCCAAGTCAATTTGACCCAATTCAGTGTGATACAGCTCCATTTATATTTTATCTATTGATTGAATTTTATCCATCTGACAGATCAGCTATTGATTTCTACAGAACAGCACAATTCTTAGAATTATTCCAGATGAAAAGGAGAAACATCTATTGTTCAGTTTTGTTTGTCCTTGGCTGCTCCATCAGGATTCATTATCTAACATCATCTTTAGCAGTAAAAAAGGCTAGCCTGTTCTGAAAAAATGAAATGTGGATGGCATAACCTTCCTGGCAGCTTGCTCTGCTGCCTATTACGTAGAGTTACCCAATGATTTGGCTGACATTTAGTCTAAATATTCCCTTACATCTTTATCTAGTCTCATAATTATGGACTACAGGCAAAAATCCCATCCTCAAGAATGGCAGCTAAATTGTAGCATAGGAAGGGAAACCTTCCATGTGTATGAGCCAGGAAGCTTTCCTTCCATTTTGGACCTTTATGAGGCAGCCACATCTTTTTGTTTAGGTAATCAGAGGCAATTTCTTGAACAGCAATTCACAAGTCTCAGATGAGGACAATTCCCAGCAATTTCATATCCTCTGAGGAAAGGGAATACACAGGGCAATATTCTAGTCTAAGCACAAGGGGGTTTACTGATATTCCAGGAATTGATTGCTACTGGCCCTCTACAAAGACTGAAAAATACAGACATGATGGTGTCAGAGGGCATACTGTGAATTGTGTATGCTGGGTCTGACACAACAGTATATGTGCGTCACTATTTTTTATACAGAATTTAGCCAAGTGTAAAGTTCTTAGCTTTTTTTACCCAAGGAAGAATTGAACCTAGGTTTCAAGGTCTGGTTTTATAGCAGTACTCTGCTCTGAGAGGACACCAATGAAGATAAATACAAGAGGACTGACAGGGGAAATGCAGAGAGCAGTGTGGTTTGTATTTCCTTCCTGCCCATTTTGTGCAGCCTTCTTGTTTCTATGTTGGTCAAGAAACTATTTGTAAATGCAAAGTGGGCAACGATGTGACTGAATTAGAGTAACATTATGAAACATTTCAACTCTGAGTTTCCTTGTCCATCCTGAGCAATGTAAAACAGGGACAGGATTTCACTTTCTTAATGCAAAGTGACTAAAAGCCACTCTACGACCTACTCTTTCACCCAGTTAAAATTGGGTCTGTCAGCAGAGTATTCCAGTTCCTGCATCTGGAGTTTGAATGAGCTTACCTCAGCTTCTTGTAACTTTTCAATTGCTGGAGGTTTTCAGCATTAGTCAGTTTATAGTTAAGAGTAGAAGGAGAAAAAAATACTTGTGAGCTTTGCTGACTTTCAAGCACTTGGTTTATGATGTGTGAATGTCACATTTCATGCCCTTGCTCCCACTCCCCCCTTGTTGTTTGTTTTTAATAATAGTTGCAAAACCCAGAAGATGAAAGAAAAGCAAACAAATGAAATATATCCACTATTAAATAAAGCTTTCATAATATTTCACCCTAAATTTATCCTAATCATGAGAATATAAATGCCACCTGGAATGAATACCTCTTGAATAACTGTAAATTAGTCATGAAGATCAATTGTACTGCAATGAAGGATGTTGCCCAGCCACTTTTACATGTGCTCTTTATGTGTTAGCGTGGCTTGGTGAAAGCACAAAGCAACAGATCCTGTTAGGGCCTAGAAATCATCTCTTCTCTCACCACCCTTTGCACCTGCAGCTTGCAGTTCTCTGAAGTTCAGGGTTCAAACAAGCACAATTTTGATGCATGCCGAGAGTCCACAGCTCACAGCAGCCCCTGGGATGAGTGCACCTTCTCCCTGGTGCCCACGCCTGGCTATGGCAGTGCTGTGGGAAGCTAATTCCCGGCACCTAATTCCTCAAATCTGTTATGAAGGGGGCAGCGCGCTTTTCTGCTAATATCTGCTGCCCAGCACAAGGAGGTATGTATGCAGAACCAGAGCTGTTCTTCCAGTGCATCTGTCCATGGGCCTATGGGATACGAAGTCCTGCCAGGGACGCTAGATTAATTGCTTTGTAAGGGTGCATCTGTAGGCAGCAAAAAGAGCTTTTTCTTCCAACTTCTCTGCCCATGCAGGAACAGCCAAGGTTTTGCTAAATGCGAGAGCCTCAGGCCAATTACCACAAATAAATTGAACCTGACAGATCATTTAAGATAAACTTTTCTTCCTTTTAGGATCTCATATTAAGAAAGTCTCAACACTAAATTCCGCAAGGCAGAGCTAAGGAATTTTGCAATGCTCCCACCTAGACCATTTTTCTTTTTTAATTCAGTAAAAGAGCAAGAAACATTATTATTCTGGCAAGATCTTCTTTGTCAATCACAACAAAGGTCTAAGGGGAGGAAAGCTTGGAAAACTGCTTACATGCTCAAGTCTTCAGTTACAAAGCTGAGGGAGATGCATTTATCTATTTCATCTTACAAAACAGTTACATTTCAGATTTGTTCTATTTGAGAAGAATCCATTTTGGGTAGCATTTCAAAATGCCTGTGTGATTTTGAAATGTACGTCTTACCACTCCGTTATCTTTACCCCCAACATTTTATCTTTTGCATTTCTTCCATTTAGTCAGTCTCTTCCATACACGTAGACAGATCATAGAGGGGTAAAAAAAAGTTAACTTTGGATAAAGAAAAAAAATTAAAATATGAATTAATAAGGGAAAAAGAAGCACAAGTCCAAAACAGAACCAGGGGAGGGATAGAATTTCTACTTATTCTGTTGTACATGGTATCGGTAGGTCACTCAATATGCATGTTTTTTATATATATATATATTTATGTATTTAGAACATACAAGCCCAGAATCCTTCCCAGATCTCATGCTTCTGTAAATTCCACTAATTCCAGAGCCAAGACAATTTGAATTTTGCTGATTTTACTGATTTTTGATATCACATGATTTTATCTATCCCAAGAACAACTGTAGGCTGAGCTGAGAATAGATTGTGAGCAGCCCTGAGGAGAAGGACTTGAGGGGCCTGGGTGATGAGAAGCTCAACATGAGCTAGCAATGTGTGCTTGCAGCCCCTAAAGCCAATCCTATCCTGGGCTGCATTAAAACCAGCATGAACAGTAGGTCAAGGGAAGTGATTCTACTCCTCTACTCTGCTCTTGTGAGACCCCACCTGGAGTATTCTGTCCAGCTCTGGCGTTCCCAACATAAGAAGGATGTGAACCTGTTCGAGCAAGCCCAGAGGAGAGCCATGAAGATGACCCTACAGATGGAGCACCTCTCCTGTGAAGACAGACTGAGAGAGTTGGGCTTATTCAGCCTGGAGAAAAGGCAGCCAGGGAGACCTTACTGCAGCCTTCCAGTACCTAAAGGGGCCTACAGGAAAGTTGGAGACAGGCTGTTTTCACGTACAGGGAGAGGTAGGACCAGGGGTGACGGGTTTAAATTAAAAGAGGGTAAGTTTAGGCATAAGGAAGAAATTCACTCCTGTGAAGGTGGTGAGGCACTGGCACAGGCTTCCCAGAGAAGCTGTGGCTGCCCCATCCCTGGCAGTGCTCAAGGCCAGGTTGGATGGGGCTTTGGGGAACCTGATCTAGTGGAGAGTGTCCCTACCCAGGGCAGGGGGTTGGAGCTAAATGGTCTTTGGGGTCCCTTACAACCCAGACTGTTCCATGATTCTGTGAGTCTATGATCATCAACTAGCCTAAAGCTGCCTGGGCTTGGGAGGCTTTCAGTGATTAAAATAATCCTACAGTGATGAAAAATGAACCTGTAACACACAGGCAATAATCCAGCATTTCGCTGCAGGTTATCACACAGGTTGTCAGCTGAATTTATCAAACCTGGATATGAGCAGTTAAAAAGCTTTCGATGATCTATAGCTTCTGTATACAACAACAAACTTAAATCCAACTTAATGTTTTCTGGGTGTGAAAATCCATGAATGATTTTTCCAAAATTTTGCTCTCTTCTCTGAATCAACGAGCCCCTCATGTATTTACTGACCTTTGTGATTCACACTTCAGGGGCTTTTCGTAGTCTTTCCTTTTTGAGGGGGGAAGCACAGACTAAACATGTGAACAACTTCCTCCTTTCTATCAGGCCCTCTGCCATTTACTAACACAACACAACGCTTGCCTGCTGTCACATGAGACCACAACAACCATGCTCCAAATGTCACATTAGCAAAGTCAGGGTAAAATCACTTCATGTTATAACACTTTCTGCACTGACCTTTTGAAGGGCCAGGATGAGAGGAAGGCTTAGTTCCCTTTGCTCTGTGCAGGGTGCGTTGCCTTATTTTCCCTCCTAAATGCAAGCAGCACAGGCTTCATATTCAAGGGCCTGCTGGAGTTGCCAGCTTTTATGAATATGCAACATCCCCGCAATCCACTGAACTCTCTGTGGCTCCATCCCCTAACCTATATGGTACAAATCATCTTGTAAAGGAGGAAAGTTGATTGCTCAAGGATTTGTGTCTCTCTATACATTAGACACCTCATTCTTTCTGATATGCAGGTTGAGGAGCAGAGGTACCTGCTTCCCCTGATGTGCTCAGCTTTCCTTTTCAACACAGTTCAGGGCAGAATGTGGAGCTCTTTGCCTCACTAGGCCTATAAATAACCTGGCCTTTTAAAATGGACAGAACAAGGCATCTGTATTGCTAATTTAGGAACAATAGCATACTTTCAATTGAGGTAAGGATCCACCATGGCTTTAT
This sequence comes from Hypotaenidia okinawae, assembly GCA_027925045.1. Lineage (NCBI taxonomy): Eukaryota > Metazoa > Chordata > Aves > Gruiformes > Rallidae > Hypotaenidia > Hypotaenidia okinawae. The sequence continues at coordinate 97,722,873 of BSDF01000002.1, read as the reverse complement.
GACAGAAGGGATTATAAGTTTCCCAGGGAAAAGCTATGCAGGCTGCTCAGTGCAAAAGCTGGTGGGCAGCCACGCAGGAGGACTTTAGAGGATACCCTTTTAGTGAGGCATTGCTCTTCTCCTCCTTCAAAGTAGCCCTTATTGGTAGCCCCAAGATGATTTGCAGCGGCCCAGCCACTGACTGGACTGCTGTGCCAGTGTTTCCCATGTCAAGTGGGTCTTCTGAGCCCATCTAGTTAAACCAGAAAGATCCCAAATCTGGCAAAATAAAAGGAAATTTATTCTTATACATACATGGCCCTATACAAGGGATGAACCAGCAAAGGCTATACAGAGTCTGTCAAGGTTAAACATGGCCTGGATAGCTCTGACTTGGATATGCAGAAAACAGCTCAAGGAGGAAAAATGTGTCCATGGCATAGAGGTTAAAAAAAGTGGGGAGGAATACAGTGAGAGCACAATGAGGTATCAAACAGCTCTGTGTCAGCAGTTAGGGATCATATAAAATAGCACTTGCCTTTATGTGCAAATGACAGTTCCCTATCCCTCTGCCTGACCCTGTTTCTTACACGTACAGTATTAATTCAATGCATTTTTCATTCTGGCAGTAGTTTGAACTAAATCACTGCTAAATCATCTGTGGTGAAATCACTTCTGTACAGGTAGATGTACCAGATCAATCTAATGAAATAATTTACTTACGAAGGATTCATCCCTTGTCCTCCATAATCATTTACGGAAAAAATTATACATGCACCCCTGAAGATAACGAATACCAAGATGGATGGAATTGTAATCAGACATTTTTCTCAACAGTCCACATTCATGTTCTCCCTTTGGTTTCAATTTCTGAACCAATAACTCAAGTGTCATAGAAGTATGACTCAGTCCTTTTGTTGTGGGGCAAGGGGACATTAGAGTCCATAGTAGGCTTTTTAAGATGTTTTGCCTAAGTCCTAAATATCTGTAGTTTTTTTGACTCTCAGAGTCTGCAAGACCGGACTCTGAAAAATGAGCTTGCTCTCAGTCAGTTTATGTGACTTACAAAGGGTCTATACTGTCACTGGGAATAAAGAAATGAAAAGCTACTGTTCCCTGAACTAGCATCCCCACTTCGTTTCTATTGAAAGGGAGGGTGATAAATTCCTGTTCAAGCAGCTCAGCAAGATACACTGAGAGTAAACAGAGATATGCTTATCACAGAAATACAACAAGTATAATACAGTTATTTTAAATAACGTGATTCAAGACAGCAAATGACACCCATGCTGTTCTAGACTGTTACGTAAGGTTGTTTAGAAACAAAATTCACAAGTTTTTCTCCTCCTAAATCTATTAACTACATGTGCTCATTTTCTATGACCATGTTTACAGAACCAGAATTCTTTAATTTCTGAACTACCTTCCAGTGATTATGCATTGAAACAGATTGTTTTTACAGAAGCTAAATGTCAGCTCAGAGAACAAGGTGCCAATACAATGACTGCATGATCAGCTATGACTTGACATTAAATTAGCACTTCTAATGACAGATTAAACCGAAACCATGATTAGGATGCAAAAAGGGGGACTAGTGTATTTGAAAAGCAATTTAGTCCTTTTGTACCCTTAATAAGGAGGTAATACCTGGATTAACACTGTTCCTGGGCTCTCAAAGGTTTAGCACCAATGTGTGTGTGAATTCTGCAGCAGATGATTCACAGCTGCCTTTGGTCACCTACACAGTGAGCAAACCTGCCTTCCCTGTTTTTTAAGAAGTATCCCTTCTTCATCTCCCTTATCTGTGATAGGTCTGCCCGTCATCTTTCTTTTCTCACCACACTGTGATAACACTGCCTACCGCCCCAGAAGTAGCTGTCTTCTAAAGGAAATTTTTTTCAAATATTCTTCGTTATAAAATTCCCTCAACTTAAGAGACCTGTCAGGTGCTAGAATCATCTCTCCGTACCACAAGCCTACAACTACACAAACCTTTCCATGGTGCTCTACTAAACAGTATTCTGCTTTTGTCTGTTCAAATGCTGCAATGTCAAATAATAAATCTATGTCCTTTTAGTGACCTAGATCAACTTAATTTTCTCCTTTTCCATTCATTAAGAATTAAAGTTGTTCTATTTCATGGGTTTGTATCTCTTGGGGAAATATTTGAACTACAGGTTAGGGACGATGTCATTGCAATAGTCTGCATTCTCTATTAATTATGTCAAATGAAAAACTTTCCCATAAAAGATACCAGAATCTGACGGATTTCTCGTAAGTCTTCTGGCTCTTTGCATCCCCCTGTGGAAGCTGTATTACAACTCCTTCCAGAAAAAAACCTGTTTGTCTCTCTGAGATGTTGAGAATAAAGACGTGCCAGCACACAGTTCTGCAGAGAGCAGCAGGTTGGGGTAGTTCTGCAGCCCGAGAGATAGAGAGAAACTGCCTCTTCAAAAGGTGGGGAGGACTGGGTGATGAAAAGGTGGGACAGCATTGTACCTGGAATGAAATATCTGAACAAGGTAACTCTAGTAGAGGTAGGATTCTGAATATTGATCATAAAAAAATACGTATTTTTTTAAATTGCAGTAAAAGCAGGAGAGTTCAGGAGGAGACAGCTGACAATTCTTCTGGGTCCTTGTCAGACAGCATTTCTTCAGTGGGGTACTAATCTCTCAACTTTCTAGAGATGGATACTTCAAACTCTGGCAGACATTAATTATTGTAAAATTATTTTCTGCTGTTTTCCAACTTTTTTTCTTTGCTGTTACTTTTGAAACTTGGTCCTTGGTTTTAAGATAGACCCCAAGACATCTTTGTACCAATTAGTGATAGAGACTTATCAGTTCCTACGGAACACTTCATGCCTCAGAGTATGCTGGATGAACTGAAGTGGAATCCTAGAAAACCCACAGTTATTTCTATACCATGTGTGCTCATCCAAGTAATAATTACTTGCACATTCCAAACCATTTCTCGAGGGATGAACTGCTCCATAAAACACAGGCGACAAATAGGTCTCTCCTGCTCCTCACACGTGCCTGCCTTTCTTGCCTGGGGCAAAATAACGCATATGATTCTTCCCAATCACTCTTGCCTTGCTTACTACAACTTTGGATGGTACAGAAGTACCCAGCTAGCCTTAAACTAGCTGACTTGAAGGCTGATACCTGCAAAGCTGTGGTCTCCTATGGCCGTGCTCCCAAAGGAAAAGTTCCCTACCAAAGTGCTTGTTTTGCTCCTAAGGAGAGTTCCAGCTTACAGTCTGCTCCACGTTGTTGCCACACTGCTAGCAGCACCCCACAATACTCCTTGTTCCAAATGAGGCAACTCTGGCAACTCTGCACACTTAATCCCATGAAACTTTCCCTCTAAGGTAACGCCCTAAGACTCCAAACTATTTCTTTCTCCAGTCTGACAGTACATGTGCACAACGTAGGAACTTGAATCTCAACAGATTATTTCGTGTTTATTTACAAAACCAAAACAAACAAAAAAACCCCAGCTCCTAGTAAACAATACCAGTAGAAGAGATTACAAGAGGAATAACTGGCTCAGGGGAACTAGGTATGGAACAAAAAGAGAAATTGAACAGGCAATTTGTCCAAAATAATCTGATAATAAATAAATAAAAGGGGAAAACAGCTATAAACATATAAAAATATATAAACATAATGCATAAGAAAAAGCATATACAAACTCCTTCATGTTTTCACCTGACAGAGGACTGGTATAAAGTTGTCTGAGATGCTGATAAGATGACAGGTGATGTTCTTTGCTAGTGAGGTACACAGCAACATACAAGAAAAAAATAATACCAAGTATGCATACACAGCTGTTGGTATTAATTAATACCAGCCTCTGGGATGAGACTTTGGATTTGCTGTGGCTGGTTCACTGAAGACATCAGTCCTGTGCTCACTGGTAGCCAAAGAGGCAAAGAGAGGATGAATGTGGTAGAAAATACTGGGAAAGCAGTTAAAATAACACGGAAAGGTCATTCGAGCAGTGTGAGGTATGGAAATGGATGTTTCGGTGCACTGTGTGACTCTCGTTAAGCTCTCGCAAGAAGTGAGCAAGGGTACCAGGAAAGGAAGAGGATTATCAGACTAATAGAGAAGCTTTTAAGCAATGAAAAACCAAAATGAATGACAAGGACTCGCATTTCTAAAGAGAGTCATTGATGGGAGATGGACAAACCATGAATGACATGAGGAAAGATAGTAAGATGCAATTATTCATTGCTTCTCACATTCCAAGATGCAGGGTATGCCTGATGAAATTGTGAGCTAGCTAGTTTAAAACAGACAAACAAACAGATGGAAGGGCTTTAGTCGTTACACACATAATTGGTTTGTAAAATTCATTGCCACTGGATATGTTGAAGGCCAAAAGTACAAACAAATTCATGAAAGATATGACAAACTGAAGAGAGGATAAATCCACATGCAACTGTTAAACCTGATGGTCCAAAGACACCCTCCAGCTCCAAAAGTCATGAAAATACTTGCCTTTGGGAACTCAGAGTGTAAAGCAGAGAAAAATAATTCTATATATGCCTGTTCTGATAAAGATACCCATAACTGGCATATGTCATATCCCTCCATATCCATTACCAAATGGATACTGAGCTGGATGGAGCTTGTTATCTGACCCAATGCTGCAATTCTTGAAGTACAGACATACAAATAATTACGGTCAGATTCAAATGGGTTTTCAAGTGTTACATCTTTAGGCACTGAAACAACAAAACCTCTGCACTCCAAACCCCACTGCTACAAGCAAGTAAAAGTTTCACTTTTCTATTTGGGGATGCTCAGGAGGTAAATGATAGACTTAACTATCAGCAATTTTTCTTTTTAATGTGTGTGTGTGTGTGTGTGTGTTGGAGAGGAATGATCCCTTTTTGTCAAGAACTGATGGAACTCGCCTCTTTACAAAGAATCAGAAGAAGGGGTGGTGCCGCACTTCCCTTTCATATAGTACCTAGTTAGAGAAAAATGATTCTAAGAGTCACCATGTACTTAGGAAATCCCAGCTTTAATTCACTTTCTGACTGAGGAGAACTGTAAATTTAATTTCTTTCTATTTATGACCATGCTATATATATGTCTGGATAATGACTTTCACTATTTGTCATGCTAAAAGTTTTGTACAACACAGAAAAAATAACCAAAACTGACAGACCTGAAGACGAAGGATGAGAGAGCCTGACACAATAACCTATCAGTAGTGACGATCCTCACTTGGATGAGGGATCCAAGCCCCAAAGATTACTTAAGCATATCACGTTCAAATAATACGTTGGATTTAAAGGAAAACACCAAACCATTACCATTGTTGGAAAAGCAACTTAATCTATGTTTTCTCCTTACAAATAATCTAACAAACAGTCTAGGGCTTCACACTTATCCTATGTTTCATACTAGAAACAATTAAAAGAACTAGAACCAATGGCATTGGTAGCATACAGTGGATGAGTACTTGTAAACAGTGTCAGAATCACATAACAGACACTGCAGAGGAGCGATAGCTCAAGACTAAATACAGCTGGTTTGGCAGAGACCTCAAGACACAGTAAGTCATCTGTTTGTCTCAAGGCACAATGAATTCATCTACACCACTTCAGAGGTCTGTTTAACTTTTTCTTCAACACTTCTAGAGGCAGAAGTTTCATGCACCATCCAGAGTTTAAATATGCTTTTCATTAGAAAAGTTTTTCCTAGTATTTGGCTCAGATCTCCACAGCTACTATTTAAACCCCTTACTTCTCAGGCAGCTGCTGAGGGCAGGACATATAAACATTTAGTGTCAGTTGTCTCATATTTCTACTATCTTCTCTAAGCAGCCTAGATTTTTTGGTTTTGATCTTCTGTCATCTTTACACACTTCCCTTAAATCAGCGCTGGACACAGTAGTTAGCTGTAGCCTTTTGGCACTGGGTAGATTAAAAGGATACTATTATTTACACACAGTACAGATTTTTTTCTCCTCATGCTTTTGCTTGTTTATGTTTGGCCCATGACCCACTGCAACCCTTAGTTCCTCTTATGTATAACTATGTCCTGGTGAATTGTTCACCACTTTGTATTTGTACAGTGTTTTATTCCCAATGTAGCACCAGGAATTTTATTCTGTTTCTTCCTGATTACTTCTTCAATTTGTTAATATTTTTCTCAATCCTTGCCTAGTCCCCCTTGTGCTTGCTGCCTCCCTCAGAGACCACTGTATATTTGATAATTACACATTCTAGTTCATCTTCCTAATCTGCAATGACAATTTTCAGTGACTCCAGATTTAAGGCACACCCTTTGAGGACTCTACCTTGGAAACAGGAATACAACTGAAAGCAAGGTGCCTTTTAGGCTCCAGTCAGATTAACCAGAAATGGTCTACCAAAGCGAAGCACTTTGAAGGACAGGTATGTATCAGTTCTTGCAGCCTCCTGTATCCCAGCAATCTATAGTCTCCCAGCTCCTTGATACTGCCCTCCCAGCTCCTTGACAGGCACACAGCAGTTGCCAGGTCCCTCTTCCAGTTCTCACTAGCCAAAAGATTTTGGCCATCTACTTCAGCTGCATGCTTGACAATTAGAATAGTCACCCGCTGAAAAAACTGCCATTCATTTGGAAGGATGCCAGCTTCAAACATCTCTTGGATATTTGAGCTAGACTGACAGACTGCTCTTTATTTGCCAGTAAGGTAGGGGAAGAAAAGTCTGTTACGTGTGCTTTGTGTCCTCTGCTGCATACAAAATCATTCCTAGGTGGTATTCATGATCTATAAAGCAGTAAGTAGCTCGGTCACAGCTATCTCTGTCACCATCTGTTTGACCACTTGCAAAACTAACAGGCTGCACAGAAGCTGAGAAAGGGACCTGACTAGCCTGAGTTTGGGAAAAACTGTTTCTAGATTCAAAATTAAACCAGCTATTCAAAATTACATCGCAGTGTGTCAGGCATAATGCAGTTGCCCTCTGAACCCTCACAGGCTGGTTCTCCCTTGCCTCTGGCAGACATGGCTGGCTGCTTCTTCCGTAGCCAAAATGTTTGCAGATAGTCTCATTAACAGAAAAGTTTCCAGGAAAGAACATAAAATGAAGCTTCGGAGTCTGCCCAGCCAATTTTCTCCCCTGACAAGTGAGGAACAGTGGTTTTTGCCAAGGAATCCTACTTCTGACACATGATTACCTATTCACCTTTTTACTCTTCTGCACTCAACTACTTGTGATACCTGTGTATTTCCATTCACATTGTTAACAAAGCTATAAACCAGTGCAGATGAAGAAATGACTCTCGAGGTATAGAACACTAAAACTGATGACTCCCAATTGTTATGTTTGGGTAATTAGCTACTAATTCATTTAACATATGCCATACTCACAATTCATCTCATAAAAGAATTTATAAGGCATGTTTGATGTGGTCATTTTTTTTCCCTAGAAATCATCAAGATTTGCATTATATTCTAAAGAAAAAAATGTTTAACACATGAGCTGTATATCTGTCTCAAGCTTGATAGCACCTAACAGCTATAATTACAAAGGAAAAGCCCATTTGCCAATTCAAGTACTGGATTTAATTAAATTCTTTCCACTATTAGGAACTTCCCCAATAGTCCAAGATTTATTAAAAGTTAATGTGAACATTTCAGAAAGCTTCCTAAGTAACTAATAAAGGATTCTTTTGAACAAATTAATACTTTCTACAATTATACTGCAAGTATTGAACATAAAAGCCTTGTATAAAGCAGTAGCCACGAAAGAACAGGGGAAAAGGTGTTTATAGACTATCATTTGAAGTTAAAAAAAATTAAATAGATGCCTTTCACCTATGTTGTTACACTGTTCCTTATTTCAATTTCTTATACATTTTTGTACGTTATTTTTATTTCCAAAATTGGTAAGAAGCTCAACAAAACCTTAAGACCAGGCTTCAGATGTGCTGACAGATTGTTGCTTGCATGAAAGATATTCCAGCCTTTGTCCTCCATTTTTCCATAGGATGCTGGGGTTATTTCTTTTTCTTTATGTTACCTGGAAACCTTTGGCTGATGATCAAAATCCCAAGTATGTGACTGAACTAGTTCTGAAATAGTAATTTTGTATTTGCAGGGAAATAGAAAAGGGGCGGCTGTCTCCTATGTTCCTACTGACCAAACAGTACTTCAGCTGGTGGTAGAACCATTGGTCTTAAATAGGATCTGATGTGGAACTGAAAACATTATAAAGAAAACTCAGTGTGAGTAGTTGGAAATAAAAATCAATAAAATCAGCTATCCTGGACTTCTATTGCTTCTTCAGATTAGTTCAAAAAACATGTGTTGCACCTCCCCATGATCCCAAATCACATCCTTAATGCTCAGTGGGAATGTGCCAAATTCCTCCTTGCTCTAAAAGGGTACATTCAGCTGCCTTAGGTATAATGCATAAGGACTCTTTCAGACTTCTGAGGAATAAACACGTCTTGGAAAATCCCTTACAATATTTTCTCATGATTCTTTCATGTGGTTGTAAAAACTACTACCAAAAAATGAGGAGGGGGAAGAGAGGAGAGAAATGGATCTATGTTTATCATCAGCGTTGAGCAAGAATTTCTAAGTCATATTATCATGAGATGACGTCTGTAAAAGTTTTAGTGGGCAGAAATGCTTCAGGGAACGTGAGTTAATAGCATCAGTTATAGTCGTGAAGGCAATAGCAATCCCAAAGATTACTTCAGTAAATTGGAATGAGTAACAGATCCCCTCAGGTGCATTGCTGTTCATTAATAACAATGCCCATGGAGCAGACAACTTCTGCTTAAAGGATGAGCCTTTGTAACTTGGTCAGCAAGATTATGTTTAAAGTGATCTCCTGAAGAGAAAGGGAGTGCAAACTTCTTTCTCCTGCATCGTCTGAAAAGGATTTGCCAGCTTTCTCACTACTACTCTCAGGAGATCACCCGACTGCTATCATCCCTGGTTTTACCTCAGCCTCAGCCTAGGAGCAAACACAGGAATTGCACTCTATAAACCTCAGAAACAATTATAACGTGTTCTCTCTGAGCCACCGCTCCTGCAGAAAACTCTCCCAGGCAAGCACCTTGTCCTGGCCCCAAATGACCCTTGACAAATCCCCACAGATGTGTTCATGGCCTCTGCAGCCGAGACCATTCCCAGCGGGAGCTGCTCAGGCTGGAGAGGCTCAGCAGGCTTGGCAGGCCGCACTGCGCAGTGTCTTGCCTCCGAGGGACGGGGTCAGTGGCATGTGTCCTCTGCACACTGAGGGGCTGACTCCTGAAGCAACTTTTAGCAAGCAGTTGTGGAATGTCAAAAGCGAGCCTTCAGAGAGCACAAACACTGGCTTCGAAGAGCTTAACAGCAAAACTCTTCCCTAAGTTCCTCTTTGGGTTCGAACAGCTGCATTCAGAAGTGGATACTCAGCTGAGCAGGATAGTTTTTCTGACAGCTGTTAGCTGTTATAGATCTATAGCAGTTTTTACAAGTATGTGGATTTTCTTTTGGAAAAACTTCTGTGAATAACTGAGAGCTCTCAGGGTTCAAAATACAGTATTTTAAGCAGGTAACAAAACTTTCAAAACATCTTGCTGCATCCCCCAAGCAGCTTCCAATATAATTTTATGTATTTAAAGCTTCCTGAAATAAATGCAACTGATAGACAAATTTGAAGCGACATATATAATTATGATGAAAATTAAATTGTTCGCAACTTACCTTGGAATTGTGTAAATTTGATGGTCCCCATCCTCTCTCCATTTCTGAAAACAACTTGACCCTAAATAAAAGAAAAAAATGCCTTAAAATATTTATAGTTTCATTAACACCACAATTGTTTTCCTTTTACTATTAAAATTACCCAAGAAAGGTTTAAGCTTTGAAGAGAGCGGGTTCAACCAAGCTTAACATAACTCAGTAACACTTCCTTAAAGCTTTCTTCCACAGACTTCAAATGGCCTTAGAAAGCTGAGCTGCATTGTCACCCACTTTTCATGGATGGAAATGGAGGTACGATAAAGGCAGCAGCTTTCTGAATCTCAGGTGATGAGAGATAGGCAAACAACCGATTTTCACTGTGCGACAGTTTTTATCCCAGATATCTAAGATCTAGCAAAGATCACACAAGAAAATGATTGCCCATTTCATTCTTCATATTGTTCTCGAAACTGCGCTATTATCTCCTTAAATCAACGATTATGGAGCTTTTGTGGCTTGGTTTTGTACTTCACCAACACTCACTCCCAGTATTCTTTTTAAATGCAATGCCTTTGCTGTACTACAGGTGGTAACTCTTCAAAATAATGGTCACGCAAGGCTGAAACCTCCTCACATATCCCCAGCAAATTACTCCCATATTTCATCCCATTTTCCCGACTTTAAATTAAGAGGAGTTCTTGTTAAGTTTCTCCCTTACTTCAGCTGTTTCGTGACTGGGTATGAAAGAAGAGGTTTTCATTCATTTACACTAAGATGTACTTTTAGTATTTTGAACCTGCAGTGGGGCGCTGAGCGCCGTTAGTATCAGTTGCTGTTTCAGTTGCTGGGTCATTATCCTCTGCATTAACCTTGGTTTTAGCAGACATCAGGATAAGAGAAACCAAACAATAAGCATGCAAGGCTACAATACATTTCCCTGTGCAAGCCAGCTCCTTTTTGTGTAACCCCTTCTGGTCACTAAGGGATGACACTGAAGGCAGCCATCTGAATCAGGCCCCTGCAAGGAACTGCACAACGGACAGGCAGTACAGTACACACACCCCACGGGGTTCCTGCAAGCCACAAGACATTTCCCTTCCATACACAGAAGACTACACCCTTCAACAAGCGCAAGTGACCTTGTGCTAAGCCGTGAAAGCCAACCCCCCGCCAAACTGTGACAAAGAGAGAGCAAGAGAAGTGAATGCTGGTGAAGGGAGAGACGTTGGTGACAGCTGCAGAAGGGCACAGGAGGTACTCCTCCTGAAATCCAGCTGAGCTAAGCCTCATCCAGTGCTTGCTAGCACAAGTCCAGGAGAGAGCATAAAACGTTGATAGGCAAATTTCTGTGTGCACCTTAGCGGCTTTCATCCAGATCTCCTTCAGTTTGGAGAAGTAGCACTTAATATCCCTTCATTTGTTTGAAGAGAATCATAATGCATTTGGCTACTTGGTTTAAGTAAAAAATAGTAGAAAATACTAAAGCTGTAAAGGTGCTATATAAGTATCGCTTGCAACACAGATAGATCTATGATCAATCCAGTCTTAACCTTGCTAAGTTTTTGGTTCTGTGACCTCTGACAGAGATTTCTAGAGCTAAAAGATTTCACTACATGGAAAAACTATTTTTTAAATTTTATTTTACATGGATTGCCTTTCACTTTAACTCTGTCTCCTCTTATTCTTTTATTACAAGATAATAGCACTGTAAATTGTAGACTACTATGGAGTCCTTATTTATAGATAAACATGCAGCAAGTATCACTGCTATCATCTATGATGACAGTCATCTCTGATTCTCATCTATTATCAATACCATAACACACCAGCTCATGAAATCTTCTAGATACCAAGTGCAACTGGTTTGCAGTATTAGCATCATCACCTCTTGTAAAGTCACCCACATTTTTATCATTCAGCAGGATAGGCATATGCCACATGCATCTGCTGACTAGAGATAAATACATACATTCTCACTGACATGTTCTGGAACTGTCAACAAAACATAAATCAGGTAAAAAAAAAAAGTAAAAAGATGGATTTAAAATATAAAGAGAGGTATAGATTTAGAAGTATTTGTGTTTAACAGCTTCCCCTGTGTAAAAATTTGAGGCTTCTACTGATCTAAGAAGTAAAGATATAGATTATGGTGATGAAAGTTACGGAACAACTCATGTGAAAATGTCCTTGTTATCTGGAAAATTATTCAGTCAGTGTTTTATTTTCATTAAAGCTTACTGGGAAATGCTAAAAATGTCAGGTTGATTATTAAAAGGAATAAAAATTTCTTAATACTATTTCATAAGTTCTGACATTGTCCTGGGTATTGCTGAAAAACTACGGTGTCTGTATGTTATACATACAGTTACTAACAGGGGGAAAAATTGTTGAGAAATTGAAGCTCACTATTTATTCCCTGCATAATCCAATGAATAAAACTGTTTTCAAGGGTACAATCAACAAAAAAAAATATCAGCAAGAAGCCCCAAAGCAGAAATCTCTAGTACAATCCATGACAGTACGTATTTACTATTCAGGCATCCAAACTGCAAGTGCAGCTGCAGTTACTGCTTGGTTCTTTGCTCCTCAGGAACATGCTGCTTCATAATAACAAGTGACAAGTAGCTACAGAGTCTCAAGCACCTTAAACCCCTCAAGACTCCAAAATTCCTGTGTGCTGGGTGAGAAAACACTCCTAGATTTTCACTGGGGCTTTAGGTAGCCCAGAGCAGACACAGACATAGTGTTTCTGCTGCAGTATTCAGGTGTTTTTTTTTCCAGAAGCTACAGCCCTGCAATGTCTCTTACTAATGATGAAAAAACGAACTGGACCAAACATTTTAACAGTGTCAGTCTCACAGCTGACACACAGAAGGATGCCATCACTTTGTTTCTTCTGCACACTGTCTGTGAGCTCTGTTTTACAAGCCTAACGCTGATTTTCCTCCTATTCATGTGCACTTTGTTATGCCGCATAACTGTGTTTTATACCATTACTAAAAAGACAGTCTCTGCCCTGCCTGGATGTACAATCCTCACCTTTTTTCTGGAATTGATGTTCCTTAAGGCATCAATCACAAATTCATTGAACAGTAGGGGTTGGAAGGGACCTCGAGATCATGTAGTTCAACCTGCCTGATAGAGCATGATCACCTAGAGGAGGTTGAGCAGGATCACATCCAGGTGGGTTTTGAGTATCTCCAGAGATGGAGACTCCACAACTTCTCTGGACAGCCTGTGCTAGCGCTCTGTCACCCTCAAAGTGAAGTTTTTCCTCATGTTCAGATGGAACTTCCTGTGTTTGTGCCCATTGAACCTTTTCCTGCCAACTAGACACCATTGAGAAGAATATGGCCCCATACTCCAGACATCCAGCCCTTAATATATTTATAAGCACTGAGGAGATCCCCTCTTAGTCTTCTCTTCTCCAGGCTAAACAGCCCTAGTTCTCTCAGTCTTTGCTCATAAGGGACATGCTCCAGTCCCCTCACCATCTCTTTAGCCCTCCACTGGACTCTCTCCAGTAGTTCCCTGTCATTCTTAAATTGGGGAGCCCAGAACTGGACACAATAATTCCAGATGTGGCCTCACCAGGGCAGAGTAGAGGGGGAGGATCAACTCCCTTGACCTGCTGGTCATGCTCTTAATGCACCCCAGGGTACCACTGGCCTTCTTGGCCACAAGACCACACTGCTGGCTCAAACGGAGACCTTTCTGTCCACCAAGACTCACAGGTCCTTCTCCTCACAGGCCCTTCTCTGCAGCACTGCTTCCCAGCAGGCCAATGCCTAACCTGTACTGGTGCCTGGGGTTGCTCCTCACTAGGTGCAGGGCCCTACACTTGCTCTTGTTGAACATCATTAGGTTTTTCTCCACCCAACTCTCCAGCCTGTCTGGGTCTCACTGAATGGCAGCACAGCCTTCTGGTGTGTCACCACTCCTCCCAGTTTTATACCATCAGCAAACTTGCTGACAGTACATTCTGTCCCTTTCCCCAGGTCACTGATGAATACATTGAATAGGACTGGTCCAAGCACTGACCTGTGGGGCACACTACTGGCTACAGGCCTCTAACTAGACCCTGCACCACTTCTCACAGCCCTCTGAGCCCTGGCATTCAGCCAGTTCTCAGTACCCCTCACTGTCCATTCTTCCAACCCACACTTCCTGAGCTTATTTATGAGGATGCTATGACAGGCAACATCAAAAGCCTTTCTGAAGTCAAGGTACATTCACGGCTCTCCCTCCATCTATCCAGCTAGTCATGCTGTCATAGAGAGCTATCAGATTGGCCAGGCATGATTCTCCCTGGTAAAACCATGTTGGCAGCTCCCAATAGCCTTTTCCTCCACGTGCGTATTGATGACCTCCAGAATAAACTGTGCCATCACCTTTCCAGGGATTGAGGTTAGGCTGACTGGCTTTTGACTTCCTGGGTCCTCCTTCTTGCCTCTTTTTATTGGTGGTCAGAATAAGAATTTCACAGCAATCACCCATTTGCACTCACAAAATTTTGGCCAACATCAGCATTGTTTTAGAGACATGGGACTTCCCCTGACTTTACAGCAGTAAGTCATTTGTCGATACTTGGGAGCAGCTGATTATGATAGACTATTTGTTTTCCTGGTGTATAGAAAGCAGTTAATTTTGCTGTACTATGAAAATGTCAATAAGCTCTTTTTGGGCCACGGAGCACTAGTATTTATTAGAAGTTTCTTTGCATCATCACTGACAGTGTTACTATTCAGCTAGAATAGTTAGAATCCTCTCATTCCACGTACACCAAACTGTACAGCCAACACATTGTTTTCATTCATGTCATTAAGCTTTCTTCGTCAGTCAATAAAACCAGAGCTCAGAAGATTCTTAGCTGCTCTCTTTGTCAGGGCCAGTTCTGCACTTTGACCATCATTTCATTTACTGGGTATTTTCTTCTGCAAAGTGTCTCAAATATAGTAACCACATAAAGAAATAAATAGAGGTGATTTTTCAGTACTCTACATACATAAAAGGTCTGCTTTAGACCATGCTTGCTTCCTTCTCTAACAGTGTTCCTCCCACATGGTGCCAAACATTTATTTATTTATTTAAATTATTATTATATACTCAGCTTATACTCAGCATCTTGTTGTTGATTTCAGACATCATAATTATATATTAAAAATAAATGAATAACACAAATATCCCTTCATGAGAGGAGAGATCACGAGTGTCTTGACATACACAAGACGGCTGGGTGCAAGACAATTAAATACCACAGGATGCATGTTCCTCAAGCATTTTCTAATGGGTCAACACATTTCAGGTCACTGCCTCAGTTTCACTTTGCTGCCCAGTAATCTGGACCTCTGCCCTACCGGCAAGATACCTCCCAAAACAGTGGTGTTTATCCCCAGTGGCTTTTGCTGAAATGCCTCAGCCTACACAGTCAAATTGGTTTCAAAACTGACTGTCAGAATTTTTTTCCAAAAATGAACCCTCAGTCACTTTTGAGGCTCCTTAGTTGGTGAGATAATGAAGGCAAATTAAGGTATATTTTGAATTTAAACCACAGTGCATTATTGTCAAAGAATAATGAACATACAATTAAAACTGTCCCTTTAAGTTCTGTGACATCTGCTGAAATCAAGCTGTACTTCTGATCCCATAGTGTCTTTATTAGACTAAGTCACATAAAAGTAGGAGCCAAGGAAGATGAAGGACAGCAAACCAAAGGGCTTGCTTACACCCAAAAGGCAGGTATTTCCCTCCCACGCTGCTCCTAGCTGCACAGTCCTACACATACTTGGAGGTAGCTCACCATTCATCAGGCCCCTGCATAAGCTGTATGTATTGGCCTGCTAAACCCATTAGAATCATAGAATCATAGAATGCATTAGGTTGGAAGGGACCTCTAAAGGTCATTTAGTCCAAACCCCCTGCAGTAAGCAGGGACATCTTTACTTGATCAGATTGCTCAGAGCTTCATCAAACCCAACCCTGGATGCCTCCAGGGATGGGGCCTCCACCACATCTCTGGGAAACCTGTTCCAGTGTCTCACCACCCTCATAATGAAGAACTTCTTCCTAATGTCCAATCTAAACCTACCTTGCTCTAGTTTAAAACCATTGCCCCTCTTCCTATCACCACATGCCCTTGCAAGCAGTCTCTCCCCAGCTTTCCTTTAGGCCCCTTCAGGTACAGAAATTTAGTGACTATTTTTTAATTGTTTTGGCAAGTGGGGGAGATACTGTTCCTGAACTGCTTTCCTGTGCCAGAACCAGAGCCAGCACAAAAGGAGCCCTGGAAGGACACAGCTGCTGGCAGAAAGAGCTAGGAGGGAGGGAGTAAGACACCCGCTGTTAATCCCAGCTCCTTTCAGAAGCCTTTCTGTGTTGTCATGCAGTCCAGACAGTCTGCTACTCACATGTTACATACACTCAATTCCCTCATACAGGACTCCTTGGCCAAAGGCATATCTTTCCTGACATGTACAAAACACCAAGCTGGTGTTCTGTGGGTTTCAGCTCTACAACTTCAAGGTGGTGAAGAGGTGTGTGCTGTGATGCATAACCTCCTCCACCCTCCAAACATCACATCTGTACAGAAAGGGAGTATCACCGAGCCTATCAAATGATACGGTTGAGAGTAACGCAACGAGCTTTTAGCTCAGCAAGTCTAACCTTGCTTCTGAAACAAAACGGCAAACTTCCAGCTGAGGGCAGCTTGTGCACAACTCTTCTGGTTTCAACTTAGTTACATCACTCAATTAGCCGGAGACAAAGAGCTAAGCACAGATGTAAACACGGTGAAGAAAGGCATAGGGAGACAGCAATAAAGTTGTCACCCTCTGTGGGCTAAAGAGGTAATTGTCACCTTTGGAACAGCAAGGGGAGAGCAGAAGGCAGAGCCTGGTGAAAATTAAAATGCTCCATATAATCAACAGTGCTTCTGAAGCCATGATTTTATATCCTTAGACTTCTGTGGACAACATGTTTCTAGAACATTTGACCAAAGTAGATGTGGCAACTGCTGCTTTCCAAACCCTGAGACTATTTTCAGGAAAGGTGTTTCTGTCACAAGTCATTCTCATGGCTGAAGATTTAAACTCAAAATACTTTATGATCCAAAGGGATTTTGTTTCCCTGCCTGTTTTCTCTCTTATGACATTTTCTGAAAGTTTTGGGTAACTGGTGTCTGGAGAGCAGCAACAGCAGCAGCAGCAGAGCAGCTCAAAGAGCAGGTGTGAAGCACAGCTAAAAATCTGGTCTTGGCTAACATTTTCTAAACAAAGCTATACCCCCGTTCTCTCCTAATCAGCTCCTTGTGTTCTAGCTATGACAGAGCAGGCATAAAACAGCAGGAAAAACTGCACATGCATTAAATGTCTGCCCGCACCACAGGAATAATGTTTGAAAAATACACTTGCAAATGAGGAAGTTTCTCAAAAATGAAAACATAACTTTGGAAAAAGGAAGTGGGGAAGAAGGAACATAAATTGATGAAACAAAATTCGTGGTAATCATGACAGGGATGGAAAAAAAGAATGAAGAACTGGTGTTCATCAAACCTCATAATACTGGTACTAGGAGGCAATCATTGCAACTATTAGGATATTGGTCTAAACCAGAAAAAATCAGTGCTGTTTTTCATGTTGCTCCTTCACATAGCTGGTAGTGAACTTCTGAAATCTGCACTGAGTGAGGACTGCTTGTTTACCAGTCTACTGACCTCATGGGACACTTCATATATTCTTATGTAGCTTCTTCTGTGAACTCTTGGTAGACAGAACTCTTGGTAAATGGAAAATCAGCTTTACCTCAGAGTTCAGGGAACATTGATATTTTTTTTTTAAATGTTACAAAAACTCCTTCAACAAAAGAGTATAAGAACATTTTTATGTGCCTGTATTTCACATACATCCTGAATCTAGGATTATGTGGAAATACAAAATACTGCAAGCCTTACCACCATGATTTCATCGTGATGCCACTTAATTCCCTTCTAAATAAAAGGTTCCAATCCATTCAGGTCTCTTCTTTATAGGAGATGGAGGGGAGTGTGTGTGCCTATCTCCACTCTCTAAGCCCCTCTTGCAATTTTCTTATTTATTTCCCTAGGAAGGCTATCCAGAACTAAACACAGATGCTTTTGCTGTTTAGAAGTGTGCCTCTATTTCTGACTAATATTTTGCTATCTGAACTTTACCACAAACTCAATCTCTTTTTTTTTTTTTTTTTTTCCAGGGAAGTCCAGGAATCAAATGGGCAATGGACAGAATTTCTTTGGAGAAAAGTTCTTCCCTCCAGCTCAGCAGCGTTGTCTGTCAGCAGCTGCCTTTGCACAGAAGTGTGCTGTTGCCAGCACAATGACAGGAGATGAGCCTACACTAAGCTGCTCCATGAGATCAGCGTTTAGATGCATATACACAATTTTACACAGCTAGGCTAAAATACGACAGCACGATCACATGCATTTTTTTTCAGTGCAGCAAGGAAAAGTATGATTAACATATTATTAACATATTACTATATGATTAACTTCTGAGCCCTCTATTTTATGCACAGAACCAAATCTAAGGGAATAGTGCTCCTGCCAAGATACCAGCAATTCGTAAGCAAGGGAAGGGGGGAAGAAGAGGATACTAGCCAGGAAATCATGCATCAAACATTATTGCACTTGCTGGCCACTGCGGGTGAAGAAAGAAGAAATCTTTATGCTTTGTCACTCATGAATGTGCTTTTACACACTCCGCAAGGCTCACAGTTAGCACAAGGCAGAGCAGCTGGATGCTGGTTTTTACCGTTCTTTCTTCCCATACCATTCTTATCCCGTGACAGAGTTTTTCTGCTATCTCTCCCAGTGCCCATATAAGCTCTCATTGGCTGCCTAACATATGGTCATCATTAGTGGTCTTAGGTTTAAAAGCATGACAGGAAAGAAATGAAAGTGAAACATACCTACTTGACACACTTTTTGGAAAATTTTTCTGAAGCCTTTGGAAACAAAATGACAGGCACTAGTATTATGAGCAACAAACACTGTCAAACCTAGTGATACATGTAATCAAGTGCTGACTACTACTGTTTAGCCACTTTCCTGATCTATGGTTGGCCTCTGAAGCAAGAGCAAAGTAATTCCTTTCCACTTGACTGTCTCTTTCAGATGTGTGTAAAAACATTGATGTAAACAACCTGTCTTTCAGGGCGGCAAGAGAAGAGGAAACAGTCTGAAGCACTGGGACTAGGAACTCAGCCCTTTTCAGTGTGCATTAAAAAGTAAATAGGAACTGCTGAGGTGACGTTCAGAATTGTTCCTTTGAGGTTGAGTCCCTGATGATTTCAGTTTCCAGTTCTGTGTGTCTGCAGAAACAGCATAACAGCACATTGTATTCCACCACCATGGGTTTGGTTTTTTTTCCCCCACTGCTTTTGTAAGAATGAATCAGAAGAAATGGCATAAAGCCTTTTAAGGACACCGCATTAAGCAGCAGCACTATCTCTTCAACAGTGCAATTTCAGATGATGTTCTGAAGTAATTTCTTCCATTTTCTTTAAACTACATTAATCCCAGCAGAGAGCACAACCGCACAGGCTGTATTTCATTTCTTCTGATGATGACCTGAAAGACTGCAAGAGCCACTACCTCCTCTCTGTGCACTTCTTCCTGCCCCAGCTCTGCCACATGGGCTGGATGCGGATTACTTTGTTTACTGCGTTCTTCCTAATGAGCAGGTGGCTGACGTTCTTAGCAAGGTCTTTGCACCCAAAGGAGAGCACACTGGCATCATTCTCGTGCAAATGATGAGCGTGATATCTTCAGATTTTTCTAAGAGAGCAGCTTTAATTCAGAACTGCTTTAATTAGAAAGGAAAATAATCATAATTAAAAAAAAAAAAGGCACAAAGACCAGAGAGCTTTCCAAATCTCTTCTTAAGAACAAATACCCGTCAGTCTTGGATGTTTCTTGCTACTGGATAGAGAAAAGGCTACAGAAGAAGACTCATTCCCAGTGATACACAGCTACTCAAAATCTGATAATTCACCCGCAGACAGAAGTGTGAGGCAATGCCAGTCAGGAAAGACCATGTGGAATCAGCTAAGAAGCTGGGTTTTTTTAATGAGCAGCCATCCATGCCTAGAACACAAACACTTACTTACAAGCTCTTACTAAGGAACTCAACAGCTTTTATTCAATATTCAGGAAATATTTCTAGTGAATAAAGGATTTTAAACCTTTAAGGCAGCTCAAAGCACACTGGAACTGTCCAGGACATTAACTTTCTAATACATATTTCTAAGTGACAGTCACTGAAATGGGATGGTTTTCCATTTCACAGTGGAACAACAATAATCTTTGTTCATCTAAATTTACAGCAGGTTTCTTTTATTTTAGCCCAGTTGTAGTTTTGGCTTTACTTGACAACTGTCAGAAGTGTCATGACTTTTAATTTGGCTATTTCTGTAAAGCTAAAAAGCCTATTTCTAATCCTAGGACTCTTAGAATTTCTTTTCTTTTAAATTTCAGATTTGGTCTATATTGTTTTCCATATCACAAAG
Organism: Hypotaenidia okinawae; assembly: GCA_027925045.1. Lineage (NCBI taxonomy): Eukaryota > Metazoa > Chordata > Aves > Gruiformes > Rallidae > Hypotaenidia > Hypotaenidia okinawae. The sequence continues at coordinate 97,702,662 of BSDF01000002.1, read as the reverse complement.
CACCCTAGAAGACAGGTTTGTTTGATGAAAATGAAGTAGATGTTTCATCCTCTTCCACTCCTTTAGCGCTGCATCCCTCCAGGTGATGCTTTCATCAGCATCGAATTCTGACCGAAGGCTGCAGAGAAGAGAGTTAGCGTTGCTGGGCATGGAGATTTGAACAGGCTAGGCAGTGGCAGGAAGGAGGTCTGAGCAAAATATTCTTCATAAAATCAAATTCAGCCCTTTTTCTTTGTCCATTTTAATCCATTGGGCTGTTCTAACCTGCTCCAACAGCCTGCAGAGAATCACTGAGATATAATTGGCGTAGTTTTGAAACTTTAAAGATTCTCTATTTATATCCTTGTGGCAGTTTTATGGAGGAAAGACAGCCGTCTCCATGTTCTTCAGAATACAGTCAGATTCAAATACGTTGGAAGAGGCTCAGTTCGGTTTCTGAGTTGTGAGTGATCAGCGTCATTTAGATCCTACACAGCATAACAGCTTTCCAGCTGGCACATATCAGAGCTCTCAAAGGTGTAGCTCTCCTCAGACTCCATAAAGCAGAGCTTAGCATAATGGTGTGACTTTGGGATCACTTTTCCTACATTTTGAGAACACTGAAGTTAAGGCTTACGCATATTTCAACATCTTCCCACTGTGACTGATGCTTAAAAAAAATAATTTGTGAAATTCTTTGTTTCTAATAAATTCTTTGCCTAAAATTCATTTAAAATCATTGTCATACTACAAATTTTAGACATATCTAGAATGCACACTCACTCTTCAAGATTCCCTACAGACGTGATGATGGGGAAGAAAACAAGGCAACAGATATTTCATTGCCACTCCTTGAGTCACACTAGCTAATATGCAGAAATGAGAAGAAATGCAACTATTAGTAAACTGAGTTCTTTTTGCTTTTCTTCTAACTCAAGGCAGTGCCCAAAGTCCAATTAAATGATGTGAAATAGCTAAGGGCTAGGCATCTCTTCTTTTTTCCCACCTCAACGTTCTCATACCCAATATGGTATCCACACCATGCTGTGCAGGCTCATTCAGATGCACCCAGGCGAGTGAACTGGTAAATCTACACAGGAAAACATGTTCAGTTTGAGTGCAGAAGGGAATTACTACCCCATCAATGCATTTTCAAGGGGCAGTAGTCATATCCAAGCTATTTCCTGGAGTTATAAAATTCAGCATGGGAAGTTTTTAACTTCCATCATTCCCATCAGAAGATTGCTTCTGAACCTAAATCTTCTGGTCATTTTAAGTTTTCCTCTAGTTTTCAGGTTCCTCTTATTTTTGGTTGGTAGCATAATTTCCTCTTACTTTTAGGCTCATAGTATAATTTGGACTAAACAGCTTTTCCCCCTGTGGTTTTTGGCTAGTATTTATGTAAGAATAAATAGTTCTCCTCTCAACATACTAGGTATTCTCTGAGCCATCACACGGAGAGGAAAAGAACTGCTGAGATACCTTTCATACATAGGAAGTTGGCTTTTACCTACCTGCTCTGAAATGCCTCACTCATGCACAAAACATATAGGGAACACCGTGTCCCGGAGTGGAGGCAGGAACTGAATTTCAGCATCCTGAAAGTGAGACTGGGGAGGAACTATTTGGGCTGCTGCTTTCTAAACCTTGGACATTCCCTTTAAATGCCTCTGGTATGTCTAAAGCAGAGAGTTGCCTCAGAGCAGACCCTTGCAATGTTTTACTTCTGTTTCCTACGGTGTCTCTCACTGGAACCACAAGATTCTTCAGTTCTTCCTACATGACATTTTTATTGTCTTCTATCTTAAAAGCACCGCTCAAATACATGTTATCAACAAGCTGCATCAATAACACTTCTACTTTTAGTGTGAGGCATAAATGAATATATTCAGTAACCTAAGTTCAAGAGTTGATATTGATGTGGGCTCTCCAAGCCTGTTCAGTCCAGCCTGGGGTCACCTCTCCTAGAGCTACACTCTAGCTTCATTTTTCACTCATTTTTCTTGTGACCCAGCATCAAATGACTACGTAAAAAACACTCTGTTACATTTCCCATGCACTCAGACAGGCTTGCCCATGAGGTCAGGCTACCTACGTATGGAACATAATCCAAACAAAAGAGACCTTGAATTCTAGTCTTAGGTTTGATTTAGTACATTTTACTAACACTTAATTTAAATGATGTCTACACATGGGTATTGCTAATTAAGTTGCGTGGTAAAAGTTTGTGTCTTGTCGCTTGCTCATGCAGTGACTAAGGCTGTTCTCTGATGATCTGGCAGAATAAGACTCTTCAGTTTTTTAATACTTAAGAGACTTCAAAATTGTATAAAGAAGGAGAAAGAATATATTTTAAAAGGAGTAAAAAATAAAATTCTGGAAAACAGAAAAAAACCCTGGTTACTCACATGGAGAAAGGGCTTTAAATCAATTTCCTGATATTAAAAATATTTTACTGACAATGTTAAATATATTATTTTGAAAATATAAAAATCCTACATTTTTTGAATACTGAAAATATTCAGATATTTAAATTTTTGGGGAAAAAGCCCTGTGTTTCAGAAGGCTGATGGTGGCAGAATATCACCAAACAGAACAGATAATTTCTGTCTGACTCACAATCTCTCTAAAGAATAAAACACACACATGCACACTGATTTCCCTAACTTCTAGTCAAAGGATTGCACTATGATTCTGTGACTTGGATACAAGGCAGGGTTTCCTTTCCCCCAGATTAAAGTCTCAACAGCAGTAAACCATTCCCACACCCCTGTGTTTTGCTGAGCTGGGCTAGCATGCTGTCGGAGCCCCATCAGTGTGCTCTAGCAACGAGAAAAGCCAATGCCAATGGAAATCCTCTGGGACTGCTGCCAGCAGCACTGCAGCTTGTCCTGAAGTCCTGCAACTCTGTTCTGTGGAGGATGCTGAAATGACTTTCAGGTAAGACCTCTGAAGGCAAGTCCAGTGGCCCAGCGCTCACTTTGCCTGTTTTCCTGTTCCCAAGAAAAGAGAAGGTTGCCTCATACTCGAAAGCCTCCCTGGTTGATGTCAGTATAGAAATTGCTCCCATCAGTTTGGCTGCTTTCTTCAGCCCTGTTTGAGAGATCAGACTTTCAAGGTCTAGAAGGCATTAAACTGGAAAGAGAACTCACTGGGAAACAAAGAAACTATTGTTTGAAGACGCAGGACTCTTCAATTTCCCTAGAAAAGATTCAAGACCGCAAGTTCTAAATAAGCGCAATTTGTCGAAGCTCACGCTGACACCTCCGTAATTAAACCATTCCGGCATCAGGCACTGGGCTTCTTAGAGAGAACTACATGAAGAAAGACAGCAATAATATCTAGACAGCCCGGAGGAAGACAAATGACAGCTTCCATTATTTTCTCTGGCTATCTCCAGTATCGTAACCTTTTCCTTATCTCGGTCAACACACTCGCGCTGAACTGAATGGGACTAAATTTCTTCTTAATACTTTGACAAACGGCGCCGCTCTGCACAATAGCAGCGAACCTTGTATTCACAGCTGCGCTTAAAAATGAGTTACTTCTATTTTTTTAGTACTTGTCATCAATCGTCTATGCTAATCGGCCAAGTGTATGGCATTCCCATAGTGTATTAAATGTCCCAAAATAACTAATGAGAAGCCTTTTTTTTCATCTGTCTCAAATGAAAGTGGTATTAGAATAAGAAAGTATTTCCTTCTCTGCCACTGGCGTTCAATGAATATTTATGATGTTTTTCACTATACTGAAGTGATCTGACAATGTTGAATTCCAGCTAGAATGAGGATACAGCACTTAAAAGGAGATTCTGCTCTCTCTCTGTCGCTCATAAAAGGAATTAATAATTGCAAAACAGCTAACACAAACAATTGCTTCTCAAATTAGATCACATTTTACCTCCGCATTCTAAGCTGGGAAAGGAATCTCTTCATTTGTAGCAACAACTATCTTTAAAAACACTAATAACGCAAACCCATTTATTAAATATTTGCAAAGCTATTTTATGCACAGTACTAATGCTGACTGATCAAAGTGTCCGTAATTAACGGACAAGAAAGCAATCGTTGCTGTAATGGAAATCTTATTAGCATATTAAGTAGCTTGTTTTCAAAAGCTTAGAATAACCACGTAAGGAAGATGCTTCTTGTCCTAGACTGGTTTTCTGAAGCCACTAAAACCAAGTCAGCTTCGCCGGAAGGGCCATATTGCTGTGTCGCTGGTAACAGAAGAAAAATTATCCTCTGAACAGGAGCTCATAGGAAATGATCAGGAAGTTTCCATGTGGGTCTGGGTACCAGGTAGCACTGTTGGGCTATCACAGAATCACAGAACATTAGGAGTTGGAAGGGACTTCAAAAGATCATCTAGTCCAACCCTCCTGCCAGAGCAGGATCACCTAGACTAATCACACAGGAACACATCCAGGTGGGTTTTGAGTATCTCCAGAAAAGGGCTATGACGCTGTCCAAACGAGACAGAGGAATTTATATGGCACTGTTTTTCAATCCTTTTTCTCTCTCTTCTGTTACAAACTGTCAGATAATGTGCATTGGTAACCTACAGAGACAGAGGGAGCTTTGTCTATCAGGGTCTTCCTTTTTCTCATCAGAAGTCGTCCCTCTGTCATGTGGCTGGGTGACTACACTGGAGTAGGTGAGACACTTGATGGGGATGTGACTTTTTTCACTCAATGTATTCAGAAGAAGGAAGTTTACTTACTAAACCATGACAACAATTCCTGTGGCTTGAAGCCAAGAACAATTTACGGAGCGCTCTGATTTATCTCCCAGGCTGGACACAGTCTGTCCTACAGACGAAGACACAATGTTCATACTCTTGCTGGTACGTTCATATTCTTGGAGAGAGACATGACGTTCACACTCTGATGTTGCTTCTAGTTGCAAACCTTTTTATATCTAACTCCCAAGAGACTATCAATATCCTATTTAAAGGCAACGTTTGGGGAGAAAACACATCTCCAGTCATTCTAGTCTGTATTTGATCAACGGCATCATATAAAATATCTTAAGTTCTCTAGTGACATCAGTGAAGTCTAATTAATACAACTTTCTGTCTCCAGACAGCATTTGTCTTTTCTTTTTTGTCAAAATGTGTCCAAACAAAGACTACTTTTACACAGAACATGCACTACTTATTGATAAAGACCATAATTTGGAGGTTTTCTGCGGCTCTGAACCTCATAAGAGTCATTCCTAGACAAGGAGCCACTACTCACTCAAATGAGATTTTATTCACAAAAGTATTTCCATGGAAAACAATGAGCTAAGTATTCCAGCTCAAATCCAAGCAAAGGAAACCTTCTTATTACTTGTCCTCAATAAGAAGGATGAGACTTTCTATTTTGTATGTGGACTACTATAGGTCACTGTAACTTCTTTGTCCAGACAAAATGCATTTTACATGGGGCCACATATTCCCACAGAAGCTACAGCAGAACTCAGCAGCTGTCTTTATTCAGCAGTGTTTAATTGTATTGCAGAAGAGCACTATGGTGATTCTTTATTCCCTCCTAAGTGAAAATGATGGTCAGTTGGATAGCTATTCTCATTTTTAAAATATCTAAGTTAAAACATACATAAAAAAATCGGTTTGTCATGCAACACAAATATTGACGTACAGGTGAGAAAAGGGGAAATGGCAGAAAAAGTATTCTCTATTTTGATTGTATATCTAAGGCATCCTTGGTAGGAAAAGGAAGCAGGCTTCAAATGCACAACCTCCTAGTGGAGTTTTGGGGATTTTAAAATATTATATCCATGGTAGAAAGCTCTTGCTCCTGATTCTCTTCTTCACAATAGATATATAAAAATTTATGTATTAAAAAAATTGTACTTTTTGTCTCTATGTGAGTTAAGTTAAACCAATCTTGTTTGGTCACCACATGCAGTCAGTCAAATCTGTTGTATCTCAGAATGGTGCTTAATCAGGCAGACATGTTATTGCTTCATAACTTTAGCCCACCCTGTGATGAACTCAGGGTGCTGTCATGATAAGCTCTCAAGAATTCTTTGGGCATTTGGCCTCTTTCCTGTTACTTATCAATGGTAGATCACTGGAACAGGTTGCCCAGAGAGCTAGTGGAGGCCCCATTCTTGGAGATATTCAAGGTCAGGCTTGATGGAGCTCTGAGCAGCCTGATCTAGTTAAAGGTGTCCCTGCTTAACGCCATGACCTTTAAAGGTCCTTTCCAACCCAATACATTCTCCCAATACATTCTATGATTCCATGATCTCTTTTACACAATTATGTAAACAGAAAATACTGTAGCACAGTGCTTGAAATAAACAGAAGATTTCTTGGAAGCAAGGTACAGAGCTTAAGCCTTGGGTTAGTTTTCTACTCCTTTTCCTATTTCACTCACAACCACTACAGAACTTCAACAAACATCAGACCCAGCAAAAACTTTCAACTTTGTCAAAACTGGCTGCTCGCTTCAGTGTGTAACAAATGCAGAAAAAGTTTGTTCATGCAGCCACATTGCATGACATGCCATGCATCAGAAAGAAATATCATATAGATAGCTGTTTTAAGAATATGCATTCAAATTTTTGTTGGTTGCTGGCTAGACTTCTAACATGTTCCACAACACTTAAGATCACAGAATCACAGAATTGTAGGGGTTGGAAGGGACCTTGAAAGATCATCTAGTCCAATGCCCCTGCCAGAGTGGGATCACCTAGACTAACTCGCACAGGAATGCATCCAGGCAGGTTTTGAATGTCTCCGGAGAAGGAGACTCCACAACCTCTCTGGGTAGTCTGTTCCAGTGCTCCATCACCCTCAGAGTGAAAAAGTTTCTCCTTACACTCACATGGAACCTCCTATGCTCCAGCTTCCACCTGTTGCTCCTTGTCCTATTGCTAGCCATCACTGAGAAGAGCCTGGCTCTGTCCTCCTGGATCCTTCCTTTAACATATTTATAAACATTAATAATGTCACCCCTCAATCTCCTCTTCTCCAGGCTAAAGAGGCCCATCTCCCTCAGCCTCTCCTCATAAAGAAGGAGTTCCACTCCCTTAATCATCTTGGTGGCCCTGTGCTGGACTCTTTCAAGGACTTCTACGTCCTTCCTGAACTGAGGGGCCCAGAACTGGACACAATATTCCAGGTGCAGCCTCACCAGGGCAGAGTAGAGGGGTAGAAGGACCTCTCTTGACCTACTAACCACATCCCTTCTAACACACCCCAGAATGCCATTGGCCTTCTTAGCCACGAGGGCACATTGCTGGCTCATGGACATCCTGCTGCCCACCGGGACCCCCAGGTCCCTCTCACCTACGCTGCTCTTCAACAGGCCAGTCCTCAACCTATACTGGTACCTGGGGTTGTTCTTCCCTAGATGCAAGACCCTACTTAAGAGATGATTCTTGTGTCTATCTTCTAAAACATACACCATACAGACAAGTAAATTGTCCAAGCATATACCAGAGTATCACTTCAGCAGTGAGATTCACATTCACTGGCCAAAGATTACTGCGGTGCATTGCTCTACTTCTACAGCAAGAAACCACCATTTGAGTGGCAAGGGAACAGTTTTCTTGGATCCTTAGTGCCCATGAGCACTCCATTTAATAACCAGCATAGCAAGTTTTCTGATGAAAAGGAAACAGTAAGACAAAATGGGTGGAAAGCTGAAAAGCACGCCTGAAACAAGGACATGAGACACTTTTCTTTAAGATCTTTTCTTGCTTTGTATCTTGGATGGCTAATCTAAAGGGAATTATGACCCTTTCTGCTGAAGCAAACAGTACCATCTGGTTTCTAAGCAGGTTTTATTTTTACTTATTTTCACCATTTTTAGCAGTATGGGGACATATGGCCTTTGAAAAACTGATGGTTTGCCAGTTATATCATCAATAAACTTGCACTTAACCTTTGCTCTACGGTGAAATCAGGTTAGGTCAGGTTTTGTTTTTTAAATAGATTCTTAAAACAGTTACTTCCCAACAACTTCCACAAAGTATCATTCAATATCTATCTTTCCTATATAACTAGTAGGAACAAGTTTCCATGTTTCAGCTGTTACTCTACGGTAACTCTCGACAACCTATTTTTTGCTTTGGAGGGTTTTTTTAAGTGGTTTTCACTTCAAACACACTGACACAAGATAAACATAAAAATATCATCATCAGCATTAGTTTTGGGGGGAATTTTGACACATCCAACTTTTTATGTTACATGCCTGTAATCAGTGAGTACAAATGCATGCTAGTTACTGCATATTTTAGAGGTACTATATACCAAATACCAGGACTGCTCAAAGGCCTTGGCTTTGTTAACATTAGAGAAAACAGACGTATTCTGTGAGTAGTTACCCTGCCTGCAAAGAGAGTGCACAGAGGAAGGCCAAGGACAATGCCCTGCTTTAGCAGTACTGCCCTCCTGCAGTTAATTACAATACCAAACGAACAAAATATCCAGGCTACAGGAACCTGGTCAGCAAAGTAGTCAGTGTGTACAATAAAACTCCACTAGGAGGTTGTGCATTTGAAGCCTGCTTGCTTTTCCTACCAAGGATTCCACAGATAAATTTGGAACGAAAAGTGGTTCATCTGAAGCTATAATTGGAGATATTCTTTTAGGAAACTGTTTCGGATAAAAAGAATATTTATGGGAAAAACTCTCTAATCCTAAAAAAACAGCATAGTAATGTCTAGATCATTTTTTTATGTGCTGGACTACTGGACTATCGTAACATGGAATTTACAATTTTAGCAAGTTGATTCTCTTTTGCTGTTGACATTTCTGATATCGTAGAACAGTTCCACAAAGATACATTACTAAACATTAACTCTACATGGGAAATGATTCTTTTACTTGGATACAACCTAGCTTGTAAAAGAAAGAACTTAAAAATTAAGCTGTTCTGCCCTGATAGGTTTAAGTATCTGTATTAAATAAAATAATGTAGATATAAACAAGCTAATGTGCAGTCTCGAGGCAAGAAGGGAAAAGGGTAAGGAGAAGTGGAAGTGCCAGTGTCTGCCTGGAGTAAGCTTTGCAATAACTTACATGGAGAACACTATCGCTTGCGAACACTGGCACTGCAGGCAGATGTGAATTAATGAAGGGAAGTTCAGAAAGCCACAACACAAAAGCAACTTTTGCCAACATTATGCATGTCAAGTACTATTTCCCCTCTCAGATCACAGCATTTAAATCAATGGCCTGCTTACTGCCACATCACTTCTTAATGTATGCATCGGTAGAGGAATTTAAATCAAATTAAGTTCATAGGGATTAATTTCCTGGAGAGGATTAAGATCTTTCCATCTATACAAAATGGTTGAATAACAAGTAAAAAAGAGATATTGCCACAAATATTTGAAGGAGGCAATCAGCAAAGAATAAAGCTTTTTCATTTAGGTACCGCAAAGGTGATTAATGAAGAACTCTAGCAAGAGAAGCAGATAAAATCTACAGCACAAAGAAGGCTAGGAGAGAGAAACAGCTTTTTAACTTCAAGATTTTGTCAGGCTGGTAGGATTCTGTCATGACTACAGAAGTAAGAGCAAAAGGCAGTGCCATCTTGGAGTGGGAGAGAGATAGTGGTAAGACACAAACTGTAGGAGCAGGGCTTCAAGGCTCTGCACCAAGCATCTACATTGCTCTGTGAATGAAACCAGGTGCATTTAATGATCTACAATCCGTGTTTAAATCAAACAGATAGTGTAGTCTGAATTATTAATGTAAACTGTACCTTATGTTGGCTGCCACTTAAAAAAGGTTGAAGGGACTTGAATTTAAAGTTGCATTTACCTAAAATAATAAAAGTTGCTATAACTGGAGACAATTGAGAGAACAACAACAGAATCTTTTGAATGTAACACAGGTTAAGCATTAGAAACAGAAATAATTTTATGTTGGCAGAGAAAGATGGCCATCCCTTTTTTTCCCTTCCTAAAATCTATGCAAACGCTGGGGGAATTCCCATGTTTCGAATTTTTAACTTGTCCCCTTTCCTGTATGAGATCGACTGATGAATGAGATTACTTCAGTGCCTTACGGGGCATTTGGACCAGGTCCTTCCCTGGTCACTAACTCCTGTGTACTGCCAGGCTTTACTGACTGTTGTGGAAGTCAGTCTTGGGATATGGTTGGTATGAAAGACACAAGAGAAAATATGGATTTCTGTTGTATTGGGATTGCATCACATACAGCTGCATTTTCTTATTGACTGAGAGGAGTCCATGATTCCTGGTTTTTAAAAAGTATGTAAAGACCTCAAAGAGTAAAGCCAAACTAGCACTGAATTAATCAGTGCAATTTTAATATGTCTTTTTTATGTTTCTGTACATAACTTAAGATCACAAAATACATGCAGTCTGCAAAACCCTAACATGGTGTATCTTTGCTAGCACTGTAGTCTGGGTTGTAGCGCTGCCTTGCATGTCACTCAGAGAAGAGAAAAGCATGTCACAAAGTAGATTTTCAGCCGTGACAAGCCCCCAGGCTGTGGCATGCCTTCATTGAAAAACCCAAGTCTGACATGCCTTTAATTTCACTGAGATGCACATTAAAAATTGTGTAATACTCACATTTTGTATAACAAATTTATTCTCTCTTACTGTTGCCATTTCTGATACTGTAGAACAGTTCCACAAAGACACACTACTAAACATTAACTCAATATGGGAAATGGTTCTTTTACTTGAATACAACTTATCTCGTAAAAGAAAGAACTTAAAAATTAAGCTATTCTGCTCTGATATGTTTAAGTATCTGTATTAAATAAATACATAAATAAAAATACTCTAAAGGGCTGAAACATTTGGTTACACATTACATGTTCCTTTGATTTACAGTGGAGACATATGCAGTTTGAGTAGTAAATGGGCAATCATTAGGAACTTCCCTCTATATTTTATAATTTTTATTGAGTCCTTTCTAATACAGCTCTTTTTTAGGACTCATAATTTGGTAACCCTTTAACAAATCAACAATTAATCAAAATGCTTATCTAAAATACCCTGAATGTATTAGGCAGATAATATGATTATCAGGATATACATAAAGTGCATCATCCACTTTGCTATGGACACAGTTACAGATTATTTTCAATCAGAAATACAATATAACATGCTCATGTTTAAGTATGTACTAAATAATAACTTGCACAAGAAAATCAATATTCTAGGTGCTCAGCTACATCTTCACTTGCCTGAACATTTTTAAGAGCTGACATTTACTCACTGATGCACCGTAGAAATGTAGAAATCTAAAATGCCCAGATTTTAAAAACCAGATTTTAAAAACAAGAAATAATTGGTGAAGGAGCTACAACATTTTCCTCCCTTTCTTCTTTTTTTCATGTATGTGCTATTTGCAATAGCATGTACAGAAACTTATGACTACAGTGACTTACATGCCACTACTTAGGTTTGGAAGGGAAATCAATGTTCATGATCTATAACACTTAACTTATCCAAATGTTTTCTGAACCACTTCTACAGGGACTTCTGTTCCCTCTGCCACAGCTTTTCCCGCAGCCCAGGAGCAGCTGGGACCTGTGCTAGAAGTGCTGGGGAGCAGGTTCCCTCTCCTGCCTCACAGCCTAGGGGTTGCCTCCAAGTAGGGAAATGGCTCCTGCTGCATCCCTTGGGGCTTAACAGCTGTTAATGGAAAACAGACCTAATGCAGAGAAATACCTGAGTCTGCTGAACTATTGAGAAATACCCGCTAACAAATGCCCTTCCTACTTCTGGGAAATACCCATGGTTTTCCTTCCATACACCTTCCCTTTTTGCAGGAGCGAAAACGACGCTGAGACCGATGCACAGGGCTGAAACACCAGCCTGAAAACTGAGCGCTGAGTATTTCTGAGAAGGCTTACTGTGGCCCTTTGGCCTCCCTCTGTAAAATAACCTGCATCTACAACATGGAAACTGACAGAAGACATCACCTAGGTACAAACGGATCCAAATTTTCACAGCACCAGAGACTTCTGTATTCAAAGAACAGCCTATAGGATACAGACCATTACAAAGAGTAGCTTTAAAATCCCACAAAAATTCACAAATCAATAAGCAATTTCAGAGTTTACAAGGTAAATGTCCTTACAATGGCTCTGTGAAGCCATTGAGTTCTACGAAGAGCTCACACTTCAGTATGTCACCCAGTATTTAAGGCTGTGTTGGTTTGTTTTGCACTTACCCAAAGGGACCAGCACACAATTATTCCTCAGCTGCACGTGTAGTCTGACTGATTTATTCCTAGATGCAATTTAACTGATCTGTGTGTTCCTACCTGAGGCAATTTAAATTTTTAATCCCTTATCAAATTTCATGGTGTCATAATTGCTTTTTTAAGCATCTCCCTTGCTTCTATATCAATGAAACTGTCACAATTGAGAGGAAATTGGGTAGCCAGACACCAGGCAAAGGTTTCTAAGATAGACGGACAGAAAGACAGACAGACAGAGAGAAAGAGAGAAAGAGAGAGAAAGAAAGAGAGAAAGAGAGAGAGAGAGAGAGAGAGAGAGAGAGAGAGAGGGAGAGAGAGAGGGAGAGAGAGAGGGAGAGAGAGAGGGAGAGAGAGAGGGAGAGAGAGAGGGAGAGAGAGAGGGAGAGAGAGAGGGAGAGAGAGAGGGAGAGAGAGAGGGAGAGAGAGAGGGAGAGAGAGAGAGAAAGGGAGGGAAGGAAGGAAGGAAGGAAGGAAAGGAAGGAAGGAAAGGAAGGAAGGAAAGGAAGGAAGGAAAGGAAGGAAGGAAAGGAAGGAAAGGAAGGAAAGGAAGGAAAGGAAGGAAAGGAAGGAAAGGAAGGAAAGGAAGGAAAGGAAGGAAAGGAAGGAAAGGAAGGAAAGGAAGAGAGAGAGAGAGAGAAAGAGAGAGAAAGAGAGAGAAAGAGAGAGAAAGAGAGAGAAAGAGAGAGAAAGAGAGAGAAAGAGAGAGAAAGAGAGAGAAAGAGAGAGAGAGAAAGACAGACTGAACAGATAGATATTTTGGGTCTCAAATACCAAGCTTCAGATCTTCCAGTTCTGGAGGTGCTCACAGGCTTCTCTAGTATGCAGCAAACATCTGAGTTCAGCAGAAAAAGAGCCTCCAGGCTACAGAACTTTACCTCTGTCTCACAGAATTCACATTCAGCTGAGACGTGCATTTCTGATCACTGTAACTTCTCCTCTCCTTTGTAACGCCTGAAGAACGTTTTAACTCCTGAAGGACAGTTTAACCAAAGTAGCTCAACAGGAGCTTGCTGAGGCTGTTAGCCCAACAGTCACCAGGCAGACGCAGCACAATCACTGTGCTGTATCAGAAATTAAGTTGAGCATTGGCATGTGGGACTAGACAGCCAGGTGAGGCAAGACCTTCAGTTCCTGAGACTCCAGTTTTTGAGGCAAAATTAAAAGGTAGAAAAAAGGGTAGATTTAGAAGGTACAGAATAATCTATAACTGCATTTTTCAAAGATTTCCAATTACAGAATTGTCTACTGGTAACAGATTTAACAGAGCATGTATTAATTCATCATAGACAGAAAATCACTGTAGTTTTTTGCTGATTTTGAAATACTGTGTATGGCAAACTCTTGTATCATGGACTCATACAATCACAGACTGGTTTGGGTTGGAAAGGACCTCAAAAACCATCTAGTTCCAACCCCTCTGCCACGGGCAGGGACACCCTCCACTAGACCAGGTTGCCCAAAGCTCCATCCAAACTGGCCTTGAACACTGCCAGGGAGGGGGCAGCCACAGCTTCTCTGGGCAGCCTGTGCCAGGGCCTCACCACCCTTACAGGGAAGAATTTCTTCCTAACATCTAATCTAAATCTGCCCTGTTCCAGTTTAAACTCATTACCCTTTGTTCCATCACTCCCTGCTCTTGTAAACAGTCCCTCTCCAGCTTTCCTGTAGGTCCCCTTCAGGTATTGGAAGGCCACTATAAGGTCTCCCCAGAGCCTTTTCTCCACGCTGAACAACCCCAACTGTTTCAGCCTGTCTTCATAGGAGAGGTGCTCTGGCCCTCTGTAGGGCCATCTTCATGGCCCTCCTCTGGATTTGCTCCAACAGGTCCATGTACATATGGTGGGGACCACAGGGCTGGATGCAGTACTCCAGGTGGGGTCTCAGGAGAGTGGAATGGAGGGGAAGAATCACTTTCATTGACCTGTTGGTCATGTTGTTTTTTATGAAGTCCAGGATACAGTTGGCTTTCTGGGCTGCAAGTACACACTGCCAGGCCATCACTCTCTCTAATACCTTGATTTGTGTTGATTTATTCTGGAAAATTCTTCAGTTTGTTAGCCTTACAGTGACAGAATACTACATGTCACCATGTAGCAGGTAGAGTGTTCTCTGCAGCGATGAGCAAATGTCAGCCCTGAGCAGCTTTATTTACATGATCTATGATATTGTTTGACTGTAAGTTCACTCTTCAGATTTAAGTTATGTTGTTTTGGTTAGGGTTAGGTTGCTTTCATCTGAATTACCTGCTATTCCACCTACTGAGACTACATGAGCGCATGACACAAGACTCTACCAATTAGGCACAGGATGAAGGGTCACTCAACTGAAATGGCTTGATCACATCTAAGTGAGAAGGCTGGGTAGAGCTTTGCTTGTCTTAGTCACCTACACAATATTTAACATTGTCAAGGCTGGGTAGAGCTTTGCTTGTCTTAGTCACCTACACAATATTTAACATTGTCAGATCAGTGCAGCAAGTTTTTGCATGAGTGGCAGAAAGACTTGTTAGGAGAGACAATAAGATTTCATGAAGCTTTGGCTAGATGTTGGAGGCTGGATATATAGAAATATAGATAGTGTTAGAAGTATGAACAACACAGAGATGAGTGAACTTCTTTTCAGACCATGCTCTACAAGAATAATCTGATTCTTGACAGTGGTTAGTAGGCATGGTTATAATTTTGGTGCATTTGAGGTCATCACAAATCACAAAACTGGGAAAATTATCATATAGAAGGATTCAGCAAGTAAAGCATGATGGGTCCTAGATTTGGTTAAAACTGTTTATATCAAAACAAGAGAACAGATTGCTTCCTGTCCAGTTTTTTGAGATGATATGCCGACAACATCAGCTGTCATTACAGGCCAGATATAAAATGGGTGATCATGCAGAAGGCAGAAACCTGGGATTAATTTCCTAAAAGTTATAGAACGGAAATACTTGCAAGTTGATCAGTTGAGTTGGTCAAGGATAAAAATTTCTTCAAGAGGGGAAGAAGTCCTACCATACCATACCATACACTCTACTGAAGTGTTAGATCTTTGTTGTGTTATGAAATCTTTAAAGAGAACATTATCTTGACATTTCTCTAGGAGAAGTGAGACAATTCAAAAGCCATCAACACAGCAATAGCTTAGGCAACCACCTGGTATGAGAAGATGATAAGAAGTTAAGGAATACAGAAGTTCTAAAAGCTGATTTCAAAGATATTAGAAAACTCTTTGAAAATGTACGGTGCATTTGTATGCAATAAATGTAATTATATTACTTTAATTTTTCTGTGTTTCACTAAAATGCTTGAAGGCTCCAAGAATCCTATTTGCAACTGGAGCACCTCTCCAAGGAAGAAAACTAGTTCATCATAGAAATCATGACTGCCAGAAAAGAGGAGCAGTGATGTATGAAAATATAAGCCATTGAACATCAAACCTGACAACCTCAGAGCATTTCCAGGCTAAGTCAGCTAATAACACCATTTTTAACACTACAGGTGGATTCACACTCAGCAAAATGCTATATTCAAGTTAAGGAATATTTTTGCCTTGAGCTGTCATGAAGATTAACAACAGCGGAGGGTATGCTAATTGCTGAAGCCAAAATCTCAGAAGTACTGCAGTGTGAACAGAGAATTAAAATACAGTTTTAAAAGTTTAATTTTTTTAATTTTTTTTGGCCAGAAAGTAAAAATGTCACATTGTAAAATATTCCCCAAGGGAAAATTTTGTTCTCAGGTGCACACACATATTCCCACCAGCCTAAATTCTAATTCTTCTAACACCAATGTGGGTCACTTTCACTGAAGACAAAAAAAGACTCCTTTTAAAAGCTTTTTAAAATTGCCCACTGATGAATACAAAACATAAATTAAATTGTGCTATGCAACTATTCACCAATGAGAGAAGTAGTCCAATTAACCTAAATCAAGAGATCTTTGTAAATGTAGCATGCAAATTATCATAGCAATGCATTTGGTTTATTTCTTAGAGTATCCAAATGAGTGAGATAAAGGATAAAAATAAGCAGGTTAGAACTCATTTTATACTTCATAATTTATTTCCTAAACGAACCTGCTTTGAGATTTTGGCATTTCTAGAAATATATTTATCATCTATGTGCTTTAATCATTCTCTAAACTCTCAATACTTAACATAAACCAGAAGTTGAGAAGATTTTAAAGTAATATGATTAATACCTCCTCAAAGAACAGTAGAAAATATATTCTTCAGACAGTTTATGAAACTAGTCTCCCTATTGCTACAATCTTCACAATATTATCTGTACACCCTCTGAGGTTTCTCCGTTATCTTTTTTCCATATTTCATATTCCCAAATACCTGACACCCAGTTAAGAATTACACTGTTGTGCTAAAATAATGTATATAATAAACATGAACGATCACTAAAATATTCAGCATTTCTGTGATTTACATGATCTGTACTAGAAGTTGCAGCCTTTTATAGGCATCACTAGATATTACTTTTTAAATTGCTATACTCCACAGCATTATTTTAATCGCTCACAGTTATTTGACATCTGAATCATGTCATTCCACATAGTACACTATCTAGAGGCGTTCTCCAAACGTGCTTGAACAAGCTTTTGTGTCTAATCATTCATTACCAACTTACAGCACTACAACTCATCGTCACTCTTAAAATATATTCATTAATTCTGGAAAGCATTTCAGAAGAACTTCCTTCCAAATTTTCTGTGAGCAAAAAAGATTTTAGAATAACACTTTGAGTTACACCCACAAATTATTTATTAAAGCACTTTGCTAGGTAAGGACCTCCTCCTCATGATGAAGCTAAAAGAGATTTGCCACTGACTGAAAGAGGAACAGGATCAAATTAAATACTTGATATTACTAGATTTACCAGTAAAATAATACTATATTTTGCCTGTACAGTGAAATAATAATAAAATGCAATGTCTAATACAAAAAGTGAGAGTAATAATAGTAAAATTTTGCATTTTTATGGCATTTACTGTCCCAGAGGAGTCCCAGTGTAAAGCCAGTAAATAATAACTTCCTTATCCGTCTGAAATCTCAGTGAGTTTTAGGTACACAGAACGGAATTACCAGAGCTGGAGCGATCCCAAGGCAGCAGGGCTAACATCTGTTCCCGTGGAAAATAAAACAAGAACTGTAATGCCCTCAAGCACTCAGGAATTCAGTTTTATACCATTTCTAAAATATGTTAGCTCTAAAATCATAGTAGTTTTTAACTCTAGAGTCATGACTGAAGGGCATTCACATCTCAAACTTTAAGCGAACTCGGGTATTTCTGCAGTGCCCTCTTCTAGGAGGGAAGGGAGATAAAACAGAGGTAAGTCTGAGGAAAGAGTTTGTAGACTGATACGGGACAACTAACCTTGGTGCTCCAACCACTGTGCATACCAAGAGAGTATGTGGCAACTGAAGGCTGCGTTACACTTGCTCAATTTCGTCCCCAAGCCACTGGGCAGCTGAGGGCTTGGAATTACCCACGGAAGATGTCCTTGCTTGTCCTTTCAAAAGGAGACATAGCAGACAGAAGCAGTAGCATCCCTAGATTTCTCATACATCTTTTTTTCTTCTCTTAGTGACACCAAATGCAAGAATAGCTATGCCACTGAAAACTACTACTACTCTGGAATGTCTGAAATTCATAGACTTTTTTCCTGTATGTCATTGTATCATCTGCAAAATCTCACCTGGAAGCACAGTGCAACTGTGCCTGTACCAGCCTGTACTCGCTTGATTCATGCACCATCTGCCAGGTACCCATAAAAGAGCCTAGATGGCTCTTCAGGACCATCACGCTCCATCTAGTAAACACTTCCATGGCCCATCTAGTAAACATATGGCCCATGCATATATGTCTATATCTGGACATATTTCTACAGAATGAATATAAACTGTTAGCAGTCTGCTCTTCAACAAGGACAATAAACCCAATTTCAAGAAAAGCACAGTAGGTGAGAAGGCATCCGTTAAACCCTACATACTGTTAAGCAAATCAGAATGAGAACAAGAGGCACTGGAGACCGGAAACTTGCAAGTCTTCCAGGAATTCTTTTCCTTCCCCATCATACTCTCCTAAATACACCTGTTCCTGCAGTAGTTCTTTCTAGACTCATTGCTCTTAAAGAAAGATGTGGGGGAGTAGGGACATAGCTATAGATTTAATTCCTCTCCCGGGGCCTCCCCATCCAGAATCCAGACCCTCTAGACTCTTTATCCATTCCCTCTGCACTCAAGACATTTCTCTCTTGAGGAAGGAGCAGTCTTCCTTTACAGACAACAATACTGGTGAGGGACGTGAAATAATTTTAACCTGCTTTATATATTCATAGTGCTCAAGACAATTGCTTGCTAGGCTGCTGTATTAATTGACACATAAAATGCTACCACTGCTATCAAGAACTGCATCAGGTCCCAGGACAATTAAAACACCTGAGACTTTCCCTTCTCCATGATGCTTCACTTTCCTTCTGCACGTCCCTGAACAGCAATGTTCTCGTCCTTCCTCAGAAGGTTACAGCTGCTGTTTCAGTGGCAGAAGTGGTGAAATTTCACAAACAGATAATCAGAATCTTGCAACATAGTCAGGACCACACACCTGGCACTACATTTTCCATTTTGGATTATAACTCCAGGAGGAACTCTGTCAAAACAGTTCTTACAGCATCCACCGCAAATCCTTAACTCTTTTTCATAGGCTTTTTATGGAGAACAGAGACATGCTGTGCATGTTCTCTTGCTGATATGGGATCATCACCAGAGATCCACACTGATATGTCATTCGCTTTTCATCATAATATACTGACATATTTTGAAGCCATGGTGTAAGTGGACAGAGGTACTCCGGGTTTTGTATTATTTTTCAGAGCTGGTATTTCACTGGCACACATTCTGCAAGAGGGCCACTCCTCTGTAAGCGTCTGTGAGGTTTTACCCTATCACCCTTTTTCAATAGGCCCGTGAACAACATTTCCTATCTCTTGTCAAAAAGAACATAGTGAAGTGAGTCACAGGGCTTTGCCACAAGGAAAGGAGGTATTTAACATTTTTCCTCCTTTTTCTACTACGCGCTGGAGGGGTGGCAAAGAAACACCTAGTACTACTCAGTACTTCTGTCTTTTGGAACACAAAAAGCCATCTAACCATGAGGAAAACCAATCTCCTACTCTTGCAAGAGATATGAGAACCTGCAGTTCCTGTGTTGCCTGTCCAGCATGTATACAGGCTGTTTCCTCTTTCAGTACTTTTTTTTTTCAAATGGACCTCTATACCAACCTCAGACAGAATTGACTGGTGGAGGGAGAAACTGCCTTGAAAAAGCTCTCTGAAACCCTCTTCCAGGTTAACTGCTGATCTGGAGCAGGACAGTGCTTCCAAATTTCATAAATTTTATTTCTTCTTTAGCCTTTCATCAAATTCAAAAGAGAAAACAAACGCTAAAACAAAGGCAGATCAGAAGCAGGCAGCTGCAAAACCAACTATTCCTGCATTTGGTGCCACTAAGAGAAGAAAAAAAGATGTATGACAAATTTAGGGATGCTGCTACTTCAGAAAAAACAGGCTGGTGGAAAAAACTGAAATGTGCATTGCTTCTTTGGAAGCCTGAAGGAGAACTTCCCTAGGAATCACAAACATGCACCACCACTTAGATAATGCAATCACCTTCACTGGAACTTTGTTTCTTTATTATTTGTAAGAACTTCCACTCTTCATACCCAAAGTAGCAACAAATCAGCTTGTAGGGCATATTTGTATTCTGTCAAACATTGTCTAGATACAGAGAAAATTAAATATAGAGCAGAGGAAGCTAAGAGATGCTAGCCTCATCTCAGAAAATGTTTCACTAGCTTTTCTGCTAATGTATGTTATTCATTTATTTTCATCATATATCCACCTATTAGAATAACAGATGCAGCAATAAGTTTCCTACAACTTTAGATTAAAGCCTTTGTTATTTTCAACCGACTATATCTATTAAATCATCAATTGCTCATTAGCTTGAGGGCTAGTCTTGAAATGTCACAGTTAATCTCAGTTCTCACTTTATAAAGTTAGGATTTCCCTCTATATGCAGTTTAAAATTGTTGGCAGACGGAAAACATTTACACTGAATTTTCCTAGTGAGCAAACATTGCTTATGACCCTATGCAAATTGACTGATGGCTTGCTTTAGTGGCTCTGTATTTTGAGGAGTCTTCCAAATTAACTGGCCTCATAGAGAGTTATTTCACAAATTATCTCACAATCCTGTACTGCTCTTTACTGACTCCTCTGAGCTGGATAATGCTCTGGAAGTCAGGAGGGAAGGAAGTAAGAGATCCACCACACTTATATCTGCTGGGTGAAGCTCAAATGTAAGGTTCAGGAAAAACAGAAAAAGATTTAGAAGGTCCTGCACACAGCCAAACCCTGAGTATTTTTTCTTTCTTGTGCTACAGAATAAACCCTGTAACTAGAAGCAAGTTACAGAATCACAGAATTTTGCTAGCTTATTGAACTCCCTCACGTGACCCAATTACAGATAATGTCCAATGGCAAATTTTCAAACACTCCAAATCAAGACCAAGTCAAATTCGACAGAACATTCAAAAGCTTTTCTTGGGAACAGGTATCTTTGTAGGGAGGCATTACACTGCACACTAACTCCTGCCCCCTTGAAATTATGCATACTTTTAAAGCACTAATCTAGATTGACAAGGAGTTACCTGATCAAAATGTCTGTCCTCCTCCAATACTTTTACTATCTGCCCTATCCTGGTACTAATAGGTCTTGAGGCTTAATTCAGAACCGTTCATGCAAAATTAACCTCATTGATCAATGCCACAACAGAAATGTTTGCTAGACCCCTATGTTAAGTGTAAATTCAGTCTGCTGAACTCCACACTAATTCTCTCTGATTCTCTGCCAAAGACCAACATATTCCTTAATGTAACAGTCTTAAGGTATGTTATTTTTCCAGGATGACACAAAAGAAATGCTTTCTCTCTGTCCCTACTCTGAAGCTAACATCTCCTATATTTCTGAGATTTCTGTGCAGCACACTGGCTACTGAAGCCTCGGAAGTGGAAGCAAGCTGCTAAAATCAAACTTCAGAAATAATCAGCATCAAAATACAAAATAAATTTCATATCAATAAGCATTTTTCCAGTTATGAAACATGACTGGATCCACTCACATTCAGGATGCTAGGAACAGATTGAAAGCTATTTCATGGCTGTGGTTTCAATTCTGCAGCTACTGTGATGGAATTTTATCCTACTGTGCTAGATACTACTCTGCCTGCATAAAAAGACAACAGTCTATTTAATTTTTTCTCTCCTCCAGTGTTATTCTTTTTCCGTTACATACAAATAATAGAAGGCCATAAGGATGAGAAATAGATTAGTAATTCTGAAGCCTGATTTATAATCACAGATAATAGCAATAATCTCAAGCAACAGAATACCCTACTCCAGCAGTTACTGGACTTCGGGCATAAGCCAGGGAGAATGGTAACATTCATGACATAACATCAGTGACGACAAAGGTGAAACGATTAGAAAATTAGAGGAAAGCATTTTTAAAGAGAAGGTAATCTTCTGTATAAAAAAATAAATTAAAACGTATCCCAAACATGCACTGTGTTTTCCTAGCCCCATGGAACCAATACAAACTTTCACTATGCTGAGAACAAATGCGGTATTTAGTATCTTTTCAAGTATAACCAACTTTTTTTTTTCCTAACAAATACAAACATAATTGTAGTTGTAAGGTACTATGTAACCACCTACAGCCTTTACAAAGAGGGAAAAGGAAGGGGGAAAGATGACTAAAACAAAACCCTTCTATTGTGGTACAGGATATACTAAATATGACTCACTATCCCAAGATAGCACTAATACTTCACTAATTATCAAGCCTGCATGTAGGACTATGGGAGCATTAAATAAAATAAAGTTAGAATTTTCTTGGGGTTTTTATTATCCTTTAGGCAAACAATCTTACTTTAGGAGAATTATTCTACATCTGTGGAAAATTTTCTTTGGCTTTTGCACATACACAACGGCCATGTTATAGGTAGTACGCTATAAACTGCTGTATAACTGAGCTGCAAGTTTATAGGCATACCAGATAGACAATGTTTGGCATCACTTCATCTCTCTGTACTGATTCAAAGTAGTAATGCTTCAACAGAGACATCTTTAGATTCTCCAGTTCTAAATTACCTCCAGTGGCTCTATCAGCAGCATAAGGGGATTCCTCAGACAAACACACTGTGTCAAAATAAACTGTGAGTACTTCTTATCTTTCATTTTAAGGTTATTGGGAAGGATGCATACTATTTGAGAAGAGGGATGTATTTAGGAAAGAAACAGGCATCCAGCAGTTTATAAACCATAAGGGTGAATCCAGTTTACAAAAATAGCTTTACCTGGATTAAGAGGAAAAAAAAATTTACAAAATCTAAGAGATTTTTTTTTCTTCCAACAACTTTGCCATTAAAAAATAAGTAACTGCTCTGGTAAACAAGGAATTAGGAAAATACAAACCAGGAAAGACAAGCTAGTCCCATATCAAAAGGATGCCTGTTCTGAAAGCTGCTCATTGCAGATGAAGCATCATAACAAGACAATGCCCTACTCGACTTCAAACCAGCCGACGTCAGGGGATCTGACTGCAGAATCAGGACATTCAGATTAACAAAACAGTAGGAACATCCCTGCAGGTCTTTTGCTTGTTTGTATTGCATTTCTCATTACAAAGTCCTTTTGTACCTGCAAAACAGTATCCATTTTAACTTTGAAAAATTCTTGCAGATAATTGTCTTGTAGATATTACTGTTTTCTAGTAGAACACCAAATATATGTTTCCTTGCTCTACATTCAAAATACATGAGAAAATTATGTGGTAATCAACATGACTCTAAGTCAGATAAGCATGAAGGACATGGAACCATTTTGCTAAGTGAAAATCCAGAAGAAAGGCAGAACCTTCAGGACTGTCTAAGGAATAGCTATAGTTTTCTTTCCAATTGATTTCTGAAGTAGAATTAAAATCTATGTACTTAGTGTCTGATGCACAAGAAGAGGATTAGTCCTGTCAAGTCTTTGAACAGTAGCCTAAATGGTTTTCTAAATATTGTTGCTTAGAAAAAAAAAAAGAAGGAAAATAAGATAAAAAGAAAAAAGAAAACAAAAATATAAGAAGGAAAAGAATTTTTTTTAAAGAAAATCAACAGAAGTAACAAAACAAAGAACGACATTCTGTGTAACCAGCAACTCCCAGCAAGTCTTTTCAAAATTGTTTACAAAAACTCCACAGAAATTCACCACTCATCAGTGATAATATTTTTGTGTTTGGCTATAAATAATTTCAAAGAATATGAAAATTGGGTAAAGGGATTTATTATTTATGACATGACAGTGTTTCTGATATTATATTCACAGAACGCATAAAGATACCTCTTCTTAACAGATTTTACATTTTTAGATTCTCATCTACAGTTTTTTGTCTACCTTCTCCTCTTACCTAATAACTAACAACATGTTTTACTGTATCATTTGGATATTGATAAGATTTAGTCCTTCCTTCTATTTCTATTTCTTTCAGATATTCATTTTATGTTTGGCACAAATACTTAGGAATAAATGTGTGTCCTTTTTCCTGGAGAATAAATTTGTAAAATAAATTCTAAAAATTTTATACTAAAATATTTTTTTCAGGGAAAAAGCATTAAAATGAGATTTGTCATTCCAAAGCCTAAAACTTCATGTTCCAGTCAAAGTTTCAAATTAGGTCACAAATGACAGCAATTTATGAGACTGAAGAATAAAAAGTTTAAAAATATTTCTGGTAAGAATCAAACTGTTCCTTCAACTTTCTGGACATTTAAAAGCAAAACTTTTAATATCTGCTATAAAACTCTTCTTCACACTGTCTGGAAAAACTTGAGTATTATTTTTCTAATTATATCCTAAGAAAATGTAGCTGTGTATGATTGTCTTCTCTCCATTCCTTTCTGATTAAAATGTTTTTTGTGAATGTGTTACAGGAACAAGAGACACGATCCTTGCAAATATAAGATTTGGGCTGTGCATTATCACAGTGACTTGGTAGCCCAATTTTAAAGATAAATGTTTTACAAAGCGCCTTAGACAAGCACTAAATGCAGTGAATAATTGTTCACTAATTTCTTTAAAAGCCATTATACCCGAGGGAATAAGTAAGTAAACACGGCTGAATATGGTTGGTGAAAATTTGATTCATTCCCTCCCTGAAGGGATGCAGTTCACATGCAAGGTTTAGTTGGTGTCTCTGAAACTAAGCAAAAAAAAAAAAAAAAAAAAGAGCCTCCTTTGTCTTAGAGGTTTTTTGGTGTTTGTTGTGTGGGGTTTTTTTTTTGGTGTTTGTCATTTGTGTGCTTGGGGTTCTTTTTTTTTTTTTGGGGGGGGGGGGGGGGGAAGAACTGATGGACAATTAATCAGTGCTAATTACACCTATGAACTTTACCATAATTGGCTGTCAAGAGTAAACAGCAGTCAAAAAGGAGAAAGAAGGAAGAAAGTATCTACATAGCAATATAGAATTTCAACCACGCTGAGAGATACTGTACTTGGAGTAACTGAGGACACATGTCTGAGTCCCTGCAGAGTTTGATTCGTGGCTGCTACTGACCAAAAGTTTTATGAAGGATCCAGTTCTGCTGTGGATGCATTGGGATACCCAACTCTTCTACTGAAACTGTCAGTCAAATTCAGTGTAAAAAGAAAGCAAAATTCGAACTGTATAGGCAACTAGATTCTAATATTGTCTTGCCACGTCGTTGAGTTTCCCCTACAAATCCTGAATTGATTTCAATTGTACTGTGATACTAAACATAGGTTTCTTCAGCAATTAACAAGGACATCAAAAATTTAAGCCCGCCTTTATTGTTGCTGTCTATACTTAGGCATTTGTTCCTTGAACCAGTCTGACATGTATGACTACCTTAGCTCTGCTACTTCCACAAGTTTTGACGGTAACTGATATCCAAGGCAATTTAAATTAACATGAGGCCAGAATCTGACAAGATACTGCAGAGTGGCAGAAACCATCTGCATGCTCTTGCTGCAAGAATGTGCTTAAAAGCACCTCCCTCCCTGCACTGCTGAAACACACCTTTCTTTAAAACTCTGATTCCCTTATCTAGACATGTTGCAGCCAGAGGACACCACTTAACAAAGCGTGTTCCATTAAGTTCCTTCTTCGCTGCTGTTGGGAACCGTGAAGACCATTCTCCCTGAAACGCAACCTGCTCATCTCTTGCTGAAGGAGTGTGTCTCTGCAGACTCCTGAACACCTCTGTGCCATTGACTTCTGACTGACATTTCCTCAAATACAATTAAAAAGTTTTAGGGCCACAATCCTGTTGCCTGCTTTACTCTGCTAAAAACTAGAAGCAAGGTCAATTAAATGAAAAAGAAAAACTACTCTGAATTTGCAACAGTGCAGTTGAAAATAACAGGAGGAGTTGCTAAATGTAACCAGTTCTTCTTGAGTCACAGTCAAGATGCTTTGTATTTGACTGTGAAAAAACACAAATTATAAGGCCATACCTTATGTTTTCACATTATAATGTTTTTTTTTACATTATAATACAAACTTAAATGGCCGCTGAAGTAATTTGTAAGAATAGCTACGATGTACAGGACTGGAGTTGGAGACATTAGTGTACTACAGCCTATTACCAAAAAAAAAAAAAAAAGATTGAGAGAAATAGGTCTTCTCAGATCACATTCCAGTTAGTCCTCATTGGCTAAACCAGCAACTTAATAGGTCACTGCAGCTTGCAACACTTGGCGGTTCCCTTGAGACCACCCTGAGTTATTAATTCAGATGACATCCCTGCTTAAAAATCTGGTAACTGAGGAACTGTACAGTGTCATCACTTGGCACCAGAACACACGCAATGAGCAACAGTCTCAAAGCAACAGCATCAATTTTTAAGATAAAGTAGAACTGTGGAAGAGATACACACCTGTGCTTCTTTTTCAAGAGTATTTAAAATTTAATGCTTCTTTCAGCCTCTGACGTAAAATCACAAGCCTCCTTCACCCCACAAGTATCGGTTTAGGACTTACCGTTACTCCAAAGAAGTTGGTTTCATTCATAGCATCCAGAAAAATTTTGCCAAGCTTGTGATTTGTGTAGTTAAAATCTTCAATTTTTTGGTGCTTGTTGGTGGCATTCAGATACTTCATTGCCCGCTGCAGGGTCTTGGCAATCACCCATATTCCATCGTAGGCATAACCGTGAAATTTGCTGGATTGCCCATCCCCACGCTTAGCATTGTATTCCTTTTCATATTGCTGTGGGGTCTGAAGAGAATAAAAACTTCAGTTTTACTTCAATCCTGAACATTTTACAGAGCTGCGTCCAAACCCACCCTTCAAAAAGCACCCTCCATTTCCATGACTAATACAAAAAAGACAACCAAAAACAAAAAGGAAAGAAACTAAAATTTCAAAACGACATGCTGCCTGGCTTACAATACTGATGGTGAGACTGGGAGGGAGATCTAGGAGACAGAGAGACTGAAAAGCAGTTGTTTTGCTTCTCTGCATGAAGGACAACTATTGTATAAAAGGTTTCAGTCCAACCAAAGATACCAGATGCTGGTGAGCCATAATGCTAGAACAGAAAGTCTGTATCCCTGCAAACTAGTGGTCCGGTTACACTTTAAAGAATAATGCAAATCAAATAACCTTTACGTGAGCAACTATTTGCTTCATGTGAAATTACCCGGGTGGCATTTGTCTATGTTTTACAAGTTTACTGTGCTTTTTATTCTGTGCTATCTTATGATGAGTTGCCCTTTTGTAAAGTTGCTCACCCAGCAAGGCACGAATAAAAGGTGAAAATAAGATGAAAAGCAGAAAAATCAGCCATGTTCATTCGGCAGAATTTGTATGAATTTGTTCTGTGATAAAGTCTTATGGGATTTATGGAAATGCAAC
This sequence comes from Hypotaenidia okinawae, assembly GCA_027925045.1. Classification (NCBI taxonomy): domain Eukaryota; kingdom Metazoa; phylum Chordata; class Aves; order Gruiformes; family Rallidae; genus Hypotaenidia; species Hypotaenidia okinawae. Next base: position 97,675,491 of record BSDF01000002.1, on the reverse strand, counting down.
ATATTTAAAACTAGCCCCACCCCTGAGTTTTGAGATGGAAATCACCAATGAAATTGCTGAAATCCTGTTTGCAGGATTAGGTTTAAACAGAAGAGTTTTCTGCTTCTGGTGTTCAACTATTTAAACTGAGGAAGAGGACAGATTTCAAGCAAGAGACTTTACCGCTTCCTTACCGCATAGAGAACTGGAATTGATTTCTAAGTATTTAAAAATTAGAAACCAGGAGAAAGATGGGACTAACAGTAATGACTGTCAGCTCTCTTTGTAGAAGAGCCCTTTAGTTTCACCTCCCTCCTTGGTGCTTTGCTGATGAGACAACTGATGGTACAATAAAATAGTTGGAGGAAAAGTACTAACCCTTCCTGATATGGTCTTTAACATTTTTGAGCTGAGAGGCTCAAAATCCACTCCAATATAACCCTCCATGGCTGCAAGAAGATTTTTGCTGAGACACTGTGAGGAATTAATCCAGGATTCCCACCAAAGGTTTTCATACCACCCTGGAATAATCCACTGATATTTGCTGCCATACATTTCTTCGTCATAAGCCTAGAAAGAAAGAAAAATAGAAAAGTTAATTAACGCTGTAGCAGACATATTGAACATAAAAGAAATTGCTTTCTGGTCATGTTTTTTTACATTATCAATGAAATTATGGTGTAAGTGAAGGACACACAAGTATTTTGAAGAGTTTAGAAGAATTACTTGATAAAGACCCCTTTCTTGAAGAATCCTCTCTTTAAAATTCAGGCCACAAAAAAAGAATTACTAAAATATATTTTGCTCTCAAAGGACCATTATTCAAAACCAGAAAAATAAAATACCAGATTCTAAAACTGGTGGAGACACAGAGGAACACTGGCAAAAGATGCTGCATCTACACAGAAAATTCTCCATAGCACAACTATTACATAAGTGGCAGGAGCACCATGGTATTAACATCCTAATATCATCCTAAAGACCGCATAAATCAGGCTAAGCTTAAACAAGAAAACTTTGATCCTAAGCACCATTTTGGGGATTCAACCTGATGATCTCTTGATGTCCCTTCCAACCCCTACAATTCTGTGATTCTGTGATCAACATAATGTTGCAAATATGAATTACGCGACTGTGCTGAAACAGACCACAGGTAAGCAGCTTCTTCTGAGGAGCATGAAGCAACTGTAAATTGATAAAGCAAGCAATTCTCAGTGATTTTTTTTTCCCTCAGCAAGAAATTCCTTCAGGTGAAATTCTATATTGTTTCAATACTTAAAACAACCCTCTGTACCCCAAGATACTTGTTATCCACTTTCAATACATGGCAGATACATACACCAGGAAACAGAATTACTTTATTAGTCAGGCGTATATGCTGTTGTGCCTAAAAGCTGAGAATTGCTTGCTTTATCAATTCACAATAGATATTCTCTTACATTGTGAAGAGTGTTCTAGGATAAAATTAGCAGATTTTATTTCAGATGTTTCTCTTGCTGTCTTGTAACTAGATATTTTTCTTTTGACATTTCAGTCAGACTCCATTTCAAAACAGCAGGTTTCATGCTTCTTTGGCTCCTAATATAAGCAATACTGAAGGTACAAGACATACTTATAAGATAAAAATACCAATTTTTAGAAATACATGGTGTAACCTTAGAGCTCTTAACTGGAAGACTGCTACAATTTCACAGAAAATTTTACAGAAGGAGGAAATTATGAGAATGCAAACAGGACATATTAGTCATTCAGAACACAACCGTTTTGAAAAGTATCCCAAAGAGCATACCAAAGGCTTATCGAAAAAATAAATACGAATAGAAAGAAAAAGGATGTAAGACAGCCTCCTAGAATACACTCATACCCAAACTAAAATGGGGCTTTAAATCTGTGAAGGTTATTATAAGGGTACCAACTCGGTTCATAAACGCAGTGTTCACAAAGCAGATTTGCTTGGATCCTGGTTACAGAAGTTTTTGTTCAGCCACAGTCAAATTTTATGTATTTGTATATAATGTTGCTTGAAAGTGCCCCTGCCTGAAACACACCATCTTGCATCTCATGTGTTACTTAACCCACAGTCCCCCTAAATTGTCTTTCTCTTGCTGGTCAATTCTACCCTTCTAGAAACACATCCACTTTCCTGCCCCATGGTGACACTGCATCCCAGGTCTGCGTGCAAGGAAAACAGCAATCCCATCCTGCAATACTTCCTGATGTCTGAAAGAGTTTCCACTACACCAGTAGGTCATTCAACAGTTTTCACTGATACAGTGTCTCTTATTTGACAGTTTTCAAATCACTGAGGACACAAACAAACACAAAATAAGACTTTTAGAGAAGAAAAATCTATGGCCTCCCCTGCTCCATACAGAGGAAAGTGTCAAATCCTATGTTACAAGTATTGGTTGTGAACTGCTCTGAAATCAGAGCTGTTGGAAATGTTTTCTTTGCATAAGCACTTGAGCTTGTTTCCTGCATAAACTTTAAGTGTCCTGGGATATGGACCAAAAATGGAAAGTCTCCAAATAGTCATAAATGCCATCCTGGAAACAAGAGATGTTTCCCAACAAGGTTGCACTGAATCTTTCCCATTCCTGCAATCAACCCCTCACTAACACTTTAAGATCTTATTCAAGATGAATGACAGGGCTTGAAAGGTAGCCTGGGGAAGACAGAACAAAATCTGCTCCTCCAAAGCTGAGCACCATGACCATGCAGTCATTTTTCTAGTGACAGCACAGTTGTTAGTGTTCAGGCATTCCGGTGTTTGGGTTCCAGACTTATTTCAAAATAATGGGGTTTGTTGCCATTTCCTCCCTGTTGATCCTGCTAAATGGAGATGATTTTGATGCTTAAAAAGACAAATTTGCTTGAATTATGCAGATCTTTCTTACACTTTTTGAATACACACAGACCAGTTCTTACAGGTTTTAGTTTCAAAGGGTGTCATGGTTTAATCCCAGCCAGCAACTAAGCCCCATACAGGCACTTGCTAACTGTTCCCCGGTAGGATGAGAGAGAAAATTGGAAGAGTAAAAGTGAGAAAATGGATGGGTTGAGATAAAGACAGTTCAATAGGTAAGGCAAAAGCTGCAAATGCACAAACAAAGCTAAGCAAAACAAAGAATTCATTCCCCACTTCCCATGGGCAGGCAGGTGTTCAGCCATCCCCAGGAAAACAGGGCTCCATCACGCCTATTACACATAGTGGCCTCCTCGCAACTCCTTGTGCACTCCCAACCTTCTTGCTGGTGGGGTGGGGTGATAAGCAGCAAACGTTTTGGCTCTGTGTAAGCACTGCTCAGCAGTAATGAAAACACCCCTGTGTTACAAACACTGTTTTCAGCACAAATCCAAATCACAGACCCATTACTAACTACTATGAAGAAAATCAACTCTACTCCATGGTGATTAAGCCTGGCCTTAGTTATTATTAAATGCTTACTAAACGACTCACCTTAAGCTGATGACCTACACATAATAGTTGTCATCTTTAATTGTCTTCAGACAGATAACTGTATCAGTTCAGCATCAGTCTTGATGTGTGCAGGACTACACAACGTTATCTCTATGTCTTAAAGACAATATATTGGGAAAATTCCCACTAACAACCTTTTTTTAAAATAAGTTTTTTCTACAGAATTGAGGTTTTCTTTGGGAGGATGCAATTTTAAATGGGAAAAAAAAAGATGTCTACCCAACACAGTTGACCATTTCCATTTCTGAGGTGTTAACATTTTGAGCAAAATGTCCTAATTCCTATTCCACAAAAAAAATCACATTCATCCCACTGAGATGAAAACATTATAAAGATAAGATTTCCCATACAATTAAAATCGATGTTTTTGACAGTAGTGTTAAATGAATAGCTAAGCTTATTGAAATCAATGTAGGAAACACCTGCTAACATTCATTTTGGTCCTGTCACTTTTTTTGATTTTGCACTGAATTAGCCTATCTTTTATTACATTTTTCTTTCAGTGTGTTCTCTGCATCTTGTCTGTGTGTGTGTTTGGAGGGAGAGGAAATAACCAGCCAAAATGAAAATGAGCAGCTTGTGTCCAAAGAAGGGCAATGAAGCTGGTGACGGATTTAGAGTGGAAGTCCTATGAGGAGTAGCTGGGGCAACTGGGGTTGTTTAGTCTGGAGGAAGCTGAGGGAAGACCTTATCACTCTCTACAGCTACCTGAAAGGGGGTTTCAGTCAGGTGGATGTCATCTCTTCTCCCAAGTAACAAGTGATAGGACAAGAGGAAATGACCTCAAGTTACGCCAGGACATTAGGAAAAATTTCTTCACAGAAAGGGTTGTAAAGCACTGGAACAGGCTGCTTGGGCAAGTGGCTGAGTTACCATCCCTGGATGTATTTAAAAGACACATATATGTGGTGCCTGGGGACATGGGTTAGTGGTGCACTTGGCAGTGCTGAGTTTACAGTTGGACTCAATGATCTTAAAGGTCTTTTCCAAGCAAAATGATTCTGTGATTCTATATAAAATCCAATGGATGTCCTGAGGGAACCTCACAGCATATGACTGTTGAATCCAGACAGAAGACTGAGGCAGACTACAAAGATTTTCCCACCTACATAAATCATTAGCAAATAGTATTCCAGTTACAACCACAATCAGAAAATAATAATAATAATAACCTTGCACTAGTACTATAGCACCTTCCTTTAAGAAACTCAAAGTCTATATCTGGCTTTTGGAGCCACCCAGCAAAATAAAACAAGGAATCACAAGTAAAACCTGTCAGAAGAATCACCTGGGTAAAAGGGTTAAAAAAACTTGAGATGTCTAAATTATTGCAATCTTAGACACATAGTTGTAGGAGTGCATGAGTCAACAAAATATTTTATGACTAATAACGAGCTTACTGACATATTGTAGCACATTAATATATAAATGACCTACTTTGAACTGCCCTCTCCTACATTCAGTCTCTTACTAAAACTCTCATATAAATACATTTATACAAGCCTATATACAAGATCTCTCAGATCCTTCCAGGCTCCAGAAAAATCTACTGTGTTATTTTTGACAAGTAACGTACTTTAGAAGCAGCCATCACTCTTTAGACCGCTCTGAATTACACACATTTCCCATGCTAGTACCAAACCATCCCCCACCTGAACTCCTTCAGGCTAGAGCGGTGCAGACAAGAGAACACCCTGACCCTCCAAGGACTTCTAGGATTTCTTCAGTGGCCTCACATGCACAGAGAGTTCGAAAAGGATTGCAGGGGAAGGCAAAGGGATACTGAGGGCAGTGGCATAATTAAGGTGTAATCTCTTGTCTAATGTTGGGTTGGAAAACAGTTCTGACTCGGACCCCTCCACTGGGAAAACACAGCCCAACCACAAGAGATTTAAGGAGCATCTAGGCTGTGGAAGGACTATCCTTTCTTCCTGGAATGAAAAAATGGGAGATTATCTCTGCAAATCCAATTTAAATACTAGGAAAAAAAGTTCTATATACAAAGACCTATCAAAAATGGAAAAAAGAAAACAGTATTTTCCATTTCTTTTTAGACGCAAACAGATCTTGTTCCTTCTGCATATACTCTACAATCTCCTTTCCAAATTTTGCCAGCAACTGGGACAGCTGCTGAATATGAACCAACCTATGTTTGCAATGTGTGGTACGTAGCACTCAGGTTGTGAACTTCTGCCGTTCCTTTGCTTGCTTCAGCAGGTAACTAAGTGAATACTAAAAAACAACCTCTGAAATTTAGATGTTATCTTTATTACTTTTACATTATATTTACTGTGTTCTTGGCTTGGATTGATCTGGTTATTTAGACTAAGAATTCAATACCAATACAAATTTTAGGCCACTAAAATCTGCCTGTTTGTTAGCAGGTACAATTAAAGATCCACATTTTAATCCTGCTGCTTTCAATGGCAATCACACTGTGCATGTTTTCAGCATATTCATGCACACAAATAGATGGTCAGAAGGGAGAATTTTAGGTATGATGGGCTTACTATATTTCTTTTCATTAAAAAACCCACCATTTTTTACAAGCTAATATTTACTTTAGTGTAAAACACATAAAATGTACAACAGTCAGAAGTAAATGATAACTGTACAATTAGCAACATTTTGAAGAGAAGAAATTATAATGGTTGTTTAATTAGCATGTATAGGAACTGCTTGAATTTCTTATTCTTTCAAAGCTAAACATGCAAAACTACATACATGGAGACATTACTACCAGGGTAAAGCTCTTGGGCAGGATTCAAATCTTGCATTTCTTTATATCAGCTTCTCTACATAAAAGTGTTTGCCTGTATAAGACTTTAAGAGAAATGCTCAAGCTCAATTTGGTATGTAATTCCAGTACAGGAAAGCAGTAAGAACCAGTTAACCATTCAGGCCACGCCTACATTCCACTGAAGTCAAGTACAAAGCATTTGATTGAAAGAGAAGTCAAGTTAAGCATGTGTAAGCTCTCTTTAGGATATAAACCTTGACCGAGGTGAACACCAGGAAGAAATGTTTATGATCAATTTTTTTTTTATTCAAATGTAACCCATTCTTTATTCTGATATGCAATGAAATATATTTACTTACACAGCAGAAAACTTTCACAGCCATTTCCTCATCAAACTGACCAAGGATTATCCGAACGTCATTACCCTGCAGATTCAATAAGATATGTGCCAGTTAAATACAGTCACAGACCTTCCAGAAACCACTTCACTTGACCATTCCAATTGTGTGGAGAGTTAGCACAGATCAGAGCTTCAGACAGGAAAATTAATTCAGAATTATTCCATTTTCTGTAAGTTCAAGAACCTGAAATACTATATGAGAGAGCACCTGAGGTCTTTGAAGAAAATGATTAAGCAAAACCACTAATGAGATTAAACCTATAATGTTTATCTTGTCAAATATTACTATTCAATAGCACTAAAATTTCAAATACTATTTTGATTCCTTGCAAGATTTCTTTTAGAATTTTGCATGATAAAACCAGATGAAAATATATGCTTTTCACGGCCCACATGAACTAATGCTGTAAAGCTGAGAGACTGAAGATTTGAGAGATAAAATGCCTTGATATTATGCCTGCTTTAGTAAATTTTAAAGGTTTTACTCATACATCTCCTGTACAGTCACTATAACACATTGTCAATCCCTCCTCTCCTTCTCCCTCCCACCTCCACACAGCAAAAAAAAAAATAAAAATATCAGTACCCTTTAAGAATCTATAACTGAAGTTAAGAGATCACTTTACTTTCATACTTAGAAATATATTAAGAAAATATTCTGAAATATGCAGGGAAATATTTCCTCTGGAATAGGGCTAGCTCTTTCCTCACGTGAAAAACTGCTGCTAACACCTATAAAACACAGAACAGAGAGCTTTCTGTGACTTAATATTACCTTTCATTTCACACAAAATCTGAGGTCTCAGCAAAAGCTTGAGCAAATCTAATTTTTCATTTTATAAAACACTTGGTTGGAATTACTAATAGCTCTTTTCCTCTCCAAGGAAAAAGTAACAGATGATTCAGTATGAATTTCAGTGGCAAAAACATATCAGTTTTAATTAAATCAATTTATCAAAGATTTTCAGTTTAGGTAATTTCAATGTTTACTTCCTGTTGAACAGAAAATGTTATGATGGACAGTGCAAAAAGATGCTAGAATGCTTCTGCAACTAAATGCATGAAATTAGGCTCACTCTTTGCATGGTTAAAGTTGGAAAGAATGCAGTACACTTTGCTCACTCTGAACCTGCGCACTTGCAGCAAGCCCACTTCTCTTTAATGTTATATTTAGCCACAGTTTGATAAAGTAATGTAAATCTTATTGAAGTGGATTAGGTCCTTTTTTAAACAAATCTAACAAGGTCACATGAAACTAAACAAACAAATTACACAAATTACAACAATGGTATTACCATTTTTGTAAGGACAAAAGACAGACTTAGGAATTATGCAGCAATAATATCTTTTATCCATTATTTCTATTTTTCACATTTAAGAAAATAATTTTAGTCACCTCGGATTTCTGACTGTGAATCATTTGACCTCACTGATCATAAAAATGCAGGTTTAATATTTGAAGAGTAAAAAAGTTTGGTTAAAAAATAAATGACCCAGTAGCTACCTATTAAACTTAAAATTTAATAAATTCTTTTTAATTTTACAACGCAACGAGAACCAAATTAAAAAATTAAAACCAAACCAGAAGATGTGCAGCCTCATACTTTTAGGGCACTGGGGACTGTAGGCAGGGTGTAGAGAGTAACTCTATAGTGCCTGTGCAGCAATGCTGCTCAATGGCTACATGACAACCATCGAACTGAAGACCTAGTGCCGTTGGTAGGGCACTACGCCTTAAGACACTACTTCCACCTGATGATCACATAAACCGGAGTACAGTTCCCTCCATGAATTTTTTACTGTAAAATACTATAAGAACCTTATAGTTGTATAGTTCATCCTATTCCCATCCCCCCCCCCCCCGAAATATCCTATCCCATTTCAATAATCTTACTGTCTTTTGCTAATATCACTGTGCCATTAATTTGGCAATAGCACTCAGAGCTAAGTATTACACACTGAGACGCCTGAACGTGCGGCTTCTTTTGTCTGCAGGCATAGGAGAAAACAAGCACTCAGGAATTCATCTGGAAAAAGTTTTCTACAAAAGGTCTAGCAGAGCCTCCATTCTAATGCTGGCAGTCAATCCTATTTTCAAACGTACTCTACTCGTGTTCAGGCATCCAAGCATACGGGAGTATTTGCTGAAATGTCCAGCTGTCAGCAGATCCCAGTTCTGAGTATATGACCATCTCAATATCTGTCAGGAAGGAATCTTCACTTCCAGCATAAGCTGAAGTTCTGATGCCAGAGGAGGAAATGTGCAGAGTGTGGAAACCACAGCCAAACCAAGTTCTGGAGAATCTGCGACACTCAACCAGAAAGCTTCATGGCTCAAGTTGAAAGATCAGCTGTGGCTCTAGAACATTACAATCCCTAATGTTCTGTCATTTTTGGGATGGATAATCAAACCAAGATGCAATACTACAATGTTCTTTTGCCTAAATTAATACATTTCCATGTTAACACATAAATTACTGGTTTTGAAGCACTCAGTGAAGTAAGGAGGACATTGTCATGTCTGTGTTCACTAAAGGATTTGGATAGTATCCAACCACAGAGTGAAGATCAAAAGAAATATTCTGTTACCACCTATTAAAGAATGAATCCTCCATTTAAAGTAGAATACCATTGAAAACTACAGCAAGAGAAAGTTGAGTTGGGTTTTTTTTTGACAAAACCTTTAAAGTTACAACCTTAATAATGTTCTTTCCAATAGTTTTTTATATGTACTATGCTAAGAAATTAAAGGTTTCTCTGACAGAAAGATGAATCTCCAGTTCTCCCCCATATCGGTCCAGGTGTTAACCCCTCTGAGGAGTGGGAAAAGTCACCATCTACACATGCTCAGTACTGGCCAGAGATGGATCTAAGAAGATAATGCTGAGAGTCTGTAATTAAAGTGACTGGAGGTGAGAGAAAAAAGGGCACGTGGGAAGGAGAGGCAGACCCAAAAGGAATGTGGGTAATGATCACTTACACTTTTTAGGCAAAGATGGGACAGACAGCTGAGGAAGCAGCAGTAGGGTTGAGACCAATATTGAATCAAGGGGATTGGGAGGGAGAATTGGGACTTTTCAGAACTATGGCAAATAGGAAGCTTGACAAAAAAATTAATGCTAAGACAACTGCAATCTCAGAAAGTAGGCCCAGAAGAAAATGGAACAGCAATCTAGAAAAACGTACTCAGAGGGAGATGAGAAACTGGAGAAGCAGAACCACTAGGTAAGCAAGGAACTTCAGACTGGCAGGAAGATCCACAATAAGACAGGGAAGTTGCTGGGTTAAGTGAAGAGTATGGCATCACACGGCCAAGCTAGCAGTGAATATATAGCTGAATATCTCTTCCTTTGTCCAGCTTCATAAAGTTGCATCACAAAGAATATAATACATAGTTCTAGTTGGTTAGTCATGTATGTGAAATCATAAAGGAATCCTCCTGTTTATAACCAAGCAGGTATCAGTGTGACACTATGAGATGCAGTGTTTGGGTTTTCATGGCTTGCAGTCAGAGTGGAAAATTTAGTGTGCAAACATGTAACTAAAGAATTGCATATTAGAACATGTGTAGATGGAACTAATTTCGGAAAGTCTCTACAATGGCTTTTCCTCTACCACACATAACATTTCTGTTCTGTGCAATACATTCTTCACTAAGCCTCTTTGTCTTCAACTCTGCTTTTTGCATCTCCCTCCACATTATTTCCAAATTTGTTCCTAAAGAATTGCAATTAACACAGTAAATAAGCCTAGATCCATTCAGTGCTAGGCTTGGGTCTACTGGTTGTGTTTTGCACAGGGGAAACTGAAGCTTCAAATTCTTGCAACTGGACATGGCTCAAATCCCTTGAATATTTTATCTGGGTGGGCAGTGAAGTCAGCAATGAGGTTTATCAAAGCTGGGTTCATTTCAGTACTCACTGGTCTGGGTACATGACCACCTTACAGTCTCATGCATAATTTTTCTCTCCTTCACTTACTCTATTAACTGAGTATCAACTGGTATGACTTCCTGTCATGAATGTACTATTTCTTTACACCAACCCCCAAGGGACTGATGCAAGTTAACACAGCGTAACTTCTCTTAACCAAAGTCGTCACTCATTGCATCCCAGCAAGTGTCAAGCACTCTTTCTCATAGAGTTGTAAATTGCTTGCATGGAGCTAAAGTGAATTTGACAGAAGAGTTTTTAATTCATGGAGCCAGGCAGGTGATCTATGAGATGATTAAAAACATCCCAGGGGGAAAGCAACTCCCAAAACTTCACTTATATAAAAAGACCAATGTTTAGACCATTTGCCAGATGGTGAGCTGTCATATTTACTCTTCTCAGAGATTAGAGTAGCAATATCAGCATTTAAGCTTTGCCCCTCAATAAAAAACACATATGTTCCCATATGGACTAAGGTTCAAACAAGAAAATGAAGAACATTTACCCACAGTTGTGGTGGACTCACCATAAAAATATGTTTCATAAATGAAGACTATAGAACAGACTCAAAAATGAACCACTCTTTTGCTCCCTCCTTCCTTTCTTACAGGTGAGGATATTATTTACCTACTAAGTATAAAGTGTCCTTGGTACTTGTGGTGGGTTGGCCCTAGCTGGATGTTAAGTGCTCACCAAAGCTGCTCTATCACTCCCCTCCTCAGCTGGACAGAGGACAGAAGATATAATGAGAAAGGTCAAGATAAGGACCGGGAAAGATCATTCACCAATTGCCGCCATGGGCAAAACAGACACCCAGTTGGGGAAAAATAACAATTCAGAGTAGGGTAATGAGAAAATAAAACCAAACATTAAACCACCTTCCTCCCACCCTTCCCTTCTTCCCAGACTTAACCTCACTCCCAGTTTTACCTATCCCAGCAGCACAGGAGGACAAGGAACGGGGGTTGTGGTCAGTTCATCACATGTTGTCTCTGCCTCTCCTTCCTCCTCAGGGGGAGGACTCCTCACACTCTGCCCCCTCTCCAGGGTGGAGTCCCTCCAACAGGAGACAGTCCATGAACTTCTACAACATGAGTCCTTTCTATGGGCCACAGTTTGTGAACTGGTCCCGTGTGGGTCCTTTCCATGGGGCGAAGGCTTTCATGAGCAGACTGCTCCAGCATTGATCCCTCACAAGGTCTCAAGTACTGCCAGTAAACCTGCTCCAGTGTAGACTCACTCCTCTCTCCATGGGGCCACAGCTCCTGCCAGGAGCCTGCTCCGGCATGGGCTTCCCATGGGGTCACAGCCTCCTTGGGCATCCATCTGCTCCGTAGTGGGGTCCTCCCATGGGCTGCAGAGGGAACTCTGCTCCACCATGATCTTCCTTGGCCTGCAGGGGGACAGCTTGCCTCACTATGGTCTTCTCTACAGGCTACGGGGGCACTCTGCTCCTGTACCTGGAACACCTTCTCCTCCTCCTTCACTGACCTCGGTGTCCACAGAGTTGTTTTTCTCAAAACAACTCCCTTCTCCACCTAAAGTTTTCTGGGGTACAGTTGGTTTTTTCCCATCTTAACTATGTTATGCCAGAGGCACTACCACTGTTGCTCAAGGGCTCAAGTCTTGGCCAGCAGCAGGTCCACCCTGGAGTTGGCTGCAATTGGCTGTGTCAGACATGGGGAAAGCTTCTAGCATCTTCTCACAGAAGCCACCCCTGCAGCCCCTCTGCTACCAAAACCTTGCCTTGATCCAACACAGATGAAACCCTGAAGACAGTGAGGATTGAGACATTAAGATGCTCCACTGAGGGATGAAGAACAACTTGTCTCCTCCACTGCCATTTCTAACAGACTCAGATATGAGACACTCTTTAGCCTTTTCAGAGTTTTTGAGTGATGCACATTAAGCTGGAATAGGCAGCTTTTTTTTTTTTCAGCCTGCACAGCTTCCCTTCTGTGATCAGATTTTAATCTGTCTCATTTCTAATGAATAACACCAAAATGTTGTATTACACAGCTTTCCAGAGAAGGATTGCTACAATATCTCATCTGCCAGGAAAAGTCAATGTCTTGGCAGGCTCTTTATGAAATTGAACAGCTCAGATACTCTGTCATATTCTCTACCATGTATCTGACAGTCAAGATGTTATCACTAAATCTACTCAAAGCTGAGTGACTTTGTCAATAGAGGTATCCACATGTTCTTCCCTCTAAGTGTCTGCATATCTACTTGATGACCTACAGTTCAGCTTCTGGCCTTAACTATGGAATCACTGATAGTGAAGGTGAACTAGAGGATGTCAGCTCCCACCACCTTAATATGCTGGAAAACTTGATGTCTTTGACAGTGTGTACATCATTTGCTTAGATTGAGGCCACATCGAAACCTGTTCCTGCCCCAAGAATTTAAAACTTAATTAACTCGACTTTTAGAATGAGAGATCATGTTCATTCAGTACTCAAAACAGCTACTGTATTTGGGAAATCACATGGAAACAGTTTCATTGAACTGCAATTCATATATTGCAATCTTTTGTCCTGCATGCTAGACACAAAAAAGTGTTATTGCTCATACAGTTTGACTCTGCATGCTTCAATTTTTTAAGTATTTATGTTGATGAACAAATGCATATCCTCCAACATCCCTTTTCTCTGAACAGAAAACTGAGTTTTAAAGATATCCTTTACACCTAAATTGACTTTCCAACTGTGATTCAAAGAGGTTGGAGGCAATGTAGTTCAATTTAAGGTAATGTATAAAACATATATTTCTGCAAATCATAACATATACTTCTATTTTATATTGCACAATCATTCATTTCAATAAATTAAACTTTTTTATAAAAAAGGTATTTTATGTCTATTTTGATCCAAATACAATAAGCAGATACCAGCTTAACTAATACTAAGTTTACATCTTGAAGAAAAGAACATGTTCAGAACTTGATGGTGAAGTTATGCCTGACATATTTACCTAAAGATAAATAATCCTGTATTCCTATATGTGCTGAATAAGCGATTGTCTAGATACTTGCTTACTTATTGTAGTAGTAGTTTGTTTTGAAGAGCAAATCAAGACATAATACGTTGCTTGATAGAGTGTCCTGATTTTCCCTATAAGACAAGCTGCATGTTGTTGACATAGAGAAAGGCCAGAATCTCATTGCTGCTCTTAACCTTCAGCCTAAATATGCATGCTTACATGCTTTTTTTTTTTTTAGTTATTACATCACCCACTGGTTTATAGCTCTGCCTTCAGAATTCTTTGTTTTCTTATGCCAGGTGTTAAAGACATTGTCAAAAATGTGGACTTTACTGGTAACATACTGGAGTCTTTTCAACCTCAGGCAGGAAATGCAAACTGGCTTAGACTAAACAGACACAAAAGGCCTCTTATAAACATAGTCTTTACCTGTTTATACTTTAAACATTCAGGTTTGCATCTCTAGACGGTGAGAATAATAAAGCACACTCTTTCTTTAAGGTTTACCACGTTTCAGACCTTCTTCAGTTAGTTTCAGAAGCAGCCTAGTTTTATACAGGTCAGTATACTTGCTTTAGTCTTTTAATACCATTCAGTATATCGTGTTCCTTTAAACCTGTTTTACACATATTTATGTATTTGCAGGATTGTGGCTTTGATCGTCTGTTATACATGCAAGCAATGATTTGGTCTTCATCATTTGAATGCGCTTGTTCTAGCTGTACAATCATTTTTTCATGTTCACATTCAGGTTAAGATTCATGTCTCCAAAGTCTAGTTTATTGTTGGTTGCACAGCATGGTAACACTAAAATATAGTTCTAATTTTATGTGATACCAGCAACCTTATAAATCATTGTAACAGGAAAAGGATGGTGAAGTATCCTGCTATACATTTTCTTATTTTTTATTTCCTGTGATTCATATGAAATAAGTTAGATAATTATAAGTAATTAATCTAAAATGTGTAATGAAGCTAATGAAAAGATGCTCAATGCTTTTGCTACATGATAATTTAACTTAAAAGGGTTCTGGTTCTAAACCTCAAGCGTTTTCACATGTGTATCACCAAGACTGATGTTTTAGGTACAAACATTAAGCTAACACCAACTTTTTTTACTTTGTGCCCCTATCAGGAAATAAAAACATAAAAATATATGCATATTTATTGACTTAAGCAGGACTAAGCCCTCAAAACACCGTTTATTAATGTGGCTAGGGTTGGAACTAGATAGTCTTTGAGGTCCCTTCCAACCCAACCCATTCTATGATTCATATGCAAATTTTGTTTTATTAGCCTGCTTTACAGGGAAAAAAAATCAAATCCATGGTATAATCATTACTTTCTCTTTATTCCCCAAACAGCAGCACATACCTTAAGCTTCTTTACACTTGTGCAAGGATCATTGGAGAAACTTTCAGTATCTGAAATCTCGATGTCTTCACCATACAGGACACCCGTCAGATCATTCCTCACCTGTCAGAAGTTGAGAAAAAAGCAAACTAGTGAACCGACAGTAAGGAAGCAGATGGACTACATATATCACTGTAATGACAAACAATGATCTTGATGATCATTGCACCCATGGTTTGGTTTGGTTGGGTTTTTTTTCCATTTTGCCTAAAATTGGATCAAGACACTGTTCTTTTTACCACCATAATCTACCATCAGCAGGTCTACTACATTAAGAGTTTTACTATGTGTGACAAGAAGTTCACAGAGGGCCCCCACTTTGCATCATGGGGATGGAGAATTCTTCTATATTTCTAGTGCTGTTAAGACCAAAATCTTTCTTGCAGCCAAAGTGATGTCTAAGACTGTATAAAGGGAAAAGACTCATCAAGGAAACTCTTACGCATTCTCAGTTCTGAGGGCTGACTTGAGTCTGTCAGCTGGTCCAAGCATGAATCAGCAGAGCTCAGTTTACTTCTGTTAGGGACTGGCAAAGCTTAAAGGACTTCTCCATGCCCTTCCCCTTTCTTAGAGCATGGATCTCGCTACATGGGCAGCGAGTGGTATGGTTTGTGCAGGGGTGACACAAGCAAACATCTACCAATAGATCTTATCACCTGTGGTGGTTTTTTTCATAGCGGTGAGACTGTTCTCTTTCAGCTGCCTAATAGCACAAAGAAGCCAGAAAATATGCAAGTAATCTGGTTTACAGATTTAGGGTGGGTTTTTTTTTTAATATAACTACTTCAAGGTTTTCTGTCTTACACACTGCTGGTTTTCTCCAGTAACATGACTGCAAAACCAGAATTTCACATTAATAGATGAGCAAACATAATTTTAGCTGGAGATAACACAGTTACAGACTAAAATGAAGACAACAGCACCCCAATTTTAATTTAATAATATTTTTAATACATTCATTGCACCGACTGTCTTTTTTATTTCTTATATCAGAAACAAGAGCAGAAGAGCACGGTGCAAAACATGTATCTCAAACAGAAAATACAATACATGGAAAAGAAATATATGTGATATCAAAGAGGAAAATTTAGAAGTGCACAAGTCATATACTGATACTTTCCAATGACCCTCTTTATGGGTTGTTGGAATTACAGATTTTAAGTCTCCCTCCTAACTCTCATTTTCCTTGGCTTCTTTGAGCAAGAAGCACAGTCCATTCAAAACAGTCTAAAATGATTTGATATGCTGCAACATGGCCAAGTAAAGAAGAGGAAGTGCTCTCTGTCCTTCAGGAGTAGGAACTTCTTCATTTGAACTGAAATAAACATAATCTTTATGTAAAGGGAAGACATTTTATCCATGCAAAAATAAGACCCAGCTAGCGCTAGATTTCCTGTGAGGAAAGTCTGTCACGCTCATGCCTAAGTATGTAGCAAAAGCAAGGGGATGCACTGAGACATGCAAGGTCACAGGTGAGACTTCCAAGCTCTGCTGCCAGCTTTGCTTTCAAGACAAGCTCATCGCATCAGGAATCCTTCAGCCTTTCTTTAATGTATGTTTGTATCATCCCAACCTATGCATAGCAGTGGCTCTGCTGGGTGTATTTCATACTTTTATGGTTTTATTTTTTTTCAGTATGGTGCTTAGCTGTTAGATAGCGGCACAGCTAAGCGGAACGTTAAAGCCATCTTTGTGGTTTCGCAAATTCCTTCATGACAAAGCAGCATAATCTGGTTTTTGTAATGTAGTAATTGCACTAATTGATCCTCAAACAACTTACCACCTTTCTGTTCTTCCCTTTAAGCTGGTTTTGCCAAGTATCTTAGTTGACCAGTGATGTATTCCCTAAACTGGCTGCCTTAATTACTTCTTTCATGGCCTCTGCTTCATCTTACCCCTTTTACCCATGATTTAAAATTTCTAAGACACATTTTTACATTATAACCTTTTACCAAGATGAAAACAAGTGGACATACAGGGGTTTTTTATTAAAAAAAAAATTATTTTACAGAAGCATAGTCAGAATGTTCAGCCCACCAAGATTTGAGTTATATCGTTCATCCTTTTGTAATGTTATAACCAATTTTAAGTGCATTCTGTGACAACGTATTCATTGTCAAAAAATGATCGGCAGTGGCTCCTTTTTCTGCTAGTATACTAGTAAAATGACTGACTGATATTTTAGCAATGCCATTAAGTGCTCTTTATGAGACACGTCTTTTTCAGGACAAAGAAAAATTGCTTTTCTGAAACAAACCATCAGTGATAACAAAAGAAAATAGATCTCTCATCATCCTGGTTTAGGGAATGTCTAAAATCCTTCTACCTAGTATAAAAGTTCACTAAAACTATCCTAAGTTACTTAGAAAAAGTAAACTTTCCCAAAGTTATCAGAACTGCACTTTCCAAAGGCATACAACTTCTCATATGTTTCTACCCCATACAGCCTTATTGTCCTACCTTCTTCTCTAAATTGCAGGTTTGCCTTTCTGATATTGTCCCGATTATTTTTTTTCTGAATCTATTTCTAGTCTTTCTTTTAATCTCAAGAGACTTGATTAACATTACTCAGCTGATTTACCATACACAAGTTAGTCAAATTAGGCCACTATTAACCTGAGAAAAAGATAAAAATCCCACATTAGATCTTACTAAAATGGACTGACACTTACACATAGGTTTCAGTGGAGGACACAAGGCTGACATTTGATAAGACTTCAGACTGACTACTGACTTGCTGTGATTCCTTCTCTTCAGAACTTGTTCATGAACTTTGTAACTGAAGGTATTAAGTTTCATATTTTTCTTTTTCTGAGCAACACTTATATAATTTCAGCCACAGAGAAATTTCCTTGGCACCTCCTGCCCCATCTGTTAGAGCTCCACTACTCTGTGGTTTCAGAGCTCTTAGACTTTTCACTGAACTAGTGATTAACCTCCCAAAAGACACACCTTATTAGATTTGGTGCCAGAGAAGTTGGAAACCTTTTCTCTTCACTGCCACAATCTGATATTGGATGCTTTTCAGATGCATCTGTTGTGGAGATCTTGCCAAAAGAAAGGTGTCTCTTTCCCATTATCACAGCAAGATACTAGGAGCAATTTACAAGGTTTACATTATTTTTCTAGAAGACTTAATAGGTGGCTTTTTTTCCCCTTTCAATGCTATGACCTAGTCTGAAAAATCTTATCTTGTGCCAGGTCTGGGGGTATTTCCACTACATTTTCCAGTCTTTTTTTCCTATTTCCATACCTTTTTGTCACCATCCTCAGGTTCTTTTCTTTCTTTCCAAAGATGCTATATATCCCACAGAACTGAAATTTGTGATTTTCTTCCAACAGAAGTTCTTAATTTCTTTCAAATAAATTTAACTACAGAATCTTCTGATTTGGATCTGCATCCAACATCAGAAGTTGCACAGCCTCACCTCCAATTTCAGTTCTGGCAATTCCTGTGGCAAATGTTGCAATTTTTAATTCAATTTGTGCAACTCAGAATACAAAATGCTGCATGTTTTCTTTTAACAGATGCTTGCAGTCCTGGAAAGACTATCACCACTGGTGATAAGAAGTTTATAGCTCAGCAGTAACTGTTTCATTTCACCACCTCTGTGTAAAAAAAGTTATAAAATGCTATACTTCTGCTTCTTTATTGTGTAGAATAGGATAATTTCAACTGGAGGTGACTGCTGCAGAAAGTTGTAACAAAACTACATTAAGCTCTAGTGGGGATCTGTGGTTCCTCAGTAAATCTTGCACTGACTTTAAAATACAGTAGTATAATTCCACGTGGTTTTAGGCCCTTATTAACATTCATATAAATAGTCCCTTATCCATTCATATAAATTGTATACACCTTAAAGACACCAACATTTCATCTTCCCAAAACAGGGACTACAGACTTGAGCATCCAGAAACCTGGAATTTTTCACAGACAACTGCTTAGAGACGCTAGTCCTTCACTCACAGGAAAAAAGAGTACTTTTACACTGCTCTGTGTACAAAGCTGAATAAAATCTGTATTTCCCCATATTACATATTTAATAGATCTATGTATGGTAACTTACTGGGGTGTAAATATGTTTTCCTAGCAGCAAGCTCCAAACAATGAAAGGTTTACATCAGTTTTCAGGAACAGAAGGATGACCCTTGTGCCTGAGGCAACGGTCAGGATGCAAGAGAGCTGCCTTTTATCCCTCATTCTGCCAGAGCTGCTCTGCAATACAGCTCATATTACCTAAAAAAGATTTGAAATTTCACTACCAAATCTGTCTGTATCCTTTTTGTGCAAAGTGGATGGCAGCAATACTTGCCTACCTCATAGCTGTTCTACCAAATTCAGTGATGTTTGAGAGGTAAACAACAAAGTTCCTGACCCTGCACCTGTGAAGGAAGAAACACAGGGGTTTTGAGGAGCCAGGAAGATGTGTTGCCAAGGAAGAAATTAATTTCTTTAATCTCCAGCAAATTGAGAGAGTAGACAGAATGGGATAGCGGAAAAAAAAATGAAAAAAAAATTAGTCTAGATGGGACCAAATTACAACACTCTTGTGCCTGTATCAGGAAGGATAGAGGCTTAGGTTTAAAGAAAGGAAGTGAATGTTTGGGAGCAGCAGTGGCCAGGTGTTCCCAAAGAAAGGGGGATATGAATGTAATAACAAAGCCACCAGATCAGGGACTACACCAGTCAGCACTCCAGTGAGCGGATCCCGACAAGCTCAGGGAAAAAAAGCCAGTTTCAGCCATGAGGCTAGACCTCCAGGCAAGAACACAGCAATATGGCAGGTCCAGGATAAAGCTGGGAATGTCCATCCGCAAGTCCAGGACAGGATCGCATCTGGTGAGAATAAGCAGGGTCAGCCCTAGACCTGCAATTGCTGAGCAGGTTCATACTGACAAGGTAGGTCTCTGAGGACAAGCCAGGAAATGGGTCCAAACCAACAGGGTCCATCCCAGGCATGTCTGGGTTGAAGAAAGAGAGTAACCAGCACGCCAGGCCCCTGGCGAAGGAGGGACTGAGTGCCGGGCTGTTCAGAAACATGGTCTTGGGTGGGATTAGGGGAGGCTTTGAGGGACAGCCAGGGACAGAAAGGGATTTTGATGTTCTCAGGGCCCTGACACTGACTTTCAGCTGTTGTCATGCTTTATGATCTCCATATGATGATTCTCCACCTACGATCCCTATCGCACAAGGATGTAAAAGCGTATTGATTTTGGTTTAGGTGAGCAGATATTGCTCACTTCAGTGGGATCATTACTCACTAGTACTAAATAGCTAGCATCCATTTGATGACAACATTTCATTTTTCTCATGGCAATTTTATCCCTTTTTCCTAGGAAAACAGAAAAGAACGGCAAAATTCCTGACAAATTGTCGATCTAATGATGATAGTTTGGATTCAGGGGTCTCCACCGATCAACAGTTCAAACTAGGTTTCCGATTATACTTTTCAAGGCACAGTTTGCTCCTTTAATCCTAACTCTGCAAGTTATAAAATAAATTTAATAATTTTTAGATTAATCATACTACTTTGCTTTTAGCAGATATTTCCGATGACCTTTTGGTTCACTAAAGCTGCATGTAAGTACTGCAAGCTAAATCCTTGTTGTTCAGGGCGGCCTAATCCTACCAGATGTTGATCATAAGAGACTCCTAATGAATGAGAACTGGTCAGACCAGATGGATTATACAGTCAGATATTCTACTGAGATTTCCTGCTGCTGAGATTTATACTGTGTAGTTTAAAATGTTGTTCTGTAGGAGTTTCAGCACAGGGATATAAATGTACGTGTATGAAACAAATGCATGAATTATAAGGAAAAAAAATCCTCATTACATGAACAAAACGTAAATCGTCAGTAATTGCAGATTACGGTTTCTGGGATTAGTACAGCTAGAGAGCTCTTACCATATATGATGCATTACAAACACAATTATCCCTATTTTTGTTCCAATGAAACAAACACATTACTCACATTTAGAGGCTTAGAAACACTAAGGGAAACTTACTTTCAGGAAATATTGTATCTGGAGCAGAGAAACTATAATACTACATACTGATATTTTCTATTGCCCTTAGACATAGAAGAAAATTAGGTTATACTTTCACTGATACACACACCACTTGGGATTACAAAAATGAAGGAGGAAGTAGAACCTTATTTTGAGCACAGAGGCAACACAAAACAAAAGATAGAGCATAGATAAACCAAAAGAAACCAGTGAAATATTATTTTAGGTATTAGGAAAGAGACCCACTTACAGGAAAAATTAAGTATATCTTATTGTGTGGAGGAGGAATAGAATCAGAGGTGTTCTGGATTTCTTTTTTGATTCAATAGAAATCTGATTTATTTATTTATTTTTAAAATAAAACCACATATTGTGTGTGGTTTTCAGGGTGAGGGGAAGAGAAGAAGGAACCCTGGAATACTGGGCTTTTTACTTGGGAAAACTGGCAGCACAGGCTTTCAAGAAAAATAAATTTTTTTCATTGAAGTAGGGCTTTAGCACTTAGATCTAACCTGGAAACAAATGCAATCAATCTAGCTGTTGCCTGCAAGAACCATCTGAGTGTTTCAGATTTACTGTTTTCAACTAGAACACTAATAATAATAACCACAACAATAACAGAACAAAAATAAGGTATTATATTGGTTTAATTTTCTTCTTATATAACTACATGTTCCAGTTTAAAAAAATGTCATTTTTCCTCCTTTCTGCCTGGGTTGTCAACGTGGTAAATATGACTTCACATAAAAACCTATGCATGCTTATCACATTTAAACATAAACCTTTATAAAGTCACATATAAAATGCTCTAATTTTTTCCCAAATTCTCTAAAGTAGAAAAATTTCATTCTTATGGGGTTTTTTTTGGTCACAGAAGTTAAAAGCAATCATGAACTGATGTTAAACATAACAGCTGTGGACAAAAAGAATTACTAGAAATACCGGGTTCTTGTGGTAGGAGGGATGTTTATTTCAGATTTTTAAGTTGACTTACAAACAGTTTGAATTAGAAGGTGGCTTCTCTGCACCAAAAACAATAAAATCAATCCATCCTATCAAGAGGTGGTTCACTTGCTATCAGGTATTTGAAGATGCCAACATATCACAGTGAAATAAAAATGTGACCAGGAAAAAGAAACAGGGATCTGCACCATGACAATGGTGCATTAAGTTCCACTTAATCTAATCATGTTAAAGACCTGCACAACAGCAGGACTTTGAGCAGCCTGAAGAAACAAATTCTCTCCAGTAAGACTGGATGCTAAGACAAGTAAACACACAACTTGTGTTTGGAAAAGGCAAGGTTCCATCCTTACAAGAAAAAATGCATCGTGCATTGCAAAGCCAGAAAGGATCCCAAAGATAGTAGGCAAGAACTCAAAGTTAATGGTGTATGCTTTGAGAAATAGCAGGGGTTCACAGGAAGATTTCAGGGGTGTTGAAGGACACAGCTGGAGATGAAAATATACACAAAATATACTCCTGGTTTGTTCAGAGTGAGATAGCCTCTGTAAAACTGAAGGCAATATGATTCTGGTGGCTTCCAGATAAATAGGAGAACCACTCTTCTACAAAGTCATCACACTTGACTCTTAGAGATAGAAGAACAAAAGCAAAGGGTCTGGAGATTGTAATATTATATGACAGTAATTATTATGCCAGGTATTATGGAAACAAATAGAGGCGATATTGAGAATAGATTATTTAACAGTTTGGAAATCAATGGCAGTAGTATAAGTAATTAAGCAAGAAATGAGAAATTGTTATTTTATTATTATGCGTGGAGTGCAATTAGAGCATAGAATGCAAAATACAGAATATATATCTTCTTCTGACAAAATTTCATAAGCTTTAGAGTATGTGTTTAGACAAACAAACACTTACAGAAATAATAAAAAAACCCCAAACTACCTAAAGTATGTAGTACATCTGTTCCACTTTGGTTAATTTGACCTAGATTTGGAAGTAAGGGCAGGACAAGAAAGTCTCATGCTATCACAGAAAAAGAGAATAAATCACAGCTTAGAAAGCTATAATGAATTTCTTTCAAAGCACACGCTATTACACTACCTACAAAACCACTTATTTAGTAATTTTCATGTATTAAATAGACTGTTTACTGAAACAAAAATTAGGGAATCAACATCCAATTACGTGATAACAGGTGAACAACATATAGTATTTTTAATTCTTTCATATGCACATATTTCAAACACATTTATTACTCAGAAAAAGTCCATTTGCTAAACAATTCTGAGAGAATTCATTGAGAAAGTGGGATGATTTTGGCTGAAACAGTTGATTTTCTTCATAGTAACTAGCAATGGGGCCGTGTTTTAGATTTGTGCTGAAACCTGTGTTGATAACACAAGGATGTTTTCATTACTACTGAGCAGCCAAGGTCTTTGCTGCCTCTCATCTCACCCCACTAGTGAGGAGGCTGGGGGTGCCCAGGAAGCTGGGAGTAGAGAAAGTCAGAACAGCTGACCCCAACTGACCAAAGAGATATTCCATACCATATGACATCATGCTTGACATTTAAGGGTCTAGGGGAGGAAGAAAGAAGGGGGGATGTTTGGATTGGTGTTTGCCTTCCCAAGTAATCGTTACACGTGATGGAGACAGCTGAATACCTGCCTGTCTGTGGGAAGTGGGGGATAAATTCCTTTTTCTGCTTTGCTTGAGTGCATGGCATTGCCTTACCTATTAAACTGTCTTCATCTCAATCCATGAGTTTTCAAAGAATCATAGAATCTTTAAGGTTGGAAAAGACCTCCAAGGTCATCAAGTCCAATTGTCAACAAAACACCATCATATCTGCTAAACCACATCCTGGAGTGCCACATCTACATATTTTTTGAACACCTCCAGGGACGGTGACTCTACCACCTCACTAAGCAGCCTGTTCCAATGCCTAACCACCCTTTTGGTGAAGAAATTCTTCCTGATATCCAACCTAAATCTTCCCTGGTGCAACTTAAGGCCATTTCCTCTTTTACGATCACTAGTTACTTTGGAGAAGAAACCAACCTCCACCTGACTACAACCTCCTTTGAGGTAGTTGTAGACAGCAATAAGGTCTCCCCTCTGTCTCTTCTTCTGCAGAGTAAAAAGCCCATTCCCCTCAGTCACTTCTCATAAGACTTATGCTACTGACCCTTTACCAGCTTTCCTCATTGCCCTTCTCTGGACATGCTCTAGCATGCTTCTCCCTTCTACTCTTCTGATTTTCTCGCCAGTACTGCCAGGGAAGTTAGTGGCTGTGCGGGCTGGCCAGGGTTAAAGCGTGACAGGGGGATATTCAAACAAAGCAACAAGAGTTGCAATTAGACATTGTTTAAGAAAATGTTGTAAGTGTCAAAAGAGCTATGATGTACAAATACAAAAGGAAGCATCTCTATGTGAAATCCTCTGTGATTAAGCAGAATGAAAGCAACAGTAACATACAGTCTCTACATCCTTAATGGATGAAATATTTTTTATTCCAGCACTAACTAGGAAAGGTGTTACATGGGTATCGCTAAAGTTAAGATAAATGGGCGCTTCTAAGGAATGAGTCATTTCATCCATAAATAGATGTCTAAAGCGGGTGAGATGAATTGCACCCTGGAAGTGCCTCTCTCTTCTTTCCATTAACCATTAATAGAGCTTAGATGACTCTGAGATATAGACAGTTACAGGCAGCTGAACTGTAGCTAAATCCCTATCTCTAAATGGTTTTCCAGTACCAGTAGCACGCACTGAAACTTAAAAAGTCCAAAGAACCTTTACCTTCATAAAAAGTTCTCAGGACAAGTTGAAAGGAGTGAGCTACTTCCCTACATCCTTTCTTAATCTGACCATCCAACCACTGAGGGAGAAGACATAGGTTCTTCTTCTATTATTTGGCTGGTAGAGCAGGTTTGTACAAATCATAACTTTTGTGAAAAGCTTGGAAGTCTTTATGTATCTGGGATTTTTTTCTTCCAGAATACCAAGGCCAACTTTGAAGTTTTACCATACACTAAAGCTGCTGTAGTAAAACTATAGTTATTTACTAATGGTTTAATTGCATCAGACTCAAGGAACTATGTCAATATTTATGAAAACCTCTGTAGCCAGGAGCAAGTGTTATCAGCTGGAAAGTACAAATACAAGCCTCAGTGGGAAACTAAAAAGGAAGAACCATTCACCTAGTATAAAAAATGGATGGCATGTTGAGGAAGGGGAGATTATAGAAAATATACCTGTAAGAATACAGATAATATGAAACTATTACTATTTCAATAACCCTCCAAAATAGCAAATCGCATTCCTGAAACTTCTAAATGCAGAAAGGTCAGCAATATCAAGCTAATATATAATTCTGTTCCATGCTTGCATTATGGGAATAGTCGTCCTCATTGCAATTCACTGGGGCCTTTGGGCCTTAGGCCTTTTAGAAGTGGAGGGAAAGGTTTGCTTAAAATTCAAGAACAGTTTAATAAAGTGTTTCATTAACTTATTTTCCACACAGCAATGCGCTGCTCCAAACAATTTTGTTTAGGAAAACTTTGTAAAAAAATACAAACCAACAAACAAAACCCTGTGGTTTAAACTTTGTAAGTCTATGTATTTTTTTCTTCCAGGTGAAAAAGGGAAAACAGACATCACTTCAGGGATACAAGATCATCACATAATAATGTTTCAGCAAATTATAATGATAATATCAGTAGACATGAAAATTTTATCATATGAGCCACGCTCTAGCCCCATGTTCTTTCCTTCTGCAGAAAACAGGAGAGGTTACCTTCAATCTATTCTGAGCAAATAAGTTCTGCTACATTACTGAACTAAGTTATAGGCTAACTGCAGTGATACTGCTGAACAGAAACAAGTAATCACAAGATTTCCTTTTTTTTTTCCCCTCTTTTTGTCCCTTGTGTATCATTTACGTTCAAAGAACTTTTTTCACTTGCACTGGTCTATTAAATTGTGCCGTTCTTTTCTGCTTTCTTATGATTGGAGTTTCATACCACATTGTACTGAGGAGTGTAACTTTAATCCATTTGGACACTAAAGTTGGAATAAACTATACTGAAGAGACTGGGCACCAAAATAGCAATGCACTTCTACACATTTTTATGTATGGAAATTTCATACTAATGTTTAACTTTCCAAAATAATTCAAAAACCTTCTGGAGTCTTCAAAGTAAGAAGCCTAACATACTGACTTTCTTGTGTCTTACATTCTCAGAGCCTCACTAATACCATCCTATGATCAATGGGATTATCATCTGAGGAAACAACTGATGCACAAACCCAAATGCCTACCTTCTGCACATTCAAGCCTTGCTGATCTAATAATTCTTTCAAAATGTTTCAGGATCAGCTCTCTGTGACACACACCATCTTTTTCTTTATTCATTTTTTTAATGCAAAAAACACAAAATAATTTCGCAAATATTTATGATGCACAATTTTCTTTTGCATCCTTTTTTTTTTTTTTTGTAAGACCTGGCAAATTAGCAGTAGCTCAGACCTTCTAAGGCAGGAGTGTGATTCTGGCTATAATTATTGGTATCAAAAGTTTGCACTTCACTCACTGTGAAGAACTGAAAAAAATCTCATTCCTTCTCACTTTCAAGCCTACAATCCAGAAGAAGGCTGAAATTCACAGTTTTAGTAGTTGAGTCTTCACAACGGGGACCACATCTTTCCCTTTAGATCTCCTCACACTACTCCATATTTCAAATAACACACTGTCTTACAGGCTAGCGGAAAGGCTACATAACGTAGGATATTTGGGGAAAAAGACCTTCCCCACATGCACAACATTGTTTTATCTACAGAAAGGACTTCTGTAAATTCCATGTGTAAATCCCAAACTGGTGCCCAATATTGTTAACTTAGTTGTTAGAACATTCAGACCTACCTATTTTGCATTACTTTGCACAATGAGCTATAAAGCTTCTCATAAGAAACGCATTTTCATTTGATGCTGCAAGAAGGTTCAAATGGCCAAACACAACTAATACTTTTTCTATTTGGGAAATTCATTACACAGAGCAGTAACCTCTGACAAAGTGTCGCTTCAGGGGACATTGTGTTGTGAACATTCACAGAGCCTCCTACGGTATTCACTCTAGTAAAAATGCTCCCTACATCTTTTGAAGGCATTCTGCAATGAGGACTTAATGCTAGAATTAAAACTTTTGTGGGATGCAGTTGGCCCAGCCTTTAACTTTATGAAAAAGAAATCCCCTAAAAAGTATTTTCATCACTTGCAGAACACTGCTTTAAGTCCTTTATGACTTGACTCTATCAAATAAGCATACACATGATGGAATCTGCTGTCCCACTTGAAGCTATTATACTTCCTTGTAGATGGGTCTTAAATAAAAACATGGACTTATTAAGAAATTTGAGCTGCTTATTAAGTATTTTAATAGTCAGGAAACAGAGTTTACCAGCTAAAGCAGCTGTTCAGGACAGAACAAGAATATGTGGGCAAATAATACAAAATTTACAATGATTTTTAATAAAGAAACAGAATAGGACAATAGATCTTCGACCACTTTTCACAGCTCCAAACACTTCTGTTTCTTAAAGCACTATGTTCATATGTAAGGTTTTCAATGCCAGAGTGAGCAGGCCAGGAAAAAAAAAAGCCCAGAAAACAAGACTCCTAGGATCTATGCCTTCAAGCATAGATCATAGTCTTCAAGCATACTGCAACAGAAAACTTGCCCTAAGTAAGAGCTAAAGATCCAGATACCATGATGACCTGAATAAAGTAAAAGCAACCACTATGATCTGTCCCCTTCCCTTTTCTTTTCTGGGTCAACAGTCCACCCAAGAATACCAGTTGAGGTTTTAAATAAATTAGGGGTGAACCTTCAACACAAGTCTTGCCCATCTCACCTGCAGGTTAAAAATCAAAAGTTTTTTAACTAGTTCAATCATCTATCTAAGGAAGAGATATCAAGAACACTGAAGCACTGATTTCTATGGAAGCTAGCTCTGAAGAAGGATGTAGGAGCCATATGGTGGCTACGCATCATCCATCTTTAACTACTGCTGCTATCAGGTAAGAATGGCAGCAGTCAAATTCTGTCCTACTATTAATCTGCTAAATATTATTCATGTAGGAAACCTCACTTGAGTCTGCCTGTCAGGGAATGCTTCCTGAAGAAATGTCTTGATTTTACTGTTCTGTTTCCAAACCCAAAAGAAGAGAGGCAATCCTAGAAAATGTCAGGAAAGCATGTTAAGTGGAAGCAGATCACGTGCAAAATTAATGATATATAACATTTAGTTAGCATGATAATGCCACCCATTGCCTCAGGAAAAGCATGAAATGGAAAATAAAGCTGGCAAATTCAAGACTAATAAAAGACACCCAGGCAGACGATTTCAACTACTCAAATCTATTTTGAAAATGTGCCATGCATTTGATACAAAATCAAATTGTGCTTTTTCTGGGAAGCCCACAGAGTTTTCCCCCACCCCTTACATGTAGTGGCAAGTTGAAGTTCAAGGCTGCTTAAAGGAGCGAGAAAGTTGCTACAAGTCTGCAACAGAAATATCAGCTGATGTTCAAATGGCACTCGCTGGCATAAGGTGAGCTACAGCGGTTGCTGTCATCTGGGGAGAAGCAAGTTACAGGCTAAACTATTATTTTTGCTTCTAATCTCTCTTTCTCTCTGCCCATCCACTCCCCTAGGAACTGATATATGACACTATCATCTATTACATTGCTGATTCTCCCAAATTCATCATGAGAGACACGAATGTCCTCTGCTAAAGGCTTTAGAGACTACGCAGTTGTGTCAAAAACACCAAAGAACTTGAAAATGTGCATAAGCCCTAACCACATTCTTTTTGTGAAGGAGGCATTTAGATAAGCAAGCTAGTTAATAGCTCAGTGAATGCATGCTAATTAAATTAATCCAGTCAATATATGCTATGCTAACTTTAAATCACATTGACTTTTTGATCTAAGTTAAAGTAAGGTAAATCAAGATAAAGTAATGTTTCTATTAGAGCATTTTCATGCTATTTTCTAGGACTATTAGATAATTAACTATTATTCTAGGGTTTAGTGATTATTACCTGGTCCTCCACATTAAAGAAAATAGATACATTAATTTATTTTTTTGAATATTGAAAAAACCTTGCAGCAACATTTCCTGCAATGGTGTATGACTGTTATTTCACACTTTATTTACTTCAGAATCCTCAGAAGGATGCCATATGGTGGTGATAATTTACTGTACTTGAGCGTCTCACTTTGATTCACATACTTCCTCCATTGAGATTTCAATTGTCAGCTGAAACTGTACTCCAGTTACCTGTGAAATGTCCTTCTATAAAAGACATTTTCCCCTGGCTCTTGCACACATCTTTTTGAACTCGTTAATGCCTTGGTTAATTGCTCTTGCACTTCCATTCCTCCTTTGGCAGACTTCTATGTTCTGCAAGTTTTTCCTTCTAATATACCCTCTTTAAGATTCTGAAATCACAATAATTCTTGCTATGTCTTATAAATAAATTCTGACCATTATTTTATACTATTCTAAACACAATTTGAAGCAGGCATTATGCTGCACCTTGGCATGTTGTCCCCAAGCAGCCTTCCCGTGGTTGTACTCATTCTTACAGCAACGTAGTCAAAAAAACCATGGTGGCATCTTTTAATTTCATTGGCTTCACATTCTCTTTTCCTACAGAGGTATCTTCTAGGGTCACAGTAACACAAACTGTCTGGCTTAAGACAGTAAAGCCAATTTTATCCATGGCTAGAAAAGGACACAAAAATATAAACAGTTTATTGGTAATGACTGAGATGACTTCCTTCATTCGTTATGGAAACCAGAAGGCAAAATCTTCTGCGTTACCTGAGAATTACTTGAAGTGTTTTACCCCACAAATCAAGCAAGCAGTTTCATTCTGTGTCTTTGGGCAACTTGTTGGCAACTTCAGATGGTGAAAATTATATGTCTGCCATGGATTGAGGATCATCTCCTTGACTCTGCGTGCTGACACTTTCTATTGCCGCTGTCCTTTTCAGTCTAACCTTATGGATTGTGGCTAGAATTCACAGAACACCTGGAATCAGACTTTACCCTTCTGTATCCCCACAAGAAGGAGCAACAATCTGGCATGAAAAAATGTTCTGTACCTTCATAAGCACATGTAATGCTTCATTTTAGCTCTCTCGGGGAGGAGAGAATACATGCAGCATCATTAAGGGTTATGCATTTGACTTCACTAGAATTCCCTTAAAAATAACTTCTATCTGTTTCTGAGTTTTATATATATTCCATACCATTTGTCATATGTTTTAATTGATTTAAAAGATAATACTGTGGCCTTTTTTTTTTTAACATTATTATCCTGTGAAATTAATCTCCCTCCTTTAGACAAGAAAAAGACCTAGAAGCAGAGGGAATAATCCCAGTAGCCCATATGAGCAAACTGTTCTGGCAAGAAGCAGCTGGACCGGACTAGGTGTCAGAAGAAAGGCATTTGTTTTGTTTAGATGAACTTCCTTCTTTTATTGAACATTTCTGTTAAAGCTGTGCAGGCATTTCTGAATTTAGAATTGTTGATCTTGTGATCTGAATAATCCTTTAAAGTTCCATTTATTTATTAATTTTAAAAAATTGGAATTAATTTTAGAGACTGTGGTGGATAGTATCTGGAGAAGCTTCTTTCCCTGAAACTGGGGGCACTCCAAAATGCCAGAAGTGTAGGTGGTATGAGAGCTTTTAAGAAACCACCATGATATCTCTACAGCAGACACTTCACCATTTCTACTGACCATTCATTTCTACTGACCATTCACCATTTCTACTGACCATTGGGAAGGAACAACCGTTTCTATCAGTACAGGCTGGGGGATGACCTGCTGGAGAAGAGCTCAGTGGAGAAGGACCTGGGTGTCCTGGTGGATGACAGGTTGGCCATGAGCCAGCAGTGTGCCTCGGTGGCTAAGAGAGCCAATGGGATCCTGGGGTGCATCAGGAGGAGTGTGGCCAGCAGGTCAAGGGAGGTGATCCTCCCGCTCTACTCTGCCCTGGTCAGGCCCCACCTGGAGTATTGTGTCCAGTTCTGGGCTCCCTGGTATAAAAAGGACAGGGATCTCCTGGAGAGAGTCCAAAGAAGGGTTACGAAGATGATTAAGGGCCTGGAGCATCTCCCCTATGAGGAAAGGCTGAGAAGATTGGGACTGTTCAGCCTTGAGAAGAGAAGACTAAGGGGGGACCTAATTAATGTTTATAATTATCTTAAGCAGGGGATGCAGGGGAATCAGCCAGCCCCTTTTCAGTGGTCTGTGGAGACAGGACAAGGGGCAATGGCTGCAAGTTGGAGCACAGGAAGTTCCGCACCAACATGCGGAGAAACTTTTTCCCAGTGAGGGTGACAGAGCCCTGGGACAGGCTGCCCAGGGGGTGGTGGAGTCTCCTTCTCTGGAGATGTTCAAGACCCGTCTGGACGCCTATCTCAGTGAAATGTCCTAGGGAGCTGCTTTGGCAGGGGGTTGGACCCGATGATCTCTCGAGGTCCCTTCCAACCCCTACAATTCTATGATTCTATGATTCATCACTAATTTGCGTGAATAAATGCTTTATGTATCAATCCATTGACAAAGAACCAGATTCTGCTCTACATTATAGGAGCAAACCAAATCAAGGGGAACACTAAAGTTACTACTGATATTTGTGTCTAAAAAGGACTACTAGACAAAGGAGGAGAAGAATCCTTCCCCTTTCTCTCCCTGCCACCTAGGTTACCAGATGATGAGATACTCTTAAGTGTGGTCCTAAAGGAGAAGAGAAATTAAGAAAATAAGAATATAATTTAATGCAGTGCATCTTTTGGATCTCTTATCCTTTCTCCAAACTGTTACACAATAGAGCTTAATAGATTAATTTTCAGCTTTACAGGGGGAAGTGACATGCAAGTGTTTTCACACAGTGTTATGGTTTGAAAAGAACCTACATGGGTCTTTTTCCTAAGACTATTTATCTTAGGGTAAACAATGATATCATGAAGTTGAGCAACTACCCCCTAGAAGCTATATTGGTTTCACAGGCCTATGACTGGAGATGCTCTTCCCCTTCCCTAGGAGATGGATCCTATTGTACCCTGGTAAAGCCGATTTCTCAAAGTGGGTCCCATGGTCTAAGTAGCCAAACCCCTGGCTGTACCACCACTCCTGTAACCATTTATTGATTTGCTAGATTCAACTGGACCTTTCAAAACCCTTCCCTTTGACTAGGAGATCTGATGAAAAAGACACACGGACCCCAAAGTTCCTCATGACTGCATCCAGGGTTAACCCTGTAATCCTTCTTGATACTCCTCAGACTGCTCCTGGCTGTATCAACAGTGTCCACATGAATCAACAGCAGCAGTGAGTGAACTGTAGGAGGCTTGGTAATCTCTTGGTGACTCCTGGTAAGAAGCACACATCTCTAGAGTGTGTCAGGTCAGCAAATGGGTGTCTCCACATCTCTCAGAAGAAAGGCCGCTACTACTATTACCCATCACCTTTTCTAAGTTGCGTTGGTCATTATATGGGGAGCAGGTTGTGCTACCTTATTCAGCTCCAGCACCTCTCCAGATGTGGCGGGTCTTCCTCATCGGTCTGCAGAGCAGTGCAGTGGTTCTGCAAGGGAACCTCAGGCTTTGGGGAACGTCTCTTCCTTCTGCTGGTTGCAAGATTCCATTCTTCTGCATTGTTGGCTTCCCTCCCTTTGAGGGAGAGGGGGAAACAATCCCAATATTTCTTTCTTCAACTCTTCCAACAGTATTTGCCAACAGAAGAACGGACTTCAGTTTGTCCCATATTTCCATGTATTATTTCAGCCATTTTTAACCGCAGCAGGAAGAACAGATGTTCCCCAATGGAAGGTGGCTTTTTATCTTTTACTATTACGCAAGAAACTTAGAAGGTGCTTTTAAACATTTATCATTATGTTTAGTTATGTAATGTACTAGACTATCACATGACTTTAAACTTTACTGAAAAAAATTGTAGAGGTTTGTCTTCATGTTCTGGTCATGATGGCTTCAATCAATAGCTATCAGTAGCTACTGCCTCAAGGCACAACATACACTTTGGGCAAGAATCATCATTAGCAATATTTCAAATAGTCGTCTTAATAATTTTGCTCTTTTTTTTTTGGCTGACTTCCTGTCAGCTTGTCATTGGTTCTGCCCATAATGTGGCTGATGAAGAGTTTGTACTAGCAGTAGAAGTGTCAGCTCTGCAATTTTCTTCTCATTCCCTTGTGCTGGCATTATCAGCATCATCTTCAATCTGCAGTTTCTTTGCAGGAATCTTTTTAAGCCACTTGTCCATTTTGTAGTTTAGTTAAAACTAGATAATATAATCCATAAATCCACTTAACTGGGCACACACAAACTGTAATACATCACAATACACTGAAAGTGAATGACTCAGTGAGGATGCCACTGTCAAGCCCTCCATTTTGAGGAGTACCCACTCTTCCCTCAGGGCATCTCATGAACCCAACGTAACCATCTGACATATGGACTATCTGTATATTAAATATTAGCAAAACTTAATTTTTTCCTTTTTTTTTTTTAGATAAATATAAATGGAAGTTCAACTATTTTCTTCCTACACCTCAACAGATCATCTTGCACAGCCCCTGGCGTACAGATTTCCCCATTTGGAGAGCACTGCTCTATTGGATCCTTGGCCCTACTCATACCTTGGTGGGCACAGTTCAGAGTTTGTCTGTATATATCTGGACTGAAGCATGGATTGAAGGCAACCTGTGCCCACCAGCAAAAAGACATACACTTCAAGACATATGGTTATAAAAAAGACATATGCTTAAAGTACCTAGAGTCCTTATACAGTCCTCTCTCAAGACTAGAGATAGCAAATTTTATCCAGCTTTTCCACTAAAAGCAATGCCAAGAAAATCCTCAAAATTCAGAGGAAAACCATAAGATTGATTTGCAATTTGGAAATAGACTATACAGAAAGAGAGCAAATGAGTTCTAAGATGGATTAAGACAGAACTGAATCACGATGATACAGTCTGTACATGATAAATTACCTACTTAAGGAGATTTTCTAACTCCAATCTCTTTAATCTAGCAGACAAAAATACATAAAATATAGTGGCTGAAAGTTAAAGATGAAATAAGAGATTTTTTTCATGTGTATCACTAGCCACTAGGACAGTGACAAAAAATATGGTACATTTCCCAGCCTTTTGGTGTTCTTGAGCACAAATACATAGGACACAACAGGATTATACATACATGAGTTAGATTCTACAGCATTTTTCTTTAGGAAACCAAGAAAATATCTGGGCTTTGACAATGGAACAACAATTTCACGTTAGAGATATAATTAAGCTTTCATATCTAGAACTTGTTACTGGCAACCACTCTAATCCCCACATCCAAAGTTAATCTTGATTTACTTGCACCTTAGTGTCTACGTTGACAAAATGAGAATAGCCATAGATAACACAATTTCAAGGTTTTTTAACTATTAAAGATCCATGGATGAACACCACTGCTGACTTCCATGTCACTGGCAGGAACCTGAGCACAAAGCAGTAAAATGATGTCTGGCTGGAATAAAGTTATGAAGTCAATGTTCCTCACAGCAGCTTGTGTGGTGCTGTGCTTTGCATTCGTGGCTAAACCAGCCACAGTAATCCATCAGTGATCTGGCTGTCACGCAACAATGCTTGCACAGTGTCAAGGCCTTCTCCTTCCCCACCCCCAGAAGTCAGTAAGCTGGGGGTAGGTAATATGTTGGGAGGGGATAAATGGGGACAGTCAACCAAAACTAACCAAAGGGATATTCTGTACCATGTGACATCATGCTCAGCAATAAAAACTCAGGGACAGATTTTTACATGATATTACACAATGCTGTATGAAGACTGACAGATACACAACAGGCTTTATAAAGAGAAAAAAATTAATGCCAGAAGGAAATGTATCAATTGTTCAGTCTGAACTCCTGCAAAATAGAGGGCTTAGTGCTTTAGTCAGAAAGTGCTGCATCACAACCACGTAATGGAGGCTGACAGAATCTTAGCCCTAATAAACAAAATCTTTTTCAAAAGTCCTTTCTGTCTCAGAGACAGGTGAGAACTTTTTATTGCAGACATATTCTCAGGACCACGCTTGCAATCTCAAGCCCCATCGAGTTTAGCATTTGCTTATCAAGTAAACATATTTAGCTTTCTTTTTTTCACACATAAAAGTTTGCAGACAGCCCTAAATACGGCTCAGAATGTTCTTCTCCCTTGCACTGCTGACTGAAATTCAAACTTCCATGCTGTGCACATCTGAAAATACTTGCATTATTTTTCCTTTCCCGTCTTTCATTCTTGCATTTAATTTTACAGGAAAGAGGTCTTTCCTACTGATAACTGAAAATGTATGTGCATTTAGTAGTAGTCTACAGTTTCATTTTAAATTGATATAGAATTTCTGCCACTGCATCAAAGAATCTACGAGTCTTGCTTAAGGTTACTTGGATTTGTCATAAATGTAAATCACTTAATGAATTATCACTGACGACTAAACATGCATTCAGCAGAAGTGATGTTTCCTTAAGAGAAATAAAAATGAATCCATTTAAGTGTATTTAACCCTTGACTTCTTACAGAAATACATAAAGCCAGTATTCAGATCCCAGTTATGTTCCTTATTTCTATCAGAGCTGCCTGGCTTCTTTAATTACTGCCACTAAACTCCAAACACTGAGAATAGCTGTCACAACACAGCAACCCTCTACTGTATTTTTTGGTAAGGGACTATAAACAAGGGAGGTTAGAGGAAGTGCTAAGAGGCTAGCATCTGGAAAAGACATTAAATGTTGATGCTCATGTCCTGTTGTGCTCAGAAGTAATAGAACTGGTGAGTTATCTGCTTGTTCCTGAAGGAGAATGGGGTGTTTATCTTCCCCCCTTACTCCCAAGGCATGTGATAACCCAGATCCTTCAGAAGGTTCCGAGTGTATGGAACTGCACTGCTTCACTGTCAGCTTTATGGCAGATTTCTCCCTGGACTACTCCTTGGTTGGAATAAAATCAGAATTAAGTGTTGCTTTTCCTGCAAGGTATAACACTGTATATGCATGGAAAATATTCCTTGAGTTGATAAGAGATGGCTTTGTCCATTTCCTTATGCTGACTGAGTGGTAGCAAACTCACATCACAGTGTCACCTCTCCTCTGATGCTGCCAAACTCTCAGCCAAACTGTCACCACTCCTGTAGAAGAGATCTACGTGTCCAGGCTGCTCCTTCACAACAGAGGGCAGCCCAATCCTACTCATTCTTTGCCTGTGTTTCCTGTAAATCTTGCATCCAGCCACCACAGCACACCACCCATGTTAATTCTGACACTCTGTCTCAGTGAATCCAGTGTTGGAA
Organism: Hypotaenidia okinawae; assembly: GCA_027925045.1. NCBI lineage: Eukaryota > Metazoa > Chordata > Aves > Gruiformes > Rallidae > Hypotaenidia > Hypotaenidia okinawae. The sequence continues at coordinate 97,639,143 of BSDF01000002.1, read as the reverse complement.
TCCGGTGGCTGCTCATGCAGCTCATGTTCCTCCTTGTTTCCCATGCTGTATGCATCTGTGTACATTTGAGGCAGGTGTCCCTTCACCCTGCTTTACTGCTCCTGAAGTCTCTCTTGTTGCCATCCCCCTGCATCCCGTCCTTTTGACCCCTGCCTACCACTAGCTCACTCAACCATGACTCATAATCTCCCTCCACTGTAGTTCCTAGTTTAAACTAGCCGACAGAAAGCAGTAGGTATCTGGACAGTATTATTGTTGGGGGAAGGGTATTTTTTTTATTGAGAAACCTCAAGGTAAGAGGTGCTGTCATGGTTTAGCTCCAGCCAGCAGCTGAGCACCACTCAGCAGCTGGCTCACTGCCCCTGGGCAAGATGGGGAAGAGAATGGGGAGGGAGACAAAGGCAAACCTCGTGAGCTGGCATAAGGACAGTTTACTGAGACTGCAAAAGGAGGGGGAAACAACAGAATATACAAAGTGGTGACACACAATGCATTTTCTCACCAAAAAGCATAGAACTCAGACTGCATGCTTGAGACCTGTCACAAAATCAGATTGCTCCCGAGCTTCAAGCCCTGGAGCCACACTGTCCCTCCTCAACTAGTGTCCCTTCATATTGAGCATGACATCATATAGTGTGCAATACCCCCTGTGGTTGGTTTGGGTCACCTGTCCTGGCTGTGTCCCATCCCAGCTTCTGGTGAAAATCAACTCTATCCCTGCTGAACCCAGAACAGGTGCCCACAAGCTATTAAGGAATCCCAAATTATTATCTTAGGCCTGACATCTCTGTTTAGGTGTCTGACATGGCACAAAATGAATCTCATACAGAGAGCGATTCCTGTGAGCGACGGGTGCATTCTGGCCCTGAGTTGTTTGTTATGCTGTCAGGTTCTTAGCTCATCATGAAAGCTGAAGCTTTACATGGGTCACATACCTTTAGTACAGTGAATATTTAACAGGACTGTGGGTATTTAAGAGGACCAAGTCTGAATCTGTTCTTCTTTCTTATAAAGAAAAGTTCTGTTTTACCAAGCCTATTCAGAACCAATCTTTACCTAGTATTCTAGTTAAAAAGTTGCCTGAGTATTGGTCAGCAATATACAGGAATCCTGCCTAAGAAGAAAGGTAAATTTAAGAAATCAATGGCAAATACTTTATGTGGAAAAAAACTAAGCAAAGAAGCAATGCGAAGAATTTTAAGGACACAGAGTTTAAGCTAAACAAGGCAGGCAGATTGGGGGGCATTTCTTTAGTATGTATTTGCAAAGCTGCAGAAAGGAAAAGGAATTCCAAGAGAAGAGAAAAGCTGAAAACAACTAGTCTCCAGGTGAAAGAGTGTTGAAAAATTCTTGCTTTTTGCCTTCGACAAGCATTTGTCCTAACCTGTCTAATATTCATATAAACAAAATCATCCATGAAACTGGAATTGATGGAATCCATCACAGAAACCTTCATAGTAAATACCATGGCTTTTCATTTCAGCAAGCTGGATGAGCAAAGCAAAGATGGTCTGAGGACAGACCTCAGGACCAATTGCAGAAGACTGACAAAGGTAACACAGAGCATTTGTCTGTTCCACCAGTGCAAGAGCAAACAGTTTTGCAGTCATTGGACCTGACAGAGGCAAAAAAAAATGGTATTTTTACTAGGCTGCAGGCAAATTAGTTTGCTAGTACATCAGGACATCATACAAGCTGAAATTAAACAAATAAAGCTAAAGTGAGGAAAACAACTGGAAAGCAAAAGAAGAGCTGAAGGCTACAGAGTATACTGCAGCCTATCATAATCAAAAGATAATTCAGATATTTCCCTCTTCTCCTTCTCCAGGGCATACCATTTCAGTGTGAAGCAGACAGCCCAACAATCTCCAGTATTACAAGGAACATAATTTTTCAGTATAGTCAAAGAAATATATCAGAGCTGGGAACTTCACAAGCAACACACGGCATGAGCACAGCAATTTGGATCAGTGCTAGCCTAGGGGGTCTCTGAACTCATGAATTCTTACTGTGATTATCAAGACTGGATACAAAACAATATAGTAAAAATGCAGATTTATAGAATTTTTTCAAAGCATTTTCAAACAGATTTTCCTCCCTAATACCTTCCTGTTAGTGATTTTAATGATGATATAAATTGCTGGTTTACAGTCTTAGAGAGAGAAGACATCTTGAAAAAGACATGTCAACACCTTAGTGAAGCTAGGCAATGTTGTAAATGGCTTTGAGGAAATGAAAGGACACACTTTTCACTGATAAAGGTGCTGCCACTGGATCCTGCAACACAGAATCACTGTAGATAGATGAAGGATACAGTAAGACCATACCTGTAGCACATGCAACCTCAACAGAGAGCAGAATCACAGAAGGGAAGGTTACAAGCTGGAGGCGTGACAAGATTCAGAGGAGTTCAGCACAAATCAAGGGGGGAAAGTGAGCCAAGTAAGACCAAAAAAATTCCTGCTTCCTTCTCAATGACAGAAAACAAGTCTTACGGCACCCTGTGCTTGAAGGCAAGAGGAACTGTGGAGGAGTATGGTTCTAAATTGAATAGTAGGTTTGCTTTATGAATGGATTTTCACTTCTGCAAGATGTCACAGTTTCAGCAATCACCATGCAAACCACCACTCCAGATAACTGCAAAGCTACAGCCTCCTCCTTCTCACACACACAAGTAATGTGTTTTTCTAAATACTCTTGTATACTTCCTTATTTGGAAAGGTAACTGCATCCTAGGGTATGCAAATGAGATGGCCTAACAGCCTCCCCCAGTCACAATCACAGAAATCGTTAGGTGGGAAGGGACCTCTGAAAAGTCATCTAGTCCAACCTCCCTGCAGTAAGCAGGGACACCTTTAACTAGAGCAGGTTGCTCAGAGCTTCATCAAGCCTGACCCTGAATGTCTCCAGGGATGGGGCCTCTACCACCTCTCTAGGAGGTCTGTTTCAGGAAAGAATTTCTTCCTAATATCTACCTGCCCTCACAGGGAAGAATTTCTTCCTAATAACTACTCTCCTTTAGTTTAAGCCCATTGCCCCTTGTCCTGTTGCTATATGCCCTTACAAACAGCCCCTCCAATGCTTTCCTGTAGGCACCTTTCAGGTACTGGTAGGCCACTATAAGGTCTCCTCCAAGCCTTCTCTTCTCAAGGATGAAGAACCCCAACTCGCTTAGCCTGAAACACCAGGTATCAGTCCTTGATACCTGTGTTCTGTCTGGCAAGTTGCATTTGATCACAGAGTATTAAGGGAGTTTTGGCCTGCCCATTAGGACGTACAATATGCCATGTATTGTCTTGTCTCTCATGGTGCAGTTATAGCTTCCCTCAGCAACCCCTATTTAGACTGGGAATACAAAACATGTCAGAACAAATCTCCGCTATGTCTATATGCTGCAAACAAAGGCACAGTAAAGATGCTCCTGCTCATGTCACATTACTTGCTGTGCACATCTATGGAACAACTAGAACAGTCTCTGCAGGAGAAAGACCAACATCTGCTTATTTCTTGTCATTCACACAACTGGAAGCTCACTGGTCATATACAGGCTGAACCTTAAAAAAATGTTTTGTAAGTGAAGTGTTCTCTACAACACTATCTGTTCTCTAATCCTCCTCCCTTTAGTACACGTGCAATTTGCAGAAAGAAGTACAGGAATTCACCACCCACCTTCCTCCCTCAGAGCAGTGCAGAGCAAATACAAGCATTTCTTGCTATGCATCTGTTTAAGAGTATCTGGACACATTCCTTGTTTTCCACCTACATTGTACCCTTCTGGAATGGGCTGTGCTCCCATTTATTACAGTAGCTAAAGTACGTGGAGTTACTGCCAGAAAAGGATGCAGATGTCTGCCGCTCTGATGATTAGGACTTCGTCCTGGTAGTGGGCTGACATGAGTTTGAATTCCTTTCAGGGGAATTCAAAGAGAAGGGAAAAGAAAATTTCCACTTCCTTGGTGTGTTCTTGAAAGGAAAGCTGAGGCAAAAATATAATCACCTGCAGAAGTAGCTTTCTGAATAGAAAGATCTGACCTCCATCCAGCCTTCGAAGTATAGGTTGTAGATCTCTGGGTCCAGAAAAAGATTCAAGGGATGTGAATCCTGAATGTAGAGAAACGCATCTCTATAGCCTCAGAGGAAGGCTCTAACTGCCTGGGAAGTGGCAGAATTTATAATACATGGAAACCTCCAGGCTGACTCTTGGCTACCTTTGCTAGTTCCTCAGTCTGTGTGGAGTCATCTCTGAGTCTAATTTTGGGGATGTATCCAAAACCTATTTATCCACTATTTCATTAATTGTATAAGGAGGAAGAACAACTAAATGCCACAGGTCTTGGAGCTAGGGACCAGGAACCTAAACACAGGCCTAGCTTTATGAGACTCCTTATAGCTTCCTCTATTATCAAAGCAATTGTGAAGAGCTCTGGAGGACATCGAGACAGCCACTGCAATAACACTACTAGTGAATTTAACTCCTATTTAACATGAAGCAATTTAGGTTTTGACATTTACAGAAAGGGTTGTCTCAAGTTCTCTTTAGCTATATTGACTGCAGTTAACGTTTAGAAATGTGTATGATGGAAGCACTCATGCATTCATTCAGCTAGGGAATAGTTATACGATGTCCAAGTAGCTTGTCTGACCCAGACTAAAAAGGATGCATCTAGTAAAAATTGTTCATAATAATCTTATAACATCTTCAAGTGTATCTTAAATATCATAACAGTATGATTATTATTATAACATTTCCAATAATCATTAGAGTTTGATTAATTCTGTATTGTCTAGCAAAAAGAAAAAAACATTTTCATTAAGTAAGTTCTCCACAAAGTGATGAAATGCTGATTAAAACAAATTTTAAATCTTCACTCGCAAAAGGAGCTCATGGTTACAGTCCTGTTTGATTAGATCTAGGAAAGAATGTGAAAAGGAGATTCTGGATAAGAACCCAGTGTATCTAAAATCCACAAGAACTCATCACTGAAGGGACTGTCTGGGACAACCAAACAGTTGATATATAGACTGAAAAAATCCACACATGGGAAGTCCCTTCATATGCTGTAGGCTGTAAAAAACTTTCCAGAACCAAAATCTGTACCTGTAATAAAATATTAAAGACCACAGCTATAATGTTCCAAAGGAAGAGAGCTTAAAAGGGAGAGAATTTGAAAGCATCACTATTATCCTGCTATCCTGTAATAGCTGGGATCTGTTAAATTCAAATCCTGGAAATTCTAGGAAGCTTACCACAGGTAAAGCCTACCCCATGCAAAGTTCTACACTTTATTTTCTGATTCCTATTAACAAGATCATACAGACCATTCTTTACGATGATCTGTTTCTTCATGTTATTGGGTTTTCTTTATCCCCTGTGTCATCTACAACTTTCACAAGTTTATACTTTGTTCTCCTCAAAGTAATGAACTAACATATTGAAAAGAGTTGGTCCCTGGGCTATTCCTTTTAAAAAAAGAAAAGATACTGTCATCTTCTCTACCCTGAGAAATATCTTTATAATACTATTTGCTGCAGTCTTCCCACTGGCTGTGTTCCTGAACTGCCCTAGAACCCCCTGTACCCATCCTACCATCACTGTTCCACCCAGCTCCTGCAGGGCACTGCACCAGCCAACTTAGAGGACAACTAAACATTGCAATTAACTGTAGTTATTCTAATAAATCAATTATCTTACTGTCTCTGTCATAATCTTTCTTTGCTAAAAAATTATGCTGTGATTTCTCTTTTCTGTCCTCTGCTTCCCTGTTTATTCTTTCCTCAAAGACATTTCTATTCCTGCATCTATGCAGCAATGTCTAGGGTCTGCTTTTAGACTCTCTGGGGACAAGGTCCAGGATCATCAGGTCTATGTTTCTGCTTTTCCCCACTTCTTATATCATAATCCTATGACCTCCTCATATTCTCATGACATCTAAATATTTAGCAGGACCCAGAAGAGCCACGCTAAATCTAGTATGGCAGTGCTGTACACAATCTCTACAGGTCCCACTGTAACTTTAACAACAACATATTTTTGCAAAGACCAAAGAAAATTCATCACAGAAAAACTCTTTCCTAGCAAGAAAAAATGCCTAGTATGCTGTGTGCCCCACTCTCTCTCTTGGAGGTGAACAAATTTCTCAAAGCCAAAAAATAAAGTATTCACACTGGCTTTTACACATGCACCATACAACATCTTCCCTCTGTACTTTGAGCAATGTCCAGTAAGTTTCCATGAACAGAAAAGTTCCCCCTTTCCCAAAGGACATGAGAACTGCAAGAAAAGTAATAACCACAGAGCCTGAGTCACCCTGCCAGTGGAAGATCAGCTTTGGACAGAAGAGCTGATTCATGACATGTGGAATGGCTGCTAAGATCAGGTGCAACAGAGAAGGAAGAAACTTGTGGGGGAAAAGAGGACTGCCCCTTTCATCATCAGCCTTTAGTTAAAGAGGAGTAAAGAAAACATGAAACTGCACTGGAAGTCATACTATATGCAGATCAATCTGCCTGCTCCAGACAAACAAATAAAGACCAGCCAGATGTTAACAGCTTAGGTTCTTATTTGTCTAGGACACTGCCTGTCTGAGCCATAGGCTACAGAATGGTCCACATCACTGATTCGCTCAAGATCCTCAGTGAAACACTACAGCAAAGATAATCAGACAGTGAACAGCATTGTACTAATGACAGGGCAAATAAATATTTTGGGGATGACTGAGAGCATGTGAAAAAAATCTTAGAAGTAGTGTTAATCCTCATATTGGACTCTTTCTTCCTTTCCTAGAGAGTAAACTAGCAACACAAAGAGAAGGCAGAATAATGACTGTCTGCCACTACGTATATTCTCCTACATTTCTAGATTTGAAGTCCAAGAGGGATGACTGAAATGTCTTTTCTTAAAGCCTTTTCTCTCGCCCTGCAAACGTTCCACTCTCCTCACAGGGCAAGTGAGGTCCTACAACCTGCTGAAACTCAAACCTTGTCATCACAGACCCTTCTAAAAGCACAAACAAAGACAGAAAAGATGGTATAAATTTGGGTTGAACACAACCAGAATAGTACAGGAAAAGATTAGTTTAAAAGAAAAATCCCAGTAAATGAATGTATCCATGAACAGACAATAGCCCTGAACAAAACACACAAGAACACTTAAAAATTACTCTCATATCCTGAGCTAATTCTTGCTTTAATAATTCATAATGAAAGTGACAAGAGATGGACATTTTTTTAATCAAACTTAAGTAACAGCCCCAGTCCTGCACGTGCTAACTTCAAGCAGTTTAACAGCTGCTCAACTCCAATATTTGCAGATTACCTTTCATAGGGAATGGATTCTGTTAAATTTCCGCACTCTTCCGGGAACATTCATCACTCCAAAAGACATTCCATGACTTTTCCAGAAATTTATTTTAACCTCTTACCAATCAAGACCCTGAATTTTGATCAATTGTTTCGAAAATGATTATTTCGGTGAAATGATCTGATTTGGACAATATCACATATTCATACTACTCATCTTCCTCATGTGCACAACTGTGCCCACTTTTAAATTTTATCGCTGCACCATCGATTTTAATTTGAAAATATCCTGCAATTGCCTGATGAATGGAAGATAATTAGATACCCAATCAAAACTATTGTGTGTGGGGAATGCTTGCAAGTTAAATCACTGTTTAGAATCAAATTTCATCCTTGTATTATCATTTTCTAAAAAACAAGAACCAAAGCATAGCAAAACCCAAAACAGAACTAGGACAATGCTGTGGTATAAGCAATAACATTTCAATGTGCAATGCTAACATCTGTTACAACTAGCATTGTCTTGGAACATTTTTTCAATATAATCTAAATGGGAATTTTTTTCTTTGAGTCTGGATTAGTCTGGGTTTCAGATAAAGTGATTTTTAGATCAGATCAATTAGGAAACTTAACTGTATGGAGTTTCTCAGCCACAAGGTATTAGGAGGTTTAGAAGGTACTCATCATTACACTCTTTTATCCTGTGTAGCACATACCAGCCTATCAAGCACGCACAATATGAGGCTTAAACATGAAGGAAGGGTGAGTCGTTCTCTAAAAAATTCTTAGGTTTCATTTGGTTTTGTTCAAGACACCTGAAGTTTGACAAAGACTCATTCAGTTCATGAGAACCTTGGGGGCTCTTAGGGTAGTAGCAGAGTGTGAATCAGTACAAGATGACACAACCAGATAATACCACTGAAGAGATCTATTTCACATAGGTGGTGTTCTAACCTCTTTTGGTTTGGGAAGCTGAAATTAAAAAAAAAAGTATTAGGGAACAGAAAAAAAAAAATTCCTAGCATGACATTTGCACAAAAGGCCAACAGACACTTCTGCACACCCTTCAGAAAATTCCAGCAAGTGAATACCTATATGTAATATACCTAAATATCTTCCTTTCAGATTCTGAAGCTTCTTACAGAAAGAAATATCTCTTTCATTTTAAACTACTGCAGTGATTCTTCCCCCATAAACCACTTACATACCAGTGAAGGTATAGTTTCCCATTTATATGAAAAGTATCCTGTGATATTAGTAGAGGTCACTTTCAGAGGCTGCCCTTTGGTGAGGACCTTAATGTATCAACTTGAGTTACAGGAACAAATTACAAGACAGCACAGGGGCTCATTGTTCCTTGCAAGCTCAGAACTCAAAGTAAGTTTTTCCTAAGATTTTGCTGTAGAAATCAGGCAAGAAGTGGGAGTAGGGCGATATGAAGGAATCTCTCAGGAACACATGTGCCTGTACTTCTGTTTTACAAGGCAAATTAAAAACCAGGAGGAGGACAGAATCTCCGTTTCTGTTTAGTGAACTCACTGCAACTCTAACTGGGAAGAGAAGTTCAGGGCTTCCTGAGACCAGGAACCTAAAATGCATTGCAAAGAAAAAAGCCAAGCAAACAAGCAAAACCTCATTTCTTCCAAGTTACTACCAATCAGCTTTATAAATACTATAGAGTATCAAAGCAGAAGCTACCTCTTTATTTTGTCCTGACTATAGCAACCAGTGTTAGTATAAGATTGCTTCTTCCCCCAAAAACAGTTAAGCGCATGGAGATGGGAGAAACTCCTGGGTGGAACCAGGGAAGAAAAAACAAAGCAGAGAGAATCTTTTCATTTCCTCTAGGGACAAAAATATAAACCAGTAAAAGGAATCTGAAAGGCTTTGTGGAAAGAATGAAATTATGCCAAAAACAAACAAAAAAGATGTACAGAATACAGGAGGAAGACAAGACTACTTGTGAAAAAATAAGAAGCATTAGAAAGAGATAGTTTGGAAAGTTCTACAGTTAAACGATGACATTTATAATGTTTTCTTGCTCTCGTTCTCTCCATGCCTTTCCCCATATTTTTCTTTAACTGCTTTCTGTGGCTCACATCTCTTATCTTCTGCCTCTCTTTGCAACTTTTTTGCTCTCAAAGTTGAAGGTACATGGCTCCTTCTAGGATTAAATCACGGGGTACTATTCAGAAATTTCAACTCAAACATTGATGTTATCTGGTAAATTTGATGCTTCCAAGGTCATTCTTGAAAAAAAGGTAGTATTTTTCTTGTTCCCCTAAAACCTCTTAGCAACCGGGAAGGAGAGTGGTAATTTCTGTTCTGTCTTTCCTTAGAAGCCAAGCCTGAGAAGTCAGAGTGTAACCATGCCTTGAAGTCTGCACAATGTATACCTACTCCCATCAAAAATTGATGTCTCAAGCTTGTTTCCTGGCTGAAATTTGAACGGTCACAAGATACTTCTTTTTCCATGTCTAACCCATCCCAGCCCCTAAAATAACTCTCTCACTGCATCTGCTTATCCAGTGAATTCTTATCAGAACTGGCCACTAACACAGAGCCTAGTTTGTAGACTCCAAAGGGATGGAGCAAGGTTACAATAACTTCTGGATTACTAAGGCTTCTATTCTACTTTCTCTACAGCTGTAGACAAGTACTACTTTGTTTTACTAGCTTCTTTTCTTTGGAACAATTTTCTTTTTCTCCAGTATTGTGTTTTCTGGAATGAGAACTCAAATTTATAAATATCAAATGTTTCAATTTATGTAAAATGGACCCTGAACACCTCCTGGGTTTTGAAGTAGATGTCAGTGTACAAAACGCAGCACAACCTTACAAGATACTAAGCATGTTAACCATGGCAGCCAAGAGTGCCATTTTGTCCACTTATAAGGGTTGTTTCTCTTTAGTACTTGTCACCAATGTATTTTTTAGGTTATTAAGCTCAATGAAGACTGTGACAGAGTCACAAGAGGAGATATTTTGTCTTTTATTTTTCATATTGTTAAGCTATCTCATTAGCCTACTGCACACTTTTCATTTCTTCTTTTTGAAATGCCACCTACACCAATAAAATTACATTAGGAGTTCTCACTGTTTCTAGGAATAAGCAGACAAATCACATAAGGGGATGACTGTTAAGAAGTACAGAAAAACAGAGAGTCGCTTGAGACGGTCAGAATTTAACTTGTTTTCAAAACAATCCCAGACACACTACTCAGTGGGAGAGAAATATATATTATAAAATATTTAGAGATATCATGAATATGCCACCAAATGTGACGTTCAAATGCAGTTTCACTGAATTTTAACATGACAGGGGAGGAAAAAGAAACAATTGAAGCCAGTCTAGAGGATGTGTCCTACCACGAAACAAGGAAGCCAAAATCCCTCCTGGTGTCCATGTGCAGTAAAGTGCCCATTCAGTTTGAAATGTACTATGAACCAGACAATGTGTATAAATAAAACGAGAAATACACAGAGAGTAGCAATAGAATACTGAATTAAGCAAACTAGAATTACTGGCTAGCAAATACATCTTTACCTGAAAAACAGTACATCATTACACATTTTTCTGTTTCATGGTCATACTCCAAAGCCTATACAAGTTCTACAATACTGATGGCTGCCAACAGCTTTCAGTTATGAATAATTAAGGGTGAAATCATTCTTATGACTCTTTCCACTGAAACATGAAACAGAGCAACAGTAGACCACAGGAATATCATTCGGTTTGCCTAATTTGAAGTTCAATTTCAGCCAGGTAGGGCTAGACAGGAGCAAAGTTGGAGGCACTGATTGCTGCATAATCCCCAGTCAGGTGAAAGCTCATTTGGGAGTTGGAAGGAGGACGTGGTCAGGACTCTTCTGAGATCTGTGTATGCGACAGCTGCAATTCTTCAGGAGCGATAAACATTAAAGCTAGCCTTGCTTTGAGCAGCAGGTTGGGCCAGACAACCTACTGAGGTCTCTTCCAACCTACATTATCCTATGATTATATGTCACAGCAAATGCTTAAAGCTGAAAAGCCTGGGAATATTTGGTAACCTCATTTATAAACCTTTGCCATAGAATTATTAACTTTTGAAACAGAATCTTATCCCGGAGGATTAGAGCAGGGCAGCAATTCACAAAATCTAGGACAGAGAAACACAATAAGTATGAACTTGCCCTAGTTAAGTAACAGAACTGATAATGTTTGGATATTACCTTTATATTAAGACAACTTTCTCAATTTAAATATTAATCCAACAGAAGGCACATTTTTGGTTGTACAAACAGACCCGTGTACCTTACAAATGATACTAACAGTGAGCTGTGCTATCAGCAACCACAGAATTCAGGTTACTTGATAAGTCACAAGCCTTGGGATCCAAGCAAAGCCAAGAAATGGGGCCTCAAGCCATGCTAGCAGTATTAGACATATAAATATTGCCCATGTGCTTCAAGAACTGAAAACCTGCTGTCATAAGCTTCTCTGCTCTCTCACTACATTAATCTACCTATGTCAGCTGAAGAAGTTAACATTTGTTTATAAGAAAGAGAAGTTTCTCCATCAAGTAAAAGGACAGAGCTGATAATGCGAAGTCTCCACAGCAAGGGTTGGCACAGGAGCCACAGATCCTCTGTAATTTTGGCCTCCAGAGATAAACTGGAGTAAGACTGATAGGGCCAGGTAAATTAACAAATGGGTTTTCAACTTTCAGGGCAGCTAACTTCTGGACAAGTTAGGTGAGCTTTAATTATCAGGATACAGGATCATATTACAAATTGCAAAGAGACAGAAGGAGACAGTGATCCAGTAAAGATAAAAGGGATCACTCCAAAACAAAAGAAGTTAGACGGTGGCTGAAGGGATGCAGTTAATAGTTCTTATCGACTAAACTAGATGGCATGAAGCCTTCCTAAGAAGGCAATATCTATTCCTACATGTATTTAGGTGGAAGGATGACTGGAGGAAATTAAGATATATATGCAAATTGTTATAGATTTAAAAAATAAAGTAACTGTCAAATTGATATGGTCATTCTGGGAGATGGAAAAACAGGAGAGAGCATTGCTATCTCTTGCTGCTAAGAGTAAACGCATCAGAGTTACTACACACGCTTCTGTAAAGACCTCATTAATTTATTTTTGCTTATTTTGTTTTATATGAGAGTAAACAGAGATAACATCAAGTTACTTCTGGTCTAGTGGCTTCTAATCCATTTTCAGCATAGAAAAGAAAAATCACATCCTAAACTCAATGGGATTTTACAGCAAAACAATAAGTTCTAGATGCTATTCAACAATTTTGTCACTTTCAAAAAATGTTAGGAAAATTAATAGTTTAAACATTACTTGTAAACTTTTTCCCTGATGTTCCTTGAGAATGAAAATTATAGTTTCAGTGCATGTATAGGCTTATAGCAGCATTCAGAGGTCACTAACAGGCCTTAATGGTCCCTCCTCTGGGACCTCCACCCACACCTTTCATCTTGTGTCTTCAGTCTCTATCATGCATCTGCCCAGCAATCACTAGACTTAACCCTGAGCTGCAGACTGACTTTCCAGCTTGGCCTTGGACCTGCCTCACCACCATAGACTTACTTAATGGTCTGTACCCTTGGCTGAGCCTGGCCTCCCCTTCTGGGCCTGCTCTATTCCCTCACATGTGTCATGGGCTCTCCTCACTGCTCCCAGACAGCCAGTTAAATATTTTCTCCAGGTTTTTTCCTATGCTTTCATTGTCTGCATAGGGAAGGCAGAAACTCTGCACAGAGCTGAAAAAGGAAGGATGGAGGTCCAATACTTTCAGACCCAGGATTCAACATTCTCTATTGAAATCACCTGAATTCAAGGAAGCTTTAACTGGATCTTGCATTACCTGAAGGCTTTAATGAATCACACTAAATTGAGTTTGCAGTCTGACACAGAAAGTTGTTGGTTACCTTTCAAGATTAGTGGAAATACTTTGAAGTGCAGCACTAGCAAAGCCTTGAGAGCTGCAGTTTTAACATTTAAGTGACTCATGAAGTCCATGAAGTCCATCTCTCTGTCCCAAAGGAAGGCCTAGAATTCCTGTGTTGTGTTTGTTTAGTCTTAGCTTAACAAACCCTACATGATGAAGGTTCAACAACCTACTCAGTCTACCCCATTGTTTTCCACTTCTAATCTCTTATAAAAATATTTCTAAATTACTGAATCTTTTTATAAATCTATCTGATCTACTTCCTTCTTGAAGATGATACCAGACCTGATGTTCCAACTTACAGCTAAACGAGCATTAAGCAGTGTTGAAGCATACTCTATATGTCTTAAGTGTCAATACTGCATTACACTGGGGTGCTGAAATGAGAGCTGTTTAGATTGCTTTACAATTATTTATTCTTGACAAATCCATTTGGCCATTGCTAAGCATCTTTTTATCTTCTGTGTCATTCCAAAAAGTTTATCTGTGTAAGCAGCTTTCCAGGAATGAAGTCTAGCCTGACTTGTCTACAATTCCTTGGGTCTTTATGTGGTTTTTGGAAAGACAGGCACAAAGGTTTCTTCCCTCCCCCTACAATTCACTTACTTTTTATTCTTTAATTCTCAACACTCATAAGGGAAGGCTCTAAGATCTCGTAAATACTCCACAGTGAATTCCTTGTGCCAGACAATTTGAAAAGATCTGAATCATCTAAGCAGACTCTAACCTGTTCTTAAACCCTCTTCACTAGTTTTAATTATGCTAGTCTTCAGAACACAGTCAGCCTTTTTTTTTAGTGAATGCTGAGGAAGGAAAAAACACCTCAACCATGAAACTGTTATGCCTCTTCTTAGTTTAGTTTCTCTGCCAATTAATGGCCCAACTCTTTCCCTTGTCTTGCTCTGATTACTTACAGGATCTTTTCTTTTAACTACTATTCAGGTTAACACCATACTTAAGGCACTTGGCCCATACTTTACTGGAGTTTCTGTAACAAAAACATTGCTCAGGATGAAATTAAAAAGGTTTGGAGGGTGCATAGTACCTGATCTTATCAATTCTAGGTCTTCAGTAATGTCTGCCTCATTAAGCTCCTTCAATACTTTCAGTCACGGCCTTAGCAGATTTTGCCTTTCAATGATCAGACTGATGCTTATAATAAATCAGACCACTGTGGTGGTTCAGACCCAGGCAGCAGCTGAGGACCATGTGCTGCTTGCTCACCCCTCCCCCTGAGGAGAAACAGACAGAGCCCCTGTGGGTTGAGATAAGGACAGTCACTGAAACAGTACCACAAAAGGGGAACAACAAGAGAGCCCATGACAGCATACACACACCTGGTGATAATATGGAGAACTTTACCAACCCAACGAGGTGGTAACACAGAGTACTGCACTGATGCAATGACCGATCAGACACCCCACTGCACTTGGACTGTCCCAGAGCCTTGCAGACCTGCTCTTCCCCAACCAGCCCCTTATACGGGAGTGTGATGTCACATGGTGTGGAGAACAGCCCAGGCAAGCTTGGCTCATCTGTACTGACTGCTCGGGTAAGTTAGCTCTGTCCTGGCCAGAACCAGGACAACCACAAAAGTAACACAATAGAATTAGATTCAGTCTCTCTTTTAAGTGAACCAATGTCAGGATACAAGCATTTTTCTGTGGCAAGACAAAGAGTACAAAGGAACCTTTGCTACCAAAAAAAAAAAAGAGTAAAGGAAAACCAGGGGCAGCTTTTCCTATAGACAGTCAAATAAACCCCAGATGGGAAGTAAGTTTATTCAGTACAGCAAATGTGACTAAGCAAGACAAAGTCAAACAAGACTGAAACAGTAGGTCTGTTTATATTTACTTAATTGGTACTAAAGGAGGAACTAGCTCCTTGGCGGTCTGATAGTGGGAGCTGTCTTTGTGTACCAGAAAGTATGCAAATCTTACCTCAGAGAACCTTTGTACATCCTGTGTTAAAGTTCCAACTCTCTTCCACTGATAATATTTGAGTAACTTCAATATTGCTGGATTCACTGCATTATCAGATGGCACTGTCCGGAAGAAATATGGGTATTTTTTCTTATCAGCCAACTCTGGGGTTGTTGCTGCAAATGAGAGCTGAAAAAATTCAAAGAAAAAATAAATTAAAGTCATTATAAGTTATCTAGCAGCCAGAAGAAAAACAAGAAGACACAAGCCACCTCTTGCAGTCATGTACAAAACTTTCATCATACAGCTTAGAAGTTCTAACAGCACCATTTACTTGTTTAAAGTAATTTTTGAAGTATTTTGCTTCTATAAACTGCTTGCTACAAATTAAACTAGGGAATCTTCAAAGTCAGTGGTATACAAATCCTCATTTGAGATCATGCATCTTATGCATGGCACAGAGCAAGAAGCTCTAAGGATGTAAATCCCTATGATGAATTCCGCATCAAATTCTTTTTGCGTTCTCTTCATAAAAGTTTAGAATTGTTCCAAGGGGTCCTCTCAAGTGTTATGTATCTGAATTACAGTGTGAACCTCCAGTAGCGCCTCTTCCTATCTTCAGGTAATAGAAAAAGTACCAGAAACAGAGAGAATAATTATGACAGCCAAGGCTGCAGCTCAGAAGTTTCCCTGGCTCCCAGTTTCTTCCACTGAAGCAGTTCCCTGTGATCTGTGTTATCAAAGAGGACTCAGTGGTTAATTCTATGCATCTGAAACCACCAGAATTTGTATGTGGTTTGAGAATGCTTACAATGAGAGAAGAAAGGAAACCTCTTAACAACAACAACAAAAGTCAGGAAATACTGAATTCTTCCATCCAAGTCAAATTCTATTCTGTATTCTTGTGAATGATTTTCAAGCAGAGTTATAAGAAAATGCTTGCATATTCATTTTCTGAAAATGCTCCCAATGCAAAGAATCTTGTGGTTACTTCCTCTAGTATCTTTTACGCTGCTGGGAATGTGTTTCTCAAGCTTTTTTTTCAGCCACAAATAGTAGTTGAGGATTTTGTAAAGTATCAATTTAATGCAAATTGATTTGACTATTGAAAAATTATCTTCCTAATAGAGTTACTTTAAGTCTTTTAAACTCAATAAACAGTCAGGGAGTGCAGGTGAATTCAAGCCTATAGGTACCTGCAACCACAGTATTAAGTCTACACTTTCTTCAATCAACCATTCAGTATATTTGGGCTAGAAACTCTTTGGATATTCAGAACAGACAATTTTAATCTGAGATAACAGATAAACATTCTCTTCATGTTCATAAAAACTAGATTTATGCTGGCAGAGACAGCATTCAATCTCTGATTTTAGACTCAGAACTGTTCAAAAGGGCATGTAGCAACAGGACGAAAGGTAGTGTTTTAAAATTAGAAAAGGGAAGATTTAGGTTGGATATTAGGAAAAAAGTCGCCAATATTAGGCTGGTAGATAACTACAACAGGTTGCCCAGAGAGGCGGTGGAGGCCCCATCCCTGGAAACATTCAAGGTCAGGCTTGATGAAGCTTTGAGCAACCTGATCTAATGAAGATGTCCCTGCTTACTGCAGCGGGGGTTGGACTAGATGACCTTTAAAGATCCTTACCAACCTAACACATTCTATGATTCTATGTTGCATTGTTACAACCTCCTAAGTCTGAACATGGTTTATTTTCCTTAATTAAATTAAACACATGGAAATCCAAACAACTTGAAGTGTGTATAGCTGAGAGATTTTTTTGTCTCTTCACCAGTCATTAACTAGAGAGGACTTTTAAGACCAACTGCCATGCAAGTCTTGAAGTAAAAATATTTTTAATATAGTAACTGCTCTTTTCTAATATTTTATTTTTAAAATACATTACAAGGCACTGTGATATCGTGGTCTTGATTTTGAAAAACAATATTCTTTGCTTTTCCTTAGCAATGAGCTGTTTTCAAGGGAAAGAAAGAATAAAGGTCTTCCAGGTATTCCTAGCCAGCTTTTCTGTCTAGCCTTGTAATGTGGAACATCACACATCTGTTGCACAATGAAAATGGAAATAAGGACCTTTATCTCTGCCTGAAAAAAAGAGAAAATTTGAATTTAGAAATCCAGGATTAAGAGGAATACGTCTCAGCTGCATGTCTGTTTGCAGCCTGGTGACTGCAAAAGACTTGCTTTTCAAGTTATTATGGTTTTGGATCGAATGTAATTTGATTGATCCTTAAGAAAAAGAAGCAAAGAGCCTCATAAAAGTAATAGAAGCAACAAGGAACAATGGCAAGGTTCACCTAACTCAGGTTCACGGACTAAATGGTAAGTTTTTCCAATCAAAAGTACAAAAAGCTGTAGTAATGAGGAGTTTCTATAGCTGAGCATTTTGTCTGCACACACTAAAGAACAACAATGGTGTTAATACACTCAAAATCATTCAAGATGGGAGCTGGTATGAAAGGAATTAGTGTAAAAGGACTTTCAAGTACAGCACCTAATGTTGATTTATCTCCGCACCATCTATGTTACGAGATGTTCTCCCTGTCATACATCCCACAGACCACATGGGAACAAAAGCACAGCTAACCAGCAAGGTCCATAAAGAGCAACTGCAAGCCTATATTTCAGATGAACTCCCAATCCCACTGAAGACAGTGCCAAAACTTTTACCAACTTCCTCAGAATCCAGATTTCAAGCCTGTGATCTGAGTACCTGGAGATCAGATTTAGAATCATAGAATCACAGAATATACTGAGTTGGAAGGGACCCATAAGGATCATCAAGTCCAACTCCTGGCTTCACACAGGGCCAGCCAAGTCAGAGCATGGGACTGAGTGCAGCATCCAGATGCTTCTTGAACTCAGTCAAGCTTGGTGCTGTGACCACTTCCTTGGGGAGCCTGTTCCAGTGCCTGACCACCCTCTCGGTAAAGAACCTCTTCCTAACATCCAACCTAAACCTCCCCTGTTGCAGCTTCATGCTGTTCCCTGGGGATCTATCACTGGTCACCAAAGAGAGGAGATCAAAACCTGACCCTTCGCTCCCCCTCGTCAGGAAGCCAAAGACCACCATGAAGTCTCCCCTCAGCTTCCCCTTCTCCAGGCTGTAAAAACCAAGGGACTTCAGCCTCTCCTCATAAGACTTCCCTTCCAGACCCTTCACCATCCTCGTTGCCCTCCTCTGGACACTCTCCAATATTTTTGTGTCCCTCCTGTACTGTGGTGCCCAAAACTGCACCCAGAACTCAAGGTGAGGCTGACCAGTGCAGTGCAGTGCAGAGCAGGACAATCCCCTCCCTGGACTGGTTGGCGATGCAAATTTAGTTAGTGAGACTACACCATTGTACCTGTAACACTGTTCACCATCCTGACATTCTGCATTACGCCTAAACTCACATCTTTCATAGTGCAGCTTCTACCTGTTTTAAAAAAATAAATAAATAACATACAGCTGGCTCAAGAGTGAGTTGAGCAGTGGTGTTTTGCTGCTAGCAATGGAGGAGCAGAGCAGGACCACAGCTATTAGCTTTATCTTATCCACTGAGTAGAAAGAAATGAATAACAGTTCTGGAATGGGGCCAAAGCAAAAGAATTCAGGAAATTGTTAAAAAGAGAAAAAAAAACCACAACATCAAATATGATACAGAAAGAACCTGATAGGACTATGTGTGTAAAATGTTTTTTATGATAAAGAGTTCTGAAGCTGTAAAATGTAGGACTTTTTTGCACTTAAAAAAAATTAATTTACTCAAAATTGAAAAATCCAGTAAGACACATTTTACTTTCAGATTAAAAAAAGACAAACAAAATCAACCCAAGCAAACACTATCCCCCAGAAGTCAGGAAAATTTCTTTGGCTTCACACTGAGAATGAAAGTAGAATTTTATAACAGAGATGAAAGAAGAGATGAGAAGAGGCCATGTTATACAATTATTATGAAAAATACTTCAGCCTAATATGATAGATGACCAGGTGAAGGAATTTGAACTGGTGTGCTTTGCTAAATATCTGAAAAATATAGAGAAGAATTTTATTACAGTGGTTATAGGGTCAGGCATAAGTTTTAATCAAATTTTCATGAGAAAGATGATACTTTTTCAAACAGGAAAATGCTAAATTTGTTGAAAATCCACATGGTTTCATGGACTAGTTCCAATCAACACCAGATAGAGTGAGATTTTAGAAATATAATGCTGAAACAAAGTGAAGAAAGGAACAACTCTGCAGAAGCAGAGTAAACACTAGCTCTATAACCCTTTATTAAGCTGAAACTAACTGTGGCAGATTAAAGAACATCAATCTAAAATGCTTTCAAGGTAAAGCAAGCATCTTCCCATTTTAGGGCAGTAACAATACACTCCCTTTAAAAAAGTCAGTACAGAAGGAGGAATGGTAAGATGCATCTAGCTCTGGCATTCCTTAAAGAAACTGGGATGCAACGCCAATGAAATCAATGGAAAAGACTAAGGTGTGTGTAAGATTGGACGGATGTTCACAGAATCACAGAGCTGTAGGGGTTGGAAGGGACCTTGAGAGATCGAGTCCAACCTCCCTGCCAAAGCAGGTTCCCTAGGACAGGTCACACAGGCAGGCATCCAGACAGGTCTTGAATATCTCCAGAGAAGGAGACTCCACACCCCCCTGGGCAGCCTGTCCCAGGGCTCTGTCACCCTCACTGGGAAAAAGTTCTTCCGCATGTTGGTGCGGAACTGCCTGTGCTCCAACTTGCAGCCATTGCCCCTTGTCCTGTCTCCACAGACCACTGAAAAGGGGCTGGCTATTTCTCCCTGTGTCCCACACTTCAGATATTTATAAAAATTGATCAGATACCCTCTCAGTCTTCTTTTCTCAAGGCTGAACAGCCCCAGTTCATTCAGTCTTTCCTCATATTGGAGAGGTGAAGCAAAATCAGAAAAGGAAACACTATATAACAGTATATATGTTCTATATAGAAGTACAGAGATCGGAAGGGGCAAGGCTGAAGCCGCTCTGCAGTCCCAAAAAGTACAGAGGGAAGGGAAGCTGCCAGAAATGGCTGGTGATCTTCTAGTGTTTGGTTCGTTTATCACCTCTAGGAAGAATTTATGTCTAGATATGGTCACTGTAATAACATGCATAAGTCTGGGAGAAATAAAAGTGCAGAACTATCCCTAGGGTAAGCAGTCACCCTCATCTAAGGCAACAGGACTATTTAGGAGTCACATTTATTTAAAAGAACTCTGTTAGTTAAAGTGAATAAATAACCTAAACCTTTAGCAAAGCTGTCATAAGTCCACAAAGGTAGTAGGGTAACCAAACTATATTCCCCTCATAAAGCAAAGAGTGGCCCATGGAGTGCCCAAAGGATCAGAAGCATCTCCCACCACAAACTCCCCAGCAGGTTGAAGGAGGCCCCTGACATCTGGCAGGTGGTCCCTGAGCATCTGGATTTGTCATTCCTAAATTGAGAATGAGGTTTTACTCTCACCGCTTGTGTCTCCAAAGAAGGCTGTGAAACACAGATACATGATGTGTACATGCAGTATTGTACACTGGAAGAAAAAAAGAAAAAAGAAAAAAAAAAAGAAAAACAGCCGTAGGTAACAGGGTATTCTCCCTTTAATAAAATGTCATCTGCAGAGACAACTGATTCATGTTTGCAAATGGGGAAAATTAGCTTATTGAGCACCAGAGAGATTAGCTTAATTTTCCTTGGTTTCTGCACTGTGGCTTCTTACAAGTGTTTTATTAATGATCCCCGGAGAATTAAACCCATCCCCATTGCTGTAAAACTAGTCTTGATGGAGAGGTTTTCATATATGGCAGATATCACCTGCATTTCCTGTACCTTTTCTAGACAGCTACGTTATGCTGAAAAATCGACATTGAGAAACGGGCTATGAACTGCTGACGCAATCAATCGGTGATACCATTCATTATCATCATAAATAAAGATTGCATGTCGTGTATACTTTGATAAGAAGCAATATTGCCTATGGAGAAAAAAAAAAGAAAAAGAAAATGCAAACAATTACTTCCAGAAAAGAAGGCAGAATGTCTGAAAACTCCATAGGAAATACTCTATGGTGCCGGCCTGCACATACAGAATCTTGTCACAGGAAAATAACAAGGAGGAAACTCGGGAAGATGATAATTTACAGCAACGTGTACTTGTGACACCACACACCATTCCTTTGTGTGCCTGGCCAAGAGCTCTAAGGCTTTGACAAGCCTGTGCCAACAATAATAATACTCAAGCGTGGGCATGTGATGACTAGATGGTCCCAGGAGCTAGAAGGACCAGAATGGAAACTAATGAATAATGAAGAGTTAAAAGATTTGCCTGCTGCAAGTCTTGAGACAGCATTAGATGATGTCATGTAACGAGTGAAACAATACATTCTTAATCCAGAGACAGAGAATAGATCGAATTGTAATGATTAAATTGCATTTTTAATTTAACCTTATTGAAGTTTTGCAATAAATATTGAAATATACCAAATATAAAGATTTAGGTTTAATGTTAATTCACTATTTAAAGATTAGCAGTAACCTTACTATACGAGCCAACTTTCCCAGATGTGCACTCAAACTATTGCTGAACATGATCTTCCTGCTAGTCAAGTTCTGAATAAATTTTAATATAACAACAGTACCTGGAATAAGCAAATAGTGATATATAATAATGAATAATATTCAAAAGAATCTTGAGAAAAGGTAATATGAAGGCACATAAAGTAAAAAAAAAAGTTATATATTAAGCTGTTCTTTCCCATCCAAGTGCACAAAATGCATCATCAAATCAACTTTGATGGTTGATTTAGAGAAAAGGCATGTGGAAATAACATTGCAAATATGGTCACAAACACCCATATATTTGGAAAATGCTCCAACATAAGAAGCTAAATGCTGCAATTTCACTGACAGAGGCATTGCCTAGATCTTCAAAGCATATAAAAGCAAGACACAGTAATAAAGATCAAGAAAGCAAGATAATGTTTCGCGCTGATTTGTCTGCACAGCTGCTGGTGGTAAGAGTGTCTATATCCAGATGGGAAGGGGCTGGTTCTGACCCAGACCTAGGAATCAAAAGCGGCAATCTTCCCTGCTAGCCATACTCTAAACTTGATCGCCACATAGCACGGGTGATGTACTAACACAAGCTGAAAGAAAGGAGGGGAACTGAAGAAGAAAGTATTAACAAGAAATCATGCTTTTCCAGCAGTGGTAAATCAGCCACATGTTAACAATTCATAAATACTCTTAAATATTTACTTGCACGAAAGAACTGGAGACTCCATCATATATTCAGAAGATTTTAGGGGATTGGAAAAACTTCAGTGCTGTAACAAATAAAACTAATGATCATTCAAAAACTCTGTATAGGCTTTCATTATGAAAGCAGCAAGAGCAAAACAGATGCATGGGAGAGTATCTATGACGGCTCGATAGCTGGTAAATAGGCAGAATGCCTCATCCCAGTGAGAACATAAAAATACACATTGCATTAAATGCACTGCACAGGAATGAATGTCATGGACGAACATCCCTTTCATCATCCATAACACATTACCCATCTGATTAGAGAGACTGTTCCTTTTATAATCAGGTGTTTTGCCAAATACTCCTGCCCAATATCATCCACCGTTACCTTCATTAATTCTGTGTCTGAAATTGCTTCCACTGACTGCCTTCTGGCACCTGGGACTTTCCAGAAAAAGCACTTGCAGCTGGTCTCAAGGTTGGAAGGCACCCGCCTCCATGCTGATGGCATTCCAGTGAATTAATCCAATCACAGAAAGATTGATATTCAGCTGCATGCTGCTCTGGAGACATTTCAGGAAGCAATTCTAGTTACTGAATGAATGGATATTTTTGAGGATAGAAACTGGTTTAGATAAAATGAAATCCAGATGAGAAGTGCTTCAGCTGGAAGATGTGTGCCTGTAAGCTCAGGAGAAAGCAGCATTCTGCCCTGGTTGCTTCCCACCTGGGGCTGACCTACTCCCAGCACGACCCTGCAGGAACCGCAGATGTCTGAATGCAAGACAGAGTGCAGATGAGGAGATAAAGTTTGGTCTTCTGGTGTCAAAATTCTCTACTACCATAATGCCTGTGGGTTATGCTGAAGAACAGACACTGAATTGATCCTCAGCTGAAGGGGGTTTTGCTTTCAGGTAACAGAGAGGATAAACACTAGCTGCAAACTGTAGCAGATCTGCTAAAATACAAAAAATGAAGAAAACAACCTAGATATTCAGCATTACCACCTCACCCTCACCTGCTTCTTGGGCTGGAAGATTAAAACTTCCACCCACCTGTTCACACCACCCTGAGTCTACATTTAAAAATAAGTTAAAGGAATTCATAGAACATTTCAGGGGACAAAAAACAGGAGAGTGTTGTTGGTGTTCAGAACAGAATGAAGTTATAGATCAAATCCAAGTCCAGCGAATGGGACCCATTGTACATTTCAATAGGAACTTCCTAACAAAGCCAATACATTCACCTCGCTTCTGAGACATGCCAAGGAAGTCTGTCACGGAGTTAGGGAGTGTCCTTCAATTCAATGGTTAAGAGTGCAACCAGTCAAACTGATAAAGACTGTGATTTATACAGCATTTCAGTAGGTAGCCAGCTGAATATGAGGCATAATCATCTCAAGCAGATTACCACATCCAGAAGTCAAAATTCAGCATTAGGTTTGACTTGATTCTTTCTTTGTCAATGGAAAATAGACAACTGCTGTCCTGTTTCCATTGCATATGTCTTTTGGCCAGTTGGTTGAAAAGTTCCATCAGAGTTGAAGCAGATCTAAAAAAAAAAACCACCAACCCAACCCCCCAAAAAAAACATACCACAAAAGCTAGGGATAAATGTGGCAATTGAATTGTTTTTTCAGCTCTCTAGAAAATATTTTCAGATCTATACCAGGACAAATCATTTAGACCCAACATAGGTGTTTTGCTTACACCTAGCGGTTGAAATTAAATGGCAGATCTATAGAAGTTTCAATAAAGTTTGGTTTTCTTTCCAAACAGAATAAAAGACAAAATCTTTTGAGTGTTTTCATAAATGGAACTGAATTGTCAGAGGAGGTTGTATGTCTTTGTCTGTCACACTCAGTTGCTTAGCATTTGGCTACTGGCCTAGATTATACCAGAATTCAGCTTCAACTGCCTCCTCTGCTTCAGTCACAGCATCATTATTTATCCCAAATCAACCAGTCTTCTACACTTGTACTCTTGCTACCCAGCTACCTTCTCTTGTCTATCACAGACTACCCTCAAAATTTAGTGAAAACCAACAACATCATACCATATTTCACCTGAGATAAAACAGGCTATATTGCCATAATCTATTATTTTTTTCTCTTTCCAGATCTATTCACACAGTGTGTTCCTGGCTAGGTGCCCAAAACTATTATCATTCTATTAGTATTTGTCAGACTTCATCCAGCTAACACATGTTAAAACTACAGCTGTTCTGTCTACATTTGGGTTTTAAATATGTTTTATTATTCCCCCCAATAATATAAGGCAGGGAAAAACTTCCCCAATGCAAAGACACCTTAGCTGTGTAACATGGGGCGTCTTGTTCCCGTGAGCACATCAGCCCTACGCTCTGTTTATAACAGAAGGAAGAACCATTGGTGAGATTTAAGATGAGAATTCCCCAGTTCTTTTGTGGTGTGGACACCCTAATACAGCCCCAATTCTGTCTTTTCCAGTATTTATTTCTTTTGCTGCAAGTATGGCATCTGAAGAAATAAAGCACACTGCGTTAACTCAGGATTTACTGAAATCCTTATAAAAATGCTTTCTGCACAGCCCTAAGTCATGAATTAGTCGTTTGCTTATTTTTTCATCATCATGTTTCAAACCTAAGCAAGAAATCCCTGATTTTTGGAGCCAAACCAGATGACATCCTCACAATGCAATGTACTGATACATAAAGAAGCTGTTTACAGCGCAGCTCAGAGATGCTTTATCAGGTCCAGGGACCAATACCCAGGAACTAATTCTGCACTCTGCCTGGGTTAATTTGTCTTTTCCTTCAGCTCTGTAACTTTTCTGGTATCCCAGCACTGCATGCTGCAGTCACACAAGGAGTGTTTAGAGAGTAGTCCGGCAGCATTTGCTTGGAACTGCACCTTCTCTAATAACGGATAAAGAGGGATTATGTTACAGAAATCAAGGGTTTGCTGGAGGGAAGATGATGAAATAAAAACTGATAAAAAATCAGGGAACTTCCTTCACCAACAGACGTTGCCAGCAAATTAAGTACTGCTTGCCCAGCAGCAAGGGCAACTTGGGTCACGTTGCTACTAAAAACCTTCAGCAGAAATGCCAATCACAATTATTGTTACATTTGCCATTAAAATGTCAAATATGTTGTTGACCCGCCTCAAAGAACCAAGACCACACATACTTCATGGCTTTTCTTCATCTGCAGTCAATACCGATTTTAAGAAGATGCTCTAGATAGAAAGCTACACATACAAAACCTCTCCATAACATGTGCAACTAGGAAATGTTCACGCGGGTATACTCAGACAATGTAAAACACAAAGCTATTTGTCAGCTTAAAGCTGTATTCTGTGGTTTCTAATCTATAGGGTTCACTGTAGAAAAATCTTAGGAGGCATTATGATCTATTTTTAGAAAATAAAACAAAGTAAAAAAAAAAAAGGCAAAGGCAAACAGCCTTGGTCAGAGTCAAGTTACACAACCAAAATCCCATCTCCAATGTCTCAAGGAAGCAGAAGACAGCACACGCTTTTCCCCTTGGTGCCGTGCCTCCAGGACATCAGTTAATTGTTGCCTGAATAATCCTCAATGTGTTTTTCTCAATACCTATGCCTTGCAGGACACTTCAGCAGTTACTATTAACTTATTAAGTGTTTCTTTATGTCTGCATTTGATTTTAAGTACAGTACTTGCCCCTGGTCTTTGAATGCATGCTGGGTAGAAAGCATTACCATTATCTACACCATTTAAGATTGCGAACACTTCAATTAGATCTCTCAACCATTCTTCTTTAGTTGCTGCCATCATCTTAGCTCCTGCAGGCTGAAAGCTGAATGTTTTCTCTAGACCTTGTTATCTTTTTTTTTTTTTGTCACTTACTCCATAAAACTGTTCACTACAATCCTATCTATTTCTGAAAACAGCCCTTATCAATCTGCTCCTTTTACAGTATTTTCCATAATTCACCATCCATCCAGGTGAGACAAAAGCTGATATCACTCCCCATATCCATGGGTATTACTAAACCAAATCTAGCCTCTAATTTTTCTGTGTGCTTGACCTCTGGCACGGAGCCAGGGAAGTGCTTAAGAATATAGTTTAATTTTAAATATTTCAAGAGGTATATTGATCTGAGAGAAGGAACTCCTACACGAAAACTCAGTACGTGCATTACAGTTTGGTAGCGCTTATTAGTTTTGGAAGGCTCATTTAAATATCATCTTTCCTAATTCAATCTCATGTCATTCATTATTTATTACTCATTTCTCATGTGCAGCGATTACGTTGTAATTTCTAAAGGCACTTGCCTCTTCTCAACCCTCTCATTTGTGATCCAATGTTTTTCAAATTGCCATTTATATTTATACAACACTTCTGACCAAACTGTTGTCATATTTATGCTCTTTTTTTTACTTTTTTTTTTTTTTAAAAACCACAAATCTTATGTCTTTGTCTACTTGGTCTTAACAGTTTACTGACCGTGACTTCTATTATTTTGGGTACTGCTGAGTTCCTTTGGTCTTTTACAAACACAGCTCTGATATATTCCTGCCAAGTCTTCTAACTTTGCCACCTCTGCATGGGACAAAAACTTGATGGGATAAAGAAGGTGGATGGAAAGCATCCTTGAAGAGGTGATCAGTGTGACTCAAGATGAGAAAATACAAACCCAGGAGTATTCAGCCAGACTTCAGAAATTAAATTGGTTATCTGGATGGCTTTTCCTAAGGAATTACACTTTCCTGCATGCTAACATACATTCACTGTGAATTTTGAAGTACCTCCCGTAGTTAAAAGAATGTCAGCTTTTTCAATAATCAAGAAATGCACTAACAACCTATATTAATGTATTGTGCATCTGGGTGAAAAACAAAGTCAGATTGACTATATCCACTGCCTTTTTTACTGATGGGTTATTCAGAAATACTCTGATGTTAAATAGGTAAGTTTGTTAAACCAACAAAAATTAGTTTGGATTTGTTGCCTAATTTTTTTGGTTGTTTGTTTGATTTGGGTTTTTTACTTTTACACTTACCTACACAAGAGAATTAGGACTTTGAGATTTGAGACTCCTAATATACCACTTACCCAGCAAGAAAAGAGAAGGTAAACTACAAGAGACTCTGAGCAGTGGTAAAAACGAGGCATTTTTCCAACTGTGCATGTGGTATCTTTGCAACAAGTTCACAGAAAGTCCTAGAAATAATTAGGGCTCAGTTTTCTTTTTCTCTTTATTTTTT
Source organism: Hypotaenidia okinawae (assembly GCA_027925045.1). NCBI lineage: Eukaryota > Metazoa > Chordata > Aves > Gruiformes > Rallidae > Hypotaenidia > Hypotaenidia okinawae. The sequence goes on along the minus strand of BSDF01000002.1, from coordinate 97,611,480 downwards.
TTTTTGTTGTTCTTAATTTCATTATCAGATTAATCCAGTTTACTATCCCTTAGTTACTGGAATCAGCAGCTGTAATTTCTACCACAGCCATAGTTTATGTGTTCTCCAGCTTCCTGAACTCCCAACTTTCCACTTCTAGAGAGATTCAGATTATTCTGAACAGAAAAGCACCTCCTAGAGTACAGATAAGGAGTGATCAGAAGGCAGCCAGCTTGAATGCAACCTCTTGACCCACTCCAAAACAAGGCTCTGAAGATAAAAAGCAGAGAGAAAACCCTTGCAGGAAATAACCAACAGCGCAAAAAACTGACTAAGAGATGGTGAGATACAAGGACAAGGGAGAACAGAAGATGTGCTGTTCAGAGCACAGAAAGACACGCTGGAGGAAGAAAAAAAAAGTAAAAAAGAGATGAGCAAAACAAAACATGGACAAACACAGTGGACAGACGCAGTGAACAGGAGGAATCTTGGCTGTATTTATAATCTGCTGAAAGCCTGGCTTTGTGAGTACTTGGGCTGATAGAGGCAAACACAAGCATGTAACCAGCTGCACAATTACATGTCCATGTGTTCAACTAAGGAACTTCAGAGGTCTACAGCCACTGAAAAGCCTGGGTTTTCAGGACCCAGATTTTCACTCGAACCCCAGAGAAGAGCAAGTAGAGGGTATCATAGGCTTTCTAAGACTTTCCTTAAGTCTGCATGAGGAATTTTACCTCCCAGAGTATTTATACCACTGTAAAGCTTCAAGTTTGATGTGATTTATATCGGCACATCATAACTTGTATTGACTAGCCTGGGGTAAACCTTCAGGTGAGATGGATCAGCCCCTAGAATCATCTGCTGCTTACTACTCTAGGCGCTAATTGGAGACCACAGTGACTGTATCATCAGATGCAGCCACCTACACTGCACTGGGTCAAATGAATCCCATGCTGGTGCCCTAATTCTTCAAAAATCATATTAGAAGATACACACACAAAAGGTTTGACTGCACTGTCTGGAAAAATTCTTACCACAGCACGAAAGTTCAAGGTAACAGAATTTTCACTGTAATTTCTCTCAATCCTAAAAACACTTGAAGATTCAGGTCAGGTGTCTCAAACCCATCTGAACACTATCCTTACCACATCATTCATCGTAGCATAATATTTCCACATCTACTTAAAATGCCCGAAGCAATTTTGGGGGCAATTGTTTCCTTTGTTGAATAAGACTTGCCATTTTAATCCAGTGATTTTTTTGTAGCATCATGAAACAAATTATCCACCATCCGCATATGACATCCCTCTCTGACTAGCAACCTCATTCACCTTAAACCTTAGGCAGCAGCCAACAAAACTCTGCATCTGCTCCTTTTAAGCTTTCAGACATACGTCCACATGGCTATGGCTGCAGGCAGACCTGCGAGATGTACAAGTATTGTAGTTTTGCATGGTGGGGTTCTTGTGGAGAAGGAAGGCTGCAGGGGTGGCTTCTGCAAGAAGCAGCCAGAAGCTCTCTGCAGGCCCCACAGAGCAAACACCAGCCGGCTCAAGGCCGGGGTCATTGCTGACCAAGGCCGAGCCCATCAGCGACGGTCACAGCGCCTCTGGGAATCACAGTTAGGAGAAAAAAAAATGCAAGCAAATGATTTTTGCCACCAGAGAAGGGAGTGAGATTTAAGAAACTGTGCAGGCACCAAGGCCAGGGAAGAAGGAGGGGAAGGTGCCCCAGGCACTGGAGAGAAAGATGCCCCTGCAGCCCATGGAGAAACCCATGGTGGAGCGGGTGTCCCCCCACAACCCATGGAAAAGGCCGAGACCCCACCTGCAGCCCGTGGAGAGGCCCCACACTGGAGTGGGTGGAGACATACAGGAGATGCTGTAATCCACTTTGGAGCAAGCCTCTGCCAGCACTTGCAGCCCATGGAGAGAGATAGAGACACAAGAGATGAGCAAGAGAGAGCGAGAGAGACACCCACGCTGGGCCTGAGAGACTGGGAGACATTCTATGATTCTATGACTATACCCCATAGCAGTGACCCATGCTGTGGCAGCTGGTGAAGAGCTGAAGCCCCGTGGGAAAGGACTCACATTGGAGAAGTGTGTGGGACCCCATGGTGCAGCAGGGGAAAAGGGTGTGAGGAATGCCCTCTCCTGGCTAATTCTGCTAAGAAGCTGGGAGGGGTGCGAGGTGCTTTTGTCTCACTGGGGGTGTGTGTAGTGTAATAAATTAGAGAGTTTTCCTTCCTTTATTTTGTGTTAAGTCTGTATGGTGGTTCAGCCTCAAGCAGTGGCTGAGCACCACACACTGCTCGCTCACTCCCTGAGGAGAAACAGACAGAGCCCCCATGGGTTGGAATAAGGACAGTTTACTGACAAAATTACCATGAAAGGGAAACAATAACAGCCAGCGGCAAATTACACTCACACCCACTGTTAATGCAGAGTCCCTTACTAACCCGATGATAAGAGAACACTGTACCAACAGGAGGACCAACCTGATGTCCCTCCAGCCACACTCAGACTGCCCTGGAGGCACTCAGGAGCCCCTCCCTGACCAGCCCCTTTTATGGGGGAGTGATGTCAAGTGGTGTGGAAAGAGCCGGTGCTAACTGAGCTCACCTGGGCTGGCTGCTGTGGGGGTTGACTGTGGCCTGGCCAGAAGCAGGACTGTTTTGGCCCTGATGCTGATTGCAGAATGATCTCTTCCTGTCCTTATCCAAACTCTTAAACGTCTCAATATATTTCTTCCTTGCCCAGCTCAAGAGGGGAGAGATGGAGCAACTTTGGTGGGTGTCTGGCCTCCAGCTAGGGTCAAACCACCACAACAAGCACAAATGAAGTCTGATGGTAAACTTCCACTGCTATCACCTGTTGTAGAATAAAGCCCACACTACATGTTCCTGCTACAACCCAAACTCTGCAGGATGCTCCAGCACTCGCAGCGCCGGGGCTAAGCACTCGTTCTATGTTGTCTGTTTTCTGCATCTCCTGCTTTACCAAAAGACAAGAGCAACGCAAGGAAAATATAACAGGAAATGTACTTTATATGACTAAATTTTTAAAAAAAGGGGGACTGCAACTTTAAGTCATCCTGTTCTATGCTAAACTGCATGGCTTTGCAGAAGCAGCATGACAAAACTGGGGGAAAGAGAATACTGAACAGATACTATGGCCAAACTCCCTCTAGTTTTGATTTGGAGAGTCAAGGCACAATCACCCCCTTAACGACAGCCAGTTAAAGGTGGAAGACAGGCAGATGGATAGAAGGCTTCCTCACTGTTCTTTGCACACAACTGTGCGCTACAGATGATGTTTCCAGTAGGAGCCACAACCAAAAAAGCAAAACAGAGTAAAGACACAAAAACATATGGTCTGGAAATGTTTGAAATTAGTGAATCTGGAAAAGAAACAATGTATGGAAATATTATACTCTCCTTTCCTACACTGGGTATAAAGTGTGTTGGTGGTGTCAGGATGTCATTCAAATCATAGTTGTTTAAAGTCCTTTTGTCTTAAAAGTGATGTCTCTTTCGAGTTATTGATCAAATGAAAATGGAATGGCCCCATTGCTGCTGGAAAAGTTTTTTTCTGTATTCGCAGAGTATGCAATCACTCAGATATTATGATGCTACTACTTATTGATGTTATTGAGGACTCATAAGCTACACATAAGTATCAATATTTGTAATTTCCCCATGTTGAAAGCCTCTATCTCTCATAGCCAGAAAAACCATGCAGTTATTCAGGTGCTGAGCCTGCAGAACTTGATTCAGTGTGGTGGCTGGGAGGGTGCTGGTCAGGAGGTGGCATAGGATGGCAAGCACCCCAAAAAGAGTGTTACAGTTTCCAGGTATTTCTGGTTTTCTGAATGCTTGTTTCGGGAAGGTACAGCACTGTTACACAACAGTTTTCAAAGACTGAGAGGCCACTAACATTTTTGGGTATGATGAGAGTGGGACTACACATGTACCCCCTTATGACTTCCTACCTCTCCCGTTTCTCATGCAGTACATGACATTTGCTTCTTTCTTGAGACCCACAATGCAAAGGCACTAGCCTGCCACCCTTCTCTTCCTGCTGTAACCTCAAAGCACCTCTTTAGCTGCTTGGAAGAGGAAAGAATCAGGACCTGTTCCTGGATGAGGTGGGGTAGAAAGGTGAAGCTAGAACAAGCATCCAATCAACCCAGAGGGCCGGAGAAAGTGGTGCCTGCTGCAACTCATCTAACCCTTACTTCCCTCACAAAGTAATCCTTCTCGCTAGCCCATGCTCCACAGATGCCAAAGGCCACTGGTCAGGGAAGGAGCAGATACCACAGGGCAGCCTACCACCATGTCCTAGCAGAGGAGTGAGGCAGGAAGCCCCTATACCACCTTTGCTTCTTGTGGCTTTCATCCAGACCTCACACTAGCAGCATGCCCAAACTGCTGCCATTAAATGTGAGTGTGATTCATAACTACAGCCTGTTGTGAATATGCAACTTACACTTCTTTTGGATTCCTGGAAATAAAGTTGTTTGTAATGAAAAACATTGTCTTCATTCTTACAAAATGGAAGTAGTAAAAAAAATCCTAAGGATTTTATATAATATAAGATGTATACATGTATTTATAGACATACAAGACCTTCCTTGAGCCTTCACTTCTCCATGCTAAATGATCATAACTCTCTCAGGCTCTTCTCACATGACAAATGCCCCAATCCTTTCATCACTACAGCAGCCCTTTGCTAGACTTGCTCCAGTATGTCCATGTGTCTCTCGTTCTGGGGAGCTCAAATATGGACACACCATTCCAGATGTTCTCTAGCCAGAACTGAGCAGAGAAGACTCAACCACCTCTCCTGACCTAGTGGCAATGCTCTCCCTAGTGCAACGTGGGTGCTGGTGGCCACCTATGCTGCAAGAGGACTTTGCTATCTCACATTCCACTTGGTACCCACCAGGAGCCCTGGGGCCTTTTCTGCAAAGCTGCTTTCCTGACAGTCAGCCCCCAGCCTGTTTGGGTGGGTAGCCTGAGGTTTCTTCCTCCCCTGGGGCAGGGCTTGGCATTGCCTTTGCTCTGCTTCAGGAAGTTCCTGCTGGCCAGGATCTCCAGCCTGATGATATGCTGCTGAATGGCAGCACAACCATCTGCTGTTATCAATCAATTCTCCTATTTCCATTACACCTGCTAATCTGCTGAGGGTGTGCCCAGCCCCATCATCCAAGACATTAATGAAGATGTTAAGCAGTACTGGCCCCAGTAACAGCCCCTGTAATCTAATTATTAAATAATGCATTTTTAAATGCCTACATGCATATTTGAATTCCATCCTTCTCATCTTCTGAAAATATTAAAAAAAAAGAGAAAAATAAACCCAGGAAAATAAAACAGTCAATAAATATGACTTTTACAAACCACTAAGGTGCAGCTGTGAGTTAAAGCTCTAAAGCAGAATATGGATGGTATATCCCTCTATTTTCCTTTTTGCCAACAAACTGCTAGTAGCACAAACATGTTAGTCTGTACAAATTATGCCCCCCAGCCCTATTATTCATACACAGTTATACAGAAAATATCTTGCTAAATCTGAAGTAACAGTGTGCAACCTCAAGCCTTTGTATTGCTTCTGCGTCTGCCGTTAACTGTGCGGTATTTCAGGCTCAGGTAGCCAGCTTACTGTCTCATTATTTAGATGGCTGTCATTGCAAAAATGGTGCTGAGTCACATAATTCCAATACATGATTTCACAAATGCAAATTCACAAATCCTACAAACAGAGTTATCTCATTGCTTCTGCCCTCGGAAACTGCCATCCGTCTAAGAACTGCGGATAAGGGAGTAGCTTTAGATTTCACCCAAGATAATAATCCATAAATCTGTTATCACTTCCCTCCTCTTCATGAAGCTTGAGACCTGACAGTCTGAGGAGGTGAATGGGAAAAAAATCCACATGTTCAAATTCATTCATTCAAATTTATTCGATAGGATTGTTCAGAAAGGAAGGCAAACACCTACGCTGCGGTCCACTGTGCCCAAGCGGCCTGCTCTGTTTCAAAAAAGCTTAAAGATATATATACCACAGGGGAACAGCCACACCAGGTCAGAACAAAGACATACACCACAATTTCCATCACCTCTGTGACGCCTCTTTACTAGACGTCCGCTCTCAGCTGCTGTCAGGCACATTCACAAAGGAAACTCCCAACCTTCAGAAATTTGTGGCTCACAGATCATTCTGATGTCTTTGCATTTAATATTCCTCATGGTTTGGTTTTTTTCTCCTTCCATGAATTTATCTAGTCTTGCTACTTTTGGAAGTTCTAATCTTTGGCCCACATAATAATCCACAGCAGAGGCATCTACAGTGTAACCATAAAGTACTTGAGGAACCTTCTTTTCTACTCTGTTCTGAACCTGTTCCTTTCACGGTTTATTTCATAATTCTTGCTTAGGAAAAGACAGCGAATAAACTACAAGCTTGGTAAAACTTCACAAGAACTCATGACCAATGCTGCTTTAATTACCAGAGCAATCCAGTGTGCTCATTATTATACTAAAGATTCAAAATTAATGAGAAAGTCGTGATTTCAAGATCTGAGTACAGTTGCTTAGTAGTCCAAGGAGTAGTAAGCACAATTTGGGTAGGGAGAGTGGAAACAATCTTTCTACTGCAAAAACGTAAATGGGTAAACACTGGAGTCTGGCCCGTTATAATCCTAGATTAATGAGTAATTTTGCTTATCTCATTGGCAACGCTAGAGACGTTATCATTATCTGCATGCCTTAGAACTCATAGACAGCAACATGACATAGTAAATGCTGCAGGACACCTATGCACTGGCCATTTATACCCATACAGATCGACGTCTTTAAACGTTTACGTTTTATTACCGAGTCTCCCTACACTCACTGCAGCTCCCCACGCAGGCAGCAAGCAGAGGGTGGAAGCTGCTGGCACAACGCCGCAACTCCGGCAATTCTTAGTTGGAAGCTAAATCTCTAATCCTCAGGCTGCTTTCAATTATACCAAGATAGGAAATAGCATGGAACTGCTCCCAGGATGAGAATTTTATAAGTGGTGCTGTAAAAGCCCTTCCAAACCCCCTGGCAATAAAGAAAGAGTACAGCCACACTGAGAACCCAGCCCCCTTCTTTTCTGAAAATGCAAGGATGGATGTAAACTACAAAAAAAAAAACCCAAACCAACGCCAAATCTAACATTTTCATGTAACGGAGCTTATCAGCTGATTTACCAGCAATCAATAACTCCATGGACATTCTAACATTCTTCAGGTTTTGTCTCAGCAATGAGATTTCATCAGAGACAAGTAAAGATGGGAAAAGAGAAGATGCTGCGCATCCTGTGTTCCAGGGCTTGCGGCTGTTGCACACACATGGATTGCTCGGAAGTCAGCGACACTTGGAGCCGTCAGGAGTCCTGTGGTTCAGAGATCCCGGGTGTTACAAGCTGCGTCAGGCAGCCAGCAATGCTTTGGGCTGACGTTAATCGCCTACTTTGGGGGTTCACAGCTGTTACAAGCGGTTGCAGCAACTCGGCGGTGCTAGAAACAATTTATTTCACTTAGCAACAAATGCTGGCATATGGGTGTTGCTTATAATTTCTAAGGAGCTTTTTGCCAATGCTATTAGCTTCCACAGTCAGCTGGGGCTACGGTAATGGGAAATTTAAGACATTTCAAGACTATTTCTAACGGTGGTGCCTAACAACAAAGAGTACCTTTGGCTATAGTAACTGTGCATACAAACATTTCCTAATAGGTTGGCAACTTTCCTAATAATAACCAAGTGCCTGATACTACCTACAGCTGTGGAAGCATTAGTCAGTGCTTCAAAACGCCGCTGCTATGTCAACAACATGTATAGAGTTTAACAAGCAATTCTTACAATAACGGGAGATACTCTGCCAGAGCTCTGCGCCGCAGCTAAGTCTCTCAGCAGGGTATATTAGCTCAGGCTCAGCACTGTGCTAATAAAGTCACACAGATTTTGAGCAACGCGAAAATATTGAAAGCTACACCGCCGAGAACACAGGATGCCGAGGATGCAGAAAGAGGCTGAGCTTCTCAACACTGGGGAAATAAAATTAAAAAAGAAAAGTGTTTAACACAGCTGAGAGTCTGACTGGAAAATTCTAATTCAGGCGTCACTATCATCATTTGTGAAGGTGCCTGTAGATCTGTTTGTTTCTTTAATTCTGAGTTAAAATTAAAAAATTGAAATGCTCGATTCCTTAGAGACAAGTTGTGGACTTGCTCTAGCACATCTTAATGAAGAGATGTTAAAGGAAATATTAGAGTGAAATAATTCTCAAAACCAACAAAATATGACAGCTATAGTTAGTGCACTTCAAGCCCTGAATCCTGTAATATAGTAGTATATTTTAACATTATTGTACTACAGAGCAGGAAAAGAACCTGCCGCATCCTTCTCTGACTTCAAGTTTCACCATATCTTCAAGTTCCACAGGAGAGATTTTGAATTTTTTTATTTTTATCTTTGTCTCAAGAACAAATTAATGAATACCTGCAAAAATTATTAGTTTCAACTCTTCTTAATAAAAAAAAGTTCATTACCTTTAATTTCCCCATTTCATTTTTAAAACATTTAAGCATTTTCTTCTACAACGCTGGTTCAGCTCAGTTTCCATTTTATATGCTATGTATCTAAACATACAATATTATTAATGCTTTGAGATGCATTAAGGTATCTTATAAAAACATGTTTAAAGGTAACTTTTGTTTTTTTAAATTTTGAACAGATGTTGAAGTATGCTACATTACTGCATAATTGATTCTGTTTTCAAATTTATTTCTTTTTCACTACTGACTGTTTCATAAAGGCTAAATCATGCTAAACCAGTCAGAACTATTTTTTTTGACATAAAATAAACTTTGTACCTGAAGGAGAAGCTAGGGAAGCCACACATCTTTCTAACAAGGCTTTTGTTAAGCTGCTTAGACTAAGCAGGCTGAACTACTATTTGGTTGGCATATGACTACCTAGAAAACTACAAAAGAACATCAGCTATGAAAATTTCATAAGATAGCACATGGTCCACTCCTGGTTCATACAGCCAACTCTGGTTCTGCTATCATATGGGACCAACTGACAAAATAACACGTAAGCTATTACACTTGCAGATAGCAGATCGGAGAGGATCCAAGATACAGAAAGTAGTTGTGGAATTCAGAATGATGGTACATGAGAGTAACACTCTGGAAAAAATAGGATGAAATTCAGTAAGAAGAAATTAAAGCACTTTACACATTTAAGAACAATGAAGCTCAACAAATTAAAAAAAAAAAAAACAACAAAAAAGAAGGGCAAAAACCAGCTTCTTAGTCTTGCACAGGGCAAAAAGATCTGAGCATATAATAGTTCACAAGGTTGAATGTGAATTGATAACGGTATTCTGCAGGAAGAAGGGCATGCTGTTGTGTATGAACAGAAAGAGTGGGTCTGCAACCCCTTAGAATGGAGTTTGGTTGTGCCTCGTCTCTGTGTTCTCACCGTGGTCCTGGTTCATCATCATCCTTCATGAAGCAGACTGATACTGGTACTGGTTTGTTTTCTGGCCCACCTACCGTGGCAGTCCCTATATTAAAAACACACACATGCGCATGGGCAAAAACCATGGTGCTTGCCAAAACACAGCACTGATGGCCTCTTCATGCTTCCTGTCCTGGCTGATCAGGATAACATTGCTTTACTGGAAAATATACATATACCTAGACAACATGGATCCCTGCTGGGCTTAGGTAGTTTGTTCAACAGGTGTTCCTGGACATCCCAGTCTCCCCAGCAGTTAGCACCTGGACATATATGAGCCTCTGAGACCCAGAGTCCTGATGCATCTGCTGGTGCTCAGGCACACAAGGGCACAAACCACCACAACTGACAGAGCAAAAAAACCTCTTAACCCCTCCTGGGTTAACCAACCAGTCAGAGAGTCAGTGACTCACCCAACGCCTAGCTGTTTTACCACAGCTTCTCTTCAACTTCTTATGCTTTCCTTAGACACAGTAAAACAGTCTACACACAGCCATTAAATATTCCCTATGTCTCTGCCTCCGCCACCTCCTTTGATTAGGCTGTCCCAGAACTCCAGTCTTTGGATGCTTAGAAACTTTTTTAAAACCTTCTAGTCTAAATACTTTATGACTACTGTCCACACATTTGCTCTTTCAACAGAAATAATTATTCTTCCTCCTTGATGACTAGCCTTAAAGCTAGCTGGAAAATATTCATTTACTTATCATCACTTTAGTAAACAAGTTATGACATTTTTAATCTCTTCGCCCATAACACATCTTCCACTCACTTCTTTTGGGTTGTCCCAGTTTAAATTCTGTTAACATTTTAGCCACATTTTTGCAGAATATTCTAATGATTTAATGAGGCATTACCAATGTCTTGTACTGTGGTACTTGTTGTTTTCTCTCCCTATCAAGAGCCTCTTGCCATGGTAAAACTGGATTACCTTTTGCATGAACATCAGACAGGGGGTTTACAGTCACAGGTGGCTCAAGCCCCATGCCAGTAGCAGAAATTTCTGTTATTAGTCTCAAAATTCTTTATACTTTCTCTTGCTCCTTTCAGAAGCACATGTTTTTCCTCTAGAATTCAGCAAAGAAGTTCTCTTCAGTAATACAAAACGTGACAGCTTTGACAAGAGGGTGGGCAACTTCCCCCAAACTGCTCAACAGCCAACACAGTGATGGTTTAGGGGTCTTTGCAAGAAGGCAATAGATACAGACCTGAAATTCTTCAGAAGGGGGAGGGTAGTAAACCTGCATATAGCATGCTGATGATTCCCTCATGCTGGTGCATGAGCAGAGAGGAGGAGTAATGACAGGAAATGATGGGATATGTCGGACAAAGGTATTGATACACATTGCTACTGTGGAAGAAGTGCAATTTATCAGAATGATCATTTGGGGATGATTTATCTGGTTTGGTTATTTAATACAGGGCATAGAGTGATGGATGGGTGTGATCGGTGCACACATTTATCTTTTATAAGGAAACGTACAGAATATTTAGTTTTGTTAATACTCAGTTAATCATGGTGCATCGTTAATTTTACTTGATAAAAAAGTTTTTCTCCCTCAGTTTACTTGAAACAGTGAAATTTTACAGAAATGTTGAAAATATTTACTGTCAGGGTATTTTTTAAAAAAACCACCTTTTTATTCTCTTTTTTATAAGCCTTTTTTGTTTCTGTGCTAATAATTTCCTTCAGCAGTATAACCATGAGCAGTAGTCACTGAAGACAACAGAAAGTACAACAGAGACAAAGATGAATAATTTTTGATACTAATTAACTACAAATGACCAATTAGAGGATCCATTAATTTCATTTTGTGGCACCAAATCAAATGGCCCATGTGTAAAGGAAGAAGAGTACTTCTTGGAGGGGCAGGAAAAGAACCAGGCCATTAGAGTATAATCTGTCAGCTTTCACACGCGCGAGTCCTAGGGAGGATAAAGAGAAATCTGTCTAGCATTCAGTGGCAAGATCTGTCCCAAATTTGCCTAATTGCTTCATAAGTGCTATTGAGACAGGAAATGTAGCTGCTACTGCAGTTGCAAAATGAAAGGCAGAGGAGGAAGATGGTTATTGAGTCTATTTTTAAGTACGAAAAACGCACTCGCGTAGTACAATGATGCAGACATTCAGGCACACCAGGATGGAAATACAAATAGTACAGTGAAAGAACCAGCTTGTGTTACATTTCAAGATAATGACAACCACCCTAGACCTACACGTTATAAAAACACGACAGCTGAACAGCTTATAAGGTCTAAAGGTTAGAAGAAGCATCCCACAGATAATATTTCATGTGTAAAATATGCTTTCCAGAACTTTTACATCACCATTTAAGAGCCAAAGGGCTACCGTCCTGTGAGCTCGCATAACTTAAAGTGTGTCAATACTTTCCTGAGGCCCCATTAGCTGGAGAAACAAATGACCTTACTGACAGTGGCCCTTCTAAACAAAAAGCACACACTGTGACTTTTATTTTACATCCTATCAGAGTGACAGAAATTTTTTTAAACACTACTTCTTCCAGAGCCAGGTAGCCTCAGAAGAGACAACATGTCCTTCTTCATTACTCACAACAGGTGAAAAATCACTGCAAGGTACATGGGGACCTGGCAAACCAGTTGTACGTGGGTAGTCCCAACACACCAAGCTACGATGACAGAAATTACTGAAGAATTTTGTCACAGACCTAATTACCTCTCAATGGATGTATGGGGCATGGCACGGGCTCAGCATAATGTCACTGAAGCATTTCCAACCACAATTCAGAAGGGCTTTAAGCAAAAAAGAAACTGTCTACTGAAGATAGATCACAATCTCCCCATGGGCATAGCAAAATGCTTCTTCTGAGTGGTTTACCTGAGATGAATTTTGCCTGGCATTGAAAACCCAGATATTTATCATTAACAGAAGTAATCTCTAGAAGAAGCCATTTTAGCACGTAATCCATTACAATTTTTCCAACTACTGGTGATGGAGATAAATAGATCAAGAAAACAAGCCCTCAGTAATTTTTACAGTACTACTAACATCAGTATCCAAAAAAACCCAACTTGTTCTGTTCCTCAATTAAAATAAGGTCAAAAAGAAATCACAGTGGCATTCTCTTCCCCCACTTCCCTCCCAGTTCTAGAAGGTTCATAGTTCAAGCTTGACCTATTCATTTAAGGGGAAAAAAAAAAGGACAGAAGAATTTACTTTTTGTGGGGAGGATGGAGGTTCTTGCATAACACAGCAATGCAGGAACCGAGGCGTTAAGTGAAACACCAAATATCACCAGTGTTGCAATGGAATCCTGAGGGCTGACAGCTCTCTTCAGTCCATTCCTCCAGGACCAGTGGCAGCTGACAAGCCGAGGCTGAAAGTGAGGGAGTTTGTGTACGAATGAGGATCTGATGATATGTACCCACTGACTAGCTTGTGGGTGATGACTCAAGTGAAGTTTGTTAATCGCTTACTAAGAATAAGGGCCTAATTAACAAGTTAGTGTGAATGTGGATTTATGGTTTTCCAACAGTCACCAAATTACAAACCTAATGCCTAGGAATAAATAAAATCTTTTAACAAGCTGTTTTATTTTCCCTTGGCTAAATAATGAAATTCCATTGCAAGTTAACCCTTATCTTCCTAAATCACCTACCTAGATTTCAGAGAAGTATCTTAATTAAATTAAAAAGCTCTTGCTCCATGGATGGTTGTACTATCTGTGATCCCACTGAACCAGCAGGTTGAATCCTGCAGAGCTGGCGGACGAGTCTGCTTTCACTACACCTCCTCCAAATCCTGCATCCATGGGTGGCTCTTTCAGATTCCATCACAAATTCTCGTCATTTCAGAGTAATGCTAACAGTCATCAAGACTCTGCTGGGGCAGCTGGAAATGGCAGAAAAGTAGACTACCTTCAGTCTGGATCGATTCACCGCTTCTCCTCCTTTGCAGGGTCCTCAGAAGTGACCATGAGTTGGGAGACCCAAGAATAAGAGACAAGGATAGCTTCAGACTAGCACCTCCTAATCCTGCTGTGCAGGTACATGTCCCAGAAGACATGTATGGCCTTTGGCTTCCAGCAGGCATCCTGTGAGAAGAGTCAGACACCTCAGAGCATTTCTTTGTGTAGCTGTCAGTAGCCCAAGGGAAACAGCAAGCAGGAAAGCAGGTATGAAACTCTGCCTTTCTGCCAAGACTGTGTGTATCCCCTGTGTAAAAGCCTAGCAGCCAGGATTTCCAGGATCACAGAATCACAGAATTGTAGTGGTTGGAAGGGAACTCCAGAGATCATCGGGTCCAACCCCCCTGCCAAAGCAGCTCCCTGGCTCATATTGCACAGACAGGCGTCCAGACGGGTCTTGAATATCTCCAGAGAAGGAGACTCCACAACCCCCCTGGGCAGCCTGTCCCAGGGCTCTGTCACCCTCACTGGGAAAAAGTTCTTGCTCATGTTGGTGTGGAACTTCCTGTGCTCCAACTTGCAGCCATTGCCCCTTGTCCTGTCCCCACAGACCACTGAAAAGGGGCTGGCCAATTCCCCCTGCATCCCATACTTAAGATAATTATAAACATTAATTAGGTCCCCCCTTAGTCTTCTCAAGACTGAACAGTCCCAATTTTCTCAGCCTTTCCTCATAGGGTAGATGTTCCAGGCCCTTAATCATCTTTGTAGCCCTTCTTTGGACTCTCCCCAGGAGATCCCTGTCCTTTTTATAACAGGGAGCCCAGAACTGAACACAATACTCCAGGTGGGGCCTGACCAGGGCAAAGTAGAGGGATCACCTCCCTTGACCGGCTGGCTACACTCCTCCGGATGCACCCCAGGATCCCATTGGCTCTCTTAGCCACCGAGGCACACTGCTGGCTCATGGCCAACCTGTCATCCACCAGGACCCCCAGGTCCTTCTCCACTGAGCTCTTCTCCAGCAGGCCATCCCCCAGCCTGTACTGATACAAATGGTTGTTCCTTCCCAGGTGCAAGACTTTAAACTTGCTTTTGTTGAACCTCATCTGGTTTCTCCCTGCCCAGCTCTCCAGCCTGTCCAGGTCTCGCTGGATGGCAGCACAGTGTTCCTGCGTGTCAGCCACTCCTCCCAGCTTTGTATCGTTAGCGTACTTGCTGAGGGTGGATGCTATTCCCTCATCAAGGTCATCAATGAAGATGTTAAACAGGACTGGACCCAAAACCGAGCCCTGGGGAACACTGCTAGTCACAGGCCTCCAGTCAGACTCTGCTCCACCAATCATGACCCTCTGGGCTCAGTCCAACAGCCAATTCTCAACCCACCTCACTGTCCACTCACCTATCCCATGCTCTCTCAGCTTTGCTATCAGGATGTCATGGGAGACAGTATCAAAAGCCTTGCTGAAGTCAAGGTAGATGACATCCACTGCTCTCCCTCCACCTACCCAGACAGTAATGAGATCATAGAAGGCTATGAGATTGGTCAAGCAATCGACTTCCCCTTGATGAATCCATGCTGACTACTCCTCATGACCTTCTTCTCTTCCAATTGCTTGGAGATGGCATCCAGAACAAGCTGTTCCATTACCTTTCCAGGGACTGAGGTGAGGCTGACTGGCCTATAGTTGCTCAGATCCTCCTTCTTGCCCTTTTTAAAGACCGGAGTGACACTGGCTATCCTCCAGTCCTTGTGTACTTCTCCTGTTCTCCAAGACCTATCAAAGATGATAGAGAGCAGCTCAGCAATCACTTCCACCAGCTCCCTCAGCACATGTGGATGTATCCCATCCGGGCCCATGGATTTGTGTACATTAATCCCTTTGAGACACTCCTGGACCACACCCACCTCAACCAGAGGGAAGCTCTTCATTTCCCAAACACTCCTACTTTCATCCAGTGCCTGTGGGTCCCAGGGGGCCTTTGAAGTGAAGACCGAAGCGAAGAAGGCATTCAGTATCTCCACCTTCTCAGCATCCCCCGTCACCAGGACACCCGCCTTGTTCAGCAAGGGACCTACATTATCCCTGGTCATCCTCTTACTGTTCACATATCTAAAAAAACCCTTTTTATTGTCCTTTATGTCCCTTGCCAGCTTCACTTCCAAGTGGGCTTTAGCCTTCCTAGTTGCATCCCTACAGGCCCTGACAACTTTCCTGTATTCTTCCCAGGTTCTCAGACCCTTTTTCCACAGTTCATAGACCTTCTGCTTCCCTTTGAGTTTACTCAATAGCTCCCTGCTCATCCACACAGGTCTTCTGCCTCTCTTTCCCAATTTCTTGCTCAAAGCAATGCATCGTTCCTGTGCTTGGAAGAAGTGCTGTTTGAATGCTAGCCAGCTCTCACAGGCTCCCATTCCTTCAAACAGCATAGCCCACGGGATAGCCCCTATTAGATTTTGGAGGAGATCAAAGTTAGCTCTTCCAAAATTCAGGGTAGCTATCCTACTTTTTGACTTGCTTCTTCCACTCAGGATCTTGAACTCAACTATTTCATGGTCACTTTGTCCTAAGCTGCCCCTGACCTTCACTTCCCTAACGAGCATATCCTTGTTAGTAAAAACAAGGTCCAGCACCTGCCCTCCCCTCGTAGGTTCCTGCACCATCTGTAGCAGGAAATTTTCTTCAACATACCACGGAAATTGTCTGGATTGCATATGACTGGGCCTGTTGCTTGCCCAGCAAATATCTGGGTAATTGAAGTCCCCCATAAGGACCAGCACCTGGGATCTCAAGACTAATTCTAACTGTATGTCCCTCTTTAATTCCAGCTGTTCACATCTTCCTCTCCCACCATCCAGGGTATCATCATAATCACAAGACCAAAACTACACCAAGAAAGGGCATGCAATGTGCTTCATGCAGCAAAAGGCCATGACAAGCCACACAAGGCATTCATACCTTCCTTTCTTGGCTCCATCACCTCCTTTCATTACACTTCAGAAGAAATCATGGAAGCCACTGCATTTCCTAATAGGCCTGTCCACACTCATGGGGCACAGACACTCTCACAGCAT
This sequence comes from Hypotaenidia okinawae, assembly GCA_027925045.1. Taxonomy (NCBI): domain Eukaryota; kingdom Metazoa; phylum Chordata; class Aves; order Gruiformes; family Rallidae; genus Hypotaenidia; species Hypotaenidia okinawae. Next base: position 97,594,976 of record BSDF01000002.1, on the reverse strand, counting down.
GACTTCAGGCTACTGCCGTGAGGAGACTTATCAAAAATATCAGTTTTAAGCAGGAGCCAGGTGTGATACCACTCAAGATTACAGCAGTTCACACACATGTACAAGCAGAAATGTCGGTTGCTGGCAGAACTTTAAATTGGGACATACTGACCAACTCTGTGTAGAAACCCCTTAAAAATTTACTTCCTACAACATTTGTTCTAGGTGATCAAAGCCTTCCTACATCTAACATCAGATGCACACAAGACCCCAAATCGGAATTATCCTATAAACTTGTTGTAACAAGTTGTTTCATATCATAAGTGGGTTTTTGTTGCCTTGGCAGAATTTATCAGTTAATTGGTTATGCTGAGGGCAGAGAGGAAACTTTGGCCACTAACTCTACATTTAGTTTGTGACAGGCATTTCCACAGGAGCTAGTCGTGATTTTAAAATTAAAACCTAGAACTAGAACATGACTACAAACGTCATGTGGTCATTAAGCAGACTGAGGGAAATGGTAGCAGAACATACACGAATATCTTCCACTGGAGGACTGCAGCCTTTGCCACTGCAATGCTCTTCTGTGCCTAAGAAAGGTTTGGGAAGAACACCAAACACAACACTTTTCAATAGGAAAAAATAGTTGATATTGATAATATCACTAAAATGAAGTTAAAGCTTATGTGTCCAATTCATGTCTAAGGTACTCCTGTCTAGAACCAGTAAAAATTCCAACTTCATAGACAAACCAGATCCATATAGTGATCCATATGTGCTGACCATCAGTATAAAAGCTACAGACAACACTCCCTGAAAAATACATTTAGGAGGAAGAAAAAATTTCCACCCATTCAGGGAAGAGAACTATATCCACTAAATAAGACACAGGAGAAAGAAATGAAATGGTAACACAAGAACCAGCATAGTGTAAGAAGAATACTAGCTGTTTTTATAAATGCTGTGAAAGGATAAAGATGAAGCAAAGAACCTCTAATTTTGCCAATAGGGATTTGTTTGTATTTCCTTGCCATGAATGGGAACTTGGTAACAGCACACAAAGCAGAAATTACTTGGGAGATAATCAGAAAAATTAATTTCTGAAGAACATTAGCCAGTGATTGCAGACTTCCTGTTAAATGAGGCTAGAGGTTTAAAAATTATTTTTTCCATGATGAAAAAAACCCCAAAACATTATGCATATGCAACTACAGAAGAAAAAGAAGCTGAGGAAGAGCTTTTAAATATAAAAGAAGGACTGAAGTCAAGTATGGCAGGATAGTGTAATGGGAGCCAAGCCAGAGAGAGTCCTACAGTGGGCTGGAAGGGACCTAAGGTCTTCTGACAGACCACTCCATTTCCGTAGATAAACTGACAAACAATGAAGTTGGAAATTTGTTCCTGAAGTCTGAGCTGTCTCTCTCACTGTAGTGGAGGAAAGATCCCACCTCTGCTCTCTCCCTCCTGGCAGTCACTTCATGCTTCAAGCTCTGTTCTTCCTTCTCAACCCTCCTTGAACAACTCCAGTTCTTCTGGCCTTTCTCTGCAGGTCAACTTTTCTGCACTAATTATTCTTGTTGCTCACCTCTGAGCACATAACCTTCAAGTGTCATGCCCATATGTGGACACAGGCTTTAGCAGAGCCGAGTGCTTATCCCATTATCACGTTTCCCTTTGCACATCTCCCGTTGGCCAGACAGCTGAGCTAATTCTTTGGGCTTTATTATGTTGTTTCCTTCAGGAAGGTAATAACAGGGTCAAAATTCAGACAGTCCTTGGTGGTTCAAGCTGTGCTAACTAGCTGAACACAGAAAAACAGAGATGAAAAAGCTCATGAACTCATTAGTTTCTGGACGACTTAAGGATATTCTTGCACATTTCTTTAAAAAACAGTGTGTGTTTCTTGCTGTTTGTTAGTATTTTTGTATTTTTGAGCACCAGCCACAAGATAACAGGTGATAGAGATTCTTCTGGAGATTTCTGTTTCTTTTTATGCCACTGCTCCTCCACTGCTCTCTTTTCTGAGTATGGGATTATTGCTTTACATACTCAAAAGCCTTTGACCACACTTAGTAATAGCACTAGGTAAAGATAGGCTACAAGAAAATTAAAGGTCAAAATTTGAACTAATACACAAAATCTTAAAAATTTGATGAAATAGCTTGAAAGTGAATCAGGGATTCAATAGAAATATGGGCAAGCTATCACATTTACAGGCAGAACTGATCACCAGCATAAATAAAAAAAAAATCAGAAATAAGTGTTTTTTCAGAAAAGAACATTAGTCCCATTTAGGGAATAACACTTCAAGTAGGCTGTTGACCAAGGAGAGGGTGCCCAGAGATGTGTGTAAGGAACGATCAGAGGTCCAGAAAGCAACGCCTTTAGGGAAAAAATTGAACTTAACTTTGCTGGAAATAGGCCACGGATCTGATAGGAGTGTTTAAAAATATAAAAGGCAGTGAGAATAATCTTTTTCTCAAATAGAAAAAAAAATTAATTTAGATTGCAGCAAGAAAAATTCCAGTTAGATGTGATTAAACAAAAAATCTGCTAGCCATGCACTGGAGAAGGCAGGTTGTACAATCACTGCTTTGGAAAGCTTAAAAACTAGATTTGCAAAAGAGCATTCAGAGTAATGATAAAGATATGATAAAGGACCCGAAGTCCTTTCGAACTAGGATTGCTAGTGAAAAGATGATGATTTCCCCAGTACAGGAAAGACACTGAGCTGATGGAGTGAGTCCAGAGGAGGGCCACAAGGATCATTGGGGGCTGAAGTGCCTCTCCTATGAGGACAGGCTGAGAGAGTTGGGTTTGTTCAGCCTAGAGAAGAGAAGGGTCCAGGAAAACCTAGTTGCAGAATCCAGTACCCAAAGGGGCCTAAAGAAAAGATGGAGAGGACTGATTACAAGGGCATGGAGTGACAGGAAAAGGAGTGATGGTTTTAAGCTGAAATAAGGTAGGCAAAGGAAGGAAGGTAGGCTTAGGTTAGGAAGAAATTTTTCACTATGATGGTGGTGAAGCTCTGGCACAGGCTGCCCAGAGAAGCTGTGGCTGTCCCCTCCCTGGCAGTGTTCAAGGCCAGGTTGGATGGGGCTTTGGGCAACCTGGTCTAGGGGAGGATGTCCCTGCCCATGGCAGGGGGGTTGGAACAAGATGGTCTTTGAGGTCCCTTCCAACCCAAAGCAGTCTGCAATTCTATGATTTTTCCCTATTGTAATTATTAGGTTAAATATAGAAATAAAATTAATTTTTATTGAAAATCAAATATTCTACTGTGGCTTGCAAAATTACTAAAAAATAAAATGCCCAAACACCAGGAAAGTCTTGGATTTTTATGACCAAGTGAAAACTGTGGATAGAGTGTGAATAAAGCTCTATCTTTCAGACCTGTAACTAAGTTCAATATGATCACTAACAAAGTCTGAAAATTTTGCTTTATCCATATGCCCTAATTGATAGCCCATACAGACTCCCATAAGTCTATTCTTTGAGCAGGGAAGCAATCTTTGTGCTCCATTTAGAAATTTAAAAAATTACAATGCTAAACTGCTAAATGCATAGAAACAAACTTACTAAATATGAATAGAAAATTGAATAAGAAATAATTTTGACTAATTCTACTCTATACCTGAAGGTCTGTAGAAAGAGTATCAAAAAAGAACCCTCAATCTCCTACTGTTCCACCTTCATATATTGTTTAACCTACATTTTTGAATTTTTTTCTTGTTATATAAATTGTATAGAGCGCCAAACATTATATCTTAAAATTTAAATGACAGATCTATGAAGATTTATATTTTTATCATTTCTATTTCTAAAAATAATCATTTTGACAGTATATGAAGCAAGATTTATAGGTCAAGTTACTTTCTATAAAAAAATTCATTTTGTTTCTCCCAAGAGTGGAAAGTCTATGCTGAACACACAGTTTACAAACTTTGGGTAGCGGTTTTAATTACTTATATCTTTCTTCAACTTCTGGCAGCATTCAACAAATTCTCCATTATCTAGGGTTTTTTCTGAATCACTAGATAATCATAGAATCATGGAATGGTTTGGGTTGGAAGGAACCTTAAAGATCATCCAGTTCCAGCCCCCTGCCATGGGCAGGGACATCCTCCACTAGACCAGGCTGCTCAAGGCCCCATCCAACCTGGCCTTGAACAAAGAGCTGAATGTTTACCCCTACTCAAAAAATAGACAAAATAAACATGTTTATGATGAACACCACCACAAAAGTCTGAAAAATTGATTTAATGTTTAAGACCAAAAGCAATGGGAATGGCAGCTACTTGTTCTCTGATTATACAAGGTGGCTCTTCTGCATCCTAGCAAAGCAAAGGCACATTCCACTTGGGCAGAAGCTGAACAGCAGGTTTGGGTTGTTTGGAGTATCTTTTTTGCTTGTCGGTACTGGTTTTATGGTATTGAACAAGTCATTCCATCCTAACTGAAACACAGCACCAGTACAATGCTAAGCGCAGATGCTAACTGCCATTGAAGTGCCTAGTGAACAACAACTGGTTAGGCTTTCACTGAATACATGCAAGAGGTTAGAAAAAGAAAGACTGTGTCAAATATTGGCCTCAATTCCAGTTTTTCACATTTTCATTTCTTTTTAAGCAAGAAAAAGAATAAAGAAGACTGCTACCACTGTGGCCTCAGTACGATTGGTAGGCACGGCAGATACACTCAACAAAATAATCTTAATTGCTGCATATTTGTTCAAATACATTACCCAGTGTAATTGGTCTTAGAGAACATATTTATCTAAATGTGTAAAAAAGACAGATTTTCTTTAATATGTTTTTATCTCGTGGTGTAAGAGAAGTTATTTTTTAAGTGGTTTGGAAATAACATGCATGTTTTATTTCCCCATCTGCCTGCAGGCGTGACTTGGCATTTGCTCTACCGCAGCGTCTGTGGTAGCCTACTGAGTTGCCATCAGGACTGCATGGGATGTTATGTCACGTCAGGCCAATAGTAAATGCAACCAGATTTTTAATTAAAAATAGCAAACCCAAAGATGATACTTGTATAAATGTATACAAAATGAATAACCACGCATAGAAAGAAATAGTCCATTGAAGTACAGTCGGGACTTTTCTGTTGTTTCTTAAGGAAGTAACATGGGGCTTTTAATTTTCCCTATCCACCTCTTTTTCTTCATGTTTTAGTGAGAATTTGTTTAAAAATCAAACTAACAGACAAAAGCAAAGCTAAAGTAGTATGCTGTCCATAAACCTCAGTTTTCCATAGTGGGAAGCCTTCTGTGATCCTGATTCCTTAATGCCTTAACCTACTCGGTATTTTCAACAATTACCAGCAAAATACGTTACTTCACAACATGCCACATTTCCCAAGACCTCGTATTCTTTGGCATAAAGCTCTCTAACAGGATCAATATATTTAACTTTCAGGCATTTTATGATTTGAGCATTTTTTCTGCCAAAAATGACTGCCAAAGTCATGCTAAAGGCTTTTCTTTAGCCTGCAAGTTTGATGCATATGGGGCACATATTGCTTTTGATGTTTGTCAAAGACAGATCCTTCTGTGTGTTGTCATTAGCTACTGGTGAAGCAAAATAAATGTCTGCAGAAATTATGTATAGATAGATACACATAACACAGAGAAAGAGAGTCCGTCGCTGCAAGCACTTGGTAAACACCAATCCCCGGTCATTGAAGTAGAGTTACACTAAGCACTGAAGGTCACCATATGCCTGAACTTCTTGCTACATCATGACTAAATCCTTAGTGTGCTGATGGAGTCTATGCTGCCAGTGACACCTACCCCAGAATAGACTGGAGGAAAAACGAGCATGCACTTGTTTTCCTGTAAATCTTTGGTCATATTGTGAATCCTTCACAATGTAAGCAAGGGTGTTACTGATGGCTCAGAGAAAGTGGACAAAATGTGATCTTGTAAACTTGATTTCATAGAAAAATAATGAAATATTCACTTATGTCTACAGGATTAAAGTACTAATGGATTTCTATTGAAATTACATTTACAAACAATCAATCATTCCAGGCAAACAACTTCTCACAAGACTGCAAAATTTAAATTTGTCACGTATGGACTTAGGCAGAGCATCTGTCTCCATGAGTCTTGCCTTTTTGCTGCAATGGATTTCAAAACAATTTCAGAAAGACAGAGAGACCTTGACTGTAGATTAATGATAAATCACAAATAACAAAGCAGGTTCTGCTCCCTTCTGCTTCCATGGTGAGAACAAAACAGACCAGAAAGCCATTAAGACGTGATTTCCCTGAGAAATGAACCCCTGCACCTGTATACACTGCTGCCTTTGATAAAGAAACAATTAATTCACCAGAGCCAGCCTGAACCTCCTCCTCAACCAAACAAGGAGTTGCTGGATGTGGGTATCTGGAGAACAGCTACCCCAGGTAGCACAAGCAGAAGATAGACCTCCTACCACAGCGTTAGGAGCATTGGGTGCACACAGTGCTGCATCTGCCCACACTGCTGGGCAGATCTTCATCATCTCCTCTTTGAGTAAATGCTTTTAATAAGAATTTAAGAGAAGGAGCAAGAAAAACTCCACATGATACTCCTCAGTGGTGGAAAACGGTGAGCTGTTACTGCAACAGCTCAGGCTTTCAAATAATATTCTGTTCAATATTTAATTACTATCTTGTTACATGGGTGTACAGCAGAAATTTTAGAGGCACCTGAATTTAAAAATATATTTCCAGGAGCACAAAATAGCAAAAGGTTTGCTGTGATAATCACTGTTGCCTTAATATCAAAACTAAGGCTGTGGCTACTCTTCCTCCCATTTTCTGTGAAAATGCATTCCAGTCAACCTTTTCAAAATACAGTCATTTTATCTACACTTTAAAATACTAAAAGTTGTTTGAGTGTAATAAAAACAATATTTTAAAAGTTTTGGTGTAGGTTTTTCTCTTAATAAAAGAATCCCTCTCACAGCATATCCCTTTAACACCAGATTTCTACATCTCTGAAAAGGTTAATGCACAGGGCTGCAATGCAGGGGTTTTTTACATACTGAACCAGCCAGGCTATAGTCACTTGCACATATGAAATGATGTACTAGCGTGGATGCCCACTGTTGTTAATGTCTGGTCAGGGGAAAATTATGGACCAACTCTCCTTTTTATGCAGAAGAGAAGAGCAGACATGCTAAGCAGTTTTCCCAGACCATGTGGAAATTAAGGACCTGTATCACTAAGTAACTAATAGTTACATTAGGCAGGCTGCTAGTCCACACCTCATTCCTCTTAATGCACGTTATGGCACAGCCAGTCACTACTCGCCTATGGTGCAGTAAATTCAAACTATATTTTAAAATGGGATCAGGAAGTGGGGAAATTTGGACTCATTGAAACAAAAAACAACCAACAAAGATTCTGGGAGATGTATTTATTCCTTTTCTGAATAAGCTTTTTCCCAAGATTTTCCTACCATAATGTTTTCTTCTTTTGCAGAAGGCTTTTGAATACTGGTTAATTATGCAAAAATTAATTTTAATTAATTTTCAATCATAGACATTATGCTTGGAAAAGGATAACCTCATTCTTATAGCATAGGTTTAACTCAGAGCCCACTTCTGCAATTGGCATCACAGGGACAGTGTTTCATACCCAACAAAAGAATTCTTGAAATCTCTTTTCTGGGGACAAGGTTTTAACTAAGCAGTAGAATTAATAACTCCTCTAATTTGTAACAGTAGCTGATAGGTTGAAAAAATGTCTGGAAGCTAATAGATAGAAGTTGAAATAGGTCCTTATGCTTGTCATGTAATGACCACCTGTTTGTCACTTGTTGTAAAGAGCTGGTTTGAAAGAGTTTATTTTCCCTTTTTTCTTCCCCCACCCAAGCTGTTTCTTTTCAACATCCCCTCCTTGGTTTCTAAGGCCATCCACGATCAGGTTTTGCTCACTGCAACAGATTTTGCTATGTCACCAGAAAAACGATAAGGGCATTTGCTGTGCGCTGTTGCCATCCAAGTGTTATTTTTGAAATACCCAAACTTATCTATCATGATAAGGACTAAAAAATAACTATTCCTAAGCGGATCTTACTGCTTAGTTCTGTCTTTACTTCAATGCAACCAAGAATGTATAGATAGAAAACAAAACAAAGATTAAACATACTCATCTGGATTTCCTTCTGTGCAGAAGGCTGCTTTCAGCAGATCACTGTCAGAAGGCTACATGCTCAAACAATAATTCACTATTACATCAGGTCTCAGATCAGCTATGCAGTAGTTCCCTGCTTACTGAAGACAAACATTAACATGAATCAGGCAAGTGCCCTTGTAGCAAAGGCGGCTGATGGTGACCTGGCCAGCAGGTTGAGGGGAGTGATCTTTCTCCTCTACTCAGCGGTGGTGAGGCCACACCTGGAATTCTGGGTCTAGTTCTGGGCTCCCCAGTAGAGGGGAAACACTGACACAGTGGAAAGAGTTGAACGAAGAGACATGAAGATGACTAAGGGACTGGAGCATCTTACATGAGAGGGAAGGCTAAGAGAGTGTGACTGTTCACACTTGGGGAAATCAACTTATATAAATACCTGAAGGTAGGGGCAAGAAGATGGAGCCAGGGCCTTTTCATGGTGCCCAGTGGCTTTTTTTTTTCATGGACCACAAGGCAACAGGTGCAAACCGAAATAAGGGAGCTTCTGTCTGAACATTAGGAAATACTTTCTACTTTGAGGATGATTGAGCACTGCATGAGCTACACAGATTGGCTATGGAGTCTCCATCCTTGAAGATATTCAAAAGCCATGGGGAAATGGCCCCAGGCAACTGGGTCTAGATGGTCCTACTTGAGCAGATTCGGACCAGATGACTTCCAGAGTTCGCTTCCAACCTCAACCATTCTGTGACTCTGTGCTTATGTAAGTTTTCTATCAGTTATGTATTTTAATAATGGTAAAGTATATAACATCAGATCTCCTGTTTAAAAAAAAAAGACTTTCTATTCAGATAACTTTCATTTCACACTCCAACACTTGGAAGAACAATAGTTTGTTAGCTGTCTCACACTGTGTGTTTACTTTGTGCTTTTTTGCATCAAAAAGAAGCCTAGTTAATGCATATTAGCATTTGAACAGTCTATTGCAACATTACTGAATTGTACCTTGTTTAGTTCAGATTTTTTTGAACTAATATCCACCTTCTAATACACTAGCATATTTTTCACTGCTACCAAGCTTTCCAGGCAAAATAAGAGCTGAAGAGCAAGGGAGGACTCTGTAGAATACTCCCTGCATAATTCTGTGTCTACAGGGGTTTTTTTTTGTGAAATAGAACCGTGTACATCCCATTTTAACATGGCAAATGGACTACTGGAATGTCAAAGTAACATAACATGAATTTGACAGATAATCTGTATAACGTCTGACTTAACCCAATTTCTAAGTGAAGCTGGAGAAGTCTTGATTAAATAATCCAAGTGATGCTGAGTTTAAAACATCATTCTGCTCCAATGCGTAATTAGGGTTTCTGTTAAGCGTTTGTATCTAATTCTTAATTTGCTAATTTTACTTTCAAGACAGTGGGTACTTATATTTTTCATGATAGGTTAAAGGGCCTTACTTAACATCTTTCTTTGTATGCACTTTCAAGGCCACAGATGACTCATCTCTTAATAGGCACGTTGATTAAGCAAATATTATATTGTACTTTACACTACTGTACTCAGACCTAAGATTACAGGAAAAATGCAGAGGATTTTTAAACTAACTTAGAGAAGACATGATATTCTTGGTCATAATGACATTGAGTAGAGGACCAGGTAAACTCTTCAGCTTCAGAAATCAAATTATTTTCCGTTTCAGTTGAATTGTTTTCTGAACCAAAGAATTGCAATTCTTAAAATTACTTAATTCAGCATGAAAGAAAATTTCTTACTTCACATTCTCTTTCCCTGAAGAAGTAGACACTATTTGAAAGAGTATACTCTCAAGAATAAAATTGGCTAGAAAGTTTAGATGTGAATACTAGGAATAGACACTTAAACATATTGACAATCATCATTGCAACTTCAAGTTATTTTAGATTTTTTTTTAAGGGGAAAAAGCACTGTACATGCCCTGCAAAAAGAAAATTCTGTGGAACTCTGGAGATTTTCTAGTATGTGACAAAAGTCAGTGTTTTAGAACCACAAGGAATTGGAAATACTTGGTTACCACTAGGTGCAACGATAAGAGCTTTCTAAAAACCACTCGGGAAAATTTCTGAAAACCACCTCAGAGAACTGTGAATTTCTAAGAACATGCTCTCCTTAATGCATACCTTGTATTTTCTTCCAATCAAAAGGCATGTGATAAAGATTTGAAAGAGAGGCTTTGAGTTTCCAGGCAAAGACTACTCTAGACAGAACTGCTACTTGCTTTTCCTTCACTGTAATGAAGGCATCACTTATAAGAAGTAACTGCTCTCAGAAGCTGGACAGATTCATTATTGGAAGATTCTGGGAGAAGAAGCGAGGAAGAGGAACAGTTATATTCTGCTGGCCCATGGAGAGATACTTTTACAAAAATAAGAGGGAAGGCAAAATATACTGCATTAGCTACCTCCATGAATCTAGCAGGACTCATTTGCCCAGGGTTTGTTTCTCAGTTATATCCATACAGGATGGTAGGAAACACACACACGGTAAGATCATCAGATATAAAGACACAAAAGCTGATAAATGGCTGAAGTTTCTTGTTCCACATTGCACTGCAAATACTCAAAAGTGTCCTAAAAACTGATATATTGCAAAGGTTGCCAAACCTCTTTTCTGCTTAAACAGACTATTTTTACGCTTATATTGAAAAATCTACCGTTCCCATGAAATTCCTTCCTTGCTTTTAGAGCAAGTAAGAGAGGCCAGTACACAGACTGTAAAAAATAGAAAAGCTTTACTATAATTTTTGCACCATAGTATTATTTTAGACATTCTGAAACACGTGTATATTCCAGTTTTAAGGCAGAAACAGGTACGGAATTGCTGTGATGCTACAAGAGATGTTAACCGTGAAAAGCAACAGTGAAATATAATGTGATTGGATTGTTGAGGGGGAGGAGAAGAGCTGAGCAAGGACTCAGATTTATACTGCGTGGCACCGAACTGTTGTTAACACAGATTTAAATCTGCTTTGTGTGCATGTTTGTGTGGAAAATAGCCACTCTCAGATGCACAAAACCAGGATGTATAACCTAATTGTACACCTCATTACTCTAAGTGTGGGCACCATGCACAAGAGCACAGTACTAAGGACTGTGAACTCATTCTGAGCAGGCAAGGCACAGTGACAGGCAAGAGTTCTAGCCCAGGTCCCCAGCTCACTGAAACCACCCTGGTGTGACACTGAGCTAATTTAGCCTGCCTCTCACTAGGAAATAATTTGTGGGAAAAGCTGGGTGCTGACAGTCACAGCCACTGAGTAGCTCTGCCATTCCCTGCTCCACACTTAGCTTAGGCATAGTATTCCTTGGACTTCTGGACCTCCAAGATGGTGAGGTCAAAGAGTGTCCTAAAAAAATGTAAAGGCATTAAGATGCAAAGGGAAGTCATGTTTTCTATCATCTCTTTGTTCTGCACCAAGAACAGAGACACAGTTACAAAAAAAAAACCACCAAAAAAACCCAAACCAAAAAAAAAAAGAGCAAAAGAACAACCCAGAAAGAGCAAGAGAGCAAAGACCATGGCTCATTGGACTCCAAGATTGGGAAAATCTCACTGACCAGGACAAGGAGCTTCCAGGACACAGCTGGTGTGGAGAGTGGACAACACTGGAAGAAAAAGCAGTAGGCAGGTCTCCAGGGGAACACTCACAGGGAACTTTATGCAATGTGGATTTACAGTCTTCTAGATGGATTGTATCTCAGCTCAGGGCATCAAAACAGCGGTGATAAAACATTTCTCAACTCTACTGGTGAATTTACTATTATGCCATTTTTTATTCACTGTATGCTGTCTTTAACACTTCAAGTAAATCCAGATTAATTTTTTCTTTAGCTATGTCTGCTTAAGCGTAGCTGATGTTGAAAGCACTACTCCAATCTCTCCCTCTCATAGTGATGCTGAAATTACTTTTGTCTGGCTCTGAGCTAAAACAGTGTTTGTAAAACACAAAGTCATCAAAACTGGATATTGATGTAGATCAAAGTCATTTAGTTATTAAGGAGACTTTTAAACAATTTAGTACCTATTATCAGGACTACATTTTTAGTCCTTGTGTTTTCAGTAATGGGTTACTGATCCACAGAAGTCTGAAATGCAAAACCTCAAGCAGTTTAAGACCTTTCCACCTGACAGCTATGCCAGACATATCATATAGGTCACACAGCTGCTCAGAAAAGCTATGGTATTTCAGGGGAAGATAATTTTGTTTTAGATTCCCTTTCCACTCAGGTAGATTTCTGAGTCCAAGCCCTCTGAGCTGTTTCCATTTCTCTGTAAGGACCAGGCAGACCAGGTTGGGCAGGATCAGTCTGAGACTTGCAGCTGTTACAGGACTAGCTATTATTTCATAGAAAAGAATACTTTGTATTATACATAATTTCTTAAACTAACACAGAGGATGAAAACTCTATTTTATTTTACATCACTACTTACAGTATCATGCTGTTGAAAACTGATCAGAATAAATCAGTCCCTAGGACAGTGTCACCAAGGTTGTAAATAAAAAGACAATACTAGGCTATTAGTAAGGGACAGCCAAACTCTATTGAAGGAAAGAAGTTTCAGAAAGTGACAGAAAAGACTAGTTTAAAAAAGAGAGAACCTTTCAAATTTTTCCACACCAATAAGAGGAAATTCTCTGTGACTTGTACATCAAAGTTCCACCTGCTACACCTGGAGTATTCTGTCCTGAAGGCCAAAATTTAAGGTTTTATTTAATTTCTGAAGTGAGGATATGCCACACAAATCTCTATCACTACTCTGTGTTCTGAAACTACCCCCTATTAAGTAACATTTCTATAGAAAATGTGTTAAGTTTTTCAATATTCCACCTGAGAACAAGACAAAAATTTCCTAAATACGACTTTCCTTTCAGCATTCACTTGCATTTAGGGGGTTGCATCACATATATGTTTCGGGTTTACCTTTATTCTTTTCTGAAGCATGTAAAAACGTACTCGTGTTTCAAATAAACAATATCCAAAAAATAAAGTTCTATCAAGTTATTGCTCTTATTTATAATTTCCATCAATAAGTTTCATTGAGTGCTAAACAGAAAAGAAAAACTTTAAGTTTAAGGAGGGTGCAATGGACCCAGGCAGCAATACCCAGCTATGCGTTATACATAAACGCTAATGGTGGGAATCAGAAAGGGGCAGTGCAGGGGGAATGCTGGTGCTGTGGGTGCAGGGGTATGGGTGCTGTTTCTAGGTCACAGTCTACAGAGTGGGAGGAATTCCTCAGGTAAAAGAAGATGGTATTCTCTGATAAAATAAAGGACTGCTGCCTTGTCTTATATAGGGCAGTGTTTTCTTTCAGTTGACATCAGCTGGGTGGAGTTGTCCAATTCCTTTGTTTACAGTCAATAAAAAGACTCTCAAGTTTCAAGTCTGGATTGCTGTGCCCTGATTAACACAAAACCCCAATTTTAAGACCAGTACTTTTCCATTTTACTTGATACACATTTGAAGAACTGTATAAAGCACAATCCAACTTTATGCATCACTCAGTATCAAAGTAAAACTAGTACAGATTCTAGAATTGTGTTTTTGCAATAAGCAAATGGTGACCTGAAAGAGCACTCATTACACCACTTAACTGTCAAATAAGAGAGTGAAATAGATAAATATTTCTGAAGAAATGAGGCTGCAAGAAAGATAAGGAGTTTGGGAAATGAGTCCAACAAAGGAAAATAAAGACAATCAGGGGACTGGAGCATCTCTCCTATGAGGAAAGGCTGAGAGAGTTGTGTCTGTCAACCTAGAAAAGGCTTGAAAGGGAACTTATCAGTGTATATATAAATACCTGATGGAAGGAATGAAAAAGAGGGAGCCAGACTATTCTCAGTGGTGCCAAATAACAGGGCAAAGGGCAATCAACACAAACAAAACACAGAAAGGTTCTGTATGAACATCAGGAAACACTTTTCTTTTTCTACTATGAGGGTGACAGAGCACTGGCACAGGCTACCCAACGAGGCTTTAGAGACTCCATCCTTAAAGGCATTCAAAAGCTATCTGGGCATGGTCCTGGGCAGCCAGCTCTGCTGGCCCTGATTGAGCGGAGGAGTTGGACCAGGCAATCTACAGAGGTGCTTTCCAGCCTTAATTAGCCTGTGAATTCCACAGAAGTGACTGGAGTTGTTGGATGCCAGCACTACAGCAACATGTCAGAAACTCATTTGCTTGTATCAAAGAGAGGGCTAATTAGTTAATTGGTGTCAATTTATAAATCAGTAGATGAGAAGTACATAGTTCTTAAAACAGAAGTTATGGATGTGTTACAAGGATTACTGGATTGAACAGCATGTGTTACACAGGAGGCATATGTAAGTCATGAAAATAGAAATACATGGATTTCTTTGTCCAGAAAGACCTTCTAGGTAATGTTTTCAGTTAATTTACTTTAACTGATCCTTTACTTTAACAGAAATTCATTTAGTCAGCCAAAGATAATATAGAAAATGTCATCTGACAGAGCTAAAATTTTGGATTTCTGAGCAACTTCTAAAATCTCACTTTTGAGCTTTTAAACCTCAATCTCTCATGAGTCCAGTGGCTACTTGATCACAGAAACAAAAATCCCAGGAGCAGTGCATGCCTTTACAATGTAAAGGTAAAACTCTTAACAGTGATATAAATTCTTGCCAGAAAAAGGCGATCAACCATCACTGTAACTGATTTATTTTCTAGAACAGAAGTCAGTTGGTAATGTCTACAGCTTGTATCTTAAACCAGAAGATGCTGCAACCCCTCAGGAACCATTTGCAATGAAAAATGTATCAAACTGAGAAGGTAGATGCCCTTTCCTAAGATGATTGGAGTGTTGGTTAAAGACTGGATGACAAAGCAAAGAGTGTGACAAGCACCAAGTTGAATGCCAACGGTCAGTGCTCATAACATGGTGGGTAGAGTTTTCTTCTGCTCCATCTCTCCCCGACTACCACTTCTGAAGGAGCATTAAGGAATCGTATGACATATTGGCCTGACAGGCCAAACACTCTCTCTTAAGATACCACCTGAACTATCAGGTTTGGTGATCAGGAAAAAAAAAAAAAATAAATCACACTTTGCTAGTCTTGAAGCATGTCTTGCTGGCTAGGATGTGGGATGACTTTACAATTGCCTCTTCAGTCGCAGTGGTTTAAATTCTCGTTTAACTGACTCGGTTCTGCAGCGCTACTTTTATCCTCTTCTAAATGTACGTGGCAAAATATTCAGTCTACGCCTCGCAGCTGCACAGGTGATAGTATAATAACATGCAATAATTACATTTTACTGTCTCAGTTGTTAGTAACACTTGTATTCAAAGTTACACATAGTTTTCAGCTGTCACCTTCAGAGCTAAGACAGCAACAGGTGAGAACATCTGCGCTAGTAACTGCCTTTTAGCTGCAGAGATCTCCTATATCAGGTTCAGGGCTTTTTCCCACCTTATTTGCTAACAAATTAAAAATACAACGTTTCATGTGATGACAAACTACATTTAAAATGGCTTTATGTCAGTTCTCTCAAAAATTAGAGAAAAATTATAAATAAATACTGCATATTTCTCTGTTCACACACAGGGCATGATACTGTACCATAGATTTTTTTTTTCCTACAGGCAGATGAACAAGCTTAAGGTGGACACAATGAGGGCACTGTATCTGCACGTGTATAGTACTTCTGCACAGGAAGCCATATCCAAAGAAAACCTGCAGCTGTAATTAGGTGTATGTAAGTTTGCCCTCTAAAACGTGGTTCCAGTTGGTAGGCCTCTGCAGACATCACTTTAGCATTCAATGGAAGCCAAGTATTTCAACCCAATATTAAGAATTTTTAGAAAAAGATCACAGCGCAAAACAGAGGGCATCTTTATGACAGTGTATTTACATCCATGATGTCACCTTCCCTAGAAGATTGACTGTTTCCAGTTATCTTTTGTATACTCCACTACAAAGACGAGATGGTAGAAACAAAGTAGGCACAGCAAAAGTGTGCCAAAAGTCATCAAAATCATGGAATGATTCCCACAGTGCGACACTAAAGAAACAAGTGAGAGACAAATGAGTTTGCAAAGGAGCTATGAAAATATACATGACAGTGAAGAAGATGGTAAAAAGGGGAAAAACTTGAACAGGTAAAGTGAGAAAAGGACAATACTTCGCTAGAGTCTCTAGATATATACTGGAAGGGTTTAGAGACCAAATCTTCTAACGGTGCAAATTAAAATAAAATAGCCCAACAACAAGATTATTAGTTATATGCCCCATTCTCCTGTGCTTTTACACTTCTAAAGGAGGGTGGTGGTGGTGGGAAAATCATACAATCCAGTGTCAGTTGAAGTAACATCCTGGCAAATGTCTTGTCATTTCACTGCATCACTACTTTGTTAGCTTTTCCAGTACATCATCTTCTAGCATCACTGTAGCTGTGAGCTACTGCCCCTCAACATAGAGCAAAGAAAACTGGGAGAGAGAAGTTTCCAGAAGACAACAGTGCTCTTATCTTCCAGCCACATCCTTGTGGTTATCCCAGTTCATTTCAGAAGCACTCTAGAACACGTGCCTCCTACACCCTGTTCCTGTGAACGGGCTTAATCCAAAGACAAGTGAAGCATTTCAATTACCTTAAGTAGAACAGGTCCTTAGAACCCCGAAATAAGTGACTACCACCACTTTTTTACAGTGTTTTTCTGTAGGAGGTAAGTTGTATTAACGTTTTACAGATTTTCAAATGAAGTGCAAGTTCTCAAAGAAACATTGAGTAAAATGAACACAGTTCACGTAACAGTTTGCTTCCTCTGCTGTGAAAGACACTCATACCATTCAAATGAAGGTTTTTCCATTGGAGTTTGCTCATCTCTTCTCTTTCAAATCTATAAAAAGAAAAATCACTAAGGAGCAGCTGCCTGTTCTTGAAGAGCAAAAACCTGCAACCTAATCTAAATGCTGTTTTTCTTGCTACATAAGCATCTTCACTTCTTGACTTGCATTTTAAACTCATTTAGCAGTAAACATACATTTAAAAAAGAAACCAAACATGTTCAATTTTTCACACAAACAATCATGATAAGCAGTTTAAAAAATGGAAAAGGGCAAAATACTCTCGGAATCTAAAAGCCAACTGACTTCAAACTAAACTTCACATACTGCTACATTCTGGTGTGACTTGTATCTATCTGTTGGTGCCTCTATCTACTTATTTTTATCAAGTAACTTTAAGGCAATCCCTGCTAAGACATCCTAGAGCAAGATTTTATGAGTAATGCAACTCTCACTCAGATTCAGTACAAAGCCCCACTGGTGCAGAGGCTTTCTTTCTAAAGCTCCTGAAATGCAGAAAAGTGCAAGGCAGAAGGTGTGTCTTATTTGCCATGGATTTCTTCAGGGCCCAAAAGGGTTTCTTCAATGTAAGAAATGTTTGATGTAAACAAGGTCTTTTTTCCTTCAACTGCTCAGCCAGACTCAAGTTAGGAAAGATCAGCAATTCACTGTTCCTATTACAATCTCTCTCTAAGTCTATAACTGTTGTTTGGTTTGGGTTTTTTTAACATAAAGATGTACACACTACCACATTCCCTGTGTTTCTCTGCTTTTGCTAGTTCTGCGGAAAGATTTGTACACTGCAACAAGCTTACCTGCAGAAACAAATTTTCTTATGGTTAACATTTTTCCCAATTTTTAGCTCCATAGCTCTTATACAGCACACATCCTAAGGCATTAAGTTCCTCTAGTTAGTTATAAACACAAAATAATCCTCTCAACTGAAGGTCACGGAAGGAGTTGGGAGGCAGTTCTCATTTTCCTTAGCTCCCCGTAGTGTTTAACATTACCATATATAATCTTTTTTTTTCCCTGGAAGTTGAATACCCCTAGTTTTATTAATTGCTTATGTTGTGGTCTAATAATTTAACTAATCCTGATTTGTAGGTATTTACCTATTATTTTAGAAATATTGATTCCATTCAGTAAAAAAAAGTAGTAATTAATAAGTCATTCCTTTAAAACATCAGCAAGAACACCACCAAAAGATTAAAAGCCTGAAGACAGTAAAATTAGGGTCCACAATTTATGCATTTAAAAAAGCTAATGATCTGCATCAACTGCACATGCATCAAATCGCTGAAATCAAAAAGCTTTAATTCTATTTTTACCACAAAGTCATTGACAGAAGAAAGAGACTAAAAGGAGTGCAACATTCATGAATGATTTAGTAAGAGGAGAAGATGCCAATTGCATCAAGATTCAGACGTCAGTATTTGTCAGCCAAATGGGACAGAAAGCTCCTTGTAAATGAACCCTTAAAACCAGCTGAAATAGAAAATGGAAGTGCTGTCAACATTTTTTATTCATTATCTATAGATAACGCAAGTGTCTGGTACTTTGTTCTTGTATCTCAATGTATTTTCTTCTGTTTGCTGTATCATATCATTTGAGACATAAAAGGATATTTCTAACAAAAGGAATTCTCTTCATCTGATGTACAGTGTAAACATCCTCTACCTCTCTATTCTCTACAGAATTAAGTCATTGAAAAAATAAGTACAAAAAAGTATTAAGACTCCTCTTCTGTAGAAGCCACCATGTTTCCCCACTGTGTATTTCAATAGTACAGCCTGGGTGATGCAGAAGGTTACAATTAGTGGCACCTTTCATAACTTTATCATTTTAATGATGGATTTCTAAAATCTGGCTCAAGATACTTTGACCTATCTCAGATAGCCTGGCTTATTTCTCCTACAAGGTATTTGGTGATTTTTAAATTTTTGTTCTATTTGCAATTAATTGAGAGATGAAAATTAGGAACTTCTAAAAGAGATTGTAAAACTAATTACTCAGCAGCTATAAAATATGAAAATTAAACTGCTGATGCAAGAAGTATGTATGACAGTACCTACCAACTAAAATTATTCTTATCGTATGGGGCTTAATTACGTTCCACCATGGTGCACTCCCAAAACAAAACCCAACAAAACTGATCCGGATGTAGCAAATTAACTTAGACCTAAAAATAAACAAAACCCCAACAAAATCTGCTGCAGAAAGATTTGTGAATAGGAAAAGGTCAGCATAGCCACCCAAGCAAAAGCAGGTCAAAGCATAGGATACTAGGATAAAGTAAATTCCCAGCCCAGAGAAGGGAAAAGGCAGATGTCTGAGAATTCTTAAGGGAGGAAGAGGAATTTCAAGAAATTACTAAGAAAAGAAAGTGGCACAGTGCACGATGGATAACCTGAGGAACTGAAGCCATTCATTAGAAAATGGATCCTATAAATGCATAATAAAAAACCCCACTGAAGCATCTTCCCCCTCTACTCTGCCCTGGTCAGGCCCCACCTGGAGTATTGTGTCCAGTTCTGGGCTCCCTGGTATAAAAAGGACAGGGATCTCCTGGAGAGAGTCCAAAGAAGGGCTACGAAGATGATTAAGGGCCTGCAGCATCTCCCCTATGAGGAAAGGCTGAGAAGATTGGGACTGTTCAGCCTTGAGAAGAGAAGACTAAGGGGGGACCTAATTAATGTTTATAATTATCTTAAGCAGGGGATGCAGGGGGAATCAGCCAGCCCCTTTTCAGTGGTCTGTGGAGACAGGACAAGGGGCAATGGCTGCAAGTTGGAGCACAGGAAGTTCCGCACCAACATGTGGAAGAACTTTTTCCCAGTGAGGGTGACAGAGCCCTGGCACAGGCTGCCCAGGGAGGTGGTGGAGTCTCCTTCTCTGGAGATATTCAAGACCCGTCTGGATGCCTATCTCAGTGAAATGTCCTAGGGAGCCTGCTTTGGCAGGGGGTTGGACCCGATGATCTCTCGAGGTCCCTTCCAACCCCTACAATTCTATGATTCTATGATCTCTATTTTCTTTAGGGACAAGCTAAAATGCAGAGAAAAAGATTCCATTATACCGCCACTGTGAAAATCAGGAATGGAAGTACATTTTCCTATGGCTGTGATCCACATCAAGACTGTAGAAATTAAAAAGACTTGGAAAGAGTTTGTGAGGAAGCACAACTGAGTAGCTGGAAACATGCAGCACAGCATTCTGTACATTCTTTAGTGAAGTAACAGAAAACTGGAGATACACACAGCCATCTTTGGCTACATCTAAACGAAACACCAAGTCTTGCCTCAACTCCTGCAATGAGTTGCAGAAGTAACTGGACAACAATCTTCAGTTTCAGTGAGTTTTATCAATTACTTGAACCTAACATGACCATTCCTGGGTCCCTTCCTACATCAGAGGGACTAATAGTTCAATTTAACCATGATGGCTCCTAATGCTAAGTTGTCTCCTAAAATGAAAGGAACCTCCATGGAGACAACTCATAACTCAGTATGCTTTACTGAGCCAAGAGTTTGAAGATAAAGTTATTATACTTCTATAAGCTACAGCCTAGGCTCTGAAATAGTTGGCTTTGCTAATTGCAGTCATTAAGGTCAGCGCATAACTGCCCAGCAGGTGACCAGAGTGATGTCATTTGTCAGTCTGACTGCACTGTGTGTTTAGTGCCAAGACACAGACTCTATTTTTTAACCATACTCACTTGAGTTGTGTGTTAATTATATGGGGACAGAAATAGAGCACTTTGAAATAGAATACTTCATCTTTCAACCCAAAAGGCACTATCTGCCTACCTTCCAGTTCTTTTCCAGGACAGCTGAGGTGACATCCTTCTACACATTTCCAAGTAACGTGACAGGTCTCCATTTAATTCCAGACAAAAAACAACAAATCTACAGAGTGGGAGAGTTTTGGGTATGAATTATAAAAGATAAGCTTTGCAGGACAACCGCAAAAGAAACTAAATTTGTAATTCTGTACAAAAATCTTATTTTGGGCTAGCTGAAAAGTCCTACTTTAACTTCCAGTTTTTATGTTTCATTGCTATACAGTTAAAGATTGAAACCAAAAACAATTCCAAATTTGACATCAAGCTTTCTCATTAATTAAATGTTTCAACTACTAATTTTGGTCCATCCATTCTGCTGTCCCTGATAGTTTTTCTTAAAATACCCTGTATCAGAAAAACTTCACACTTTCATAAATCACCTCCACTTTCATAAATCATTTAATTCCAGCAGAACAGCTTGCTCTAACAATATAAGTTTCTTAATCGCCTGCTCTTCCAAAACTGATGGCCTGTTTGAAATTTCTGAGTGACTCACTCCATGATATTTAGAAGTTCATAGTCAGGAAACAACCCACTTTTATTTATGTGAAATCAGCTGCACCATAAGGCCCCTGAGTTACGGGAGGCAACTAAGTAATGCAGCTAAATCGCATCAATGTGGATTAACTGGAAATGAAATTTATTTATGACAAAATTGCATCTGAATATAGCGAGGTTACTTTTGGAAATAAAACTTGACTTGGCAGGAAAAGCGTGGGCTCACAAAGGTATATAAAAAAGTGTAGGAGAAGAGTGGAAACATCCACAGGTAAAAGTGCAGCATGCCACAGAATAAAAAACAACTCCTACCAAACAAAGGGCAGTTCTGCAGAATCACACTTTCAAACAGCAATTCCAGCCTTTTGCAACCACAAACTAGAAACCAATACTGAAGAGTCAGCAGAAAGATGACAAAAAAAGATTCTCATACTGAAAGTAGAGGGACATATTTCCTTGGGTTCTTAAAAAAAAAGGAATTTTTTTTTAAGAGAAGGTTCTGATATGGGAAATTAACAGGGCAGCAGTTCAAAGTATGTATCGTAGCAAGCTCATTTTGGTGACAAAACTTTTAACAAACTTCATGGTACAAAGAATATAACTCTACAGCTTGTATTTGAAAGACATGTCATTTTAAGTGAACCCAGAGAACAAAAAATTCCATGATCAAAAGCTAAAACTTGTAATGTAATACACAGATATGTATTTCCACACAACAAGTGAAAGCAAGTTATCTAGTTAGCTGCACTGATAATGCACCATACATAGCTTACAGTAGAAAATTTAGGTTTTATTTTGAAGTGATGGCTGATATTTATCAAATAATACTGAGCATGGATCTACAAGGTAGGTGTTCTGCACGTGTGTCAAACAGCTTTTGTTTTAAGTGTTACTTTCAGGGGCTGATTTAAACCAAATATTATCAACTGGGAGTGCAAGCTAGAGAGAGCCAAGCTCCTTGCAAATTACTTTTAAAATGAACAACATGCAATAAGAGGCTGTGTAGTGTTTTACTGCCTCCCATGCAAATGATTTCTACATTTTTCTCAGAAACAAATTTGGAAACACTTTTCGGTGACATTCCTGTATTAATTGAGATACTCACGGAGAAGAAATTTTGACTAGGAGCTAAAAAGCTAAAAAATAAGGTTGAAAAGCTTGTGCAGATGGAAGGTGCATTTATATCACAGAAAAATCTCCAACATGTTGATATAATTAAGCTTTCCTAATGAGTTAGAAATCCAGGCTAGTCACACGTGCTATTTTAATTTCTCTAGCCTTCTTCTGCAGTCGATACTCTTGAAGGCAACTCCTTACTCAGGAGCTGGTCTTGTTCTCTAGAGGGCACTCTCTTGCTCTCTGTTTCTGCACTGGCTACACTAAAATAGGAAGAATTCAGAAATAGCAGCATCCCTTTTGTTAACAGCCTCATTCCTTGCTGATCGGTGCCGGGGAAAGGCTGGCAAGAGCAATTACTTTAAGGAATTAAATACTGTCCCAGGTATAACGCTCTACTGAAAAGTTTTGAGTTTAACAAAGAACCCAGGATGTCTGTTAATGCAGCACCATCAGCAGGTGGGTTGGAAGGCTGCTTTTGCAATGATTAACCAGTGATGGGATTTGTTCAACAGTGATTCATTAAACTAAAAGTGAAGCTGTTTTCTTTCTAAGAAACTAATACTAAAAAAAATTGTCTTTTTGTTACATTTTGTTATTTATCATTTTAAATATCTTGAAGGCAAAACTAACCATCAGAAATCACTTTAGAGGAATTCTAGTGCAAAGGTCTTTTAAGGTGTCTTTAAGCTTTATAAAGCAATGCAAACTTACAGAACTACTCCAAGAATAAAATACTACACCAGCAAGAATGTATTATTGCACACAAATTTCAATGGCACCTTTTGAAAATGAAATTAAGGTGTAGGAAGGGAAATTTTCAATGACTCACATACCATCCTTTCTTAGAAAATAAATAATACAGATATATGCAAAAAATTCCAATGGGAAACACATTTCAGGAACACTGATTCAGAAATCTATGCAGTTAAAGCAAGAGAGAATACATTTAAGTCAAAATCTAACCTAGCTTCTTGACTTAAAAGCAGAGCTAAACCTGAGGAGATCTCTTACAAACTGGTCTGAGCAAATCAGAGACAATGTTTGATATATCCTCCCTATCTCTGAGCTGCTGCCTTGCTGCACAAATAAATGGCATCTAAATAAAAAACAAGCAATAAGCTGACTTTGCATTTTTGGGGGGACTGCTGAAGGCAGACATAACTTGTGCCATCTCCTTCCCGGAGGGAGGGACTAAAGAAAGGTGGCAAAAGGCAAGAATAAGATATGGAGAACAGAAATAATTGACAGTAAGAATTTATCTAAGACGGCAACTTATCTCTATTCTGCCAATGAGAAGCAGTGGAAAAAGGCAAGTCACATTCAGTGTGAAACCTCTGGAAGACTGGCCTATGTTGATGTGCTGGCTGGTAAAGGCAATGGTCTTGACCTCTCATGTAGCAGTGGGACTCACCACAAACACAATCCTTTTTTAAATCTTGTTCCTGAAAGCATTTTTTCAGGATGATGAATATGTAGGTTTATATCACATTTTATCTTAAATATATCTATATATAGATAAATGCATATAAATTAATTTTTCAACACTTGGATAATAACTTTTTCTTAAAGTTTTAACAAAAAAACCAGCTTCACACGTAAGTGGTACAGCAGCAAAACCCTTCAGAAAAATGGGAAGCTTGATCAGGAAGGCTAGGAAAAAACAGAAACCCCACACTTCACAGCCAGAAAAATCACCTTCCTTCTGTATCAGCCACATTGGCTAAATAATGGAAAACTAATCTTAGTGTTTTACCATCTTTTGAGAGCAACAACAATGACTCTGCTCTCTCTCTCTCTCTCCAATGCTGTGTTACTCAGGAGCAAAACCACAAATTCTTGATCCATAGGAAGCTAACCACAGGTACGGGTGAATTGGTGAACATCCATAAAGCAGATTAGAAGAGCTGGTTACTGCCTTTTACTCCCAGGAAGGTTTAACTAGTTATCTTTATTTGTTCACCCCAAAACCTCAAACCTATGAAGTTATCTCAGTTTTTTCCATTTAATTCTACCCCAAACATCCTTATCCTCTCAAAGCAGAAAACAGCGACATCACCACCAGCATGGAAGTTACGGTCCCAATTATACACTGCACTGCTATGCCTGACAGAACTTGGGAGCTGTTTGATGTTCTTTTGTCTTCCTGAGTTGGCAGAGAATAAAAGTCTGAGGCATGAATTTCTGTACCCTCGGTTAATCTAATTGGGTTGTTCACTCATTTTAAGTGCCAGCATTAACTGTTCAATGATCCTGTTTTGGAAAGTAGTTGTGAGAGGAAGTGGAACTGAAGCACAGGAGGATCAGCTGGGAGTTCTCAAAATCAATAAAACACAGAAGGAAAAAGTAAATGAGAAACAGAGGATGAACTGGAAAGAAAATGCTAAGAATGCCAGGAAAGAAAGAGAAAGACAATAAACAGCAGCTCTAAAATTGGCTTTCCAGATCTTGGTGACATTCAGTCTCACCAAGACATTTACTCTGTGTACCAGCAGTACATTTAGATATTAGTATTTATTTCAACTTCTTAAGAGCTTTCTACTCACTTTACTGTGAAACCTGTGATGGGTGTGGGGAAGTGGGCAGTTTGCAGGCTGGGTACCAAGGTAGAAGGTGACCTTCTCACAAGGATGTGTTCAGTCCCAATTTCTAATGCAGAAGGCCATTTTAATTTTTGTTAAGTGCAAAAAGAAAAAAGGTACAGATGTTTACAGTGTTCTGGGCATCCAGTCAAGCAGCATGTGCTTTTCCAAATAAACATTGTCTGGAATCTGCAAGAGCAGAGGAGTCATAAGAAGTCCATGGCTTTTAGGGGCAGGTGAAGTTAACTGCCTAACAAAATAGTCATCTGTGATGAGGTGACAGGCAGGAGAGTCAAAAACTTTATTACTCTACAATGAAGAATAAAGAAGGGGAGTGTAGGTTTGCAGCACCTGTTGCTAACTCCTGCATATCAGGCCATGTTATTGCCTGGTATAACAATAAGAGTTGTTTATAGTATTTGCTTTCAAATGTATTTTTGAAAGTGCTGTCAGAACCAGTCAGAGACTAATCAACACTTCCTGATAACACAGACAACCATTCATTAAGCAATAAGAAGAAACTGATTCCAGTATTTTAACACAGATGAGTTAGCAGGCATCTTTCAGAGGTACTATGGTACCGTGAGGAAAGCTGTGGGGTTGCAGACGTGTTTCAGCTCCAACAGACCAAGGTAGTGAGTGATAGACACATAAAAAGTACTTTTTTGACTGTGAAATTAAAGGCATTCCAGAAAGCAAATCCTAAGCAACTATTGCAGAGAAGCAAGGATCAGTGAACCACTTGATATTCAGTTAAAAATATTCTGACTTCAAAGTTCTGTTGATTATTAAAGGGAACAAGAGCAAAAGCAGGGCTCATCTCATTTATAAAGAAATAAAGCGCCGATTGTCAAGGGGATATCTTTTGGTACCTTTGATATCAGGAATGGAAACCTCCTACCACAAGTATTAAGCTATGGCACTGAAAACGTGTTTGAAATACAGTGACATGACCCATCATTTGAGATAGGACAGACGAAAAAAGATGGCTTGACTTTGGTAGAGGTAAAAATTTAATTACTGTCAGAAAAAGAAAACAGAAGAATCACAATCAATGTTAACATTTTTATACATGGAAAATGTACAAACATCTGTATAGATCTTGTTTACCCAAACTTACTATTTACAGGGTACTTTTTAGAAAACAGCTATGGATTAAAACTTTATACTAAATTGCCTCCATTTGACAAAGGACATCAGATTTAGCTGATTATAAAACATCATATTATTTGCATCGAGTCATAACTAATTATTTAAATGCAAATAATTTTAAACAACATTTTGAAACAGTGAACATACATTAAACTTTGTGGGCGTACAGAGATCTAATTTTCCCAAGAGCTTTTAAATACCAGTATGTGTATTATATTTTGCTTTCCTCAACCAGAAGAATGGAAACTCAATACTCAAAAACTCTCAAACATATGCATCAATAAAGATTTCCTTCTTTACTGGGATCTTACCATAATTTGGCCCTTTAATTTCAAGAGTAGCCCCAGCTAAATCCCTAGTTACAAATAGTGAAAATATTTCTGGTAAAATAGCTGAAATTAAATTAGATTCCCATAAAATAGCACTGAAAGCAGTAAGAGGAAAAAAACAACAACTCATACAGTCTTTTCAGAGACTTTCTCAGAGAAGACTGAAATGTCACAACAGGCCAAGTATTTTTCTGTTCAGAGCAAGACACACATATTAATAACGGACATGCATTCTTTAGGCTGCTTGGCAAAAAAAAGAAAGCAACAAAGCAAAACATGACAATACTTTATTTAAATACATGCTGCCATGTTCTCAAGAAAAAGAAAAAAATCTAAGCAAAGGAAACTAGCGTGAAAAAGCAAAACCAATGCAAAAAGGATGAAGTCGCTTGCTCTAAATAAGTAAGAAGCTGACAAAGCTTGTTTATCAGAAATTCATCCTACAAAACAGATTTAGTCTGCAGTGCCAAAACAAATTTGGTGAGAAATCTTTTTGCATTTTTAAGCATGTATTTATTATTTACAAGGGGAATAGATTTTTCACTAGGGAAAATACGTCTTCTAACTTAATTAAATGAAGTAAAAATTAGTTTGAAACTTAGTGGAAAAAAATAGCACTTTCAGTAGATTTTAGGTCTTAAAACTATGGTTCTGGTTATCCTAAATATACAACCACTAAAGCACGTAAAAAGTAAAAGAATTATCTATATCAATAAAACAGGCTAGGTACCCAAGGAGTCAGTAGGAAGCTAATATTACTTTTCTGGCTTGATATTATTTGCATTAAAGGTCTATATTATAAGTCTAATTACTAAACAACACTTGAAAGTCTTTGAAAGTAACTCCATTATCTTTATTAGTGTTTTCCTAGCAAGCTGCTTTTCCTTTTCTAGATAACAAAGCCCCTTTTATCCTCTGTTGTCACTGAAATAAGTGAAGCAGTACCTGCCTAGCCCTCCCGAAAGAGTCACTACATGGTTGTTACAATGGCAGATGCTGAAAACTGACAGAGGGAGTGAGACATTTTCAAGCCACCTCCTTATGGAGTATGTAATTCACAGTAAAGTCCTCATCAATAAGATAGCTAAGAGTCTAGACAGCATTCTTCATGTGTAATCATTAGAAAGTAATACAGAGAATAACCACAGTAACTTAGATTTAAAATGCCCCTAACACTGTCAACAGGGAGCACAAGGAGCAATACACCTTCTCTGTTGTCACGATAGTCGTGAAAGAAAGGCGTTGGGAGCAGGCAAGCAGAAACAGAAGCATCCCTTTCTAATTTCAAACCTTCATCTCTACCTACTAGCAGCAGGACAGCAATCAGGATTAACACAGAGGTGCTGGGTGTGACGGTCCCCATACCCAGCCCTTCACATAAGGTGGGCGAGAAAAGACTGCTCAACCCTTCCCACATCAACCTCCAAGAACCCATGTTCTACCTGGAATAAATTGTTCAGAAGACTCCCAGCAATTGCAAAGCTTCCATAACTCTTAGGAAGCTGCAGCTAGGCCTCACAAAGAAGTTGTCCCCCTGTACACATATTTGAATTTTTGTAACTGAGCAAAGGATCCCTTATTGTTTTGTTTGCTAAGTCAAAGAAGGTCACTAACATTGTAAGTCACCTCGTGGTTGTAAATCAAATTCTCTAACTCATTGTTTCATCTCACAGAAACTTGACTGAGGAAAGATCATGGAAAAACTTGCCAAAGCATTCCCATTTACAGCACAATTTTCATAAATTTAAATGTAAATGTCTTCTAGTACATGTAATATTCAAGTCCTCAAAATATTCTTCCTAGTCTTTCTGCAACATAGGTACAACAGAAAATCCAGGAGTTCCACCTATGCTGGAGTTAGAAGTTAACCCATCTTCTTTGTTCTGTGTTTTCTTGTGTTAGCTTTATTAAACCCATAGAACCATGTGTACAATTCATCTACCAAGACTACACAAATTCAGATTCATTGGGGTTGAGTCTTTACATATGTACACTGGTTTCAGCTGAGAGTTTTCTTCATAGCAGGTAGCATGGGACTGCATTTTAGATTTGTGCTGAAAACAGTGTTGATAATATAGAGATATTTTTGTTATTGCTAGCAATGTTTACACATAGCCAAAACCTCTTCTGCTGCTTACACCACCCCACCAGCAGGATGACTGTGAGTGCCCAAGAAGCTGGGAGGGGACACAGCTGGGACAGATGACCCCAACTGACCAAAGAGATATTCCATACTGTATGACATCATGCTCAGCATGTAAGGAAGTCTCTGGCTACCCTGACCTTCAGCCCTGGGGAAGATCTCTGACATTCTCAAAACAATTTTTTGTAACCCTGAACAAGACTTGAAAAGCATTCAGGAGACGGAGCAACAGGAGTATACTGGCCTGAACATCCCAGGGGGATTCAGAGTTCTCAGAGGTTGGTGTAACCAGCCTGAAGGAAAAAGGGGAGGAGACAGTTTCCCCCCACCCCCTTTCCCATCAATTTGGTACAATTATGAAATACTGAGAGATGCTGTCCCAGATACTAGTATGGCAGAAACGCCACACAAATACCAGCTCAGGCTCATGACCATGGATGATATAAGTTGGCATCACACAGTGCAACAGCACGAGAATCCGGATCTCCCCTCCCCCCAGATGATGACAACAACACAGAGAGATTACATAGAGCAAGGCTGTGCTCACATACCACAGCCATGTGACCAAACAGAACCTCACTGTGACCAGTGCCTGTTTAAATAACATGATAAACATTTATCACAGCTTCCTTTTTAACACGATCAGGTCAGATCTGCCATTTTCCCAACCCTTCGTGCCCCACGTTGGGTGACAAAAAGGCTTGTCATGGGCCAGCTCGCTTTTCCCTCCCCCAACAGGACCAGGAGGAGAAACAGACAAAAACAATGGTAGGGGTTGGGGAGGAGCAGTTTACTAACTGAGCAACAGAACTTGTGGCTGAATACATACTGGTGATAATAAGAGGTGACTTACAGACCCCATGGTGAATGAGATGCTCCATCTGCACTCAGCCCATACAGGAGCCTTGCAGATGCACCCCTCCCTGCCTGGTCCCTTTTATGGGGAGAGGGGGTGTGACATCCTGGTACATCTTGGCCAGCTCAGCTCACCTGTGCTGGCTCCTTGTGGGAATTAGCTATGTCCTAGATGAAACCAGGACAGGGGTTTACTGGCAGGAGACTGGACAGGATCTCTCAAGTCAGAATCTCATCCCTTGCTATTACATGCCTTACTGCTCTTACTGAAAGATTGGTCCAGAGCATCACTACTCTGCTGATGACAGACCTTCTTATTTTCAACATAAATATACCCAAAAAAGTCACATAAGCTAGAAAGTGATGTTTTATCTCCCCAATTCTTGTACCAAAAGAAACCAGCCATTCTTGTTTGCATCTGACCCTTGAAGATTTGCCTGTAACACACTTCTGTACTAGATAACAACGAATGCTTCAAAAAGATGGGAAGCAAACACTACTGTTAGGCTTGCAGAGTAAGCAGCAAGAGCTGGAAACATTGGCCAGAAAGCTCAGCCAAGCAACTTAGGCTCTCCCTTTCTCAAAGATTCTTATATCACACTTTGTACCAGAGTCAAAACAACCCAGTGAAAGGAGTAGTGCAGACTTGTGGAAATTATGAAGAAAAGCTACTCTAAAAGGCTTCAAGCTTAGTCTCTCCTCTGGCACACAGGAAAAGGCAGGTTCAGAGAGGGACTGCATGAGATCTCAGTGATCAAAGCCTAAGGTATGTGGTCATACTGCGTGGAGAGCATGTGAAAGTAAGAGTTGAAACCATTAGCCCAACATCAAATTTGTTGATTATTTTTAACTCTGAGTTATAGTTTATGTCTTTGCAAGGGGCAGGAGGAAGGAGAAAGAAATGTATTGCTTAGCAATAAAATAAATGGATATTGCCATGGAATTTAACAGCTGCTACTGCAAAACACAGGAGCTGCTATCAGAGAATTTGCATCAGAATATAAATTACAGCTACATATCTGACTATCTATATGAAAACCTTCCATTTATAAATTGCTTGCAAGACCTTCAAACCACACACATGCACTACTATATTCTGACCAGTTTGTTTATGAAGCAACATCATCATTCAATATATTCAAAATATTTCCTAGTCAAAAAGCTGGAAGATCATTCTGTGTAGAAATAAAACAAAGCTACCCTCCCATACCCACACAGAACTGTGTATAACCAGCATACAAGCACTCTCCAGCTTCTCTTTTTATGATGCTCCAAACAGATTCAGACAAAAATCAAACCACAAAATATAAAAAAGAGCCACATAAACACACACCATTATATAAAAAGCATATTAGAAACTGATAAGCATTGTAATTTTTTGAGATCTTCAATTGGGACTATTACAAGAAAACAGAAACGACTCTTTCAGAAGCAGCACCACTGCTTTGTTCCCACCTACAAATAAGCAAGTGTTGTGTACAAAAAGAATGCTAATAATGGTAACAATAATATACGAGAAACAGAGATGTGAATTTAGATTAAAATTCTGGCTTAGCTATAGTCACAGTGATCTTTAGAAGATTATTAGGGAAAAAAAGGAGAAAAGAGGAGTTTAGCAATAATTAAATGATTTATAATTGCACATGAAGAGTGAGAAAAAAGGAAAAGAATGAAGTAATGGAATCAAAGGAGTTGATCTGTGTTGGGTTCTTTAGTAACCCTATTTGATCAAATGCCTTTGATTGTACGACCACTGTTGCTGTCGAGGGAGCTGAAGATTTTGTTGAAAACAACTTTACTATAGATCTAACACTACTGAAATATTTGGCCTTGCTAAAACAAGTCATCAAACCAACTAGCCAATCCACCAGATATACTGCTAATGACCACGAGGACAGAAATGCCGTTTTATTCCTAACAATGGCAATGAGTCTTCATAGTCAATAGTTTTGAATTAAGACGTGTGTACTTACTGAATACTACTGGGTTCACCTATATGCCTGGAAGTTAAGCATATAGTTAATTTCTTTGCTAAATCAGGACCTTATGTAACAGGTTTATTTTTACCAGATGCGTATCAAAGAGTATAATCTTAGAGACAATTCTGAATTTGAGTGCTGACAGCCTGGCTTCCCCAACTTTAAAATTTCCAGACTTCATGGTTTATTTATAGAAAAATCACAAAGACAAGCATATCCTTTGTTTGATTAAAAGGAATGAATTAGGTAATAGAATAATACTTGTTTAAATTTTGTGACACAATACACTGTGCTAGGATGAGAGTCATTTTTCTCTTAGCTATTAATTGGCATTGCATGTACAAAATACTGCCTCTATCAGACAAGCCAATGTAATGGCTAGAGGACTGGGAGACAAGCTGCAAGTGAGTAAAGATGAGTTCTGTCTCCTGATTGTTAGGGTCTTTCTGTGTAATTTTCAATAAATGTAAGTGTCATGCCTCAATTTATTCATTACAAAAAAGCCTAGTGGAATTAATTTTAGGCATCTCCATCTATCCAAATGTGACTGTCAGAAGATCAAGATGTGAAATTGAGATGTAGTAGCCAGCAATACAGAACTTGGCCAGTATATTGTTGCATGTCAACAAAGCTGCTGGTGTAGATTACCAGTTCAATAACACACCACTTCACAAATGGCACCTGCTTGGGTGATAGGGTTAAATGGGGACCTGAAGTCTGGTTTGGGCCTTCTTGCCGAAGGAAGCTTCATTGGTCTGGCCATTTGTTTATGAGGTGGTTCTCCCAACATCAGATGTTAGTTTTCAGCCAGATTCACACAAGTCAACCAGGTAGAGGAGGGAGCCATTGTCAGGTTCCCTCAATGAGATAAAAGCCGAAACACTCCTTTAAATCCACTTGTGGTGTTACATCACAGAATGAAAGGATAATTCAGGCTAGAAGGGACCCCTGCAGGTTACCTCCCTGCTTTAAGCAGGGTCTTTCTAGATCAGGTAGGTCAGGGCTGTGTACAGTCAAATTTTGAGCATCACTATGGACAAAAAGCCTTTCTGGGGACCTGTTCCAATCTCTGATCATTCTCATGGTAAGAAATGAAATAAATTTCTTTGTATCTAACCATGTTGCAACTTATGTCCATCACCTCTCATCCTACTATTGCACTCAGGCTGGAGAGCCTGGCTCCACCTTCTCCACATTTCCCATTATGTTTTCCTAATTTTATCATTTGGGAACAAAAGAACTTTAGTTAGTAACATCTGCAATAGGAACAACTTTGAGACACAATTGATCTTAAAATTAAAAAGTTACCATGTTGTAACTCTCTGAAAACAATGACATGTATGATCTAACAAAAAAATTAGTTATTCTAAACTTTCTCATTTCAACTTGTGACTATGGTTTGGTAAAAAAAATCTCCCTCCATCTCTTGCAACTCAGTATAACTGTACTATATAGAAAGAGGAAAGAGACAGAAAAAAGGTGCCTCTCCTTTGCTTGTTATTCCCCTGAAATTGGAAAGAATTGAAAACAAAGTGATGGTTTAAATTCTATTTTCTTTTCTTTTAAAGGGTTTTGAAAACACGTGTCGCTTTTACCAAACTATTTTCCCAAGGGCAGCAAAGTCTCAGTTCGTAAGTACCTATGTATTAAAAGATTTTTCAGTGGCAAGCAGCTCCCTGACAGTCAAAGGCACAAAGATGAATGACTGGAGACTGAAGCTAAGCAAAGTCTGGCTGGAAATATTTTAAGAGAGAGTGCAATTAATCAATGGAACACCTCACTTAAGGGTACGCTGGATTCTCTGTAGAACCTTTTAAATAAAAAATGGATGTCTTTTATAAAGATATGGTCTAGCTTAGCCATAAATTACTAGGCTGTACAAAGATGTACAGTAGGAGAAAAATTTGGCTTGAATTTTAATTTGATGTCAAACTGAATATTGTAGTTACTTCTTCTGACCTAAAGATCTTGGACTTTGCAAACAAGTTATTTTCAGCTTCTACAAAACAGCAGTTTCGTAGAGCGAGAGTGCAGGCGGCCTCAGATACATGATGAGATAAGCTTTGTGTGATCACAATACCCCTATGGACTCATGTCCCAGACCTGTGAATATTCAGGATTCTGGTTGCAAGATGACTCCTCCAGTTTCTAAAGATGCAAGAGCAAACAAAGAAACAAAAAACCCACATAAAAGCCAAACAGCTGTCCAGGAGTAATATTTAAGAGGCACATATGACAGAAGAAGGCACTGTCCTTTCCTCTTAAGTAGAGTTTGTGTGTCTCCTGCCACAGAAAGGGGACAAGGATCTGCAGCATGTTTGGTGTGAGCACTGGCAAGCAGCATAAAGAACAAAAACTGATCTGCCTAGCAAAACAGTTGGTGCTGAGGGCCCTGTGTCCACTATATCATACCAATCAGCTCTAAACTGGTCCCTGTGGGCGAGCATTAGTTTCTAGAGGAAGAAGAATTAACTGTGCTCCCTCCTGGACCACACATGGCTTTTGCTTCTTCCTTGTAGAAGCTAGGTCATGCTTCAACACCTCCCCTTGTTAAAAAACAAAGTGGGGGACAATAGAAGGATTTATTTCAAAACCACACTCCAGATCTGAACAAAAAGGAGAACTTAAGAATTGCCTTAGAGCCCTAGCCAGCTGGGCCCAGACACAGTTGAAAAGCACAAGCAGGCACAAGGACACACTTCCTCAGAGAGTACTTCCATGTCTTCATAACCTCAAAAGAATGTCACATGTCTGATGTCTTGGGGCATAGAGACAAAGTTTTCTTCACAGTAGAAAAGCTAGAAAATTACTAATGATGAAATGGAGTCTTTTTCTTTTTATGTGATTTAAGGAATTGGGAGTTCAAACATTTAATAAAATTATTGCTGTTTTAATTTAAAAGCAAAGTAAAAAATAAATGTATATAATACCTTCCTCTCCCTGCAAACTAATAGGATTTGTAACACTCTTTCCTTCTTAAAACCCCCTGAAAGTGGATTGACCTGAACACGTTTTCCATCTGAAAATGAAAAACACTGTTTCCTGAAAAGGCCAAATATTGTCTCTCCACTGAAAGAGGTTTGTCTCTAGACTGTCCTCAAAAAACAGGACAGAGTATTTAGATTTTTTCATTGTAGATTTCTGACAAAAAATTATGAAAAGACCTGAGCAAAGAAGCAAAGAACTTTGTCAATCATGTTTTTTTTAATATTACTTTATCTTGTTTACAATGAACTGTTAACATCCACTACAGTTCATGCAATTTCCAGATAAATAATTTTCCTTCTAATTTCCTTTTTCTTCAAATTAAGATAGTAAGTAGCTTGTTCTGTTATCTAAGGAAAATTTTCTGAGTTTTCTTTTTTTAAGGTCATTTTCCATCCTTTTATACTGTAAGTGATAACTTTTTAAATTTCCTGTAAAAAAAATTATCTGTGTTCAGCTAACTGGCAAATAAGGCTGGACAGAATATTTCTGAGGATCTAGGGCAACACAATGAATGACGTGCCAAAGGACTGCCCTGAATTGCATTTTCTTCAACCTACAGCATAGCTTTAAAAAAACATTTGCTCCTGACTTGCTAGTAAGGTGGAATTGATGGAAAGCTTCAGTACATTGTTCTGCCAAGTCTCTCCGCTATTAAAAATGTATAGCTTATTTCTAGCCTTATTTTGCCTAGCTTCCACTCTGAAATATTCTTGATATTTTCCTTTGTAGCCTGAAGTTGTTATAAAAATTTTGCCATCATCTGTCTGGGGGTCTGAGGAGAATTCTTGGAATCTCTCCTTCTGAGGAGAAGTTTTTGCTGCATTTTAGCTGTTTGCATAGCTGTTCTCTGATAGCTTCAGAATTTATGAGTACCTTCTGATATGGGCACCAGAGCTGGACACAGAATTTCTTCTAAAAAATCACCTATTTGTCTGCCTATCAATCCAAGAATCCTGCTTTGTTGATTGCAGCATCACACTGTGAAAATAGGCTAATTATCTACCATGATTATAGTCCTTTTCAGGAACACTGCTTTCCAGAAGAGATGACTATGATCCAGAAGAGAAGAGTATTAAATGTTAAGACATGCTGTTCTCTCACTAATCAGGATCACTCTGTGCTAGTGACTTATTGTCATTACTTATACTTCCCTAACCTTTGCAAGACAAATGCCTTGTGAAAGATTACTTATGAACTAACCCAAGTTATAAAATTTATTGTGTTTTTTCTTAGCAGAAATTTTAATTTCAGAGCAAGAGAAGTTTTGTGGGTTTTCATAAATCCATGTGGGTTAGTTTTCTCTTCCCCTCCGTCGTCCCATTACTAGTGAAAGCTTCTATCATATGTTGCATTCTGTAGGACTCACTTCAGCCTGTATCCATTCCAACTATTCTTTATAGTTTTAATTCCAACTATTCTTTATAGTCTTTTAACTTCCTAGTGCAGTGTTAGCTTCCTTCCAGTTCCTTTGAAGTTCTTCAATGGTCCAAGACATGAAAATTCATGACAGTCACAACATTCTTTGACCAATCTGTCAGAAAAATAAAATTATTCAGAAAAATGTCTTCTAAAATACCCAAAACATCATCCTCACAGGTTACTGCAGAAAAGCCTAAACCATTTGTTTTCTTAGAATCATGGACTGGTTTGGGTTGGAAGGGACCTTAAAGATCATCTAGTTTCAACCCCCTGCCATGGGCAGGGACACCCTCCCCTAGACCAGGCTGCTCAAGGCCCCATCCAACCTGGTCTTGAACACTGCCAGGGAGAGGGCAACCACAGCTGCTCTGGGCAGCCTGTGCAGGGCTTCACCACCCTCACAGGAAAGTGTTTCTTCCTTATATCTGATCTAAACCTACCCTCTTAAGTTTAAACCCATTACCCCTTGTCCCATCGCTACACTTTCTGATGAAGAATCCCTCTCCAAAACACAGTACAATACTAAATACTTCTACTGTTTGTATGTTATTGATATTATTTCCTCTTAACAATGAACTAGTATGTTTGTTATATTTCCTTTGGTTCCAAATACACTTAAACATGTCTTGTTGCTACTCTCCTTCCTCTTACCATCCTAGAAGCGCAGAACAGGAGGGACCCTCCAGAAATCACTGAGAACAAATCTTGTCCCAGAGCACCACTAATAACGTAAGATTGCTCAGGACTTTATTATCTTCTAAATGTTCCTACCATCCGATTTCCACCAGTTGTTGTTACTTTTATATCAGAGCAACCTGCAGCTGGCTGGATATGGAGTAATATTATTGAAAGATCACCATTATAAACTGTGTTAAACACATACACCTCTACAGTCAAGTGTTTTGTTGTTGTTCAGGAAGTTGACATTTCTAATATATTCCATTCAGGCTTAAGTCCTCTATCATAAGTCTTCATTTTCCCCTGTTTATATCATAGCTGCATCCCAAGTTCATCATCTCATTTTCTAGTGCGATCTGATGGTCTTCTGCAAACATCAGGAAATAACTTTACACTGATTACTTGCTTTGTATTTCTCTAATCTGAGAGTAATCCCTTAAATATTAATTTTCTTTCAAGAGGTCACTGACACAGCAACAAGAAATGCTATTTTTGAGTGTTCCCTCTTGACTTTTGCCCACTTGATCTTTCTTAAAGAGGCTGTGACTGTTGAATTTAACACTCAAATCATGTCAATCTTTCCAGCAGGATTCAGTAATACATATGGTTGAATTTCTATTTATAGATGAGTGATTACAGTTCACATTTGAAACTCAAGTATAACCAGGTAAAGAAGATCTTGACCATTGATATTTTTACTAACTGTGCCAAATATAATAATTTTGCATTAAAAAAGTATGCTTTCTCCCTTCCCTATATTCCTTTTCAGTGATTCCCTGGCCATCTTAGCCAACCTATCTCCCCACAGTTTCCATTCATGTTCTAGTGAAGAGGAAGCCGTACAATTTATCCAGTCTCTGCTCAGGATAGAAGGCAGCCACTGTTTCATTATGCTATTTCTGCACATTTCAGCCTGCTTTCTTTGGCTTTTGGTCTTAACAAGATTTTTTTTTTTAAAGACTTCTTGAATGTTACTGCCAGACATTTTTTTATTGTTATGTGTGCTTGGTAGTTTACAAAGAGACACAGAAACTTTGCTTTTAGAACAGTAACCTTAACACTTTAGTAACCACCACACATCATTATGGCAAGAGATGTTATAAGTTCTGTTTATCTGAACATAAATGCTATTATTACAGTTTTTGGAAAAGTGATCATTATCTGCTGGGAAAGCAGAATGTTTTCAGTATTGTGCACAGTTTCTGGAAATCAATTTTTCCTTTCTTGAGAATAATTTTAAGCCTACATAAGCCCACATCACACGTTGCACACCTTTTAATATTAATGTCTACCTGCCACAGGGAGTTTTCTGAAATCCATTTACTTTGACAACTTTTCAGTCCTCTTGTCAATATACTCAGCAAGAAGTTTTTCCCTCTTGATCCAGCCACATTTGTATCCAGAAATGATTGTACACAACTAAGGGAAACACTTTCCATCTTCCCCAAGAGCAGACTGTAAAATATGCAATTCCAAATGGCTATTTTAATTTCACCCTTCTCTGTAGGGTAAATCATTGGTTTGGATACTTGATGGGAGTTGTACTTAACTACTGGCAATGTGCTATCATTTCCTGAGTCCAAGAAATGCAATAAAGGTGACTTCACAACAGATACTTTCTTGAAAGCCATTGGTGTTGAGGGAGTTTTCTACTGGAATTATTTCAGGAGTTATCTAGAAAAACACCACTAGATTAAAGGTTTCATTGAGCTGATGGCAGCTCAAAGCAAAAGCAATGCATGGTCTATTACAGAAAATAAAATTCAGTACTGCAGAAGAGCTCAGTATAAGGACTGACATTATCCCTAGTTTTGGGATATTTCCTTCTTCCCAGTAAAATCACAACAAAAATCATTACTCCCCCTCCAAAAAAAATTTCACATATAAGTTACAGTCCTATGATCAAACAAATTGGTTATTTGCATGTGAAAATCAAGCAAACAGATCACTTAGCAAAGACTCTACTGGCTATCACCTAGAAATATATGAACCCAGAATTAAAAGTTTCGGTACTCTGGCAATTACCAATAATGCCAACACTTTCAGAATTATAATGTATGAAAGAAACCATCTTTAGTGTTCTAAAAGTAACAGGAACCACCCCAGCTCAGCAATTTCAGGATCACAGAACAGGGAGCTCAGGAGACCACATAGTCTGATGTCCTGCTCAAGGGAGGGTCAAATCAATGTTATTTACATTAAGGTCTTTGTTTTTCAGGAGCACTGATTTGTGCACAGAATCATATTCAATCCGACTCAGAAGTTACAGCATTGTTTTATCAGTACTGTTTTTAAAGCCTGAAGGAGGATTTAGGAAAAAACCCAACCCAATAACAATAAATGCATACTGAATTAGACAGGATTAAAATAAAATCTGCTCATAACTTTTAGTTGATAAAAGAATCTGTAACAATTTCAGCCTATCACTATGTTTTCACTGCTATTACTTCAATTTTTAGTCTACAGTACAAAAATAAAAGTAAAGCCTGTGGGATACATTCACAGAATCACAGACAAGTTGAGGTAGGAAGGCACCTCTGCACATTGTCTAGTCCAGCCTCCCTGCTCAAAGCGAGGTCTGCTCAGTCACATTGTGGAAGACACTGCTGAGTCACATTTGTAAATGCCTCCAGGGTGAGCTTCCCACAGTTTCTATTGGTTTGGTCACCCTTACAGTAACATGGAATGTCCTGCATTTTGGATTGTGACCATTACCTTCTGTCCTTGCACCGGGAACCACTGAGTAGAGTATGGCCCTTTCTTCTTCATTTGGCCCCATCAGGGTCATGGACATGATCCCCTTAAATCTTTTCTTCAGGCAAAGCAGACCCAGTTTTCTCAGCCTCTCTTTGTATTCAGATGCCACAATCCATTCATCATCTTTGTAGCCTTTCATTGGCCTCACACCAACATGCTCATGTCACTCTTGTGCAAGGGAGCCCTGACATGGACATAGCAATCCACACATGCTCTCACCAGTGCTGAGCAGAGGGGAAGGATCACCTCCCTTGACCTGCTGGTTACAGCCTACACAATACTGTCAGGCTAGGGGTACCAAATATCTCAGAGGACAGAGACTCCTCTGGGCAGCCTGTTCCAATGCTTGACCAATCCCACACTAAAAAAAGCTTTCACCATATCTAGTCGGAATTTCCTTTGTTCCAATGTTAAAGTATCAAGACTAGGAAATATATTTATGCTAAAAAAAGAATACATTTAAAACAGTATCTCATTTATGCACTGCAAACTGTCCATTTTTATAGCTTCAGATGTCAAGTATGTTTCTAAAGAAAAATTGAACTTAGGGACAGACACAAGAAACCAGTGTACATAGTTTGTAACCTCCAACTACCATGTGGTCTTCTTCCCCCTGAAAGAACAACCTTTTAAAAACTATTTTATGCAGCCAATTACCAAGAATATACATCTTAATCCAAGAGAAAGCTATATAAAATAACCAAAAAACAGAACTAGAAATACTGCCAGATACCAGTATTATTTTTGCTCAATTTCATCAAATTACACCTCTTAATACTTCAATTTTTTAGCTCTAATTTGCATGTACTATAATACTTGTACCATGTTGATTTTTTTCTTTGACCATAAAAATATAAAATAGAGATACTGCTACGCAAAAAAAATCTGGAGGTTCATAAATGTTTGCTTCTACATAAAGAAGTGCATAGAATCTAGGAACCAGCACACAAACATAAACATCTTTAAAATATGGAGAGACTCAGTTGCTGAATTTGCTTGTAGAAAACTTAGCAAACATTAGTTATTTTTTATTAATTTCTAGGTTTTGAAATCTTGAAGCTTTTGCTTTCTAGATTGTGAACTAAAAAGCTAGATCACCACAAATTTTAGTACGTGTACAGTACTTTCACACATGATCATGACTCCTTTAGCCACAACTGTGTGTAAAATAAGGAATAGTGTGATCTATGTGTTAAGGTGGTGAAGAATCACTGTAGTGATTAGGGAAACCACTCTGAAAATTGAGTGCAATCAGTACCTAAATTATACAATGTTGTTCCTCTTTGAGTACTTTTAAAAAGTTTTCTACCAGACTATAGGTAAACTGAAGGTTTCCCTTTACATAAAAACCTCTACAGTCATCTGTTCCTGTCAGACAGGTAATTTGAGTGCTCTATCCTGAATTGACTCTAAAGAGTTGACAATATTCTATACAGACATAAGTTTGGACATACCAAATGTTATATCCTATATTTATTAAAAAATACAGCTGACAAGATCAGTCATGTACTCTGAGTTATATCTTTGGGAGAACGAGAGGTAGATTTTTCCTCTAGACATACTTAGAAACTTTGGAAGTGAGCCCTAAGCTACAATCAGTAAACCAGGTATTTTCTTACCATGTGTTTACGTTGTACAAGGCAACTTCAGTGAGCATAGCAAATACAAACTCATAGATTAAATTAAGCACCCCAGTACCTACAAAGTTAAACACCGCAGAACACAACTTGTGGGAGCTGTGGCCCAGAAGAGGACCCTGGCCTTAGCCCACATTTACCTTCCTTATAGCATGAACTGGAAACAGTGGTGGTACAAAAACAGAGCTGAAAACAAACCATACACTAAATA
This sequence comes from Hypotaenidia okinawae, assembly GCA_027925045.1. Taxonomy (NCBI): domain Eukaryota; kingdom Metazoa; phylum Chordata; class Aves; order Gruiformes; family Rallidae; genus Hypotaenidia; species Hypotaenidia okinawae. The sequence continues at coordinate 97,553,831 of BSDF01000002.1, read as the reverse complement.
GGGCATAGGTAGCTGATGAGGATGATGAGTGTCAAATTCCATCTCTTTGCAAAGACTGGACACATCAGGCAAGGTAGCAGGCCCCTAGGTCCATCCACACACCAACACCTGTTTTGCCAAGCAGCTGGGTACATTTTTATCTGTACACACTCTGCCTGCTAGAGTATAGTGCACTCATATTTTAGAGGCAATGGAACAGTTTTGTCTGACAAAGTAAGCATTGATTGGGTGCTGCTCTCAGAGGCACTGGAACAGTCTTCATCATCCCAAGCTCAGGGTGCTAACCACTCTGTGCAGCCTTCTCCTACCTCATGTCAGTGGTACCCCACTGCACAGCAAAGCATTTAAAATGCCCACATGATTAGATAAACAGAGCACATGAGGGACAGCAACTCTGTAGCTTACTGGTTATAGCACTTGGCTGCAATTACAAGTCTTAGGGGAGAACTGTAAACCTTCAGATTTCTGGGCAAGCATTTGGATGTGTTATTTTAGCAGGCATAAGCATCAGCATTTCCTTTACTATCATATCTGCTGGAAACATGTTTAAGAAAAACAACATATTTTAGTAAAGCTTATTTCTGCTGATAAGTGACAGCAACCTGAATTGAGCCTGTCTAGATAGGATTCACAAAAGTTGGTTTATACATAACCAGCATCTGGAGCTGACTGAGACGAAGAGGGAGATGCTGTGTGCACAGGCATTCCTAAAAATCAAGTAGTCTCCATGAAGGTCTTTTTCCCTAATCAATATGCTGGTCTTTGAGGTATACTTCTACTAGCTTAAAACCATACTAGAGGTACACAACTTCCTCTCTACTCAGCTCATAAAGGTGTTGTAACAACTTTGAAGAGATTTCTCCAGATGATTACTAGGCTGCAGAGCAGGAAAAAGGATTTGGCTAATAACTTTTCCTTTTATCCATTACAGCCATTTCCACAACAGCCAATCACAATGTTAAAATTAGAACTGCAGTTTTACATGTGGCAATTACACATGGCGAGTGTTTGCAGTACAATGAACGACAGACACAGTTTCAGAAAAACCTGGCATGCACACACATACTCTGAGAACACCAATGCTTCTTCAGAGTAATGGAATACAAGGTTCGGCTCTTAAGCTCACTGCACAGCACACAGGGAGAGGATGGGACCCAAACGCATCAGGTGTGCTGAGCATGGGGGTGGTTAGAGCTAGAGCAATGAGCCCTTCCAAGTAGAGGAGCACATCTTAAATTCCACCCTCTGCAGGGCTTAGGGAGCAGGCCATAACCCTGTGCTCTTGAGGTCCAAAGCATGCTCTGAAAGTGTGTACACTTCATTCTTTGTCACCCTTCTGATTTTGGGTAAACTTGAAAGGTGGATATGTTATTCCATATATACATTGGGTAGAGCACTGACGGACAAGCGCAAACCCCATCCCTTCTCTTCAGTGACACACATACTCAGAGAGCTTAGTTGAATCACTAATCACCAAATAAGAAGCTGAGACAGTACCTCTTCCAATCCCTAAACATTACTTTCACTAGTGTGAGCACTGAGCTAGGACCATTTGAGACAGTTCACTGCACTTTTGATGTTCTGCAGTAAGACAGAATTGCCTCCCTCAAAGGCCAAAAGCAAAGGAGATACAAACGCAGAAATAATGATAGTGGTCACAATAATCATGATGACAATTCAGAAAAGTAGCATTTATTTTGATTTTTTTTTTAAATAATGACTGTAGAAATTGCCATCTAAAATACTGGTAAACTCCTAAGCAGTACCAGCTGGGACTGGAGCCCTCCTGACAGAACCAAGCATACCATGGAGGCCCCTGTGGTTGACTACCAAGACAACATGTAGAACGAGACACTTACACTCTGAAGTAGCACATGATCAAGTACAAAGTATAACAAGTTGGAGATGAATGCTGAGACTGGCCCTCAAGGTGTCCTCATAAACCATGAGGTTACCAAACTCATATCATACATGAACAAGTCTGAAACTCTGTAGAATTCATGTAAGCCATATTTCATTATTAACTGAGGGAGCTGAGGCAATTTTACACTTGAGGGTGAGGCTTGCCTTTTGGGACCATGACTCTTATAAATTCAACTTTTGGGGAGCATGTTCAGGTAGGATTTATGTAGTCACTGGACAAGAAACTAAGACTTCCAAAGTAGCACCCTCAATCCATGTATTCTCAGTAAACGTGAACCATTAGATGTACTGCACAGTGCCCTCTCCTCTTTACATCTCCAAGAATGGCATATGCTGTGTGAATTCATTTGCGACCAGAGACACAAGCTGCCTTTGCAAGGCCATACTGCATTAATCTATCTGTAAACCAGTGGAATATTGGGCAACAATGTTTAACGTTTCATTTGCCTGGTTCACATAACCAGTTCGACCACTGAACTAACTATGAAATTACACTCTGTTGGTTCATCTGCAGCAATAAATGTGGACTTCTGGACATATAAATGCCTGCTGTTCAAATGAGCAGTCTGCAAGCCATGACCAATTGGCAACGTGTTGCCTTTAAGTCCTCCTAGCACTGCTTGTAGCAATGGGAAATTGAAAAGTTAAGAATGAGGCTAACAAGAAAGAGCAAACCACAGAATTATTTCTACAAAGATTATTACTCAGCTTTGTTGTCCTGTTTTAAGGATTCAATGCAGTGGAAAAAAGCCAACCCAAAGCCTTTTTTTGAAGCAGCATATGCAGTGGAATCATAAATCTCTTATTGTGGTCTAGCCATTAGACAGTGGATAGGAGACAAGTCAAGCCAGCAAAAGCACATTTGTTATGAGGGCAGATTTGTTTTATAATTGAGGATATGCCTCCTGAAACCTTGAGTACAATCTCTGCATAAGGTGACTCTATGATAATTATAGTCAAAAAACCAGTAGCTTGAGGTCTTGATTAATAAAGGTGGATGTGTCAGGCAGTTGAACTTGGGGCCTTGTAGTTGCACCTTTCTGCCCTTTGCTCTAAAAAAGGAATAAGGTAAAGAAACAATTATCTGCATTTTCTCTCTTCTTCCCAAGCCAAAGCCAGCATAAAGACAACACTTTATCACACTGTCAGAAAGGTTCCCAGAAGGGAGGACAACATCACGTTGGTCACAAGAATTTTCACACTGACAACTCAAACTGCTCATTATCAACATTAATGTTAATGCCATTAAGCATTATCAGATTTGGCAACTGTAACATTACTTTTAATAGCTAAGAGACAAGGATTTAGAAAGAATGCATGAAATTTTCTAGGTAAAACACTTCTGTCTAGTTCTAGGTAAGAACTTCTGTCTTTATAGACAGATTTCTTCCAGACTGGTCTGATTACAGTCTGCAATCTGTAAATCTGACCTCTGTAGCATTATCCACAAACAACATACAGCCTATATACCAGTAAGCTATCGCTTCTGATCCTTCGTTCTTTCAGATTTCCAAACCAGACTTTCTCTCATAAGCAAGCAGAATAACACAAAATAGACAAAGGGCAAAAACAACTGGAGAGCAAAAAGTCAAAGGGAAAAAAAAACTCCAAACCAGGCTGCTTATGTAGCACCCACCTACGCATGTCAGCCGCATTTCTGAATGAGAATTAAACCTGACGCTGTGCAAGAGAACACAGCTACATTTATCTGAAACATAACAGGACCCCGTCAGCAACAGACTGAGACATAAAGAGGGCTGAACACCATTTTAGATAACTCTAAATGCATGTGTGTACACATATAAGTAGGTACACACGTGAGAATCAGCACCCTAGTCTTCATACCTTTATTATTTGATTGTTATTTTGATAAGAGCTAAACATAATACTCAATTTCTCTACGGTTTGCTCAGTCACTCTGCTTTCAGTACCTTTCAGAGCCTTCACAAGAGAATCAATAAAAACCTGCTTACCTAAACAAATCTTCGGGTTGATTATTAAAATTAAATAAGAAAACTTAGGAAAATAATCTCTTCAGCATAACTATGCCTTTATAGGAAAAAAACCACATTCTTATCAGTGGTGCATGTCTATCCCAGTTTCCCAAAACCGACGTTTTCCTTGGAGCTACAGATATCCTTAAACAGTATAGTGGAGCCAGTTTGAGAGTTTGTTTACAAATGCAAACCCCAGCACTGAGCTTTCGATAGGTAACTGTAGACTACTTCAAACTATCAATCACTCTTCTACAAGCTCTTATTTTTAAAAGGGTTACAGTGAAGAACTTCCTTGCCCTGCTTTAAAAAACAAATGAAATCTTTCTTTGTGTCAACATGGCAACATTTAATAATGAATACATTTGTAGGTCCAAGCACTCCATGCAATATTTTAGGCTGCTGAACTAGAGATTTTTTTAGTTGCCAGTCACATATTTTCTTGTTCCCTTGCCTGAATATTGAAGGATTTGAATGAACCATTTGGAAGATGTGCCACTAGCCTTTTTACTTCCAGAAATCAAACTGATAGAGTGAATCTGCATCTTGATATATATTGTGCCCTTACAGTATATAATTAGAAATAAACATAGAAGCTTCTTCACTTACTGTTGCATAATACAAAGCAAGCTCATAGTGGTTATACTGCCAGCCCTGCTGTAGCTTATCAATCAGCTTGTGTTAGGCTCTCTATTGGATAACATTAGGTCTAATGAATGGACTTCCGCAAAATAAGGGAAGATGAGGTCTATGCTTCACTGGGGAAATACTTTCCTTCATGCTGAGAATTAGGAGCAAAACATGTCATGGCTTAACACAGTTCAGAAATTCCAAGCTACTCACCTCAAAAATGAATGAAACCAAGGCAAGACAAGAAATCAAAGTAAATCTGGGTTTGCAACTACAGTTAGGGTTTTCAAGACAGCTGGTCAAGAAGAGATTCTGAAAGAGTGGAAAGGAACAGTTCTGGAACTATTTTTTCAGTAGAAATGTAAGTTTAGACTCAAGTACTTAAGCTTTCTACAGTTACAAGTCTTGAATGGAACAAGAAGGAAAATAATTCCTAACAAGTCTATGCTTTTCAGAGCTGTGAAATAGGTCCTTCCCAGTGTAATCCTTCAGTTCAACTAAAACATAACTATCCTGGTGTCCATCAGAAAAAGAGTGGCCAGCAGGGACAGGGAGGGGATTGTCCCTCTACTCTGCCCTTGTGAGGCCCCATCTGGAGTACTGTGTCCAGATCTGGGGGCCCCAATACAAGAAAAAGAGGAGGGCCATGAAGATGATTAGAGGGCTGGAACACCTCCCCTATGAAGACAGGCTGAGGGAGCTGGGCTTGTTCAGCCTGGAGAAGAGAAGGCTGCGGGGGACTTCATTGCAGCCTTCCAGTACCTGACGGGAGCATACAAACAGGAGGGGAATCAACTTTTTAAAAGGGTAGATAATGGCAGGACAAGGGGGAATGGATTGAAGCTAAAGGGAAGGTTTAGATTAGTTACTAGGAGGAAATTCTTTACAGAGTGGTAAGGTGCTAGAACAGGCTGCCCAGAGAGGTGGTGGATACCTCATCCCTGGAGGTGTTCAAGGCCAGGTTGGATGGAGCCCTGGGCAACCTTACCTAATGCCTGAAGGTTGGTGGCCCTGTCTGTGGCAGGGGAGTTGGAACTCTATGGTCCTCAGGGTCCCTTCCAACCCAGACCGTTCTATGATTCTATCCCTTGTATGATAGGTCTTATTTTTCCTCAGCTACGTTAAAACTTAATGATGCCTTGATTGCTGAGCCACTCTATCATCTTCAACAAGTCTTGGAGAACAGGGGATGGATGATGACAGGTTGGCCATGAGCCAGCAGTGTGCCCTGGGAGCTAAGAGAGCCAATGGGATCCTGGGGTGCATCAAGAGGAGCATGGCCAGCAGGTCAAAGGAGGTGATCCTTCCCCTCTACTCTGCCCTGGTCAGGCCCCACTTGGAGTATTGTGTCCAGTTCTGGGCTCCCTGGTATAAAAAAAAGACAGGGAGAGACTCCAGAGGAGGGCTATGATGATGATTAAAGGCCTGGAGCATCTCCTCTATGATGAGAGGCTGAGTGAGCTGGGACTGTTCAGTCTTGAGAAAAGACAACTAAGGGGGGACCTTATTAATGTGTATAAATATCTTAGATATGGGATGCAGGGCAAAATTGACAGCCCCTTTTCAGCTGTCTGTGGAGACAGGACAAGGGGCAATGGCCTCAAGCTGGAGCACAGGAAGTTCTGCACCAACATGCAGAAGAACTTTCTCCCAGTGAGGGTGACAGAGCCCTGGCACAGGCTGCCCAGGGGGGTTGTGGAGTCTCCTTCTCTGGAGATATTCGAGACCCGTCTGGATGCCTATCTATGCAATATGAGCTAGGGAGCCTGCTTTGGCAGAGGGGTTGGACCCAATGATCTCTGGAGGTCCCTTCCAGCCCCTATGATTCTGTGAAAGCATGCAGCAAGATCTACGGGTCCCCAGGAGCTCCTCCAGAGATATGCAATACTAAGAACACCAAGAATTAAAACATATGCTGTACTGGTGGTAATACTATATGAATCCTATACCAAAAACACTACAGTGCATTTGAGAATAAGGCCCTTAGAAAAGCTTTTCCTATATGTGGATTTGTACTTCAGTATTTTATAAACATCAGCAATGTATTACTTCCTAAACAGAGCATAATTAAGCTTTTTCTCATTTTAAAGGCCAATAAATATTTTGGTTTAGTTTCAGAATAATGTAAAAGACACTTTTACAGCTACTTAGTTTATGAGGTTTTTTCCTTCAGTCTATGCCCAGGAGTTGCTGTTGCTGAATTGCTATGAATTATGCTGTCCCTCCAAATAAGTAATTAAGTAACTGCTGCCATGAGAGCATTCAGGGGAAAGCTTTTCCTGTCCTACTATAGGACAGTAACATAGCAAAAAACCTTGAAATAGGAAAGAATGGAATGAAGATTTAAGACTGCAGGAGTCATAGCATGAAGCAATACACTTTAACATACAATTTTGCCTTGAGTTAGTTGTGTTTCCCTTCTTACTGTGGCCAGGCTTCAGTGTTCCAAGGACAAGGGCATGTCATCTATGTTCTAAGGGCAGCTATGGCACAGGGTACTGTTTCATATAGAGCCACCCAAGCCAGACTGCTCAAAGGAACTGGAGCAAAATCAATCCCAAGGTTTTCCAAGGTAGCTGTTGAGAAACAGGCCAGCAAGCTGGTCTTGTAGAACATGCTCAATGCTACCTTTTAGAAAGAAGTTAAAGCAATCACTCTGACAAACAGCACACCAAAATAATCACCTTATAGAAATCGCCTTATGGAAATTATAGGTATGGGGAAAATAATAAGACCATACTTGAGGAATCAGTGGTAAAATAAATTTGAAACCAACTTCCTGGAATATTTGAAGTGTTTCAGGGTTCACAGAAATACAATACTATAATATGAACATTTTTGGAGGAAATTAATGATTGCTAAGAACCAACAAAAAAGTAACATTTTCAGTGAAGTGAGGTAGCTTTCAATCTATGTAACTTTTAAACCAGAAAATCATATACAGATGGGCAACCAATTAGCATCTGAACTCCCTGAGCTAGCTTTCAAATGATAAACTTAAACCTAAGATTTGTGTGAAGTCACAGAGAGAAAAACGCAAAGGGGAGTTCAGAACTTAGCCCCCAAGTGCTGAGAAACTATAGTAATGCTCCCACCTAACAATGGGAGACTTTGAGGCAGGTCAGGTTTGTGGGTCACATAATGAAAGCAATGGGATTAAAGAATGAAATTATGATTCTTTGTGCTGGAGAACTGTGGGTAGAATCAAAGATTATCATTAATAGGATGCTAGTGTCACACAGATGTATCTCTGCAAGTTGTGTAACATTTTCCAGGGGAAGTCAAGAGGAGACATGCTGATCAGCTATGGGCTAGAAGGAAATTTAGCAGGGGTTAAGCAGTTTCCATGCAGAAAACAGGTATCAAACAAGGTACCAAATAAAAAAAATTTAAAACAAATTTTGAAAGATAGATCAGTGTATGTCAGAGTCCTTATTCATATTAGTGAAGATGCCAAACCACATGTCCCAAGGAAGGAAACCTTAAGTCTATCATACCAGGCCAGGGAGGAGGAGAGAAGAAAGATGAAAGCCAAAGCTACACATCTACTTCTCAGAACCACCTCCAGAAAAAGCAGCAGCAAATAGGAATAAAGTAGCTTAAGGGAACATGAAGGGATACCTTTTGTAGCAGTGAAGAAAGCTGGAGCAATAGCTGCAAGCTGTTATAGTGAAACATTCTGGTAACTGAAGAAGATTCTACCCAGCATGTCTATCCTAGCTGAGGGGCTGTGAAAGCCACAAAGCAGAAGGGGAAATTAAAAAAGAATAAACACAAGCAGTAAGACAGAATAATTCAATAAAAGTTACACAGGGAAAAGAAGCAAAACCCCAAAACCAAACATGCAGCCATTATTTATACTAATAGTAAAATGAGCTGGATGTAGTAAATACCTTATCTCACCAATATCTTGAGCTAGCATTAAAGTACAAGGCTCTGTTTAGAAAAATATTAATACTTGTATGTTGCACTATGAGTTTTGCAGGGGTTCTGTTTATGTATTTCATTTTTCTTCAAGAGACTGTTGAGATTCCAGGGAAGAGTATATGGAAGAGAGAATATCTGATTTGTTCAGAGTTAAGTATGTCTTCCCAAGCCCAAAATGTACTGCACAGCAAAGTGACATGCTTGCCTTACCAGTCTAGGTCTGTTCCCTAGACCATCATTCATTCATTTCATGTTATTGATCCAACACTAAACAGAAGTGAATGATTATGTAAAAAAGCCAAGAACAACAAAAATAATAAGATTTTTTTATTTCTGTCAGAACATCTGGATCATAGTTAAATTAAATATACAGGTTCATCTTCAACAGCTTTGACCTAACTCTAGAGCTGTATTAAAATACCTTTTTTCACACTTTATGTAATGAACTGAACTGGCTGACGTTAGATCAAAGGTAAAAACTCGCCTGTATACTGTAATTTACTGTTTTCTCTAACAGTAGAAATACAAGCCAAACGAGATGAAAAAGAACAGCTAATCATATTTAAATGAAGTGAATACTGGATAGAAGCCAATTTCTAACTGATGGAAAGCCAGGTTAAGCCAACTCATCTCACTGAAAATCAATTTCATACATTTAAGCACAAGATGGAAGAAGGGAAAGGAAGGTTCTACTAAATCTTGCAGTGCATTAGGAACAAAGGATCTGCATTTCTTACCAGACTTCAGCCTGGAGGTTTTCTGAAATTTTCAATTTAAACTTTGTAGACCAAATTTCTACCGTTAATAGTAATCTAAGGCTAATATTTTCCATGGGGTACAACTAAAATAATTCACAGGGAATCAGGGTCTGTGCTTTTATCACTGTGATAAAAACTTTGCTATTAAATTGATTCTTCTGCCTGAGACTAGTCTCCCTGGGTACACTGCAACATTCATTTCTCTAAGTTTACAGGTAAATATACGTCTCTCCAAGCCTAAGTCTGCTACACTGCTCTATACTGTGCATATACCCATCCATCCACACACAGGGAGACACAGTCTAATTAGGAGGTATGGTACTGGTGATCTGCTTCAACTCCCCATGTGTTTTCTTCCCCAGCAGCAACCAGAGAGCATCAGGAGGGCCACATCAATAACTGCAGAGCTCCTGCTGGGAGCTTGTATCAAGGGGCGGATTTGCAGAACTAAAAGGTCTGTCTCCCTCCAGTTTCACCAGAGCTTCTCTCAAATGAGGAGAAACTTCACATGAAATTCTGCCTGAAGGTCAGTCCTGCTGTGTTTCCTTCCCATTCAGGAGCTCCAGGGCATTCCTACAGTGATGTGAGCAGAACTTCCTTATGTGCTCAGCTAACTCCTGAAAGCAAGACCAGAATGTAACCAGGCTTGCACCTTATGTAACAGAGCCTCAAGAGGTGTATTGCTTCACACACTCTGCCTGTTAGAAGTACAACACAAGTACAGAAAGTCTACAAAATCCCTTCAATCCCAGGAGATAAAATAGGAAATCAAAGAAAAGAAAAATATCATGATGGCGAATTGTGGGCCAAGAAGCCAAAGACCCTAGTTCTGTGGTGCATTGGGTCATATTCCAGTAGGAGAAAGGCCTGTTCAAGTGGGACCGCCTGCACCTCGTAGATAGAGGTAGTTAATCTTCTTAGCCAAAGACTAGTTTAAATGCCCTTTTCACTGCTCAAACTAATAATACATGGAAATTGTGCAGTGAAGGCAAAAGTAGCACAGACTCACTGTGCTGGAACAAATGTGACAAGGAATGTAAAAACAGAAAATATTTTTTTATCAAATGTTTACATGCCCATGCCAGAGCTCTAGGTAACAAGCATGAAGAAATAAAAATTCAAATGTTAACAAGAACAAATTTGATTTAGTGGCCAGTACAGAAACATCTGTTATGACTTGCATTACTTAAGTGTTAAAAACACTGGTTATGACTTGCATATAGTTGTTAAATTATTTACTAAGAAGAATTTTGATGAGTAACAGAGCCAGCTAATAAAGCCTGATTTCCCCATAGACACAAGTGCCCTAAGCTTCTACATAAACCCCAGCTCCTACTTCATAACATTCAGGGCTTCAACCCCCACTCTGCATTTCCTCAACTCTCTCCACTGTTTTTTAAAGTCTCTTCTCAAACCTTCCCATAAAGAGCAGCTGGACAAGGAGCACTATACATCGTGGCTGAGTCAGCAGCTTCTCCTTTCTTCATCTGAATGGCACTTCTCAGCAGTTCATTATCAGAAAAATGTATAGAAACTAATAATCTTTAGGAAATCCTTTGTTAAGACTTGGCTGCAATTGGTGAGGGGTCAGATACTCTTAGGAGGAACTTACAATGCAATAATCAAGGATTAGAAAGATCATTGATTTTCTTTAACACCAGCAATGTTCTGGTAAGTCAGAGATGGGATCTTGAATGCCTATGGATCTCTGAGATAACAAAAACAAGTCTTAGGGTAGGTAGGCACTTCAGTGCCCAACAACACTGATCTAGAGAACTAAAAGGAGTTTTCCTTTCTAAACACATGGACTTGCCCTATCTTAACGTGGGAGGAGACCTACATTTGGCTGGAAGTCCGGCATACAAAATGAGTAATACATCATGACTGGGATACCTACAGTTTTCTTAGAAAACTTTCCAACATGAAAGACCAAATCCAAACAGGATTTCTGTTTTCAATGTCATAATGATCTGATCACTGGGTCACTTGTTGCAGTTGCCTGCACAGAAGCCCACAGTTGTGACCAAATTACATGAAATATTTAGCAACAGAGGATATTCCAAGAAAGCACTAACACTTATACTTTGTTTCTGGCAGAGGCTTAAACACAGAGTTACAGGAAGCTGTAACCAAAGCAGGCTGTAAGAGAATGTTTTTGGAGATTTGTCTTTCTGTCATTGTGTCCTTTTCAGAGTGTTTCACAAATACAGAGAGATGACAAGTTCGGTCAAAATCCTCATCCTGGTTAAATATTTATAGTAATATAGCCATCAGGAAAAGTGAGATATGACAATGGAAAAACAGAAGAAACAGTGATCTAGAAAAATTAAGGTGCTTTTACCACTAAGAAATTCACAGGGAGAAGAGAAAGACTGAACTGCAAACAGTCTGTTCTGGTTTGAACTGCTCTAGTACTAGCAGGACTGCCTCAGTGTATGAAATAAAATAACTGGTCTTCTGCAACATAAAGCAGATAGTGTTCATGGTTCTTCTTCACTCCATTTAATGGCCTTGAAAGGGAAATGGAATGGGGATAGGGTGAATCCAGAAGAATTTGACATTGAAATATTCCCCGTACAGCACAGCAACTGCCTAGTGTTGTACCCTCACGCTTTTATGACCCACTGGCAGATGAGCAGAGCATTATCAGCAGTTTTTGAACAAAACGCTAGAGGTTCAAACAGATTCCACACCAAATCCACAAGCGTGGCCCCCATCCCATGCTCTGACTGTCACTGAACAAAGGGTTACAGAGATTACTCACAGGGAAGCTTTTCATTTAAGCACAAAGACAGGAATCTGCATCTGCCCTACTGAGAATGTGTTCAGGAAATAGCCAGCAGATTGTGTCACCTACCATACCTTGTGAAAGTCCTTAAGCATGACATAAGCATTTGCAGGCTGGAACAACTCCCTCTTTCCATGGATACAAAATGCTCCATTAAAAAAATCATTAGTTTTGTTACAGTAAGAGATAATTAAATCAGCCAGCAGTTGAAGGCAGTCAGTTGAGAACAGAATCTCCCATTCTGCTGCTGAATGTAAGTGAATGAAAATTTGTCAAGATGGAAAAGTACCTTCTGTCCAGGTACGGTACAGAAATAGCACAAGTCACCTTCAGAGCGAGACTCTTCAAGCTCTGAGAGTTTTCCCTTTCACATTGCTGCAGGTCATCAGTGGAACTGGATTAACTAGTGAAGTCAAAAAACCACTGTCATTAACAGCATAGAGTAAGGAGAGTAGAGACTGAAGTTGTCTAGCACAAATTTCTTGCACACACAGCCCCATCATCACTACTGTAATATTGTTTGAGTAGAAAATACATGAAAATTTCAAGCATTTTTGTGCTCTTTTTGCCTTTTACTCTGTTGCATGAATTTGGAGACTGGAGAGAACAGGGAAGAGGCAGAAAAGAAAGAATTCCCCAAAGCAGAGGAATAGAGTCACACTGAAGATTTAGATTCAGGGCGAGCAGGCTCACAGGTAAGTTTGGCAGGCAGTCAGCCTCATGCTGCGATTGCCAAGGAAAGTAATTTTTCAGTTGTTATATTCTGTTAATCTTTCTTTTCTCCCCTGTTCCTCCCAGTACTAGCAGTATTATCCTGTCCTGCATTTCTCTTGCATGGAAGACAGTCATCATTTTGCTCAACCACATAGCACCTGTGTAAATCAAATACTACTGCTAGGGTTAAGAGCTCTATTTTCGTGACTGCCTGCACAGGGAAAAAATGATGGAGCCAGACATCCCGATGCATATCCTCTATTCAGTTATACAATGTCTGGTTAGTTCTTGTCTACATGCTGTTTTCCCCTCTCCTTGATTGCAACATAAAGTGACTTCATCATGATCACAAATCCCTGTAACTAGTTACGTGAGCTTGCTGCGATCCCCTGAGGTGAAGTTTCAAGTTTTGAGGAAGGACAGTCTTGCATTTTATCATCAGGCTGAATATTATTACTCCACTTCTGAGAACTACCGATTTCTGTCCATTCCTTCTGTTCAAATTATGCTTTTAATCAAAGAACTTTAAGACAGTGAATCCAGAGGAGTGGCAGATTTGCACTCCGTTTCCCTGCTACCTTACACATGCTATGTCTGACTTGCCGATACACATACTGCCATCACCATCTGACATAACACTCGCACAAACAGTATTTAGACTGTTTCTGTTCCTCTTACACTGTCCATTAAGCCTCACCACACTTCCCAGCCACACTGTCATGTGTTCTTTCATCATTCAGTCAATCAATATATAAAAACCTGACTCGAAATGGAGTTGTGCCATGTGAGGATTTATCTAGTGCCTGCAGGATACCCAGCGCGAGCAGCAGAGAATCCCTTGATGTACTGATATCATTAATACTGTTGAAGACTTAGTCACAGCTCTGGTTGTTAAACACAAAGAAATAGAGACTGTCGTGTAGCAATGCTTCATATCATTATATAAGTTAACACACATATTGACAAACTCAGGCATTTAACAGCAAACAGAAGCTTTCTAATTGCCCTTACTTATTGACTGAGCAACTGCATTAACAAATTGGTTTTCAGACCTTAGCCGGCAGAAATTGACTGCAAATGAAGAGGATTTAGTACAATGAAATCCAACTCCTTAAAGCATCCTACATCAGCTGGAAGTTCCATGTGACAAATTCCAAAATAAACCCAGAGCTCCAGCCACATACTTCTTACAGTGGACTCAGCCATTTTTAATGGAGAGTGTTAAATGACAGTTTCGAGCTTTCTGTTGCTTTCTCTGTTCTCCCCAGAGATACACTATTATTTAGTTCCCATAGAACTGATGTTTTTCACATCAGGAAAAATCCTGAAGCATAGGAAGAAAAAGAAAGATCTGATATGACAAGCATTGCAAACACAGTTAACAAGCTACTTTAATTATCCTCCTAAGATTTTCCCATTTGTACTCTGATCATCATCTTCTTCACAAACTTAATTATGCCTCATTTGTTCATTCTGCACTAATCTCAGTGAGTATTCTCAGTGGAAAAGAGGAGTCTGTTTGTAACTGAATCCTCAGGTAATTGTTATATATTATTTTAATATTTTTTTGCTATAGAATGTTTTCTTTAATAAAAATGATGCAAATTTATCTTTGGGCAATATGAATACTGAGTAAGAAGCTGAAAACTGGCTGATTACCAACATGACAATCAGTACTGGACAGATGATTGAAGAAATTAAGAAAACCATGCTGTCATCACCTGCATTTTAAAGATTAGTATTAATAAATTCTGATTCCTCAGCAGAGAGCACCTTTCCACAAACTTGACCTTTGAGAAAGTCAGCAAGAAGAACAGCTGGGAATAAATGTGCTTTGTGAGTCAAATTCCAATAAACTGTAAGTAGTAACTGGGTACGTACTTCCAGTGCTTTTAAAGTCAATAGGAATTGTTGCATTATGACTGAGTAGAGATCAAGTAAAGACTCCTGTGTACCATAAATTAAGGCCTGACGAGTTGTTTCCTCTAACTTTGGATAAGCCCTAGATTTGCTCACCTACCATAACTGAACTCCACTTCATTTAGGTTGCTCTGAGAAACATGAAATGCATTTTATTCAATTAATCCACTGAGACAACTGCTGCCCCATACTCACAAGTGTTTTAAGCACAATGCCGAGTCTTAAAAATCTAGTACCATAAAGAAGTAGCTGTTCTTTACACAATGTCACTGACCTTCAAAAAATATGCTAATTAATCTTAAAAGCATCAAAAACTAAGTTTCTAAATTAAAAAAGATACAAAGCATTTGACTATATTTCTTCCCATGTCTTACCTGAACCAAATTCCATCCCTTTAGAGATTCGGCGATGATAGAAGTAACTGTTGCACATACACCACCAAAAACCATCAGATGATTAGGTCCATATTTTATTGCATCATAGAAGGCTTTGAGTCCTTTTGCGTTGTCACACTGGAGGAGGAAAGAAAAGAAGCCACATTCAACATCACAAAGTATTTAAGAAATAAACAAGTGGGCAGGACGCACTGATGTAGAAGTTGTACAGGATAACATCTATGTAATACACAAACATGAAGAATTGGAGCACTCTGTTCTGGACCCCAATACACTGCAGTAAAAGAACAGGAAACCCACACCTTACATTGTTCAAGACCCCTTATATCCTTCCAAACCACAGCTGCAACATCTGAATTTCATTGTGACACCTCTGTTCTCAAAGATTAAAAAAGCCCCAACAAAAGAAATGTTGACTGGAACCTTTTCTACATTCAGAGCTACCATTTCCCAAAGCAAAACGTAGAATCTAGAACCAGATGTCAGCAGGAAAGTTTGTTGCTACTCATGGTCTCTGTAAAGAAAGTTCTGTCTCTAATGAAGACTCCTAAGTCACCTCTCCTTAAAGTCCAAGTTCAGCAAAAATATATAGTAGATACCCTGTTATTTAGGACAATGCAGCCTTCCAAAAATATCACAAGAATATTCTTTTACAGTGTTAAGAATTAATTGGTCTGCTCTCACAGCTAACTCTGCTTTGAGTAGAAAACTGGACTAAATTATCTTCTGAGGTCCCTTCTAACCAGACTTATTCTGGGCTGCTCTGATAAATAGTTTGATCACTATTTCAGGCATAAAGAATTTTACCATAAAGTGAGATTGAAAACCAAGAAACGAAAGCTGATGCTAGTCAGTACTGCAAAAAGATAGGAATATCAATCCTTGAATGGAGTGGTATCAATCATTCATAACAACCGATGTAGTCATGGCTTAATTCCTGAACTTGGAGCAAAGAATTAATAAAGCATATACCTAA
Organism: Hypotaenidia okinawae; assembly: GCA_027925045.1. Taxonomy (NCBI): domain Eukaryota; kingdom Metazoa; phylum Chordata; class Aves; order Gruiformes; family Rallidae; genus Hypotaenidia; species Hypotaenidia okinawae. The sequence goes on along the minus strand of BSDF01000002.1, from coordinate 97,537,806 downwards.
AGTTAAGATATTAATTCCAAGATGTACTGGAAGTCAGGAGTGCCAGAGTCAGAGTGTAATGGTAGCTGCCACTGCTTCAGCTGCAGCCACTTCTGTTTCTATCTTTCTGATACAAGATTTCCTACCCTCTTTTATCTCCTCTACAAAGTCTTCCTCAAATATAATCTTTATAAAAACTATCGTAACACCAGCCTCCTATGTTTCATTATGACAATTCAATAAAACAGTTCATTTACTATCAGCATCCAAGTAGTAATTGTATTGCCTTCTGTTAAGAGAATAAAGATTTTGACTTAGAAGTTTGCAAGCTTATATTAATCTTCTTACTGAATTAATATGCTACAAGAAAAAATATTCTTATTTGCATTCTATCTGCAGGAGAATTACTGGTCCCTGTTATTCAAACAGCTACAGATTTTACTGCATAGTCTTTTTTAAAATTGCATAATGTAGCACATATTCCTTACAAAAAATCCAAAAACAAAAGCCACAACCCGAAACAAAAAAAAATACCCACTATGGCAGAAGTGCCCTTGTCAGTTTGATAGATTACTGGCAAACTCAGATTGCAGAGGAATTAAGATTGTGATTACTGGTAGAAGCAACATCTTCCAGCCTTACTCCTCCATCCCCTAGTTATTCCAGTTTATTCGAACACAACTAGAAGTCTCAGCTTTGTTACTTTTGAAAGCAGCCAAGGACACTAGAGCTTTCAGTATCTGAACTTGCCTGACATTGGGACAAATCTTCACCCTCACCCACTCTATGATTTTGAGCTGCTGAAGTTGTTGAATTTGTTTTCATACCAGTTTAAAAATCAGACAGATTTAATTTTTTTGCCCATTATGTAATGTGTTTTCAGTGTATCCCTAAATAACAGTTTTAAAAGAATCCAAGTCATATGAAATAAGGAGGATTGATAGCTAATAGCTATCAAAGCTATAGCCTGTGAAGTACTATATAAAGTTTATGGAGAAATAAAATTCTGTATTCTAAATTACAAAGACTTATAGTCAGCTCTCAAGAAAAAAATCATAAATTTGCCCTTATATCAAAAACACTCATGCATCTTTTAACTATTATTTGCCCATAAATTGTTTCTCACTGCAGTAAGGTAACTTTATGCAGTTTAAGGATCCAGATAGCTTGATTTCTCTGGGAGGTTCAGAATTGCTTTATAAGGCTTTTTCTTTCTCACTGACTGGATCTCCTCATGTTCATCAAGACACTTGCATGAAAACAACTTTTTCAATCACATAGCAACTTCCAAGGAAGGTATGCTGAAAGTTCTATTCATCTCTCCCAAAGTGAAAGGTTCACACAGCCAAGATATATTACTGATCAACCCAAAGCATATAATTTGTGAGCTAATCTTCAGCACAATTCAGTTAAATGCCTACCGTGTTTTCATCTTTGTACTTCATTGTTGACTAATCTGAGCTAACTTTCTTTTAGGCCACAAGTAATCATAGGACTCTGTCTGCTCCTTGAGCAAAACTGTCAAAATAGTCCAAAGTATGCCTCAGAGATAAAGAAAAAAGAACTTAATCCTGTGGCTGACCATGACTGGACGGGAACAAAGAAAAATTGGAAAGATGGGAGAAAGCAGACTTTCACATTTGTTTAATGTCACATTTCACAGCATACAGTGTATAACATTCTTCCCTGCAAGCAACAGAACAGTCTGTCACAAGCATTAAAAAATAAACATTCACAGAAAAACAATAGCCCTACCAAGCCAGACAGACAAGCAGTTAGAAAAGGTTTCTTCCTGCCTGTAGTCGGGGAAACATATCCTTAGCAAGCTCCTAAAGTCCTTTTAGTGGGGTGACTCTTTCCAGAGATCACAGAGGGCCACCATTCCTGCTCACAATCTTCTGTAAGCAAATCTTGCCCTTGAAGGGGGCAACGTCATTGAAAAAACAAGCACAGAGACCACTAGAAATTCTTGAATTGTTGCCACATGACTACAGCTTGGACCAGGAACAACACCACACAGCAATATAATTACAGTACAACTATAGACTGCATAACAACCAAAATTCACATTAAAAAGCAGATGCTATGAAGTCCTAGCCACATGTGGATGACAAGTTGACTGGCTTATTAATTGGAGCATGACTAACAGCATTGAAGGGGAAAGAATCCCTCATAAAAAAGTCAAACTTAAATGATAAAAGACATCACCCACAGGAGCCAACATTGCTTTATGCTGGACAGCTTTGCTCTTTTACCTAAATTATCATCAACATCTCTATTTCAGTGACGTGAGCTACCACCAGCCAGCTCACGTTTGACTTACATATGCAAACAGACAGCTTTGCTGACAATCTTGATGGCACACTGAAACACCAAGGGTGGTCGCAATACCTTCCACTGGAGAAACGTAGCTTCTGAAATACTGCAACTGGAATTTCAGACACACGTGATTTGATGCATGCTACAATTTTCTTCAGAGGAAGAGGTTGAGAACTACTCACCCCAGACACAAATTGCTGTGCTTAGCCTCAGCCAAAAAGCCAGTAATAAGCCACATGTAAATAGCAAACAGATACTTTAATGAAATAAGTACATTAAATGTATTTCTGAACATACTGACTTGATAAAGATTACACAGATAACTCACAGGGAGAAATTCCAGCAAATCAACAAGCTGTGAGTTGTCTGTGAATGCTCCTACTTCTCACCACAACAAAGACCAACAAATATCGTGGGCAGCACCTGACAAAGGCACAGTTTCAATTTCCAAGGAAACAGAAACACTTATTTTAATTAAGAAAAATGTCCAGATGAACTACTGCATAGAAGAGGAGTCAAATGAGTTTAAGGACTGAAGCATTAGCCTTCCTGAATTCTCTTCAAAAGAGAGGCTGGCAGATAAAAACTCTCATCCTCTAGCAAAAGAAGGATCTGAACACCAAAGTAGTAAAATACTACCTGAAGCATAAGGGGTGCACAAGGACAAGAATCCTTTCTGGACCAACCAGCATAGCAGCTGAATGCAGAGGCCCTCTGCAGAGATGAAGAATGTCCAATGTGAAGGACACACATCACAGAGTCAGGAGGGGCAGCACAACTGACTCATGAAGGCTGCTGGCTTCTGGGAAGGCTGTCTGGCAAACAGCAAGAGAGGTATTGGGGTGCATGCTCAAACCCTTGGGGCCATGAGCTTAACACAGCACAAAGCCTTAGCACACTAAAAGGAAAGCCAGAAATGCCTGATACTTAAAGCTTTGCTGAATCCTGTAATATTGACAGGTTTGAGTAAGCACAGGACTAGCAGAAGAGCAGATATTTCTAGTTTAACTGATTTTTTAGATTCATGTAGCAATGAGAACAACTGTGAGCTGATGCACTGGTCAGATGCACAATTATATTTAGCTTTCTAGCTGCTGGACAGCTATGACCAGTTGTTTTCCCAGTTAGCTGTGTTTCACTCTGCAGTGGTTCAGCCCAAAGCAGCAGCTAAGCACCACACACCACTCCTTACTCTCAGAGGAGAAAGGGGCAGAGACTCCATGAGTCAGGATAAGGACAGGTTACTGACCAGATTACTGCAAACATAGAACAGTAACAAACACACACACCCCCCACCCCAAGTGCCTTACCTACCTGAAGGTTACAGAGTACTGCACAACACAAGGACAGGACCAACACCCCAACCACACTCAGACTGCCCAAGAGGTGTCCAAGAGTGCTCCCCACTCCCCCAGCCAGCCCCTTTTATGAGGTAGTAATGTCAGGTGGTGTGGAAACACTCCAGGCCTAACTCAGCTCACCTGTGCCAACTCAGTTCACCTGTGTTAACTCAGCTCACCTGGGATGGCTGCTTGGGGAGGTTGGCTCTGGCCAGGCCAGAACCAGGACACAAACAAATAGAGTTGTGCTGGAAGTAAATGCGAGGAACAATTTTGGGATCTATTGAGCTCCTGATTACTGAGGTTAGAAATCTTTTATAAGAGGGAATAAGCAACAGCTGTTTATCTGCATAATGAAATATCAAACTTTTTCAAGTGATACGAGAGCTTTCAGTAGCACTCTGCTGAATATCATCGGAAAGAGATGCAAATGCTCATAAATATCTGATGAGATTTCCTTGAACAGAGAGAATAGAGGTACAAAGGAATATTCCTATCCTCGGCAAAATCTTGCTGAGGAATTTACTCCACATTGGAGTATCAGCATGAAAGAGCTAAGAAATGAGGAACACCAACAATTATTTTTGTTTGATTTTCATTCACTTTTTTAAAGTTAATCAAGCCATACAGACAATTCAGTGAAGAACATATGGACAACAACTCTGCGCTGCAACAAAGGTCAACTAAGTTAACGCCCTGTACCTGGGTTTGTGAGCAGGGCAAACTTCTCCTGAGGTATCCTCTCTGTTTTCAAGTATCTGCAACTTAAATACTTTCAAAGCCTGCAATTATAATTTTGCATTTAATCGCTGCAGCTGGATTTTCTTTCCATGAGTGTGTACGACTGATCCTGGAACCACCACTTTGACAACCACAACATCCAGTGACAATGTAATTATCCACTGAAAGAAAAAGCACTTCCTTTGATTTGTTCTAAACTTCTTCACACCATGCAAAGTAGGTGTGAAATATCTTGCCAGGGGTGTTAGGAATGTTAAAAGTTCACAAATACATCAGAAGAAATTGGACTAGTTCATAGATAAAAAACAATTCAAAGCTTCTTAACAGAGTCACAGTGATTTTTCACAGGAAACTTAGGAATCACAGATCATTGGTGGCTAGGACAGCATTACAGGGAAGTAGGGTTAAATGCTTGCCCTGTCCTCTCAGCCATCTGTTCCAGGACAATTCTGAGTGCTTGCACCAAATCCTGGCCTACTACTGTAGCCATTCTGTGTTCTGCAAAAAAAAAAACCCAAAAGCAACTCCCTCCAACAACTACTTCTGTATTTTAGAACATCCCAAAGGGTGAGCTCTTCCGTATACAACTTTATTACCTTATTTTAACTACTTTCAATCAGGTTTAATTTTGGTTTAGAAAGAGCAGACACAGCAGAGGAGGACAATTTATTCAGTGAAATTAGCCCTCTCACCTTAACACCTCTTGACACCCTTTGAGACTTTACTTGGAAACTTCTTAAACCTGATCCTGCCCATTATACAGGGAATATCTAGCAGAGTGCTATCACTAAAGGTACCAGTGCTTGGCATCCCATTTCACAGCTTATATTCAGTGTCAGGTGCCACCTGCCTCTTCACAAGCCACTGACTCTGGAGCAAGGGTGACCACTCTCTCTCCTGTCACCACATTTCCTAAAAGGCTGTTTAAACACCTTGTGAAGGCTCAGCTATTTGCCTAACATCATTTTCTTTTTCTGGTTCACTACTTGCAAACTGAGTCTATCTGGCAAAAGAAACAAAAACTTCATGTCTCTCCTTATAAAAGGAGAACATGCGCTTTCTTCCAATTTTTATCTATCCCTTTTTAATTTATTTATCTTATATTTTCTGTCTTGTTACTATTTCTCTCAGTATATAACATTTGCACTGGAGGAAGACAATTTAAGAACTGCAATATGAAATGGATTTGGAGCATAGCAAGTAGATAAATCCTGTGTAATCAAAATTGGCTCTAAGTTTCCACCGAGATTAAATATGCAGCAATAGTGGAGATCAAATTGACTTCCTCTTCTCACAGTAAAGTCTCATTCAGCTTGGAAGTTAAAGTCTTTCTGAAAAAAAAAAAAAGAAACTTAAGCCTTTCCTGGATCTGTGACTGTTACAGAGAGAGATGTTCAGATCATCAAGAAACATCTTGCGTATCTGCAACATGAAGGCTGCTCCCTTTCACAGTTCTGTACAGGGTTTGCATGTCAAGGTGTGGGCTAGCAAGGGGGCTGCAGGGATGGCTTCTGCAATAGGACACCAGGAGTTGCCCCCATCTCCAACAGAGCCTCTTCCAGCAAGCACCAAAAAGAGACCAGCCACTGCCCAAAGTCAAGTTCATCAGTGATGCTGACCGCACCTCTGTGATTTAAGAAATGGTAAAATAACACTGCAAAATAGCTGAGAGATGTGATGGATGAGCCTTTTGTTCAGCAAACCACCTGTACCCTGAAACAGGCTACAACATCCTGTTTTATAAGAATAACTATGTAACATATGAGTAGTTAACGAGGCATAGAATTAAGTAATAGATAACTTAGAAGCAGAAACTGCAGGAATCAAGCAACCAATCAATGAGCTTATTGCTGAAGAAGACCAAATATGGAACAGGAGGTCAACTGAGGGACAAGTGAGGAAGACAAGCGACTTCATCCCACCAACCACCAGAAGGTAGAGGACGACCCCCTAATAACAGCTGGCACACGCGCAGAAGACTACATGGAAGTTTTGATGGAAGATTCTAGACCAGGAACTACAACACTATAAAAACCATAACTCGGGCAGGAACCGCGCGGCTGCTGGTAGAGCTGAGACTCCCCGGCTGCCCAGCGCTGCTTTGCCTTTTGTCGCCTGCTGATTAATAAACATAAATTCGTAATTGGAGTACTTTGTTTCTGACCAATTATTGGGAAACACACAATCGCAAGAGAGAGGGCTGAGAAAAATGTGAGAGGAACAGCCCTGCAGACACCAAGGTCAGTGCAGAAGGAGGGGCAGCATGCACTCCAGGCACAGGAGGAGAGATTCCCCTGCAGCCCTAGAGAAGACAGTGGTGGAACAGATTGTCCCCCTAGAGCCCATGGAAGATGATGGAGGGTAGAGACTCACCCATGGAGGTTGATGGTGGATCATATCTACCTGCAGTCCATGAAGGGCCCTGAAACCTGAGTAATTTTAGATAGGGTCCACTGCACCCCTTTTTCTGGCTGTACCACTGACAAAATGCAGTTATTGTTCCAGGGCTGCACAGCAATGAAAACTGTAATTCAGGTAGCACTGGCCAGGATGTCTGCGAGGTAGTGAACATGAATTCAAAACATTAACATCTCATTCTGAATCGTTAATGGAAAGCTAACATTTGGGCCTCAGAGAGGTCTCAGTGTGCAGTATGAGCAATTAGTCAGATCCTACAATATAAGTTACTGAGTTCTGCTGGATTATTTTGCAGCTGGACCCATCATCTAAACCAGAATCTAATTGGTGTTGATTCAAATATTCCTGGGCTAGAAAGGATTTTATAACATCCGTGCTGCGTTTGCTCACCCACGACACACAGTCTCATTTACTTCCACATCAATCCAATAACATTGCACAAGACATTTTTACACTTATGTTTACTAATTAGCAGCACTGATTAAAATGGATGAATATACACACACACAATGTCATCTTGAATTAGAATTAAAGCTCCATGTGTACATTCACAGTTTTACAGCACAAATATATAAAAAAAAAAAAATCAAAACTAAATCTTAGTACTGTATAGTTTTCTGTGACATCCCAGTGCTCTAACACTTCTCAGATACTTTGGTACACTCAGCATTAACAGGGAGGCCAAGGCCTTGCTCACTCCTGCTTCTTCCTCCCTGTATAAGCTATGCTGCTCCAGCACTATTACATTTTACAGAAACAAGCAGAATTATGCAAAAGCATAAAAGTCCAGAGGAATAGCAGAGGAAAAATGATATATTCAAAGATGTTTAGAAAACAAAGAGTTTTTTAAATTAACCTGGCTCTCCAGCTCTTCCAATGTTTGCTGAAGTTCAACATTACAATGATTTCTAAGAAAACAAAGAATTCTTTTTAATTATTCAACAAATGAGGAAAATATCCCTGTTCTTTATTTGCATCAAAAGGCTTTTTTTAAATTCCCCTAGGAAGTGAGTTGTGGTTTTGCATTTAAGTAACTTCCAAGGTGCTAATTGTTTCAGACACTTGAGCGCCGTCATCATTATCACTTAAATTTATTGATGCAAACTACTTACTATTTTGTTGCCTCACACTTTGAGAGGAAGACATGTGCTGTAGTAGATTTACAAGCCATTTGCCAGTTGCAGCTCAAGTACAAAATGAAGAGCTAAGGGAGGTAATTTTGGCAGCCTCAACACAGAGTCACTGATGTCAATTGTTCAATTTTGTACTTGCCTCATCTTCTTCTTCCCTTCATTCATTACCATCTATTATTACACAGCCATAAAGAGCCCATGTTTCCATGGATTGTACCAGACCTAGTCACACACTTGGAATACTTCAGTCAGATTTCCCTTCCTTTCAAGCCATCTGCTTTTTAGAACATAGGGAAGAAGTCACAAAAGTGAAGAGATGTGTGTGATCACATCGAAATAAGCTATTTGGGCTTTTTTCCAGATCTAGAGTGTGCAGTGCTCACAGATACGACTTTCAGCATGATCAAAAATAATAACTCAAGACTTAATACAGAATCACAGAATCACAGGGGTTGGAAAGGACCTCCAGAGATCATCGGGTCCAACCCCCCTGCCAAAGCAGCTCCCTAGGACAGGTCACACAGGCGTCCAGATGGGTCTTGAATATCTCCAGAGAAGGAGACTCCACCACCCCCTGGGCAGCCTGTGCCAGGGCTCTGTCACCCTCACTGTGTAAAACTTCTTCTGCATGTTGGTGCGGAACTTCCTGTGCTCCAACTTGCAGCCATTGCCCCTTGTCCTGTCCCCACAGACCACTGAAAAGGGGCTGGCCGTTTCCCCCTGTGTCCCACACTTCAAATATTTATAAACATTAATCAGGTCCACTCTTAGCCTTCTTTTCTCAAAAGCATTCCATTCTATATTTAGTAAAATAAGTTTTCTGAAACTGCCTTGAAAATTTGAGTTTTGCCCACCATCTCCTTTTTTTTCTGTCTTCTATTGACTACATACTTGGTTTTAATATGAGGTCATTTTGGGAGAAAGACACAAATCACCTAACACAGGGAAGGGTCAGCATCGCTGAACTGATGACTTGGTTCTTTTTCAGTACACTGAAGATTGTTTTGTACTGAAAGTGGTGAAAACTCCTTTTAACCGCACCACACTCTTTGCAGCAAATAAAACGAGGGCCTGAAATAAGAGAAGACAACATAGAAGGGGAAAATACAAGTTTATAAATAACAATCAGGAAGATCTTGTAGATGGAAGAAAATGGAAGATTTTAAGTAAGACCACTGTACGTCGTAGTATGGCTGGCACCCCACTCTTGAGTAGTAAGCTGTGACTGAAGCAGAGATAAGAACACAATGATATTTTAAATAAATAAATAAACCCACTTGACCTCAGCAATGAGAAACAATCAGTTGTAGGGGGATTCCACTACATGAATTCTTTCTTTCCCATGCCCTACCTGCTCCTGAAGAAGACTCTAGTTTTCTAAGGATGGGGGGGGGAGGGGGGGAAGGTGGGGAAGGTGGAGAGAGGTAAATCTTGATACTTTTCTAGCATGAAAATTAAAATAAGACATCATTCTGATATAGAAATAGAGCTCTTCGGGAACCTTCTGTTTAAGGGTGTCATGTAGGAATAAAATCTCCCCTTATGTGTCCCAGTCATACGGCAACAGGGCCTGTCTCTCAGTGAACACAACTGCAGAGATTTCTAAATAAATGTTCACTGGAGACAGCAAGAGGCGCAGATGACTCCCAGGCCCTTCAGAATTGTTCTTAAAGCTTCTGAAAGTCGATTACCTAGAAAACGTGAGAGGATCTCTTAAGCTATCACAAGGATGTCTGTGGTGTTCTTGAGAATATATTTGAATTTTAAGAAAAGTTCAGAAAGCATCTGCTATTTCTGGAAACTAAGATTAAAGTCTTCTGCTTTAGAGGATGATGTTCTTCACAAAGAGCACTAAGCGGTGCAAGTAGCTCCTCCCAGCATTGCTCTTTCAGAAGCAACTTTGTTTAAATTATTTTTATTATTTTTTAATTCTCCAACAAGAACTTCAGAAACACAGACAAAGGTCAGAAAAACAATACAACAGATAAAGTAATAATTTAAAGAGGGTTTAATGAACTAAGAACATAAAACAAGAATTCTTGACCCAAATGTCAAGAAAATCTTCAACACATGTTTATGATTTTTAATTAATGTCTCTCTGTGCTGTAAAACTGCTGAAATTCGTCTATAGTGAATAAAACTCTGCTAAGCCAATTTATTTAAGGAGGAATAATGTGTGCTCATTTGGATAAGCCACCATTTACGTTAACCCATAAAAGCCAAATGAAATTCATTATATGTTTTAATTTGGCTGTAATTAACATGGCCCCAGACTACAGTAAGTCACCGTTTCATAGAAGTCTCAGGCTGGAAACGGATAAAGCACATCCAGCACAGGTAAATATCATGCTTTCCCCACCTGCCCCCTTCCATACTGGCAGAAGACACTATGGAGAGGATAAAATTTTACTTTAACCACTATGCCCTGGATAGCATGAAGTTCAGGGTGCAAATAGACACAGGACTTCACAGTCCACAGCATGCAAAACCCTGCAAAATCCAAGTATCAGTTAGGACACTTGCTCCCTTTTCCCAAAGACCAGAGCATATTTTCCCTCCCCCTGGCTGGAACCCAAACTTTGACTGGTGACTTGGGCTGGGCTTGCCTTAGTGATGCTTGACAGGGGAACTCTCCAGTAGGTAGTGTTAGCCAGCAATGGCTACAGCAACTCTTAAAATTCTCTCCTGACCCCGATGGCCACTATATTTCATGGAGTGAAATCATCACAATAAACAATGTTATTCACAGGAGAACTAGATAGTCCAAACAACCTGCCATTTCTGGGAGCATTCTGAAAAAGGGTTTTTTTAATTAAAAAAAATAAGTAAAAATGCAAAGTGTTCTGCAGCATCTGATAGACTGAATGCAATCCTTGTTCAAACGGACCGTGATAAGTGGTGTCACTCACTGTGCAGGTCATCGTTGTGCCACAGTGGTTCACTACCCTTTTCCTCCACACACGGGAACATCCTGAGTGCAAAATAGGGCAGGTAAGCAGATAACAGCAAAGAGATTCCAAAAGGGATCTGTCAAACTAACACCAACCTGAGGTGTCATGGGCAAGAAGACTCAAAGTTGAGCCTCAGAGGCAAAGGAAAGAAAAGGAGCAGCCCTGGAAGTACAGGGAGATACTGGAATGGAAATATGCTTTAGAAGGTTTCAAAGTTCATGAACTCTAGGGACAGGGTTACTGCAAGTATTTCGTCAAACCTTTTATTTAGTAACTTTTATGTGTGTATAGATATAGATATCTCCAGCTTTTTTAAATAACTTTTTTAGTATTGTTATTTACTAAGAGTTGGACTTAATGATCCTTATGGGTCCCTTCCAACTCAGTACATTCTATGATTCTATGAACTTGCCCAACTTAACTTGAATCTTCCCTATTTAAAGGCTCACCTTGATGTAGTTAGGGTCTACATTCCAAGAAACAAATCAGTAGAGATTAAGAACTGCTTCAACAAAATAAAATGGTGGACCTGTCTGACCTATGGTCCTGTCACATTCACAAATGGCCAGCTTTAAAGCTATGCAAGCAAGGTATCGCATCCATGCTGCAAACTGCAACCTGGTTAAAGATCTGCTCCTTTGCAAGGCCAGCAGACTGCCAAATAAATCCTCAACACTTACATTCAACAGCATAGTACGGGATTCCTGCAAGCAGGATGACCAATACTCTCCCCCTTTGGAGCACCTACAGACAATCTTAATTAAGCTTGCCAAGAGCACAGCATTACTCACCTTGATATATCAGCCCTTGGGGGTTCTCTCCTCATGCTCCAGAAAAAGAGGGGGAAAAAAATAGGACACATGGAACAATAGTGAAATAAAGCTGGGCTCCACGCAGGGGAAATGCCCAGAGTGTGTATAGATCAGCCTCAGATCTCTCTCCCAGATGTTTAAAAGCAAATACATTCAGTGCAAGCTTGGAAACAAATCCATACTAGAAGTTCAAACCTGCTAGCTTGTCCAGCTCAGCCTAACTAGGTCAGTCTATTTCTCTTGCTTAGCAACCTTATTTAGTTAAATGTGGTATATGGTTGTGACACACCCTCAATGAACTCATTTATCCCTCAACTCATAGTTATTCTGTGTGGCAAGCAGGCAGTAAGAGCTGTACCCCCCAAAAGGGACTGCTGTGTCTCTATACATGCTATTCTCCTTCAAAATAATGAAATCCCAACGTGAACGCCCTCAGGCATGTCTCACTGCACTAGGAACTCCTGCTGGTTGTGTACAACCAAGCTCAACAGAAGTCTCACTGACACACGCCATGAAGTTCCAAACCACCAAATGCTCTGCCCTTTGTCCAATTACCTATACACCGTGGTTGTGTTTGGCACCTCAACAATTGCTGCTACCAGTTTGGCACATAACGCTTTGCCAGGCACTCACACCCTGTAGGCAAAGTTCATGCACAGAGACAGAATTCATGACTCCATATATTGACTTTTTTTGACTTGTCTAAACTCTACTGAATCATCATAGTGGAGAATTCTCAGGTGAGTTTAGTCCCTGGGTAGGCAAACAGCTTCGTTTTTCCATCTGTCTAAAAGAACCCCTCTGGTAGACTCACTCAGGCTTAACTTGCCCAGACACTGGGAGGGAGTGGGGGGAAAGCAAATACCAAATTACTTGAGACAGCCTGCTTTCTCTTACACTATCATAGAACGCGTTAAAGTCGGAAGGGACCTTTAAAGGTCATCTAGTCCAAATCCCCTGCAGTAAGCAGGGACATCTTTACTAGATCAGGTTACTCGGAGCTTCATCAAGTCTGAATATCTCCAGGGATGGGGCCTCCAACACCTCTTTCTGCTACCTGGTCCAGTGTCTCACCACCCTCATAGCGAAGAATTTCTTTCTAATATCCAGTCTAAACCTATCCTGCTGTAATTTAAAAGCATTGCCCCTTGTCCTATCACTACACATATGTACTCTAATAGAGCTAAATTGCTTTAAGATTGCACAGGGAACAGAGCAGATTCAGGATATCTCCCTGCCATGCAAGGACGGACTGTCACGCATAATCATCACTGGTTGAAATGGCAGGATTCAATTAATTCAACTTAACTGGTTGAAATTAATAGGATGATTTTAATAATTTTGTCAAGCGTGACTGATGCTACGTTTTCAAGTGAAAAAAAAAAAGAAAGAGTCCTTTGTACAGCTCTGGATCAATTTTATTTCTTACTATGTCAGGAAAAGGTGTGAATGAGTTAAAATTATCAGACTTTTTTTTGTTTTTTACTTAAGGAAAACGTGCAAGTCCTGAATTGATGAAATATTTAATCAACAATGACCTTGCCCAGGGAAACCTTTCTTAAAATGAACCAGTTTTCTGAATACCTTAACAGATTTCAAATGTCTGCTCTTAAAGACAACACTGAGAGGGTTTCAAGGGGAGGAAAGACCTTATTGCAATTGCCTTCTGGTACAAAGTAGTGGTGTGGTAAGAGAGACCTAAATAGATTTTCGGTTGGTTACCTGAAATTGCACAGAAATTTCCAGCTCCAGAAAGTGTTGGTACAGGAGGGAGGCACAACATCTATTTAAAACACAGTAGCCAGAACAAATACTAGCAAGCCTGTACTATCATTCCATGGGTTTGGGAAAATCCAAGAGCAGACAGGCTCCGGTGCTGTAGGCCAGATGGCACAGTAGCATGAAGCAAAAGATTTTTCTATTCAGGCTGTGCTCAGAAAGCATCACCTGGCTGCTACCCTTCCACAGCCCACCGAGAAGTGTTCATGCGAGTGGTTTCTGCTTCAGGTAAAGCAAGCTTGGCCAATTCCAGGTGATATTGATAGCTGCTCAAACATAGGTCAGCTGGCCTTACACTGATGAGGAAAGGCAAATTTTACATCAACCTTTCTCCTTTTGCAAATCAGGATGTGTATATGTGCACGTTGGTGCATGAATACAGGAGCAGGGACAGACAGAAGAGGAGGACAGTGGTGCTGCTAGTTGCCACGGATCTGCTGCAGCACTGATCTGACCGCTACACTTTGAGGAGGAACGGCAATACAGTGGTCAAAAGGAGATGCTCCTTTCAACGCCCCGTAACTCAGCCTCAAGAATATGGAAGTTTACCTTCAGACTTCTACATCCTATATGTAAAGAAGAAACCCACAAGCAAGCAGAACAATAAAAACCCCACCCCACCAATCCCTCCAGCAAATTGAGTTGGAAGCCACTTGCTGAGCTAAGAAGCACATGGTGATAATATAATGTCTTGGGTGCCAGTTTATGAGACCATGGAATAAACAGCCTCTTCCTCGGGCACAGTGGAGACTATATTCCCTAGCAACAGTAAAACCAGCAAAACAAACAGGGATAGATTCTCCCTCTGCCTTTTACTGACAGTGCTAGATGCAAACCGATGGGAGACTGGGAGAGTACTGGCTTCCCGTGTGCTCAAAATATAATTTAAGCTACTGTGCGAGTTGGAAGGTAGGAGACTCACACCCACACCAAAGAAGAACAGAGACAGGCAAAGACACGTATTAATCATAAAATGCACAATATTAACATGGATTTGGGTGGCATATGGTGTGTTAGCATGCAAACATGTGCCTGAGTTGGGGAAAGAAAGTGTCGTATGTCTCCTCTAACCACAAAAGCTTATTCACTTCTTTAAGCTCAGCTTACAGAATTTTTCAACAGACATCAGTTAGAAGCAGATATGACAAAACAACTACACCTCCGGATTTCAGAACTCCTCATGCTTTAAATTCACTATGATAACAAAACTCTATTGAGGGAAGGAAAACAGAAAGTTTGTCCATTGCTTTCTTCAGCACGTTGCAATCACTTGTGCGAAATTATTCATAAACTACGAACAGTGTGTGTTCAACCATAAGCATCAGAAACAAATAAGAACGTAATTAATTAATTGTGATCACAATAGAAAACTAATTTAGAAAAATTAGAGCGTTCTTTGCAGTGTTACTCAGAGAGGTTATTTCTTGGGTTTGTATTTTGACATTCAAATCAACATAGAAAAGGCTTTTCAGTACTTCAGACTTTGCACATAGACTACTGATAACCAATTTCTGAGTGCTGAGTCCTTCTACTTCATACCACAACGGACAGAAAGCAGAGATTAGCTCACAGCTAACTGACTAGTTCTTCTCTTAACTACCTCCTGGGAATTGAAAAGAGGCTTTTTAGGGTCTCATTTTGGTGGGTTTTCAACTCGTTTGTGCATTAACTCCATCAGGTGTATTTATGAGCAACTTTATACTAGCCAACCCCATATCCAGTAAACAGCATGCTATGATTCTGAAGACCATTTAATCAAACACATGTAAAACAATATGGCAATCTCATGAAAGACCTGTGTAAATTAAGTTGAGAGGAAGTTTCAGTTCAGCAAATGGACAATAATTTTTTCCTAAGAAATCACATTTTATAAGATATCTGTGTTAAGTGATACCTAGAATGTGCTGGATGGTGCAAAAGTATGCCAACAGCACTACTTTCTATTTAGAAATAATAAAATAGATGTGATGTTGGCCCAGTTTTATCTGTTATAAATAATTCAATTGTCTGCCATTTGCAAATAAGCCCCATTTTAAAACCTCACAGTTTCTATAAGCACTCCTATTAATACTACTCACTCCAGGACTACAAACTCTAAGAAAATACTTATGATTGAGTAATATCTTCTAAAATATATTTCTTCTGCTTAACAAAAAAAAAAGTTTATTTTGTGTGGGAGGATTTTATTTTCTTTTACTATAAACCACAAAACCAGACATCAGGAACTTCAGTAGAAGATAATTTTTTTCCCATCTGATCATCTAGACAGAGTAATGCTCCTAATTTAACTCAAATAACTTCAGGATATCTTTAGCAGAAAAGCAGGTACCTTGTCCAGACCTTCTTGAGCTTGGCAGTTAAAAAAACAAGCCAACAACAAACAAACCCCTCCAGTGGCAGGACTGAATTACCTCAAGCTGAGAAGAAACACAAACATGAGCCTCTAAATATCAGCTAATGCTCTCAACATAAAGGTCAAAATCAGCTAACCTTCTTTTTATGCTGTGTCCAACCCCTGCCAGCAAGTGCTTGTCAGACTAAGCCTTTTTAGACTGAAATCTTGATGCCATTGATCCCTGAAGAAAGAATTTGAAGATGTACAGACATGAAAGCCTCTTCTCAAGCCATTGATTAATTCTATACGGAGCTAGGAAAGCAGAGAATATTAGCTGGGAACTCAATAAATTACAGTAATGATTTGGGAACTCCTCAGAAAGTACAAAAAGCTGAACAAGCTAAAGGGAACATCAGGGCAACCCCAGAAACCATGGAGCCAAGTGGAAAAGGACAGAAGACAGGACTTCACCTTGCCAAATCTGTGAAAGACACAGCTTTCTCTTTCAGGGAAGTTGGTGGAACAGCAAAGTGATGGCGCTTTGCTCATAACTCATTTGCTTAAGTTCAGCCAAGTCAAATTAGGATGTTTGTACACTGGAGTCCTGGGCTGCCCTTCAGAGGGACAGGTCAAATGTATGGGTTAACAGCACCCTCATGAATTTCATCAAGGTAAATCCAGTGTCTTGCATGCAGGAGAAAAATAGTCCCATGCAATAGTTTAGACTGACAGGTGAAGTAAACACCCTTTGGGAAAGCAAAGTGGGAGCTGGGGAACAAGAAACTGAATGTGGGTCAGCAGTATCCCATGCAGTAGGGAGTGCTAACTGGAGACTGGTCTGTATTAGCAAAAGCATTACCAGTGGTCTGATGAGATGGACTACTGCTTCCAGTCGTCTTTACTGAAGCTGCACTTCATGTTGTGGGCTCATTTTTGAGCCTTCAGAAAGAAAAGAAATACTGATAAGAAGGAGAGAATCCAAGGAGAGCCATTGAGATGGTGAGAAAGCACATGATGCATGAGGAACATGATGCTGAGGAAGCTGGGCTCTTTCAGCCTCAGGAAGAAAAGGCTACCAGGGTCTGTAATTACAGTCTTACAGTCCCTACTGAGGGGAATACAAGTGGAGCAAGATTCTTCTCATAAGTGCCTAATGAAGGAGGTCACAGTCTCAAGCTGCAGCAGGAGAAATTCTGATTAAAGAAGGAAAAAGGCAAACAGTGACCAAGCACTGGAACATGTTAGAGAGCCTGAGAAATCTCCATCCTTGGAATTTTTCCACACTGAACAGGACAAGGTCTGAGAAATCTATTTCCAGGATCGCCCTGCTTTGACAAGGACATTGGATCAGATGTCCCCAAGACACCCTTTTCAATCTAAATTAATGTATGATATTTCATAGAATTATAGAGTGCTTTGGGTTAGAAAGGTCCTCAAAGATATCTACTTCCAACTCCATGCCATGGGAAGGGACATCTTCATTAGCCCAGGTTGCCCAAAGCCCCATCCAACCTGGCCTTGAACACTGCCAGGGAAGGGGCAGCCACAGCTTCTCTGAGAAGCCTGTGCCAGGGCCTCACCACCCTCACAGGGAAGAATTTCTTCCTAATGCCTAACCTAAACCTGCCCTCTTTCAGCTTAAAGCCATTGTCCCTTGTCCTGTCACTACACTCCCTGATGAACCATCCCTCTCCCACTTTCCTGTAGGATACTTTAAGCATTTAGTAGGCTGTAATTATGTCTCCCCAAAGCTGCGTTCTCTCCAGAGAAGAGCAAATAGCTACAGAGCTGCAAGCAAGATGAGCAAAATCAGCCTCCAAACATCATGTTCAATCACAGCAGCCTCCAATACAGCACTAATCTAACAGTAACTCCACCACTGATGCAACAAGGTCTGCAAAATTTTGGGCAGCACCCACGAGCTCTGAAAAATAGATAGAGTCTTCACCCTGTTTTTGGGATGAAGCTGTGCAGTTAAAGACTGCAAGGTTTCTAGGCTAAGGCTTGTATCACACCCACCACCAAAAGGAATCACTTTGCTTCACTGAAGTTGAAGGTAACTTTGGCAAGCATTTACTTCAGACAGCAACAAAGCCATGTATAAAAAAAAGGGTAGATGAGGTACTTAGAGATATGGTTCAGCTTTGGATGGGATTGGTTAGACTTGATCTTTGAAGGTCTTTTCCAACCTTGTAATTCTGTGAAAATGCTTGATAAAGAATGGCAGTGTTCATTTTCACAGAACAACAGCATGACCCTGTCTCTCATGTGAGATTTTATTTGAAGTCTTGTATTTTGTTTTGCTTTTTTAAATTACGTTTCCATCATGGTCTGCTCTCTGCTAGCATAAAGAGCATTATTTACAAATTGCTATGGATAGCTGGACAATTGGTATCATCTGCTGTTTCCTTTGTACTGACATCAGACTGTTTTGCTGTAATTGTTCTAACTAGATGAATTTCAATTTGCCTAGTTAAAATTTCTGTTTAAAATCATTTAGTCAAGCAAGTGATGTCTGTGTTTTTTTTCATTTCTCACACTCTTATCTCCTGTTCAATCTGCAGCTTCAAACAGGTGAGGAAAAATACAATATGACAATATTTAGTGTACAAGAAGGGATGCATCACCTTTTCCTGATGTACCAGGATAATTCCTTGCAAGTCAGAGTTTGCAAAAGCTCATTGAAAGTAATGATAGTATTTCAATATTTCATTTAAATGATTACAAGGAAAATTACTATAATCATTTAAGGTATTTATAACTTAATGTAATTACAACTTTCCCTAGAAAACACCAGATTGTCTAGGCTATATTCCTGGAAAGAAGGCATCTGCTAATCTTTGTAAACAGACCAGTAAAGTAGAATCTGATTTAAATTAAACACTCCTAGTATCCATACATTGCCTTTCTCAGGACTATTCTTCAAACTGCGACCGGCCCCAGAAGCTGCCAACATATGATACACCCTGTGGAACCAAACCCTAGTTCCCCATCACACTGCTCCCCATCTGTAGGGTTCACAGCCTTTCACACCGGAGTTACTACTGGTCATGAGACGTACAGAAGCCTGCAGCCACAAGGAAACAACATTCAGCATCAGGATCTCATCTTTCAGGCAAGTACTATATAGATCTAGGAGGTGGGAAGATTTAATTTGAGGTAGCAAAATGGGTGGGAACAGAGATGGCAAAATGAGAAAAGGCAAGGGGACCCAAATAGTCCTGGCAGACAAAAAGGGCCCAGAGTGAATCTGCAGTAAAATAATCTTCCTCTAAATTGTGATTGTGAGCCCCTGTCCTTTAAGGACAGATATAATTTAAATTACTTCCTTTAGGCAATCAAACACACAATTATTTCAATATCTGATTAAAATAGGCAGGGAAACAGAAGATGATCATTGCATGTACAAGAGCAAACTATTGTGCAGAGTTCCCATCTCTTCCCCAAGTACTCCATAACCCTGGCACCTCTTCTGCCCTGAGACATCCCAATTACTTTTACTCCAATCCTTCTCCATTACACTCTGTTGAAAAATCTTCCCTTGTTCATTCTCTCTGCATTCTCTCACCCCAGGGCTAGGCTTGCAAACAGAGCCCAATTAAAAACAAGCATAATCATAAACTTTTGTGCTAAAGAGCGACAGAAATAAACATCTGCCTACACAGCTTCTATATGCTTCTCTGTGTATCCTACAGTCCCCTGTGCATTCCAGCTCCAGTAATACTTGATCCTGAGCTCAGATCTGCATCTAACCCAACACCCTTGGTACCATCTTATCAATACTTCAGTCCTTCATTCCCACTGACTACTGGCATCCCTCTTCAAAGGGTAGAACTTGAAATGTCTAAATAAACACCAAGAAGCTGGACACGCTACCACAGCAGATGTACATACAGGAAAAATCCTCTGAGAAATTGCTTTTGTGAGGGACTTATATAAGTGTTTCATCAGTTCTCAAAAGATAGAAATCCAAAATACCAGTGTGGCAAAGCTAACAGACATCCAATTTTAGGGTTTTTTTACTGGGCATTCAGTACCATTTTCACTTGGGAGAACATCATGCATGTTGCCTCATTATTGTATGCTCTGTTATTCAGTGCAGTTTACACAAGGCTTTTTCAGATCTAGCATTCTCAGATGTTGGCATTCAGATAAAGAGGAAATGGTCCAACACATTGCAGAATCCGTATGGAAAATTTATTTTTAAGGAAATTTGCATTTGAAGTTTTTTTCAGTATAAGGAGATGCAAACAGGACATGCTATTCCTATGCTTTATATAGTACTGTCAGCACGATCTCTTTTGGTTTGTTTTGTTTTCCAATAAACATGAATGAGATCTCAGTCCCAAATATTCGTGACATTAACATTAATGCGTCAAACTGCATCCAACCTGGAGCCCTCTGCACAAGAAGGACATGGGCCTCTTGGAGCAGGTCCAGAGGAGGGCCACGAGGATGATCAGAGGACTGGAGCATCTCTCCTATGGAAACAGGTAGAGAGTTGGGCTTGTTCATCCTGGAGAAGAGAAGGCTCCGGGGAGACCTTATAGCAGCCTACCAGTACCTGAAGGGGCCTACAGGAATGCTGGGGAGGGGCTGTTTTAAGGGCAAGTAGCTATAGCATGAGGGTTTTAAACTAGAGCAGGGTAGGTTTAGATTAGACATTAGGAAGAAATTCTTCACTATGAGGGTAGTGAGGCACTGGCACAGGTTGCCCAGAGAGCTGGTGGAGGCCCCATCCCTGGAGACATTGAAGGTCAGGCTTGATGAAGCTCTGAGCAGTCTGATCTAGTTAAAAACATCCCTGATTACTGCAGGGGGGTTGCACTAGATGACCTTTCAAAGGTCCCTTCCCACCTAACACATTCTGTGATTAACATAATCTCTTGAGTGTAACATACCTTTGATTTGACTGATAAATTACTCATGGAAGATAATTCAGGATCTTCAAAAGAAGTATCTTACACTATATTCCTCTTCTGCCTTCTTCCTCATCTTTATCCCATTCCACTGACCATGAAAAAAGGGGGTACAAGCCTTTGCATCAGCAGACTAGTGGAGTCACTGTGATCCGAGGCTCTTAAGGATTGTCACCAGACAATTACCTCGGCAGAGAACAGCACCAAGCAGAAGCTCCAACAGCTCCTGTACAGTTCTTCCCCATCCCCTGTACAGTTCAGCAAATACCCAAGGGAAAAAAGAACGAATAACTGGCACTTTCTTGAACATCAGAATAACCAGCTTCCCCACCACCCACCTTGTGCAGGCAGCACGAGTTAGAAACTTTAAATCTTTTTAAGAAAAATAATTCAAGGACAAGGAAGGAGTACAGCTAGTCAGCAGAGGGGCAGAAGGCTGCAGTGAGCCCAGCATTAATATTCAACCTGATAAATTGCCATGCATGAATTCCTTCACCTGAATTATTCTCTGCAAGAGACGAGGGTATACTGTTGCATTCCTGATTCTCATATTGACCTGCAGTTTGTCACTAGGCCATGTGTTTTCTTTCTATGCACACTCCAAAATGGCTAAAACCCAGCCCTTGATTGCTAAAACAGTGGATTCAATTTCCACAAAGTTACATGTAGGATCCTAACTCATTGCTAGACCCAGTATTGTCATCAGCAAACACTAGAACAAACATTTTTACAGATCCTAACATTTTTAGTTAATGATAGTAGATTAAACACTGGCAAAGTTAATCCCTTTGCACACAGACAAGACAATAGCTTGCTTCTCCTTGAATTTTTCTTAGTTCAGGCAACAAAGATTTGTACTGTGCATTTTTAGTTTCTCTTTTCCAAACACAATGCTGTCTCTTGTCAGGAGCCTGCACTTTGAACTATTTCAGGTAACAACAACAAAAAAATAATCCATTTCAACCTATCTCCCAGCATTGATTTTGAACAGTCAACAAACACTCGGAAGATTAGACACATCCAATCCAATAAATCTAGTGCTACTATTCAAAATCTATGGCAAAATCTTTTCTGGGGAACTACAAGGGGAAATTACACAGAAAAAACCCTGATGCTTGAAGTCTAAGTGATGAACAGAGAATGAGAAGGGTGAACTACTGTCACTCATCACTTCATTTAGCTGTCTTTAAGTGACGACAGGTTGAGCAGCCAAAGGAACATGATAGACTTAAAAACCTGAATCTCACTATTAGAGTTACCACCTGTATGTACTGGAGGTGTGCAAGGACTGAGCTGGGGCTGGGACAGCCTGACCAGGCTGGGCAAGGACCAGATCGCACCATCATGAGAAACAGACCTTCTCTGCCTTTGGTGAGATCATTTACATTCCTGCTGTTTCAATTTTGTTACCTTCAGCCAATTCAGTGTCTTGAATCCAGTGATATCACAGAATTGTAGGGGTTGGAAGGGACCTCAAGAGATCATCGACTCCAGCCCCCGAGCACAAGACTGTGAGCCTGTCCTCAAAAGGGCAAACTAGAAGCAATTTGTAAGGTCACTGAGACCTTTTCTGAGGACAGTTCATACTCATGTGTGGGAAGAAACATTCTTTTTTAGGGCAAAAGTCTCCTCATAGGAAGGTAGAGCCTTTGCTGCTTTTCTGAGCCCTTATTTAGAAGTCTTGTCGCTTGCTGAAAAACATGAAGTCACAGCGAACAGAGAAAAGCCGAAAAGCTAAGTTGTTATAACAATCCACATGCATTTTCTCCACCAGTGCCCTTAACACAGCTGAAGGTACGGCTTATCCCAATGACTGAAGCTGAACTAACATCTTGCTGCTGACAAGAGCAAGGAGCCCTGACCTCCTTCTGCTCCCGCCACCCTCTCGGTAAATCTAGCCTTGACAGTCAGCCAATCCTACAGTGAATAGACAGAAACTACAAAAGAGCAGAAAAGTAGTGATTTCCCATCCCACAGACACCCGATCAGTGGGCTAAAGCAGCTTACCCTGCAAACAGGGGCAAGCAGGCGGTGGGGAGGGTCACGCAGGGAAGGTGTAAGAAATCTCCTTTCTTGCCGCCGTAGGCCCATGGCTGGGGCAACCACACTATGAACGAGCTCTTGGTAATTGCAAAACTGCCTCCTCTGTGCATTGTATAGCAAAGGGCATGTCTTCACTTCTGCTAAGGCCACGTTCACACCTCTGCTCTTTTTCATTTGCTGGTTCTTCAGTTCTTTCTGCCCCAGTTTCCTTTTGGTTGGAGCACTCACAGGCACGCACAGCCTTTCAATGTGTGCCTTCAGGTCACAATTGCAATCAAAAAAAGCAAAATTCCTTTTTAAAGCACAGTAATCTGGCTTTACTAGGCACCCAGTTATCTTCCCACCATGTCTAGGTATCACTGTGAAGAAGGACGTTTAACTCCACTTACGTTTAGTTTGAGTAAGAGATGATTAAACACGTAACTGTAACCAGACCCACAATTGTGTACACATCAAACAGCCACTGACACTATCAACAGTAATAGGGGCTTCTTTTCCTGGCAGCATTTCTGAAAGCCTTTGTCTGGTGGCCTAATTTTTAAAGTAATTTCAATAATTTTCAATAGCTCCTTGTAAAAGCAGTTTCGTGAAGGATTCTTTTGATATTACACATACACGCCCAATCCTCCTCTTCCTTACAGCAGTTACTTGCTACAGTAATTTCCCTATCTTCAGTAGACTTGGTTCTAACCACATTAAATTAACGAAGTTCAAAAGTAGGCCACGGAAGCAAAACGAAGAACGGGCAAAGTGCAAAAACTCTTCAATAGTCTCATTTAATTTGGATTTTATTCAGGGGTGTATTGTCATCTTCAAAAGCTTGCTAATCCTAGAAGTCACTTTATTGAGTCTTTTGGTTGGTGATTTTTAAGCAATAATTTATTTCAATTAAATGACAGCATCTTTTAATCTCAAGGAACTGACTTGGAGGAGAAGCAGTTCTGTCTTTGGAGCTTTCATACATTTATTCATCTGCCTAAATTTCCAAAGAGTTTGGAGTTCAGATGAAGTTTCATCCTGAATTAATGATTTGGGGAAAGCAATCTCTTTCTTTGCAACAAATAAGAAATGAAGCAAGGTAAATGTTGGGTGAGGTGGTGAAGGTAATGTGGTAACTTCAGACCCGAAGAAAGCAGATGCAAACCCACTGTGATTGCTGGGCAGCACACTTCTGTGTGCCAGAGTTAAAAACAGCCCACAGTAGCTATGATTTTTAGATCAATAAAACCATAGCTTTCCCTGAAAATGATACATATGTCATACAAAGCTGTTAGAGTTTCAAGCAAGCGATGGTGCGAAACACTGCTGATACTGTTAAGAAGTATCTCTCTGCCTGGGATGTAATTTTAATGCCACTTCGTCACAAAAAATCTGGCAAAATCATTAAACCCAGTTGTAGGCACCAGACCTCGGCACCCAGAGAAATCCGACTGTTCCTATCAGGGCTCAAGAACATGCAAAGATCCATTCACTTACACAGTGCTGCCATGAATGACTGTGCCTTGCTATAATGTTTTAGAAGTTTTTTGCCCAACGTCACTGGGAAAAAAACAACAAAGCCTGAAGCTTGCTGATAATACACAATTGGTTTTTTTTTTCCCCTCTTGTATTTTTCTATTTGGAAAGAGCCCTAATGGCTCTGTCTTCTAGCAATAGATATTTTCATTTGGCAGAGGAACAGCCCTTAGACACCAGGGCACACTTTTTTTCTTGTTCCAATGAAAATTGTTCAGCTGGAGTGCATCAGGAACCACTGAAAACCTTAAAGAGTTTATCACATTTGCTTCCTTCAGCCAGCAATGAAAATAAGTTCTAAGTTAAAAATCTAAACCAGCCACTCAGAAGTTCCATGTTACTAGACCACATTGAAGTAATTGTAAGAATTCCACACAACCCCCAAATTCCTGGCCTTATTAGAGTACTATTTTCATGTGTTATACCTACAGATTATTGATCCAAACTGAGTTGCTGAGTGTTACCTTGCCATCTCCCAAGAACATACTTAGGAAAGACAAATAAATGGATTATGAAACATGCAGCAGTAATATCCATGACGCTGTTTAGCGTGACATAAAACAGAGGCAGTTAACGAGGCTCTCTGGCCGCAGCCCTTGCGCTCAAATCCACACATACACCTCCATACAACTTAGCCTCACAGGCTTCTTTCTATTCTGATCCATACATCTGTCAGGGAAAAAAGGAATTAAGCCAATCTACCATGAATTCTTCTCATCTCTGAATATGGGATTTATCTCCAAGGTATGTGCAAAGTTGAGCTCTGTATAAGCCTGAAATCCTGTAAGGCATCAGGTTTGTTACGTAAAGAAATTAGATGGAGCAAGAAATAGGGACTTCCATTGCATGATACCTTCTTGTTAGGATTTACAGATCAGATATCTTAATCATGAAAGGGACCTGGTACCATATGCTGGGAACCATCACTACGCCTAAATAAGCAGTGGGAAATCATTTAGGGGAAAACTGTATTTTTAAACTCAAGGTCCAACCAGTAGACAGTCCTACAATATTTTACCCTAGAAGTCAAGATGCTGTGACACTAAGAAGAAAAACCACAAACAAATAATCAAAAAAAAAAAAACCAAACCAAACCCACCCAGTCATCACCTTGAGAAACTGTTACAGAGTCTGAAACCTAGAGAGACCTACAATTTGTTGCTAGCAGCCAGAAGCTGTAGCAGAAAGAGGTACAAATATCCTGCAAGAAGCATGAAATAGAGCTGGAATAGTGATTGAGACTCTCCCTTTGCATGTGGGTATCAAGCTGAATCAGAAACTCCAATACTGAATAATGAAAAGAAACAATCTTATGGCTTTAACAGTCTTAGTAGAGTAACTGTGGTTATTTAGATAGTGTGTTTCCAAAACCCAAGAGCTTTAACCTCTAGAATAACAATCACTTCCAGGTTCAGCTCGTGGCTTAGATCAGAAATTTAATGCTGTGCAACTCTAAACATTATCCTGATTCGCTCGTACTCACAAGCCTTTTCTGCAGGGGCTGGGGAGTATCTGGAAATCTCACACACTCCTTGAGCAATGAGAACATTTAAAGGGTGCTTGCCAGCATTGGCCTAATTTATTTCAGTGCCATTTGGATGGCAAAGTTCAAAATTATTCTCTCAGCAAATGCTGAGATGTATCTTATCATTACTTACAGTTGGTTTATATTTTACCAGTTAACTTATTGGAAAGAGGGAAAAGACAAGAGCTGATGGAGGCTATGTCCATAGTTTTCCCCAAGTGTTTCTATTGCCTGTGGACAGGCTTTATTTTGGGGGGCAATGCCTCTAAATGGTACATTAAAACATTTATAATAAAATGTACTGCATGGGTTCCATATACACTAGTGTATGCCAGCAGTTTATCATAAGAATATTAATAATTTGGTAATAGGGAGATCTCTTACACTTTACACTGTGAAACAAGTTTCAACTCCTTTGATTTCCTAGACAATGAAACTATGTAACTGCTATCATACACAATATTTTCTGACCATATAAATACTCATAAGTAATTGCAAGCGCTACAACTGATAGTTATATTTACTCATGCATCTCGACATTTAGAAATTCTTATGCATTACAATTACTTCCCCCCCCCACACTCAACATTTAAACATCTCCAGAGATTTCACTATGATGATTTCCACTTAGATCATACTTAACAAATCTCAGTAGCACAAAAAACATTACCATCTCTGTCAGTAGCCACAGATTCACAATTTTTAAGTGTAGCAAAACCACATCTCCTAATTTTAATTTTTTCCCCAACAACAAATTACATTTGGTTTTGTACTCCTTTAGGCTAATACTAAGCATGGATGTCTTCTTACAGAGTAAGTTCTTCAAGAACACTCTGTTTCTCACTTCTGTCACTATGTAAGTCAATTTTATTCCCACAGAGAATCAAGCAATCACTTGGTTTCTCATCTGCTATTGCACAGCACCCATGGGGCAAACACAGAAAAGGCTTATTTGTACATTAGTGGAATATTAGATTATTTAATCTGTGCTTTGATCAGGCATTTCAAGTGGGGCATTCTTTCTGTGTTTCTTACATCTTTCCTAGCTCCTTATTTTCCTTCAGTTGGAGAAAAGCTGAAAAATCAAACCCATGGCTTTGCTCCAAACAAAACCCATGGGTGGCATATGTTCCAAAACATAAAGCACGTAAGCAAACTGTCAGTATAAAAGGAATTCACCGGAATTAGGTCTGTAAGGACTGATCATCAACCACTATCGATTCTTTTGTATCCCAGCAAAGAAACCTCACACCAATAGTTTGGTCTACCCCTTTAGCCATCCTAAACAGCTTTAATTATTCAGTGAAAGCTTGTGCTTCATAACTTTTGTGCTCTCTGCTATCTTCCTTGCAGTTAATATTTCTCAGCCTATCTTGCAGTTAGATCACACCTGCTCATTAAATGCATCTTTAATATTGCAGCCTGGTATTGTGGCTTAGCCCTGGATGGCAACAAAGCCCCAGCAGCCACTCGCTCACTCATCCCCAGCGGGATGGGGGGAAGAACCAGAAGAGTGAGGGAACTTGTGGGCTGAGATAAAGACAGTTTAACAGGACAAACAACAAAAGGAAGGTGATAATAATAATAATAATAAATAAATAAAACAACTAAAGAACAGCACATTTCTTAACATCCAAAGTTGATACCATGCAAGATCTCCAGGTGCTGTGTGTCTCAGTCCACCCCCCAGTTATAAACAGAGCATGTCACCACATGGTATTCAATATCCTTTTGGTCAGTTTGGGTCAGCTGTCTTGGCTGTGTCCCCTCCCAGCTTCTTGGATGCCCCCTACCTTCTTGTTGACAGGGCAGTATGAGAAGCTGAAAAGTCCTTGACAGCTTGGCAACAACAAAAAACATCAGTGTGTTATCAACATGGTTCTTATCCTAAATCCCAAACGCAGTACTAACAGATACCAGAGAGAAAATTAACTCTATCCCAGCTGAAATCAGAACAACCTGGTACTAAGAGGGGAAAAAAAAAAAAGGAAAAAAAAATCATTACTTCTCTTGGTCTAGTTAAAAAAAAAACAAACCCAAACTTTACCTCTTGAGTAGCTCAGGACATAAGTTAACAGTCAAGAAAAAAATATTTGTCTTAAGAATGTAAGCTTTAAACCTTCCCCTCCAATTACACATGTAGCTTTAGGTAAAATGAGACTGCAATATTTTATATTAAAACTGCAGTATATAGGATAAAGTAGTACCTGTTAAAAATGTTTAAGTTTACAAGTTTTAAAAAAGCAAGAGACTGCTGCCGTGGCAGTATTTTACACTCATTGCTACAGCAGTGGATCAAGACTTTGTCTCTCCAGAAGGCTAGAGAATTGTGCTATAGCAGCCATGTAACTGCCTCATGGCGCAGGACTCCATACCACAGCAGCTGTTGGTAATGACACATGGAAGGAAAGAAGCCCCCTTCCCAAAGCTTCTACATTAAATCTGTGCCTTTCCAGCTATATATACATGGCAAGTTTTTACAAGCGTGATTATCTGCACTCCACTCTATCCACACAAGAAATTTCTTCAGAGAAAATTTGGTTCTTTACTGCCATTAAAAAAAACCAACCAAACAAACAAAACAATAGACAAAAACCCCCAAACCCAAACCCCTATATAGAAAAATCACGCTCTTTGTCATTTAATCCTATAAATGTAATGCATTAAGCCAGTTAGCTTGTGGTTGATGCTGTAAAAAATGAGAATGCAGTGTTAAAACATGCTGAAGCTGATGGTCAGTATTTTACAAAACTGCACCTAAAGTTGTACCGATTAATGTCATACACGTGTCACACATTAATTCTACATTAATCTTTTGAGCAGGGCTAGGCATACATCCCTTAATCCTTAAAAATTAAGGACAGAAACAAAACAGTGCTTAAGACTGCTGCCAATAGTGGATTCCTTCCCAGAGCAGTTCTCTAAGTTGTACTGGGAAATACAGAACATTTTCACTGGAAAACTCCCAGGATCAGGCCCAGAACTACATGGGGTAAGGGCTGCCTCAAACACTTTTTTTTTTTTTTGCAGTTATATTTTTGTAGATCTACTAAGTAAAATAGTAAGATAACATTTTATTTCTTCCAAAAGCCTCTTGCCCCTTTCCCTAGGGCTGCATTGGTCTCCCTACCCAATGGCTCTGTCTCCCACCTGGGGTGATGATGAGGCATTGCCACACAGTTCTCCAACATGTGACACCAGCCCTTGGCTCCAGAGACACCATGCACACACAGCGAAGCTAAAGTAGGTTAATGCCAGGAGACTACTGAAGTCAAATCATAATCTTAAATAGATTTAAGTGAGCAGAACTGAACAACTCTGCTGTTTTTCTTAACAGCATTGCTCTGGTCTTGTTCAAGCCCATGAATGGGTGCACTGAAGTCTGCGTGCTTATTGAGCTGACCTGAAGTCAGCCACACCAATACATCCCTAAATGAAGGAATACATCCCTAAATGAAGGCTCGAGTGTCCTTGCACAGAAGTGACAACCATTTTTCTAATAAAAGGAAAAGATGCTTTGTTGCTGAAATTGATGCCTTTATGAGAACCTCTAACCAGGTTGCCATTATCTCCCTTTGCTCAAATAAGTTACCTCTGTTTATGAATAGCAAGGTGAAACTCAGCTCCTCAGAGACAGATCACTGCAAACATTAGGAAAACGGGGCAGGAACCAAACCAAACCTCTTCTGTTTGCCATGCTCTGTTTAGAAGTTTGTTGTAATCACATCTCATCTCCCTTAAGTTTGTAGCCATGCTTCTGCATGGCACTGGATGTAAATAGGAGTGTTTGGGATATGAAGAATTTCCATCTGGTTGAGGTAGGGGAGGTCCAGGAGCGGCTCAAAGGGATTAATGTACACAAATCCATGGGACCGGATGGGATACATCCACGTGTGCTAAGGGAGCTGGTGGAGGTGATTGCTGAGACGCTCTCTATCATCTTCAACAGGTCCTGGAGAACAGGAGAAGTGCCTGAGGACTGGAGGATAGCCAATGTCACTCCGGTCTTTAAAAAGGGCAAGAAGGAGGATCCCAGCAACTATAGGCCAGTCAGCCTCACCTCTGTCCCTGGAAAGGTAATGGAACAGCTTGCTCTGGATGCCATCTCCAAGCAATTGGAAGAGAAGAAGGTCATGAGGAGCAGTCAGCATGGATTCACCAAGGGGAAATCGTGCTCGACCAATCTCATAGCCTTCTACGATCTCATCACCGGCTGGGTAGATGGAGGGAGAGCAGTAGATGTCATCTACCTTGACTTCAGCAAGGCTTTTGATACTGTCTCCCATGACATCCTGATAGCAAAGCTGAGAAAGCATGGGATTGATGAGTGGACAGTGAGGTGGGTTGAGAATTGGCTGTCGGACCGAGCCCAGAGGGTCGTGATTCGGGGAGTGGAATCTGACTGGAGGCCTGTGACTAGCGGTGTTCCCCAGGGCTTGGTGTTGGGTCCAGTCCTGTTTAACATCTTCATTGACGACCTTGATGAGGGAATAGCATCGACCCTCAGCAAGTACGCCGATGACACAAAGCTGGGAGGAGTGGCTGACATGCAGGAACACTGCGCTGCCATCCAGCGAGACCTGGACAGGCTGGAGAGCTGGGCAGGGAGAAACCAGATGAGGTTCAACAAAAGCAAGTGTAAAGTCTTGCACCTGGGAAGGAACAACCGTTTCTATCAGTACAGGCTGGGGGATGACCTGCTGGAGAAGAGCTCTGTGGAGAAGGACCTGGGGGTCCTGGTGGATGACAGGTTGGCCATGAGCCAGCAGTGTGCCTCGGTGGCTAGGAGAGCCAATGGGATCCTAGGGTGCATCCGGAGGAGTGTAGCCAGCAGGTCAAGGGAGGTGATCCTCCCGCTCTACTTTGCCCTGGTCAGGCCCCACCTGGAGTATTGTGTCCAGTTCTGGGCTCCCTGGTATAAAAAGGACAGGGATCTCCTGGAGAGAGTCCAGAGAAGGGCTACGAAGATGATAAAGGGCCTGGAGCATCTCCCCTATGAGGAAAGGCTGAGAAGATTGGGACTGTTCAGCCTTGAGAAGAGAAGACTAAGGGGGGACCTAATTAATGTTTACAATTATCTTAAGCAAGGGATGCAGGGGAATCAGCCAGCCCCTTTTCAGTGGTCTGTGGAGACAGGACAAGGGGCAGTGGCTGCAAGTTGGAGCACAGGAAGTTCCGCACCAACATGCGGAAGAACTTTTTCCCAGTGAGGGTGACAGAGCCCTGGCACAGGCTGCCCAGGGAGGTGGTGGAGTCTCCTTCTCTGGAGATATTCAAGACCCGTCTGGATGCCTATCTCAGTGAAATGTCCTAGGGAGCTGCTTTGGCAGGGGGTTGGACCCGATGATCTCTCGAGGTCCCTTCCAACCCCTACAATTCTATGATTCTATGATTCTATGATCCATCCCCACCCCAGTGCAGGACAGTAACCAGCAAAAGAACAGAAGATGAACAAGCTTTGAAACACTTCAGCTTTCAACACCCTCCTAAGACTGTGTTATAACAGAAAATATGTTTCACGGCCACCGCTTATTGTTCAAATCCACTTTATGTTAAAGTATGCAAGTTCATAGTAAGCACTTTACTTAACGCTAAGCTGGAGGTTGGAAGCTGGCACAGATCTGGTACTGACAGTCAGAGGTCAGGCAGGGAACTCTGGTGGCAAGGAAACTGGATGCTAAATGTTTGTCAAATCAACAAAACCACCACGTGTATCCTCGATCTGCAGTGAAACGCAGCACTGCTTAGCTGAAACATGCGTTCATGTTTGAGTCATGGCTGCTACTTCTGCCTTGGGATTACTGCCCTGTGGCCATCCCCACTTCCCACTTCCCCAACACGTTCGTCCCTCTCTGCAGTCCCCTGATAGAAGTGATGGTAAGCTCATTAGCAATACATACCAACATTAATTATTTCACTTCCAAATGCCCCAAACTTCTCTCTTTATTCACCTCACAACAGAGCACAAATTCCCTTTTATATATGGACTAGAGGACATTCCAGGTTTGTTTTTGAAGTGTTGGGGCAGAAGCTTACTTTTGCTTTTAATGTAAAGTGTAGTCTCAGGCAGTAGTCATCTAAGATCATGAATCTGTCCCATAACTCAAGATTAATACCATGAAAAATAAGAATAGCCAGAGAATCTAGGCACTGAAACAACAGATTAAGGGCTATCTCTAGTTACAAGAAATTAATTTATTGAAGTGAAATCAGAGTTGCTTCAGAAAGAGAGGGGCAACAAAGTTTCCTGCCATTATTGTCACTTGTCACAAAAAGAATACTTTCCACTTAAGAAAGCAATGATCAGATATTTTTAAATGTAAAAATTCATGTAACTAATTTTCACTTTGTATTTTCACCTTGTACTATTTTATACAAGATAAAACAATTAAACTACTTTACTATGGTTGAAGATGTACACTATTTTTTTCCTTACACATCTTCTCAATAAGATTAAGATCATCTCATTTCTCATTTCAATTAAAATATCTTGATGTACAAAACTGGCAAAAAACGGTCCTCAGTTGGCTCGCAGAGAGCAGCTCTGAGGTCACACTGTGACAGAAGGTCCTGGCTGTGCCAATGAATTGCCATTAGGTAACAAAGTGGAAATGGGACAGAATTCTTTTGTACAATAGAACTATAGTGGTCACTTAAAAGCTGACAAAAGTACAAGGGGACGAGATAATTAACATCCCCTAGTTCTCTTTCTGGTGTCTAAATTACAACCTTCCTCCCCATGCTGGCACACTTTTAAGAGTCATTTTGTTCCTGCAGCATGTCAGACATCCAATGCAGCATTCCCAACTCGTGTCATGTGCAACTGGAAGCACTTAGAGACACAAAAGACAACCCAGGTCAGTCAGGATGTGAGACTGCACGTTGGTGACACAGAAGTTCTCACAACCTTAAAAATAACCGAAACAAGGAACAAAGCTAAGGGCTTCTACAGAGTGGAAATGAGGGGTTTGCAGCTAGGCACTTTTAAAGTCTTAAATCCACATTTAAATGCAATTTAATTGTAGCTCCTACCTGATGTATGTAAGAGGACCCTGAGCTTCAGTAGATATGGGCTATATATGTTAGAGAAAAGAAAAGAAAAGAAAAAAAAAAACAAAACCACCCTGCAATCCCTGAACATTTCCAAACCAAAACAAATGATAATTTTTAGAAGTGTAAGGTTTGCATTTCTAAGTCACACTCCTTTCCCAGTTCCTACACTCAGCATTTGAAATCAGCAAGTCTCTGGTTCCACACATAACCCACCACACAATATCCCCCACTCTTTCCATCTCCATCTGCCTCTTGTTCCCATTTTCTTGTTCCTCTATCCTGCTTCTGTTCCAAATAGTGGGAATTCTAGTTTCTTGAAGATATGCAAGCATAGGCAAATATCCTTAGAGCAGAGGTACTGTGGAAGATAGACATTTAGAGTATTAAGCATATTAGATAATATTTATATGTGTCCAGTATCTGTTAAGATTTTGAACTAGACAGTCTCCTGGTTATAGCTGCACTAGTAGATGAGAGTTTGTCCCTGCTAATACATTAAGTTATGCCTCAGAGTTTAAATCTGACCTTAAGATTTTGACTCTTACAACTAATTCTTCCTATCAGTGAAGCAAAATTAAGGGGAGCACTCCACTGTACTGCTTGTACAACTATAAAAAAATTGGTATTTACTTCTCCTCCTTCCCTTCACCTCATAAGTAAACTCAAGAAAATGAATATAAGAGAGTTAAAATTGCACATGCAAGATCCTAAGAGAGCAAGTTTGTTACCCCATTGTTCTGAAGGAAGAAGTGGGCCATGGGGGGTGTAAGACCACCCAGGCAAGCACCTCCTTTGGGACTGATGGTCAGGATTCCCCCACTTTGAAGACAAATACATGCCTTGGAGCAAAGGGTTGACTGCATATGGACTATCTTGCACCAAGTTAGCTTCCATGACAACAGTTGGTCTGGTGCAGTCTTTCCATTGTGCTGGGACTTTGCACACTGGCTCAGCAGCTCTGGAGCATCGCTGCCTTGCACCAAGGGTAACTGCATGAACCTGCCCAGACTGGGCTCAGCAGGAGACAAACACACTTCAGCAGACACCATAACTATGTTTTGGGTTTTTTTTAAGTTTGGAGCTCATTGGTTTGAAATAGATGGGAAAATATTTTAATTTAACAACTGATCCCATTTACGTGTGAAAACATCAAATGTCATGTGAAAAATTATCTACCCAAATGTTTCCAGACAGAGGTGGTAACTCAAGGAGGGCTACCACGTGCATCTCAAATCATAACATTCAAAGTGCAATGGATGCAGAGAAAGGCCTCTAAAATAATTATTGGAATGGAAAGCCTATCTTAGGGGAAAGCTAAATGAGCTCGACTTATTTATCCCATCAAACAAAAGGAGATGAGACTAGTCCCGTTTCTTTGCCAACTACATCAAGATGGAATCAAGTGAGATTAAGAACTTAAACTCCTCATAATTTTTTAATTTCCAAATTCTGTTTTGAGTATCTTGAGTATTTTGAATATTCTACCTTTGAAGAGGGTAAGTTTAGATCACAGCTAGCAATTTGCACTGCAACCTTGAAGATGGGGTGTTACGTTGCCTTTTAAATAATCATTCTGAAATACCTTTCAGAGTGTATATAGATAAATCATGCAGGTCAGACCTGGCCCAGTATGTGAACAATCACGTCAAGTTGAAACCTCAAGTCAAAGACATTCAAGGAGACTAATATTCCTGATACAAGAAAAGGGCATGAAATGGAATAACTGGAGATTAAGAAGACAATATTGAAATGTTGGGGGGTTTTTTAAATATATATTTACAGCATTAAAATATTACATAAATAATAAATTTCAAACTGTTTAATTTTAAGGATCACTTATTAGAACACTGTGTCCATTACCCAGAAAAGCAATTCGTATACTTCAGTGGGATTCAAATATGTGAAGATTTAAGCACAATTATTTCTTCCCAAAGAGAATAAATACAACACGCTGCAAACAAGAAATCACCCAAATCGCTCAGCCTTCCCTTCTGCACAAAATGTCAGTATTATTAATTGAGATTTTTTAGTGGCTGTTTTCCATACGGAGATCATATAGATGAATTACATAGTTACAATATTAGCATTTATTTCATTTTACACTTAGGATAGCTGTCATATAAATGTTTCCATGAGATGTGTTCTTACGGACACTGAA
Source organism: Hypotaenidia okinawae (assembly GCA_027925045.1). Classification (NCBI taxonomy): domain Eukaryota; kingdom Metazoa; phylum Chordata; class Aves; order Gruiformes; family Rallidae; genus Hypotaenidia; species Hypotaenidia okinawae. The sequence goes on along the minus strand of BSDF01000002.1, from coordinate 97,502,786 downwards.
ATCTCATTGAGGGGGAAATATTTCTCTTGTCTTGTCTTCTGGTAATAATATACTACTAGAAAAATCTCATTTATAATACCAATCACATGATTTGTTGGCTGAGTAGACATGCTGTCTCTATATAGCACACATTTCTCTTGCAAAGTGAGCTAATACTTATGAATGATTTCAAAAGGATTTGTAAAATCGAGGGGGTCTCTCAGTAATGCTTCGTCCTGCGCAATGATATATACGAGTTGTCAATTACAGAGCAGCTTCATAGGAGTATTTATTAATGAAGTATCAACCTGACAATTCTTGCAGAAACAAATGTATGTTCTGTTTTAAACATTAGACATTGGTTCTTTACAAATATATTATAAAAAACACCAGGCCTCTCCGCCCCCCCCACCCCCAAGTCTCATGATCATATCAAAAAATAGCTGCTGCAGTAAAAAAAAAGATTAAAAAAAATAAAAATCACAGAAACAATTTCACTCACTGGAAAATTCATTTAAAGAAAAATCCCTGCAGTTGTCATAGCTTACAGTTTAATGAATTGGTTCTCTTCCTTTAATTTAAAATCAAGCATGAGATACATAATAAAATGGAGATGGTTATACATTTTATTGCTACGTTAAGGTTAAGAAATAAGTATGCAAATAAGGAATTTCAAATTACTTTAGAGACCATGAAAGCAAGCAAGATTTACAAATATGAAAGGAAGTCAGCCCTGGTGAAAGCTCACGCAGTTCCACTGACATTCTTAATAAATGTGTATTTTTAGAAACACATTTATACCACTTCTGTTAACACTTTGGGATCCGTACAGTACAAATACACCTGCTTACATATGCTTTTTTTTTTTCCTTGGTTCTACCCAATCATCAGTTTTCAAGAGGTACCTTCCTTTTCAAGGAGGAAACCCTGAGCTGTCGGTTGTGACCCTTCCTTTTACTTTTCAGATGAATTAAAAATGTACCACTGTTTCAATGTACTGTTCATCCCTCCTCCACACCATTCATTCCTTCTGTGATTGTTTACAAATTCTGGGCTCATGCTAACCCTGACTTTAGTTCCAGAAAGGACTGTCCTGTTTCCAAAAAACAGCAAGGTCTGAATCCTTCCCTGAGAATCCATATATCAGTCCCTAGCAGGGATGTTAGCACAGATTCTCCCCCAGACTGAATGCGTTACATGCAGGGAGGGTTTGTCTTACCTACAGTAAACCACCATGATGAAGAAAAGCTGCCTTTTAATCCCTGGACACTAAATTCTAAAGCTGCAAGAAATGTCATGTCTTACTCTTTGCTTTTTTAACTCCTTGAGTGATTTCCTAAAGGCACTGGTTGTTCTGGGCCTGGTTTTAGCCCACATCTCCAGGAATTCATTCTCTCTTCCTCTCCACCCTCCTCCTTTAATAACTCTTCACCTCTTTGGAGCCCCAGAGGATATTTTTTTAAGTCAGATGAAAACCAATGACTGAGGAACAGGAAGATGCAAAGCAGAGGACTCTGATTTGTAAGGTGAGACAGTACCACGAGCTCCGTTGCCTGCCAAGCAGTCAGCAAGCACATGGATGCTGTCTGGCCACACACAAAACTCCACATTACCCACAGCTGCCTCTTCCCAAGGCTTTCGAGAACAGGAGGTAGCTGGCAGCACTATAAAATGCTGAACAGGGACCAAAAAAATCACAGTGGGCACAAAGAAAGCTTGAAATTACACTTATTGCAGTGCATGTGGCGATTAGGCCGAGGGACACAGGACTCAAATCTCCAGGACACTGACCGTTATTAAATATTTTTTTCTTAGAAGGGCTCATTTCTAATTGGATTCTGCACATGTAAAGTATACTGTGGCTACTCCTTGTCTATACAATTATATTGTCAGTTACTTAATGCCAGGGTCATTTTTTTCCTGAGGAAAAAAAGAAATCCAGTGAAATTAGAGATGCCTCTGAGAACTTCCTGAGCTCTTCACATTATTTGCACTATGATTAGCTTACCAGCATCAAAATCCTGCAAGGTCAACTCAGACTGAGATCTACCTGAGATTTACTGATCACAGATTCCTGGCAGTGTATCTGGCTTTCTAAAACAATAAAATAGTAAAACCACAGTTTTGCACTTCCAAGCAAACACACACTGCCAAGTGTGGAAGGTGAAATCAACTTCTCTCTTAATTGATTCTGTGGAATATCTTAAAACAGAAACATAGATAGGAAATTAGCCATAATGGGATGCTAACAAGTTCACATTCAACTTGTCAAGTACTTTCCTCGCCATGAACACAGCACATGGTAAGATTCTACAAAACCAATGCCCCATTTAAAAAAGCCTGGTGATCACTGTGATCCAGCGTGACATTCCCCCCAGTTGGATTACTAGACCTTCCAGATAGTAAACAAACAACTATTTATGCTGTCCCAAACACAGACAGGCCATTCTGCACCAGTCAAACCATAACACTGAGTAAACTCAGTTTTTCCACCACATCTTAACAATTAATTCATTATTTTCTGGTTTTCTTAGACTAGCTTTATTATCAAAGCCTACTTACAGAAGCAAAGTCTAAGGATGATGAAAACTTCATCTTCAATGCTAGCATACCCTGAGAGTGTAACAGCTTTTAGGAGTGGCATGCCAATTCACTGTGTTTGTAAAGACTGTTGGACTGGGGGTCACAAAGTATTTCCTTCCTTTCTTCCTCTTACACTTCAGTTTTAATTCCTAAAGTCCTCCAAAATCCAGATCTCCCTGAAAAGATCCTTATCAACTGAGATTGAGCAACAAGGAATTCAGTGGACCATTCAGTGGACAAGTTACTAAACTGTTGAACTTCACAATAAAAATATGCAAGGTCAACTCAGACTGAGCTCTACCTGAGATTTACTGATCACAGATTCCTGGCAGTGTATTTACTCCAGAGTTTAACATCTATGTTCTTCCCTCATAAACTCTGTAGCAGTAACTGTACGAAGGCTGGAAGCAATGCCTTCCTTATGTCTCAATTACTATTTTTCATGTGGATATGAATCTTGTGGAGAGCCTGCTGACTTCAAGTAAGGAAGGCAAGACAAAAAGGAGTGATAGTAACAGAATGTGCACTAAGAGAGTTCAAAAAAACTCACCAAACCGCCAACTAGAGAGAGTCACCACTACAGGACTTCCATCATTAAGACACTCACCTGCTGGGGACTCAGAGCAAGGAGCTTTTCTCCTTTCCATAATACTCCAAAAAAGGACAGGACTATCCAATCATCTCTTCTTTTTCACCTAATAAAATTAATTGTCTTCTTGGAAACTCCCAGCTACCAGCTGCTGTGCTTACAAAGTACCTGGGACACAGACAAGCAGATTCAACCCTCTAGTTTTGAGTAATGAACTCACCTTGGCTACACCATCAATCAAGTCATGCTTTGACACAAGCAGGCTGCCAAATCTCAAACCTCTCTACTTTGATTAAGGTCATCAAGAAGGCAGACCCATTCCTGAAGGCAAATACAAAAATCTCTGTTGATAAAGTTTGCAGCTGACAGGAAAGAAGGATTAAAAAAAAAACCCAACCCACAAAAATCAAGTGATTGTTAACAAGAACATCTCCACACAGCTTTCAGCAGCACATACACAGGCTGAAAAACACGAGCCTCCGTACTGCTACAGCAGCTTACATCCCACACACAGGTGGAAGGATTGCTTTCGAGAGGTGCTAACTCAGGACCAAGCTTTGAGGCTGCTGGGAGTATCCAGATGAGTGGGACCAGTTGCTGCAGAAGACAGGACCTGCTGGGGGAAGCTTCACCACCTAAGCAAAGTGAGCAGACGACAAGAGCATTTGGTCTTTTGAGAAGCCTACTCTGGAGTGGAGAGGAGAAAGACACGTCTCAAAGCCTGCTGTCAGAGGAAGGGTGTGTGCAGGGGCCCTGGGGTGCCACTCTGAGAGCTGCCAGGCGCTGTGGGTGTTTGCAGGTTACAGGCTGTATGTACTACATCACATGACAAAAGCGAGGAATTGGATGAAACCATCTTTAAACCACTTGAGAAAGCCTCTGGCTCAGACCCTCATTCTCATAAGGGACTATAACTGCCCTGACACCTGCTGGCCAGGCAACGTAGCAAGACATAGGTAGTTGGGAAGATTTTTGGAAATGTGTCAGAGATAACTTGCTTAACAGGTACAGGGTAGGACATCCAGGTATGATGCACAGCTTGTTCACTAACAGTGAACATACTGTTCCTGATGGGAATGAAAAACTAAAGCACAGACACAGTCGTGGAAAAACCTAAGGGAGTCCTCTTGTAACACATTTCTGGGCACACATGAGCAAGTGACTGGGAGGAGTCAGCATGGGTTTACCAAGATTAGATCCTGCTGGACCAACCTGATTGTCCAACCTCAAGGCCCAGATGAAGAGCAAATGGGAGAGGAATGGGCCAAAACCTAAGAGGTTTGTGTGTAACCATTTTAATTGCATTATTAGTCTCATTTTTTCTAAAAATAACAAGAGACTCATAATATTTCAATTATATTAAGAATAAACGCTTGGCTTTACTTATATAAAGTATATGCTTATCTTCTTCTTATATTTATCCTCTTGGCCCGTAAACAAGATTTTCAAATTAACCAAAGGTCAAACAACTTCAGCCCCACCTAACAGTGGCTACTGGGTCCATAGTACTTATCTGAGTTGCTGGAGTGGTGGATTCCCATGTCTACCTTTCTGTGCCTGAGCTTTCCAAGAAGCACAAGTGAAGCATTTTCTGGGAGTTTTGCCTTTTAAAGGGAAAAAATTGCCCATTCTACACAGAATCTATCAGATACAGTACATGCGCCTTGCAGACACGGATGATAAATATGCGCTGCAGTTTTATGTATGCATAATATAATTTCATGTAAATGAAAACCAGCCTTTCACATGTTTATGGAGCGTTCTTCTGGGCTCCCAGCTGAATAGGAATGCTTTGTACCAAGGAACTGGGCCACCTCAGCTGCCACCTGCAAGGGCAAGGCAGGGCAGAGAGTAACTGAAGTTAAAAAGAAAACGAACAAATTAAAAATGTGGTGGAATAAGGTTCAGTCATACCCCACACACACATCTGAATGCAAGAAAAAAGGGAGAGAGATGGGACTGAGAAGGAATTGAGGCAACAGGGGCCCATGGTGATAAGACTGTTGCTGATTTGGGGTCCCCAGGAAGAAAACCCTAGCCCAACCCATGTTCGTCTGTCCCCGTGTGCAAAGCTCCTTGTTTGCCACGCATGACCTGACCTCTTCTCAGTGGCCCCCTCTCATCCACCGCTGGAGTTTCCCCAGTCTTATCCCTCCCCTGAGAGCAGCACAGCACACAGCCTGTGCTTCCAGCAAAAGGATTTTCTCCCCAGCTCATCTGGCACCGAAGCAGCCACCCCTTGCCACCCAAGTTCAGTCTCACCAGCACAAAATACTGTTTTTTTCCTTCTGTCTTTCCTTTTTTTTTTAATTCCTTTTCTCTTTCTTTTCCCCCCTTTAAAAACACAAACCTGAAGTCAAACAATATTACATAATAGTTTAACAGCATGAGAAAGAGGTGGCTATCTTATAATTATACACTGACGACAAAAAAAACCCACGGAGAAGCCATGCAGGTGCTTCACAGTCACCCAGTCCCAGCATGGACTGCACCCAGCAACAGAAGGGATGCAATGTGCAGATTAGCCCTTTATCCAGGTGTCACCAACCTCTGAATAATTCCACCTGATGCCATAGAGGCTTACTGCTCATACAAGGCTTTCCAAATAGCTGACAGTCCCATCAGTAGAGCCACTGCAAGACCATGCAAGTGCAGATGCAGCTCAAAAAAAAAAAACCCGCAGCCTTATCTATTCGGTTTTGAGCAAAGCTATTTCTCATAAGAATATGCTGGTTTATGTATTTCAAGACGCCGAGTGTTCTCCTCCTCCTCCTGCCTGTTACCCAGGGAGACTATATGATGGCATGGTCACCATGGAAACAGTGGACAAACTTAAGATGTTTTCATTGCTGTAGATAAAAGCCATCTGCTTTTTTGTAATTTTTTATTTTTTTTTTAAATTCTGGTGGTTGGGGTTTTTCCCCCCGCTCCCCCTCCGTTTCTGTTTCTCACACCACCAGCGCAGGCTCCCGAGCCAACCCGCAGCAGCTGCGGTGCTACGCAGCAGCCGGGAACCACGTACCGCTCCAAAAGTGCAAGCTTCACCACGTCCCCCACCGCGCCTGCCGGTGGGGAACAGGGCAAAACACCTCCGGGGAACAACAAAATGTGACTGCAGCAGCAGCAGCTGCCGTCCCTTTTTCCTCGCCCACCTTGTGAGAATTGACTTGGAAGGTATTTTTCTGAAAATTTCCTGACCTCATTCCAACAGGGAAAAAGAAGGTAATTTGCCTAAACACACACACACACACACACACAAAAAGGGTGGGAGAACATTAATGTACAACTCAGATTTTAAATAACCCAGAACCACAGCTAAAGAATCAAAAAGAACTCCTTTTCCTCCAAATTGATTCATTTCCATTCCCACACGTTCATTCAAAATGTGGCCCCTTACTCAGCTCCACAAGCTTCCAAGTTTTACTTCCAAGATCTTCTGTCACAAATGTGCTTTACCATCCCAAAAGCACCATCTCCTACGTATCAGGATCTGATCTCATGCAAACATGCCCTATCATCAATCAAATACTTTTAATAATAGATTAGTAGATGGCACAAAGACTTGCCTACATGAACAGGGAACTCTGGACTTGAACACTGATATAATTTGGGCTACAATGTATCTGAGCAGTTTTTGCTTCTAACCCCATTTCAAGGCTGGGGGACAGACTTGAAAATTCAGAGTGGAGTGATAAATCCAATTCAATTTTTTCTGATGTAGGAATCAACAATCACTAAGAAAGATCCTGTCCATGGGTATCTGCCATTATTGATGTCATCTCTGTCTTTACTACCTGTAGTTGATCAGAAGTTTGTAAATTGTTATTTTCAGAATATGTGAAGGTGGAAACTCCTCCCTGAGAACTCCTGAAGCTGGGCTGTTTCTCTGTGGCTAACAAATAAAACCATTATTTTTCCTTTGCAGCAGGCTGAGATGACTGAACACAACCAGAAAGCTCTATTAATTAAGCATCAAATTAAGTCTCTGCAGTGTTTTCCAGACGGGATGTTCTATTATGCATTAATTTATTTGCTGGAGGTTAAGGCCTGGGTTGCTGTTCTTGCAGGATTTGGGGTTTTGTTCCTTACCAGAACTTTAGGAAGTTTCTGTTTTCCTAATCATTAAGCCCTATTTGTGACAATGCTGTATGAAAACACCCTTTCCACATATTAAGAAAATTATGTTTTTGTAAAAAGTCAATTTCTTCACAAAGGCACTTCAATTAAGGTGACAGACATCTCAGAGGATGCTCCTTAAATTCAGCTATCACTTGTAATTCTGTTTTTATCTTTCAGTGGGTAGAAACGTACTGTTTAACGTTACCTGCCTGTTACCCGCTCACACTGCCTGTAGCTTATAAATCCTCTGACTCCTATTAAAACAACAGTACAAAATAATTTTCTTCTTGGATTTTGTCAAAGCTGGGAGTGTCCCACCAAACCAAGACCCGCCTGCAAGTTAAAGGCAAGTCACTGAGGGGGCAAGGGGTGTTTTGGACAGCAAGAGTTTCTTCTCTGCTTGTTTACAGTCTCCAACACAATCCCGCCCCAGGCTGCGATTAGGTCACTACTTAAGCAACTCTCTAATAAAATACATAGACCTTTTTTTTCTCACATTAATGTTATTTTTCCAAATGCCACATCATTTGTATTGATTTTGAGTCTTTTTGTAGATTTGTGGGCTTTTTCCTCTGAATCCTTTCCAGCTTCTTTGCTGAATGGATCAAACAGAACTGAGTAAACTCTTGAAGTAAAGGTCTTAATGTTCAGTTAAGAATAGCTATAAAATGTTCCTACTACCACTTGATACACTCATCCACTCGAGAATCACAGATGTTTGTTCAGCCATCAAGTGATCCCAAAATCCTTCTTCAAGTTGCTGCATCCATCCTCATTATACCAAATCTCTCACTGATGCTGTACACAAAGCATGAATACAATTAGCTGTGGTATCTCAACACTCTGAATTAAGAGCAGCATAAATAAATTGCTATTAGTTGATTTCAGATCCCAACTTCACAACATAACTGATTTAAGTTTAACATTTGTTAGACTTTCAAATCAGTGAGACAGACTGAAATCAGTTGTCAGAACTACCTAGATTCAAGAAAAGCCAGTATAAGCTACAGGGAAATTGAAAATAATAATAGTAATAATAATATTACAATATATGGTTTGCAACCCTTTTGTCCAGATTTGCTAGTTCCATATCCTTTTGTTTAAATAAATGGAGGGAATTCTATGGAGAAAAAAAAAAAAAAAAGAAAAATTAAAGCTCTACTACAACGGAGTGGCTTTTTCATTCAGATAAGAATCCATGAGTGGCAGATGCAAGACACTGGATGCTTTGCATTTCCTTACCAGCCCCAGAAGAATGGAGCATTCACAAAAAGACAGCAGTAAGAACATGGCTGCAGGACATTAGCAGGTATTGGTCAGTGTGAGATTTTAGTCTCTGTAGGATCCTGAAAGAGCATGTCTTAAGCAGGCAGAGATCAGAAAGAAGAAAGTGAGATTCTTCATAAATCACAGAATATCCTGAGCTGGAAGGGACCCATAAGGATCATTGAGTTCAACTCCTGGCTCCACACAGGACCAGCAAAGTCAGAGCATGGGACTGAGTGCAGCGTCCAGATGCTTCTTGAACTCAGCCAAGCTCGGTGCTGTGACCACTTTCCTGGGGAGCCTGTTCCAGTGCCTGACCACCCTCTCAGTGAAGAACCTCTTCCTAATATCCAACCTAACCCCTCCCTGTCTCAGCTTCATGCTGTTCCCTCGGGTTCTATTATTGCTCAGATATATAAAATGATACAGTCTTTCTCCCAGAAAGTCTTCTAAAACAAAAGCTGTCCTTGAGAAGACCAGCAGTCCTCCTGCAATGTTATCTATTCAATGTCTTTGATTGTTTTTTCTTTCTGTAGTAGCCGGAAAAGTGGACATTTATCATCCTCTTTGTGGACATGATACTATAATTATGACCATCCTCACTAATCCAACCAATAAACTTACTAAGCAAACGTAGCCTATATAGGTGGTCATGCCTAATAAATTTAAAGATTGCCTTCCATTTATCTATTCAATGGTGAAATCAAGAGTCATTCTCTCACAATTTGTGGCAAAAGAAAAGATGTATTTTTAGAGATCAATCTAACAGCCAGAGTTTAACAAAAATCTAATGGCTGTATGTTTTCTATTATAGTACAGAGCTTTTCTGGGCTTCCTTATATACTTTATGGAGCTGCAGCAGACAACACACAAGCTTATGACTCCCTCAGTGCAGCAGAGTGATCTGAAGAGTTGAAGTTGAAGCATTTATGAGCCTTAGTTTGTGACTTGAAATTCTTCCTGTCATTTGAAGTATAATAATTCTTTAATAAAACTTCTTCACCACTGCAGAGAGGAAGAATGATTTGTTTTACACACATTATTTGGGATACAGGCTAAATCAAGACAGCTAAATGCCTCCTCTCTGAATTTGTTTTACTGAAAGTCAAAGCTTTATCTGGAAGGCTGGCTGTGGAGAAGCAGGGTATGGGAGAACTGATGCTATGTTTTGGAGGTTTGGTGAGGTACAGAGCAGGATGGCATAACCACAGAGGTCAGGGAAAGGAGGTGAGAACAGACAAGTAGGAGGGAAGAATTTCTGAGGAACTATCTCTAAGAAAGAGGAGGTAAACCAGGCAGCTGTGAAAGTCAAGGACACTGTAAGCAGGTGAGTCCAGGTAAGACAATGGTTTTGGGAAGTGAGATATGCTGCACTGGAGGGGCTTGCAGCATGATGCTTGAGAACAGCCATGGCCAATTAAATGTCTTTTCTTTAACAGCCCTCTGACTCATTTTGTAACTAAAGATGTTTCTGGATGCAAAAGGCATTCACCAACACCACAACTAATTCTGGGAAATCAAATGGCAAGGATGAGACAGATGGTTTCAGTAGTATCACATAGGACATCAGAAACTAGTGAGATACACATAAACATTAATACTACGCTGGTACTTAAGTTCATGTGCTAAACAGCTCTGGGGGAAAATTATATTTGAGCACCCTTTTTCATTCGAGATATACATGTTTGTTGTTATCATATTCTTATAGCAAAATTGAGTGCTCTTAGCCAACCAACAGTTTTTTGTGTTATCTTTAATCCTAGTGATTTACTGTGGTACCTCAGACCAAGCAAGTCCCAAATCTATCTCCTCCCTCCTACACTTCCCACAGACTTGGAGTTTCTCTGTTTACCTGCTACTGCATCCAATAGTAGCATCTGTTGAAACAATTGCAACTGCTGGTTGAAAAAATTTTAAAAGCCTTTGTAATTACAGCCTACCTCCCCAAACCCAGCACTCACAGAACTGCCCATGTCTCCACAGATATCCCAATTCTCAGGATGATCTTTATATCTATCTAGGTTACAAGCGATGCTTGCAGAAGTCTCCTAACGATAGATAGCTCTATGCATCTTGAAATACAGTGCTGCTACTTTCAGTGATAATGCAGGCTTGCGACTTAAAAGGACAGTCAAGCCTTTAATCCTTTAAAATTACAAGATGAAAGAGAGGATTGAAGCAATATTTTCAAAAATGTCAATGTGATTCAGATGTCTAGTTCTCTCACAAAATTTTGAGAAGGTAGGCTTTAAAGTTGCTTAACAACTTATTTTAAGGGACCCAAATCTCTAAATAATGATAAGTATGCCCCAATTATGTAAAAATGAAGTAAGAGAGCATGTTCAGAACTGATTCTTAAAAACATTTACATTATGTAAATCACTAGATAAAGTAACAGAAGTGGTCAGATTTTTCCCAAATCTCAGTACAGAGCAGTATGTATGCATTCCTATCATTGGATATCACACATCTGATACAAATACAAATGTATTTGGAATATATATTTATTTGGAAAAATGTGAAATCTAAAGTTAGAACCAAGTCAGCCCATTGCTGAATCAAATACTAAGGGAGATGGAGATATCTGCAGAAACACATACATACACACACAAAAAAAGCAGCTTCCTATTCTTTTGTAACACTTCTTTCTGTTGTTGACTTCCTTGTCCCTCCCACAGCAGTGGCAATCTGAATTTCAGAGTATATAGCCATCCCTCGTGCCATCTGCAAGCTGCTACGGCCTAGCTCTCCTTGGAGCCATTATATCAGCTTTCCGTCTTTCACCTCAACACTCCAGTTCCTGCCTGACAGGGGAGACAGTCTGGCCAGACTTGGAGATTTTTCCCTTCCAATAGGCATGCAATTAATTCTTTACTACACTAAATGTTATCCCCTGCACTGGACCAGTTACTAAGCAACTCCTTGCTGCAATGAAGGCCTAAATTCCTTTTTGGAGGCTATTTGGCTTTATGTAGCAGCAAGGAATGCATCATTCATTGAATCTTACAGTTTATATCACTGCAAATAAGAAATAAAACCAAAATAAGCAACTCGATACAAATATTTTAGCAGATTAATTGTACGTAGTTTATCACTGCCTCTTGACTGGAGCCAGATGAGGTGGCAATCAGCTGCTTTGGGGTGCCAGCAGCATCAAGGCAGTTATAGATCTTCTACAGAGGCAGTACACCCCAGAGAAGTACATGTTACTCTTCAGCAGTTCTGGCAGCATCCTCAGACTTGCTTGAACACTTTTTTTATTTTAAAGGAGCACATTTCATCACAGACCATGGAGAGGATAATGCCTGCCTGTTGACACCATCAGCTCAGGTTTATGTGGCAGTCCAGCCCCATGCCACCTCCTCCAGAGGTCCAGCTCTTCTATGAGGACAGTAAATGCACTGACACAGGTGTAACTTTGCATTTTTTTCATTTCACACCTTCAGGGGTTTTTTTTATCATCACAGGCTTTCTTCAATTAGTTTCCCAGTAAAAAGCATTCTGGGCAGGTATTTCTTACTAAACCAGTTCTTAACACAAATCCTACTGTTTCTGTGGCCTTTTCTGTTATTTCTTGCCCCACACGTTGTTTTTGGGGCATCCATAGAGGATGGGGTCTGAGCAGACTGGTCTAGTGAGAGGCTATGATCCTATGAACTACCTCAGTGCTGCTGCTTGACTACAGTCCACATAAAAACAAGGCTGAGAAGAAAGTAGTTATTTATCTGTCCCCCTACATACTGCATTTGTTGCTTCTGTTTCTCAAGGAAAAGCTGTTCTTTCATACACAAAATGAAAATGTGTATATACAGGTCTTTTCTCCCACACACTTCTAACTAGTTTAAGAATCTGGACAGATCTTATCTGGTTGGCATGCAGGCTACATCTCTATACGCCATAAACCTTACTGCCTTTTGCAATTTACCTTCATTGGATCAAACAAGAATATACTAGTTCTACAAGCCAGCTACTAGAAGGAAATCACATCCTAATGCTATGTGAAAGCCACATGTGCTGGAAAGACATTTGCTTTTTATCTCTAACAAGAAATCAACAAAGATAATTAGGTAAATCACCATTGCTATTTAAAAAAAAAAAAAACCAAACCCTCAAACTCCACCTATCTCATCTAATCCCCATAATTCATCAATTCTAGTTTATGATGGAACACTGAATTTTTAGATCTTTTATATTCAGTTAACTTCATAATCAATAGAAATGTTTAAATAGATGAATTTATATCAATGACCCGCTAGAATGCCTGGAGCTCCACCTGAGTATGGACAAGGAGCCAACCAAGAGCTTGTGAGCCAGAGGGGACAGGGAACACTATAGTGGGGATCTGCCAGAGGTCACCCAGCTAGGAAGACCAAATGGATGAGGCTCTCCTATAGACTGACAGGAACAGCCTCACAAGCTCTGCCTCACAGCCTAGTATCTGTTGGACAGATCACACAACACAAGCAATCCAGAAAGTTACTGGAATGCACCAATGACAACTTCTTCCTCCAAGTGATCAATGGGCCAGCAAGGAGAGGTGCTATGATGGACCTTGTTTTAACCAGTAAGGAGGGGTTGGTAGGGGATGTGAAGCTCTTGGCTGCAGTGACCATGAAACAGGGGAGCTCAAGATCCTAAGGTCAGCAAGGAAGGTGCATAGCAACCTCACTACCATGGGCTTCAGGAGAGCAGACTGGGAGGAACACAGAGAAACTGTCCAAGCAGCCAGGGATCAGATTAGTAAGGATAAAGTCCTGATAGAATTAGAACTTTAACACAGACATAATACTCCAGGACATATCTAAACTAGTTTAGACTTTCAGGACTAAAGGCCATCATGAGATTATCTATTTAATCTCTAGCCAACATATATTCTCAGTTTGATATATACTATTGCAGAAATACAGGTATCTTAGAGGAATTAAATGAGCCATATTTCATATATAAATGAACAAGCACGAGACAAGCCTGTGTTATTTTAAACTAGTTTGTCTTTTTTTCACCATTCTCCACAGTGTAATTTAAATATTTTTGTCTGAGCTATTTTTTAGTATTTCACTTTGTTGCTTCCATTAAGCAAATTTTTTTCTTTATTTAATCCAATTATTAAACAAATGTTAATTTAAAGCCAGGGGATTAGGAAGGCAGAAAAAAAAAGACTGTTCAGCACTTCATGTTTTGTGTCTAAAGTTCCACCTGTATCATGTTTCTATCTATAAATACCACTGATTGCACATGTCACATTAGGTCTAGCTAAGGTACTATTTCTGGGTTTTAGAACAAATAGGTATGCATCAGTCTTGAATTTCATCATATTTAATTCCAAAAGCTACTCCATTTTCTCAGGAGGAAAGCACATCTCCTGTGTTTGCCAGGTACCAAGACAGCTCCTAGACTTCGCACAACAGTACCAAGCTCTTACTTGGACCGTAAGTAAGGTTGTACATGTCCTGAACATGTACAACCAAGGACCAAGATTTCATCCACACCCTAGATCTCAGCTTGGACAAAGGAGAGGAGCAGGAGACCAGAGTACCTGGTACACCACAATGGCAGGGAGAGACTGCAGCTTCTGCTTGCTACTGTATGAGGCACCTGGTCACGCCAAGACTAGGGGACTGCAGGAGCAGTAACCTGTCTCTGAAACAGGGACATTAGGAACTGGGATGTCACCACTGCAAGTGAGAGTAAATCATGTATTCATAGGGATGTTTTGGAGAAGCATACAGCTCTTTTTTACCCATAGTTTACTGCATCAGCTTAATTTAGCCTTACATAAATTACCATCTGCAACATGCCCCTAAACATTTCTCTCTTTTTTTTTTTGTCATTGCAGCTTTCCACATATAGTTCATTCTGGGCAATACACTGAGTAGCTATGCAAACATTTTTCCATCACATTTATTAGCTGATATTGTTTCAGAATCAGTGCTAGTTTGTTTTCCAAGTACATCATTGCACCACAGCATGATTTAAGGGCTAAACTGTCATACTCAAGACCAAGATTTTAAGTCCTAGCTCTACTCCTGCACTACTGAATTATTTTACATAAGTTGCTTAATTGCCAGCGCTTCTACTTCCCCACCTTAAATCCTGTTATCAGCAAGGTTGGACTCTTCCCTTAAGGCTATGAGATCCATAGCCCAAAACTGTGAGCCTTTCTAAAAGCTTTGGAGATTTATATGTATTTTTCTACTAAAAATTTGGATGAGATGTTTAGTATGAATGATTACCCAAGGAGAATCATAGAATCACAGAATCATAGGGGTTGGAAGGGTCCAACCCCCTGCCAAAGCAGGCTCCCTAGCTCATACTGCACAGACAGGCATCCAGACGGGTCTTGAATATCTCCAGAGAAGGAGACTCCACACCCCCCTGCGCAGCCTGTGCCAGGGCTCTGTCACCCTCACTGGGAAAAGTTCTTCCGCATGTTGGTGCGGAACTTCCTGTGCTCCAACTTGCAGCCATTGCCCCTTGTCCTGTCTCCACAGACCACTGAAAAGGGGCTGGCCATTTTCCCTTGTACCCCATACTGAAGATATTTATAAACATAAATAAGATCCACCCTTAGTCATCTTTTCTCTAGGCTGAACAGTCCCAGCTCACTCAGCCTTTCCTCATAGGGAAGATGCTCCAGGCCCTTAATCATCTTCGTGGCCCTCCTCTGGACTCTTTCCAGGAGATCCCTGTCCTTTTTATACCAGGGAGCCCAGAACTGGACACAATACTCCAGGTGGGGCCTGACCAGGGCAGAGTAGAGGGCCAGGCTCCCCCCTGTTCCCAGTTAATTGTGTCATGTATTTTGTTTTAGCCTCCTCTGCCCTGGATCAGATGTTCAGATAAACTCTTACATGCTAGGTATATGTAGGACACAGGCGATAAGGAAAAGTCTTTTTCAATAGGATCAGTTAAATGCAGAAATTATTTTCTAGAAGTTTTAGAAGGAAGGTAAGGAGGGAAGGAAAGAGGTATTACACAGAAATTTTATTCAGAGCAGTAGCTAATAAATTGCTTTATCAATGCTAAGAGGCTAACAAAAAATGTTAGTGCAGCAAAGAAAACTATAAATGTGGAGAATAATTGTTTACATAAGTAGTAATGAGCTTACTGGGAATACTATGGATTTTCTCATGTTCACTGCAAGCAATCCAAGAACCTCATATAGCACATCAGAATCACCACCAGTAACATCACTAGAGAAAGTCACAGACAAAAACCTTCCAGGTCTTTTGCATTTTCTGTCTGTCTTTGCTTATGTAGGGACTTAATGGGATTAAAGATGTCATCCAGTAAACAACATCAAAGAGCTGGTTTTAGTCTTCTGGACAAAACCAATCCAAAAGGGTGAGAAATTTGTAATGTTATTTTTGACGCCATCCCTTACATTCCAAGATTATATTCTGTAAAAGAAAAAAACCTGCTTCAAAAATGAAGTAAAAAAAGATACATTGTTTTTAAATACAGGTTATCAAACTGTTTTCTGAAGTATTCCATAAATTGCTAGTCTGAACTAAAGACACTTGCTGCTAAGAGCTCAGTGCAGACAGCCTAAAGTCCGTAATTGCAGATGCCTTCTTGAATACCGTATCCCAAATGTCACTCAGCTAGGAAGCTGGCAGCACGCATGGACTCAGAGACAGGGCTTTGTCAACAAGTCCCAAAATTAAATAAAGACACAGAAGATTTAGTCTGCAAGTGTATAATAGAGATAATTTCTGGTCTGAAGTAATACAGCGAACATGCATGCCGCACTGTTTGACATAGATGGTGAACAGACATGTCTTCTCACTGTGAAGGACATGACTGGGTTTCAGAAAGAGCTAGGAGGAACAGAGTCGTCTATTCCCTGCCTTATTACCATAAAAAAAAATCCATGTGGACTTGAACAGATGTGGATCTGTGGTTGCCATTTGTTTCACTGTGAAACTAGCTGTCAGCAGAGCCTTCCTAAGTCTTCCCCTGAATTACAGACTCCTGTC
This sequence comes from Hypotaenidia okinawae, assembly GCA_027925045.1. Classification (NCBI taxonomy): domain Eukaryota; kingdom Metazoa; phylum Chordata; class Aves; order Gruiformes; family Rallidae; genus Hypotaenidia; species Hypotaenidia okinawae. Next base: position 97,486,271 of record BSDF01000002.1, on the reverse strand, counting down.
AAATATATTTTAAGTTGATCTTCTGAAACTTCATCTTTAATAGATTAGAAAAAAACAAATAAGTCTAACATAACCACTGTCCAATCAACTGAAAATTAGCACTTTTTTGTTTGTTTTATGCAAAAAATAAAAGGGGGGGGAAGGAAAAAAAAGCAGCCCTCCTCACTGAATAGCTTAGTTTGGCTAACCTTCTAGGGGCTCCCATTATAATCACAGGCCTCTATTTTTATTTCAGCAAGAACAAATGCAAATTTTACATTTTCAGCTCTACAGACATAGGATAAATTACTATGCCAGGAAAAAATAGGGGGTTAGGGGGCAGGTGCTGATGTCTTTTCAGCTGATGAAGTATTGTACACTTAATAAAAAACCCAAGCACCATACCATAATATACGAGGAAGAGCACTGCCCATAAGACAAATGGAGCAGTCTTTTTGCTCTGCATGACACCAGCAAGGTCTTTTTTACCAGCACATTGAGTGGTGGCTGCTGAAACTAGAAACACCCAGACTCTCCACAGTTGGCTGTTGGGTGAGTAATGGGACCGAGCAGAAGACTTCTAAGTATAGCTCATAGGGAAAGGTTGAAGGATTTGTGACAGTTTGACCTGGAAAGTGAAAACCAGTAATCATTCATCAGCCTTCATGTATATAAGTGGTTAGTTAAAGGAGCCTGGCCATCATTTTCTCCTGTGTGTCTGCTGGCAGTGAAGTATGGGCTTAAATCACAGATGTAAGGTAGAAAAAGTTTCCTGTGCCCTCCACTGAAAGACAGAATCTACACCTAGAAGAGAATTCGAATCTCCAGCATAGGAGGCTTTTAAGAAGAGGCTAGCCAAACACTTATGAGCAGTGACAGTTACAATCGATCCATTCATATTTGGACAGGCATATGGAAAACACAGCCTCACAAAGCCCCTTTCAGCTCCTTCTCTCCAATTTGCCTGTCATCAGCAGCACAACTTGCCCATCTCATGTTCTTCCCACACCACAGGCAGTTTGATGGCAAAGCATACACAGCTTTCCAGAAATGATTATGCAGGCAAGTTGGGATAAGAGACAATGAATAGCAGAACTGAGAGTCACCAACCAAGGGAGCAGGCAGCAGTATTGTACTGCACCTTGTTTCACCATCTACAGAGTCCACAGCAAATTACCTTATCAACCCAACACAGGTGACATGAAGGTGAAAGAAAATGTTTAAGATCTGCAAAGACGTGAAAGGATATTACGAAGCTCCTTTCTTCACTGAATCCCAGCTGCCTGCCAGCAGCACTACTAGACGATGCAGAGGAACACTGTGACACAACGCTACAGGACCCCAGCGAGTGCTTTGAGCACAGGCCAGGACTGGAAACCAGTGAGAACTGCGAGGTTTAGTTTACCAGCAGCTGACCTTCAAACCTTGACAGATTTGGCCAGTGTGAAAGCCTCTCGGGGACAAACACCAACAGAAGCAGAAACAACAGGAATGCAAGCAGGCAGGGTTTGAGGAAATTTTACAGGAAAACGTGCAGCAATGATTCCTTACACTAAAAAGCCAGCATGTAAGAGAGCCGTATTCCAACAGAACATTGCACACATTTCTGAGCAAGGCAGTAGGTGTAATGCAATATTTTTGTTCATCATTGTATGTAGTTTCCTTTCCACAACCATTATAGCTCCCAGAGCTTCTGATCAGATCAGGGCAGATGAACTTCCACTTTAATTTGAATTGGGTCAAACCAGAGGAATTGACAGTGACTCATTTCAGAGAATATAGCTTAGCAAAGTAATAAGAAAAGCCAGCGGAATTTATTCTTCCATCTGAGGTAGCATTATTACAGGGAGTTAGAAAGACTCCTTCACTTGCACTTTAGTGAAAGCATGCAATCTTTCTTGTGACTATGCTGTCCCAGTTTTCAGGTATTGTCATGCCGCTGCATGGGGCGACGCTTGGAATCGTTTCAGTGCCAAAATCCAGGGAAACAAAATCCTGTTTTTGAAACACTGAGTGGAAGGAAGACTCAGAGGGGTTATCCAGGGTTTACGGTGGCCTCTGCAGAAAACTGCTAAAGTACACTTAGTTTGCTGCTAATTAAAAAAGCTGATTATCTTTTCAGGAACATATTGCCAATGTCAGAAACAGTTTTCTTCACTGGTTTAAAGGTATCTATGGATGCCTGGAGTGAGTCCAGAGGAGGGCCATGAAAATGATCAAGGGGCTAGAGCACCTCTCCTATGAAGACAGGCTGCAAGAGTTGGGCTTGCTCAGTCTGGAGAAGTGAAGGCTCTGGGGGGGACCTAATTGCGGCCTACCAATACTTAAAGGGGGCCTACAGGAAAGTGGGAGAGGGATGGTTCATCAGGGAGTGTAGTGACAAGACAAGGGGCAACAGATTCAGGCTGAAAGAGGGTAGGTTTAGATTAGACATTATGAAGACATTCTTTATTATGAGGGCTGTGAGGCCCTGGCACAGGCTGCCCAGAGAAGCTGTGGCTGCCCCCTCCCTGGCAGTGTTCAAGGCCAGGCTGGATGGGGCTTTGGGCAACGTGGTCTAGTGGAGGGTGTCCTTGCCCATGGCAAGGGGGTTGGAACTAGATGGTCTTTGAGGTCCCTTCCAACCCAAATCAGTTCACAATTCTGCATTTTATCTGTGATTTATTAGGTAACATTGAGCCTGACTCCTTATATTGCAAAATCCTGCTGATGTTCAATATTTGAATTGTTTCATTAGTAGCATGAAGCAGTTCAGCTTCAGAAAGTATTCTCTAGACATCATATTTATTAATGCCTTGGTTTTGCCTGGGGTAGTGTCAAATTTCTTTTTAGTAGCTGCTATAGGTCTGTGCTTTTGTATTAGTACAAGAATAATGCTGATAACACACACTGATGTTTTCAGTTGTAGTGTCTTCACTAGGTCAAGGACTCTTCAGCTTCCCACACCCTGCCAGGTGCACAAGAGGCTGGGAGAGCACAGCCAGGACAGCTGGCCCAGACTGGCCATAGGGATATTCCCTGCATAGAGCACCATGCTTCCGGTATCAATAGGGAAGCTAGAACGGGAGGGCATCGGGGAGGGGTCTTCTGCAGGTGGGAAGCAACTACATTTATGCGTCACTTATTTTATATACGTTATTATTCTCTTCCTGTCTTAGCCTATTAAACTGTCTTTATCTCAATCCATGAGAGGTATGGGTTTGGTTTTTTTCATTCTTCTGCCCATCTCCTCACAGGGCACAAGCTACATAGTGCTTGGTTACCGGCTAGGGTTAGGCCATGACAATCAGGCATCAGGTTCAGTAGGACCACCAAACCCATGAATTTTACCCTGATAACATATGGAGATAAAAAAATTCAGTACATCAACCTGTGGGCTGATACGACAGCAGTAATAAAGCTTTGGAAACAGGAAAAGAAGAGTGGGCAAGAACTTTAATAGTTAGCATCTGCATCTGACACCTGGGTACTAGCACGAGCACCAGACAGGGTTGCTCTGCCCCTAGCTGACCCTTGGCAATGAGCTGGGAGCACAAGAGGTGAGCTTGCACTTCAGCCCTTTCAGTTGACAGTCTGATTTCTTACCAAAAGCTTGCTTTCACCAGCACTTCAGTCTACTGTGGGTTAAAAAAGAGAGGCTGAAACACAAATTCTTGCTTCACTCTTCTGGCTATAATGAAGATGGTAATTTCCAACAGCCAGGGGAAATCTTAAATCAGTACAAGCAGATTTATCAAAACTCACCTTCCAACTTCTCAACTAACTGCAGTGCAAAACTGTCATAAAAATCCTAAGCACAAACAATCATAAACAAGATGACTGCAATTAGATATATGGATACTAATCATAAGCAGCTACAGCACTTCTGACATCAGCCACAGCTATGCAGAAGAAAGCGAGGGCAAAGCTCTAAGGATTCCTTACCCCTTCCCAGGTCACTGTTTCCCCTCTAACATTTTAACAAACAAAAGAAACACAGCAGTTCAGGCACACAGTTGGTTTCTCTTCCTGTCACAGGAGGTGACCTTATTAGATTGCCACATCAATCAGTCTTTGATGCATCTCTGTCCCTACACTGTCCTGATAATAAAGCAGCAAAACATCAGTAACCACAAAAGCTACGGATAAGCACTATGCCATGTTTTATTTACTTACAGGCCTGTTATTTATAAGCTACCACCAATTTCTGAAGCTAAGGCTTTGACTGAGATGCTCACCTAGCACCACTTCAGGTTACTTGCATGCAAACTTACTGCTCATACTGTTCTGCATCCACCTACAGACCATGTTACTGCCCAGGACAGCATAGGGCTGGGGCTTCATTCCTTCAACATCTTTTCCTTCTCCCTTACATCATGATAAGGCAGTAGCAATTCAAGTAAAGGGAATTACACAACACTGAGAGACCACGCTGCAGTTCCCAGTGTACATGTAAATTGTTCCATGTGATTCTGAGAACAAGACCAAGGGAAGAGAAAGCAATAGCTACTCTTCACCCCGTTCTACTTGATTCAGCACACAGCTCTACGGTATTCTACTTCCTTTAATTTCCTTTCTGTGACCTCAAAGCGAGTTCATACCAAAAGCAATTAATTTCTTCTGTAATTCCTCTAAGTTCATTGTTAAAATGTCCACATGCTTGATATACTTTAGTAAATTTGTTTGCACAGCACACCTACAGCAAGAACAAATTGTATAACCTTTAACATTAAAGTAAGGCTCAGAGATAAAGGGGTTCTTTATTAAAACACCACCACAAACCCCACCACACGCTTACTACTAATTTTGGGTGCTCTATCTGAAAGCATGCTCAGTCTAAAAGTGCTGAAAGTGGCTTTTTTTCAGAAGACTTGTTCCATCACACTCTTCCACGTTTGAAGCCCGGCTCCTATTAACTGCAGCTGCAAGTACTCAGTGCTCCTGCAGATCCAAGGCGAAGGTCTCAAGTCAGCAACCCAGAAAATGAGAGCCACCTGGGAGAAGCTGCGTTTCCCCGCTGTGACTGGCACTGCCTTAGCAGAAATGCTCCTTCACAGCCCTTCAGCTGCAACTAAGGCTAGGCAAGATAGCTGGTTGTTTTCTGGAGGTGTTTTTTTATTATTATTATTTTATTTTTAAAGAAAAAAATGTATACTGTTTACAAATCCAGGTTGAATTCCATTAATATAAAGCTTGAAAGTGGGAGAGCTCTACAGATGTCTTCCTGCTGAAGGAGCCCTGGCTGAGGTGTGGAGAAGTATCTGGAGCTGACAGCCTTGCTGCTGCCCAGGCATTGCTATTGCAGGCACCGTTCCTGGCTCTCTTTCTGCAAAGAGCAGTCACCTGCCATCTGCCTTTCCTTTCAATGAAATAGCAGGTTAGAAAAAGTTAAGTCAAGCTCTTGGAAGTAATTCCTGCCTGAGAACAATTTCCTGTTTCACTGCAAGGTAGCAGTTGTCTGAACTGGGGTGAGCCATGGAGCAGGAGCTTGGATAGCCCTATTGTCAACTTGCCTGAAGCATCTGGTGGGTGTTGGTCCCTTCTCTCAAATAACAAGTGATAGGACAAGAGGAAATGGCCTTATGTTGCACCAGGGGAGGTTTAGATTGGATATTAGGAAACAATTCTTTACCAAAAGGTTTATCAAGCAGTAGAATGGGCTGCCCAGAGAAGAAGTGGTGGAGTCACCATCCCTGGAGGTCTTTAGAAAGTGTGTAGATGTGATGCTTAGGGATATGGTTTAGTGGTTGGACTTGATCTTAAAGGTCTTTTTCAACCAAAACGATTCTATCATCTAGGGTCCATCCTACCCAGCAAGATCTGTGTCAAAGTGCAGGTGTGTGGCTTTGCTTCAACATAGAAATTGCACTTCGGAACACCTGAAAGTTGAGAGCTACAAGAGCCACAAAAACTTATGTTTGAGATACAGCAGTGACAAGCTAGTCTTTCCCAGGTAGCTGCTCACGGGGAAATTCCTGTGCTGATTCTCTCCCTACAAAGAGGAAAAAAACATGAGTTGGATGTAATGGCTATAGAGGTTTTTAAATCACTTTAGAATAGACCCATGATTTAATTCCGTGGCCTTCAAGATACTTCTATGCTTTGATTTTTATTTTTCTTGCATCTTTTTTGGCAAGGTTCAAGTCTTTTAGTAAGTAAACTATCCTCATAACCAGGCCACAGGAATAATTCAAATTGCTCCCAAAGGATGGCAGTTTACTGAAATTATGGTTGTAGAGGTACATGACTTGCACTTCCATTATATATATATATAATCTTGCTGCTACTCACGGTATTTATGTCTCAGCTATAAATTTCTTGTCTCTGTCATTAAGTGCTGGCAAGTGCCTCAGGCCACACGCAATAAGGAATTACAGTAGTAAAAATTGGACTTACTTCTGGCAACATGCTGAAAGTAAAATTTCCAGAGGAATTCTTTTCAGTTCAAGTAGGTATTTGAAGCTTATAAAACTACATGATGCTTCATTATCTTTGCCCCTTCTATTTCCAATCTCTTTTTCAGTTCCCTTTTTGTTCACAGTTAGAGGTAACAAAAATTTGTAAATACCAGTTGATAAAACATTCAGGCTAAAGAACAGCAATGCATTATTTTAGGCTAGTAGGCTTCTGTCCTTTACATTAATTTCTCTCATAAAGGATGTATTTACTATTTCTCACATACCATTTACTGGAATACAATGAAATTTTTTCAGTTACAAATAAAAGGCTTGTGGTTTACTTCATCTCTTTATAGCGTTTTGTTACTTTTTTAATAGTTTTCAGGCTGCATCTCTCTTGGTAAGTTGTCTGGAATGATTTTGTTGCCTTATCTTGGTCACCTTGTCTCAAACCTGTATCTCGAGGTACCTGCTGAACCAGTGACCTGTATGCTTGAATCTGTCACTCACTCTTTGTTGCCAGAACCCAGTCTTGCATGTGTGCCTTCTCGTGCCCTTCACGCCTTACCTCTGTTTTTTAAATGCCAGTTGCATTCTTGGTTAGCAAGAATCCTGGAAGTCCCAGGACTCTGGCTATTTCTGTATAGGACTATTTGATTTCCTGCCGCTGGCTCGACGCTTGCAATTGCATTTTCAGCTGCTGCTGACTTCAAAGCTTCATTTGCCATAAACAAGTTAGTCTGCATACAGCATGACATGAGCTGTACTGGAAGGTTGCCTCTGCCTTCTGCTGGTGTTTTTCTCTAGTCTACTAATTCTTTTTACAAGCTCTGTTATTCTGATATGTTCCCACTTACCTATTCTCCTCCATCTGGAGGGGGAGGAGGGGAGAGGGAGAAAAAAAGCCCAAACCAAGCCCAAAGCCCAGGTTTTTTGCAGCCCTGACAATTTATATTTTTTTTTTGCCTTGTCATAATGGAAGTTGTGCTCCAAAAAGGATTAGATAGATTCGAGCTTATGACAAGAAAACTGAGGCCCATTAACTGTAATAACACTTGACACCTTCTGTTGTTCATTATGCTATCAGGTTACAATCAAGAATTTCCTCAGCCAAATGTTACAGTGTCATCTGCGTCTGTATCCAACCCCCCCGAGGCCTCGTACAACTGCACTAACGTCGCTGGCGCTACCCTGGCACCAGGAAAAGAAGCAAAATGTCCTTCAGAGCAAGGTGTATCAGCCAAAAGGCATCCAGAAAGTCAAAAATAATTGTTTTCTTTGTAAACTGTTGCTTGAAAGCGTTCTAAAGCAGAGCGTCTAACACTGAGCCTCCTGCCTGCGTGACTGCTCGTTTTTTAACAGTTTTCAGTTAGGAGTAATTTAATATGAAGTGAAAAATCAGTGAGTCAGTAGCTATGAATTTACCTGTGTTTCAGCAAAAGTTATTACGCTGTTGATTCCATCTGAAGATCGTATGATCTTATTTTAAAGCTGCTGCTTCCCCCAGGCTATCAATTTGGTTTGATTACTTCTTTCCAAAGACACTGCTGTTGTAATGTTTCTGCAGGGGTGATCTCCAAATTATATTTTCAAGCAAATCACTTCAAGCCTTTGTCTAATGTACCCAGGTTGTTTTGCTTTTTTTTTTTTTTTTTTGTATAAAGGACAACCTACATTACAGCATGAGGTCATAAATGTTTCTATATACAGCAGACATTCATCATTATTAAAGTCACGGGCCTGGCTAGGCCCCTAGTGCTGATACCGGACTGATACTCTGCTCATTCTACTCCCTCTGCACATTCTGGCAGATTTTAATTTCTTAACCCTGAAGTTGATGTCCAGATCTTTATTTGTGCATATATTCTTTCTTCTTCGTTTCACAGCAGCACTCCAAAAGAGTAAGAAGCTCGTGCAAGTTGAATTCATTTCCCAAGTAACACACGCTTCTTGTTTGCTCCTACTAGTAAGAGAATTGCTGCTTGATCCAGACACTGTACAAGCAGGCTTGCAACGATGTCACACAAGGACTGGCCTTCCGAACAACAGGATTACCAGCAATCAGATCGTTTTCCTGTTATGTTTGCACAGATCAGCCACACTGGATATAGCAAATAGCATCACAAAGCAAAAACAAGTTATCTAGAAGAGCAGAATGGCTGGCATGACAGTTGCTTCCAAAAATTATATATTTTTGTAAAGGTAAAGAGAGATATTTAGAACAGTTTAAATGGTTGTAACTTGACCTCAAAAATTGCATCTGCGGTAGTGAAAACACTATTATTTGTTGACTTCTAAACCTTAATTTGCATAATATGTATATTCATATACTTTCAGAGAGATGCTGAAATGATACGGAGAAAAACAATAGGCAGCACATTAGTGCTTTACATTCCTGGAAGATAAGCATCATATTATTCTGGAAGATAAACATTTGCAAACAAACCTTTGCTTTGATTTGGGGGGGAGGGGAAGAGAACCCCACCAAAAACCAAACCAAACCAACAGCAATAAAATACAAACTCTGTCTGCCTTGGTAGACTAGGTCCACCTGTCCCTCACAGAAGCATCTTGATAAAAAGTGAACCACTGGGTGAGCCCAAATACCTGCTCAGACCAATAACCTCTATTTGGCAGTGGCCAGGACACTTTCCAAGTGTAGCTTCAGACTGGCTTTGGTATATTTCCAGCTGGAAGGCAGCAATACGCTGAGAGTTCCAAAAACCAACAAAATCTTATTAGACTGCAATTAAAACTTTTTAGACATCATCTTTCCTCCCTTCCTCATTCAATCTCATTAACAGAAAAAAATTAGATGGGCAAAGTTAGGTTGATCGAATATGTGTATTAGAACATTTTTCTATGAAGAAGCACTGAAAGAGCAGCAAATGATTTTTGTAGGATGCATCCATTGTCACTGTGTCACTTTACAGTGGAACGGGGCCAGGGCAGTGCTGTTCCCTCAGTTCTCTTGTGCTCTGGGTCCTGGTGGAAGGAGAGCTGAGCAAAGAGCTCCAGCTAGCCCAGCCGTGCAACTGCAGCTCCAGTGCTTCAGAGCACAAAGCACACACATTTGTTAGCTCACACACAACCTATGAGTGCATTACGGTAACCAGAGTCTCTGCTGAAAGAATTTGAGTAGCCTCTTAAATCAAAAAGCTGTGTAACCCTTACTTACAGCACCACAAACTCAATTGGGATGTTTGAGGAGGTGGAGAAAGCATTGGTGTTGTGCCTTATCTCAAAAAGAGCTGTGAAACTGGTACTGTGATCGTTGTTGTAAAAGAAAGTGTTGAGTTTGGCTCACTACAATCATTCTGTTTCTTCCAAAACCAAAATGTAATCTGAAAAAATTATCTGAAGATTTTTTTCAGTCATCCTTTTGTCAGTTACTTGTTTTAACCAGAAGCTGGAGTTAGAAAACAACACTTCTGGTGACCGCTGAAAACAGATCATTAAAAAACAGGTGCCTTTTTGTCAAATGGACATTCCAAGGACCAAATTGAGAAAGCAACAGTATAGCAAAAAGAACAAAACACAGAGAGAAAACATTTTTAAAATTCAGTAGTTGCCATTGCACTGAAAGCATCCATACTTTGAATCTGAAGATACTTCTTATATATTAACTGTTTGTCCAGTGTATTCCAATTCCCCTACCTGGGCTGCCTTGTCTGTGTTTTGGAGCAGAGGAAGGGTGTTAGCTACAGGGACTGTTATATACATCCCTGCTAGAATCTACAGCAAGCATCTAAATATGGGTTGTGTTACATGGCAGAAAAAGGCAAGATAGACACAGTTTTCTGAGTACATATTTAAATTACTATATTTTCATAACTAGCACTGGAAGTGTTAATATAACTTATTGTTTGCAAGGTTACCTTCTGGAAAGAAGCAATAGTCTGACACAGATGCCCTCAATTATTGGAAATCATCAGGATAGTCAAGAGAGCCAACTTCTGGGTCTGCTTCAATTTTATTGTTCACACTGCACCAAATGTGGGCATGTCCTTCCTTCACAGCCCAGACTTGGCCAGCTCAGTGACTTTCCAGGTTGCTGCCTCCTCTGTCTCTTAGCAATTTCTGTCACTGGCACTTCAGTCCCTGCTTCTCCCCACAGCCTCCTGCATGCTCTGGCTGATCCACAGGCTTCCTGCCTCTTGCCGCCACCCTCCCAACTGGGCAGACCTCTACCCACCTACCCCAACAAGAGCAGCCTCCCATCTCCACCAAGGTCTTGCCCAAAAAAGTCCTTCCAATTAAAGGAAGGAGAGAAATATTTAAACAAAACAAGAACAAAAAACCCCACACAGCTCTCTAAACTAAATATGCCATCAGTCGTGCATCCAAGTCAGGTTTTCCCACATCCCCTTCTCACCCACTACTGTTTCAGTTTGTCCATGTCACTGTGATAGTTGCTTTTCTTTACCATTCCCTCCACCTCATCCACCCAATCCAGAAATCCAACCTTAACTTCTCCCTTCCTTTCTTCTTCACCAGCTCTTCCCTCTTCAACCTTCCAGTCTTCCCTTACCCTACAGCTTGTTCTACTGGATACAACTCTAAACTCAGCCTTCTCTTTTGGAGAGCAGCATAGGTGAGAGGGACCTCAAGGTCCTGATGGACAGCAGGATGACCATGACCCAGTGATGTGCCCTCCTGGCTAAAAAGGCCAATGGCATCCTGGGCTGTATTAGAAGGGGTGTGGTTAGTAGGTCAAGAGAGGTCCTTTTCCCCCTCTGCACCTGGAATATTGTGTCCAGTTCTGGGCCCCTCAGTTCAAGAAGGACAAGGAACTCCTTGAAAGAGTCTAGCACAGGGCCACCAAGATGATTAAGGGAGTGGAACACCTTCCTTATGAGGAGAGGCTGAGGGACCTGCATCTCCTCTTTGGAGGAGACTGAGGGGTGTCATTAATGTTTATAAATATGTAAAAGGTGAGAGTCATGAGGATGGAGCCAGGCTCTTCTGAGTGATGGCCAGTGATAGGATAAGGGGCAACAGGACCGGGTGCAAGCTGGAGCATAGAAAGTTCCATGTGAATATAAGGAGGAACTTTTTCCCAGTGAGGGTGACAGAGCACTGACACAGGCTGCCCAGAGAGGTTGTGAAGTCTCCTTCTCTGAAGATATTCAAAACCCACCTGGATGCAACCCGTTTGAGTTAGTCTAGGTGATCCTGCTCTGGCAGGGGGTTGGACTAGATGATCTTTTGAGGTCCCTTCCAACTCCTAATCTTCTGTGATTCTCCTTAAACAAACTCTTGATTTGGCCATTCTGTTACTTGTTTCCATATGTAAGATTTTATGTCATGTTGAGTTTTGTGGGATGTGAGACTGACTGGAGTATTCTCTTATATAACTGGATAACTAAAATTTCAGTAATGTAAAAAAAAATAAATTTTTTGTCTTCCAGAAAGTTATGGTTTCTGTGTGTGTAGGGGGAGATTTTTCCCTGCAAAAATGGAAACTTGCTTTTTGCTATGAATCCAGAGGGTAAAAATACCCCTAAAGTACAATTTCTCCCTCCACCCTCCTCTCAAGAATGTTGTTTTGTTTTTTTATTATTATGGCTAGCTCCTGTTCTCACTGTTACTCATGTTACCTTATGCACTGTATGAAACACGTGTCTGGGACTTCCCCCTTTAGTGCTGTTACAGTTTATAATTCCCCAAATAATTCAACATACAGCTAATGCATCAAGCCTCATCTCCCTGTCAACAACAGCAGCTTTTTATGCCAAATTGTCATCTTCCCTACAAAAGTCTTCACACTTCCACATGTAATGTGACAGAAAAACCTCTACGCACAAAAATACGTTCCTTCAAATCCTTCCTTTAACGGGACACTTACAAACCCTTATGCACCTGTCAGTCTGTTTAACATCTTTTTCTTACACCAATTGCTTGTGCTTTTCTATCACACTGGCTGCATGCCACTGTCACCATACATCTTGCACCCAGAGAACAAGGTTTCTGGGGTAGGAACCTCTTTTTGGTTACTACAGTTACATCATACAACAAAGCACGCTCTCCAGGACCCTCCTTGTTATCTTTACATAAATAAATTAGGCGTTTTAGACATCAAGTCCTGAACTGTTTCATAATTAGGAGCAGATTTGCCCCCGCCTCTCTATGCCAAGTCATATTTCATTTAAACCTTGGTTCTCATCTTGCTGCTCACAAGGAGTAAGCTTCTAAAGGAAGCCAATATCCTTTAAAGTTGAATTGAGAGAAGCAGCAAAGCAACACAGGAAATATGTTTCCACATTTTATGAAAATGATGAGAGCTGTTGTAAATGTCAAACTGGACAAAGGGCTACGAAGAAAGTCGAGGTCAGCAGCAGTTAGAGAAAAGATTCTGATCAAATACCATTTGTACATAGAAGCTTACACATGATGTACAGACAAAGTTTGTGACTGGATGCATCTTCTGTTTTCTTAATATCCTTAAAAACTATAAAGTGTACTGTACGGAATTAAGACAGATTCTGCAGCTACTAATTTTTTTGTAATTAATAATCTCTGCTTTAAAAATACATTTTTAAAATAACATTACCATTTCATTAGACAACAAAAACTAGATGTCAGAAGTAGTGATGAAGCAAAATCCCTCACATCATTTCCTATAATGCCTTTGTGGAGACTAGTGACATCTCTTTGGGAAGAGATGGAAGGCATTCTTCAAGCACAGAGGTACCCCAGATCCCCCCTGTGCTGCCCCCTGCCCCCTGCAAATAGCAATGCAAGAGGGGTGTTATGTTGCGGATACTCAGGAGTACTTCAGAAAGTGATGATGAAACTAGTGGTCAGTCACCTTCCATGTTACCTTCTTTTCCACAACTTAACTAAGCATGAACTTCAACTTAAATGTGAGGAAAATAAGCCTTGCATCTTGAAGTCCTTTTCCTACGATTACGATAAAGACTCAGGCGCAGATTTCCCAGATCTACGTAGAACTGTGGAGGCTGGCAAGACTTCTTGAAAGCACACCCCACTTTTTTTGTGGAACTTGTAAGAACAGCCATTATTTTACAAAATATCTTATCGTATTTCTCAAACATTTCCCAAACACTATGACATGATGCAATTAGCCTGCAATGTAATTAGGTGTAATTAGACTATAAGAGGGAAGATATTATTCTCTTCTCTTTGGCGCTGTATCTGGAATACTCTATCCAGCTTTGGGTCTCCAGCAGAAGTCCAGTTACCAGGGTGGTCAGCAGCCTGGAGCCCACAGCCCAGCAACAGCTACAAAGTGCAGCCTGAGACATGTGGCTGGACACCAGGAGTAACGTTTTCACTAAAGCAGCAGTGGGGCAGGTGCCCCAGTACAACTGTGGAGGCTCCAGGCTGGAGGCTTCCAGGGTTTGGCTAATCAAGCTATGGCTGACCCACAGCAGTGTGGGCAAGAGTGTAACTTGGAGGAGGGACTTAGGCCAGATGAGATCCAGAGGTGTCTTCAACATGTCCATCTGTGATTCTAACAAAGTCTATGACTGACTGGACAGAGCCCATACGATCACATTTTAACACAGACTCCTACCTAAATTTAAGTATACTACAAATACCTATATGGTACACCTATATATGCAAATATGTTAAGAAAGCTGGTGAAAATGTCTCCTGGAGTGTTTCACTTTATTTATTTTTTTTTTTTAGTATTTTCTGTATATATCTGTCAGTTTAATCATTTTGCTGTAGTCAGTTCAGCTTTTGTTATAATTTTTCATCTAAGGTAGGGAAGGACCCAAGAGAATATTTGAATCCATAAAAGGTGCTATAGAGCCTGGCTAGTAGTTACATCTGAAATATCAATGTACCTTACCTTTGACCAACCCTAAAGATGTACTTTGAAATGCAAGCTCTATCTAACTTTAATAACTGTTTAAAATTAAAATGGAATAAAATTGTTCTGAACTGAAACTGGAGTGCTACACCTCCTCACGCTGATCCTCATTCACAAAGTATTGCAACATATTTATAGCTTTCCATGGTAGTACATTCTCTGAAGACTGATTCAGAGATTTACATAAGTGGGTCTACTCACACACTTAAAGCCAGCTCTCATTCGTGTTTTCTACCTTCAACTGCTTTAATTTTCATTCTTTTCTTTAATGGGGTGCACGTGTGGGAGACATGAATTGTATTTCATTCCAGCCGCATCATGGCTTTGCCACCTATATGCTATTCAGATTCTAAAATAAAAAAAAAAACCAAAAAAAAAACCCCAAAACCCAGAATAACCCACTAGCCCAAACCCAAAGAGTATATATTTGCTATTGATGAAAAAGGCTAGGCAAAATAAGAAGCATCTGCCCTGTCCCTGAAGAAGGGAGGACAAGGTACATCATTTTCACGTGTTACTCGTGTGCTACACCCTGACACAAAACAGTAAGTACACAACGAAAACCTACATACCAGCGGTACTAAAGGATGAAGAAAGTGTATTTCAGAAGCCTCTCTGGTTAATATCGGTCACCTCCCACACTCCTCCTGAACTTCCTGCTTCTTTTCAGTATCATTTAGCTTCTCTGTGAATCACTTGAGGGTCCAGGATATCCAGGGGTTTTCATGTCACAGTACAGCCAAAGGAGCACTGATAATGCACATGCAGATGCTTTTCTGAGGAGGAGAGGGAAAGAATCTGCTCACCTTGGGAGATACAGCAAGGTCACCATTTCAAGGGATCTGAAAGAAACCACAGCCACACCTGATGGACCCTTTTTTTATAACTTCTGTACATTTTTTTTTCTTTACAGCGTTTGAGACTCAAAAGAAATCTTGACAGAGCTGACTGTTGTATGGGAAGCATGGGTAAAACTGGCCAAAAAGTGGTGCTAGGAAGAGGGAGCTGATCCTGTGTGTATCAGGTAATTCAGAGACGGGTTAAGTTGTGGGAGCTGTCAGTAACGACCACGTAACAGAGGTTTCCTGCCTTGCTGAGCCTCATTACCATGGATACAGAAAATATCTCAATCTGAGTGTTTTGGCAGATACTCACACAATTGCATGTTGCGTGTAAATGGTTCCTTCTCCATTCATTTCTCTATACTTATTTTTCACACATTGCTATTTTAACCCAAACTGATGTGTCTGACGTGCTCTTCTTTGTCAGGCAGCAACACCTTTCAATACCTTTGGCAGGGGTGTTGGACTCGATGATTTCTTGAGGTCCCTTCCAACCCCTACAGTTCTGTGAATTCTGTGATTCTATACTTTCAATACTTTCACTAATCTGTGGTAGCATGCACTAATTCAATTTTTTTGGATGTATATGGTATATATATAAAATACATAACTTGTTACATATATATTTTCCATAATAACCTGAAGCCTTCTCTCCCCAAGAAACAGCTTTGACGGTGTCAAAACAATGATCAGCTCTTCTGTGTGTGCATATGTATACATATGGTAGTAAAAAAAACCCCAACAGGAACACTTTTTTACTGTACACATCACTTCAGAAATGCACAATGAGATACCCACTTGGATGACACAGGAGCTGGAGTAGAATCCACTTAATGCTACACTTTATCACAGTGTAATATTTTTCCCCAAAATGAATCTGATGGGCAGTTCCAGCACAGAACTGGAATGCAGTAAATTATCCCACCTCCACCTTACAGATAATGGAGCAAATCGTTACCTGCTGTAACTGAGTTTTAATTTGTTACAGTGGAAGAAGACAATTACAGGTCAACCTATCAATGGAGTAATTCAGGCAACTGAAACTAGTTGACCTTTCTGGGATGCTGTTCAAGGACCAGAATCTCTCCCCTGCTAAGCAGCAACAGATGGCTAGAGCTGTGCAGTTCTGCTTCCTGGTGACAAGTAAATTGTTTTTCAGGATTCTTAGGTATGGAAAGAGAGAAGATGCAGGCAAGCCCTTATTTAAGCATCCCAGCCCAACACCAAAGAGCATCCACAAGAGAGACAAGTGAAGTGGCTCGCTGCTTTGGGGTCCAACTTAACCGGGTTCATTCAGGAGGCTGCTTGGACTCCTCACCCTGGAGTGACCACGCTGACTGCCAGACGTGACACGCGCCAGCGTTACAGCGCAGGAACAAAAACAGGTGGAAGACAACATCATGGTCAAAAGATATAAAAGCAGAAAAACGTGAAGAGGGAAAAAAGCATCAAGTTGAGAAGATGGGGACATTACAGGAAAAAGATAATTTTGCTTTATAACACAGATGAAAAATAAAATTTTAAAACAAAACCCAAGGTTGTGCAAGAATGAAAACTAAAATCCCTTAAGCTTGGCTAAATAGTTTTCTCTTACACAGTGTGGATTCAAAACAGGACATTTGGAAGAAAATCCTGTAGTAGGAGTGTTACCCGTACCAAAAAGCCAAGAAAAAAACCCCCTGTTTTCCTTCTGCACTCATATTAAAATACAGAATCTGATTCACCCCACTATTAGTCTGGTCTTGTTCTGTTCAAAATCCTTTTCTTTTTGCCAGCATAAAAGAGGAATAACACTGGTGTTTTAGAGGGACCTTATGCTATCCCAGATAACTGAATCTTGTGATTTGCTGACCACCTTAAATATGACTTTTCTGGAGTATATAATATATTACATACGGAATGACAGTGCATGACAGTATGTACTCCTATCTTAGGTTGCCCAAAAGTACCCGACACTAAGAAAAGATTCTTTTTTTTTTTGAGGTAACTTTTTGGAAGTCAGCAATTACTAATAATCTACGTACGTTCTTTAAAGATGCTGCTGCTTTTTTTTTTTTTTCCATGTGGGATTAAGTTATGCTGCCATTTGGGCAAATAGCATTTTGTTAATAATATGGTTTTTGAATACTTTTTGAAGTCAAGCAGAGCAGGTTCCCTAAAATAACTTGTTTAAAGAGAATTTGTATTCAACAGTGCTCATAAATAAACAGAGCTTAAAAAAAAATCCACTCATTAGTGGTGAGTGGGAAGCCACTAATTCCCTGTTGTAGGTCCTAAGCCAACAATTCCTGATAGTTTTAGGCTTTCATTTTTAAAGCTATTAAGATTAATCCTTTTGAAGCAAACAAAGCATTTCAAATGAATGTATGAAAACCAAAAGAGCGAGTTCTTGATTCACAGAATCATAGAATCATAGAATGGCATGGGTTAGAAGGGACCCCAAGGATCATAGAGTTCCAACCCCCTTGCCACAGGCAGGGACACCAACCTCAGGTCTGGATCTACACAAGGTTACCCAGGGCCCCATCCAACCTGGCCTTGAACACCTCCAGGGATGGGGCATCCACCACCTCTCTGGGCAGCCTGTTCCAGCACCTCACCACTCTCCCTGTAAAGAACTTCCCCCTAATATCTAATCTAAACCTTCCTTCCTTTAGCTTCAATCCATTCCCCCTTGTCCTGCCATTGTCTACCCTTTCAAAAAGTTGATTCCCCTCCTGTTCGTATGCTCCCTTCAGGTACTGGAAGGCTGCAATGAGGTCCCCCCACAGCCTTTTCTTCTCCAGGCTGAACAAGCCCAGCTCCCCCAGCCTCTCCTTGTAGGGGAGGTGCTCCAGCCCTCTAATCATCTTTGTGGCCCTCCTCTGAACCCTCTCCAACAGTTCTACTTCTTTCTTGTACTGTGGACCCCAAATTGTGCAAAGAGCTTATGTGCTACTCACAGTTTTACCAAAAAGCTAAAACTTCTGACCAGTTTTGCCATTAATCACTTGAAGATACCCAAAGAAACAACTAACTGTGAATACTACTAATGTTCCTGAGACACCCACCCCTGACGTGCATACATGAGATGAGTTAGGGAAGAGGCAAAGAAATGAAGGTTTTGTATTTGAGCCTCTTAGCTCCGATGCCTGACCTACACGCGAGCATTAAATCCCTTGTTTACACTTAGCCATCCATATAAGAGGCTAATCTGGCTCTTCCCAGACAGATGAATGGATTTTCCAGAAGGAGGTGTTAACCAAACATTTTTGATCTGCCACTGGGTCAAAAGTCCAAAAAGTTTTGCTTGCTGGAACGATGCATCACCTTAAATTTATGCTAAAATTTTTTACTACCGTTGACATTCTAAGTCATTGTGACCCAAATCATTGCTGTATGTTGAATCCCTGCAGAGTGCTCACAGACACTAATCTCACTAATTCCTCTTGTGCATGCATAAGACTTTACGTAGTGTAGCTCAAAAAAGCCTAGCTGTATTAAATTAAATTTGTAAAGCAAATGTCCAGGATAAAATGATCAAGCTTAATATACATTACATCTGATCCCGATAATAAAGGACAGAAATAGGCTCTATCATAAACTTAACCCTGTGGTTAACAAGTGTGGATTTGGGGATGGGGGGAAAATACTGTCAAGCATATGGCAAGTATGTAAGCATGTATATATGTGTACATGCACATATATCTACATGACTAGACATACACAGATGAAGTATACAAAGTACTCAATCTGAAAAATAGTTACTCAAGAATTAGGCAGTAGGTTCACGTTGCTTTAACTAAAAAGTTTTGCCACACAGGTAGCAATCAGAAGACTCTGCTTCAGGTCTTCATTTTAAGGACACTCAGAAATATTGCAGGTGGGGAGTATTAAGGCATTGCATACAGTCTTTGTTCTCTAACTTAGTTTTCTTTGCACATATGAGCCATCTGCTTGGAGGAAAATGGGAAAATGTCATTTTTAATAAACTTACAATGCCTGTGGCAAATTAAGATTGTATTTGACAATCCTACAAAAGTACAGAGGAGGCAAGTTTGTTAATGCTGATTATCTAGCAGATCTTCAATAGATTTTCAACAGCCATTAAAATACGCATCTTCAGAGAACTTGTCAGGGGAAAATGAAAATATGGTTATGTGGAACAAATTCCTTCATACAAAGATTCTTTCTACATGGTTTCCTACCCAGACTCATCAGTCTTCCTGCAAGAAGAGGAAAATGTTTTAGATCTCGTTTCCAATTGCATTTGAAACTATAATTGCTTAATTTTGTGACAATAGCCTCTTAATTGTCATACATTACATGTCATTTTGTATTTCTTATTGCCTGAGCAAACACACTAAACTTTGTATTTTTAGTCATCCATCTTGAAAGCAAAAGCACACATGGACTTTAACAGACTGTGCAAATACAAAATTATGCTGGAATCTGGTAACATATAACAAAATTATTATTAACGGGTCAATTTTTTTAAAAATCAGCACAAAGATTGTGACTGCTGTTAAATAACTTATGCCTTGAGAACAGAGCAGGGCACATAATGAATCTGTGACGTCTCCTTATGCTACAGTGCTTGCCAAAAACACGCTTCCATCTTCTACCAAAACCTTTAAGTTTTATTATCATTTCTACTTCATAAAATAATTTATCTTTCTTATACAATTATCAAGGTTGCATTAAACCAAAATAGCAGGATGAGAAAAATGTTGAAAAACAGCTCTAGGTCCACATCATCTGTGTGTCTAGACTTAGATCTCTGCCACCCAGCCCACAGCCAGCAAACAACTGCTGCACAACTGCCCGTGGAAAGGACAACGCCTGCCCATGGACACCTTGCTCGCACTGAGACTGCTCTCAAAACAGCAGAGACTAACTGGGGAAAAGATTCCCCTTTGGCAAAGAGCTGGACTGAAAACACTTTCATTCTGTAACCACACCGAACCACTCGGAAAATATTCTCAGAGCAAAATCAAACCCTACATTCTCATAAAAGGCATCCTGGAGATTCATAAAATAGAAAGATAATGGACAAGTGTTCTGTTGCTGGCAGATGAATTGGTGTAAGAGCCTAACATCACAACCTGCTGATGTAATGCTCTTCTAGCAAGTCTTCTAGCTTATACTTCTGATGGCAGAAGATCCAGGTTCATCCTCCCAAACAGACCTGAAGGAAGCTGCACAAGAAACCACAAAGGAGAATCCCGCTGCCCCCAAGGTCAGGAGTAGGCAAGTGTTCCTAGAAAGATTTTAACTTCTCAGAGGGCATGATACAGACACTTTTGGATGTTGCTGGTACTGTCAGAGTTGCCTCTTGTTTTCCTGAGCTTTTGGTCTGGACAGTACATCCTTTCTGATAACCAATGGATTATCCATGTCCTTCCTGTTCTTCCCTCATCAGCTTACCCCTGAGTGACTGAGAAATTAAGAGTTCTCCTTTAGTGCTAAATAAACTCCTGTCTCTATAGTACCTGTATTTAAAATTATGACATTTTGGAGACCATGCCTGCTTCAAAATACAGCATTCTAACTGCATACAAAAGGATACCTAGTTCTGCTCAAAACCTCTGTCCCATCCTTCTGTATTAGCTCATGTACACATCCAGGACTTTAAAGAAGCTCCTTAAAAGTGCCTAAAGGTCTGAAGCCATCTCTGACACAATTTTATATTTTATTTTATAATAAATGCTGTAATAGAGTATACTATACATGGTATATATACACCACGCTATTACTATGTCTTCTGATATATCAATGTATTTGTGAGAAGACAATACACCTTAAAGTGCACTATAAATGTGAAAAAGTTCACAAGAGCAAAGCAGAAACCTCTGGCTGCCATATCTACTCTCTCTCCACTGCTTAAGTCTCCTGGGTAAAAACACACTTGGACCTTCTAAGCAGCTATATGGCAACCCTCTGCATTTTTCATTCAGATAACACTTTCCATAAAAGTAATTTTATCACCAAAAGGTGATGTAAAGTTAGTCCCTGAGGAAGTGTCCTTTGTTGTACAGATCTTCAGATAAAAATAAATACAGATTAAGCCAACTTATGCAGATCAGATCTCCAAAAAAAAAAGTGCTGTTTCACAACAAAAAAAGAACCCGCTGTAGGCTTGGGGTATCAGTTCCTCCATCACCAACTAGCACAGCATATGAATGACACTCATGTGATGCATCAGTCTACATAAAACATGAACCTTCAGCAGGGAGCAAACAGTTGCCTCTTTCAGTGAGACAAGAGGCAAGGTATAGGTTACTTGTTTTTTCTTGCTGGTTTCAGAAGGTTTTGGGGTTGTTTTTTGAACCAGTGTTTCTCACTGTCCATTCCTGAACATCACCTCAAGGACACGTGCTACCCTAAGCCCAAGACACTATCAAGTACTGTTCAGGAGCAGCAACACAGAGCAACCTCTTGAATAAGGTTTCTTCAGGACAAAGACATGAACACAGAAGGAAGGTTTCCCATTTCTCCTGTTCTGCCAGGGATTTGGGGCTGAGAAGGCAGAAAGGTTCAGGGAAGGAGGCCCTGGCCAGAGGTATTTTTACGTAAGTAAGAACAGTGAGATAGACTGCAGACAAATTACATTTGTGAAGCAGCATATTATAAAATGGAAACAGGTATGGAAAAAAAAAATCAAGAGAGAAAATGATAACTGGAAACTTACCCTAGTCCTAACTTCGGATCATCGCTCCTCTTTAGCTCCCTAACCTCTGCTAGCCCACAGCTTGGACTTTCAGGACAGAAACAGAGCCTTTGTCTCTTGGCTTGAGGAGTTTGCTACTCCCAGTTTGCAGCTGGGGAGCAAGGACCGTGATTGCTGCATACGCAGTCAGACCGTGTCTTCTATTTGAGTATCATGCTGTACTGTCTCTCTTCTCCACAGAGTAAAAGAGAAAATCAATCTAGCAAGACTCTTCTGCTTGACAAAAGGTTTTTCTCATGATTCCTAAAAAGATCCCTAATGTCTCTAGAGGGGCAAATGAATGCAACAGGCACTGCTTGAAAGACTTATGGAATTTGCAGGTATCAGGTAGCAGCAAAGACATCCAGGGTAAGTGCATGTATCTATTCAAAACTTGCAAACAGAGCTGCATGCAACACAAATCAGAGTAGATGCAGAGTGTCTCAGAAGAAATTAAGTGAGAAGGGAAAGAGAGATAAAAGCATTTATATGCATTTACATAGATTAAGCTAGGCAAATTGACAAGAAACCAATATACACTTATGGAAGTGGCTGGAGGCAACTGATTACAGGAAAAGGAGGGGAGGAAAATCAGGAATTTGCAAGTGGTTCTAGGATATGTGAGTCCATGTAACAAGATAGAACAGTTGAAGAGAAGAAAGTGATTCTCCAGAGCAACAAAGAAAATCTCTTTAGGAGGACACTGTTTGGCTCCAGGGAGAAGAGAAGTTAGATTACACACACACTCTCAATACAATGTGGATAATAAAGTTTTCCACCAAAGAAGTGGAAAGCTGACTTCAACTCTGTGGACCATATAAGCTGTTTTTTTACCACAACCTTCCCACACATAAGACTAAAATACACAAAAATAAATAATTTTTGTTTTAGTCCTTATCAGCGATAAATAAACTTGAAGACCTGCTTTGCATGCAGACTTGACCTACTCTTCTGAAGAAAAGCTCTTCAGCTCACAGAGTAAAGTGGCTTGGAACCCATTCTTGTATCTTCCCAAATGGCCAGAGCGTGACAATCTGCCTTTGCTGTGACTTGGCTGCTTGGGCAGCTCACACCCTCTGAGGTTGCTGTTACCAGCCCTCTTCAGAAACCTAGGAATAACATCCTTCCACAGAACCATCAGCACTTCTTGTAAACACCATGGTGAAACCTACCTTTAGGATCTTTCTAATCGTAAGACCCATGGCATGGCATGCACTTAACTGGTGTGCTTAATCAGAAACATACTCTGGAAACTTCTGACGAAAATCAGAAAAAAAAGGTACACGTCCCCTATTCTGGCTAACATTTCCAGACCTACCCAGGCACTCCTCAGAGGTCCCTGTTCATGCAAAGCAGCCCCTAGCAGCACTCCAGACCTTCTTCTTTCTTAGGGCAAACCCTCACAGTCAGGACAGCCTTCTTTAATAGTGCTTTTGTCCCAACCTTGTACCTCACTGTGGTTTCTTCTTCTTTTAACACCCCTGCAGGGAATGCCCAAGAACTGGTTTTGTGTTCATCCCCAGCGGCAGCAGTCCAGACCCACATTAACCTGTCAACTGCTGCAAGGGCTACACACAGACTTACTTGTTTAGTGTATTTATATCTCAAAATTTACAACTGCTTGAAAGAAACAAGTAAAAATGATAATGCTATAGATTATGAGGGTTTAACACTGAAGAACAAACTTGCTAGTCAAAAAGTCATCTTTGATCTACTCCTCGCTCTGATGCACTCTCTCAGTTTAAAAGTATGCTCTTGATTATGAAGTTATTTATCCTAGTGCCTTGCTACACCTAGGAAGATAAGCAAATGTATTTGTTAGCGCATGTAGATTTTGTTCCATAAAAAGCTAGCAGCTGGACAGACTGCTGCAGCAGTAATGGAAGCACACTGTTCCTTCCTCTTCCCAGTTTCTTACTTCTAGCAGGAATCTCATTTGACCTTGGGCAAGGCATTTAAATTCTCTGCGCCTGTGTTTTCTCATCTGTAAAATTAAGGCTATAATGCCTACCTACCTCACAAGAGGGACAACGTTAAATTTAATGTATTAATGTTTTAAAGTGTTTTCAGACAGCTAGATCAAAACCGCTCCAGAATGTAAGTTATTATTAAATTATGCCTCACTGAGTTGACGCTGTTGCATTGCTGCATCCGATTAAATAAGGAAAAAATATTCAAGTGACACCTCCTGGACTTTTTTTTATTTTATTTTTTTTCCAGAGGATAGAACTGATGTTCTTTCACCAGCCTACAGACGGACTTGACAGCTTATTTTGGAGAAAGAAAGAAGGCGAGGAAATGTAGTAGTCAACAGAAGTGAAAGAATCCTGCGGAGTGGATGATTACGAGGGCATTTAAAGCGATTGCGACATAGAGCAGAAGGCAACTGCGCCTCGTGCCCCACTGTGACACATCAGTCTCTGGCAGCAATAAGGTCTCCGTTCATCTCCGTGCCAGTGGGACAGGAACACCCCCAACGCACTATTACATTAACTGCCACACTTGGCCTCCGCTGGGAGTAATGAAGTGCAAGGTCTGTAGCCTGGAGTCGCTTTCCTGGTGGAGCCGACCAGCTCTCCGGGACAGTTCAGATACACTTTGAGTCTGTTCAGGCACGGCAGCTAATCCGTCTGTGATGAACGTGGCACATAAAAATGTCAGTTATTAAAAGGGGGATTTATCACAGGAGCATTGTTCATACCTGATGCCTCTCCTACATCTCCTCTTGACCTGATGCGCAGGTGCCTGGTCTTGTCCTGTGATCTCACATCAGGATCTTGTTGTGTGGGGGGGAGGGGAAGGAGTGTTTGGAGCAAGAGCTGCAGGAAGATGAGAAGGGTTTTTGACAGCATGTTGAGTTGGATGTTGTACTGGTGTTGATGCCGCTGGTCCCAATGCCATCAAGGCATTTCTTGTGGATGACAAGGAATCTAGGAAAGTAGTGATTAACATGCATATCAGTGTGATTGACAAGCTACGATGTCTGCTTTGCGCTAATGTACTGCATGGACAACACCTATTCTAGGCATATCAGAATCAGAGTACAGATTTAAATCGAAAATATTTAGCATCACTCCCAATAAATAAACAAAAGCCGTTTGATGGATCTATCTGTTCAATAGACCACAGAGATCAGATTCTGTCTGGTGAGGCAACATTTTAGCCTTGCAGGGTACAAGTGGATGGACAGTAGGCAACACTCTTAGACTGCAGAAAGGCCAATTCATTTGCTTCCCCATTCCTCCATCCCCAATTTATCACTCCAAAGGGGGAGAAAAAAAGAAAAAAAAAAGTACAACATGAGGTTTGATAACCTTCTGCTAGTAGTGTGCTATTAAATATACACAAATCAGGGAGCTTGAAAAAATTTAAGCAGAGAGAATATTGTCTAAGTTCCAAATCTGCCAAGAAGACTGAAATGGAGGTTGCAAAGTCTAAGCTTGTATGTATTTTATGCTTTTTGTCTGACACCATGCTGCATACATCAAAGTATCCATTCTCTTTTTTTTTTTCCTTATCAGATCTGGAGAGAGCTACACAACATGTTTTATTGCTCTACCAGCAATAGATCACATAGCTTTCCAAACAACAACGATGCTACTTCAATTTCTTGAGAAAAATGTGTGGGCCAGGCAACCTTAGCCCAAAAGCAATGAAGTCACTTTTGTTTGCCTGAATCCTTGCAGAACTGCTGCTGTGTAAAATGCATGTGGCAGCTCCTAAGATTAACTCTGTATGTTAACTCCACTCGCTGTTGGTACGACAGACAAATGCTCCTTCTCAATTTTCCTCTCTTCACCAAAGGCATATGTAAGCCTTTCGCAATGATTTCACTTTTGTTTTCCCCCCTCTATCTAAGTCAAGTGCCTGGAGATGACTTCATAACAACATTTGTTTTATTTATTTGCCTATTTGGCTGACTGGTAATTTTTAAGTCCCTGGTATAACTCTTACATATAACCATCCAGAATCAGCCTCCTGCTGCCGAAAATTATCTGTCCCCTACAACTGAAGGATCAGCCACTTCCTTTAGCATTTCTCTACCAAGTGTGAGCTCTGGATCCTCTGTCAGCAGCAAAGAGGTAGCATTTTTCAGTCTGCTACACGCCGAATAGGCTACCACTGAAAATACCTTCTGTATCAGATGATTAAATGCAAGGATCTGAATAACCACATTCCTGAGTGGTAAGCATGAACATGTATTGGCAGAATATCCTCAGCTAGGAGATCACTACCTGATCAGTGCTACAGCAAAAACAGTTTTCTCCCACCTCAAATTCCAGTGATGCCATACCTTCTTCTAGTATCAACAACTCTACCTTAGAATACCCAGTTTTTGCCTCCCAGCGAGGCCGGCTGGAGGACCAATGACGTGATTTATGTGTGAAAGCCATTTACCCAAAATAAACTACAGTAAAATAAAGTATGCTCAAAAGTATAATTTAAAACTACCAGCCATGAGAAGATAAAGTAGGGAAATTTGTATTTCATTTAGGAGTAGTGCAGCAATCAATGTTTCCAGTCATATTTCAAGTGACTGATTCAGCAGGCCATTGAAGGGCAGTGGGTCTGTTTAAGTAGCAAGCTAATTTCCTGGTATTGTTTTTATGCACAGAATATAATGCTTTATAGATAATCATCTGGCTAATTAGGAGGGCAAGGTGAAATGGCACTGTGTGTGAAAGAAAATGTGTAGAGAAGGAAAGCAAGAACCAGACAGAACAATTAAGCAGATACAGTCAAAAGTAAGGATGCCAAGTCCTGAGAAGAGTCACAACGTTGGGGGGTTGCTGTCAGAGGCGAAAAGAATATGAAGAGGAGGTACAGAAATGATGATCGCACTCTAAACAGGTACAAGCATAGCCCCTACAGTGGATGTTTTTAATGCTCTAGGAATGATCTGATTCGAGAGGTTTCCACATTTCGGTACTCCTGGCACAATAAACACCCCACTATATTTAATACTTCAGGTTTCACAAGTTGAAAGGTCTGTTCCATAGTTTTTAATCTTCTTCCTAGCTGTTTCACGACGAAAAAGGAGAGGGAATGTGGGGTTGTTTGTTCTGTGTGATGCAGCAAGTACATTTATACCCCTGGCATTTCCCTCCTTTTGGCAGCTCCCCCACAGAACGCCCCGTGCGTGGAAAATATAGAAACAGCAGGACAGAACATCACAGCAATCACAAACCTCCTGTGTATCTGAAGCTGAGATAGCATCTCCAGCACTGAAGCTAAGAAACAGTTTTGGTGACATCTGGCAAATTCTGCCAGATGTTAATATGTGAATTCATGCATGGTAAGACAGGAAGAAATGTGTATCTTCAGTGAATGAGCTGTACAACATTGAAGAAAAATTGGCAGAAATAAGACATAAAAAGAGATAAGCAAAGAAAAAATAGCTGGTACTTCATACAACCTTTTCTCAAGCATGCTTTAGATTTAAGTGAATGTTGTTACAGGTCTTTGTTCTTATCAGATGACTGCTTCTTATAAGATTTTGATGCATTTAAGGTAAGAGATCTTGACTATATATATATTTTTAAAAAAATACAGAAAATATATATTCATGAAGATTTAGAGATTCTGTGGGTAGCTAATGTGTTACAGCTAAGTAAACATGTGACAATTGGTTTATGAAGAACTGATGGTCCCAAAACCTCTCTAATAATCTTTTTGTTAAAATATGTCCCCTTGTCAGTAACAAAGATGTATTTAGCCCTCTATCTAAAACTGAGGAAAACTGCCAAATTAAGTCATACACATCACAGACCTAACAAAAGACAAGTAAGGATTTATTAACTTTGTCTATTGCTAAAGCTGAAAATCTGCACTTGTCTGTATTGAATTGTACCTATTTTTTCCAGATTGTTTCTCCAGTTCATCAATTCATATTAATTTTTAATTCCATCCTCCAGCTAGCACCAAAAAAAAAATATCAACACAACTCTACAGATCATGTTCTGAACTTCTGTCCAGATGGCAGAATGAAGGAACATGTTGCATTTTTGTTTTCAGATTCCAGCAGAAATGTTCACAGGTTGTGGCCTCAAGTTCACCTGCTTCTGACTTTCAGACAGATTTAAAATATTTTACTCTAAACTACTCAATTCCCTTCAACAGCTATGGAAGTCCTTCTGCAAAAGCAACTTGAAGCTCTGGGACACCACCAAAAGTCAGTTACCAGACCTGTTAGGCAGGTCAATAAGCAAACGAAGCTGCCACTGTTCCCACAGACTCTTTGTTTTGGACCAGGCCTTCACCAGACAGGACACATCTATGGGTTTTCAGGCTCTGGTGACCCTGGAAGAACTTCCTTCACATGGTTTTGTGTTTGTTTTGTGTCTGATGGATATACCTGTTTCACTCTCCAAACAATGCCCATGCAGGCTCCCACCAGACTCACGTAAACCCATTATTAAGTTTTCATCCTGCAGTGCCCTACATAAGAGGGTCAGATCCCACCTTGGATTACACCAGATGATGGCCCCACCATCGATGGCACTGTGTCACTCTGCAGACTTCCCATGGCTTATGAGAAAGTCCACCACAGTATTCACCTAAGCACTGCTTGCAAATCGACACGTGCTGATAGTGAGGGCTCCCCTGTGCCAAGGAACTGAACCGTACTTGTCTGATGATTCAGGATGATGGTGACTTTGACAGCTGCTGCTCCTCAGGACTACACATCATGCTAGAATATACTACTGCTACAACTACTCCTACTAAGCCTACTACTGCTATTACTGCCAGAAACAATAAGTATGTAATAATTATCTCCTTTTCCATAGTAATGCCATTCTTTCAGCTTTAAAACAACCCTGAATTCCAGACAGGGTTCCAGACAGGGTTTCATAATAACAACAACAAAAAAAAATCGCCTATAAAATACTTTGGTTTTGAATAATCAAGATTTTTCCACATTTGGAACCTTGTTACGAGTAACTGTGATTCTACTGCTGTTAATCTTACATATAGACTGACATTTGAGGCAGGTTTATCTGCCAGGTGGCTCTTGTGACACCGAGTGCAGGAGCAGTGAACAATTCACTGATTGACTGCTCCATGCTTTTGCAGAATGTTTATGGCAAAACACAGATCTGCATAAATATTGGCAAAATTTGGGCTTGCTCAAACTGATTAACCCATTTTAATGGATTACAATCCAATTTTATTTCTACTGTTCTTACAGAATTCAAGATATGTGTGGATAATAAGAATGCCATGTCCCTCCTTGCATTCATTTCATAATGTACTTTTCTCCCTTGTCTTGCCATTTGTTTAGGTGTCAGGTTTTTTTAAGCTCTACTACTTCATGTAACTAAGATTTTGCAAATTTGAAGCTGGAAAGGGCGTGGAGTAACATGCTTAACTTCGACTCTTTATGGTTAATTGAAATACTCAATCCTAGCACTTCCAATTATCTTTCAGTTGTCTATTAAATAGTAAATCTAGGTAACCTCACCTATAGTTATACAGGGGTTTTCACTGTGGATAAAACTAGAAATTAGCAGTCTGCAATACTTCAGATACCCAGATATTCCTGAAATTCATTCAGTGCTTGCCAGTCAGGCTTAACTTAGCTCATCTTGCTAATCACAGAACCTCAGAATGAATGAGGTTGAAAGGGACACCTATAGGGATCATCCAGTCCAATCCTCCTCCCGCTGCCCAGCAGGGTCAGAAAAAAACAAGTTGTCCAGGACTGTGTCCAGTTGTGTTTTGATTATGTCCAAGGATGGAGACTATGCGACATCTCTGGGCAGCCCATTCCAAGTGTTCAAACACTCTTACAGTAAAAAAAAAAATAAAATTCTTATATTCACATAGAATTTTATGTATTTCAAATTATTGCCTCTTCTTCTTTTCCCTTGACTCTTCTCCAGGTTAAATAATCACAGCTTCCTCAGCCTCTCCACATACAAGAGAAGCAACTCATCCTTGTAACCCTTGGTTGGACTTGCTCCAGTAAGTCTGTATCCAGGTTGTACCAGGACGCGCAGAACTGGCACTCCAGGTGTGAGCTCACTGGTGCTAAGCAGACAAGAAGAATCATGTCCCTCAACCTGTTGGCAATGCTCTTCCTAATGCAGCCAGCCCAGGAGGCCACTGGACTTCTCTGACAAAAGGGCATATTGCTGGCCCATGCTCAGCTTGCTGTCCACCAAGACCTCCAAGGTCTTTTCTGGAAAGCTGCTTTCCAACTAGTCAGCCCCAGCACGTACTGGTGTTACTGTTCCCTAGGGGTAGGACTTTGCACTTCCCTTTGCTGAACTTCCTAAGATTCCTGTCTGCCCCTTCTTGCAGCCTGTCAAGATCCCTCTAGCACACCACCTGCTATGTCAGCCATTTCTCCCAGTTTTTTTACTATCTGCAGACTGCTGAGGGTGTGGTCTGTCCCATCATCCTGATCCTTAGTTAAGAGGTTAAGCAATACTGGCCCCAGTATTAGTGATTGCGGTACACCACTGGTGACTGGCTAGACTTTGTGCCATTCATCACTACATGTGGAGCCTGCCAGTTCAGGCAGCTTTAAGTCCACCTCACTAGCTCATAGACTTCATCAGCTTGTGAGCTCCTTGATTACTTGTGCTGTTAGGCAGTTACCACCAATGCCCTCCAAAAACATCCTGAGCTGCTGGTGTCCGTCTGTGTTGTCCCTCCAGCCAACACAGGAGTGGCACAAGTCACAGAATCACAGAATGCTAGGGGTTGGAAGGGACCTCAAAAGACCATCTAGTCCAACCTGCCTGCCAGAGCAGGATCACCTAGATTAGGTCACACAGGAATGCATCCAGGTGGGTTCTGAATGCCTGTAGAGAAGGAGGTTCCACAACCTCTCTGGGCAGCCTGTGCCAGTGCTCTGTCACCCTCTCAATGAGGAAGTTTTCTCCTCACATACACATGGAACCTCCTATGCTCCAGCTTGCTCCCACTGCCCTTTCTCCTGTCATTGGAAATCACTGAGAAGAGCCTGGCTCCATCCTCCTGACACTCACCCTTTACATATTTATAGGCATTGAATAGATCACCCCTCGGTCACCTATTCTCCAAGCTAAAGAGACGCAGCTCCCTCAGCTGTCCTTGAAAGGAAGATGTTCCACTCCCTTAATCATCTCAGTGGCCCTAAGTCACCTGTGAGATGAAGAGATGATAGCTCAATACGGTAGTTACACTTTACCTTCATACTAGTGATTCATCAAACATCATCTGGTTTGCCTTCCCTTACATTTAAGTGTTCCAAAACTAATTTTTACACTAAATTGTGTATGTCGCATGCCCCAAACTACTTACCCAAGAGGCCCAGATTGGGTTTTTTTCAACACCATCTTGCTGAGTTCCCTCTGCATAGACCCCTGCATTCAGCCATCAACCACTACTCCAAACCAATGTCACTGACAAACTTCCTAAGGGTGCACTCCATCCCAACCTCCAGGTCAATAACACAGGCATTACACAACATCACCTCTAGTGTTGGACAACCTCTGAAGGACACCACTGTCAACTTCCTGGTCCCCTCAGTCTTTAGGAGGAGGGGACCAGGAAGTTTTAGTTAGAGGCATATGTTCTAAGTGACATGTCTTAGAACTGAAAACAAGTATTCATAATTTGTTTTTCTATTTAAGTATCTGTGTATTTTTACTGACACATCATATCAGTTCACTAGCAAAGTTTAAGTATTATTACACCACATTACTGTTTCCAGAAATGTTGACGACTCCAATCTGACCAATTTTATTCTTTGTTTACGAATTACTTGTTCTGTTATACACAAAATTCAAGTCATATTTCTGCTTTAGCACAAACAGACCTACATGAATTGCACAGTTACCAGAAGTAAATTTAAAAGCCTTCTAAGAAATGCATGCTCAGTTCCTTACTTATACAGATTCTTATAAAGAATAAATCCAAAATAAAGTTTCAGATAGAAAAACTATGTTCATTATTGAAGTTTTTAACAAGTTATATTTCTTCAAAGACAAACGGAACAATATAAAGCAGACCTCTGCTCTGCACAGGAAAAAAAAAAGGCAAGAATTGAACTTCCACTTTAAAAGTGCTGACAGGTACTGTGGTCCTTAATTTACTGCTAAACATTATGAATCTTTCCATTTTTTCTCTAGTATCATCCATTACAGATAGTCAAAAGTCATGAGTCAGGCTCCAAGATGTAGTGAATCTGAACCTAATCATAATAATCCTTTATTGCTTATTTGCCTTTTGATTGCTGAATGCATTCCTATTACCTTTTCAAGTTTTACTCTGCAACCACACAAGACACTGCAAGTCTATTTTTAAATGAAAGCACTAGAGTAGCTTCCTGACCATTCATCACACTACCTTCCTCACTGCTTCCAGCACTCACTTCAAAGCTCTCTCCTGCTTGTTTTTTTTTTTTTTTCTTGTGTGCTATGGAAAGCCTCCAAGGCAGCAGCTTCATTTTGAGGATTCAAGAGTTTTCCCACATTTCCTATGCTCTTTAAAATCCATGTTTGGGCACTCCTGAGTCAAAAGAAGGAAAGGATGATCTGGAGCAACCTTAGCAAGAAATAACAACGGAAGCAGCAATTTTATATTTCACTTCAAACACATTGGAGGAACTGGTGCAGGACAGAACTGTCTGGTTGTGACTCACCTGTGCGTTATGCATTGGGCAATACAAAAAATGGACCAACTGACTAACACTCAAGTAAGGCTGGCAATACTGAGAATCTACATGGATACTCCAGGGAAGCCAGAAGCCACAGTCATGAGGTTCTACTTGTGACGTCTGGGGCAATGAATATTTAATTAACCTAAGAAAAATGCAACAGTAAAAAAAAAAAAAAAAGTTTGGTAGGGATTATTTTTAGGGGAACTCAGTTAAGTAAGTGTCCTGGAATGTGATACTTGGGATTGACCTCCTCTTTCAAATTAGGCAGTGTGGGAATTTGATCAGATCCTAGTTTTGCAAGTGTCTTTCCTGACTGAAGTATCAGCAGGCCTCTGATGAGCCTCACTACCCATATCCAAACCCTCTCTATTACTCCTGTATTCATCCATTTGTGATGAAGTACAGCTCATATATAGAATATCACTGATTTATCTAATAATTTATAGTGTTGAATCCATTATTTTCCATTTCATTTGTTAGGCATTGCACTTTAATGTATTTGCTTTCCTGATGCACCTGCCCACTGAGTGGGGTTTTTAACTGAAAACTAAACTTGAACTCATTTAGAATATTTGAAATTCAGCATATCATTTCATATAATCTCACCAAATTAATTATGTTTGTGTGACAAGGTAGTCTGAATGGTGGCAGAAGTGCTACTAAGAATACTAACCAAGACAAGGAGATGACAGCAAGGAACTTAGTTTAGAAATATGAGTAGAAAATAACAAAAGAGATCAACTTTTCAAAGCTGCTACATCATTCAGTATCAAAAGCATCCCACAAAATAAAGACATTCCACAAAATAAAGACATTCAATAACAAAGCCATAATGCTATATGAAGCTTCTATAAGAAGCACTGGAAGCAACAAAATCAGACAAATGTGAAATCTACCATGGGGGTAAAGAGACCACCATATTAGGTAACATAGGGAGATGCTGGGAGGTAGCAGTCCCTCAGGTGCAAAGACATTCTTCTCGGGCACTAAATAGATGTGGGTTTAATTGTTGGGCACTAAATAGATGTCCTCTCATGTACAAGCCTAGGTGGTATCCCAGACACTCTGTTACCACACACACACACTTGAAGGTATTTCCTGGATGAAGAGAAGATCAGTTTATCTATAAAAGCCCAACTTTGCAAAGCAGCTGGTCAACAAGCTAATGATTGTCATGTATCCATACAGTGCAAACAACAAATCTGTATCTATATGCCCAGACACACAGTATGATTCATTTGACCAAACTTAGACAGTTCTGATACATATCCTAGGTTAGTTTTACAGGCAGTGGAAAGAAACTCACTCATCTAGGACAGGATTCATCTCACCCTAAAGCAGACATTTAAATGTCTTGACTATAAAGGCTGACCAGCTCAGACGCACATCCAAAAATAGGTGTGATGAATCAGACATCATCTTTGTATCCATCATCACTTATCTCACTTCAGTTCAGCTTTGATGGGTCCTATCCATACATATGGTTTCTGGTTAGGGATCGGGTCATAAGAAGGAAGGGAAAGTACTTAGGAACTTTATAAGGTTAAATTGGCAGTACTTAGATAAAAATAAGAAGGCAAACATTCTCAGTAACTGTTGAGGAGGAAAGCTTTACAAGTCTAGTAGAAAGTAGTTGTTTAAATAAAAAGTAATGGGAATTTTAGAACTACTATCATTTCAAATTAGATCGTTTTATTCGTAGCTCTCATTCAGAGCAGTATCTATAAAGCGTAAGAGCTCTCATACAGGAGAGATGAAACCCAAAGGAAGAAAACAGTCATTTGGATTTCATATTAGGAACTAGCCACAATCCCACACCGTTTCTTCCAGTATTGCAGAGGTACATGTATTTACACATATGACATGTTCTGTAAATAAAGATCAATAATCTTTCACTGATACACTGTAAAATCTTAAAACATCCTCAGTTTCTCATGCTAATGAGTTTTCTTGTCATTAGGGAAACGGGCTTCAAATTTCTCTCAAGCAGAAAAGGTCATACTGTAGTTCTGTCTATCAAGAAAATTCAGGCTGAAACAATTACAGTTTAAATGTTTGTGAAGCCAGCCTGGATCTCAGCATTATTCCAAGACAGAAGAATAAGTGCTGTCTGTGTGCTGACGACTCAAGGACATGTTGAAGTTTCTAGAGACACTTTCACCTTCATATACAATTTAAAAATAAAGAGGCCTTTTCCTATACCAGATTTGTATCCCTCTCGTTTTTTAGACCTCGGCACATCAGTAGGAACAGCAGAGCCAATTGCTATGGGAACCATCCTTCTACAGCGTGAGGGTGAAGTAGGAGTCAAGTAGGGGAATGGAGAATGGTGATACTCTTCAGTTCTCTCTCCAGAAAGCTAATTCAACAGATGATGTAACACCTGAAAATTCTGCCTCGCCGCAAGGAAATAAAAGCACTTTGTTTATCATGGCTGATAAAAGTGCTGAAATGAACATGATCCACAGTCAGTATACAGAGATGATAGTAGGATCTTAAATCTAACACAGATGGCACTATATATTACAACCAAAATACGAAATCAGCAAATTTCCACCAGAAATAACATGTAAAATTGTCTATTAGAACAACTTTTCAAAAGATGCAGTAAATTCTTCAGCCTCAGAAGACTCTTGAATAAAAATTGCGTGTCTTTCAAAAAGATAAATTACAGTTCTGAGAGAGACTGGTGAATCTGACGTAGGGATCACTTGATGGATGGAAGTTCGGGCTAATGAAGTCAAGATTACTGTATTTCACAAATTAATCTATTACTAGGTTTTGACCAAGTTAGGACAGCAGCAACATGAATAAGAAACTAAGAACTAGTGGTTCTTGTTATAAGCACACCACGGGCAGCCTACTAATACTTCTAACGCCATGCCTGTCATTGCCAAGACGACTGTATTGAAACTACTACTGATATCCCAATATTTACACATAAGTATCCCTTGCAAGGCCTACAAGTATTGTTTTGGTATTCAGTCATCCATATTTCTCTGATGTTTGGTTCATAGGCTGTGCTACAAAGGAGAGGTTTTTT
Source organism: Hypotaenidia okinawae (assembly GCA_027925045.1). Classification (NCBI taxonomy): domain Eukaryota; kingdom Metazoa; phylum Chordata; class Aves; order Gruiformes; family Rallidae; genus Hypotaenidia; species Hypotaenidia okinawae. The sequence continues at coordinate 97,450,848 of BSDF01000002.1, read as the reverse complement.
GATGAGGTTTTTCCCTGAGAGGGTGGTCAGGCACTGGAACAGACTCCCCAAGGAAGTGGTCACAGCACCGAGCTTGGCTGAGTTCAAGAAGCGTCTGGACGCTGCACTCAGTCCCATGCTCTGACTTGGCTGGCCCTGTGTGGAGCCAGGGGTTGGACTTGATGATACTTATGGGTCCCTTCCAGCTCAGGATATTCTGTGATTCTCACCAGTTCCTCCCATGTCTTCCCATATAGAGAGTTGTCCATACAACCTCTTAATAAATAGATCTTAGTCCCAAGCATAAAAGCTTGGCACTTCACCATAAGGATTGGCTTAAAACCATGCCTATATCATGGCACAACTTTGACTATGGATCAAATTAAGACAAATGACCCCTTGACTTTTCTATCTTATCTGTGTATTTCCACCCATCCCACAGGTTAAATGTCTTACTTTACTAATACTGTTTTTCAAGTTTTGTGAACAGAAATTTACACTGAAGTTAATTTTCTGGCTTTTCTGGTTTCTGTATAAGCAGACTTAACAATACAACCTTTTCAAGGCACCTTCACCTTGTCAGGACTCAATAAAACAGTCCTTAGCGTAAATAAGAATAGAATCAAGAGTATCTTCCCCACATGACTGATTGTGCCAGTAAGGTTTTAATAATTTAATAGGTATCACATAAGTGTTATAAAATTTCAGCTACCTGTCAGGTCTTCGTGTGAGTTTTCTCATGTACTGAAGAATTCCTGTATCTATTAGTGGCAGCTCAGAATTGGAACATCATTGGAACAAAATGGTGAATGCAATTCAACTTCCCTGCAACAGTGTTCATAGTAAAAATGAAAAAATATTTAATTGAACACCATTTAATCACAAAACAGAGAAATCACAAAAAAAAATTCACTGTCTTCCTTAAATTGTTCATTTAACATTATTTTCAGAAAACTTTTCCGTTCCAGCCTGTAATTTATGAAATACACCCAGTTAAGTACTGCAGTAATACTGGATCTACTCAGCATCAAAAAGCCAATTCCAAACAAAAATGGAATTAAAATGCATTTCCCTCTTCTTCCTGTTGCTAAATACCATCATGGAGTTACCATCAACCTCTTCAAACATCCTTCCAACCCCACTTCTTCTAATACAGTTCTCTGTTCACAACACTTGGGTCTTGATAGTACCAAGCTGTACACTCCTAAAGGATTCCTGTGCTTGGAAATTGCTCATAAGATATTGGGGCGACACTTTTTCCTGTTCCATCTCCTTTTAAAACCCTGTGAAAACGCCTACTTCCTCTTCACGACATTTCATCAGCCTCCTGTTGACGACTCCTCTCTCTTGGACGCCTGCCTCTCCCGCTGACTGTGGGCAGATGAGAAATCACAGGGCGCGCAGAGTCAGCGGTCATGGGCAGGAGAAACGAGCTCTGGAGCAAGGATGATGCAAGCCCAGATAATGCATATGCTAACCATGAGCAAGAAGACCCTTGCAGTGGGAAATGGGGGTAAGAGCCACAGACAGAGGAAATGGGCGGAAAAAGGACTGAATCCTTTGACTACGATGGACATATGAGATTAGGAGAATAACTGGAACAGTTATTCTGTGGGGTATGAACTGCCTCAGGGAACCAGCAGTTCATTCCTTTTGTTTATTCCAGATTCCTTTTGGCTGTTTAAAATATTTACTGCGCCTCTCTGTCAAACAAGAAAATGCTTCTAATGGTGTGGTGTTAGCTGGTATCTGAAATGGATAGATGGTACCTGAAAGTGAAAGGCATTCACAAGATCACCTATGCAAAAAAAAAAAAAAAAAAAAAGGAATAAAATTTAATTACAATTCAAAAACCAAAACGTTTAACCTTTCAGTGGAACTACTCCAATCAGTCAAGTGGTCTGGCCACCTCTGACTTAAAAGAAACCTTGATTTACCTGTCCTGACAGTCTATTAATTGTCCAGCACTTCACAGTGCACCCTTAGAGCAGTCTGTAATGTTGCCACACTTCAGCCGAGCTGCAAATGATCCAGAACTTAACTTTTTTTTCTTTAATTCCTTGCCTTCAGAAACAAAACAGGTCTCTGTATTGTTTTATTACCACTCTATGGTGAAAGCTAAGAAAATTGCAAGATGAGTCTGAGAATGACAGCAGAATGAAGACATCGCTGGTGGTATTTCTTTAGAGGCTGACTGCACAAGTCACAAATAAAAATCATGTAGATTGCTCCAAGAGCAACAGTATTCACCAGAGACTTGGATTCATTCAAACACAACACGCCAGCATAAAAACTTGCACTGAAGTTGCCCTAAACAAAATGTACTGAAATGCACTAATTCTTCCAGAATCTGATTATTCTGACATCTTTATTTCCATGTCAGAATCCGGAAAGAGTCATTTTATGAAACTTTCACAATAAAGATTACAAAAGATGTATCTGTGTAGACTTTCACACAGGCAAAACCTCCATGAGTGGAGCAGGGAGATACAAAAAAGGAGCGAATGATTTTGTGAAGAAATTTGTGAAGAAATTTTCAAGGGGTTGTCATGTTATTAGGAAAATCCCAAACACTGAATTTCTCCATGAAACAGAAATCTGCAAATAATCCATTTTGATATTGGCAAACACGCTTAATCTTCATAAAAACTAATTTAAATTTTGACTTTTTTTTTTCATTTTTACTCTTAATGTATAATATAGCTCAAATCTCTACCATCTCAACTGAAATTCATTTTAAAACTAAAATGTAAGCACATGTAATTTCAAAAACAATGCCAAGACTGTCTAAACTACCCTTCCCTTGGCTTCTGAAGTTAAGGCTTGGTGATAGTAATGTGATTTCACAGTCCTTGTGATTTTGAAAGGAATTGTGCTCTGCTTGAAGAGCTCACAAATTTCTCCTTATGCCAGCATTAAAAGTGAGACCAGAGGGCAGGGTATGTCTCCCCAGCATCACATTTCACCTACGACAGAGCTATTGATGGTACCACAGCCATGCCCCATGTAGCAGCAGCAGGCTGCCTGGGTGCCCACGGGGTTGGCACGGAGGAGCTTCATGGTCTTCACTCCAGGGCGCTGCCACCACCCTGCTTCCCAGCACACAATATGGCTTTGCTGACCTGGTTTCCATGTTTCCTGGCTAGACACGGGGGACCAAGGAAGGATTTTTTTGTAACTGGTAAAGATGGGGTTGGTGGAAAGTGAATTCCCTGGACTGTCTGCTGAAATCCCACAGAAAGCCAGAGGTGAGGTAAATGCTTTGTTACCACAGCTTTTTACATTAAAATTCCCACATCTAGGGTAGGCTTCTAGCTGACGCAATACAGACCTCCACATAGGAAATATCGACGTCTATACTAGCCACCTGAGGCTCCCTTTATACTTCACAGAGATAAATAAACTTCCTCTAGGATACAATTCTTTTAATCTTAAAATAGTCACCTAAAATAGGTCAGATGAATCTTTCCACATACAAGTGCCGACTCCTTGACAGTATAGGAAACCCCACATTAGCTGAAGGGAGATATCCCCAGCCCAGACCTCCAAAGCCAGGTCAGATGAAGTCCAGTCCTAGCAGAGCCCTTCTGCCCCAGACATGGCTGGAAACACCCATGGCTTCACAGCACCAAACCCCTCTCCGGGGCTGTCAGCCCTCGCTGGATCCACCAACCAGCTCCACTGCTCAAACTCCTCTGTGGCTTGGGAGCCGTAACAGGAAAACAAAAAATGCCAAGCCCATACTATTAATTTTTTTTTTTACATCATATGCCTGCATATACACTTCTGATATACGTAAGGTACACTATAGTGAGGAATTTCAAAGACCTGAAGTAAACAGAGAGCAACACTAAATAGAGTAAAAAGACAGAATTGCATCAATAAATAACAGACCGAGTCCTTCAGCATCAAAATTACATTTCATTTCACTGTATGAGAATTAGGTCCAAAACATTTAGGAAGGGTTAATATAAGACATCCATTGTGTACCCTTCATACATCTCTCAACCTCTGCCGCACTGCAAAGTGAAACATTAGAATTAAACCCCAATACCGGGGTACCTTCCGTAGCAGTTCACAAGAATAGCTTTTAAGAAATACAGCCAGCCTCATCTGCTTTCTCTTTTTCTTAAATGTATTGTTTAGAAAACAAAGAGTTGTTGCCAAAGAATCATAATGAAGACTTTTTTTGGGGCGGGAAAAATACAGATAACAGAACACCTTTTCTTCTTCTTTTCAACTAGTTCTAATAATAGGCATAGTGATGTGGCTGTTTAGGAAGCTAAAATTAGCATTTCTCAAGTATTTCATGGTTTGCAATTTTCATGCCTACAGTAATGCACTGAGAAACCATATTCTCTAAGAGGCAAAATACAGTACCTTGCTCATGTGAATGTTAGATGTTAAGAACTGTTCTGCTGAACACATGGTCTTCTAATAACTTCACAGGACACCAATTTACAAAAGTTTTCCAAAATGTCTTGCCAAGTCTTTACCAAACATGGACTCTTTGAATGCCAAGATGTTTTTGTTTCCTATGCCTGCCCTAGCAGATGGTTTCATAGAGCACCTCAGAAGACATGAATGTACAAGATGGAGTTACAGATCATACCTAATGAGATGCACACATGAAAACCAATAGCTGTGGGTTTTTTTCTCATTTATTAAATAATACTCTAATTAATAAGTGATGTTTTATGCTAATGCCATTTACTTGCTTTTAAGAAGAAATTCCTGTACATGTACAATCCAAAAAACTTAGTACAATGCTTCAGTTTACTGCATCTTCAGCCTGAATCAGAAATTCTTTTCTTATTTAGGTAGGATAAGAAAACAAACACGCCTTGAAATTTTCACTGTAGAAATAATTTGCTTATCAATGTCACATTCAGTGACTGTTGCATTGCTGTTTAGTTGTGGATTGTGGGTTTTTTTGGAATAAGCACATAAAGGTATGCCTTAAACAAGCTGACACACAGCTATCATGTTATTGTGTCACTCCATTACAAAGGAACCAGTTTATTACCAAAGTAAAGACAACCAGCCTTTAAGTCAGACTGGGACACGTTGTATCATCCCTGTCAGAGACAATACACATTAGGATAGACTCAGCCAAGTGTCAACGAGCACTTTGAGTGCAAATCAGCACTCCTGAGAAAATCACAGTGGTAGAGCTAAGTCTATTTGTATACTCAAGCCATGTCCCAGTTACAGCATGTGAACATTATCGCTAATCAAACAATCAAACCACTGGCTTCACAGTCCCTGTATTGGCTACTAACTCACATAAAACTATTTAGGAACAGAAGAATAACTTTGGAGGACCAAAATACTGTTCTTTATCCACCCATAAAACTATTTTTAGACTTGCCTAAGCCTGTAAGAATCCACCAGCCTGGTCACCCTGAGGATGGCACAGAAGGAGAGCCTCCAGATGTCAGCCATATGGTGAAATGCTGAAATGAAGTCATATGCACACAGCTCCATTATACCTAGCTGCTTACCCCTCTGGGCAAAAACCTCAAGGGCATGAATTCCCCTACTACACTAAAAAGCTGTTCCATGGCTGGATTCACAGATCCCAAAAAGGAGTTTTTCTGCCTTCCCACATCCTTTGTCCAGCACTTCAGGGATTAGGGCTCTCCACACAACCCTAGCTCAGCCCCGCTTCAGTAAGAGGCGGGGGAAACACATCACACTCCTCTCCAAGATGCCCCTGCTTGGGGTGACTGGAGAAGAGGGAAGCATCAGTCCTGTTAACACTGTCCTTCTGGTAGAAACAAACATTGCAGACACTGATGTACCACTTGAGGGATAAGCAGCCATCTACCAACCCAGAAGGTCATTTTCACTCGCTCACTCTTCATTCTCAGTGAATATTTAAGCTTTTTTTTTTTTTTTTGGACATGGAAGTGCTACATCATGAGTGTTCAAGGGATTCCCACTTCCAAGGAACTGACAACACGGTAATTGGGAAATGCATGTTAAATTATAGGAGGCCTGAAAGGAATCAATCAAAGAATGGGTGCAGTTTTTAGCTCAGTGCCAAAGCCACCAGGTTACAAAGTACTCTGCTGAAGAAAGTTTTCTCAAAGGCTCCTGCCGAAACGGCTTCATTTAATACAAAGGATTCAGACAGCTCTTGCCAGAGTGTTCTCTTTGCCTCAGAGTTACCGTCCGCACTCTGGAGCGGTGACAGCTTAATTAGTTGAAATAAATCGGCAGCAAAGCAAAAGACAGAGAACCCTCCCCAGAACACCCTGCGGTGCAGTAGGGCAGTGCTTTCTCTCGTGGGGGGCAAGGGGACGTGGATTCAAAGCCCCAGAGGCGCAGGATGGAGTCCAACCCTGTGCTCATGAACCAAGCTGCAATGGTGTTCAAGCCCTGTGCAACGCTACATTCAGACAACGTGATTTCTTTACATTTCCTATTTTGGCAAAAGCAATACAAGTTGGATGGGTTTTTTTTGTATTTTCTTTTCTCTCTTCCTAGCCAGCTAATCCAGAAAGTCGATTATCTGTCCCCCTCCTGAAAAAACCTCACATCCAAAGAAACAACCATTTATATTTTCTACTGAAAAGAAAGTTAATTGGAAGGTTGTATAAGGTTATGTATGGCAGATCCAGGCTTGCAGCATTAAGAAACAGAAACAGTGCTCTCACATCCATACTACCCCATAGAAATTATTAAATCCAAGGACCTCTGTCTGTAATTAGTGCTTAAAACTCAAGACTGTGCTCTCTACTCTCAGAACCAAGAACTAAAATCAGAAATCTTACAAGCCCCACATCTGATTAATCTCTTAGAAGTCATCGTGCCATGTCTTTTCCCAGGGTGGATAAAAAAAGTTATTTAGAAATTACTTTGATATTAAAATTCAAATTGCAGAGGTCAGTGAAACAAAGCTGAAGTTCTGCGATTCAAATCCATTGAAAGTTTATGTGGGAAAAAATATTTTGGAATTGCTTCTAGAATTGGAAACTATACAAACACAATTAACAAATAAATATCCACCCACATCCCCCCAGCCCCAGTGAAACAGGATTAAAAGCACAGAATCTGAGCAAATACCAGTAGGTTTTAATTGCTGCTCACTTAAATTCACATCCACACTTTCCGGTTATTTAAGCTGAAATGTTACTGCACATCTTTATCTTTTTACATGACAAACTAAGACGTGTGCATTTTTCAGGCCTCCATATCCATAATTACATTTCCAGTAGGAACTTATAAACAAATAAATAAAACAGTGAATTGTATTGAAAGTCATTTACAAGACAGACATCATTTTCTTAATGAATATATGCAGCTGATGATAGACTTGTGTTCCATTATTAAACATGGAAGCCACCCTCAAGTAACTTTATAGCATATGGGACCATGTTTGTTATATGTTAGGCACTTCAAAAATTACACGTAAGTGCTTATGAACCAAATGCACAATGAAAATCACATTTTAATTTCTCCCATGGATTGTTTCCTAGAGCTTCTAGACAAGACATAGAACACCTTCTTCCCATTACATAAGGCAAGCACAACTGTTATTGGTGGAATAACAACGAACTTTTATAACTTCCTGGTAACAATACAGTCCATGTTTAAAGGGTTATAGATAAGAAAACATGTTTAGAAGCACTGTTTTGCAATGTCTGAATATTAAGCGGTTTACTACTGTACACAGAGTGTGTATCCATGTATGTATATAAGTGTATGCAAGCCCGCTCCATAATGTTGGGACCTCAGATGCAGGAGACGGACATTCAAATCAATGAAAATCTTCCCACAAACAGTTTTACAGTCCCAGAACTCACTGACGTGTGAGTCCCTCCTCTTAATTTTGTCATAGTTGTCTCGGCCTTAGAAATTAATAGTCTTGATTTAATTTCTGCAGGGAAGACAGAGACATGTCAGTCAGGTATCAGAAGATAACTCTTCCTTCAGTAGAAAAGGTGAAAAGCACTGCTTTTCTCAAATTTCAAAGTGTTAAGGATGACAGATAGCACCTCAATACTCTTTATACCTAGGTCCTCGGAGCTCCTCCTCTCAGCCCTTAATTTTCCCCCAAACTAGCAAGCACAAAGGCAAGCGCTCTGCTCCGATGGCACAGCACAGACCCCTCTCCTGCTTGCAAAGAAGAAGAAATAGGAGGCAGTGATCTATAGAGCCGTCTCTGGAGAAAGCAGGAAGAGCAAGACACAGAAGACAATGCAGAAGAACAGAGAGACTCAGCAAGCCATGGGTTTGGGGAACAATTTCTGGGTACCTCAGAAACACTCAAGAGCCATAGGTGTTTGACATCCCTCCTAAATAGCATGCTCTTTATTCCCTTCTAGGACCAGCAGGGCATGATCAGCACCGCAAGATTCCCGTCACAGTCAGGCATCCATCCACCCAACAGCCCAAACTTTTCTGGACAGCCACATCTGCTGTATTTCAGCAGAGTGGGATTTGCCAGGACAGGACTCGCTCGCGAGCTTTCCCCAGAGCACGCTCACAGAGGAGGCTCAAACGTTACACAACTCTACACCTACGTCGATTTACCTGTGTGTCGTGGAATAATACCTGGAGTTCATAGTTCTTCAGCATCCACGAGTGCTTGTGTAAATGCTTCAAGGCTAAATGGACAGCGGGCAACACGCCTGCTGTTATGTTTCTCCGATCAATCAGGCAGCTGATGGGTGAAAGCCCGAGAAGAGAGAGGCGAGTGCGATCCAGTTCCTCAGAGCACCTGGTGATTAGTAACACAAACAGCACCGGCAAAACTAGTTTCCAGTTCCAGAAAACCATCTTTCTTGGTGCTTTTCTCTCTTTTCGTTCCCTTCCCCTGCAGCCCACATCCCTGAGGAACAGGCCTTAGATTCCCTGGTTGCCCGACATTTTGCAGCTTTCCTTTGCTTCAGTCAGCTGTGTCCCTCTAAGAAAGGAGCTAATTGTTATTAAAGGATAAAGACCTCTCTACGGCTGGCTTTTCCAATTTGGACAGTAATCCAGCTCACAGCAGTGCTGTGAATCAATACTTCACAAGAATAATCTCTAGGCAAAGTGCTCTGCCAAGTCTAATTTTAAACATGTGTCATTTTAAACATTTCTGTAGCAGAAATACTCATCCATAGGTGACAAATCGATAAACAAACTAGCATGATTCCTTTGAAAATGGATATTCTAGGGATTGATCGAAGTGGTTGCATACTGAACTCGTACTTGCAGCAATCTGTACAGCACCAGGCTGGAAGATTGCTTCAGTTTGTTTTACCTTGTGCATAGCACATTCTTAATTGGCTTCATACAGACCAAACAAAGAATACGCAGTCTTGAGTGCTGACAATATTTGAAACACTTCTGGTGCAAAAGCTGCACCGGCTCAAAGCTGTGTATCCTCTGCCTGGTTCTGCTTTGCTAAGAAACCCCTGCTTCCCTTAAACTCAGTGCAGGTTCTGAGCATATATAGAATTCAGGCCTGCTCCCCCAAGTACACTCACATAGCTTTTGACAGGCATTTCACATATTGTCGTAGCTAGCTAAGTAGTTTCATCACGCTATTTGCAGATTGCCCAGTAATATGCTAGGCTACAGAATGGAATGGATGCTGAGAATGCAGAGAAAATAGAAATGCCGGGGAAAACCTTCTTTGCTGCAGGGTAACACAACTCACCAGGATGAAAAAGGAATATATATGGGACCACCACACCAGACAAGAACGTGCACCTCCACTGCCCCGCACTCACAGCCTACCGCACTCTGCAGGCAAGCGCCATCCCCGCTGCCCCCCTCACAGCAGCAACGCCACTCTACGTGGGCGTACGTTCCTTCCCTCCACTTGAGCAGCCAGCTCTCCCCTTGTGCAGAAAGCCCCCCATACCTTTTGGGATCCTGTCATAGGCAAGGGAGGGAAAGGGAAGAGCCAAGCCCACGGACAGGGAGGGGAAGAACATCTGGCCTGGGAGATGCTTGTTTGTCCAAGAAGAAAAAAGCTCTGATTTTCAGCGCAGTGTCATTACACATGCAGCTGAATGGCAAATTGATTTGCCAGCTTGTGGAAATTCAAGATTTCAAAAGGAATGCCCTGTGCCAAGCTGGGCTGGAAAACCTAAAAACCTCAAAGGTTTCATGACTCAATGGAAGGGCTCATAGGCAGAAATTTGATTTGCTATAAATCAAATTTGAAATTATATGTTCAGAGCTTGGCAATTTATTTTCTGAGCAGTTGAAATTTCAAAACAAAGTATTAGTTTGCTGCAGAAAGTAAGGGTTTTTTTGTTGGGTTTTTTTTTTAATTTTCAAAACACAGTGCTCCAGGTCAATAAATTATTTTGAAACTGATGTGCAACTAAAAAGCTTCTACAGAAAATCTCCAAATAAAGTCCAATTAGAAATACTCTAACTTATAATTACAATCTGTATATTGCATGACGCGAGGGCATGGAAGCAAATAGCTAAGTAAAAGTAAAAAGAGCAAAGTAATATTCAATAAAGAAGCAATAAATGTCAGCCTTGGGCTGAATGAATAGCCCCAAGCAGAAGCTACGCTCAATTTATTACTAACTGTCCAGAGCGACTCTTCTGCCAACTCACTTGTACAACTGGATGGACAAGAAAAGAGCCCAATCTATTATTACTCCTCTCCATGAATTCTCAGAAGCAAACATGAGGTGAAATAGAAACACCTGATAAATAACCCTTGCTTTTCCTCATCACTATCACCTACATTTAGAAAGCAGCACAGCGGCAAGAAACCCTTAGTGCAGGGAAGGAGATAGATACTGCTTTTCTTCCTGCACAAGGCTGTGCCCAAATGAAATGCAGCAGGGTCAAAATTTATTATGGGAATATCCTAGATCGAGAAATTTAGCAAATTAGCTGGGCAAATCACAAAGGAGGCAACACATTCCAGTAGCACAGTCCAGCACTGCAACAATTTAACACAGTGACCTAATAGGTGTTTTCTGTTGCTTAGTCTCATGATTTTATAATGTGATTATCAAAACCATAATTTTTAAACATTTTTCAAACTCGGGATGAAATTCTTCCCTGAGCAGAGGGCCAGTGCAGGCCAAGATGTTGCTTAAATCCCATTTAATACCTTTCTTAGAGGCTTAAACAGGATTTTGTTGGTGAATAGTCCTTGGACCAGCCTTCTTTACCAGCATTATTTCGGCATTGACAGCACTAAGGGAGAGGAGGGGAGGAAAGCAGGAGGCATTCATGCTGACGGAGCTTAGCAGTTACAGTGTTCTGAAGTGCTCTCTTCCTATGCCTAAATCTTTTCACCAACTAAGCATGGACATGGGGCTCTGTGAGTCAGAGCTTTGGCTCATATTTGGGTAACAAAAAAACCCAACCATGAATATCCAGTATCCTCTTCTGTGTTCAAAAGCCAGATATGACACCACATTCAAACCCCATTGCCCAACCAATGTCTTTAAATTCATGAGAGACCAGTGGTGCACCTGAGCCTATGACATAATTTTTGGTTCCGTATGGTACCATACATATTAGGAACATACATTTTTAGGGAGCATCACCTAATTCTACAGATATACGACTGGTTTCAACCTCTTCTTTTTCTGCTTGTGCTACTTTTGGGTCTCCTTGGCAATGTGGCTTTTAACCCATGCCTTCCAAAGGAACAAAGAAGATTGTGTACTAGTGCAGCTTCATCTTACTGGCTTCCTTAAAATCTGCTTCCTGACAGAAACATTTGCCTCCAGCTACAGTATTTTGTTGCTAATTAAACCTGCAATACTTGCATCAAAACATTCCCGTATGTTTTCACTTTGACCAAAAAAACCCAGACTGACACGTGTTGCCATGCACATGATTAATCATACAGGTATAATTTTCTGGTTTAGAATAAGCCTGAGGCTTATTATCTACAAAAGCACATTGTCATGCCCCCGTCGAATATATGAAGATCAAATCTTTCCACAGAGTTTACTCGACACCCTCAGAATCTACTACCAAAACATAACAATTTTGAAATCTTAATCAACTGCCTCAGTGCATCTTACATGCACTTCTCAGATATGAAGCTGAATTTCCACAATTATTTGAAATAATACTAATTTTGACAAGATTTCAGCATTCAGAAAATGAAGGCAATTTAATTTTAAACCCAGCCTTCCCCGCTGTTTGGGAAGCTTCACCGAAGGTAAAAAATTGTTCCTCAGCATGGTGAGGATCAGTATAGTTTTTGCAAGAGCTAGCTGAAAGCCTCAGGACAGAGCTGGTGACCAGATGACTCACTCTTGGCATCTCCTTTGTGAGATCTGCACAAACTGAGTAATTCTCAGAGAGGGAAACTGTGGGAGGAAATTGTGCTCCCTTGTAGGAGCACAGTCCCTGAGAACTGAAAAAAACACCACCAACCCAAACACCTGGCATAAACCTATTGCCTCTTGCCCATATTTTCCAAAGGCAAAACAAGAAATCTTTCTTGAGTTGTCCTCTTTACCACATTACCCTCTGTCTTTATAGCATTTTAAATTGAGTTCTCAATCCCCTGATCAGTATTTCTGAACTGTAAATCACTTCAAGAGTTATTAGTTCATGTAAAAGGTTGACTAAAGACTGTATTAACGGTGTTGTAGCTTAAATATATGGCCAGCCTTTATGTCACCTCCCGCCTCCCACACAGAAGTTCCTCCCCCTTGAGTAACACCCATTAACATTTACAGGATGTTCTAATCCCAGCCTCAAATGTTAGTTTTTTCAAAGTAGGTTATCATTCACCCCTCTTGTCCCAAGTGTCTCCGATCTTGCTGCTTAATCGCTTAGAGTAATTAGAGTACAACGCGCTCACACATCCTAAGAAACCTTAGTAATGTACTGGAAACCATTATGATTTATTTTGGATGGCAACCGCCATTCTGACATCAAGACCAAGCTTCTACCTATGCCAAGAGCAGCCTCAATATTGAGACACTATTATTTGCTCTAACATGTCCCAGCTTTTAAAGTAGCTGGCTGTTCAGGTAAAATTATTTACCTCCCCCAGCATTATTTACCTCCCCATTACCCAAATGACCAGGCTATCTACTTTCAACTGCTCTACCAATACTGACCAGATTTGTAGCTAGCAAGATTCTCCTGGAGAAGGCAAATGAAAATTTATCTTTGCCGCAAATCCTAGTGCCTCCCTCCGTATACGTATCCTGAAAATCTCATCTCTGCTTCCTTTCCCTGGCATTGAAGCACAAAGATCAAATTCATTTCCTCCATTCTGAGCAGAAGGCTCGAAGAAAAGAGATAAAATTACTAGTATATACAGCATCAGTGAGATTATTCCTGAAGTAATAGATCAAATTCTAGTGGCAGCACTTTGAGAATGAAGATGACAAACTGTAAAAGACTCAGAAGAAAGCCACAGGAATTCGTAAGAAGCTGGGGAGGGGTGGGGAGGGGAGAATGAAGCAACTCAGTCTAGCTTAATGTTCATAGGCAGCTTAATCTGTAACTTGCTCTATAATGGATGAAAAAGGGATTTCTAATAATACAAAAGTTTTTATCTTATTGGTCAAGGAAAACACACTTTCTACCCTTCAGTAAACTGCCCCCTAAATGTCCCCTTCTGTTAGATGAGTTAAAAAGAGCTGTGTGCTGCTATAGCCACACTGAGGGCTTCTGCTGACATTGAGATAACACCTCCAGATACCCACCAGCGACATAATTGTGCCAGCCCCATAGACCTGCCTTGAGTAACAAGACCCTAGGGACACAGTACTCCCTCCGCGACACTCCTTTTGTTTGCATCATACATGCTGTTATTTTTGCCAAGGTCAAACATACCATTTCTAGATACATGTTAATTACAAAAATGACTAGGGTTTAGATTATGGTGGTTTTTAAATGCCTGCACCTTGCATGTTTCTCAACTACAAGATCTTTGAGGCACAATAAACTAATTCTAAAGGATATTTAATTCTGAGAATACTGACGCTGATCCTGAAAGGATCTGTATCCCAAAGGCTGAACAAAATCAGCATTTCATTCCACTAGGCAATTTGAAAGTTTAAAGCAAGTAACTATGAATGCCTTTGTTCTTAATTAGAAGTGGCAATTCTAGGTCTCCTCCTCACAGAAGCACACAACGTTTTCATAGGTGGGCTGACTTTGTAAAGTGCTGAGCATCCAGCAATTCCCACTGATGTTGACAGAAAATGCAAATCACTCCGTGCTTTTGGAAAGCAAATCTTTGGTTCAGGGACCTAACTGGAAACTGGTTTTTTTTGACGGTTGGGTTTTTTTAGGAAAAGGCAGGGGGCCGGAGTTGGGGGGCGGGGGGAAAGCAGTGATCTGGAGCTGATACCATTAGCATTCTTCACAGGGAGAAATGAGGAGCAGAGGGGAGCCTGGCTCCCTGGCTAAGCTCTGTAATACAAAACTTTTTGTATCACATTATTCTACATTGCATGAAGTCTTCCCACCACTAGCACATCCATCCATCCAAATTAAATCCTCACCGACAACATGGAATTTCCTCCTGCTTATAATTTTTAGAAAGGGAGAAAGTGGAAGGGGAAAAAGAGGGAAAGCTGGCTCTCTGTCTTGGTCAACCTCTTTTAAATTATTAATATTTAGCGCTCTCCAAATTCTCAGGGGAAAGCAAAACCCAAGGTGCTTTTACAGAAGTTTCAAATTACATGAAAGACCCCACAGAAACGCAGAGTTTAATAATCATAACTTTTTCATAACCTACTTGTATACTAAAATATCTCTGTAGGATGCTGTTAAGATACACAAGAACGCAGGTCTGATAACCACAATGCTTGAAGAAAGTTACGTGCTGTATTTTGTACCACACCAAGCGTTAATCTGCTAAAAACGGTCTCTCCATATACAGCAAAAATTGTAAAGAAAGATGCATGTTCTTTGCTAGAAAAACATGAAATTCCCTGTGAAAGCAGGAGCAGTAAACAGCGGAAAGGAAGTTAATTAACATCCCAAAAGAGGCCTCTCACTACTTCTCCCTGGAGGTTTTGGATGTAAAATGGTTACTTAGACACCTATTGTGTGTATGAATTTACAGCAGAAGCTGAGGCCTACCATAGGTGAATGGCAAATTAAAACGCCATTCACCTATGGTAGGAAAAAAAGATTGAACAAATACAGTGTTTTAAAGATAGATGGTAGTGAATCTTTAATCAAAAAGCCCGAGATTATGGAAATAACTTAATCAGGCAGACAGGATGAGTTCCTCTAATGGGCAATGTGGCAAAATGGTCTTAGAAAGAAGGTGAATGTAGAGAAGAAAAGGGGGTTCAACCAAGAATTGAAAAAATACTCCGCAGAACCAGCAACCCAGTGAGAACACATGAATCCAGCAGGCCCAGCTTGCCAAGCAGCAAGCTAACCATGTGTCCACGTATGGTCTGTGACAATCTGAAGGGAAGAAGGCTTCTGATTCCAGCAGGATCTAATCCATCAGAGCCTTTCATACAAGGCTGGATCCTCTGGATAACCGTAAGAAAGTCAGAAAGCCTTGGTCACCCTGCACAGCCTGCCTTGCCAGCGATTTCCCAGCTCTGTAGCCAGGAAGGGGCTGCAGGGTGAGTGACGTATGCGAAATCTGGGAGCTGCTGCTCTCACAGCATCAGCAGTTACAGGGTCAGCAGAGTTTAAGCTGGAAATAGCAATGGACTTTTAAAGAGATTTCAAGCAAATCACAGAGAAAAGTTTTCCAGGGAGGAGGAGGATTTGGGAGGGTGCTGAAGACAAGATAGGAGGGCTTTCTAAAGTACCTATTCTGGTTCACAGCGAAGCAGGCGGAAATCCCCAAGTGAAATATACGGCCTATATTGTAAGAGCTGGATTATCCTAATGGTCCTCTGATCTTAGAACTCATTAATTATTTAAGAGAAATACCATGGCCATAGTAGGAAACCTAAGTTTTCTAAGCCTATCCCTCAAACTCGTGATGTTCACTTTAAAGCAATTAGTCCATTATCTGGGACTTCATCTCTCAGGAGCCTCAGTAACAACAATTTGGACAGCCCTGCTGAATGAGCCCTTACACTCTTTTGTTCTTTGTGACTGTTATTTTCAAAGAGAAGGTGGATATTTGCCTTTAATTTGTTAGCTTTCATTTTCACATTTCAGAATACATATTTGGAAAATACTATAGATGAAATTGTCAGAACTAAAGTCTGATGATAATGAAAAACTAACGGCAGAGAAATTGGACATCAATCACTGACTTGGCAATGAGATTACATGGTTATTCCATCACGAGGACAAAAAAAAGAGAACCTTTAAAAAAGTGTTTGCCAGTCAGTGTGTCCCATTCCATTCAGCAGGCAGCATCAAGTGACCCCCAAATCCAGCAGATCTTACCCACAAGATCTTACCCTCTGCAAATAGAAGAATCCCTGTCTAGGGAAAAAACAAGATCTCACAAATGCCAGTGGCATGGCAAGAGGAGACACATCATTACTGAAAATATATTCCAGCTATTCTTAGGGGTATTACCCCCTCTAAGATGGAGTGATGCTGTGGCTGAACCAGTTTGCTTCAGGAGTCAGGCTACTGGTCCATTAACACTGGAGCCGGGGACCACAAAAGTATAGCAAATCTCTGCTAGACCCACAAATCTGAGAATGATGCACATGACTCCTGAAAAGCTTCAGGATCCTTCACTAATTTGGTCCCAGGATTCCTAGTACAATAATAAATTCAAAACAATGTCATGTATGTCCACCATCCCCTCTCGGTCTGGAATCCTGCAGTCTGCAATAAGGCTCCTGGGATACGTGGGGCTGCTACATATCAAGTCACATCTCCTCCACAGGACTGAGTCACACCTGTGCCAACTGGGCTCAGCATACCTCTGCTAGCCCCAGGTGCTCCAAAAATTATTTGAGTCAAAACAGACCACGGAAGGATTTTCCTCTATTAACTTCCACCACTGAGGATTCCCTGAGCCAGACCTCCATACACAGTGGGGTTCAACCCCTCCTAAGGATCCTGTATCTCCTTTCCTGTGATAGCAGTGGCCTATACCCAAGTTTCATGAAAGAGCCGTTTGGCTCCCGGCTTCTGCAGTCTGCTCAAACGCATTGTTCTTCCACCACGTGACACAACAACATCCACAAAGCCACGTGCCACGACAACATCCACAAAGCAATGAAACTGAAGGCAGAGGACAGCGCTGGAGACGCGCATGCATCACGACGCTCGGATCGTTCACGGGAGGTGGTGTTTTGTAGCTTCGCTGTGCGATGCTATCTACGTTCTCATCTCAAGTAGTTACCTGTACTTCGTTAAAACAGTACGGTGATGACAGCTTTTTGTGTGAATGCCATCATTAAATGTCTCTCCCCTAGCTCCTCCCTCTCCCTTTTCTTATCGCAAATATTTTCTTCACAGTTATCACCAGGATATTACACCCCGTCTTCGCCACAAACTTGAGTAATCCACTCCGGTTGATAACCGCATCGGAGGGTAGGGCCTCCCCCTCTTTCTTCAAATATAAATGGAAAATTCTGTCTGGATTTATTCAAAAAAGTAATTTTTCTCTGCTGAGGGAGCGCGTTTGGCATTTGAATCAAAAGACTCCATAACAGTGTGTTTTGCAGCACGCATAGGATAAGTTATACATGAAATTGCAAGACATATGCCAGAAAAATGATACATTGGCTTTGATCTCTTTGCAGAGATATTTAGAGGATATACATTCTGCAGGTCTGGGATCCGCACCCAGAGGAGTGGGTGCAGTGAATACATGATTTCTCTCCTCTCCCCACCCACACCTTAGCATCAGCAGAGAAAGCCAGCATAGAATTAACATAAACACTTAACTTTTAGACTGTGCCCTCCAAGTTTACAAAACTCTGAAGCAAAAAGAGGTTATGATGTGGCAAGTGGAGCCATATTATGCGAAAGTCAAAAGGGACGCTGACTATTTAAAGAAGTGTGTCCCTTCCGAGCAGAACGTCGCCAGCAGAGTAGACAGGGATCGTCATCCGCACACCGAGTGTTTTGCATTTTAATGCTCCACTCTCTGCATATATCAGACCGCACAAGTACTTGGTAATATTTAAAGGTAAGAAATTACCCAACTACTTCAACATATGCCAGACACAAGCTCATCTGACAAGAACAAATGTCTGCCAGTTCAGCGTGCTGTAAACTGGACCCTCTTTTAAGACCCTGACACCTCCAGTGTGTTCAGCTGACTGTTATTCTCACATGACCACAACAACACCTTGTCTGTCCCATTTTGAGCATTGCTTTGCAGATGAAAGTGACATTCCAGGCAGTTCAGGACTCAGAGTACTCACGAGGGTGTCAGGGCTCACCCTCAGAGTCCCAGGTACACCATGCTTCCCCGCTCAAATCCAAATCCCGTCGGGGTAACTTGAATCTATGCGGCCTAAGACAAAGGGTCTCTGACCAACATACACCTCATGGGCACTTCTTTTGGCCAAGGTCTACTTACACCTGTCAGATAAATGAGGCAAGGCGCTTTATGCTTAATTACAGCATTGGAGGAGGCAAGTATGTAATAAATGTCCATAACATTTGCATTTTCCTTTATATTTTGTGGAGTTCTGTGCATTTTCCAGAGCTCACTCTTCTATGTCAGCCTGCTATTTAAAGGTATTAGACTGTACTATGACACAAATATGAGATTATATCAGGATTATCACAAATTATCTGTAGTAGTTAGAGAAAACTAAATAATCTCATCCCCATGGTATGAATATTCTTCCTTCTTTGTGATAACATACCACATTTACTTCTGAAAGATACTTTTTTCAGCTTGTCATGGCTCACTTTGATCTTCAGAAACAAGTGACAGAATCCTGACTTGCACACACAGCTTTCTGTATGTGTTTAGATTCAAAACAAATTCAGTCTGTCTGCGCACCACTTGCAGCACTGCTCCTACAAGAAATCAGAAAGTATGCCGCATATCCGAGGAAAGACATCCAGATCCAGAAGAGCAGATACCAAACTTCCATTCAAGTCCTTGTCTTCTTCCACTATCCTTCTTCCTCTAGTTTCTGCATGGTCAGTTTTTTGCCTTGATGCGAGTTAAATACTGTTGAAATTGATAAAATTGTCTACTAGAATGTTCGATTCCTTTATGTTAGGGCTACTCTGCTTTTTTTCCCCTGTAACAGATGTGTGTAGAGGTGCTCAAGCAGAAACCATCTTTCCTGATTTAGATGAAGTTGTGAACTACATCTAGTGTATGTAGAGCTTTTAATTTCATTATTTTGCAAGGTATTTATTTGCATTTTCCACCAACTAAAGTTAGAATCCCAGGGCTGGGAAAAAGAAGAAATATTGTATCACAGTTATTGATCCAAAGCCATAAACTATCAAGCACCCTTAACTTCTAGGACCTGGTCCAAGGTCTGTTGGAATCAGTGAATTACCACCATTAATTTCAATGGGCTTTGGATGAGAGACTCTTTGCAGATGATCCCTTTATAAATTCTCTAGTTTCTAAAGTATCATCACTACCAAATTTTGCCTAAGAGTCTCATCCAGAGGTTGCCCCCCGCTCTCACTGAAACGAGCAGCGCAAATTAAAAGCCTCTAACTTTGACCAGACTTCTGCAGATGCCTGTGGCTGAGCTTTGAGGCTACGCAGGAATGCCCAAATAGAGGAAGATGTGCCCATGGGGTAGCAAAACGGAGTCCTGTGACCTGGATCAGGATCGCACTCCGAATACATTTACTTAGCCATCAAAAATACTCAAGACAGAAGCCTGTGCATATTCTATGTCCTTGCTGTGGTCATACTTTGTAACAAAGATGTAATTCACACAATCACAACCCACTGAAACACAGACTAAGGTTTGCACCCAAGTGCTTCATTCAGTTTAAAGGCTTTGAAAAATACCAGCGCTGCTGCCCGCGTGCTCAAAGGTTAGCAAGTTCATGTGCTGACAAACAACAGTCAAACTTAGAAGGCACACTGCAGTTCTTCAGGTGGCTGGTCAGAACATAAAGGCATTGTAACGCTTCAATACACTAAACCAAAAATAACAAGTAAACTAAAATACTCGGTTCAACCCTGACTGAAAAATACCTGAATCCATATTTAAAAAAAAAAAAAAACAACCCAAAAATCCCCCCATTTTCATTATAATTTTCATGATCTTCTTCTTAAACTATTATGCAAAATTGCAATACAAACATCAGATTGAGCCAATGGGAGATTTTGGAGAGACACGAGGGAGAATATCTGAGTTTCTGGACCACTGCCATACATTTCCTAAGCTTGATAACTACAATTATTTCTCAAGCTACTACAAAAAAATCCTGCCTGTTCAAGGCTCCACATTCACTCCTCAAGAGCCAATGATGTCACGAGCACCTGCAAAGCCCTGAAGAGAGATAACTGCTCCCTGGCCTGTGATTATGCAACAGTAAGGATCCAGGGCCTTCAGGCATACCTATTTATTGGAGACCTCAGAAAACAGGCTGAGGACCAAGTGGGCATGATGAGCCATTTACCCTTCTGCTTACCATAAGTGCACTAAAGGAATAAGGTAATGTCTGAAGAGAGTGAAAAAGTTTGCACTGCCATTATGTACCTAATGGCCATTCCAGCCATTAGTCTATTCTGTTTGGATGCGGTCAGTCCAGCGCTCCCCGTGAGCACCGAGTTATTTACTTGTCACTGTTGAGCGTGCAATAATGATCCAGCTGTACTCCAAATATATACGTTCACCTGACTTAGCATTCCATAACCATCCGCTTATTAATTGCTTAAAAGCATTCAAAGCTACACAGCAAGCAGGAAACATGACCCTGATTCTTTATGTCCCGGGAGTACAAAACAGTAAAGATGCAGTTTTTAAGAAACTGAAGCTCATTCCAGAACAAACAGAGCACTTCCCCACAGGTCACTTCCTCCACCCCCCACCCCCCAATATTTTAAGGTTAGCTACATCGTTCAGAACCCAAACTTGAAAACATTTTGACTGCAGTGAAGTGCAGCACTTTATTGATTATGGTGTTACTCTATGAAGAAGGAAGGGCTTGCCTAGGCTTCTATACTTCCTATGCGTGTGTTATTTTTGTAACATTTCCATCCAAGGAAAGGATTTAAATGAAATAAGGTAATGAAAACAGGATTAGGAGAACTGTGATTTTTTATATTTTTTTTGTTTACACACACCTCACTTTCTGAAACAGGTAATGCCATTCAGAAAATCCCCCATAATTCTTTCCATTACGATTGCTGAGTTCCCTCAGATTTTCTTTTTTTTTTTTTTTTTTAAGGAAACAAACAGCTACTCCAGGCTGATCTTGCCTGTATTCCCTTTTTTCCTTTCAACATCTTGATCTTGTTAACATAACACAAGACGATGCTCTCTCCTACATAACATCTCCAGCAATATTGCCCCACACATACACACACACACACATTTCTGATCGGGTATCTGAAAAAAAAACAAACATATATACACTATGACAAATCTATGTCAATAAAAAGCAGCCACCCAGGGAGGAGAGGCTTTTGTATTAATTTTGGGGACACTATCACCAAACAGTACAGCCTGTCACTGCTGCTCTCAGCTTGCTCCCACCCCACGCCGGATCCCGAGAATCGAAGCGGGGGCAGTAGGGGGTGGGGGGAAGACAAGAGACTTCCTTAAATTTACAGCCAGGAAGATTTTCAGTAGTCCCTCGCTTTACCGGGGGTTGTCTCGGAGAGGAGCACCCGGCGTTACCCAAGAAACGCCTGCCATCTTCAGGACAGCCTCGGTACTGGAGCGGCTCCTGCCCTCCCGGAGCACACCCTCACTGAAGTTGTGACCAAAACCAAACGCAGCTGGGGGCGGCTGGCGGTGGGAACCAACTTAATAAAGCCCTTGCCTCGCTTGCCTCCCTCGCTCTCCCCCAGGCGAGGGAAAGACGTTTCCCAGCACAGCACCGCGCAGGGCTCCTCGCACAGCCCGGCCCGGCCTGACCTGCCGGCCGGCCCCGAGGCGGCGGTCCGGAGCTGGCCACCTCGCAGGCATCCCGCCGCGCTGCCGGGCGCTCCGCGGGGGAGAGGGACCGCAAATTTAACTCTTGCCGAGGAGCGCCTCCGCGCCCCGCTGCCGCCCGCCTGCGCTGCCCGCCGCCGCGTACCCCCTTCCCGAGCGGGAGCCCAGCCGCTCCCCCGCACTAGCCAGAGGAGAGGGAGGCAGGGAGACCCGGCGAAACCCTGCGAGAGCCTCGCCGCCTCCCCCTCCACCTACGGCTGCGGCCGCTGGCTTTCGCGTCCCGGCGCTTGCATGGGCTAAATCGGGATGTCAGCGTGTGCCCGTTGGCGGGGAGGGGGAGCGAAGTGGCCGGCGTGCATCTGTTGCTGAACGGGTAGCGGCTGGGAGAGGGTTGCGGCCGCAGCTGTGCTGGGCGAGGGAGCGCCAGCGAGAGGCAGCCTTTCTCCCACCGGTGTACGTGCGTGCCAAGGGCAGCGGATCCCAGCCACCACCGAGACACCCCCCGCCACCCGAGCGACGGCCCGGGCCCACCCCCGCGCCTGCAAGCTGTCCCCGCCGCGCCGGGCAGGGACGCCCCCGAAGCGAGTGTCGGCTGCCCGGCGGGGCCGCTCCGGATATGCGGGGCGAGCAGGATACGGCCCGCCGGCAGCACTTCCTCTCCCTCCACCGCCGGTGCCTTCACATCTGCCGGCGGCTCGCGGGGCCGGGCGGGCAGGGCGGGCTCGGAGGCGCCGCGTATGGCCCCGCCGGCAGCCGCAGCCCCGGCCCGGGCGACCGCGCTGCCCTTGCGCCCCGGCACCCGCAGCGCCCCGGGACTGGGCGGCGGCGCCTCCCCCTGCGCCCGGCGGCGCGGGGCCCGCGGCGGTCCCTACCTCCGTATCGTAGAGCCGCAGGTCCAGGAAATAGGGGTTGAGCAGGGACTCGTTGCGGATCTGATCCATGGCCAGTTGCACGGCGGGCAGCACCCCCCGGCCGATCTTGCTCTTCTGGTCCTCCTCGGACTGGCTGAGCGGCATCAAGCCCATGATGGAGATCGGCGTGGTGGCGTTGGGGGGCAACCCGGCCGCCCCCCGGGAGCTGCCCCGCGGCCAGCCCCAGCCCGGCGGTGCCCAGCCCAGGCACAGGAGCAGCAGTAGCATGGCAGGGTTGGAGGTGGCAGCGGCCGGTCTCCGCGGAGAGGGATGCATGCTGCTGGATCGGGGGAGGAGGAGGAGGAGGAGAAGGACTGGGGAGGAGGGGGGAAACGGGGAAGGGGGAGGCACGGACAGAGTGGCGGAAGGGAGCCGAGCCCCTCTCAGTCCGGGCGCATCCCCAGGCGGCAGAAGCCAAGGCGGGAGGAAAAGAGCCGCCTTTCCCTGCTTCCCCGGGAGCCTCGGGGTCTCCTCTCTCTTCCCCCCACCCCCCCCCCCGGTCCCCGTCCCCTCCCCTCCCCTGGCAATAATCCTTCTGGCAATGGCGCCTACTCCTTTCCAGGTCTGCCAGCTGCAACCACCAGGAGCAATAAATAAATAAATAAACCCCACCACCACGCACACACAGGCACGCTCCCCACCAGCCGCCTCCTCTCTCCCCGGTGGCGGAGCAAAGCAGCGGGACCTGACTCTGCCTTCCCGGCTGCTCTTCCCCCTCTCCGCTCTCAGGGAGGGACAGCACCTCTCAGGCGCGGAGGGGGGTCCGAGCAGCCCTCATTGAACACCTCCCTCCTTCTCCCCCCTCCTCCTCCAAAAAAAAAAAAAAAAGAAAAAAAAGGCAACCTCCGGCAGAAAACGCCGGAGAGGAGAACGCACACGCTCCCCGCGCCGCCTGAGTCGGGGAGGCGGAGGAGGGGAGCGGTGCCGAGCCGGGGCGGGGGTGCTAGTGCCGCATTCCCCGGGAGCCGGGGCAGCGCAGCGGGCGCGGGCTCCTAGCGGGCCGGGCAGCCGCCGCCGCGGGGAAGGTGCCGCCCGCTCCCGACCCAAAGGTCGGGCAGAGCAGGCGAGCGGGCTGCGGAGCACGGGGCCGGGGGCAGAGGAAAAGTGTGCGGCGGCAGCGGGGACCGGGCCGAGCTTCCCTCACGGCATCAGTATTCAGCGCCCATGGGTCGGGCACCTTCTCCAGGTGGCGCCCGGACGCGGGCGGCCGCTTGGACGCGGGGGCTGTTCCTCGGCCGCTGCCCACCCGCGGGCACGGGGCGGCTGCCGAGCGCCGCGGCTGCCTCCGGCCGGCGGGCGCCTCGCGGCCCTGCCCGCGCCTTCCCCGCGCCGAGGTGCAGTTGCCCTCCCACCCCCACCCGCCACCGCCACCGCCACCGCCACCGCCACCGCCACGCGCGACCCGGCACGCGCGCGCACACGCACGCTGGCGCGCGCACGGGCGGGCGAGCGGGCTCCGCGCACACTCCCCGCCACAGCCACAGCCCCGCGCACACACCCCACCCCCCGCGCGCGGCGCGCAGACACGCTCCCACTCCCGCTTCGCGCCTCCGCCGGCCCCGCGCGCGCGCACACGCACGGCCCGGCCCGGCCCGTCAGGCGGGATGCGGGGCGGCGTTCCTGCTCTCGAGCCGCGGTGGGGTGTTGGGGGCGGCCTGGGGGATGTTTTCCCCAAACTCTTCTCTTTTTCCCGCAGAAACTGCCGCCCCCCACCCCGAGGGCCGCCGCCGCTCCGCCCGCGGGGGATGACCCTTTCACACGCCCTCGGGCCACCCCCGCACCCCGGCCGACAGCCGTGGGGCACGCCCCGCGCCTTGGCCAAGGCTTTCTGCCGTGCTGCCAGTGTGTCCTGTCCCATCCTGGCCCCCCGCTCCGCCGCGGGAACACATCTGCCCACCCTGCCCCCTGGTCTCGCGAAGTCCCTGCGCAGCGCCGCGTTCCTCTGCAGCCAAGGGAGGGGACGCGGGTCACCCCGTGTTTCCAGGCAGCTCACTGGCAGCACGCAGTACTTCTCGGGGACCTGCCTTCGTTTCCTTGCTGCTCTATGCCTGCTCACCATTCTCCTGGCTTCAGGAAACCTCTGAAGATCCATCTCACGCATGTGGTTATACCTGTGGCACCTGTTCACTGAATTGGCCAGAATTTTCATGGGTGAAGAAGTTCTAAGACCATCACGGTCTCACCTTGGGCTAAAAAAGCCTCAGCAGCAGCCTTGAGACACCCCCTGCTTTACAGCCTTTCCCTTGGAATGACATCCAGCAGCGTTGACTCAAGGACGTCAGCAACGAGGGGTCCACCACATCCCTTGATGAATCATTTCAATTGTGAATTAAGAGGTGCATCTCCCGCTCAGTAACAATCTGTCTTATCCCAGCTTCCAACTGCACGTTCTCATCACGCCTTTAATCAGCTTAAGGGTGTGCAGCGATCTTCTCCCGTGCACATGGGTGAAGACATTAATCACCACGTTTTACTTCCATAAAATAACCAGGCTGACTTTTCCCTCACCTCAGGAATCATTCCCGCAGGCGTTTCCAAGGCACCTCTCCCTTTTCCGCTCTGCGTGTGAGTGGGGTCTCCCAACTCTGCGACCTGTCGATGCTGGGCCACCAGCAGCCACCTCAGCAGCTCCCTCAGAACCAGCCGCTTCTAAGGGCCAGGCAGGTGGGGAGAACTAATCCCTATAGGAAAACCAGCCAGTTTGTTGTCCTCTTTGTGGGATACCTTATACTGTGTTTTGGGTCCGTTCCACCCAAAAAAAGCATACATGCTATCAGACCTTGCATTAGGCTCAAGCTATGCTCCTTATCTGTACAGGCGATCTGTCCAGCAGTTTTTTTGTCACCTGCAAAGTTGCAAACTTATTTTCCCCCGGAAAGCTAATTATCATGACACCAGGAACAGATCTCCCTCAGATGCCAAGAGGGATCGGTGCTGTATTGATTTCGTATGATATCATTGTTAATCGTAATTTCACAGGCTAAGTGATGTTTCCCCACTCTCAGCCTGATCTGCAGCACACACCAGGCTTGTCAGAGTCCGTTCCACAGCACGTCATTCTTCACTGCGTCTGTCCCGCATCACTCTGCCATTTCCCACAGTACTTGGCCACAGGAACTGCAGCTACTTGGGTTACCATTTTACAGTACTGGCGCTACACTAATGCACAGACACGCTGCCTCTGGAATGTCATCAACTTTCCGAGCTTCTTTTTATTATTATTATTTTTTAAAAGCAATTCCCCAGTTTTTGAGAACTCAGGTTTTCTGTGAGAAAGCCTGAGTCCAGTTACGCGGTACAACAGAACTAATCCCCTGAATGCAACTGCCTGATGCCCTTCTTTGCTACTGATGCAGTGGAGCAACGCCCCCTTGTTATTTTAAGAATGGGATGTATCTGCTCGCTCCTCCCCAAACACAACTGGGAAAGAGCTACCGCTCAGGTCCGTTCAGCGTAAGGCTCGAGGCCTGCCCTCACGCAGCAGGCAGAGCCTGGCTGCCACTGGTACCCGCATGCTGCACCAGGCACTCACATGCCGGGGACATAGGTCACAGACACACACCTGGGAGGTGCTGAGGGGCACAAGAACTGTTCCACAAGCCAAGGACCATGGGGGGCAAGGTTTGCCCTTGTTTGCCCAGAAACCTCAGATAGATTTTTCAGAGGAAATCAGATACCTTCTTCATTTCTTGGGGTGCTTGGCAGGAGATCCTTTAAATAAACAAAAAACCAGACAAACAAATAAAATACATCATTCTGTGCATAACGGGAACCCCAGGATATAGAGTTCATCTGTGTGTGCAATTCTGGTTTGAAGGTGACCACCTTTGGTCAAGTGAATCCAAGCTCTTGTGCCTGAACTGCAGGAGCTCGGAGTAGCACTGGCTATCATTTAAACCAAGCAAAACCCAGCACTTTAAATTAGAGCATTTAATGATGTGGTGGTTCTGACCTTCACCTTTTTTTTTGCCACTGCATTTTCTGTCAGTTAAACAGGGGTGCTCTTCCTTCATGGTCAGACTGTGAAGATAGAGTAATAAATACTTGGGAAGCACTAAGAGACTGTAATGTTCAAGCTCCACGAAAAGAAAAAGGGGAAAAAAAAAAAAAAAGGAGAAAAATAAAAAGCAAAGAAAATAACCTTTATTTTTCAGGTGAGGGATTTACTATGGGGAAGTAAATAAGGCCAGATATTGAACAATGAGGATTAGGCAAAGTAAGCTTCTCAAAATCCTTCCTGTATACTCAGCGAGGCATGAAAAAGACAGTTTCTTTTGTAAAAAAACCCCACCCCACAACCAAAAAAACAAACAAAAAAAACCCCAAACAAAAACCAGCCAGGGAACATAATGCAAGAAAATCATGTAATTAAAGGCAATTGTGTAATAGATGCACCGAGGCTAAATTTAGATTCAACAAAGAACTTTATTTCTGACATTTTATAATATTTCATTTGCATGCCTATCAAAAACATCCACGCTGTTCACAGAGAAGATGTCAGCATGATGTATACACGTAGGAGATACTTTGTAAACCCTGCTTCCTTCTGGTTCTTAGCACTGAGAATTCCTCCCTTCAGAGATACGACCTTGGTTTATGTGTAAGGGATGCCCAGGTAACAGCTCTGTTCAGAGAGAGGGCGGCCAAAGGGAGAATCACACCAAACTGCCTATTCAAGATGGTGCCAGGCACAGCCTCCCTCCTTTTTTTTTTTTCCCCCTGAGAAAGCCCCAGGATGTTTTGTACCATGAAATCGGTAAAGCGTGTCCCCTGGGATGGAATCCTCTGAAGTACCATGCATCCTGTATCTGTTATACAAAAAGGCTTTGTATTCTTATTTGGTGGTCTACACCAGGCACCCTCTCTGTTTACTCTATGTTGGCTAAAATAGCTGCTCACACAAGTTGTAAAGCCTGTTCTTCGCTTGAAAAATCAAGTCAGTTTCTTCCCATCATGTTAGTCCGTCACTTCAGCATTTCAATCACGTGAAGTCCTTCAGCTGTGTTTCAGTAAGAACAGCAACATCAAGTATCTTCCTGCTGACGATCATTTCCAACTTCTCTGTTGTTACTAAGCCTTCTCATACCATATGCACAGTTAGCAGACTTATTCTTTATAGAGGCTTGATGCTTGCTCATCACGGAGTACCTAATTCATGAATTCACACCTAACGCCAGGCCTAAGCATCTGTCCTGTATGCCTTGACCACTCTTTCTTCAGCTGCAAGTCGAATACCTTCAGAGCATGGGTAAGTTCAAGAAACCCAAAAAATTATTTTTTTTCCCACTTACCACCAAGAAAGAAATTGTATCCGCTGCAAGTCCTCTCCCACTCTGGGAGATGGCCTGATGCTACATGAAACATGTCACACTACCTATCAGGCCAGAGACTCACTGCCCGCACCTTCCACCTTCTTTCTTCTTGCTTTTAGAGTTAGGAGAATTCACTGAGAAGGTCCTGGACTTTTTTGTCTCTAACCTCCTTTGGAAACCCTGGAAGCCTCTAAAAGTATGTCATCTAGAGCCACGTCAGTCCTGACAGGCTCGCTGACTAGGCCTGGTCTAAACAGGCTTTGTCTATTCGTATAAATGTCAGTGAGTAATGGATTGAAGTGAAAAAAAAGAAAAAGATTGAAAACTGTTGATGGAGGCACAGTAATTCTAGTACTGCCCATATGTACCTAGTTGTTTTTCCTCTGTAAACATGAAGGCAGAATCATGCCTTTGTTACAAGTCTATACAGCATCCTCAAATGCCTCCAGAAAACCCCACAGTTGGGAGCGTGTATGCCCACAGCTGTGTGATCCTTATCCTACAGTCTCTCTAGACATCTTGACCGCGAAGTCTTTGTATCAGGGTATCAGAAAAAAAGCTCAACTTCAAGTTAATCTCCCAGTCTAAAGGCTTTGGGACAGCCAAATGCCATTAAAAGAACATCAGATTTTGTACTACGGCATCACCCTGTGACCACCTGTGTTTCATACACAGAAAACAGGGGCACAGCCCCATCGGTCCTGGTGCTACCAACCAACGTGCATTTCCCCTTCCAGTAAATCTTACCACTCTCTACAAATACAACAAAAAATTGAACACAGGTTAGAGTCATCATTTCAGCAGAGCTCACAAGAAGTACTGTTTCCAATGCACACTGACCACTGCATACACAACAATGGCTGCTGTTCCTGGGTGTTTGTGCAGGATCTAAAAGTCCTCCATCATTAACAGCTCGGTCAAGGCTGCACATCCACAGGTTTTAGTGGTTTATTTCTTAGAAGGAAGGTTCATATACTGTCTTCTGTTGAAAGGAAAATCCAGCAAGTTCTACCCCATGTCAAAGACCCACAATCTTTAAATGAAAGGAGAATGGTGGAAGAATAAAAGAAAAAAAACCACATAAAAACCTCAGCAAAAAAGTTACTGGATGAAATCAAGGAAATACAATAAAAAATTAGGCACCAGGTTTCAATCTAGATTGCAATTTTTTTTTTATAAAGGAATACAAAGACTAATAAGCATTTTTAAATAGAAACTTTTTAATTACTTCTCTTTTTAAATTTCAAAAAACCCAGCAAGTTCAATCAGTACTTATAATCCCAAATTCTCATTTCGAAGATTTTACCATCAGGTTTTATTTATTAAATTTATTAAAGGTTAAAAACCCCTTGCATATTACTGTTCTCCTCACAAGTTACATATGGAAAATTGGGAAAAGACTTTGCACGGTTTAGTTTCATGAAGAATTTCTCCCAGCTTGGTCTTTTCTGCCACAACCATGCCAAATAAGCCCCATACCCAGAGACAACCAAAGAACAAGGGCAAAGGGAAGGAACCAGTATAATGCCTAAAAAAAGGGGGCAGTAAACACAGGAAGGGTTGTATTCACAGGTAGACAATGAGGAAGGAATAAAATCCATTTGGAAGACAGAGTTCTTCATCTCCATCCCAGGATTTTATACAGCATACTGTATGCTGAGACAATATTTTAGGACAATTTGTTCAGTCAATCTCATTATTTCAAAGACGTTGTCCTTGTTTTGAACAGAGCAGTGGCACAAAATGTAAGTAGGACCTTTGAGCTTCCCCAGTCTGCGCTGCCAGTATCCCATTATTTTAATCTAAGGTTATTGAGAAGTTTGAGTCACAAGCTGTAGCCTGTATGGGTGCTTCACATGGTCGGAGGCAAAAGGGAAGAGACACACCTCTCCAAGTATGAAACAGAGATGAATACTAAGGGGAGGGAGGAGACTCCTACTGGCTCTCAATTTGGACCACGTGGGAAGCATTGCTCTCTTTTTTTAAAGAGAGCCCTAGGATGCTACAACCCAATGTATCAATTTGTAACATAAAGTCCTTCCATTTTTTCAATTTCTGTGAGGCATCCAGCCCCTTTCTATGCTGAGGAGAAACCCAATGTCCACAGTCCACCTCCCAGCAGGTAGACCTGACTTCACACAAAAGGATGTCTAAAGATGGGCATTTTGACTCAGACACCTGATGGAGTCCTTCACCCTCCAAACCTGAAGCCAGATATTAGTACAATTCTATTGAGCTGAGAGGAAAAGGATATCAAGGAGAAAAATGGTAAGTGGATGGACTAAAAGGCCAATGTAGGAGGAGCAAGCTGGTGATGTTGCTACATTCAGTGTCTACAATTGTTGTTGCTGGGCTCTCATTAACTTACTAATGTAATTAAATCAACAGTCAAGGCAGCAAAGCTGAAATTAACAGAAAAGCCCATGTTGCTCTCACAGTTCTCTCATGCAGTCACCCAGTTTTGATTTATGACTCCACAAAGTGCACACCACTGCTGCTAGCAGGTGAATAGACACATTACTGAGTTTGGGAAAAGGGAAGGTGTCTTCTCCCAAGTGCTGCAGGGATCAGAGCTGAAGAGGAGATCAACAAAAGGCTTAAAATAAAACCACTGACCATAAGAAAAAAAGTCAAAGTTGTAAAGACAGTTCCCACTTTACACAATCACAAAATATTTTATTAATTAATTCTAACATCAATTCCATCAGTCCAGCCCACAGAGACAAAACTTCAAAGGTGCTCACAAAAATAGCTGATCTATATGGGTTTAGAAAGCACTTGGAAGAACCTATATATGCATCTCCTACAGAAAAAAACCCTCCCCCCACACCCTAATCATATAAATAGATATGCCCCAATGACATGGGCTTATGAGGACTCAAAGGAAGGGCTGCACGTTTTCCATAGACAACATGAACAAAGGCAAATAATGGTAGAAATCCAAACTGAAACGAAGCAGATGCCAAGGCTTCTCAGGAAAAGAGGTTGAAATCTTCATACTTCTCCACATAAGCGTACCTCCAGCTGATACAGAAAGAAACTTTCCTTATGAGCTGCAAGCCTTTTAATCAACACTGCAATGCTGATGGTCAGTGACCAAACACGCTGCTATACACACCGCTTGTCTGATTGGGTAAGGCAGATCCTGCACACCACAGTGGACTCTGGGTGCTGACATGAACAACTGATCAGAAAAGGAGTTCCCAGACAAAATGCAAGTCATACCTGAAAGACAATTCTCTTTGTCTTAATATCAGCCACATATCAAGTCAATTATTTGCAAAACTGGCTTTGTTTATACAATCATTTTTATATGAACCATGTAAACATTTACAGTTTAATTAAAGAGATAATTTCTTCAATTTGCTTTCTCTAATTGTAATTTCGAAATTTGCCAAAAGAATTACTGCTGGGTCTGATCTTGCAAGTTTATGCCTCTTGAAAATCCACATAATTTTAAAGTCAGTCATGCAGTCTGGGACACAGATGCATAGCTAGGTCCAGGTGAATCTAAATACCTTTTCCCAGAGCATCATCTTTCAATATTGTTGCCTTATTTCTTTAAGATAGATGAGAAAATCCCCGTTTTATTCTAAAACCAGACGTAAGCATGATTAGAAACTTGTCAAGTCCCATTAACATCTCAAATCATCCCAAAATTTGATGTATAGTATTGACAAGCATGTGCAATCTGTATGCATCTAGATTGTTATTTGTGCAAAACCACGCAGGCCTACTCTGCCTTCATGTGCAAATCCACACTGTCTTCAGTGAGGGTTTTGTGGCAGCCACTTAGGGCAGAATCCAGCCTACGTTTGCCTTCTTGGTATTTAAAAGACAAGAAGAATTATTAACCACTACCTGCTAAAAAGGCCCAACTGCAGAATGTTTTAGTAGAAAAATAAACTTTTTTAAGTTACTGGTAGGTAACATTAGTGCAATTATTTTGACTGCCTTACTTTCACACAGTAGATTCAAAAAAATACATTGTCACTGTGAAAAGAACCTAAGACACTTCAGAGGCAGTTATGTAGCTGCCAAATAGAGAGGAGAGAGGAGCAGGTTCCGTGGCATGATGTAACCACAGCACTTCCTTTATGTAGCTCTCGACGTTTAGTGCCTTTTAACGCTCCCAAAAACAAAATCCAAGGCTTGTAAACTAACTACAGTCCTTTCCATATGAAAATAAATCACTTCTGTGATTTTTCTAAAGGCTGACTAACTGCCGACTAGAAAGAGAACATTTTCACATTCAGCTATGTCCTAGATGACACCTGGATCAACTCCTTTCTTTGAAGAACCATTTTTGGTAGTCCGAGTTGGTACACGGTCGTAGTAACGGCGCTGGGTTACCATTGTAAGCGTTTGACTCTGCTTGTACACACTTCTGGGTGTGCAGGTGAAACAACGTACCGTCCTGCAAAAAGACAGAAATAATGTTTGCTTTCAGGTCTTAAAAATCACGGGCGTATCGTGGTGTTTTAAAAGCATCAGAAGAGATACATAACAAATAAATACCAGGCGTATCCTTCTCACAGGGCCATGCATCGAGGCCAAAATGCCTGACTTGAGGATTTCTGAAACTTTATCAGAACACTCTCCTTTTAAACTTAGATTAGCATTGCTTTTGAGTGACTGGTGCCTGTAAAGGATTCGCTAACTCCTTTCACTTCCATTGCTGAACCACAGTATGGGCAGAGAAAACCAAAGCCCAGTACAGGCTTTACCCATATTCACCAACTGACTGCACATCTTGCAAGTAAAATTTAAATGTTGTTAGGTAACAGTAGAGGTTGGATATATTTTTAGCAAAATTTTTCCCCCTTTCTTCACAGAGTGTATTTTTAGTAGAAAAGGCAAACCAATTAAGCATGCCCCTTGCCTGCAGATGTGTGTGGGGGGTTAGCTTGCTTTGCTGGAGGGCAGCACAGCCGGCTCACCAGTGTGAGGTCTGACATACTCCCAGAGAACATATTTTGAGGTCTCAGGACCTCCTATTATGGGACTCTCCAGGAATATTTCACCTCCAGTTCACATAGCTTGCTGGAGATCTGCCCTGCTCTGAGACCGTTCCTATAGCCCAGGTGACTTTCCCCCAGGTAACCATTTCCAAAGCCTCTGATGGCCGCAAAAGAAGCATGTCAACACCTTGTTTCAGAGCATAAGCCTCACTCCTCTGAAAACCTGCTCTTCCCTCATCAGGAATGTCTCCTTAATTGGCGCCTCGAGCCACAGCCACCAATGCGCACTTGCTCAGGGTCTTGCTGACAGACTTAGCTGCTGAATGACTTCCCTGCTTCCATCTGTGATAATTCAAATTTTTGAGGGGACTAATCAGTATCTGCCTCGCTCATTTTTGACTTGGTGCCTGTAAGAACTTCATTCTTGCCAGGCTCCTGACAAGGCTGTTCAAATCTTTTGATTATGCTACATCTATGAGGACAGCTTCCCCAGCCTCTAACACTTCTCCACACAAAGGAGGAGGAACGTGGTACTGACACCTCACCCATCACTCGCCTTGAAAAGTGGGGACTGGTGGTTTGGATTTAATGCAATAGAAGAGGAAGCGCAGCAGAGGAGTACATTCAAATCACACACGGGCACAAGCTGATCACGAGTGAGAAAGGATTTAGCATCTGAAATTTCAGGCATTGTTTTAAAAGTTAATGGGCAGGAACACAGATGTATGCCAAAACTGTTTTCTCAGTTATTTCCAGAAGTGACATTTATTTCATATGTGTCATCTTGGGGATTAATGTACATGACCTTGACAAACACTGTTAAAAGCCAGCATTAAAAATGAAACATTGTTTATAAAGTTAGCCTTTTAAAATATTTTGCTTTATGCCATGATATCACTGTGAGCTTCAGTCCAGACTAGATTTAGTGGGTGGACGGTAGTTTTCATATTTTTCTTTAGAATTTACTCTGCCACCTATCATGGAGGTAGTATCTAAGCATGAAATTTGTCAACCATGGACTCTGTAAGGTTTAAATGCATTATGCAGACACATTATGTAAATATACCACTTTGATATATTATGTGACCTTTTTCCTTAGCCAAATAATAACACTCCAGAACCTGACCAAGGCCATCATTTTCCTTCCAATTTATTTTCTCTCAGGCACCCAGGAGCTCCTTCAGAGATTAAAAACTAGTAAACACAAGGTTTTCTAAGATCACATGTTATGTTTATTAATATACTCCATACTTCCCAGTATTTCTCCCCTTTGGGAGCAGTCATTAAGGTCAAAGAAGGGAGGTACAGAATTGTCCCTCACAGCTGGAAAGACGTGTCCCGTGCGGGGACAGGAGTAGACCAGAAGGTATTTTTGATGGTGCATCAAACAACACCATTGCACATGACTGCAGAAAAGCTCAGGGAGCACTTCTGGTGCTTACAGGGAGGGTCAAGAGAGATGGTTCACAGAGGAGAAGCAGCTGCTCAAAAGCAGAGAAGAGTGTAAAGTAATGGTGATATGTGACATTGATACTTCACATATGGCATACGTGGTGGCGTAAGTACTGGGAAATAAAATAAGTCAAGGAAATGAAGTAGGCCAGCCGTGAGACTGGCTGGGGAAGGGGTATACGGAAGCAACATAGTTCTCAGAAGACAACAGCAAGGGTGAGATGTAACTGAGCAGCCCACAGAAAGCACTAGATTGGCATCCAAACGTGGTGTCTACAAGATGAGCCAAGAGACCTCTGCCATCTTCCCCAACTCCTCTGAAGTTACAAAAGGGTCTTCCCTTCCTCCCATCTTCCTATTCCTTATGACTGGCACACTCTTCACCTGTGCTGCTGCTACCGTGGTTCTTGGTTCAGACATTAAGAGCCAAGATAGCATGTCTGTCCCAGAGATCTCCGCCAAGGCTGTGGCCTGCATGATGTGTGGGCAGTGAGACAGACAGGAAAAAAACCAAACAACACCCCTCAACTGTTCTCCTTCTATCCAAAACAAACCCAAAACCAAGCAGGCACACTTACCTCTCTGAGAACAAACTTCTGGTTGTCAGGAATATCGTGGACGTTTTCGTGACACAAGTACATTGTCAAGTAGTCGGTCCCCGAATCAACTGCTGCACAGACTTCGGGCTGCCGGGTGTTGTAACGTATTTCATTATGGGATGTGTACTCAAAGAACTACAAAGCCAAGGGAAGAAACAAAGGACAACAGTCAGTTCCTACATACAGAGCAAAGTATTTATAAGGAGACGGATATACTAAGATACTGTGATTGAGCTGACATATTAAAGTTGCTATCGTGACGAGAAATTCCACCAAAAATATTCAAGGAGCCTTAACTGCTGCTGTTTGCTTACTATTTTACAGAAAATCAATGCCACCACAGCACTGCTTTACTCTGGTAGTGCTTAAAATGTATGAAATGCTGAATAAATGCCCTGGGAAACAGACATTCCAGTACTGAAGAACATTTGACTCTAATACACTACCTTTCACATTCTAGATCACCCTTAAAAATAGGACAGAAACCAGTTTATAGCCTGACATTATGCCTTCTTAATTCAGTTGCCACAAAACAATGTTAGTTTTAATTAAGGAGCTGCTCACTGCATAGTTCAAATGCAGTTTGGTCAAGGTTCATTTCCAGTTACAAAGTGCTCAGGATGCATGGTGATGAGCATTTTATTTTATGAACATTTTAAGATATTATTTGGAGCAAATCAGTCACAGCTGCTTTTAAGCATGAACAGAACTTTAATAAAAGACAATTTACTGGCTTTGCTTGTTGTACAATATTCTATGGAGGTGTTCTGAACATGCTGTAAAACATCTTGGCTTTTGCAGCAATTATGGCTGAAGACTTCCTTAAAATTTTTATATTTATCATGGACACTTGCCAGTTTCTGGACTGCATTAAAGAGTGGCAGAGTTTGAGAGTTGTTTGTATTTAGCATGCTTGTAAATAATTTAGATGACTATAGTGCACGGATGTGTGTTTAGATCTTATTTAGATTATACCCAGTAGATTAGAGTTTTATACACATCAGAAAACTGCTTGTTACCAGTAGCATAGCTGCATTAGTGGAAAGCAAAAAATGGATGCAGAAGAGAAGGAACCATCCTTTGTTTTGCTTCACCCATGGAGAAAGAGACTGTATGGCTTTGTGAAGGGGGTTGTACCTATTCCAAAGTAGTTCATACACTTCAACCTACCACAAAACCATCTTTAACAACCACCAAGGCTAATTAACCTTGAAAGAAAAACTGGAAGCAGAGTTTTAATGTAAACAGGACCGTGTGATGACAAAGTCTGCAGTCATTCCATTCCGTGTGTTAGAGCTCTGATCTAGACTTATACTGATGGCAGTTGTTTCATGGAATCTCCTCTGCCCCCCTTTTATCAGGCTCTGGAATTTCTCTGCCAAGGTGGCTGTTGCTGCCAAACACAGACCAACACTGTCCCCTGCATTAGCTTGTGGAGCTCCACGGCTTTTTTCGGACAGCAATGCAAGTGACCTCCCTGGTTCCCCCCAGAACTAACCTGTTGGCCATCATTCACTTGTGATGCCGCAAAGGGGAGTGAGTGTTTCAAGAAAGCAACTTCATGGTTAAAATCTACCCAGGGGAGACTGATTTCCCCTTGAAACCAATTGGTAGAACTGGTTCCTGTGGCGCAGAGGCTGCACTGCCTCTATGACATTTGCTTTATGTTGGAAATGCTCATCAAAAAAAGTCAGCTGTGATAATATTTGGCTTTTTTTTTTTTTTTTTTAAACTCTAACAGGCAGGGGCTATTCAGGCTTTAGTTCCCAGGGTCAGTATGTGATGGTGCATGGAAAAGCTGCTACTTCAGGCCCCACAGTGAACAGTAAGGATGCTCATTTTAAGCCTACGACTTGTGAATAACGAAAAAGCTTCACTCCTGCTCGCTTCTGTCTGGATGGAACGTTTTTTTTACAGCTGCCACTTCTACAAGGTCACATTTAGAGCCTTGCTCATTACTGGATTTATAAGATATAGCAACTATTTTTAGCAATTTATATTCAGTATCAGTGGAAACCTGCAAGCTGCTGATTGTACCAGATGCATCAAGAGTAGATGGAGCAGCTACTAGGCAGAGCACTCCTTACTACTGACATCTTTACTGAAGGGTCTCTCAAGGATTTGCACCAGGTTTTCACAGAATCATAGAATGGTCTGGCTTGGAAGGGACCCCAAGGATCACAGAGTTCCAACTCCCCTGCCATAGGCAGGGCCACCAACCTCCAGACCTGGATCTACACAAGGTTGCCCAGGGCCCCATCCAAGCTGGCCTTGAACACCTCCAGGGATGGGGTGTCCACCACCTCTCTGGGCAGCCTGTTCCAGCACCTCACTAGTCTCTCTGTAAAAAACTTCCCCCTAATATTTAATCTAAACCTCCCCTCCTTTTGGAGGAGAAAAGCAAGTAAAATGGTTAATTTTAACATGGGAAGTTCCACCTGAGTATAAGGAAAATCTCCCTCGCTGTGAGGGTGACAGAGCACTGGCACAGGCTGCCCAGAGGGGCCGTGTAGTCTCCTCCTCTGGAGATAATTAAAGCCTGTCTGGATGTAATCCTGTGCAACCTGCTCTAGGTGATCCTGCTTTAGCAGGGGGTTGGACTAGGTGATCTCCAGATCTTCCAATGCCTGCAACTCTGTGATTCCATGACTTTCTGGATAACATTAAGGATTTGGGTTATAGTAATAGCAGCCAAGCTCTCCTGCCTCTGCCCAGTGAGCACTATGCAGTTCTTTACCCTATACTGCTTCAAACGGAATAAATACTTCAGGCTTTGGGCTTTTTCAAGCTCCAGTAATACATGAGATCAATCTCTTCAGTCAGCAGGTTCCCTCAAGTGCTACTGGGAAACTTGATGAGGCCTTTTACCTAGTGTCTACCGCTTTTGAGGCAATTGACAGGATATACCCCAGCTGCATCATTGCTCTTCGGTACAAGGGATGGAGGCAGATTTCAGCTTACCAGACCTTGAAACGTACTCTCATCTCTCTCTGTGCTTGGGTACCACTCTCCTGCACACAGGATGAAGTTTGCACTTGATGGGTAAGAACTGGCAGCAGGGTCTGATGCCCTTTCACAGAAAACCCAAAGGCTTTTGCTCAGCTCTTTGTTCGCCTCTCCCTATCTGCATAAAATCTATCAGCTGCAAATGGGAATACTGGGGGGCAGGGGAGAGTACCATCAGACAAAGCAGGATCCTCAGAGGTTTCTCATCCTCTTACCACATCAGGTTGGCTTCCTGCCATCACAAGCTGGTGCCCTCTGTACTGCTTCCCAGCCATACCAAGAAGGGCAGTGGGCTTTATTGGTGTTGGATTTCAAAGCCTTTAATTCTCATCTGCTGGGGCAGATACTTGCACAAAGCATCAGCAGCCTAAGGTGCCAGCACCAAATAGCCAGTGTTTTGCTTTCCTGCCTCTCTTCTATAGGCACTCAGCTGCTGTCACTGCAGCTGGAGTCTCACCTTCTTGCTATAATGAACATGCTAATTTTAAACAACCCACTGTCAGCTTTCTTACTGCTTACACAAAAGCAATTCAAAGTGACTGAAGGGAACCCTCTCACTTAGGCCATGGATTCAAGGAAAAATAACAACCAATTACCAGGTATCTCTGTTTTCTGAGGGTGGTTTTACTTACTGAGACCTAAAATGGGTGGAGGTGCTGGACTTCATAAATAAACGTGAGCACAGAGCTCTTTCCTCTCAGCACAGCGCACACGGATATTCAGAGGCCACTTTAGGTGGGGAATTGCTTCCAGTGAAAAGTGCTTTTGCAGTTTTCCCCTAGATAAACAGCCACCTGCCACTAGCATATCATGCCAGGGGATGGGGGTGCTGGAGTGTAAGACACGCATAGCCAAGTTAACCTTCATTAATGTTAAATCCTGTCAAGGTATTTTTGGGAGAATAACTTCACTGAGCTGTACGCTGGAGAATAAACATCATTCCTTTATACCATGAGACAGTGTGAGTGTGCAGCAGGGAGTGCTATCTGAGGAAGAAAGACATGAACGGTGGAACAAGCTCTGTAACTGGAAGAAGGGATTAGAAGACTGGAGACTTAAAAATGAGAGCCCACCAGGAAAGGCAGGCACGGGAAAAGGAGGGGGTAGTAACTGGTGGGAGGAGTAAGTGAGGGGAGAGACAGAACAAGAGTGGTAGAGAAAGACCACGAGCCAGTCAACATGGAAAAGAAAGCGTTAAATAGAAAACCGGGAGAAACTGGAGCTTTCTGTGACATGTGGTGCAGGGCAGGAGACTGGAGCGAAGTTTTGTAAGCTTTATAAGGAGATTTTTGCTGCTAAAGCTGTACATATGTAACCAGTAGAGTGATGAGAGCAGACCAGAGAGCAGGCAGAAGAGCTTGGAGTAAGGATGGCAAATTCTCTTTCAAGGATGAAATAGAAGTTAAGGGCTGCCTGTTGTCAGGAAACATCTGTGAAACTCTGTGGTTACCACAAAGTGCCTTGCTCTCCTTAGTGACAATACAGCTAGAGGATCACCAACCTTGTCATGATCAGTCCCATCGGGTGGCAGGGTGGATGTGACTTTTTCAGTCCTGTCACTGTTACCTGCCAACTGAGCTAAGGAATTCAGACCACCAGAAGCAGCTTTTTACCATTTAAGAGCAACTGTCAAAAGGGTGGTGGGACGGGAAAGAAATGGAGAGACATGTCCTGCCTATAGGTATCATAGCTATTTGTGAGCCAGAAAAAGAAGGTGCAAGTTCAGCAGCTCTGACTTCCATTTTCCATCCTACTTGTACTTCTATGTCTTGACTTACTTTAGCCTGCCTCTGTTTCCCTACAGGCAGCTCTTCCTCCTGTCTACTTTTTCTCTTGGAACTACTACCCGTTACCCCTGCTCATGCCCCCACTTGCCAACTGCATCTCTGCTCCCAAGTTCAGTGCCCCTGCCATAATGAGGTCTCCAGTGATCTGCTTGTTTCATACTCCTCCTCTGTAGCTCCCAACTACTCCTTCATCTGCCACACATGCCCTGCTCCTCACCCTACCTCTGTCCCAAACTTCTGCCCTCTGTCACCTTGCCCCCTTTCTCCCTGGCTCCTGCCAGCCCTCCCATGCCTTGTACCCATTTCACTAATATTGTTTCGCCCCTTTCCCATGTTTGGTCTTCCCTCCTCAGGCTCCACAACCCTCCTGTGTCATCTCACGTTTTCTTTTATCGGTTTACAGTGCAGCCAAGGAGTTTCTCCCTCTCTCCTCCCTCCCTGGATGCCAGCAGAGGGAGCAGGAATCGCACAGCTCCCGCAGCACCGCTGCTCTCAGCCTGGTGCCTGCTACCGCGGCTACGCCGGTGCATTGCACCATCAGCAGAGACGCAACAGCATTAATATCCGGTGATGCGATATCTCTGCAGTAAATTCCCTTAATCTTTTACTGCTAGCTCAAGTAAAGATAACTTTAAAGATGTCATCTCGGAAGAGCCATTTCCCTACAAATTATAGCTGTCTTTTGCTTTCACCTTTTACCCTACATCTGACCTCAAAGGACAAAATTAAAAGCCTCCAGTGCAAGAATCGAAATTAGATTTAAGATCATCTCACTGTGGTAACCTATTCTCTAAGCCCCACTGCAATGCTTTTTACTGGACCTTTTACACTGCAACCACAGAATTAGTCAAAATTCAAATAAAACATGAACCTTACCTGATTTTGTCCCATGCCATGACAGGGGTACAGTATGATCCTCTGCCCAGTGACTTGATGTTCATTTGTAGGGTTATAATCAAAACAGAAGTTTGCCATTCCTCTATTCTTCAGCTAATCAAAACAAAAGGATATCTTTGAGTGTTATCTGAAGCGAGGAAGATATTACACCCATCCTGCTGGGCTATCAGGTTTATATCCCAGAGCTGGTTGAAACTAATTGGAATAGATCAAATGGATTCAATAGCAACATCTCTCTCAGGCTACCGTGAAACAAAACTGTTGTGACTGTCATCCTGACTCTGGGCACCAAAGCAGCCAGACACAGTGGCATCCCCTAGGAACAACACCATGTTCCAGTATATTTGCAAATGAAGTAAGTAGGAACTATGAAAAGCTGTGTTGAAACCCAACAGCCAGCAACTCACACAGAACAAAAGAGTCTGCTGTGTCCTTTTTTCCCCCCAGGATCCACTTGCTCAATTGTCTTAAAAGACAACTATATCCTTTTCTCAGTTTGTCAAACAGGAGATGTTAGAAGCGTTTGTTCTCAAAAGGACTCCAATACTCTCTTGAGGTTGAGCAAGCAGTCAGATTTTAAGGCTGGAAATCATTAAATTGGGGAAGATATATCCTTGGAAAGAAACACCAGGTATGATTTAAATCTTCACTAGTACTGCTGATCTCTGACAGAATAGTTGCATAACTTTTAGATTAAATTTTAAAATATTAAATCCCATTATTTCAAGAAAAAAAAAAATCAGGCTAATTAACCCGGATTTGCATTTTAAGTATTCAGGAGGCAAAAGTAACTAAATTAAACAATGCCATAACAATTACTGGCTCCTAGTGTTAGCCACTTAACCAAATTTAAAATTGCACAGAGCAAAACAGGTTTTGTAAACATATGTTCAAGCTGAATGCCCCCGTTACCCAGTGTAATTATATCTCAGACAAAAGGAACTGGCAGAGTAAACCTCAGAAGAGTGCCTTCAGCAAGGTGTAATTTCACTGCTCTTCCCCAGCCGTGATAATTGCATCCTCAGCTCCTCACGTGGAGAACGAACGGACACGGAAGGACTGCAGAAGGCTGAACCCAACCCAACAAGACAAACCCCACAGGACCCAAAGCCACCACAGAGCAAGCCACTCAAGTCAGAAAATTAAATACTTGCGTTCTACGTATATTTTTGCTTCTCCAACTTCTGTTTTCACTGCTGCCCAGCGGCTTCATTCCACTGGTTTGTGCCCACTCCCACTGAGAGACAGCCAAGCTCCCTGGCCTCTGCAAGCCTGGGCTGCCGGCACAAGGCAACAGCGATTATATTAAGGGGCTGGGGACGACCACCAAGCCACCACGGCTTGGTGCCCCTTGCAGGGCTGCTGGGGCTGCT
This sequence comes from Hypotaenidia okinawae, assembly GCA_027925045.1. Lineage (NCBI taxonomy): Eukaryota > Metazoa > Chordata > Aves > Gruiformes > Rallidae > Hypotaenidia > Hypotaenidia okinawae. Next base: position 97,408,624 of record BSDF01000002.1, on the reverse strand, counting down.
CCTGCTGGAGCCAATTGTAGAGATGTAGGAGTGAAGTCCTACCCCGACAGGCTTTGTCTATTAATTCCTCTCTGAACACAATTCTGCTATGCACCTGCTGTAATTTTTCAATGGAGGATACACTAACATCCAGAAATAGTGTATAATAAAATTCATCCTTATTCATCCTACAAGTTTACCTGACCCAAAACCCTGGGCATCCTTTCTACAGAAGATGTTGCTTGGTTTGATGGGAACACACTTGGTCACTACACTGTCAGGAGACCACGTTTTGTTTACCTTCATAACACCAGGCAAGAATAACACAGTTACGAAAACAAGAAAGAAAAAAGTGTCTTTTACAGCTGATTTTTAACTCTACCATGGAATTACAGAAACCAAACAAGCAGCTTCTTGTGTTTCTACATTCTACATCAGAATGTCAACTTAAGAGTCATAACCACTCCAAAACAGTGTATCTGTAAAAACATAAATCGATTTTGGTTGCTGTCAGCAGCTGTGCTTGGGATCAGAGGCGCTCTCATTACCATGTTTATCAACACATGACACTGCCCGACTGTCTACTGGCTCCAAGGGATGATAAAACGTAGCAAAGCACTTTTCCATGGTGCCCTTCCAGTCAACCCAACACCTTCATCAGGAAGCCTAATAGATACTCAAGACTTAATCTGCAGGAATAGTGCATACTAAACTGTTAAAGGACCTGATCTGAAATGACACACATGAAAATTGTCAAATTTGAAAATGTGATCACAGGACCATTTATGAAAACAGAAATAATAAAATCCACCCTTTGTTTCAAGGCAGAAAAAAGCATGAGAGAATTTGTGAAAGTAATATTTTTCTCTTGTCAAATGAGAACACACAGTTTCAGTTCCTTTTACATACAACAGCTCTATCAAAACAGTAATCATCCATTCATTTCTGAAGCTTTGTTCCCCTTATATACCACAAACAAGTCATGCAATAAGAACAAAATTTTCTCTGTGACTTACCTTAAGTCTTCTGCACAATGCTGCATTAGAGAAACAGAAGCAAGAAAAATGTTGATCACCTTGCCATTAAAACACATAATTCAGTTCTAAAAAGTTCTGCCCATGCAGGACAACTGGCTGCATCTTTCTGCAACTCTTGCCTCCTATTGAAGCACAGCAGGTGTACTCTACTCTGCCATTTAGTTACCATCCTGTGTGGAGGCTGGGATCAGTACTAATCAGCAACTACTTCTTGGAGAAATTTAATTCTGTTTTTTCCTAACATCTGGACACTCACATATAACAACACAATCCAGCTGATAAGGAATTCTTTGGGGTTTTTTTTGGTTCTTTAAGATAAAATCTATTTCATGTAACCGTAAGCAAAGGTTCAACAAAAGATTTATGACATTACAACTTTGTTACATTATTTAAGACAGCAACTGGAGCACAGCCAACCTTTCTCCTCATCCACAACACAGATCAGAATCCTCTTCATTCCACTGCAGTGCCGATACATTAAGTGGTATGGGCAGCTGACACTGTGGGACACACTAAGATGTGAATTTGTAGCAAGCCAACAGTTTCCTGGTACTGACTAGGGATAGCCTTTTACCTCAGAGGTAATCCGAGCAGTCACGGGGAATGATCCGAGTGTATTCTTCATGGTTTTTAAGACTTAAAATTTTTCTTCCTTTTTTTTTTTTTTTTAGGGTTATATCTAGCCTAAATTAAAAAAAAAAAAATCTAAGCATTTGGGAATTCATTGAAGACAAGATGATCTTCGAGGAAAATGAGGAAGGAAGCCACCAATAGAAAAATTCAAGTTTTTGATCTCCCAAATGATTCAGTCAGCCACAGGTACCTTGAAGGACAGGTGGTGCAAAAAGCCATCAGCTAGACAGTCACAACAGACATCTATCAGCTTAGGTGCTTCACATTCAGCTTGAAGAAAGATCAGCTAGGAACTGAGAAGAACAACAAAAATCTTCTTGTATAACATAATATGGTCTCACTGCCAAGCGATCAAACTTACACAAAAGGAAAAATAAAATCCTGATTTTTGTGTCACTTTTGAAAGGGATCTGGATGCCAAGTTCACAGCCAAATACGGTGACAGACCATGGTCTTTACCCTCAGATATGCTTCCTGAATGCCAGCTGAACTTAGTGCACCTTAGAGGGGAGAGGAACCCTGACTCTGTCCTTGTGCTGCAGACCTGCATTTCCACAACCACCAGCACAAAGAGATGGCAGTGCTGCCCAGTTCCCCTCTCTTCACCCAGCTGCACAATGCAACAATGTCACAATACTGCAACTCAATACAAGACAGCTCTCTATCGATGCCCACACCATCGATGCCCAGGGGCAGCTGAGATGGGCCTGGGCTATCCATGTGGGCCATCTGCACAGCACGCAGACCCTGGGGGTTAGGTCTTTTTAAGATTTCCCACCTGATGAAGCACAAGAACAGCACACTGACAAGTGCATAGTGCTGAACAAATTAGATGGTAGACCTGAAAAAGAGAGGCATCAGTGCTCTACACAAGAGCCCAAAAGGGATCATCAGCCTTTCCAGCAACACTGACATCTTATTTGAACCTACTATGTGCATACCAGCTTCACTCCCACAAAAAAACCCTAACAACCAACCAACAAAAAGAATCAAAGTCCAAATGCATTGCTCATGTTCCACACAAAGTTCCAAAGTTGCACAGAGCCCAAGGACCTGACACACACGCTGCTCATACAGCTGCTTAGGGCACCGTATGGGTTAAAAGTGGCAGCTGCCTGAGCCAAGGAAGCACAGAGACAGAATCACACAACTACCAACAGGTTTGGGCTGGAAGGGACCTCTGAAAATTATCTAGTCCAACCCCCCTACCACAGGTAGGGGCATCTGTCATTAGATCAGGTTGCCCAAAGCCCCATCCAACCTGGCCTTGAGCACCTGTTTCAGTGCCCTACCATCCTCATGATAAAAAAACTTCTTCCTTACACCTATATATAGAAGGACCTATAAAATAGGCCATGCCTTGTGCCATTACCCTGGCAGCTGAGGTGCCCGGAGAATAAATTTAATGCAGTCTCATTCAGAGCTCTAGGAGCTTCTAGCTCACCTGGCTTTAATACATGATGGCACAGAGCAATACGGGGGGCTCAGATGGGAAGTTGGGCTAAACTCTCCAAGGTTTCATTTGACCTTGCATTAAAACAGTGAATAGGGACTTACAACATGCTTCTACAAAGATGCTATGAAAAAGAAAAATAAAGGAATAGTACTTGAAGCAGTTGTGGCAATTTATTAAGTTGCTCATTATCTTTCTATCTAACGCTGCAAAGTCTTACAGCAATTTAAATATTTTTCAAAATTTCCACCTCATTATGGCCTCTGTAGCCTTAAAGATTGAAATTTTACATTTTGAACCTCACTCCACTGTTCCAGCACTGGAATTTTTACGGAAAAATCTGATTTAAGTTAAAAAGAAAGAGAAGTAATGAATGAGAACACTCATAATATTGATAGTACTTTTTCTCAAAGTATGATTTTCTTCAGAGTACTGAGTGAAATCAGCACTGTGGCATTCCAGATTTATTGATGCTATACGATTTGGTACAAAGTGTACTAATTTTACTAGCAAGGAGACGTATTTCCCTCATTTCTAAGCCCCAAGCAGCTTGTAAGAATGCAAACATAGCTCAGGCAAAAATATTCAGAATTCTGTATGTTTAGATAAGAGTTATGTTTAAATAAAGTTTTAGGCAGCTAACCTTTTAGTAGAGACAGTAAAAAAAAAAAATCTATCCATGTATCAGGAAAAAATGAGCACAAGTGTCTAACTGTCAGTGCACAGGACTGAGTACTGCTCAGCAATTCTTGCATTTATTTTCAATAACATATGGCCGACCTACGGGCAATCAAAGAAAGGTTTTTGAACTTCAATATAAAAAAAAAAAAAAAAAAAAAGAAAAAGACTTTCAAGGGAGAGAGGAAACCCCATATCCCTTTGTGATCTCTTTGAACAAGTAAATAACCTCACACTAAGCTGAGCCGTTAACGAAGCCGACAGTTAAACACGGTGTGTTTGTGAACAGGAAAGCACTACACGGCTGAGGCAGGAGGGAAGAACACGATCAATGATTCATTGAAGTTAGCAGATGGGACTCAATATCCACAAATCAGTGGAATCAGTAGGTGTCATTTTTGCACTGTCACTTTCTCAGAGTATAATCGCACTTTAATCACATCTTAAATTCTTCCTGCCAGAAATACAAAAATGGTGTATTCTTATTATGCTCACAACTGGATGACAGCATGTAAGAATTGTTTTTAAGAGAAATACATAGAGCTCACCTAAATTACACTGCAGATACCTTGAGCGGCTCTGAACAAGAGTTATTATTTCTAGGTGTTGTCAACACCTTTCTTGAGGATGACACGTGCAGTTAAATCATGAAAGAAACCGTGCACGCCCCATCCCCTCCCCAGGAGGCTGAGGCAGAATCACCGCCACCAGTCTAGGCTTTCTTTTGGAGGGTGGAGGACAGAGGTGAAGGGGAGGACAAGGTTACCAAAATGCTCCTGGAAGGTAAGTCTTACAATTTCTTATTACTTCAACTGTCTTTGACCTTGCCAGTTACCAATCCAGCACAAATCAACGAAACCAAACCAACATTGCACTGGGGTCTGTTAAAGGTACCAGACAGTAGTGGTATTACCTTTCATGCCAGCAATCACACAGAGATACTTGGAGGCTCCAAGACAAATGGAGGGGAGGGTGGCTACTCTCTCAAGAGGCTCCCAAGGGCTTTGCTGCCAACTGCTGCGCTTCCTACAGAAGCTCCCAGAGCTCCCCATGGAAATACAGCTCCCTAAGGAGAACTGCAGCATTTCCACATTAGGATCTTTCTCATTAACAGGTAACAAAGCTATTAGGGGAGGCTGCAGGGAGGTTTGATTCCCCTATGCTTTGTGATCAGGTTTTTCCCTCCACTGAAGGAGATTCAGCAGAGAGAGAGTAACAGACAGCAGCAAGACCATGTTGTGATAGGGGCTGGATGCAATGTAGCAGTGTGGGAATGCAGCTTAGCTAGATCCGCAGAGTGATCGAGTTACCAGCTAAAGTACTTCTAAGTCAATGTGGCATTTGTAATCAGGAAGGGTATTTTAATACAGCTTTGCCTGGCAGAAAGGTGCAGTCTTGTTTTCCTAATAAGTCACGGAGCAGATACCTGCTTTCTCTGAAAAATCAGCAGGTATTTGCTGCATCATCTCTGCCTTCATCCCTTCCAAATGAGATTACAGTAATGTGATATACATGGAGCTATAGTTTATATTTATTTGCAAGCTGCAAACAGCATAGAACTCTTGTCAGCTCTTAAAAGAGGAGTATTCTGATATTGAACCAGTGAAAACTGCTTTGTGAAGCTGTGCTGAAGTGACCCCCAGATTAAACATTAACATGTTGGTTTTGACACACAGAACACTGTATGATGTGGAAGCAGACAGCACCAGCTCTCTTTCCTGTCATCAGGGCATCGTAGCATTCATCAAATGAAGCGTGTAAACACATGTCTCAAAGCACAGTCCTCCCATTTTCAAGTTGACCACTAAACCCCAGAACACTTTGGTGGTCTCTTATTTTGCTATGATTTCAACAAATGGAGAGGTCATCCTTTGCTGCCTTTAACAATCCCAAGGAGTTACTTGGAAGATACAATTCATGGCAACGTTACCTGTTTTCCTACCCTCTCACAAAACTCCTTTATAAACAGCATCCCCCAGTATAAAGATTCTGAGAGAAACCACATTTTAAAGCCTACCAACTCTAACTGAATTCTATCAAAATCCCAAACTGTCTTCAGCATAAAAATACCTTCACACTGAGTTAGTAGGAGAACCCAGAGAACCGCGAGGAGGTCCCTTCCCAGCAGCCACGTACCATTCCAAAGAAGCCCGGTCTGTCCTCAGGTACGTGAAGCTCTGGGTATACATTTTCCAAGAACCATTTGAAGTCCTTACACTTCAGCTTCTCTCGAAGGAGTCTCCTTTCTGTCACATCCCCATATGGTTCCTGAAAGAAAAAAGGGGAAGGAAAAAAAAAAACCAAAAAAGAAGGGAAGAAAGGTAAAGAACCACCCCACTATTAAAAAACCAAACTCAACCAAAACAGATGCTCTCTTACAAATTATCTGTATACTTTACTAGGAACTGTATACTAAAGCGATGAGTAAGACTTCTGGGGAGGAAAAATCCCCACATTTTGGTGCTGGATTTGATTGCATTATATTTGTTAAATGTTGATAAAAAAAAGAATTGGAATGGTGCACCTAAAACTTGAAGATATTCTAGAAGGCAGTTTGTCTGAGCAAACGCCCCAAACCTGGAAGTAAGAAAGACCTTGGATACCAACTGCTGAGAATGTATATTGGAAAAGGAAACTTCTTTTAGCTGGAAAATTGAGAAACTCAAAAGCAGTGAATGAATCTTGAGAATTTTAGATTATTCCACCATCCATTTACAATTTACCTGTACAGACAGTTTTACACTGAACTGATGAAATCTGTAAAAGCTGCTAATGCTTCCTTTGAACTTCATTGTTTTGGTGGGTGGGGAGTACGAAATCTTAAAACTCCAGAGAAAAGCTTTCCTTGCAGTCTTTCCTCCCCCTTAGATTGGAGCAGAGTTCACATCTTTTCACGTCCGTCCTCAAAAATCTGCCTCTATGTTGCCTAGGGAGTTCAGACAGTCAGGCATGAGATACCATTTGCAGCTCCCCGAAATTTACAGGTCGCTTGACAGACTCTTTCATCAAACAGCAAATAATATATTTGCATTTCTCAAAGCTGAGGAAATACCACTGAAAGCACCATGCAGATGTAAAACAGAGGCAGAGGTGCCTGCCTGAATAAACAAACAGCATGACATATTAGCTCTGAGGTCTGAACATTAATCTTGAAGCGAAACTTCACGGAACCAGATTCTGCAGCCGTGGCATCAATCATTTTTCCATTATGCTATGGAACTGAGTGTTTGGGTTAGATGAAGTAAAAAGGTCTGAACTCAACCGCTGCGACAAGGGGAGTGCAGAGCGTTACGGAAACCGGAGCGCATCGGCGGCAGCTGTGATACATGCAGAAACCCACACGAGTCTCAGCTTACGTCTCCGCTGTGTTACAATGAGCCAGTATGCAAAACTTGCACTGCTAACACACAAATATCCTGCAAAGTTAAAGTTCTGTCATCGCAGACATCAGCTGCCCAGAACTTTGTAAGAAAAGCTGTCAGCTTTTATTGCTGTTTTCTCTTTGCACATGACAAGCGGAATCAGTCTGGCAGTGCCTTATGAGCTCCCGTCTTCGGATACACAAAACCCGTACTGCTCTCAAAGTCAGACTCTAATAATAAAACCTAAATGGCTTTCATGATGTTAAAATAAAACAATTATTACAAATGCATGGACTATAATAATCTAATTAGCCGGTTTAATCCAAAGGAACACGAGATGGAAGCTAACCAAATTCAGCCTCCCCAGCGTCCTCCAGTGTCCTTTAAAAGCATAATGGTTTCAAGAGCATTATCTTCCCCAGCATGTCTATTGGGGTAGGCCACCCAAACATGTGGCGAGCTCCCCATCCCCACCCCCGAACTGGTCCTTAAGCCCTGATGCAGTGCAGGCAAAGGTGCCAGCAGCCCACAGCGGAGCAGCTCTCCCCATGCACGAAAACAGAAAGCCAGCATTCCCAAACTTACCATGCACAGAGAAGTGCCTGGGGAGATCAAGCAACAGCACAGAGTGATTTCTTTTAGGCCTGAATTTTGGCCTTTGTGCCAGAGGTTCATATAAGTCATTTCTAGACATTGTGAGGATATTTCAGTGTTATTGTCTTCCAGTCTACAGGCCCCTCATGATAAATGTATCCAAGCTATGAAATTGCTTTACTGTTCTGACCTACTCAATTTTCACAGTATTTATCTCCTGAAAAATTTTGCAAACAAATGATGCTGTGCATTTCTTCCTCACAGACAGTAAAAACAGTAAGTTTAAAAATAAAAAACAACAACAACAAAAAAAAACCAAACCAAAAATCCAAAACAAAACCCAGAATTGATACTTCAAACTTTTTATTAGTAACATTTCCACCTCAGTTCCCAGAACTGATTTTAATTAATTTAACCTTTGCCATATTGTGATTTTTTTTTTTAAATCAAACGTTACACAGCATTAAATCAAACAGAGATTAATTTTGTCTTACACTGGCCCAAAATTTTACAATTTACAGGTGATTTTGCTAAAGATTCCCTTCACTTAAAAGCTCTGCTGTCCATGGAAGACTGGATTAGCATTTGTTATTGGGTGTTATTCTGCAATTCTTTATCACTAGACTCCCGCATCAACTATTTCACAGAAGCACACGTTTCAGGCTAAACAGCTCCTCCTTACTTGGGTCACCTTGCCTAACTTCATTCTTGCATTCATTCATGTAGTACTGACACAGATTTGGCCTCCTTCTACTCTTACCAAATTTCTCATTATTTTTAAGGAATAAAAAATTTACTACATATACACTTTTTCTGTGAGAAACAAGACATCGATATAAGAAAACCCTTCACGATACATATGAGATAAATTAATAGCTATTTCATCAAAAGCAAATTCTATTGAAATTCCAAGAAGGACAAACTTGAACTCACCAGGCGGGCGTGTGGGTTTCGGTGGTAATAGAGTTCCTTATACCCATCCATCCACACCTCAGCTGCACGCACGCTGTTTGCCAAAGCTTTGGCTCGTGAGTAGGGAGCTTGTTTGGGGAAAACATGACCAACGTGTGAGCATGGGTGGATCTCCAGGCTTCCTCCACACTGCCATATCTGAGCAAAAAATCGACATTGTGCATCGTAAGTTTGACTCTTTGCAAATACAGGAACAACAAACCTTTGTAAGGGTAGTACCTTCTCAAGAATATCACAGCACACTGTAAGCAACACAAAGTAATTTTGTGTCTCATTTGATGAGTAAACTGGATATAACGACATCCTTGTCAGCTCAGAGGAAAACCACTGGAAGTAATAAAGAGATATCCCCATCTCTGGCTTTACCTGGTGTGGAATTACCCCTTCCTTAGCTTCACTTCCTCCAAAGGCATGATAAAAAATGGTCTACAATATTTCTGTAGGTGTGGCTGTGGTCTACCATTCATGTCATACAGGCATTATCAGGAGGGGGAGGGGCAGGAGAAAGGCATGTTTCTTGTCCACATTAACCACACAAACAGCCATCTCAGGGAAAAAAAACAAACAAAGACCAATAACCAATTTCTTACTAGAAAACTTTGCCCATATTCTACTGGAAAGCTGACCTGACCAAACAGGTAAGTTTGTCATGTCACTTATGTTGTGTTCCCATTCCTATACTTAGCATTTCAGAAGAGATGTGTGGGTCCCTGATCATAAAAATATAACTAACCATTTCCAACAGAAAACTGGGAAAGGAACCCCAAACCCAAGGCATGAAAAGAAAAAGCAAAGTAATTCTGTAACTATTTCATGGAAGTCCAACCAACATTAGTGAAACAACCTCCCCTACCTAGAGCAATATTCCTAGTTGCTGTCATGGGAAGCAGTGGCATCTCAATGCAGAGCGGGCAGAACTCTGCCCTCATCCTCCTGTCTCTGGCTCCACAGGTCAGGAACCACACAACCCTGGAGATAAAGCCCATAAATGAGCACCAAGTGGATACAGCAGCTTCAGCACCCTGTGAAAGTTTTTGTAATTATACTCTTCTCCTTCAACAACCGTGGACTTCTGGCAGCTCATCCACACAGCCGCTTTCCCACCATCCCTGCTGATCACCAGTTCCATACAATGAAAGGAAAGTACAGCTAATACTGTGTGTGGCCATGGCATAGCAGACACCCTGTTTTGGAAGGGTGCCTCAAACAAGGCTTCTGAAAATCATTCAGATGGGAGTAGGACATGCTACTACACTAGAATACTTGAGGCTACCATCTATGGCTCCGATGGACTTTCTGCAAAAGTCTTCTGAGAACTGGCACTGCAGTGAGCTAATTCTCCTTGTATGTTCACCCAAGCATAGGTGGCAGCTCATCTTTCTAACTGGAGGACAAGGGAAGTCAGCTGAGATGTTTAAGGGGTCAAGAGGTTTGCTTCCTGACAACCGTCTTGTCCAGCACACACATTTTACTTGGACATTACTCAGATTAACACAGCAGGAGTCAATGCTGTGAGGTAGCAAATAACAACTGTGACAACAGATCACTGAGGGGACTTTTCCCATCTCTCTAGATCCCTACAAGTCACAGGAAGAAAGTCACCACAGAAGAAGGTTTTAAACATGCACAAGATGGATGTTATCTTCAGACCTTTTTTTTTCCAAGTTACTCATGATTTCTCTCCAATTTCTTAATTTATAAATCAATGACTGTTGTCTCTGTTGATTTGGCTTTGGATAATGACATCAGACCTTCACATATGGCACAATACTGTGCCTAATAAAAAAAAAACACCACCCTGTAAGCACTCTAATACATACGTTCATTTTTAAAGCAAATGGTTTCCTTAAAAGTATAGGTAATTCATTATTCAACTATAGGGAACATTGGATAATCTTTACTTTCTGGATTCAATTTTTTTTTTTTTTTTAAATTTCTTGCATTTGTGAGAGGTTTCTTTTTGTTGCTTTTTGGGGAAGCAGCGTATTTGTCACATGAACAGAAAGATGATTAAAAGAAATATGGAAGAAATCCAGAATTCTGTACTGATCTTAACAACTTGCAGATTTTCACATGTAAGTTACACTACTGCATTTTGTAGGCTGCCAAGAAACCACCTCTCCACTTTCATTTTAAGATCTCCCTTTTTGAAATTTGCTTCAAAACAATAGCTTGCTTACGTCAATATTTCTATACCCAAGATTACTTTTTTAAAGTTGAAATTTATCATGCAAAATTTGTCAGCAAATATTAAGTGCCATTTAATTTAACACAGGTTAACAATTTCCATATTTGTTAAATTCCATACAAAAATTTTTTAGTGTTTTATCAATCTGTTTTTAAACAAGATATGAGGAAAGAGCCATCAAGACTACTGAAGTAAAAATGCACAGTTAGAAAGGATAAAGTCTAATTTAAATGGAGTGAAACAGACTGACCATATCTCTGGAAAATTTCTGTCAAAATGAGAGTTCCACAACAGCTGATTTTTCAATAACTAAAATTAATAATTTCTCTAAAAAACTACCTCTAGGTTGCTAAGCAATGCTCATTAAATTCTTCCTTTATTAAAACAGTTCAAAACTTTTCTTATCTTCCTATTATAAAAAAAAAAAGTGTATTTCAGCTAAGCAATTCCTCAAAAGGGTTTGTTTTTTTTTAAAATAGAAAACATGTTTTCACCTCTATATAAAATCAGGTACAAATGAAGACCAAGGAAAAGGAGAAAAAGCAAGGCAAGAAACCCCCACGGACTACTAAATGTTAAATAAGTGACACTGGAAAAGATTCTCTCCTAGAACTATTTGCACCTCCTTTAACAATGAACCACATCAGATTTCATCTGTATTTTGCATGCTCATGTGCATGAAAACATGCTTCTCCACTTGACCTGTCTAGCTCACAGGTCATTATGAAAACCTACCTTTTCCCTGGGGCACAAAGCCAAGGTGACATTCATTTTTACTTTCACTTTCGTCTTGATGCATGCAGACTATCGGTATTTTTACCTTCTCTTTTCAGATGGTGGTGGCATTATGAAAAGCTACAGTAAAAGTCCAGATCTTGCCTTGGGATGCCTATCCCTGCCAGGCTCTTTGGACAACTGACCCAGTTGCTGGGTCAATGAACTCTACCTAGGAAAAGCTCTTTAAGCTCTACCACCTCCACTCTAACATTTTATGACTCTCCAGAAGACAAAAAAAAAATTTAAGAAGTATGCTACATCCTGAACAAGCTGCAAAGAAGACTCTGTTCCTGCCCCTCTATCTGCTGCAATTTTGCTTGCCAGCTGGTGGCTGAACCCCCTCCTCCCTGCAAGGTGCTCAGGCATAATCTGCCAGGAGCTGAGTGGGGACAGGGACCTCTCCACTCACATGAACCCATTCCAGCTGTTCTCACTGGACCAAGTTGCCCAGAGAGGTGGTGGAGGTCCCATCCCCGGAGATATTCAAGGTCAGGCTTGACAAAGCTCTGAGCAACCTGATCTAGTTAAAGATGTCCCTGCTTACTGCAGGAGGGTTGGACTAGATGATATTTAAAGGTCCCTTCCAACCTAACACGTTCTATAATTCACTGCAAGCCAGACTTCCAGATCTGGACAGAAGGAAACACAATACAAAAAGATCAGAAAAGAGAAGACCCCAGCCAATCGATTGGAGTTATACCACCCACGCCTGTAGGCAACAAAATTTCTAACAGAAGATAAGATTTATCAGTAGAAAAATTTGCTTTTTTGGACTTGTGTGGTTTTCTCTCATGTTGTGATGGCTGGCTGAAGGACAGACAGCAGGTGTGTAAAGCTTCGATCCCCAGAAACAACCTTACATGGCAGTGCTGCTAGACGGACCAAGAGCTGAGGGAGAAGCTGTAACCAGGTTCCCCTTGGGTCACGTACAGGAGGGAGAAGGTGAAAGTGCACATTTTGCTTCCCTCACAAGGGGGAATTTAAATGCCCATTATGGCCATGAATTGCAATTTTATCCAGGCAAATAGTATTAAGCAATTGGAAATCAAGGCACATTGGCTCAGATCTTGCCTTCAGCCCACAGCCTCCAGCTCTCTCAGTCATCACACTTTTAGCCAAAGCTTTGTCCTTGTTGCACCTTTCCAAAGCACAGAGATTTTCTTCAGTTTAGAACAATTGAAGTATGAGAAAGGCTTGAAGACAAGTCCTTTCATGTCATCAGGAGAGGGTGGTGGTTTCAGAGATGAGAAGAACAATTAATTAGAAGAGGTTTTTTTAGCATCTCTGCTCCTAATTTTCAGGTCTGGCAGGTCTAGAAACCACAGAGACAACAGAATTAACACTGATTTATCCCTCTTGGTTATCTTTGGAACTGAGGACAGCCAGGACAAGTAAGCAACACCATAGTGCTCTGCTCTCTTCCAGAAAAACCCTCACCACAGGAAAGCATGAGTCAGAGGGCTTGAAATCGAACAGGGCAAAGCATATTGTGCACAGTCTGGATCCAAATGCCTAGATCCTACTGGCAATGTGTGCTAGTAAAATTAACACACCCAGGCACATTCACTGCCCTCTGCACACTCGGTCCCACAAAACCACTGGCATCCCAGCAGAGAGCTGCTCGATCCACATGCAGGCCTCACACCAGCCTCTCCGTGTGCTTCCCCATTTAAGCTCCTCTCACCTCGCACGAGCCACATTCCCACCAACAGCCATCCAGTCCATGACACACTGCGGAGGACATGCCCTGAGCCCTCCCTCAAAGCCAGCACAACCACCTGCAGCCCCTGCGGGGTATGACAGCATGTTCATCCATCCCCCAACCCCTAAGCGACAGCTCCCGAGGACTCTGCAGCTGCTCCTTTCATGCCGGGCAGCTTCTGATGCTTCTTCTGGATCACAAGACTGCTCCATGTTTAAGGAGCAAAGGCACTGCTTGTACATGATGCTGCACCCTATGGGGTCAAACACCTGGTTTAGGGGAACCAGTAACTTCAGAAATGAGACTTGCTGACAAAGCCTGGTCCAAGTCAAAGGCAATGACAGCTTGGGTCTAAGCAGCAGCCAGTGCAGGGGCACTCTGTGTTGTATAGGGTGGGGAGCAGGCATGTCTCTGCTTGCAAGCCTTGGTCACCCAAAAAACAAGACACGAAGAGCAGAAAGCCGAGAACTGCATGCAGACTGTGTAATCTTCAAGGCTTTCTACAAAGAGCCACCTTTCAATCCACCTCACAATCCACCTCAGAGGAGAAAACTACCAACATCTGGAACAGTGCTACCCCTAACAGTTTGGGGACAACCATTTTGATGCTACCAAATCTGTGGCAGAGTCACAGAAGAGTGTGGACATTTCAACGATGTCAAGTCGATACTGTAATGTCTAGTTCTGTCAACAATGGCTGTTGTTCCCAAGCTTGCTGCTTATGGAGAGGTGCAAATTTCTGCTAAGAGGCAGAGCATATATCACTATTTTATAAAGCAGCATCCTCTCCCCCTTCACGGGTGCTTGGTCTGGTTGCACATGCACTAGCAAACACAAGTGCCTACAAGAGCAAGTCTTGCTCGGGAGATGCACTGCTATGCCACGGTTGTGGGAGACAGGTGTCATGCTTTCTGATGCAGCTTGCTGCTAAACTGTCTCTAAACTGGCATCTACCACCAGGCTGCTTTCCAGCTTCACCTGCCTTGGGTTGCAACTGATACCGAGCATAATCATTTCTTTGGGCTCCCAAGAACAAACCCAATCTATCTCCTCAAAAGGAGCCGAAAAAATAATTTCATCAAGAGCTATTTCATGCCTCCTGACCCCATGACTGAGCAATTGCCCCACAGAAAAGAAATCCCTTCCAGCAGAGAGAGGGGATCCCCTGCAAGAGACACATCAACATGGGCTGCACCAGAACTGGGGACAGGTGGGAAGCTCCTACTTCAGAAGCTCACAGAGATGATGGAGGTGGAGAAGCTGCCTGAAGCTCAAACAGAGGTCTGACAAGTTTACTGACCAAGACAAGTAGGCCGCGTGTTGGGCCAGAAATTTGTTCCTATGTGAGAAAAGTCATGAATTCAGATCAAACAGCAATCCCAACTGAGAAATCCCCCTCCAGCCAAAAATCACATCAACTCTAGGTCTGTGCTTATTATCCACCCTAATCACTTTCTTTCCTTATTTTTGTGCCCTCTTTACGAGGATTTCTGCACTACAAGCAGCAGGAGAGAGGAACAGCAGCCAGGAAGATGCCACGCTTCTCTAGTTAGCGGGCAGACATCAAGAGAGACAGTCTGCTGATGTCCCCCTTCTCAAGGAAGTGGTTTTGTAATATTAAACCATGATTTATCCCTGAAATCTGCTCTCACCTGGTAAAAAAACAAAAAAAAAGTCATCAACCCTCAGTGTCCCGCAATCCAGGTGACATACAGAAATGCAAATATGACCATAAATGTACCTGATGAGCAGAAAAATAACTCAAGGGAAATCCAAGATACCAAGCTGTGAACTTCCTGCAAGCTAAAACCGTCCCTGCAGCATCCCTTTTACATCACCACTGCAATGCTTCAGCAGGCAAAGCGTGATAGGGGGCAAACCATAGGCAGTCAGCGGTCAGCAGGAATCAGCAGCAGCACAGGTAAGAGCAGAGTTGAGAAGGACAAGACTGTTTTGCTTGTCGGTCTGGATTGTCTCATATCTCCTCTCTCTCCCTTTGCCAGAAACCCTTTTCATTCCAGCTATTGAACTCATCCACCCTCTGGTGGGATACAGCTCCACAGTTCCTTGGGATTTTCCCCATCACCTTTTATAACCTTTATACAAAACTTTTCCTGAAGCAAAACAGAGCAAAGCCTTAAAAGAGAGGAGGAGCTGGTTTGTCCTGCCACCAGCTGCCTCCTGCTCACTCCCATTGACCACAGTGAGAGCTCTGAATCACCTGAGAGATTTGTAAATGTTGCTTCCCAACCATCCTCTTCAAGCCAAGGTATGTGAACTTCATGTTAGTATCACACCACTACTTACAGTTTATACTGGCATTGAAAACAAAGACATGTTTTTAAAAATGATTATAAAATGGCTATTTGGAAGGAAAATACAGCTATAATAAAGTGTGAGAACAAGGAAAAGACATTCAAATAAACATCTCTATTACCTTCTTACCACTTGACTACATTATGTCCAGCTCCTTAAATAAAAGGATCTGAGGAAGAAATATAAACCTAGGGTTTATTCTCAGGGGGAAAAAAAAAGAGCCTTTCAATTGAGCCACTCACCCTAAATGAAAATTCAAGGTTCTCTCCTCCCCAGACTTCCATTCCTGTGTCATATGAACCAAGATAATCGAAATACTTCTTGCTCACAGAAAACAATCCACCTGCCATGGTTGGAGACCTGTAAAAACAAAACAGTAACTCTGAATTGAATAAAAAGAAAAATATATAAATTAACAAACCAATGCAAAGGATAAAAGATAAGGTATATTTTTATTTTACATTTTCTCAGTTTTTTCTGGATACAAAGTAGCAGTTGGACACTGATCAGTTATCATCAGGCCATTTAAATTTAATTTTGTAGTAAGAAATTGTATCCAAAACGAGCTCAAAAATGTATTTAAATAAAAATAACCATGAAATCAGAGAAGATAAATATTGTGTTAATTTTTTGCAATTACAGTGCCTTTCTTTCTAAGTGAAGATAAGTTACTTGTCTCTTACCTTCATATAGCAGAACATGAGCCTTTTTTCGTGACAGAATTATGTTAATCAGCAATGAAACTCTAAGTGTGGTATCCTTACATATTTTATTTAAGTAATAAGTAAATAAATGTTTGTGTTTTAGTAATTAATAACATCCCTGATCCCATTAATATCAAGCAGAAAAACTCTCAGCCATCAATTGAGCAGAATTCGGTAAATAGAGCTTCTAAAGAAATATTTTTTTTCTTTCTAAAAAGTTCTGCCCTTTGCTTTTGGTTTGGCTTTTTTTAACTTTTTACTAAGTTTGGGAATAGAAAATCAGAGGTAAAGGCTGGATCCTCATCAGAGACCCCAAGGCACAGAGTCAGCAGGGGAGTGCGTTCGCATGTCCATAATCCTCTATTTGTTCAGTATTATTCCAAACTGTTTGCAGCGGTGGGAACTAAATTCAGCTGACACTTTATGAATTTTACTAAATCACCGTTGAGGTAACTATTAACAAATGTGTGGAGATCGGTTACTCTTAACCTGTCAAAACAATTTTACCAGCCATCTTCTTGAAGCAAGGCTGTCTTACGCTGTCATATGTTGTTTCAAGGAACGGAATGAGATGAGGTGACACAGAAGGACAAAAAAACCCAACCAACCAACCACCCAAACAAACCAGCCAACCTCTTCTGTCTCACTCCAGGTCTCATTTTTCCAAATGCAGCTGTGGATGACACAACTCTCCGCACTGCTGCTTTCTCCAGACACTTGCCAAGATCAGTCTTCAGGTTACCACAAAGCTTTATCCCTCATCATTTTCCCCTTGGCATGCCAAAGACAATTATTCGTGTCTTGGAGAAGAAAAGCATCAATAAACTAAAAGCTTTAGAAATGTTACTGTATTTTGAAACTTTTTTTTCTAAAGAGGATGTGAACTTATACATGTTGAGGAGGGCTAACTTACTGCCTCAATTTTCCATTTAAAAAAAAAAAAAAAGGAAAAAAATAGCACACTCATTTAAGGATAAGTTCATTAATATTTGTGAAGTCCTGTGTATTATCATCATGATAAGGAACCCAGGAATGACTGAAAAAAATTAATCATTCCGTATTTGTTGTAGTCCCTAAGATAACAGATTCTACATAAAAGCAACAACTAACAAAACTGTGATGTTAAAAATACCAAAGAGCCTCTTCATTTCTTACAATACACTGCTGAAATGCAGCAGCTTCCAAGTTGAACATCACAAGACCCTCAGCTGTCAGGATTTTGTCTACAGTGTCCATTTTCCAGATGCACTGTTTGCACTCTTACATTACCCCTTCTAAAAATACAGCATGGAGTGACAAGTAATACTGCCGGTCTGCAACTTGCCTTATAATAAAACAAG
Organism: Hypotaenidia okinawae; assembly: GCA_027925045.1. Classification (NCBI taxonomy): domain Eukaryota; kingdom Metazoa; phylum Chordata; class Aves; order Gruiformes; family Rallidae; genus Hypotaenidia; species Hypotaenidia okinawae. The sequence goes on along the minus strand of BSDF01000002.1, from coordinate 97,390,889 downwards.
GCTAAAGCCCACAAGGAAAACATCTGCACGAGCTCCTGTGGGTTTTGCATCACTGACCACGATACATTTTTTTCACGATGTGGATCCCTCTGCTTTTGCACAGAGGACATCCTTCACCATTAGTTAATCAGCTACAACCTTCCTGTGTGCTGGTAAGTATCTACAGGAGTTTGCCTGCAGGAATCAAGAGACTACCTGTGCCATAAGGATTCCATATGGAAGATTACAAGGAAATTTCAGCTTTGGAGCAGTATTTTTCCAGGGATATTTTTCCTGTGAGTAGGAGTTATTCTGGAAGAAAGGGCAACTAAACAAAATATGTAATTTATAGCAATATGCTCATTTCTCAAATATTTTTTCACTGTCTGGCATTTCCAAGTCAAATCACAAACATTTGTAACATTCAGAGTTTATAAGTTGCATAAAAATTAACCTGATGACATCAGTCTTGGACTTCCTCCTTTTTTGTTCTCTCTCAGGGGTAGTATGCCAAGTGAAAACCAGCCTCCAGTCAAATCCACCAATCTGTGGCTCACCAGCATTTCCCAGGTACTCAAATGTGTTCCAGTCAATAACATCAATAACAGGGCAGACGACAGCTGTTTCTTCTTCCGCAATCCTAATAATGGTTTTAAAAGACAACATTTTTTTCCTCCCATTAGAAATTTCTCTCAAATACTAGAACTGTCAAGAACAGAGAATGCTTACAGATACCAAAAGTGACGTTTTGCTCCTTTGCAATTCATGCTGCAATACAAGGAAATAATGGCTACAAGAATAACCGCTGATTTCTTGCTGAGGATGCATCAGGAGGATGCATCAGGACAGAGTCAGCTGTAGGCACCTGGCAAGCATCAATCGTCCCGGACAGTGGAAGTGAGGTATGCCAGATGGCTTGAGATAAGACATTCAGCATCTGGCTTGGCTGCCATAGCCAGCACCACACTGTCAACAAAAGTGTCTATTTTGTTTTGTGCAGGTAGCTTCATTTAAGGTATTATGAGAACACCTGAGAATTGTATAGTTCTGCAAAGATGTACAATAAATTAGCTCGCCTCTTGATCCTTAAAGTCATGGTTGTTCTTGTAGCTAGCATCATCTGCAAGAAAGTTATACTGAGCACTACAACAGGAACTCAAAAATGAAGCCATGAGCTTAAGCAAAACAAACATGCAACATGAGAATTAGATTTCCAACAGTGAGCCACACCTGAAAGAGGCCTCCAGAAAGCCCGGACACGTAAGAGATAAAAAGGAGGAAAAAAAGATAGTACTGCAGAATGACATACCTATCAGCAAGGCTGATCTAAAGATAGTCAAGATCTTTATCATACTAAGAATATATCAGAGATGAAGACACTTCTTGCAGGTCTATTTTGCAAGGAGATAAACCCCTTCCTCCCCTGTCTCAACACCATAGGGGTTTCTGGATTCCTTTGAAAAAACATTTGCCCTTACAAATGGCAGTGGGAGCCTTTGCCTTCACCTGAACTTCTGGAAAGGCCATTCTCAGTACCAGGAGAGATTAACCCCAGGCACCCAAACTCAAGCTAAGGTCTTTCTCCTAAATTACTCTTTAGCAATCTTTTCTACACCCATCTTGGACATTTCCTGTCAGATCAGTGAAACAAAGTGACTTGTTTGACTTCAGGATGATGGTACTTCTTAGCCGTGCCCCTTCTGATTTCCAGAGGAGAAGGAAAATGGAAAGGGAGCGATACAATGTATCTGTCATTTGAGGGAAGCTAGCTCCTCATGGGATTACTAAACCTAAAAACCACAGGCTGACCAAGGGACACTGAAATCAGAGCACATTGTCACAGTTGAACACAACAGAGAACAGCAGCAGTTCAGAAGAGGTAGAATCTGAGCTGAGAAAGGCTGCCTTCAGTACAAAATGGTCTCTCGTTGCTGGAGGGAAGATGTGACACGGCTGTTGTCTTCATTATGATGTCTTATCGAAATCCTGGTTGGTAGAGTGCACAAAAGGGCTCATACAACTACTGCTGCCTCCTGTCTCACATGCATAAAACTCGTGTATGAAGCAGTGGGAATGATATGCACACAGGGAAAAAACCCAATAAAATGTAAAAATTGCTTTGTACCTCCTGTAAAGGAAAAGGAAAATTAGGGAACTGGCATGTGCTTTTGGTTATGACAGGAATCACATAAGTGAGAAGCCATCACCTTTTCTGTAAGTTAAGAATTAACTAGACGGTTCAATGCACAAGCAGCCTACAAATACAACTGTGTTTGCACTGCAAAATGCTAACACAGTTGTATTGCTCCCATACATTTGAGCCAGATATGCCACGCAAACATCACCTCAGAGATGTACCTCTGCATCTGCGGCAAGAAAGGCAAAAATTCCAAGGCACATCCAGAGCTAACTTCTTATAGGAGGCGATTTGTTACACTTAAAATTATCCCAATCCTTCCTCAATATTGCCATCCAGTGGTTTGCTAAAGAAGTGAAGGAATCGCAGAATCACCTCCACAGCTATGAACTGTTTCTCACAGGACAGTTGTTAAAGCCGCGGTTATTCTTTGGGGGTTTTTTACCCCCTTCTTCACACTATGTAGTTAACCCACAGTTATCTGGAATATACTCAGTATGAAGTTTATAAGCAAGTTAAATGACAATTTTAAGAAAAAAGAATATAAAATACTATTCAAATGGACATGGGTAAGACCACAAAGCTCCCCCAGGAATCAGGAAGACTCGCAGGCCTCAAGACAGCTTGTGCTTTTGGAAATCTCTCTCCAGTTTGCATAGGGCCAGAGTTTTTTCTTTATTTCTTCTCTGAAGGCCACATTACCTGGTGGGAACCTTTAAAGGATCAAACCACTGACCTTGAGGAAAGGACCTTTTGTTTTTTTTTTTTTTTTTTTTTAAATCTGCTTTAAAGAGACCTGGTTTTTATATGTACAATATCCAGGAGGTCTGATTCAGGTACTCTATTATCTGCTAACGGCATCCAAGGGGGTAAAGACGTAAGCCAACAGCAAGAGGGGTAAAAGTAACACAGCATGTGATATGGGGTGTGCAGTGAGGTGTACCAGTGGCTGAACCCACTGTGGAAGTGCATGCATGGCTGCTCACTACACATGGGTGAGGTTTCAAGAATATCAAATATTCTAAACTGTAAGACAGCACTAGTATTCTGGGTTTTAGGGGTTTGGGGAGTTTGGGTTTTTTTGTTAATGGAGGTTGTCTGAACTGCCGAACAGATCTGAAGTACAGATGGAAAACTTCATTGCTCTAAAGTACAGTGCCCCAGGACAGATGGTGTCCAAGTTATGTCAACACTGACTTTTCCATTAACTCCTCCCTATTCTTTATATCAGAACCACATTGGAAAGATGGATTCATTCAGGATGAGGAAGACTATTATTGACTTCTATTACAATCTTCTTATGTGCACGTTGGTCTGCCATCACTGATGTCTTGGGGCACGCATATTTCCAGACCTTCTCACAATGACAGAATAAGCCACCTCTGCCAAGGCAGTTTCAAAGCTGGAGGTTGGATTCATCTTCCTGAAAAAAACACTTTCCCTTCCTCTGGGGAAAAGAGCAGCCTGGTCCTCAGGAGAAAACAAAAATCCACCCCTCCTGACCTTCCACACTTCCAATTGTTACTCCACCGCCAGGAGACATTCGCCTTGCCTCAGGGACCAGATCTCTGCTGCTAGCAGCCATTTTCCCACCCCAGAAGCCTGCTGGAACTGTCTCTTCTCCTTCTGCAGGGTAACCTCACCTTGCCAGCAACGGCTCCAGCCAGCCCTCGTGGCATTCACAGTGGCAGTCCAGGAAGGTCAGGATGTCGCCTTTCGCCACGGAGGCCCCCAGCAGCCGGGCTCGAACCAGCCCCTCCCGCTTGTTTGCGCGGATAAGGCGCACCTTGCGCAAGCCGGCCACGTAGCTTTCTAGAGCCTCCTTTAAATGTTCTGTAACCAACAAACAAACAAACAAAGTCAGGAAGAATATAGTTGTGGATCAACTGGTTTTTGTCATGGCACAGAAAGCTCTTTTTTGCAGTGGCATATTCCTTGCTGCAGTGCTTTTAAAGGTACTGGCACTTTGAACTCAGATTCTGCTATACTGCCCATGTTCAGAAAGGCCAAGGAAAAGGCACAGAACTTTGATGGACAGAAACCACACGTACTTTTAGGAAACTGAACACTTCATATTTGCCTCTGTGATTCATTTCCAAATTGTTATGCGAGTCTCAAATGTTATGTAAAGCTTCTTCAGGGTAAAAGTTTTAATCTGAACAAAATTCCTATATGGGGGAAAATGCCAGCATTGTTTTGTGTCCCATAATTCAAATGAAAGCAGATAACATGGTGTTTCCTTACTATGCCTTACACCAGGGAAACCTTGGAGCAATTGAAACTTGCTCAAATTAGGAAACCTGGGATTCTCCAACCAGACCGCAGTTATCTATATATGCAAGCACTCATGTTACACCACAGGAAACCTGCTTCCCCATTCTAAACTAAATTTGGTCCAGAACCCCAAATTTTCACTGGGATGCTACAAGAAAACCCATTTCCCAATGCACATGTTAGACTACTTTATGGCATGTTACCCAAACAGCTTATCTTTTCCTCCTCTGACTGGCTGACGAGAAAAGCCCAACAAGAATCAACATTATTTAGAATTATCCTTCCTACCTTTATCACTGTAATCATCTACAAGGATAATTTCTTCCAAAAGTATATCTGGAGATGTCTCAAGAACGCTGTGAACCGTTCGCAGTAGCGTTGACCAAGCCTCATTATAAAAAGCTATCACAACAGAGGTTTTTGGCAGGTTGTAGTAATCGTACTTCTGCGCTCTGCATCTGTAGAGGAGGGAGGAGGGGGTTACATTTAGTATGAGTGCAAAGGTGTTTGTCCATTTTCAGAAAACTATTCTCAAATGAAGAGTTAGTATGCTACTTAACTGTAAACAAGAATATATAGAAGATCTTAAAGAAACTATGTACGTGGAAAAGTCACACAAACACTTTGAGGAAGCTGGCCTTCTGGAAGTCCCATTTCCACAGCAGCATTATGACTGAAATTCTGCAAACCCTCCCCCAAATATCTTTGCACAAAATTTCCCCAAGTAGACAGGAACAAACCAATAGCCAAAACACGCCCAGATTACAGATAGAAAAGGCAGGAGGAAAAAAACAAAACACAAAACAAAAACCAGAGAAATACAAAACTTCGTTGCCATAAAAACAGTAGCATAAATTACTGATAACTTGTGTTTTGGAAAATAAAACAAGTGCTAGACAGTAAAAATATAACTGTGAAGGAACAGCAACTTATAAAGATGAAAGAAAAAAAAAAAAAAGCCAGCAACAGAACTGAAACATATGCACGCTGAAGCAGAATTTGGGAAGACCACAGAACTGCCAAGATATAATAGTGAAATCCACAAAAAACACAGGCAGACATAGAAACGCATGGGTTTGGCTCTGTGGAATGCTAGGAAGTTTGCAAACCTTTGGATTAAGCTCCAGAATGTAGCTCCTATAAATATATATATGAACTTCCCTAAACGAATGTAAGGATGCCAAGAAACTTCAGGCTGAGCCAAATGTGTAAATTGTTCAAGATTCCCCTGGTCTGAAAGAATTTTAAAATAATTATAATATTTATTACCATTTCTCCCTTCTTCTTAGGGCATTCTGTATTTGCAGTTTTACTAAAAAAACAACACAAATGGTTTGGAGATGTTTGAATTTTCTTATGCCTCCAAATCACTGCCTGAAGTCACCAGGGCTTGTACAGGGCAGAAGGACATACTGCAGCTTCTCTTGACTACTATGCCATGGTAGATACTAAAGCAGGTAGGACATCCCTCCTGCTAAAAAGAGAACACCATTGAGTCCTCCAAAACCAATGCTATGGGGAGCTGAAAAGGAAAACCAGAACTCATCAACGTGACAGCAAAATCACTTAGGTCAGCTTGTCTGCTGCAAAGCTAGAAAATAAACCGTTCTTTTTAGCTTTGGCCTCTTTAGGGGAACCAAAATTCCCTTAAAATACCCAGAACACAACATTAAAAGAAAACAGCTTACCTCTAGAACTTTGAGAATATACTTGCTGACTATTCAATGAAGCTGTGTTCGCAATTAAAAGAGACTTCTTAGAAGTTTCTTTTAAGATTACAGAGTATCTATTAAGATCTGTGGTACAGAAAGGAGGGAAAGGGGGAAAAAAAAGTCTGAATCTGAATATTCCTAAAATTAAAATTCTCAAGGAACAAAAAGAAGCCTGTTGAGTAAGAAATACCTGCAAGTAAGGTATACTGCTGTAAGAAATACCTGCGAACGAGGAAGCAAAGAGGACAAAGGATACTTGGGCAGTGGAGGCACCCAGGAGGCTGCTTCTTAACCATGGAAGGAATGCTATGCAACAACATTTCATTGTGTGCATATAGGTAGGCACTGTACACACACACACTTTGACACAAAGTACAAAAACGTCCGTCCCTCCAGACAGTGACTTGTCCAGAAGCAAACCTGGGGCATTCACAGAGAGAACTGCCTCACACCAGTGGCTGGTGGCAGAAGCCATTTGTTTTGCCAAACAAATTATGTTTATTAGCACATGAAAAAGGAGTGACATTTTAATTCACTTTAAAAAAAAAAAAACAAAAAAACCAAACACCACAGAAAAACCTACTGTGTGAATCCAATTTTAGATATACATATTTGCTTTAGCCTACTGAAAAACATTTATGCTGAGCACTGCCAGGAAAAAATTATACTTGCACATCGCAGTCACTTGTACTAGGTAATTTCAGTCCATTTCTTGTTGGAAACGGGATCGTTACCTACACATTTCAGAAAACTGAAGGAAAAAACCAAAAACAAATAGAAAGCCACCAGGGAAGCTTTCTCTGCAAAATATGTCAGAAAGATTCATGGAATAATAATGTTGTATGCCGTTATTTAAAAAAGGGAATCCAAAAGGTCTAAAGAAGATTATAAGCCTAATTATAGATTAAATACTTCAATGGATTTGCCTGAAAATTACATGCTGAACACTGGAAACATGATTTGGCACAGAGCAAGGCAATCCCCAAACTGTTTTGTGAGTCACTGTGCACTGCTTCCTCCTTTGACAAGCATTCTTTTCACTGCGGAAAAAGGTCAGCTTCTTTGGGGGCACAGCAGAGTACACGTTCCTTTGGTTGCTGAAGTCAACAGAGAGGCCAAAACTAAAAAAAGACAGTTTATCTTCTAACTCTGCAGCAGGCAAGCGCAGAGAAGTGGCAGGGCAGGCTACTGGCCATCACCCTCCAGTCCACTTCCCCCGAAAAATGTCAGCTGGACCAGGTTGACAACCTGCCAAAGAAAGGAACCCTCTCTCACCTCCTATATCCAAACACACGAAGTGTGACTGAAAGCTTCACTTTTTAATACATTACATATATTTTGAGGAAAATTAATCATCATATATAGACCAAGTAAAATTTTGAAACTTTAAAACACAGGAAAAAAAAAAGTTCTTCAACTTCTATGCAGATTGGCATGTTTGTCTTGGAAGTTATTTCCAAGACATATATTCTTTAGTAGAGTACTACAAGATCTCAACTGCTTGTAGTCTCAAATATTGTTTGTGCAATGAAGCATAAACTTCCTTATCTTCCTATTTTCAATGAAATTCCAAGGAGAGTTGCTCAGTCTTAAAAAATAATCCCACTGGGTAGATTACAAACCTGAAGTGTTTAAATGCCAAAAAAAAAACCCTAAGAAAATAATAATAATAATAGTAGAAAAGAATTAATTTCTGAAATGGAAATGCAAGTAGTATTGCATAACAATTAAGTGACACATATATGGACACTAAACATTACAACTTCACAAGATATACAAACTTCAAAAAAACCCCTACCAAATATGAAACCTGACTTAAAGCCCAGTGGTGACAGATCAGCTTTTCCATTTCCCAACTCCTTTTTACACCGAGCCACCTCAGCAGCATGTATTCTATATTAACCTCTGCAAACTTCAGGACATATCGTTATTCTCTGCGTGTGCCAGCCAAGTATCCAAGCTCCTACTTCCCAAGTGAATCATTGCAGCCCTGCTTTGAGTTATTCAGAAAAGTAAACGCTTATCAGTTACAATATGTCATTAAAATGACAGGGAGGATACAAACAGGTGACAGCAGCCCAAAACTGGTTTTGCAGATGATGGGAATGTGTATTTATAATGCTGATACTGCAAGCTGCTTTCACTTTCTGACTAGGGCACTATTCTGTGTCACCCTCCAATGCGTAACACTGTCCTTTCCCAGTACAAGATGACAGCAAGATAGGATTATTTGCATCTTATGTTGGCCATCCAAAAGCAAGGGACCACCTCTGAGCAAACTGTCCAGACTCAGCATGTCCATAAAGGCAAATCCAGAGGCGATTCACCTCACCCTCCTCAGGACACTTACCCAGCACAAAGAGATTTCTATAGAGGTTTCCCTCATCTGTATATGTTTAACTACAGAGCAGATGCTTAACTCTTTTACGGCTAAACAACAGGAAACTGCAATTGGCTGCCGAATCTAGCTGTCGTAACTACCAAGGGGTTTGTAAAAACCTAACACAGACACGAGATGAGCTGCCCGGGAACATGACATTTTCAAGCACAGCCAATAATCGCAGAACACGCCATCATTTGTGGTCCAACATACTCCTTTGCTACTCTCATCATTGTACTCAACCACAGGATCCTTCCTATTTTATATAAATAACTACATATATTAAATGAAACCACAACATAGGATGCTTGGATTTCACTGAAAAACGCTGATATATACTGGATACCAACAATAATTTGTAACGTGATGTGAGGGAGTGACAGAATCTCAGCCTCTGCCCTCCAATAGTTCCTGTTCTCTGCTGCCTCACTAGAGAACACATGAGCAGACTCATTGCACACAGCAGAGCTGTACCCAGAGAAAACGTGCCCGGAGACTGACTGTCACCACCTCCTGGGGTGAGGGCTGGGACACCTGCTTCATACACTGTCATCCCTGGTTGCTCTCGTCCCCAGTTTCCCTCGGGTGCTCTCTTCCACACCGTGTGGATGGATGTTCCAGGCATCCTCCCACTTGATCACCAAGTTTAAACCAAGAAATGGCGAGACATAGCTTTTGTTTATCAATTTATAATAAACATCTACATTTCAAATATTATAATTCTGTCTAGCTGTGAATCTTTAAATACCTAGATGGGAGAAACACAACCTAAAACCAAGTTCACTACGTCCCATCTTTCCTGGATCTTTCACGGCAACACTTACTCAAACATCTACCTCCATAAAATGCAAACTGAAGCAAAACATGTAAAGGTCTATGAATCATCATATGTTCACACCCCTGTGGATTTTTGGTTTTACCTTTTCACACAGAATTTGTAAGCCACAGTCTAAGCAAGACTATACGGCTGACAAGTTTAATAATTTAACGTTGGAACCTACTACACCACAAAAATCTTCTGCTAGCAAGTTTTACAATAGGTTATTTATTAGAAACTAAGGAGACATCAGTCAGGAAATGCCTAAACAAAATTAAATGGGCTGTTTTAGTGAACATTTGTGTCAATTAATGTAATCGCTCAATTTACTTCATTGTAAGGAGCTGTTTCTCTCTTAGAGAGAGAGATGCGTATCTATACAGAGAGAGCATGAATGTGTGTGCACTGGGCATGCTGCCATGAGATAATTAGGAACGGTTGCAACATACTTCTACGCAAGACTATCACCACAACTGCACTGACAGTGAGGCAAGAGAAAATTCAGTCTTAATCTCCAAATTTTATGTTCTATATGCCAAGTTTAAAGGGGAGGGAAAAGAAAAAAAAAAAAAAGAAACCTTCTGTGAGTTTTCAAAGATTTGTTAAGGATATAATTGGCTCCAATTATTTCATGCTTTCTGAAGGAATACTTTTTCAGAAATAATGTACCTGAACACTTTTAACAGGGGAAAAAAAAAAAGAGTGTTGAAAATCAAGATATCAAAATTATTTTCCACAATCAATAAAAAAAAACTGTTCTAGATGGCTGATAAGTTTTGCTTTTGAACTTTCATTATGAATGCTTGAAAATGCAGTAGTTCAAGATACTGTAGCTTCTCTCAAAGTCCAAACCAGTATTTGTCACTGCTTTATCCAATTTAACTTGATTTATGTGACTATGGTACCCGACATTGCCACACATGCACCATCATAGCATCGTCCAGCAAACATTGTCAGCATCCTGCTTCAAGTGGGCTTACACACAGCGGGCTAGAAACTGGGCTTGCTGGGTTCACTACAGTGGGTAGGGGGCATGCCAATTCACACCACCACCTCCTTTTCTCTTCCTAATTTGAAGAAGCTTAGGACATCGAATTAAAACAACAGACGTGCACTGAAAAGGTGGCTGTGAGCAAAAATAGCTGACCTGGACACATGGGCATCTTGATCCAACTTCACCATCTCCCCATGCCGCAAACTGCAGAGGTGGTAATGTCAATTCAGGGGTCTGCCAGACATCTCCACCCAAGAGAAAATACGACCTCCTCCTAAAGCCACGGCAGAAGACACAGCCACAGTGGGGTCCTCCATTCCCCTCCTTTTCAACTTCTCCCTTACCCCAGTAGCAGCTCACCAACATGACAGCAGCAGCGCTGGTTTCTGAGCTAGCCTACAGAGTTTACCAAGGCCATCTTACCTACTCCAGCCTGAACGCGTGCTTGAATCACCGCTCCTCTCCCCTCCTTGGGGGAGAGCAACCTATGGATAAAATCCAGTACATGAGCCAAAAGTGACACAGCCCTATTACATCAAAACCTGGGATACAGAAGTGCAACATTACCAGTGGAATTAAAGGATATGATGAATCAGATTATTCTTCTTGTCTTCAAACACAAACCAACTTTTCATGCTGATTTTTTTTTCTTACATAAAACCACCACAATCCAACTGTCAGGTTTTTGGTTTTTTGGAGTTTTTGTTTTCTTTCTTTGTTGGTCTTGGTTTGGTTTTGGGTTTTTTTAAAGTCTTATCTGAGCATGGAAAAGCTGCACCTGGTTTTGCACACCTACATATCCCATGTGTATCTGGATATTATGTGACGTTTATTGAAGGTGTGTCTCAGTCCCATTAGCAAAGCAGATAACAGCAGGGTGCTGATAACTGCCAAAATGGCCAAATTACTCGGGGCAAAGCTGGAAAACTTAAGTGGCACAAACTAAAGCAAAGCTGGCCCACACTTCCTCACCATCTGCTCCCAGCCCAGTGGCCCAGGTAATGGGCAGCTAGAAGCTCTCTGCAGGTCCCAGAGAGCAAACACCAGCCAGCTCAAGGCAAGAGTTGTTACTGACTAAGGCCGAGCCCATCAGCGATGGTCACAGCACCTCTGGGAATCACATTTAGGAGGAAAAAAATGCAAGCAGCTGCTTTTTGCCACCAGAGAAGGGAATGAGATGTAATAAACTGTGCAGGCACCAAGGCCAGGGAAGTGGTGGGGGGAGATGCCCCAGGTGTTCCCCCGCAGCCCATGGAAAAGGACAAGACCCCACCTGCAGACTGTGGAGAAGCCCCACATTGGAGCAGGTGGAAATATACAGATGATGCTGTGACCCACATTAGAGCACGCCTCTGCCAGCACTTGCAGCCCATGGAGAGAGACACACACACACCAGAGCAGGTTTGTTGGGGCACCTTGTGACCCCGTGGAGGATCAGGCGGGAGCAATCCGGGCTCAAGAGACTGGGAGACATTCTATGATTCTATGACTGCACCCCATTGAAGCGACCCCATGCCAAGGCAGCTGGTGAAGAGCTGAAGTCCTGTGGGAAAGGACTCATGTTGGAGAAGTTCACGAAGGACTGTCTCCTGTGAGTGGGACCCCACGCTGCAGCAGGGGAAGGGTGTGAGGAATGCACCTCCTTCCACCACCATCCAGTCTGCTCCAGCTAAGAAGGAAAACAGCTGGTGAAGAACTGACCAAAATCCCCATTCCCCACCCCTCCCTGTGCCACACTGCAGGGGAAGAAGGGAGAGAAATCATGAATAAAGTGAAGAATGCTAAGAAGCGAGGGGTGGGGAGACACAGTTTAAGATCTGGTCGCACTTCTCATTATCTGACTCTGGTTTCAGTGTGTGTGTTGTGTACCATAATACATTAGATAGCGTCACAGGCAAAACAGACTTAACATTGCATAAAGGAAAGAAAACTGATTGCAGAATGGTCTCTCCCTGTCCTTACCTCGCCTCCTAATCCTCTCAATAGATATTTTCTCCCCTGTCCAGCTGAGAAGGGGAGTGATAGAGCAACTTTTGTGGGCATCTGGCCTCCAGCCAGAGTCAAACCACAACACTGTGACACGATGATATGATCAAGTCTTTGAAAACAGAGGCTAAATATTGTGAAATGGTTTTCCAGGTTATTTGATGTTTTAAAGAATGATTCTCCCAGTGACAACAAGGTCTCAACAAGATGGACTGCTGAATGCTGCTTTAGCGTTCAGATAATAAAGGGCTATGGTGGCTTACATACAAACACTGTGAGAAGCAAGGAAGAAAGCTATGAAGTGTGAAATGATAGAAGATATTTTCAAAGAAGTTTGGGAACTAAAAAAAAAAAGCAAAGCTGTTTAAGGCAGATTAAAAATACATTAAGATAAAAATGTCTAGAAAACCCACCTCTGAGGGTGGACTATAACTATATCCTAAAATCCACAAATTTACAAAATCCAAATATTCTCATAATTCCAAAGCATTAGAAAAGGGCAACAGAAGTTCCTACCTAGCCCAGATTCTGGATATGCAGATGAAAAGGCATTTCTGCATGTGTCCATAAAGAAAAAAAAAAACCATTTTTATTTCATCTTGCTGATTTGAAACAGCACTTTCATTTTGCTCAAATGATTCCCTTTGTTTGCAACTTCATTCCAAGGTAGTGAGACACACCTTACATTTGCAATGAGCCACATGATTTCCTACACCTACATTCAGAAACTTATTTTGATGCGAGTAATCTGACTCAAGGCAGGAAAAACCTTCTGAGAAGAAATATATATATATAAAAAAGAGAAGTTGTTGTAACCACCGTTAATAGCAGGGTGTGGATGCACCTAGTCCTTACAGACAATCATGTATAGTAAAAGCGCTGTTTGAATAAAGAAAAAAAAAAAAAGAAACCATACTTTCTGGTAACTACACTGCTCTGGAAACTTTCTCAGGTTAAAACTGAAATAATCGGAAGCCAAGGACTTATCTAGACATCAGAGGAAGTTGAGGATCTCTACCAGAAGCTGTAATGAAAAACAGTCAAAAAACAATCATGTGAGCGGCTCTGGAGATGACTATTTGCAGGTGACTACTAAATGAGAACATCAAGACAAAGAAAACTGACACATTTTTATAGAATATAAGAAACAAAAATAGTAAAATATTGTAAATATCAAAGCAATTGTAGAAACTTTGCTGTAATCTGTACTAAGTAAAAAGCAAGCTTTTTTTTTTTTTTAAAAAAAAAAAGACGTCAGTGCTGCAGATTTCTTACTCCCCCACTCAACTGTGCAATGGGGGGGGGGAAGGGGGAATGAGATGTCCTGAGACACACCACTCCGCAGGTCTAAAACATTTATACATGCAAAAAATCCTGCTAACCAACAGTAAGCTAACACCTAAAAAGTATCACGATTAATGGCGTTACCAGCACCCAACTACCAATTCCTGAAGAGCTCGGGAATCAAACACAACAGAAGACAAAGCCCAACCCCAAACCAGCAACCGTAGCGTTACGGAACTCCTAAACCAAGTAACACCTGTCAGTGCCTTATGCAAAGCATTTTGCTCACAAGCTGGAGAGCGTGGTGCCTCCTGAACCCTGATCGAACGTAAAGCATGGGAACACCCACAACCAGCTGCATGTTTATAGAAGGAAGTGACATGCCAGCGTGGCCGAGCTGCTGCGGTGAACTCTCCCAGGAGTCCGATTTTACTACATGGGTGGAAAAAAAAACCCAAAAAAACCACCTCATTGCAGTTATTTCACAAAATAGAAGCTTCTGGGTGAAGCCTGGCAGTCACGGTGGGCCAGGGAGGAAACACCCAGCCGCTGCACCATTTCCTGGAACAGGGTCAGGTTAAAACTCCTGGCAGGAGCAGCCTGCCCATCAAAATCTGATGCTGATTTCTGGAGTAGAATAGGGACTAAAAACCTCATCTCAAAGATTAGGCTGGGAATTTGCTAGAGAGATACTATGAGGTGAGCAGCCCCACATAATTTGGTATTTACAACCCAGTAAACAAAACACATCAGCGAGTGAGATTGTAAGAGAACCACATACAAATCAGGGAACAGACAGAAAAAGCAGTTTTGAAGTTGCAAAAATCTTAGTGCAGGATCCTTAGTCTAACTTCAAACATCCCCAAATCCAAATAATACTACAGGCGTAAGTGACAGAGACAGAGGAAATTAAGTATTTGTGTGAATCTATCTACCTTATATATACAAAGCCAGTTAAATAGATATACACAGCTATTTAAATATACATCTAAAACATATATAAACAAAGACCCTCTCCAAACACAGAAAACTATCTAGGATTGAAGAATGAGTATCTAAACTTCTTTTATAGCTGTTAATTATTATTTTGCAGACCCCATTCAAACTTTCCCATGCTTTTTTGCCGCTACTCAAAATCCTTTGCCAGGTAAAGAAAGACACGAAAGACTTGCAAATCCATGTGCTTGACAGGACAAGTGAAATGAGGCCCAAGGGCTGATTCAGGTTCCTACCATGAAAAAACACAACAGAAAATCCTAACTCGGCACAAAAGCCGCTATCCCTGCCTCAGTCCTTTTGTTACCGTAATTAGCCAAAGGAAGGCTGATGTGATTTTACAGAAACCATCCCAGAAACAAATGTGTAATCCACTCCTACTATGAGAAATACAGAAATTAAAAATTCTTTTTTTTTAAAAGTAGCATGTCTAGGATCAGTAACAGTGCTTGAGGACAGTCCTTATTCTAAAAGAATCCAAGATGTGCTCCGAGAGGCTGCTGAATCTCAGTCCTTGAGGACTTTCTCAATTTGGCAGGACAAGGATGGCCTTTAGCAACACGCTGTAAACATCGATGCTGCCCTGCTTCAAGCAGGGGGCTGGAGTAGACAACCCCAGAGGTTCCTTCCAACCTCTGTCACTCTCTGAACCTATGGCACATTTCACTTCTCACCCTTGTACAAACTGTACCACCATGCAGGGACTCATTACATTCTTGCTCATCATATTTTACCAAAGGAACATTTTTTAATAGTTTCTTTATATCTGTATTTAATTTTTTATGTGTTTAGATGTATTTACACCTGTATTTATGCATGTAAACACAGACACACAGTTCTAGCCACCTGTAGAACTGAAGAGTTCCCATACGATGGAACCCAGTGTTACCAGGCCCGACAGTTAAAGGCAGCAGGAACTCTCTAAAGGAAACGACAGAACTCAACGGGTTCTCCAAGTTCATGTTTCAACAGAAACAGGATCAGTTCTCAGAAAAACACGTTACAGTGCTCTGTGACAACAAGAAGGAATAAAGGTCTTCTGATTATTTAAACTGGCACGAATGTATTAGTAGAAGAAATACCTAAAGTTGAAGTAACTTTATAATAAAGTAAGTAACATTGGTGTACGGATTCATAGTCTAAATATCATCAAACAATGCACTATTTTGGGGAGTAATCTCAAACTATTCATCTTCTCCTCCTACACAGTATTACCCGTTATAGGTATTGGCAAATAACTTCTGGCACATTCCTGGTCCTTCAGCAGGTCCAGGATGTACCACAGGCAGCAACGGGAAGAAATTTTATCATCGGTTTCTGATAAAGCAACAGCTTGTATATATAATTTTGGAGACCAGACATAAAGGCTTAGTGGCTCAGATATTCTCAATCTTATCAGCAAAATCCTACTTTTCATGACATTCACGTGTTTGTATTTTTTACAAAGTCACACCCAAAGAGCAGGTTCATTGATGAATGTGGGAAGACATTAACAGAGAAGCATCCAGGTTGTGGGGACGTTGCCTATCTATATTTCCTTTTCTTTCAACCTCCTTTTTTCTTGGGACCTAAAATTTCCTGACTTACTTCCACAATGTAAACATATGCTTAAAACAGACCAAAAGCTCATAGCCCAGAAGGAAGTCTCCAAGCATAGCATCTCTTAATAACTCGTGAATCTTTCATTAGTATTTTCTAGTCGATGAACTTCCTTAGGCTTTACAGTAAATGGATTTTTAGACCAGGGAGGTGACAGAATTTGTTTCATCCCCTTCACGCATCAACACAGCGTTGCAGCAGCTCAGCACCCTCAGGCTGAAGAGTTGCAAATCAGTCACTTCTCTATGGAAGTCACACCAGAAGTGGAACAGCTTTGGGTCCAACACTGATTTCTGGATGCAGATTCTTCACCAGCAATCCTCCACTATTAAAAAACCAACCAACCAACAAAAAAAAAAAAAGAAAACACACTTAAAAGAAAACAAGTGCTTCTCAGTTTTTATCCAGTTTTTTATAAATTCAAGCAATTTCAACCTTACTTTATACCTCTCAAGGGAACTCATCAAAAGCCTCTGGAAGTAACAGGACACTTCCTTGACCATATAATTACAACCTTCAAAGAACTCCAATAGGTTTGTGAGACATATCATCCTTGACAAAAGCAAAATCAACTCTTTCTCAATAGACCACACCTACCTATCTGCTGCTAATTCCTTTCCTTACCACAGTTTGTAAATAGTATGCTTGCCAGCACATGGTTCTCCAGTTCTCCTTCAAATAACCACTAAAAAAAAAAAAAAGGTGTATTTGTCACCTTCTGGCCTTTAAGTACCAAAATTGTTTCTTTGATCATACCTAAAAATTTAGCCTTTGCATCATTTCTGTGGACAGCTGAAGTCTAGTTTAAGTCTACCATTACTACTTATTTCCTACCACTGCAGCTTCACCCATCACCCAAACGTTCATTAAAGATCACAAATGGCAGAGTTCCCAAGCTTGAAATAATAATTAAAAAGATGATTAAAAATCATTTATTCCTAGACTAGACATTTCAAACTGTATAACCTCTAACCTCACACTGAAGTGCAGTGAATTTTGCACTGATACAGGCTTTGAAATATCTTTCAGAATACTTTTTTGTTCTTTTCTTTGATCTCTTACGTGTTCTTCCTTCTTAAGAGGTAGTTAACAACTTTATTGTAAAATTGTCTTTAAGGAAGTTGGGGTTTTTTTTTACATTTGCTGTGAGTTGCATAGACGTTCTGTGATGTTTCTGCCATAAATTATTTAACTGTGTGGAAAGGCACGAAGCACGTGCCAGCAGATACTAGAGCAGTATAATACAGTCCCAGAAGGCAATTATCTCTGATGTTATGTCACTGATGCCTTGATACTCCTCGTTCGGATACATCCTGTCATTTTCACATCCAAACACTCAAACAGGAAAAATGGTGTCATTGTAACAAAATCCATCTGACCACTTATATTATTTCCTTTTCAAGTATCTCCCACCCCACCATCTATAATATCCCCTGCTCAACAACTGCGATCTCCCATTTCCTCCAACATCCTGTCTGAGAGAAATGGCAGGAGTCCAAAATAATTCATCGAAACGATTTAAACTCTTCCTGTAGAAAGGCAACTAAACCAGTCCTTGTTAGCCTATGGTCTACAGCCTGCTTCTAAGGGAAGAATAAAAGACGACCAAGAACAACGTGCCTTCTGTCAGGGTAAAAAGACCTTGCGCTTGCACTGCACTTTTATCAGGACCCATCATAGGATTAATGCTTCAGAGTCAGCACTTACAGCAAAAGTTGGGTGAGCTATGGGACAGGACACAGCGACATCAACACACGGTAGAGAGAGCCCTGCTTTTTCCACTTCTCTTAGCTCCCATGCTCTGCAAACCTGTTGCAATGAACTGGCTGAAGCCAAGCCCAGGCGAGGAAGGAAAGGAGAGCACGCTGCAGCCAGGGCTCTGTCCCTGGCACATACCCATAACCGGTTACCCCATTCCTCTCACCAGCCACATCGTTCCCGGTGAGCCCGATGATAAAAACAACCTGCTTTATACTGTGTGGCGTAAGTCACTTGGATACAATACAAAGCTGAAGTCTGGGAAGCATAACACTGGGAAAGCTGGGAGCGTCTTGGAGAAGCACGCTCCTGGCTACCGTGCCCTATCCGGGGGACGGCAGGAGGAGGAAGACGGCCGCATGCCACTGCTTCGGGGCTGAAACCACACTGCCGGGGCTACCAGAGGAAAACATCCCCCGGCACCACCGGACGCTACTTTCCCAGAGGACCGGGAGCCAGGCAAAAGTCATCGGCGGTTTTAACTTCGCGAGCAAGTGCTGTTTGCTGCGAGCAAAAGCCTCTGCGGGGAGAAAAGAAAGTTTTTCTGAGGGAGCTGCGTGACCGTCCCTGCGCTGAGGGCTGCCACCCAGCGCCGCTCTGTTCAGAAGAGCCGCACCGGGGGCGGCCGCGGCTCCTCGGGCCCCGTACCCACCCGCCCTCGGGGTCACTCAGGCAGCGGCAGGTGGAGCGGCGGGTTACTCACAGCGGGTGCCAGCGCTCGGGCAGGCGGCGGTGCAGCGAGATGCGGTCGCTCAGGTAGATGTTGATCTGGTGCCGGCGGATGCTCTCCTCCTGGCGGCGCTTCTCGGCCGGGCTCAGCTCCAGCCGCACCGCCCGGCCCAGCTCGCCCAATGCCCCCGGGTCCAGGGCCGGTTTCGCGTACACCGGCTTCCGCAGCAGCTCGACGTCCGCGGGCGGCGGTGGGGCGCGGCGGGCGGCGTGGCGGGGCGGCGGGCCGTGCCGCCAGGCGAGGAAGCCGACGGCGGCCAGCAGCCCCAGGGCCAGCAGCGCGCCCCCGCCCCGGGAGCCCCGGCCCCGCTTGCCCCAGCACATCCCGCGGCCGAAGCGGCCGGCCATGCCGAGCAGGCGGCGGGGCCGCTGGCGGTCTCTCCCGGACACGGACGCGCCTCTGCCCCGGGCGGACTCGGCAAAGTTCTCGCAGACCTACCCACGCCGCACCACCCGCCTGCCGCCAGCGCAAGCCCGGCCAGGAAACCCGCCCGGCTCCTCCGCCGGCGGCTCCTCCCTCCACCCCGCCCCGCCGCTGGCCGGCCCGGAGGGGCGCGGCGCGGAAGAGCCGCTCACGGGCGCTGCCGCGGGGCGGGAGCAACTCCTGCCGTCGGCCCCGGGCGGGGGAACTGGCCCGCGTTGTCAGCGAGGGGTGCCGCGCCCCTCTCGCTCCGCAGCTGGGTCCTCGGGAGCGAAGCTCCTTGGTTTCGTGGGGGTCGGCAGGCTGCTCGGCCCCGAGGGCCCCGGTATCCCCGGGGAAGCACACGGCTCCGGCTTGCCCTGGGCTTTCACTGCGGACATCAACCGGTGGAGCCAGTGATGGTCCCGACTCCTCCACGGGCGCTTGTGCCAGGCAGGGAGGCAGCAGAGTGGGGCCGGCCGGTGCCGCTAGGTCATCCACTCGTGGGATGTGGGGAGGAGGGCGGAAAGCATGTCCCCTTCGCATGCTTCAAGGAAGGGGTAGTCTGATCACCCTGAAGCTCGAAGGACCCGTACCAGCTGTGTGGCAGATGTGCACAGATATCCCCACCATGGACAAGTTTGACTAGCATCGGGGCTGGCATGACTGCAGTAAGCTGCATTTGGCTCCAAGGCTTGCTGTTTCCTGACAGGTAGCCAGGGTTCCAGGAGGACAGCAAAGGAGGTTATTTGCCACAAAGGGACTAAAAGGAGCTTCGGTGCTGAGGGAAACATGCTGGTAAGAAACCAGGCTTCATCCTTTCCACCACCTCTAGAATAACATGTGCTTTAAAAGTAAACAGAATATGGACCAAGAAGCCTTTGAAGTTAGTGACAAGCTCTTTCACTAAAGAAAGCAGTGTTCTTGATTGGAAAAGAAGTCAACCAGTGTGTACTTATAGACTAATTCAGAAGATGAGTGAAAATCCCAAATTATGCAGATAATGGGCAGTCCATTTCATGGTTTGACTGAATTACGGGGTAAAAAGCAACATGGTGTCTAGTCAAAACTTTCTCATCTGTTTCATACTCAGTGCCACATCCAATGCTGCTTTTTCCCTTTGCCCCCAACAGGATGCAGCTTTGTCTTGTCTAAACTTGCAATCACGATGACTGGGGTATTGCTTTGGAAAAAAAAAACCCAAAAACCTAAAAGTAACATAAGCAGGAAGCTGAAATTCAAGCTTGGAGATGTCATTTGCTCTGTGCATTTTGCAAAGAGACTCTTCACCGCTGCTGTCAGAGGCCTGTCAAGATCAACCCCAGAGACGGACTTCAACCTGGTAATGCAGTATGGGGCAGCACTCACCCTCATTGCTGAGGAGTGCATGAAAGCACCTCTGATGCTAGGGACAGGCAAAAATCCTTGTCACTACCAGGCACGGTCACAGAATACAGCTCTGAGCTGTTTCTGGTTTTAGATGCTAATAAATACCACGTGTGACAACAGAGAGGCCATCAACTATTGTGGAGGCCTTGCTCTGTCCAGAATCATAGAATCATAGAATCGTAGGCGTTAGAAGGGACCTAGAGAGATCATCGGGTCCAACCCCCCTGCCAAAGCAGCTCCCTGGCTCATATTGCACAGACAGGCGTCCAGACGGGTCTTGAATATCTCCAGTGAAGGAGACTCCACCACCCCCTGGGCAGCCTGTGCCAGGGCTCTGTCACCCTCACTGGGAAAAAGTTCTTCCACATGTTGGTGCAGAACTTCCTGTGCTCCAACTTGAGGCCATTGCCCCTTGTCCTGTCTCCACAGACCACTGAAAAGAGGCTGGCCATTTCCCCCTGCATCCCATGCTTAAGATATTTATAAACATTAATTAGGTCCCCTCTCAGTCTTCTCAAGACTGAACAGTCCCAGCTCACTCAGCCTTTCCTCATAGGGGAGATGCTCCAGGCCCTTAATCATCTTCGTAGCCCTCCTCTTGACTCTCTCGAGGAGATCCCTGTCCTTTTTATACCAGGGAGCCCAGAACTGAACACAATACTCCAGGTGGGGCCTGACCAGGGCAGAGTAGAGGAGGAGGATCACCTCCTTTGACCTGCTGGCCACACTCCTCCGGATGCACCCCAGGATCCCATTGGCTCTCTTAGCCACCAGGGCACACTGCTGGCTCATGGCCAACCTGTCATCCACCAGGACTCCAGGAAGCGTGCTTAGTAATAATTAGTTATCCTGGTGCTGGCAATCTAGCATGGATCAAGTAATTTAGGTGGATTTGAGATGAGTGTGTGTGTGTATGGATATAATTTCATTATTTCTTATTCAGCTATACAGTTATCTCTCACAGATAGTCACATATGCATAAAATCTAGTTTCAGAGCATACATACAAACTGGAATAGCAAACATAATAGTGGCTAAGTATGTATGTGTAAATATGGTTTGTAGGCAACTATCAAATGCCAATATGCTGGACGTAGGAATGTACAGTGTACGCAAAGGAAGCCATGTCTAACAAGCTTGAGGTCCACAGAGTTAGGTGGCAGTAGTAATTGCATGCCCAGTGATTGTGTTGTCTTCTTGCTTGCCATCCTCCCTGAAAATGGAAACCCAACTGGTGTCATTGGTATTGAGTTTATAACAAGGGTTCCCTAGTTTCTGGATGGTGAAGGGCTAAACACTAAAGTTACAGCCAACATTTCTGGAACATGCTGCTGGTTTAGATCTGTTTGTCCAGAAGAAATAATCTTGGGGTTTTCCCTTTGTATAAGGTTGCAAATTACTTTAGAAAAGAATAACAGATGTTAAGCATGAGGAGCCCAACGAAGACTTCCTGGAATGAATTAATGGAGAAGGAGAACCTCCTGGATTGCAAAAAGAAATTATTTGGGGAGATTGGGAAGATGTAAAGAGAAAAGGATTTTCAGTCAGAAGTAAAAATATGTCGAGTAACCAGACAAGTCATGTAAAATCTATTATTACGTATCTGGGAAGATCTATTGTGCCTTTAGTTGTGAAAGTTAAAACAGAAGATCCACAGTCTAATTAATACATGTGAAGGGTTTTAAAAAGTGAAACTGGATTTTTTCACCAAAAAAGAAATAAAATATTAACTAAACCTAAGAAGACTAAACATGACAATATGTGATTGTCCATAAGAACTTACATTATAATGAGTGTAATAGCTGAAATCAGAAGTTTATCCGTTGCTCCCTGAAATATCCATTTGAATTTTAGGCAATATTTAGTTTATCTAAAATACACGATCTCATTGAAGGAATCGGTCTACAGACAAGGAAAACAAAGGAGAAAGTTAAGAGGAGCTGTTTTACCTATCTACTTTTATTAAAAATCATTCTTACTAGTCTTACTTTGTAGTGATGGCATATACATTACAGAAAAAAATAGAAGTATAAAATTTTGCAAAAACTTCAAAAAGGAACCTCATCCAACATTTATTTGGTTTTGTTGTTAGATCTGTACTTACAGTCAAAATGAAGAAAAATTCTAGAAGTATCAGCTGATAGAGATTGCATTTTTAAGAAAAGCAAAGTTCAAATAGCTTCCCAAATTCACATTTTCAGGGGAAAAGAAAGTACCAAATAATGTATTCCACATTAATGTTACTAGTTTTAGTAACAGCCAACGCTTACATATTAAAAAAAAAAAATTAAAAAAGGAAAAAAAAAACTTATCAGAGGAACATGGTGTACACATACATTGCAATATAGGAAATATTTCAAGGAGAAGATCCAGCCAAGTTATAAAACATGCCTGTTTTATAGCTTTGGACCTATGGGTCACTGTTAATCTTTCCTTTAACAGGGCACGAATCAGCACTGACCTGCAAAGAAACAGCCCCCCAACTTCCACCTTGGCTGCTCTTTCTCTCCTTTGCCAGCACAAGTGTGCCCGTATGTTTTAAATATTATTATGCAGCCCATTGTCCTACCAATGCCAAAGATTTTTTTTTCAAATTAATTTATTAATGTGTTTGTGTTGGAAGTGTCTTTATTGAGAGAGCTGCATAAAAGGGGCTGTGCCCCTCTCTCCCAGCTGCAGGTCTGTGCCTCAGGGTGGGTGTTGAGGTCCTCGGTGCTTCAGCAGGGACCCTGTTTTGCAGGTTAGGCTTTGGGTCAAGGGTGAAGCTGGGTTCATAGTGCAGAGGCAGAGCTTATCAGGAATTTAGAGAAGAACAGTGGGTACGGTACGGAAGCCTAAAAATAAAATAGGTTAAAACTGCAGACTTGATGAGTGAGATAGAAACTGTCAGCTATTTCAGGGATCTTCTATCAGACTGATGAATGTTGTGTAATCCTTGTACTGACATGCCAGTAAAAACAGACTGCTTTCAGTGGACGCTACTTGGGCACAACCTAACCTATACGGCTGTGCAGATGTCTGTCATATGTGTATGTGCATATGTAAATATATATGTCTGCATCTACACATACAAAATTTCTCATTCAAAAGGTGTGGTTTAACCCGGCAGGCAGCTAGAACAACCCCACAGCCCTTCGCTCACTCCTCACCCTGCAGTGGAATCGGGGAGAGAATCAGAAATAAAAGCTAAAAGTAGTTCATGGCTTGAGATAAAGACAGTTTAACAGAAAAGGAAGAGAATAATAATAACAACAACAACAGCAACAATGACAACAAAAGAACAGAACAAGTGACGCACAGCACAATTGCTCACCAGCTGCTGAACTGATGCCAGCCTCGATCCTGAGCTGCAGTTGCACACCTGGTCAGCTTCCCCTAAATTACATACACAGAATAATGTCATATGTTATGGAATATCCCTTTGGCCAGTTTGGGTCAGATGTCCCAGCTGTGCCCTCTCCTAGCTTCTCAGGGACCCCCAGCCCCCTCGCTGGCAGGGCAGTATGAGAAGCTGAGAAGTCCTTGACTGCTTGGCAACAACTGAAAACATCAGTGTGTTATCAGCACTGCTCTCATCCTAAATCCCAAGCACAGCACTGCACCAGCTGCTAGAAAGAAAATTAACTCCATCCCAGCCAGAACCAGGACAAAATATCATATGCAACACAGGATAGCTTAAAGCTAGTAAGGATGTGCATGCCAAAGGCATTGATTGGTATATTTGCTTGCTATAGGTATGTGTTGTTGATACATAAATGTTCTCTTTAAGCTAAATAGCCAGCATGAACTGCAGGCAGTAGAGACACCGTACATAAAGCAAGCCATGGCTAGAGAGCTTAGCTGTCAAAACTATTGCAACAAAACTGCAGTTTTGTGCAAGGAATACAGTGTGATGTGATGCGTTACTGAAGGGACTGTTTGAGGTCTGTTATGTTGGAAACCTGACTGGTTTTCCGTATGTTCTTGTGCAGACACAGTGAATGGAAATGCTGAGCTGCAAACAATCTTTGAAGGGTTGATCAAAATTCTGGCATGTTCAGGAAGATATATATGAAGGAACTTCATCAGAACATTATAGCAGCTGGCTGTAGTAGACAAAGGAGAGACCTGCTATACACAACATGATTAAAATTCGGAACCAAGAAGTCAAGGGGATATTATGTGGTGGAATTAATCTTAATGATCCTATTCTGTAGGCACTTATTGCCACTTTTATTTTTAGTAATTTTTCAGGGTTATTTCTTTTTCAATGCCTGAAATGATCACAGTTAACATATGAGTCAAATGACACTGGAGAAACATCTGCTTTTCTCTGATGGCATGTCTAATATATCTATCTATGTGTGGTTTTCATTAAGACAGAGATAAGAGGCTTCACAAAAAACACATACTAAATCTTTCAGTTTTCTTTTTTTCAAAAGCACAACTTCCTTGTGATTCACATCAGTAAGGTTTCACAATAGAAAATAAGCCTTTTACTCCCTGAATTGGTGTGAAAATAATGCCATCATATTTGGGGGTTTGAGATGCCATCATCCTCAGACCTTCATATTGAAGACTATGACTGAGTTGGTGTCCTGGTTCCAGCTAGGACAGAGCTAATTCCCACAAGGAGCCACCACAGATGAGCCAAGCTGGCCGAGGGGGTATTCCCTACCACATGACATCACGCCCCCATAAAAGGGGACAGGTGAGTCCCGGATGGGCTGAGTGTGGGCAGAGTGTCCAGTGAGTAGCCAAATGCTTTGTGTTATCACCGTTTGTGTACATTCTGTCACAGTCCTGTTGTTGCTGCTCCCCTTTCCCTGTGCTGTCCCAGCACACCTCCATCCCCTCACCCCCAGGTTTGCCTCTGCCTGCCCATGCTCCATTCCATCCCACTGGGCAAAGCAGGGGGAGCAAGGGGTACCTGGGGCTCGGCTGCACTATGGGGCTGAACCATGGCAGTCACCTATCTCAAGTTCTCTGGATTTCTTTGGAGCCAGTTATTTGACTGCTTGTGTTGGTAAAGTGCTTGTGTAGCACTGGCACAGTCTGCCCAGGGGGGTTGTGGAGTCTCCTTCTCTGGAGATATTCAAGACCTGTCTGGATGCCTTCCTGTGTGATATGTCCTAGGGAGCCTGCTTTGGCAGGGGGTTGGACCCGATGATCTCTTGAGGTCCCTTCCAACCCCTGCAATTCTGTGATTCAGTTTTTCCTTTTCTGAGATGCTTTTGGTTATGATGGTAGTTTTATAGTCTTCTATATTATGTGAGCCTGAATTATATATGAACTAGAAATTTGCTCATGTGTGATGGTATGAGGAGATGTCCAAGTGTATTACATCCTATTACTGCCCTAAGAGTAACAGATTTTTTTGTCATGTTGCCTGGCCAATTTGTAGTTCTGCATCACTGCACATTTGCCATATTACACTTACTTTGCTAGCTCCGCAGGTACATTACGTGCCCTAATGGCTTCCTAGGCTGTGTTTTGCAAATGATGAGTTCTGTCTCTTCCAGAAGTTTATCTCCTTTATGTCACCTTGTATTATGAATAGCTTTAATAAAGCTTACATTGGGCCATCTATCTCCTTTGTATTTGTGGTAGAGACTCCTGTTAGAAAAGTTTCACAAATATTGGCCTCACATACTTTTTCTTGCCTTACCTGGTTTGATTTTTTGGGTGTGCCTGTTCTTCTCCTTGTGCTTTCCTCATCTTCTTCAGCCTAAACTATTTTTTTTCATTCATCAGGTTTTTCTCTATCACTTTACGTTATTTTGACCTCAGAGCAATCCAATACTGACCTATATAAATTAGCACATTAGTGATGTGAAGGAATTTCTTGTCAAGACAAATTTCACTGACTGGACAACCCAGATGCAGTTTGGACAAACCTTCCAAATGACTAATGCACAAGCTGCACTTGAGAATTTTGGTTTTGTTTTCCCCTGTATTATCTTCCAACCTAAACCTTCTCCATCATCTTACCATAATGAACAATTTGAAAGTCTTAGGTTGTTCTTTCATTGGTGAAGAAATAAAGTCCTATATTTTTTGAGAACTTGGTACTGCATCACTATGAGAATATTCTATAGCACTTTATTAATTTCAGAAGATATCTGATTATTTTTTCCTTGCCCCATGACATTTTGATTCTCTATCAGTGACAGAAATCACTGAGTGATCATATCTTTTTAAATGTATAGGATACTGACTGAAGATAGTAATGATCATCAGATGACAGCAGCAGAATTTAGCACAAAATAATTTCCTCTCATTTTGTTAACCCCAATGAATATTTCCTATTGCTTACTTATGAGTTTCTTAAAATAAGTCACATCTTTTGCTGAAAGCTTTCTAATTACATTCACGACATTTGTGGTGTTTGAGCCCTGGCTAAAGGCCAGATGCCCACCAAAATCAGTCTATCACCCCCGTTCTTATTTGGACAGGGGAGAAAAAAAAATGTTAAGCCACTCAATAGTCAAACTCGTTAATGATGCAGGCAAAACAGACTCAACACAGAGTGTTGAAGAGAAAGTTATCTAATTTATTACACTACGCTAAAGAGAAAAACAGTGAAAAACCAGAGTCAGGAGTGCAACCAACAATCCTAAAACAAATGCAACCAGCTAAACACTTTGCCCCCCACCACTCCCTCCTTAGCAGACTTTAGTTAGAAGTTTGCTCCCTTCTTCCCTCCCGGTCACAGCCCAGGAGGGGCAGGGACTGGGGAGAGGGGGATCTCGGTAACACCTTTCCCCCCACCCCTCCATTCTAAAGCAGACTTCCCTTTCAGCCATGATTTTGCTCCCTTCTTCCCCTCTCCTGCTCGCAGCACAGGACAGGGGGGCAGGGACTAGGAGATGGGGGCTTTGGTCAGTCCCTTGCAAGATGGTTTCCTTCTCGGCCGGGATGGGGGCATCCATTCCACACACCCTCCCCCCGCTGCACCGTAGGATCTCACCCACGAGAGCCAGTCCTCCACGAACTTTCTCCAAGGCAAATCTCTTCCCACCGGGCTTCATCTCTGCTATGGCTGGCAGCAATAAATCACAGTGTCTCTCAGTCCCAGTCCTCCACGGGGCTATGATGCCTCCTCCAGCAAACCTGTTTCGCTCATCTCTGTAGGTTGCTTGTGCTGGCAGGGGCTCATCCCAGTGTAAGTCATGGCATCTTCTCTATGTCTCCCCCAGCTCCATCCAGCGTGGAGCCTCTCCACGGGTTGCAGGTGGGGTCTCTGCCTCTTCCATAGGTCCTCTCCACCAGCTACTCCAGCGCTACAGGGGGCATCTCTCCATCTTGGGCACCTGGGGCCTCCTCCCCCAGCCTTCCCGGCCTTTTGTGTCTGTCAACTGCTTACATTTATTATGCAAATATATCACAAAGCCCTTAGTGGGCCAACTTGTTGGCACTCCATTCTCTGGTGGCCAAAATGCAGCCACTTCCGAGTCCTTTTCTCTCCTATATGTGATTCTCAGAGGCGCTATCAGAACACAGGCTGGCAGAAGATTCCAGCAGCCATTTTCTGCAGCCCCTGGCCCCTCTCTCTCTCAGTACCCAACTATGCAAAACTGCAACAATATCTTTGTCCTGAGTTTCAAAAAGCCCTTAGTAGAATTTGGTAGCATGAGTATCAGCTACATAACATGAATTTGTATGATCAACACATTCAGTAGCTTATCTCAAAGATAAACTGGAGTGATCCTGTCACTAAGTTGACCATATCCAAGCACTCACTCTGGTATCATAAGTATGACCCAGTTTTATTAAATTCTGCATAATGTATTGCATTAATCACCCTTGCCATTCCCTTCTTCCAAGCTCTGAAACCTTACACATAATGAATTGCACCATCCATATTTATTGATAATGACAAGCTCCTCATACTATCATAACGTAAAAACTGTTGACTGGCTAGACCCAAAGTCTACCTACGCAGGTATCTTGACTCTGATGATGACCACTGTAAGCATCTTTATGCTTGAAGAAATTATTTAACATAAGTACATACATTAAATATTTACATATTTCATATGAGTTAACATATGGTCTCTATAATGGAGAAAGCATCATTGAGTATTTGCCCTGTCTGTGAGTGTGTTCTATTCTTTCTGTAATGATAAATTTTTAAAGATGTTTGGGTTTTTTTTTTCATTGCTGTGACCATTACTTTCCCAAAGGCCTGGTTTAGGTGGCCATAAACAGCCAGGGTTTGTTTGCCAGAGTCTTTCTCCAGGTGTAACTTATTTGGCCTTTTACCATGATGGTCTAGCAGTCTGGATTTGCAAGGGGATTGGAGGCAGAAAGCCATATAACTTGGAAGATATGGATGGTACTGCCTAAAACTGGGAGGTGGCTTCATTTTAGTGGAATTTGGTGGGTTTGCTATGCTCCCCATAACTCTCCTAGTCCTCTTGTCCTTAAACCCCCCAACAGTGCAGTAAGTGCCACATTCTAACATTGGGGTAATTGATTTTGACAAGGAAGGACCTGTCCATACTTACAGGGATGTGATACAATATCCTTAAGTGATTGGTCAACTGTAGTTCAGGGGTTATTTCATCAGTGCTGTATTTATTTCCCCCCCCCCTCACTTTGCAAATCAATATAACCTGGAAAAGATTTCAGGTTAGCTGGGAGGCTTAAGCTAGAGAGAAGATACTTTGAAATGGCACAAGAAATCACAATTTTTATGCTCAAAATTTTTAAACTGAAAGCCTACCTGAAAGCACTATCACGGGGCAGGAGATTTGGGAGTTTGGGGCAATGACTCAACTGGGAGTCCTGTGTTTGAGTGAGAAAAATCTGGGTTGGAGCTAAGGGAGAAAGCAAAGTAGGAAGGTGCAAGTAAAGGCTGAAGAATCATGTCAGAGGAACGGAGCTGCCAGAGACCACACCAGGCTGTGTAAGCCACGTACTTGAGCAGGAAAAAGGGATTGTTGTGTCGGGTGGGAGTGAGGAAGCCCCACCGCGAAGGCTTGCTGCCGTGGCCCTGGGCAGGAAAGCACACAACGCCGGGACTCTGTACTGCGTGGGAGCCGGTATGTAAGCAGCGACAAGGTACGGGGAACGGCTGCACCCCCGGTGCGAGTGGATGAGGGAAAACACCTGGGGAAGGCGGCTGGAGCTACGGTGGCTCCGGCGCTGGCTGGGGCGAGGGGAGGTGACACCGGCGGGGCTGCTAGCGAAGGCAACGGAGGGCGGTCTGGGCTGGCAGAGAAGAGCCCTTTGCTTGCTGCGAGGAGCGCGGCGTGCGGTCCAGCCCGTCTTCCCCTTCTCGCACTGGGAGAGCGGCCGGGGCGCTGTGGACGCCTTCGGCCGGCCTCCTCCCGCCGGCGGAGTCCCCTCCTCCCCGCTGCCTTCCCGGCGGCCGCGGGGCCGCCGGCGGCAGGGGCGGCGGTCGCGGGCGGCCGAGCTGTTCGGGGCTCGCCGGCGCTGCCCATGGGGGAGTGCGGGGTGCCCCCCAGGTCCAGATCTTCCTCCGCGCCTGCGAGCAGGGGGACTGCGAGACCGCCCGGCGCCTTTTAGGGCTGCCCGGCGGCGGCACTACCGACCCGGCGGCCCCCTCCTCCTGCGGAACCGAGGAGGCGGTGGCGGCGGAGCCCGGCGGCGAAGGGTCTACCCCGCCGGCTCCCGCAGTGCCCGTGGACTGCACCGACGAGGCCGGCAACACGGGGCTGCAGTTCGCCGCGGCGGGGGGCCATGAGCAGCTGGTGCGGTTTCTGCTGCGGAAGGGGGCCTCCGTACAGAGCAGGAACCATTACGGATGGAGTCCCCTCATGCAAGCGGCCAGGTAACGAGGGGTGCGGGGAGGGGTTCTCCTGCAGCCGCCCTGCCTCCCCTTGGGGCACCGGCCTACTCAGAGGCAGGGCGGCTGCCGCGCCGGCGGCAGCTCCGGGGCGGGGAAGGGAGGGCCGCCTCGGCTGTCCTCACTTCCCCGCCCCGGGGCTGTCGCCGGCGCTCGCTCCCTTCGCTCTTAAAATCCCGCTCTCCAGGCTGGGTAAGACGCCCGGGAGCGCCTGGGGGTTCCAGGCTGGTCATCGTGCGTGCGTAAGGGCGGGCGGGGCGGCGCCATGTTCCTGTAGGCCGCGGCCGCCCGTGGCCGGTGTAGCGGCAGCTGTCCCGGCGGGTAACCTGTCACCTTCACCGGGGCTGGGTGAGGAGTGGTTGTCGAGTGTAAATTTTTAGTGAGTGTTACACCGGGTCGTTAGGTTTTCCCTCTCCATTTTGAAAGCCGTTCGTGCTGTTTCATGGGTAAAGCCCGTACAGAATTGCAGCCAGAGGTAACCTGAACGTGAAAATTCTGCTCCTTGCTTTCCCTCTGTGGAAACAAAATACATCCCACTCCCTCTCTGCATTTTATCCTCCTTTTTTTTTTTCTTTTCTTGTCTTATAGACCACTTGAAAAGTCATCTCTGACATAAAACGTACTGAGGCAGACAGAAATAATTAATTTCACTCAGCTTTTCCATATTTTTCCTGAATGGCTTGCTGGTGGATGTGGGAAATGACTACTGAAGGCTTTTAATGACAAAACTGGATTGCTTTCTGCATCGGTGACGCTGTGCTTTGTGCAACCTGCTGCTGGGTTATGGGAGGTTCCTGTGGTGCTGATGCTCCTGTCTGCGCTTATCTTCGCTTATACAAGTAGACATACAAGTTTACAGAGGTGATTTTGCAAGGTTGTAGGGCAGTGTTTTCCTGTAATGCTCGAGTGTTTAATTGACAGGATAATTAGGTTTTGGATTCAGGTTGGTTTTTTTTTTCTTGTTTCATAACATTGAAATACTTGGAAGCAAAGAGTGTGTTTCAAAGTCAACATTTCTCTTTTCAATTAAAGCCTGTAGAAAGTTCCCAAAGAATGAGTCACACAGTTGGTTTCCCAGTAAGAACAAGGAAGACAAGGTTCAACAATTTTGTTACTTTATCAAGGTTTAAAAAAAGGAAAAAAAGCTTTAGAAACATTCTTAGATTTTTATTTTTTTCCTTAATGAGAACCATATGGTTATTCTCTGAAAACAAGAAACTCAAATCACTATGACCCTTTTGCTGCATTAAAGCAATGATTTGCTGCCATTTGAAAAGTACTGTAGATACCATTGAATCCTGTACAGAAAGCCTTAACTGGAAGAGCATGTTTCTTTTTTCTTTATAATGGATAACCAAAAGGAAACATAGTGTTTGTACAAACACAGGTTTTGAACTATGCACATGTTTAATTTTCTGTCTGGGGTTAGCCCTGTTGAGATTGGACAGGAGATTGGATATATGCATAAAATTAGTTGTGTACAGTGGTTGCAGGCTCTACTGAGATGACGCAGAGAAGGCTACCAGCATAGATCTAGGGACTAGACAGGCCCTGGAGGGTTCCTTCTGCCACTATGTACTTTCTGAAAACAAGCTAGGGAATTTTGGTCTTGTGTCTGCTGTTAGTGGTTAGTAGCAGTCTTTGGGATTTCCTCAACTAATATTTGCTTTGCTGCCCTGTACAAAGGCTGCTTTCAGAATCAAAGCTTGATTGTGTTAAACACTGCACCAGCATGTACTAATGCATGATATGTGCAATGAGAGCATGAAGTACATATGCCATAGAATCACAGACTGGTTTGGATTGGAAGGGACCTCAAAGACCATCTAGTTCCAACCCCCTGCCATGGGCAGGGACACCCTACCCTAGACCAGGTTGCCCAAAGCCCCATCCAACCTGGCCTTGAACATTGCCAGGGAGGGGGCAGCCACAGCTTCTCTGGGCAACCTGTGCCAGCGTCCAACTGCCCTCACAGGGAAGAATTTCTTCCTTGTATCTAATCTAAATCTGCCCTCTTTTAGTTTAACCTCATCACCCCTTGTCCTATCAATCAATGCCCTTGTAAACAGCCCCTCTCCAGCTTTCATGTAGGCCCCATTAGGTAATGGTAGGCAGCAATGGAGCCTTCTCTTCTCCAGCCTGGACAAGCCTGTCTTCATAGGAAAGGTGCTCCAGCCCTCTGGTCATTTTTGTAGTCCTCTGGACTCGCTTCAATAGGTCAATATCTTTTTTTGTACTGGGGGACCCGGAGCTGGACACAGGGCTCTAGGTGGGGTTTCAAGAGAGCAGGTTAGAGAGGCAGAATCACCTCCCTTGACCTGCTGGTCACACTGGTTTTGATGCTGCAAAGGATAAGGTTGGGCTTCTGGACTGTGAGCACACGTTGCTGGCTCATGTTGAGCTTTTCATCAACCAACACCCCCAAGTCCTTTTCCTCGGTGCTACTCTTAATCCATTCTCCACCCAGTCTTTATTACATTATGTTTATTAAAAAGTGGGATTCCTGAGCTGGGGAATGGTAAGGGGCTTCCCTTTTCCTCAGGGTAAATGCCCTGCCACTCACTGTGGCACAGGGAGAGATGGGGAATGGGGGTTTCCATCAGTTCCTCACAAGATGTTTTCCTTCTTAGTGTGTGTGTGGGGTGGGCATTCCTCACACTCTTCCCCTGCTCTAGTGTGGGGTCCTGCCCACAGGAGACAGTTCTCTATGATCTTATCCATCATAAAATCAGAGAATGTCTCTCAGGCCCACACTGCTCCAGCCTGGTTCCCCAGAGAGTCACAACTGCCCCCTGCCACGCCCCCACACTCCCCACCAGCAAGCCTGCTCTGGTGTGGATCTCTCTACACAGGCTGCAAGTCCTGCCTGGTGCTTGGTCCACTGCAGGTCACAGTGTCTTCCATGTGTTTCCACCTGCTCCAGCGTGTGGCCTCCCCACGGGCTGCGTGTGGCCCCTCTGCTCCCCATCATCTTCCATGGGCTGCAGGGGACACCTGCTCCACCACGGTCTTCTCCATGGGCTGCAGGGGAATCTCTCTTGGGCACCTTCCTCCCTCTGCCCCCGCTTCTTCACTGACTTTGGTGCCTGCACAGTTTCTTACATCTTCTCACTCCCTTCTCTGGGGGGTAGAAAGTGGCTGCTTCTGGGTTTTTTTCTCCTAACTGTGATTCCCAGAGGTGCTGTGACCGTCGCTGATGGGCTCGGCCTTGGTCAGCAATGACTCCAGCCTTGAGCCGGCTGGTGTTTGCTCTGTGGGGCCTGCAGAGAGCTTCTGGCTGCTTCTTGCAGAAGCCACCCCTGCAGCCCATCTCCTGCACCAGAACTCAGCCGTGTAAAACAACGAGAAGTCCTCAGCCATTGATTGCTCTCCTGCAGTAATAATCACGACTGTTGCATGCAGTGGTACATGTGTGATGTCATGTAGCATACTAGTCAACAGGCCAATCCGGTAACAAACTTTTCCATGTTTGGAGTATGTCAGGTTTGATGCTGCTGCCATCCAAGGTGTTAATTTTTCTCCTTATCTCTTTCTCTCAAGGTTTGGACATTTAAGCGTGGCTCACATCTTGCTGGAGAATGGTGCTGATCTCAATGCACAGAATAAGTTAGGAGCCAGTGTCCTCACAATGGCCTCCAGAGGTGGTCACGTCAGCATGGTGAAACTCTTGCTGGAATCTGGAGCTTATGTAGACAATTATGACCATTTTAACACGAGTGTACTTAGCAGCAGCAGAGACGACCTTCCTGATATCACTCCCCTAATGGCAGCTGCTCAGCATGGACACGAGGCAGTGGTGCATCTGTTGTTAGACTGGGGAGCTGACTGTAACTACACTGTGAAGACTATGGGCTGGAGTCCCTTAATGCTGGCAGCGGTTAGTGGAAAGGTGAGCTTGGCACAGCAGCTCATGGAGAAGGGTGCCAATCCCGATCACCTTAATGTTCTACATAAAACACCTTTTGAAATCTCTGTTGGCTTCAAACACAAAGACATGAAGGACTACCTGGAATCTCTCACAACAATCAGACCTCAGGCAGGTATGGAGCTTAAGCTTTTTCTTTCCCTTTCTTCAAGTTTTGGTTATATTTAAAAACTGAAGGGTTTATTTCCTGTGTACATGCTGCTCTTTATAACTTGTAAGTAGACTGTTTTTAAAATGTTGGAGTAGGTACACCTACCTTGGGTGAGGCACGAATACCCAACTTGAGAGATCTCTTCCATGTTAACCTGACACAGTTCCTGTCCTGCAATAAAAATCATGTGAAACATTTTAGAATGATGTAATATTTTAAATGTGTTTCGCTTTTAAAACACGCAATCCAGGTGTTCATTTAGGAAGAGAATTCCAATGGCCTATTTGAAATGGCACTAAAGAAGGGACATGAAAAAGCAGAATAAGATATCAAGTAAAGGATATTACAGACTCAAAGGAAACCTAAAAGATAAAAAAACCCCTAGAAGATCTGCCTTGTAAGCAGAGATTGAAGTGTAATCTGCCTAGTTTCATGGGGAGGTGGTTAAGAGGTGTGATTAATAAAGTGTATGCAGTAAAGACATGAAGTCCAGCTCTGGAGGGCCTGTTTAAATGGCAGCCAAAGAAAACAAAACCTTTGAATTTAAACTTAGAAGAATTTGAATTGGAAATAAGACATTATGTTTTGTGGTGAGGCTTAGACCTGGGCTGACTTGGTAAAGGTGTACAGTCTCAAACGGTTGCAGTCAAGGTTAAATGCCTTCCTAACACTCATCATCAGATTGTCTTCACTGGCCTGTGCAAGGCCTGTGACATGCAGAAAGCTGATGAGGTTAACCTGATGGTTTCTTCTGGAATTCTCTGAATATATGAAATATCCTCATAGTCCTTTGATAGTGGACTGTATATTCTAAGAAAATCAAATGTTAATGTGGATGAATAATCTTATGAATGCCTTAAGTTTTGTTAAAGTATTGTAGGTTTGCCTATATTTTTTCCTTTTCCAGAACTTCATTTATGCTAACAGAAATACATTAAATTTGTTCCTGAAATCAGACAGTTCATTTTGGACATTGTGTTGGACATGTGAATGTCAGTAAGTCATTCCAGAGATTGAGACCTTACTCAGTATGTAGCTGTTTTGGGACATTTGTCAAGATATTTGTCCGTTATGATGCAGACCAGTGCTTGGGAGGTGCTTAACAGGAGGGTTTGGGAGACCTGCATCTATATTTCTGAGTTTTGGAGTAATTGCTATGAAATCTAAGGATGTGGCTGGCCCTAGAATGAACCTTTTCCAGGTGTGACTACCCTGCCTGGAACTGCACATGCAGGGTAAGATAGTCCACTCCGAAGTCTCTGCCACTTGTGATACCCAAATAAGCTTATTGAAATAATATCTAATTGTGTCTGCTACTACACTACCATGTGGACATGTCCATAGTCACACAAACTGTTAATTTTTATTTAAATTTAGTGTCATTCCTACAGGTCAAGCTTCCCTTGTACTTTAAGAATCTAGGACAAAAATCTGACATTTCTTTTTGCTTCAGAGAAAATGTTAAGTTAGTCAGATGTTGACTCATAGGTTAAGTGAGGGCTGGGGCTTTCACACAGCCGTGCTACCAGGCAGAACCGGCCTGGGATGGGTCTCTGAGGAATAGACATCAGTTGTTACTGCACACAGAGAGAATCGGATGTGAGGTTCAGCAGTGCAGTGCTTTATACTTTGCCTGTGCTTTTGCGTGTACACAGAGCGTATGTGCAGGCAGAGTTGAGCTGATGAGTCTGCTGTAGTCATGCACTCACAGTATCAAACAAGTCTCTTTAAGCTAGAAGAGCAGACTTGTGTTAAAGCAGGTGAGTGTGCCTGTCACCTCTGCTGAGGGGAGTGTCCATCAGCAAAAAGGTAGTAAATAACTTGGGCAGAGTGGGGGATAAAATGTTAAGGTTCCACACAAATTGATTTTTGACCATAGCTTCAGTCTCCTCTTAGCACTGGAGCTATGTATATCCTGGGAAGAAAAGAGATTCATTCTTTCATACAGAAGGCAGCAGTAAAGGAGCTTGTCTTCTGATCTATTGCCATACGTAGGGTGAGTTGCCTCCCAAAAGAAAGCTGTTTCCTCAGACCTATTTTCTGTAAAAAAAAAATCAAAACTATTTGAAATCTCCCAGGTGTTGCCTGTGTTCTGTCCCTGTCCTTCATTTGGCTTACCCAGATGGCAGTCCTGCTTTCTGGCATCTCCTCATCTCCTGCTCCCTGAGGGTGCCTCTCTTCCAGGCTTTTTATGTGCCAAGTATGGAGTCTGGTCCTTTTCTAAACTAAGCTTTTTGAAACGTTTTCCAGTGGTGAGCTCATGTGCAGTTCCAGGCAGGAGAAAATGTAGGGCCCACAGCTTGCTCTCCTTAAAATAAGAGTGCCTCATGCTTTCAGGTGCTTTCCAGCAGTTGCTGTTGTTCACCATTTTCAAATGACTTCCTTTGGCATCAAGCTGTGAACATTAACCTTTTTTGTATTATCACAAAACCAGCAGAATCAGTCTTGGGCAAATCTTTCAACGTCTCCTTGTTTTCCTTAAAATCCCATTGGTTCTGTAGTGTCAGTGCTTTGGAAGATCAAGGAGGATTTATTTTTCTGGATTGAGTGGAAGGTGTCTGTACTTTTTTGTCTTACCCAATGTCACCAGCTTCAAGGTACTTTGAAGGCACGTCAAAGGAAAGATCCTTAACTCAATCTTAATTGGTAATAATTACAGTTCTTACTCTGGGGGATTATTTTCTGGTTATCTATTAATGCATAATAGCAAGCTGTGTAGTTAAATCATCACTGTTATTTTTGTGACCCTCTCAAATAAACCTGGCAGTGCTCAAGAGGAAATAAAAATGGGCCATCTTGTAAAAACTCCTTTTGAGTCACCTTTCAAAACAATCCTGTACTATTTGAGTGTTTGCTGTTGTACAGAGGTTTACACTAGACCACAGAACCATACTGTGGTTCTTTAATTGATATTTTAGTCTTCCAGGCAGGAAACACAGAAGTTTCCAAATACAATTTCCTGATAATGGAAGTTGAAACGCAAAGGCCTGTACTGGTGCTTTATTATAGTTTGTAGCCTTAACTTTGCATGGAGAACAATACAGGTGAGTCATTCTTCCCAAAGGAAATAGAAAGGTTAGCAGTGCTTTCGTTTTTTTCTTCTTATTAAATGTGTGTCCAAAAGTACCTTTATGTACATGGTTTAATCATAGAGTCATAGAATTTGAGGTTGTAAGGGACCCTGAGGATCATCTGGTCCAACGTTTCTTGGCAAAAGCATGGTCAAGATAGTATAGTTCTTGCTATAACATTTCTACTATTTTTTAAAAACTTCTTTAAAGATTGCTAATAGGAATATTTATATCTTTTCCAGATACAGAAAAGAGGCAACCTGATGTCTTTCATGCACTGAAATTGGGTAAGTACTGGCAGAATTCTTACCTGACTGGCTCTTGTACATCCAGCAAATGCTTGTTTGCTAACATGGGAAACTAAGATGTATCCTGTTTTTACATGTGACTTGTTTTTTCTTCTTTTTCCCTCCTTGTTTTCATTTGAACAATTGTTTATTTCTGTAGTTTGTTCACGTTTCAGTATCAGAAAACCTTAATGAACCTCCTGGTTGTACCCTTCCTGCTAAAATGGTGTGATTTAGTAGATCCAGTTAGTCCAAGATGATGCTACCTTTAATATGTTGGTTTGTCTTTTTTCCTGCTTTATAAACTTGAAGCATGAAAACAAAAGTGCTAATTGGTGCAAAAAACATGCTGGCCTCTACTCTGTAGTAGCACTGTAATTGTTCTTTAAAGTTGTTTCAAGAAAAGAATAAATGTCCTGGATATTACCTGTTCTCTTGTGAGCAAGAATGAAGTCCCTGAGCACACAACTGGTAAAACTGTGCCATGGCAAACAGAAAGAGCTGGTGCTGCCCTGTTAATTTAAATTTGGTCCAGGCTCTGGTGGGTCACACCCATGATGGATGGCAAACTGCTCTTTGGTTACCTATTTCCTTTTATCTTCAAGCACAGGAAAAAGTTCTGAAATGATGGGTTTGGCCTGAGGCTTGCTATCTGATGGCTTTGGCCTGGGAAACAGGACTATTTGCTTTTCTGCTAAGTTCCTGATAATGTCACAGCTCAGAAAACTCCACACTGCTTGCAATCTCTTGAACATGTTACAGAGATTCGGTATTTGAACCGTGTCTGGTCACTGCCCTTTCAGTTGGCATTTTGCCATTTAAATGTGTTTTCAGCTACGTCATAGCATGTTCAGCCTGTCACCAGCAGTCCTGGCTATATAGGCAGTCAGGAGAAAAGTCACTCAGCAGTAAAGATCCTGATAGTTCTATTATTATTATTATTATTTAATAGTGGAAGATACCATTCTCATTTAAGATTAAA
Organism: Hypotaenidia okinawae; assembly: GCA_027925045.1. Taxonomy (NCBI): domain Eukaryota; kingdom Metazoa; phylum Chordata; class Aves; order Gruiformes; family Rallidae; genus Hypotaenidia; species Hypotaenidia okinawae. The sequence goes on along the minus strand of BSDF01000002.1, from coordinate 97,352,247 downwards.
TCTTATGTCCAGTGAAATTGTGAGTTGTCTCACGGGACCTAACAGGTTTGTTTCTTCTCCAGTCAATCTGCTCTCACTTGGGACTAAGATATCCCAGACAATGAAGAAACATCAGTAATGCAGCTTTGCATGGGGAGTGGACCTAATAATCCCTACTGGAGCTGTGCTTTCTGTGTCAGCGGTGTAGAAGATCTGAACATACTGCACTGAAAGCTGGCTCTACCCCTTCTGACTGTCATATGTGCACGCAGCTTTAGGGCTGAGCACAATTGCCTCTCATTTCAACTTCTTTATCCATGACCCACTCCTGACTGTAACATAATTATGAAGCCTTTGATGTGCTTCACTTTCTTGCTTTCAACAGAGAGCTGGAACCTGAAGAGACCTTCAGGTTAGCAACTTTAAGTTTCTGTTGGCCTTTTAGATATTATTATTGTTATACTTATTTTTGTGAATGAGAAAGAAAAATTGGTGTTTTCAATGTTTGTCCAAATGGATTTCAGCAGTGCATCACTAAATCAACAATTATCTTGCATGTTTTATTGTCACTGCATTCCTGTTGAAAAGTTAGAGGTGTGGTTTAAATGGTCAAGATCTCATCATGGGTGTGGTACAGCAGTTTAACAGCTGCTTTTCAGTTAACCATTGTAAATCTTGGGAACTTTGTGGCTTTTTAGGCTACCAGAACTGGAAATGGGTAGATGTAATAGTGGAGAAGAAAGTGACAGGTAGCAGTACAAGACATGCTCTCTTAAATGACTTTTCACATGTAAGCTACCATAACCTCTAAGTGGAAAGCCTCAGGTCTATTACATCTTAGAGAGTTTAGCTGCTTTTCTTGTACCCCTGTGACATTCAGTTGGAGATCTATAAACGCTAGTGCTGGGTCAGAAGGAGCCTTGGGTGGGGAGACTAATGAATACTAGTCAGCATACTACTTTTGATTTGTTTTTTTTTTCTTTTTTCTTTTTTTTTTGGTCCTGAAATCCTTGGCTATGGATGGCAGCACTGTTAAAATACCAGCTTACTGGGTTAAGAAGTGTCCAGGTCAGAGTTCAGAGTCAATTTTAGAGTCTCTGTAGATTCCAGGGTTTCTGTTTAACGAAGTCTGTGGTGTGGGTCTATGTTAAAGCTGCCTGCTGTCTATTACTAAGTTGGGACATAAAAAAGTGCTTCTCTGCTTTTATGTCTTTCTTGTTCCAAGAAATTAGCTGAGTGGTGCGGGTTGGGTGTTGGTTTCAGTGAGTGCATTCAAGTGCCTGCAGGGGGTGTCTGGGATTCAGACTGGCTTTCCAAGGAAAATGTTCATGCTTCCAATGAAGTTGAAAGCAGCTCATGTCATGAAGCAGTTTACCATCTGAAAGTTTTATAAAGATGAGATTTTTTCCATTTGCAGGGCCATTGATAATTTGTTGTTTCTTGCTTCTGTTCCTATAGTGTTATGTGTGTATATGATCACAGAAGTATTTTTTCCCTCTTAGCTCCTTCCCTGCTTTTGTCTGCCACATGCCATGAAAAAAATAAGGGACCCATTGAGTGAGCTTGAGATGACCCTTGAGTATCTCATACATTTTTAAAAAGTACTCATTCCTATCTTAATTAAGATTAAGAGAAAAAAAACCCACAACCTGGGGAAAATCGGTTCAGTAGCGTATTTTGTACTGCTTTTTGTAATCTAAACACAAGAATTCAGTGACTACCAGCCCCTTCATGTCTCAAAGAACTAGAAAAATGACAGAAATAATGCATTACTTTTGAGTAAGAAATAGGGAAGTTTTGTATTAGAGATTTAGTTAGAATATTTGAGGCAGAATTAAAAAACAAAACAACTTTTTGAATGTAAGAAAGTTGAGTGCTGGAATTCCTTGGAAGTTGTGAAATAGCATCAGAAGTTTTTAGAATCAGTGAATCACCTTTTAAAAGGAACTTCCAGGTCAGTAGGACATAGGTCATTCTCTCCCCTTAAGGGAAGGGGTGGTCTCTACCACCTGTCAGAGTGCCCTTGTCCACACTTTTTTTGATTCTAAAATTGCTGCTTTCAGTGTTTTCAGCTTACAGCAATGGAACAGGGATCATGGTGTCTCAGCATCATCAGTTTTCCTTGCATGACATTGTCTTTTGAAAATTTAATAGAAATACTGCCCACTCATGCCTTCACATGTAGGGTGTGCTGCAGTTTATGCAGCCTTTGTAGTTGTTAGTTATAGAAAACGGTTCCTGTAATGGGATTGTACTGTAAGTGTGTAGGTAGGGACCATGAGGGAAAACACTGCCTTGTGCTTATGCCACAGTTTTATGTGCCATGGGAAGATGTACTGATCAACTAAAGACCAAGGATCGGTCCAAACAGTTATCTTAGTGTTGCAGTTGCTCTAATACTTTATTTTTTTAAATTCCACTAAGTGCAAACCTATGGCAGCAAATCAAAATGTGTATGAGTTGAGTGGCTAAGCGGTTCTCTTGCTCATGCAGATTATGTTTTATCACTGTTTTACAGGAAACTTTCAGTTGGTTAAAGAGATCATTGATGAAGACCCAAGTCAGGTCAATATTACCAATGTCGATGGTGCTTCTCCATTAATGATTGCAGCTGTGACTGGACAACTGTCCCTTGTTCAGCTCCTTGTAGAGAAAAATGCTGATATTGACAAACAGGATAATGTTCATGGCTGGACAGCACTAATGCAAGCCACATACCACGGGTAAGATACATGCTCTCTTTGGGTCTAGCAGCGAAGAAGTTTAGTTACTCTTATATCCCAAGAGAAAATAAATCTTTTTGATACCAACTATGAAAGAGGGGTCTTACAAGAAATTGAGAGACTTCTGACCTCAGTTTTTCCATACCTCTTGCACTGCTCAGCTTTTTGGAGCCGACCTGAGTGCTGCTTGGATTTCAGAATGAGTGGCACATTTGGGAACTTGAGTTTTGCCCAGTAAGTGCTAGCAACGTGGCCCTCCAGGCAAAGCAGTAGGTGTGTTAGTGCAGACTGCAACTTCCATTCTTTGATGATTTGTGTAGTGTTGTGTAGAATAGTATCACTCCTTGCCAGGCTTGTAGGTGTACATCAAGTTGTGGAATTTCAAGGCAATTGCCTTTCTGTGTGCCATTTTTTCCAGTCTTACCTTACCCTCTCCAGCCTTTAGTTTTCATTAAGTTTTCAGAAATGCACCTGCTGGAACACTGATTGTCATTTTCTCTAAAGGCACATTACAAATTTAGGCACTTAAGAGCCAGACCTCAGAAATTGGCCTAGTACTTCAAACATGGTCTCTGTCATATACCTGGCATTGTCCTCATACAGGATATTTAGGTGAACTCTTCTCCACTGCTGTAGACAAGGCCCTCAGGAAGGTGAAGATTCACTTTGCTGCCTGGTAATGCTCATGTTAATTGTACACATGCAGATACTCTGCTCCAGCTTTTTTTTTTAATCAGAAGATCTCATTGGTGTATGAAAGTGGGGAAAAGTACGTCAAATTGTCATTGTTCTGTGAAAATTTGAAGTAGTTCCTGGGATCTGCATAAGATGGGATCCTCTGCTTCATCGCCAGCACAGTACTGATAGTAGGCTCAGGCCTTTCAGAGAAGTGACTGCAGATCTTTTTCCAGTGCAGCTATTTCATTCAGCAGCAGCCGCCCCAGCACACAGCTTGAGTACAAGCAGAGAGCAGATGTGCAGGGCTGCTGGCACGTCCCCTTGCTGGTGCTCAGATGCTCTGCTTGTCCGTGGAAGTGCAGAGCGCATCTGAATGCTGCCTGTGTTCAGATAGTGCCCTTTCAGTTCCTTGGAGGAATGTGTTAGGAAATTTCCTGCCCTCTTGTATTAGTCGGTCTTTATAGTGTGACAGACGGCGTATTGACTTTGTTAATGCACTTGATGTTTGAGGTAGTGGAATTTTACTGGAGACTTTGGTAATGTTGGCGCTTAAGTAAAACAATCTGAAGGACACCTGCTCAGTGAAAGGACTAGAAGGACATCCCAGCCCTGGAAGTAAGGACTTGGCTTCTTGGAGGCTTAGAGCTGGCTGTGAAGGGATAAAAGATACCTCTAGTCAGCCATAAAAGATACCCCTAGTCAGCCACGATAACAGCAGCATTATAGTCCTTTTAACTTGTCTTTCAAACCCTCTCAGTGTTGTGTCCTGTCATAGATCAGTAACGACAGCAAGACTGACTCCAGACTGGATGAATAGAGAAGCAGCAAGAATACGGCAGAAATAGTTGCTCTGCATTTACTATGGTTAGTAATCAGTAGTGTAGGTGTTAGTGATTAGTCACATGGTGTATCTAAATGCTTGAAGGGTACAAGAGCCCTGTACCCACCCCCTGTAAAACCACGTTTGGAGTGTCCTGTTTTGTCTGGGACACCTCATGTGCATGAATAAATATTTTACCCTTGTGATTATATACTTTGTGTCCCAGCCTCTATTGTTTGTCAATACAAGCCAGTTGTGAATTTTTGTAACAGGAAGTCTTTATCCTCCAGGGAGCCTCTGCTTACCCCTTCTCTGAAGCAACACTGGTGTGGAGGGTCTCTGGTTTGAAGGAGGGAGAAGGCAAGGAGCCAGGGGCACCAAAGGATTGTGTCTCAAGGTGCAGGACTGGAAAGCAGGCAGGGAAAATAACAGTTTTAAGGAAGAGAGGAAAAGTAATGGGAAATATGCAGAACAGCTGTAGCAGGGTTAAGCAGAATTTTGTTAGAGGAGAAACCTTCCTTCTCTGCCTTAGGTTTTATCTAGAGTGAGTCCAGAAGTGAAAACTTCATCAGTATGATAAGGAGTAACACTCTGGAGTGTTTTGTCAGCTTCAGTGTTTGGGTTTCAGTCAGCTACTGCTTGTTCTTGTCAGATTTTATTTTATACAAGTTCAGTCTCTGCTCAAGAGGAGTTTAGTATTAAATATATTTTTCCTAGCTCTGTTGTCTGTTTGCTTATTTTGTAGGCTGAATTACAGTATTGTTTTTAACTCACAAGGCAATTTATTTATTCAGGTGTATGAGAGGGGCTGATGGGAATAGGATGGTGACTTCCTTTTATGCAGCTGGCTTTTTTGAGCTTTTGTTGAAAGTGTGTTGGTTATCGTTTGATGCTGATTGTTTTTGCATTTTAAAGGTCTTGAAGTGAAAATATCCCTTCAATTATGTAATTTATATCTTAAGTGAAGTACTGTTTGGATTTTTTAGATTATGTCCAGTCAATTTGGCTTCCCTATATGCAGTTATACTTGTCTAAACATGAAGTTATGTTGAGGTATTAGTGAAGGCATAATGACTACTGGACTGACCTTTGTCTTTCCATCTGCTTATTTGCTCTGGGCATTAATGGCCTTTTACTGGGAAGGTGTTTGGCCACAAATTCCTGAGTCATTTCCAAAGGGTCAGCTCAAGAAACTGACTATTCAAATTAGGTTTTTAAGGCTGACTTTCTGCATGTTGGTAGGTGTAATTCATAGAGAGTAAACAGTGACTGACTGGTTAGCTATAGAAAAGGTAAAACTCTGATCTCTAATGGAGAAGCAGTGGTATAAAAGGATGAAAACAGAGTATTATGGGTTTGCCTGTGGGTTTTTTTTCCCTTCTTTTTTTTTTTTGGTAACATGTGCAATGCCTTTTTTTCTTCCCCTAAAGCAACAAAGATGTTGTAAAGTATTTGTTAAATCAAGGAGCTGATGTCAATCTTCGTGCAAAAAATGGATACACTGCTTTTGACCTGATAATGCTGCTGAATGATCCAGGTATGTTATTTCAAAGAGCACTGAGGAAATGTGCAAGATAAACAGCTAAGCATCCCTTCCAATATAGAAAAATACATTAAAGTTTCCAGGAAGTATTCTTTAGGTCTGTGCTGGACTGGACTGAGAAATGGTGGTGTATGAAAACAGGGGTTTGAGTTAATTGGCTATTTGAGCCTATACATTTATAGGGTAATGGATTTTGCACATTCCTCTTGCTTTTGTATTTGAAAGTGCTCCAAAATGTGTTGTTTGTGTCACCAGAGCCAGTTTAGTGGTGTTTGACTGTGGTGGCCCAGGTATTCTGTAGTATCATTAGCACAACTGGAGCTAGAAATTTCTACTTTGTAACTTCAGTGAAGGGACGAGACAAAGAGAGTGTGATCAGAACAAAACTAGTGAATTCCTGGCTGAACCACCCACTGGGTCTGTAAAGGCTGAGAATAAATCACACTTCAGAGTTCAGATTTGTTTTTATGGGAGTGCTTTAGAAAAAAGCAGCATGTTTTGAGGAGACTTCAATGAAACACATTTAATTATTGTTGTACTTTGTTTAGACTACTTTAACTTTGCCTGGTACTTGAAATGCTTTATATGGAGCCAAAACCACTACCATTGATGGAATTAATGTGTTTTTTTCTCTGTATTTACTCACTGTGGTGGTTTTGGTCTCTAGCAGACACCTTTCTTTTGTCAAGAGTACATCACTAAAAGTATGAAATTTTAGAAAATAGTGGTTGGGGTTTTTTTGTCTCTTTTAAGTAACTTCTTGTAGGACAGAGTAGTTTCTTACCTGTTCAGCAAGAGGAATATATAAGTTAGTTCTGTCTGTCCTGACTTCCGTGTAATATATGTATTTACAGAGTAATTGTTTTGCTTTCCTGTCCCCATCTCATACTTGTTCTCTTTTCTTCCTTTTTTCCTGACCTTTTTTCTTCCCCACCTTTTTTCTTAATGTGTCTTTCCAGACCCTTCATTGTCTGGGCTAAGCACCTCTTTTCAATTTGGGATTTAATTTCAAGCTTCTTTTCTGCATCCTACACTTGAAGAAAGGATATTCATTTTTTTCCTCTACTCTCTTCTTGCGCCAGGTGAGAAAAGGGAGCATCACAATGTCCTTAACTGCTGCAAAGTGTGGGAGGACACAGTTCACTCAGTCACATATAACTGATTCTGAGTGATTAGCATGCTTATTTATATTGATAAATACCTTTAGACTGCAGGCTACTGTGTGGGGAGAAGAGGTGGAAAACATAGGCCGAGAAAGAAGGCTTGAGGGAATTAATCTGGTTTGTGTTTGAGAGGTAGATCAATCACTATTTATATGGGATTTATAGGGAAAGTGTCAGCCTATCAGTCATAACCTGGGAAGCAAAACAGACTAAACATTATCTTAATTTGTTTTCTTTTAGACACAGAGCTTGTACGGTTACTGGCATCAGCATGCATGCAAGTAGACAAAGACAAGAATAAACTGAACAGCAGATCATCTCTGCCTTGTTCCAGAAGTAGACAATCTTTAAATGTCCCAATGTTGCCAGATGACAAAGGAGGTCTAAAGGTAAATATATTCACTCTTAATAAATAACCAATGTATTGTATCCTGTAATCTATGAAGCAGAGAAAGTCATTGCAAAGAAGTACTTCAAATCTAATATGTAACTGGGTAGTTTTTTGGGTGGGGGTAGATCTGAATTATTTGCTGATGGTGCTTCCTGGTTTTATGAAATGTAGCATGTGTTCAGCTTTCTTTTTATCAGATGGCAAAGCAAAGGGAAGATTTACAAGACAGAATTCATATTGCAGTATTTCAATGCCTATAAATAGGTATCATTAAGTAGTGGAAGGTACCATGTTCATAAGTTTGGAACTGAGACTTGATTATGAATTTAATTTTAAATCTCCCTTTAAATTCCCAATGTACTCCAATTTTAATAGCCTTGTTTTTACAGCTAATATTTTTTACTATTGAAATTGGAGTGGATGTGTTACATGGATTTGTTGGTTGTTTTTTTTTTCTTTTCAATTATGTCCTTTCAAGTTAAGCTTTTTTGCGAGTAAAATTTCAGATTTTCCTCTGGGGTAAGGGTGATTATGTAGTTGCCTTTTGCTTGGTTTCTGTAACTTACTCCATCCAACTAACTTATCTTGAAGATAATATTTGTTCAGAAGTTGTGTTGTCTATAATTACTCCAGGGTAATTTTAATCAGTCTTGTCTGGTTTTAATTCATGTAAGCTCATTTAAATATTATTAGTCTGTTATGAAAAAGCATATACATTCCTACCTTCTTCCTGTTAACCATCTTTGTACTAAAATACCTGATTACAAGTAGGCTGCTTTTGAAGTTTTTAAAAAAGCCAAACCCTTTTGTGTCTGTTTAATCACTTCTGTCATTAACTAGTAGACTTTTTATTTTGTTGTGTTACTTTTATTTGTAATTTATACATCATACGGGCCCTTGTTCCTTTACCAATTGATTCTGTAGTAGATAACCATGATCTCATTCTTTGCCACCCCTTTCACACAGGAACTGTTAACTACTTTGTTTTCATATCCACAAAATGCTGAGGAGCAAAGTTGTGCCTTTTTCATACACATAAATTTTGTTTCTTTTCTTCCTACCTGTGCTCCTTCAGCAAGCTTCACTCTCAATGTCAGTATTAAAGCAATGGGAATTATCACATTCAGTTTCTTTTTTAGATTAAAGTTGTTTAAGGGCAGAGAGTTCTAGTTCTTCCCCATAGTCCTTATTCCTAATGTTACAAGTGTCTGAGGTATTTCTCAAGCAGTAACACCATTTTTCTGTTCTTTGAGACTATTACCTTCTCCCATTCCTACTAGATTTCAGCCTTTTGAGACACGTTATTTTTAACCACAGATGCACTTTTGTTACTCGGTGCTTCAGTCTAGTTTAAAGCCCTTTATTCCAGCTTCTTTGAGGAATGTGGTGGTGTATATGGAAAGGCCACAACAGCCACAGCCTTCTGTAGCTGCAGACCAGAAACTCCATTGCTCAGACCATCGTACTTTGAGCGCCAGAGGACAAGATCAACTCTCCATTATCATTCCTTTCTTGCTGGAGAAGCATTAGGTTTTGGCTGTGCTTACTCCACTTTGGGGTCGCCCGTTACGCAAGCATGTGTTAACGAAGCAGAACAACTGTGAAGAAGAGTAGGGAAGATGCTAGGGACTTAGAAGTGATCTTTTTGTTTGTCGTAGCAAGCTTGCTCCTGTAGCAGATAAACCACATGTGGGTAGTCTCTCATAATAAGCTCATTGTACTCCCTTAGCACTAGGTGGTTTTCTTTTTTTCCTTCCCTTTTAGCTCCTTTTGGAAGGTGAATAAATGCTGAACCGTGTGGGTTTTAGTACTTTCTGAGAACGATTTTCTCTTGCCTTTTTCAATCAGGTCTTTTTTGCTAAAAGTAATGGAAATCTATTAGTTATGGCTCCAAAGAGACAAAAAGGTCCAAAGCTCTATCCATCACTAATGCTCTGTGCAAATTTAAAATCTGATTGTCTTCCAGAAGGATTGATTTAAAGGGAATAAGTTTACAGTTTATATTACTAAGCTCCTTAACTGTGTGACAGTTTGGAAGATGTACGTCAGTAAGCAGTTCAACAATGTTAAATGAGAAAGAGAGAGGCAAGTGGTGACAAGGAATGGCTACGAATGAGTAAACTATAAATGTGTTATCTGGATTGGATATCATGTAAAGCTGTCTTGATGAAGTATCATCACTTTTGGGTTTTTTTAAAAGTGATCCAGGAAGGAAGGAAGAAGCTTTACTGAGAAATCATCAGAAGATATTTATAACCTGGCTTGCCTACAAGTCACAATCTTTAATACGGATTGCATATGTCTTCTTAATATAGCATATAGGTCTTGTATAGTCTGGAGAAATGTCCTGCTAAGTATTTGAAGTGTCTTGCACTGTCTGCCTGTAAAAATGTATATATTTGCATAAATACCTGGAGAAACGTTTATTTTGAGCAAAGATGGCCCTCTTGTATAACAGTCCCCACATATGTGATACCAGGTTGTAAGTGTAGTAGTACTAAGGTTTGTGTTGTTTTCATGCAGATGAAATAAAGCTCTGTGAACACCTGTAGATAGCAGAAAATACACAGGCTGGCTCACTGATGCCAGAGAGTGTGCGAATGGATGGTGAAATTGGAAGTTAATGGGAAATAATTAACTATTAAAAAAACTAAATATTTGCCATATAACTTCAAAAATTTCCTGTTGAATTGCCCTAATACTGTTCTCTACCTTGACTTTCTAGATACTGTGGAAAAATATTGTATTTGCTATATGAAAAATAAGGAAAAAGATGAATCTTATGCGTTCGAATTATGGTGAAGGAGTCTCTTGATAATTGCAAACCACTCTAACATGGCTTTTGTAGTTAATCTCAAACTCCTTGACAGGTTTATCACTGCAGTAAGGGTTACTTAATTGTACATTTCTTTTCCTCTTTTTTTTCTTTTAGTTGGAACTAAATTGTTGTGTCTTCTTATCAATCTAGTCCTGGTGGAGCAGGATGTCCAATCGATTCCGCAAGCTGAAGTTGACTCAGACATTGCGCCATGGATTTCCTTTCAATCAGTTTGTGCCTTTTCCTGATGAGCCTGAACCATCGCTAAATTCCACCATGAAAGCAGCTTCACAGAGTGATACAAACACCTTTGGAAACCCTGATGTTGCTACAGCTTGGATCACAAATAGCAAAGCTAGTGGTAAAGCCAGAGTTGTCTTACGGGAAGTGAGCTCTCGTGGGATAGCCAAGATTATACTATTTCTAATTTATTGATTTAGTTTTTAATTAATATAACTGAAATTACACGTAATGTGTTTATAGTACAGAGAGATTTTTTTACATGACTGTTGATCATGCTGAACACTGAGTGCAGCTGCGTTCAAGCAGGAAGATGCTAATGTGACTGTTTCTGTTCTCTAGTGAGCACCATTAAATGGGACAGTAGAGGCAGGTCACTGATGTTAGTATCTGTGATAAGCTATTTTATGTAATGGAAACCAGTTTTATTTAATCAAATAAATAACTGTGAGAAGAAAGAATTTTGAAAAGCCCAAATCATAAAGCACATCTGCTGAAATTGTACAGCTTTTCATGCAGAACCTCCACAGTCTGTGATGTGATCTAAGGCTATCGGCTTAAATGTAATTTAGGTGTATGACAATATCGCTAGGAATCTTGCTTCTGTGTGCTTACTGAGGGTAAAGCTGTCAAATGCTTGCAAATAGCAAGCTACCTTTGGGAATGAAAATGGGAGGATGTAAACAATAAAATGTTTGTATTTTTTCAGGTGGAAGTACTGTAAAAGGAGAAAAGGGTGATGAATTATTGACCACCATGGTATGTCACAGTGGTTTTGGTATGTTCAGCCCAATTCAGAAGGTTGTGCAGCTCCCATCACTTTTGTTTTGCCTCCTATCCAAGTCACCATTAGAAAGAGAGCTATCGTGTCTTGATGGTCACTAGACAGGAACTGACAAGCTGTGGTACATCAAACTAGGGAGTGCCACAAGTAGTTTGGTATGGAAACTGCTGAGAAGTACTGACTTTATTCAAGAGTTACCTGTACATTTGTATGATCAGCAGTGAGTTCACAAAATAGGTGGAATAAATGATTAGTGGCTGACAGTTTGCTGTGAGGAAAACATGGCACAATGTGAAAGTGAGGAATTACTAGTGGAGGCAGTCATGAAATATTTTATTTGGGATGTTTATTTGTATCATTCTGTTTCTTCTTCTACTATGCTGTAGCTTTACATTCCTCTACAGCTTACTCCCTGGAGATACCATTAAATTTGGCTGGTTATCCTTTGTTTGTTTGGGGTTTTTTTAAAAGATTGAGTAACTCTTGATGTAATTGACTGACAGAACTCCAGGGAGCCAAATAAGTTGTCTGATTTGGTTTGGTTCTTTCTGGAGAACACGTACAGTGGGAAACAGGCAGTTGTTCACTGTTTCCAATTGTCCTGTCTGGGACGACAGAGGACTACTTTGTTATTTCTTTGGAAATTAATTGTTAATATTCCTGTTAAAATCCATTTGAAGTGAGATTTAGACCACTGGGAGGAAGAGACAGTTCCTGCTTCTTAATGAACCGTATTCGTTGTATTAAAAGAGTGAGTGTACTGAAAGGTACCAGGATGTCCATTCAAGTCTTTCTGTTATGTGTTGTATATCATCACAAGTGCTCCTTTTGTGTCTTGTTCCAATTTTACTTTGTTTTAGAATGTATTTGTCTCCACTTTTTAACTTGCAACTTTGTAGCTACATCATCAAGTCTCCTTTTTCTTCCCCCCTCCTTTTTGTTGTTTCCCCTCTCTCAGCTGAGAAGTAGTGCTCCCTTTACCAGGCTGCCCAGTGATAAACTGAAAGCAGTGATACCACCTTTCTTACCGCCCTCAAGTTTTGAGCTCTGGAATTCTGACCGAACTCGAATCAGCAAAGATGGCAAAGCTGAACAGATGAGAACTGCCTGGCCACAGAGAGCAATCAAGCATGATTTCAACAGCAGTGGGAACTCTGATATAGTAAGCAAACAAAATGTGTACAAAAATACTGTGATATGCCCAGGCCATGCTAATTGTCCAGCCACACTGTTTTTCTGATTTAGAAATTACTTTAAACCCACTCTTATTCATGGCTTGTCCGTTTAAGGTCTGCTGTTGAAGACTATGTATCTCTCCACTCATATGTTTTAGTTGGCAAAGTAGGTTCTGTCATTGGAGTGTGTTGGAAACTGCTCTGGTTTGGAAGAAGACTAGGGGCAGAAGAGAAGAATAAAGTATCTCAATTTTTAGGAATGAATGAGGAGGAAAGAAGTGCCAAGAGATACACAAATTTATACATGTAAAGTTCTGAAAGATTAATCATAAAGTTGTAGCAATTAGCCATCAAGTGGGCTTGAAGGCATACAGCCTTAAAGTGCAACCACTGTAAAAAAGGGAAAAATCTGAATAAATTCTGTGTTTTTAATAGAAGGAGCTTGTCTGATTCTACAGTGTTTTCAGTGAAAATGCAAACCAAAAGGAAAATAGCTCATTTGTCTTGGGACAGGAAGAAAACCAACCTTGACAACCTTTGCTTTCATAGTTAGTAGAGGAAAACAGAAAGTGCTTACTCCTCTGAATTTAGAATCTAACAGCCAGTATTTATTTACTAGTCCAGACTTGTATTTTATGTCAGCTCTAGAAATGGGACAGTGAAGACATTTGGGAGGAATTTTTTTGTGTCTTCCTTAAGAGGAAATGTATTTAATACCAGTGAAGTGATTTAGGTGGAGTATTAGAAGGGAAGTGATAGATCACAGGAAGGTAAATGTTTGTTCATCATCTTAAAAGATGATTGTAATAACATAAATGGGTAATTGGCACTTGTATACAAAATGAGCAGGTGAAGTAGTGGAGGACTTGCCATCAATCCTTCTGTGTGGAAAATGGGGTTTTGCTAGAGGAACAGGTAGGAGAGAAACCTAGTAAGTCAGGTGGCAGAAGTGATTTGAGCAACAAGTTAAGAAACATGAAAATGCTGAGCTGCAGGAGCCACGTGTCAGATGGCTGACAGTGGCCAGTGGTGTAAAAGCAAAGGAATTGAAGGAGGATGTGGGTGTGGCTGAGTGTTTGGCAAGCACATAGCTAGACCCTTAGTGCCTCAGTTAACAATAGCCGATAGAATGGTGCAGGTGGATGTTTAGGTTGAGTGAATATGAAAATGCAACTGAAGGAGAGCAAGTCTGTGTCATTGGTGCACCTTAGTTAGAAAGCAACAGGGATACAATGGCTGAGAAGTAGGGGGTAGCAGTTTTGTAAGATGGGAGAGACAAAACCAGGATTCTGCAGGAAAGAAGCTTTATGCGTTTATTCCCCTCCTCCCTGCCCAGCTTGTATTACTGTGTATATCATCCCAGGGGCATTGTATGTGCTCGTTCTGTGTTGCTCAAAGGTCAAGGAGAATTAATGACTTCATTATGGTTTCATTTATTTTGTTGAGTGTATATATTTAATATTTATGTAAATGTCCTGGTTCTGGCCAGATCAGAGTTAACCTCCCTAAGCAAATATATGGACAGTATGTTTGTATATGTAAGCTAAGATAATTTCTGATCTCCCTTTTGTTCCTCATTGGAAGTTTCAGAACTTAAGAAATGTAAAACAGGAGCCGCAGCTTGATCCTTGTTTTTCTCAAATAAGAAAGATTAAAATGATTTTTCTTTTTGTTTTCCAGACATCTGTTAGCAAAGGTACCAGACCAGTCAAACTGCCAGCATTTGCAAGACGACCTGCATCTCCTTCAAATTCCAACAACTTCAACCATTCCCCCCATTCTTCTGGTGGATCCAATAACATTGCGGGAATTAACAGGCATGGTGGAGAGCTGCATAACCGATCAGGTACTATGCTGCTTTCATGTTTAATTAGAAAGTAATTTGAAGCTGGTTCAGCTAAAAAAAATCAGTGTCTGTGAGGGCTTATTCTGCTGGATAAGCAGAATCTTTATAAATTTTAGTGAAACGGGATTGTACTTTGGACCAACATAAGGGAACAAAACCTTCAGATCTGTTGAAGTCTCACAGGTTAGCCTGTCTCAGAAAAAACAAGTTGATTTTATCAATTCCACCTACAATGGATCAGGTGGATGTTTGTTCATTGCAACATACATTTCTTACAGCTGCCTCTCTTTTTGTTGCTTGCTTTCTGTTTAAAATAAAAATAATCTCTCAACTCAAAAAAGAGCTTTCAAACGTTGTGTCTGGCAGCTCTTAAGACAGTGTGGTGAAGCAGCAGGTGAAACCTATATCCAAAGAATACGAAAGTCACCACTCTGTGTACAGAGAAGGGTGGCTTCTCTCTTCTACAGTTGATTTTTGTTTCCTTTCCCAAAAGCTGTTGAGCCAGGTTTAAACCTTAATGATTTTCTTCCTTCATCCAGTCAGTTTTTTTTTTTTAAAAAATGTGAATGGTGGCAAGAGTTGAACTGAGAACTGAAAAATATTTTAAAATTATGGTTTCCTTTACTCTGTCTTTTTTTTTTCTTAGGTGGCAGTGCAGATAATGTTTTGTCTCAGATTGCAGCCCAAAGAAGAAAAGCAGCAGGCTTATCTGAACAGAAACCTAACCAACAACATAGTCCTGTCCAGTCAACTCCTTCAACCACCTTGTCTGATGTGCAATGTCCTCAAATCGTTGGCAATGGACACATTGTAAAGGTACAGAAAAATGTGAACTTTTATTCTTCTAAATTGGGCAATTTTAAGAGGTCATGGCTCAGTCATGGATGATTGATAAATATAACTATATGGCATTATATTGCCTAAAATGAATGAACTCCTGTTAGAGACTGGAAGTCTTTCAGCTCCACAAACCTTCAATTACAAGCCTACAGACAATCAGACCTGATAGTAGAAAACAATTTCGCTTTATTATAAATTTCACTTTATTTTAAAATCAGTATATGTAACACTTGATATTACATATCAGTGTAATATCAGTGTAATATTATTACTTAGAGTAGCCTGACACTGTTATTTTGACTTCCCATTATTTCTTTTTGTAGCCCTGGTTGAGTCCAGTGTTTTAAGGTAACGTTCCTGGGCTTTGCTCTGAAGTGGCATAGTTAGTTTCCCACCCCAGGTACAACCTGAGTGCAGAACATGAGGTGACTTGTGCCAGGACCTGCCCACCACAGCAGTGTACGTGCACCCAGCCTGCTCCACAAGGTGTCAATCAGTATGAACGTTAAGCTGCTGTCACCAGAGTCAGGTTTTGCGCCTGAATGGCGGCTGCATTATCTGCACTGACCTGGCCCTCAGCTTCCTAAAATAGCTTTGCCCTCATGACCTGCCCATTTTTGTGTGTCTGCTTTGAAGTTAACAACTGCTTTGTGTAAACTTTTTAAGCCTTAAGATTTTAAATCCTCAAAACGGGGAGACAAGTTAGAAAACCACATTGTATCTGAAGATGTCACAAGCTGCTGGGAAATGTATGGGTTTACTCACACAGTGAAACGTGACAGCTCAGAGAGCAAGGGATAGAAGGGACATGATTTGGGGGTTTAGTTTTAATGTCTGGTATTCTGAGAATGTTAGAATACATGACCAAGAGCAAAATTTCTCAACTTCTTGCTTGTGTAATCTCCAGACAGCTCATTTCACTTTGTGAAAGTTGCAAAGAAAAAAACAACAACAACAAACAGAAACATCCATAATATGAAACTAATACACTTGCTGTCTTGTTCTGTGGTATCTCATGCACAGCAGTAAGCAATATATATATTTCATTGGTAAATATCAATGATAAATGAAGTTCCAAAGTTGTTTAGTGATGGAGGACAAAAATCAGGAAAATAAAAGCATGCAACTACCAATGCCAAACAGTTTCCCTGAACAGTCACTTTGATCTATCAGCCCTGGTTCTGAAGGGACTACTACTGGTTGCTTTTCAAAGATGAGATTGGGAGCTGAAATTTGTAACTCTGCTGGACCCCCAAAAGCTATGGACTCACACTGGTTCTTTGGCACATGATAATCTTTCCTCCCTTTTCTACCCCACTGAACTGCTTCCCAGGTTATAAATGATCTGTCTCTTTCTTTCCTGTAGGCAAAGCCACTTTATTATCCTCTTCTCTCATTAAAGTCTCCTCCACTGAACAGCTGCCAAATGCTTTTTTTTGTCTTTCAGAGGTGGTCTGACCAATATATTTCTAATTAAACTCTCAGCAGTTCCTCACAGCTTGTTTTTTTTTATCTTGAAAATAATTTTGGAAGAGTTGTTTGTGTGCCCCCAAAAGATCTAAGTTTCCCTCGGTTATATTAGTTAGCATATTAAGGGAAAATACCTGTGCCTGTGAGCTTTGGGCTGCAGATCTTGGGGCCTGTTGTAACAACAGTGCTGCTGTAAGAAGTTTAACTATTATCCTACTCACAGTTCAACACATTAGGGAATTAAAGAGGTAGTGAGGCACAACACCCTGCAGATCATCTTCTGGGAAGGCAGTTCATCAGACTGTTGAAAAGATTTTAAAATAAATACTATGCCAGTGTGTGTTGGAAAGGCAATGACACTTCCATTGATCTTTACTTAGATGTCTAGATGAATTTCAGCCTATCCACAAATAACAAAGCATGCAGTCTGTGTGGACCTTGCTCTAGATGTTCATGTATCACACTTCTGAAGTGATTTTTGGGACATTGGTGTCTTTTGAAAGTACACAAGTACAAGCATTAAAGGAAGGAAAAGAAAAACTGAGTTTTGGTCTACAGGGTTGTGTAATTTAAATCATTGCAGACAGTGCTCTAGAGGGAAGACCATTCTGAAACACAAATAGATAGTAACAGAATACAGGGATGTTTGGTAATGTAGGAAGGGACAGAACAGGAGAATGAGTTCATGATGCTCTTCAGAAATCTCTCAGATTTGTATCATGTTACATTCTAGTCAGTTTAGAAGCTGGGCTAAGGGGGTAGTACCTTCTAGCATAGGGTAGAGTAACGGAAGAATGTTACTAGTCAAAGCAGGTTTAGCTTTTAAATCTTCATCTCTTTGATTAACTAGAAAAGTTCCATTTATGCTGCAGCACAGAAGCAAAATTGTAGAGGCAGAAACCACTGTCACACTCCCTTCTTGCCTTGTTACCCAGCACCTTTTTTTTCTTACATGTTTCTTGTAGAGGACTGACTGACAAAAGGTATCTGAAGTTAAACTGAATTCAGGAATCCAGAAGAAAATCACCTAGGCTTCTTTATATAATGCAAGCATTGAAATGTGTGAAGTGATGGGTAGATTAAGGAATTTAGGAGACGAGGTGCATTAACTTGTTTTGGAAAAGACTGATACACATACATATGCTAATTTCTCACAAGTCACAAATTTTCCTGTTTCCCATGCCTACAAATGTATAAAATATTTGCAAATATGTTTTGCAAAACATTTAATACATTGGGAATAATTTGACTTGTGTTAGGTAATAACAAATTTAAGGTGACTGGAATTCCAGTGAAATGCACCCAAAACCTAGATTATGCTTGCTGCATATTTCATTAATGCAGCTTGAAGTGCTACTTTAAATTAGCATCTGATATACTTTGAAAAGCTTTAGTCGAGCCTGCCTTTGTTTAATTAAATGTCAGTGGAAGAGTCCTGTTTTCAGAGTCAAAATTTTGGCTTTTCTGAAAAGAATTGTAGTGTATATATAGGTTGTAGTGTGTATTCAGCTTGTATATAGTGTGGCTTTATAACAACATTTTGTTATTCCAAAATTGCAGCCTTAATAAATGGATTTTCCTTGATGAATTTGAGGGGGCAGAGTCTCACCTGCCATAAATCAGTATTGTTCCAATTACTTCAATAAGAGTCAAGCAGCAGCTTCTAGTTGTGCCTGTGTGGTCTGCAGAAGTTATAAGCCACTGAAGTAATATCGAAGCATCGTGTAGAGGTAACGACTCCCTTAACTGAAATGATTGTGTCATTAACTACAGCAAAAACTGGACATGAACAAAAGACCTCCATCTGGGACTTCATCTACATCTAAAAGCACGTCACCAACTCTCACACCTTCCCCATCACCTTCCCCATCTCCTAAGGTTCACAACACAGAGTCCTCTCTCTCTTCTTCTCACAGACAGGCCAAGAGCAACGGTTCCAGCAGTGGTACTATTACAGAAGATGGTGAGTAGGTCACTGTAATTATTGGAAATTCATTCATCAAGAGGACACAGTGTCTAAAGCTGTAACTGTACTGGATTGATGAGTCTGTATCTGTGTGAGAGTGAGGACTTTTTTCTTTCTGAAAAAAAATAGTTTGGTGTTTCTTACCGGGAGATTGGCATTCCTGCAGTAACTGGCTATTTCTTTCCCAAAAGCTGTGATCCATTCCATTTAGAGGGAGATTGGTACCATCTTAAAACTTGCATAGATCATGTGAGTGGTTTTCTTCACCCTTTTCTGAGGGTAGAAAGTGTGCTTTCTCCGCATTCGAAATGACAGCCTTTTTTAAAACAACACTACAGAAATAGAATTTTGATTTACTGCAAGTTGTAGCTATGGGTCATTAATTTTTAAGAGCTGTATTTTATTTTTTTAATTGCACAAACAGCAATTATTTTATTTTTTACAAGAAGGTCTTATTTTGACCTTCTTGTAGCTTTAGGTCACAAGAAAGGAAAATAAAGTTAAAATTTTTTCATTAAATTTTAAAATAAAAGTAATTTACTGCATTGGAAACAGGATATTAATGACTATATTTTCTTCTGTAAACATAGCAGAAAAAGTGAAAACAGTAATATGACAGGGAATCTCTTATCATAGAATCATAGAATGGTATGAGTTGGAAGGGACCCCAAGGATCATAGAGTTTCAACCCCCTGCCACAGGCAGGGCCGTCAACCTCCAGGCCTGGATCTACACATGGGATGTACCTTTTACCTGGTTTCTGCACGAGGCACTTTGTGCTATGTTGGGTTTTTTGAAAGTGTCTGTGTTGTCTTCATTTATGCTGACTTTGTCTGTTGACACTAAAGGGAGGTGATACCTGAGCTGCTTTCTGTCCTCTTGTCACGGCTTACCTGTAATGCACACGTTGTACTGTGTGCTGGAGAAAATCCTTTCCCATTTTAGTTAGTGCCCTTTTATAATGACGGTTTGATAACTGAAGAGTTGTCACTTTGGAAATAGATAAAAGGAAGAGAACTCATCGTCACAGAAGAAGGGGAATTCCCCAAGCTGTCAGCTGTTACAAGCTCACCTGGTTAAGCAGGGCTCTGGGACTCCACCACTCTCGGGGTGATACAGTGAGTTAGCTCTGTAGCAGAGGGATAGGTTGTCAGAAGCCTTAGTAGTTCTGGGTTCACTGTGCTTTCGTAGTGAAGTGGCCCTTTAATTCAAGGGTTTCTGTGACCCTGAGCTGGTTCAGCAGCAGCCCTACAAATGCTCATGAGCACAGCAATAATCAGAAGAATCGATACTGAGGGCCTGCAGTGTTAACTTTTTAATGTTTGTTTAAGCTTAAATGAATTAGGTAACAAATTTACATTGAGTGTTACTGTGAAGAAACAGTAGGCAGCAGGGTTTAGACGTGTGCATGGTTTCTTTTTAGGCAACCACTTGGTGGACCATCAACAGCTTGTCCCCATTCTGAAAACCAGTGATGTAGAGAATCATGAAAGACGAAACCATGTGAGAATAAAAGGAGGTTCTGAAAACTTGGAGAAAGGTAATCTTACCCTACTGCTACAGAGTAGTACAAAAGAGGTGCTAAAATAGGAGTAATGTGGCAGAAGTAGTGACAGCTCTGATAAGCTTTGCCTTCTCCAAGGGTGTAGGTAAGGAGACAAGATGTGAGTAGAGCAAAAGACAGATGAGTAGAGCAAAAGAAAAAGCAAAGGAGAAACAATACATCATGCAAGTGTTGTTAAACAGAGGTTTCAGGTTTTGTCCACGCTTAATGTATAATACAAGAACTGGAAGAGGAAGAGAGGAAAACATGTAAGGACTACAGCTGAAAGCATTCTCTGTGTGTGTGAAAAGTTTAGATGTTATAGTTGTTTGACAGTAGGTCTCTAAGCTCAGAGACCCTGAAAGTTTCTTCCTGTACCACAGCCTAGAATTCAAGTCCAAAAGTGTGATGAAAAATGAGAAGGTAAACATCCTAAAGGGGGAGGAAGTTAAAAGGGCTTGTAATAGAACCTGTATTTTCTTTCTGTAAGATAGTGTTTTTTCATCAAACTGCATGGAAAAGGTGCATGCTATCTTTTTAAAAGCTGGTTACTTTTTGCTGTGGATTAACCTCAGTCAGGGTACTAAAGCTTGAGGTAAAAAAACCCAAACCAGCAGAAAACAAGACTCAACTAGAATTTTC
Organism: Hypotaenidia okinawae; assembly: GCA_027925045.1. Classification (NCBI taxonomy): domain Eukaryota; kingdom Metazoa; phylum Chordata; class Aves; order Gruiformes; family Rallidae; genus Hypotaenidia; species Hypotaenidia okinawae. The sequence goes on along the minus strand of BSDF01000002.1, from coordinate 97,331,626 downwards.
TCTTCGGTTTTCTGTGGGCTCTTCTATGTGAAGAAAGACTCCTCTACATAAAGGAGGAGACTTCCAGAATGCTGCATAGAAAAGTGTATTCATCTCAAGATACTTGACGTCTTCTGAGAAACTTAGGGAGATTCTCTTTCATCTTTCTCCTAATGATGAAAGAAAAGGGGCAGCCAGAAGGCAGAGTGAAATAAATAAAGCATATTTTGGGACAGAACAGTGGCCTTCCCATATAAAATCCTTTTTATTGTAAAATATTAAATACAGTTTGGTTGTGTAATGAAGAACATGAATGATTACATTTTGTCTTTGACACCTTAGTTTAACTGACCTCTTTGGTACTCCCAGGAAAAGAATAAAAGTTACTTGTAACTGCAAAGTAATAAAAATAAACAGAATTCTAAGTTGGGAGAGGTAGTGTGTAATTAGGAGAGGTGATGGTGGGTTATTCCAGAAATGGTGTTAGACCTTTTAAATGGATAATATCACTTTAAATGTGTGGGAAGAATTCTTATCAGGTCCTCTGAACTTGACTTTCCTTAGAGTTTGAAAGGAAACTCATTATCCAGCACTGTCAGCCTTGGAAGGTAAGCTTATGAAACTTAAATTTTGCCCACGTTTCATCTTGGCTGGACTTCAGCTACCTGTGTTCAGGATGGCTGGCAGCTGGTACTTAAGGAGAAGACGTTCAGATATACCCTGGTCATATCAGTGTTTTGAATGAGCAACTGGGTAGTTGATTACTTTAAGGTTTGTCTTCATGGGTCATGATATGGAAATCCGTCATTCACTTCATGGCCTGCTTGAAGGTCTTTACTGTCTAACCTGCGTGATCTGGGTCAGCCAGCTGGGGCCAAACACCTGCATTGTAGGCATTGACATGCTTAAGTTGTCCTTAGTGGTCTGTTTCTTACCATAGCAAGGTGAGCCTAGATAGAATTACAGTATAGAGAAATAGGTGAGAACACAATAAGCCAATATTTTTATTTCTGATGCTTAGTAAATGTGATTGGGTTTTGATCATGTGTCACTGCATGCAATATGGGTTTTGCTGCAGATATTCAGCACTTAAAAATGCAGACTGCACTAAAATATTTCCTGGTTCATTGGGGCTTTTTTCTTTTATATTATTGCAGATGAACTGACTGGCATCCTTAAGAAGTTGTCCCTTGAGAAATACCAGCCTATTTTTGAGGAACAAGAGGTATGTCATTTAAAAAAAAAAAAAAAAAAAAGGGCTTTACTGTCTTAGAAAAAGTAGGGTGTGGCACCACACATTGCCTCAGAATTGTGGCCCAGGATCTCAAATTTAGAGATTTACAGCTATTTCTAGTTGCAGAGAGGACCAAGTGTTTTTCATGGCATCCTCCAGGATACTGCAAATACCTGTTCTTTTTATGCTGGACCCACAGTTTTGATACAGAAATATGCTTCAGCTTTGCTTTTTTCCCCCGCTCTGGTTTTGTGCTCTGCTTTTCCTATATATGTCTATATGCAGTGTGTCTGAATAGTTCACAGGACATAGCGCATCATCCTTGGAATCAGAGCCAAGGCCTCATCTGCAGATGGAGATCAGCAGTCACTGAGGTGGCTGCTTGCTCTTCTTTCCTGTGATGAATGAGCAACAGGAGAGTTGAATTGGGGAACCCTAAAGCATCGCTGTAGGATGAGGCTTGTGACAGCGATTTCCCTGAAGGATGCAATGAAAGCAAAAGTTGCTGCAAATAAGTAAAAGGAATTCATTACAATGTTTGTTTAAGACCATATCAGATGTGAGCAGTAATTGTGTGCTTGTTTGGCCAGAGGCAGGTAGTGAAGGAACCTGCCATAGATTGATACTGTTGCAGAGTTCAGGGCTCAGCACCACAAACACAAATTATTTAGCTGCATTATAATACAATGGATTAATTATTCTTCCCCTCGTGATAGGGAAGAGTATTTTTTTGAGAAATGGTTATGTTCTCTGTGAAGGTTATACCAATTTAAAAAGGTTTTAGATCATAGAATCGAGAGTGATTTGAATAGGAAGGTACCTCAAAAATACCTAGTTTCAATCCTCTGCCATGGGGGGTTCACACTCTGCATTAGACCAGGTTGCCCAAATGTTTGTTCTTATCACAGCCTTATGGATGTGTTGATATAATAAAAACTGATATATGAACAAACCCTACATTTTCCTCTGTGGACACTGGAAAAATAAACGCAATATTTTGAAATTCAAAAACTACCTGGTGTGTGTGGAATAAAGGAGGCTTATTGTTAGGCTTATTCAACTAGCTGTGACTATAAGTAGAGGGTTTTTTGTGGAGGATGTATATTTTGTATTGATAGAGTTGGTCTGTAAAGTTAAAAATCCATTAAAATTTAAAATATGCTATGATAATTAAGCAAATTAACAGCAGATTTAAAACTCAACAACAGAGTAGTAAACTGGATACCATTTGATGCTGGTAGTTAATTCAAAATTTTTGTGTGCACAATACTTGGCAGTAAGTCTATGCAATTAAAAAAAATACAAAACCCAAGCACATTTAACCTGTAATAGTGAACCTTTGCCTCAGTATATTTGTCTTGTCTTACCCCAAACCCCACCCCCATATGCAGGTGGATATGGAAGCCTTCCTTACACTTACTGACGGTGATCTGAAAGAGCTGGGTATTAAAACTGATGGATCAAGGCAGCAAATTTTGGCAGCTATTTCTGAACTGAATGCAGGAAAGGTACATTTTTAAGTACTTGGTAAATCAGTTCAAGGTTTGCTTGTATCGTTAACATATATTAAAAAAATTCAGTTGCAGATGTTAAGTTAGAAAAGCCAAATGACTGTTTTTCCAAATAACATATTTAGTGTATTTGATTAGTAAAAAGTATTTTCCTTTGTGGATCTATCTGTTCTTTGATGAACTCTTCTTCCTAGTTCGGTGACTGTAGAGCTCTTTTACAGAGCATTGGCAATTATGTCAGAAGCTACTGGTAACATAAACATGGGCAGTATTGGAGTTACTGAATATTGATTTCAGTGGTGATAAGAAGACTTGTCTGTCCACATTACTGTAGCTCTAGAATGTGATATAAAAGGAAAGGTTGTATTTTTTTTTTGCTTAATAGTTTTTGATTTCTCTGTGATTAGGTAACCAGCACTTCTCTTGTTCCTTACACTTTTATTGCATTTTAATTTTATATTCACATTAAAAAAACAGTAAAAGTAAACCATGTTCTTGTCAGAGGGATAATGGACTGGAGCATCTCTTAAATTAGGCCTGCTGACACTTCTCAGCTGCTTTTTTAGTTCTGAGGCTCCTTCTCTCCCTGAAATGGGAAGCTCAGATAAACAAAGCATAAAGATAACTTCCCCAAGTTAAGATCAACAGCAGCAAGTGATGAGGCGAAAAATTAGGGGAGGTGTATGATGCTCCACACCATACAGCTATGAAGAAAAACATGGAAATGCTGCCTGATAGTGTTTGGAAAATATTGCTACAAGGTTTTCAGTGTATCTGGGAGGTAAGGATTTGCTGTTATTCCTAAAAGTAGTGTGACTCTGGGCATAAGCATGTATATTTACACTCCTTTTTTTGTGTGTACTCTTAGTATATTTTTTTTTACACAGTCTTAAAAATATCTTCTTTTAATATGCTTTTACAGGGACGAGAGAGACAGATTTTACAAGAAACTATACACAACTTCCACTCGTCCTTTGAGAGCAGCGTTAGTAACACACGACCTCCAGGCCACTCCCAGTGTAAGTAGCACCTGCAATTATTTGAGAAATGTATGGATACTTGTAATTAATACTGTTTAGAAGACAGCATGTGACAAACAAGCCACTTAAATGCTTTATGGACTGATGACTGATGCATGTCTGTATCTTTTGATGAGACTGTGGAGAAGATTTCAAGGTGGAGAGGTAGAGATATCTGTTAAGATTTTTGTACACACTTCAGTACTATCTGAAATGAGCGTAACGTTTTGTTACACATTGCCAAGCACAGAAAATCCATGCAACTGTAGAAACCTGTAGTGCATAGTATACTGTATGTAGTGGGTGTATCTCTGTCAGCAGTGGGGTGTGTGTTCCTGTAGGATACATAGTTTGCTTCTGTATATTCTGTCAGAGACAGTTTTCTTTAGTGTGATCAAATAGATTAAATTAAAGATTTACAGTTTGGTGTACTGGCTTAGACAACTAAATGCGTAAGTACATAAATAGTTAATTAAAATAGCTATTTTACAGAGGTAATATTTGTATGAGGTTTGTCTCAATTTAATTAAATACGTCTATTCCAACCACCAGTGTTAATAGCTAGCTATTGCTAGAGAAACTACCTTGTAAAACATACTGTCTGTAATCAAAATATGCAGAAAGCTGTTGCTGACAGTCATCCTAGATACAAAAGTTCCAAAGCTCTGTCCTGACAGCCACCTGAGCCAAAGGCAGATACACATCTGTTGCTCAGGGATAAGGAATGGGGCAAAGCCTATTCATATGTACATTTCTGGACCCATGTTTTAGGAGGAACGTGAAAGCTATGGAAGGGCTTCAACAAATTTACCATGTTAAAGTACCTATTATTCTCCTTCCTTAGGTTACTTTGCTGCTTGCATCCACTCACAAAATCATTTCATTTGTTTAATGGTTATGTTAGATAATACTTGAGGTATTGTATGCTTTAGGAGGCCTTAAAAATGAGCCAGTCCCTGTTCCAGTCACAGCAGAACATCACTAGATAAGTGAAAGCAGGTGCTAACTCTTGTTCTAATGCTGTCTTAGGGAAAACTGGGCAGTGCTGGGGTTGTTAGTGTGGGCTACGTTTTGTATTGTGTATAGTCTGCTTGGCTGAAAGCCCCTAGCAAGTGTCACACTGTGCATTGTGCAACTTAATTCCTGTTCTCAGAGTAGTCTCCGTGTGTGGCACCTTCGGGATGTCTCTTAATGACATCCCAGACTTTGAAGAGCCTTTTTTGTAGGTACTACTAGGTGAACAGAAGATGCTTTTTGGGTTTTATAACATGATGCAATGAACTGAATTACTCAAGAACTGATGCAGCATTCAGATGTAACGTGTCTCCAAGCAGCTCACTCACCACTGAGATGAAAAGTGTCTATAGGCTGACTGCCATCTCCAAGCCTGCAGATTTATACATCTTGCACAGCCTTCCCCACCCATAGCCCCAGTGCCCACTTAGCTTCAGTTTCCCCCAAAACACCTCTATCCACGCTGCTCAGGCTGAGTCCCTCTCCTGCTGCCGCTGGCTCAAGAGCTGTTGCTGCTCATCAAGCTTGGTCTGAGATGGTGGGCAACAGAAATAGAAAATCACACTTTTTGTTTCTGGAATGGAAGAGACAACAGCAGTGATTATCTGCAGTTATGCTTCTAAGGAATGGAGGAGACAGAAAGCAACAATAGGCAGAAAAATGGAAAAGCAAGATCATCAGAAGGGATTGATGGTTTATTTCACACAATAGGCTTGTTTAGGGAAGGTACTACAGTTTCTTGGTTTTTTGGTTTTTATGGTTGGGTTTTTTGGGTTTAGGGTTGGGTTTTCTTGGCAGTTCAAAATCAATTGTTGGTTTCTTGTATCCTCAGCTAGCTTCTGGGTAAGCACCTCCTCCTGAGGTCATTGCTCCTGAACTTGCTGTGATACTACAGTTGGGTTTTGGCAGATGACCTATTTCATTTATAATAAAGCTCATTGTTGAGAGAAAGATTCCTTTGTATGTCTGTTGCTGTGTCATCCCTGGGGCTGGAAGCAAGATGGTTCTGCTCTGTGGAAAACAGGCTTTGACATACAGTTGTTTGTGTTCCTGTTGGTACTGAGACCGCTTCCTCCCTACTGCACAGCTGTGACACTGGATGAGGCTCTGGGAGCTCTGTATTACTGTCCTTGCCTGAGCTGCATATGGCAGATGACTGTGCTAACTGCGGTATAAATAATTACAGGTTACTGGACCTGTAAGCCATTAGCTTTGGGGGCACATATTGTCCCTACTCTGAATAGGCAAACAGTACTTGCATGGAGAGGGTTGCCCCTGTCTTTTTTTTTGTTGGGGTTTTTTTGGGTGTGGTTGGGTTTTTTTTGGGTTGTTTGTTTGGGTTTTTTTTTACTGGGAGGGAATTGGTGATGCTCAAAGTTCTGCCAAAAATCAATCTTTCCAAGAGTGGATATCACAGAATCGCAGGGGTTGGAAGGGACCTCGAGAGATCATCAAGTCCAAACCCCCTGCCAAAGCAGGCAAATTACGGGGGGGTGACACTTTGCTAGTATTCAAGGAAAAAATTACCACTTATAAAACTGTCAATGCATGCTTATCACCCTGTCCTCATAAGAGAAAGGACTAAGAAGATACTGCTTCGTTATAACCCAGTGAACTGTGTCAAACACAGAATTAGCTTGCTGCTTCACCGTGTAATTCAGAGCAGCTGACTAGCCCGTGAAGGCGTGAGGCGAGGTGACCGCTCACAGGAACAGAGTGATCCTTCTTGGTCTGGACTGAAATAGCAAGCAGCAGCACGAAGTCCAAATTTTGGAGGAAACTGGATTTAAGAAATTGTATCACCCCGTGAAATGTTTCTATTTGTAGTTTGAGGCGAGCTATTTCGTTACAAAAACCCCCGGACTTCTTGAATGCCCAGGTACCAGGACTGCTTAGGGTTTGGTGGGGTTTTTTGTGCTTGTGTGTGGAGGTGTGATGTCAAGATTCATGCAGTCATCAGGTGGGCAAGTAAGAGGTTGAACAAGTGGTCTGTAGGTTCACTGAAAGAAAGGAGAGGGTGCTGCATCTCAACACAGACTTGCCAAATCAGAACAGAGAAGAGAGGAGCGAAGCAACCAAAATTATTTCTTCCAGAAGAGTAGAAATACAATCCTGTGTGCTTAAGATAGATACAGATATATAGACACATGCACACATAAGGCAGTGCTACATTTTACATCTGTGATTAAAAAATAGAAACAGTTTATGGAGTCCCATTGCCCAATTCTGGAGCTTCTAACAGAATTTGCTATTTCTACAAAAATTACATGAAAAAAGCAAGATAGCATCCAAGTTTTATAACCCTGAAGGACACAATCTTGTTTTTTTTCCCAGGGCATTTCTTAACCTCATTATGAAGAAAAAAAAAAAAGTTTTGTTGGAGGCAAAATTAACTGCCAGTTGGCTTAGCTTCTCATGTCAGGTTTATTGAAATACTGGAAAGGAACTGAGCCTTGCCACTTGGGGTCAGCAGCTGGATGCCTATCCCCACCTAAAGATAACACGCCTCTTAGAACAGGTGGGAAGACAAGAAAACACCCCAACATCTAGCACAAAGAGAGGATTTAGATGCCAAAAGAATTAACTGAATATTCTTCAGATAAAAGTTAAATGAAGAGTAACTATGGTAGAAAAAAAAAGAGTATTACTCAGTCTGTAATTCTTCACGGTAATTCTGGTCTTCCAGTTTCTCTGTAGATATGATCATATGCTGCATATTGATACATACTTACACATATGTATCTGCAGATGTATTTACCTACATTTGTAAGGTTTTTTTAAATATGTGATAAAATAAATCCAGAAGTGGAAAGTGAATATACAAAAATATCAAATGGCAATTATCCAAAGGAGGGAGTTGGAGAGATTAGAGTGAGAAGTATAAATAAGAGCAAAACCATTACAGACTTGCAATTAAAAATGATATAGGATTTGGTTGGTGCCTTGCTGGAAAGGTACACATTGAGAAAAGAGAGATACTGTAAAGGTTTGTGGCAGTAGGTGACCTTTTTGCATGTGACGTTGACTTCTTCATACAGGAGAGAGCTCAAGATGAGTAAAATGAATCACAGGACTAGTGGGAGTATGGTATAGCTAGCAATGGTATCAGAAAATGTGGGCCTCCTTTCTAACAATTGTGGAATTACCTCTGTCATCTTTAAAGCTGTGAGTCTTGTGGGCTGCAATTTTTCAGATTGCTTTGCTTTGTTTTACAGCACCTGGCTGCTCTACGAAACCACAAGAAGCTGTTTCTCCTAAAAGGTAGCTGCTGGGGAAAAAGCAGCTTGTTTTACCGTATGGCGAAGGTTGGCGCCTGGCTGAGCGAATCCAAGTTCACAGATGAAAAATGGAAAAGTTAGTCCTAACTACGCCTGCCTTCTGCCTTGCTGCAGTAACAAACTTAGGATTGGAGTCCCACAAAGAATCGATCAAAATAAGAGATTGCTTTTGTAGAGTTCAACCAAAGTGGAATTCTTCAAGGCGTCGCTGGGCTGGATTTGAGAAGGACGTAGTCAGAAGAGCAAGAAGAGGGAAGGACCGCAGGTGAAGATTTATGTTTTCATTCTGCGCTTGCCCATAGGTGAGGAGCCCATAGGAGGCCTACATGGGCACAGTCAAAAACAATAGCAGCATGGAAGAAGGTGTGGAAACCACCACAAATCGTGAGAGCTGCTACAAGGGGAAATATATAAACTGAATCTGCCCTGTTGGCTGGATCCAGATAAAGGAGTGCAAATTGAAGATGTGATGGTTTCATGAGAGGAAATGTAAAGGAAAAGTAATGCTGCACTCTTCATTAACCAAAATACACTTTATCTATTCAATGTTAAGAGGTTAGAACAGCAGTAAATACGACACACCTATTTGTAAAAATAGCACTTTATTTAAAGAAATGCATAATCTCTCACCAATATTTAAACTGAAATAGTGATAAAGTATTTTATATTGCTGATTTTTTGAGAATAAAACCATTTAACTGGTACTGGCTGTGGGATTTTGTTTGAACCATGACAGCAGGAGATCCTTCTAATGTTTTTTATAACTTGACTTTGTAATAGTTCTAAACAGACTTGTACAGTAATTGTGAGTGGAAGTAATTTTCTGTTTAGCAAACACAGATTTTTGTTGAGCAATTAAAGTACAAGTCACTGGAAGCCTTTGACACTATTCATCATTCTGAAGACTCACAAACACCTAACTTTACCACTGACTGAATTCAGTGCAAGTCCAGGTGTGCAGATGCAGGTAAAGCCAAGCAGATCTTGGAGCGATCTCAGGTAATTGTTTCTGTACAGAACTAATGATTTTATATTTCTCCACCCTCCTTGCTGTACTGCTTTTAGTGGAGCTTAGCAAAAATAGGGATGGAAGTGGATGTAGCAATAAAGACAACAGCGCTGTTGAAAGCGGTGGTGCCCCTGCTGTTACGGCTTTATTGCTTTGGCAGTCTGAGGTTGTGCTCATGGCAAATAGCAGAGTGTCTCAGCCACACCACATCAGAGCTGACTTCAAACACAGATAGCTAAATCTGTAGGAGAAAGAGAAGAGGTTATAGGGGGTGGTGCAGAAAAACTATGGTTACGAGGTGGTTAGGGCCATCAGAGCCTGAGGTCTTTGCCATGCCATTAAACATGTCAGGTGTTCTTAGTATGGCCACATGCAAAATAATTTTTGTTCCATTTTTCTATTTCAGCGTGTGTACATCAACAAGCTTACAACACAATCCACACTTAGCGTTGTACTTCATGTTTCTGACACGTCTTGTGCCCAAGGAGATCACTCCTTATGCGAAATCATGCTTCAGGATTAATTTCAGCTTCAGGGTAAAAATGCATCATTTCTGCTTTCATGGTTTTTAAGAGCTGCTGCTGAAGATGTCATGACGGGGCAGATCTGCTGAAATGGTGGGTGCAAACCATACAGCATTAAGCTAGTGACCTTGTCCTTTCCTGAAGAAATGTTGGACAGCTTTGGTTCAAACACTTCAAAATGCAGCAGAGAAATAATTGCAGCTTCTTATTAAGATTAGGGTGCTCCCAAACCAAAAATGTGTGGTGGCAGCTTGGAGCTGCTGTCAGTGTCACTGGGAACAAGTGATCTGTAACAGACGGAGCATCTCATCCACTGTGTAGTGCCCAACAGGGCAGCACAGTTTTAATGCTCTCAGGGGTGATCCAGACATCCAGCATACTCTATGGAGAGGCACTCAAGCCAGCTCATGGGGAAGCCAACAGGTGAGTGAGGAGGTCTCAGCTGTTCAAGCTTACAGGCTTTGTTTATTGGTAGGAGCACTCACCTGCACCAAGTTGAGGATGTGGATGTTCATTTATATTTTGTAGGTCCTTTTCAGTAAGGCATGGAACATGGTTCAGTGTGAGAAATACATTACAAAGTTGAGTGATGCATTTGTTCTAAAATGTAAGAGGGTTCAAATTCCTACATGCTGCTGCCCAGGAGACTGTAGGAACCTCAAGGCTGTAAGGCAGGGTAGGGGCATGCTCCATTCCTCTGTCTGGATCTGTCTTGCTGTGCAGGAAATAATTCAAGGGTCTTGAGGAGTGGCTCGGTAAGGCGGTCTAGGATGTGAAGAGTTGGGCTTTACTTTCTCTAGTGGATATATTTAGTTACTAATTGTGAAGCTACCTCTCAACTTGAGGGTAAATGCTGCTATGATTTTGGGAATGTTAGCAGAAGCAGCTAAAAGGTTTAACACAAGAACAAGAAGACGTGGGCATAGAGTTTGGGAACCTTTCTTATATTCTGCTGTGCTTATTTCTTTTCTTAATGACAGTCTCTTCTTTCTGCCTGATGGAACCGCCATCATAAGTGGAAATACAACACGGGTTGCTTTCCATGGCTGCTTGTTACGGCTCTGAGAGGGAGGGAGTTTGCAACCGACACTGATGTTTATGTGCCTGTGTGTGAGGGCTGGCACAGGTCGCTGTATAAACACTGGTGGAGGTCTGGACAGTACAGTCACTGGGTCTAAAAGGCCACTGCCTGACCAGCCTGGACTGGGAGCTTGGTTCAGTTGTCCAGACGCCCACTGGCACTTGCATGCTCTAGGACATCCAGAGCACCCGTAAGGAGTGCCAGACATGACGCTGAGTGGAGGTCACACTGGGTTTGTTTGTTGCAAACAGTCGCTGGGACAAAGACACCATTCAGAGGTGGAGACCGTCATTCCATTGACCTGTCCTGATCTGTCACAGACATTTGAAGGTGAAAAGCCGCTTGCTGTTCATTTTCTGTGTCCTCCTTTTTAGTTTAAAGGAAAGTCTTTGTTAGCATAGCTTGTCTACCTCATAATGAAAAATGATACCTTTTGGGTTCTGCTGAAGCAGTGAACACCAGAAGAAACAGTTCTTGTTTCAATCTGGAATTACGGACTTGACTAGTCTGTAGTTGTTAACCCTAGGATGACTTATTTTTCTGATATAATAATAATATTTTACTAGAGGCTTTTATAAGGTTATTTGAATTTAATTTTTTTTCCTGTCCTTTGAGCATTAATCACAATCGGATTTTAAATAAAGATACTTCGTTATCTGGAAATGATTCAGTCATCTGTAGTATTTCTCGTGCTTCAGCAAATGCCTCAGAAGCCACATAGCTTCTCAAGGGAACAACTTTGGCTTCCAGAGTGAAGTGGAACATTAAAGTTCATGCAACTGGATTTCTTCAATACCAGGATCACCTGAGTTTAGAATCGCTTGGCTGGTCTGACTCTTGACACTAATAGCCTCACACTTGCCACTTCTACATTTTATTTGATTTCAAAGCCCTCTTGGCAGTACAAGGCTACATTTAGTGGGAACAGGCTTTGTCCATTAAACCCGAAACTTCTACGCTACATTTAAAGTTCATTTGGAATACTTAATTTCCAGTCTCTCATAAGTTTGTATTATTGAAATAAACCGTTAATGCAATGTCCTCCTTACAGTGTCACAGCAAAGTACTGTTTCAAAGCAACTTTTGCTGCTTGTCATTCACGGCGTTCCAGGGTGCATTAAAACTCAGCGGAGCTCACGAGCCGTCATGAAAACTAAAGCAAATAGGTTTGTGAAGTATGATTGCTGTATTCCCAGCACTGCGTCCCTTGCATTTTAATTGACTTCTTATTCCCCCTCAGTTCTCATCAGTGTGTGTATGTGTGTACAGCGCCCTCGCAATAGGTCGGTCTGGGCTAAAAGGAGCACCCTGTCATGGCTGCTGCACTGGGACAGGGGTCCTGCAGGTGATAAACAGGTAAATGTGAACAGAGGGAAAAAACAGCCCATTCTTATAAATGGTCTAAAAATATTCTGTGTCCGTGCATGTGCTTGATACGTGCCTGTGAGTTCTTGGTTTTAGTAAGCCTAAGCAATTTGTAACACCACAGAATTGGCGGCCTAAAATTAGCAGGAGCGAAGAGTTCCGTTCTGCTGAGTCGCTTTGCACAGAGAGCGGCTAGCACAGTGCAGTGGATTTGATCACTGTGGGCCTGATGTCAGATTTCTTCATACACACTGTTTTCCAAATCCCTCTCTGCTGCTGGCTTGTCCTGAGAGGGGGAAGGTGGAATAAAAGGAAACCAAATTGCCAATGGGTGGTATTTTTACAGACTGGCACCGCTGGTTTCCTTTCCAGTATCTGCCTCTTCTTTAGGTTCTTTATTGAATAGTCAGAATTTATGTTGAATGCCTCAGGACTCACTTTCTTCAGTAGCTCAGGACTCTGAAGCATTCAATTTTTGTCAGTTAAAAATCCATTGCTCACATTCTTTTACTTGGACAAAGAACAATCAGAAAGCAGCATTCCTTTGCTGGTGATTAAACAGTGCATGCAGAGGTCCACTGTTCCAACCACTTGGGCCACAGAATACAAATTTATAGAAGGTCCTATACATTGTATCATCTCCTGTCATGTGTTTTAATTGCTTATTTGATGTACATGTCCAGCACACACACACAACCTGTAGTCATTGACAATGCTACAGCTTCATTTCACAGAATGGCCAAATCTGGAGAAGACCTTTGGAGTTCATCTTGTCCTACCCCTTCCTGCCCAAGCACGCTAACTAGAGCTGGTTGGCTGGGGCCATGTCTGTTGCTGTCTCCGCACCCACTGAGAGAGTCATTGTAAAAAGCTGTCAGGTTGGTCAGACATGATTTCCTTATTGTAAATTCATGCTCGTTACCCCAGGCACAGTCTTAAAGTATCTGGAAACCTGGATTTCCAGAATGACTTTCTCCATCGCATTCCCCACAATGAAGTTAAGGCTGGTGGAATCTGGTTCCCTGGATCCTCTTTCTTGCCTTTCTTGCTTCCTCAGGAACCCTGCACATTCACCATGACCTTTAAAAGATAATTGAGAGTGGCCTTGTGATGACAGCAGGCACCTCCCTCAGTACTTGTGGGTGCATCTCATCTGATTCTGTGGATTCACGTACACTGAACAGCATCGGAATGGTTTGGGTTGGAAGGGAACTCAAAGACCATCTAGTTCCAAACCCTCTGCCATGGGCAGGGACACCCTCCCCTAGACCAGGTTGCCCATAGCCCCATCCAGCCTGGCCTTGAACACTGCCAGGGAGGGGGCAGCCACAGCTTCTCTGGGCAGCCTGTGCCAGGGCCTCACCACTCTCATCACAAAAGGAAACTGTAAAAACAAACCCCACCAGCAAACCCCAACTTGGCTGGGTATGGCAGCAAAACTGATTTAGCCCGTTTATTACATAGAGATTATCAACATCCTTGTCTCATGTTTTCTGGGATGTACATGTATGCTATTTCAAATTAATCTGGGAGAACTGCGCCTAGGCACAGCAGGATGTTAACACCTTCGTTCTCTCCTGGAGACAGCGTGCAATACAGGCAGGGTCGCACAGCCGTTTCACAACGGCGGTCTTGCCTTTCTACTGCATCTCGCTGCTTCCTCGCAGGCAAGGAAAGATAAAGCCCCACAAAGAAAAAGCAAATGCAGGAGCCAGAGCTGCTGATAGGAGGGAAATCCATGCTGCACCATTTTTGCCTTCTAAGCATGGTTCCTCGTGTTACGTGGGATACCTTCTAGTGTTACTCCCACACAGGCACAGAAAAGCTGAGGTCCTCCGCTTCGTGCCTTTAAGCAGACTTCTGGCAAAGACACACCAGCCATTTCTTAGGTGGAGCGAGGATGATTCAGGAAGGGAGGAAGAGGAGAAAGACGCTTTCCTTTGCTTTTTTGCATTTTCAAGTTTAAAACTGTGTCGGAAGTTTTGAAACAGGGGTGTGGGCTGTGTAACTGCGTTGCTGCTGAAGCTTTAAAACGTGAGAGCTGTGTGACTGCGTTGCTGTTGGAGCGCAGTGCTTCTGAAAGCCAAGCCAGAACCAACCGCATTTCGAAGTTTCCCACAAAAACACCAAATAAGATATTTTCATTTCCCGTTTCCAACAAAAACATTGTTTTAAGGTCATGTACCTGCTTTCTTTGGGTCTGTCATCTGATTTTTTTTTTTTCGCATTCCCCACGGAGCTGCTGGCCCCTGTAAGTGCCTATTACCAGAGCCAAAGTGCATGTTGCAGTTCAGGTAACTCACTTTGCCCTTGTGTTGCTTTTTTGTTTGTAAATTAGACAACTGTGTTTATAATGCAAATGAAACCTCAGGCTGGAGTCACTGGATGGAAGAAGTATTTATTTGTCTCACAGGTTTGAATGGAAGAATAAGTTCTTGGCGATAGCTGTCATGTGTTGAATTTGGGGATGAGTATGTGACCAGGAGGAAGTACAGCCCGAGTTCTGCTCCCGCCTTGACAACAGAGGTGAGGTGTGGTGTTGGGTAAATCAATTTTCTGCCAGTTTCCCTTCAGCAGCAGATAGTGGGTCATATTTCATCCTTAGCTGCTTACGCACTGACCAACACTGACAACAGAAGGCTTCAGGAAGAATTAGCATTGGCCTTAGTGGCAAACTGCTCTTTGATCTGCTCAATGCTTTCTGGGTGTTCAGATGAGAAAGTAAAAACACTATTTAAACATTTGCAAGCATGTTGGCGCACACACAGGAAGACCACCATCCCCAGGGGTTTGGATCATTCTCCTTCCTGAGATTCGTGATGAAAGTTGGGAGTAGAAAGGGTTTGGGAAGAGTCAGTATGAGTTTACCAACTGCCTGACCATCCTGCCTTCTATCATAAATTTCCAAGTGACAGGAGATAGGGCAAGGGGAAATGGCACAAAGCTGTGCCAAGGCAGGTTCAGATTGGATGTTAGGGAAAAAAAAATCACTAAAAGATTTGTCAGGGTCTGGAACAGGCTGCCCAGGGAGGTGGTTGAGTCACCATCTCTGGTTGTGTTTAAAAAAGGGTAGATGAGGTACTTAGGGATATGGTTTAGCATAGGACAGGAATGGTTGGACTCGATGATCTTAAAGATCTTTTCCAACCTAGTCATTCTACGATTCTCTAATGTCTGGATTTGTGCATGCAAGGGCAGCAGCTTGACTTTAGCGAGGCTTTCAACACTGTGGCTCACAATATTTTAATATCAAAAGTGAGATACCACATTTTGGATGAGTGGATAACTAAACAGGTAAAAAAAACCCCAACCCAACCCAAAACAAAAACCCAAAACACAGAAAGTTGAATGATCAGGTTTGGATGGTGGTTAGTTAATGGTTCATGCTTTACCTGGCAGTCAGGAGTATGTGAAGTACCTCAGTGGTCTATCCTGGAACCTGTCCTGTTGTTTAACATCTTTATCAGTATCCTGCAGGAGGTGAGGCATTGCTTGCTCTTCTGTTTTGCAGGTGACTCCAAACTGGGAGGCCAGTTGAAATGCTCGAGGGCAGGGCTGTCTTCCAGTTGGATCTGCATGGGTTGTAGGAATGGGCCACCAGAAACCTCACAAAATTCAACAGGCACAACTGCCAAGTCCTGCGCCTGAGAAGGCAGGACCCCATGCAACAATGCAGGTGGAGTAGTGGGGGAGCAGCTCTGTGCAAAAGGGCTTGGTGGGGCCCAGTGGGCATAAGACAGCATCATGGAGTGTCTGTAAAGAAGGCCAACATCCTAGGCTGTAGTAGCAGCATGGTGAGAGGATTAAAAATCATCCTCTACGCAGCACTTGTTAGACCCCAACTACATTCAGTAGGAAGGACGTAGAGTGAGTTCAGTGAAGGGTATGTAAATGGTTTGGGACCAGAGCTTTTGCCCTGTTAGGAGAGGCTGATGGAATGGGGCTTGTTCAGTGTGGGGACAAAAAGAGGGATCCGTGGGACCTTCTGATAGCTGTGCTGCTAGCAAAGGCAGCAGCTTTTGGATTCCTACAGGGAGGTCATTGAGAAGACTGACCCAGGCTCTCTTTGGTGGTGCAGTATGGGAGGACAGGAGGCAAATGTCACAGGCTGAAACAAGACTGCGTATCAGTGATGCTTTTTCATGAAGATGGCCATGGGCTGCAGCAGATTGCCCGTAGTCCTCTGCATTCTCCAGCCTAGCAGGTCTTCAAGATGTGAGGGGATGAAGCCCTGGACAGACCACTCTTACCTTTTACCTGACTGCCTTGAGTGAGGAGCCAGACTAGAGCTCTTAGACCTCCTGAAGTCCCTTCACACCGTGGATCTGTAAGGAAAAGCTTCTGCAAAACAGCGTGACACCCACTCCCTCCGGCCTTGTGCCGGCCCTGTGAGAGCAAAGCTGATGGGTGCAAACTCCCCACAGTGCAGCTCTCCCCCAGCCTCATGCGGGTTGTGGGAGTGTGTGCGCACAGGGAAGACACTCCACCCCTCCATCCGTCGGGCTGCTGCCAGCTCCCCGGGTCCCCCGGCCCCGTTTCGGGACGGGGGAAGGTGCATCCAGCCTTTCAGGGCTTGTCTGGATGAAGAGCGCTGACGCGAGGCACAGCTGGCACAGTGGGAGGGCGCACCGGGGCTCCCGTGTAACAGCTTCCACTTCACTTTGGGAGAGTTTGAGTCTCCTCGGATCTCTCCATGCCCCCACCGCGGGCACCTCAGCCTCCGCGGCAACGCCTCGGATTAGTCGCGGCTGTCGCCGAGCTCAGAAATCATCGTTCCCTCGGCGAAAGCTCCGAGAAAGCGTGCTGCACAGCCGGGGCGGTGACGGTCAAAGATTAAGTGAAATTACTCTGTGTGTGTATGTATATGTGTGTGCGGGGGGTGGGAGGGTGTCCATCAGCGCCGGGATGGCCACCGCGACGCATCCTCCCCCGGCCCCGGCCCCGGCCCCGGCCCCGGCCCCGGCCCCGGCCCCGGCCCGGAGGAGCGCGATGCCAGAGGCTGCCCACCAGGGGGCGCTGGCGACTCGGGTTTGACACCGCGGCGGCCGCCAACAGAAAGCGGCCGAGCCGGGATGGGGACAGCGGGTGCGGGATGGGGACAGCGGGTACGGGATGGGGACAGCGGATGCGGGATGGGGACAGTTGGTGCGGGATGGGGACAGCGGGTGCAGGACGGGGCTTAGCGGGTGCGGGATGGGTTTTAGCGGGTGCGGGGTGGAGGCAGCGGGTGGTGCGGGGAGGGGGCAGTGGTTGCGGTCGGGGGACAGTGGGTACAGTGGGCAATAGCTGCCGCTGGCGCGGTCCTTTCTCAGCAAACTGCCGTGCGGTTAACGGGCGCCCACGAGCCCTCCCGCCGGCCGGGGGCTGTGCCTGTCCCTCAGGGAGTCTCCGCAGCTCCCTGCGGGGGTGGAATCCGCCCCTCCAGCGCGACAGGCAGTGTAAGCACACCGAGCCCCGAAATACAGTGAGGGGAGTTGGTGCTACCCGCCGCTCTCGGTTGTTCCCCGAGGGCTCGGGGGAATGCTGGGCAAGTGTCACTGCGGGAAAGGCCTGCGCGTCTGGCGGCGGGGAGGAGGCCGTGCTCGCCCGCAGCCCCCTGCCCGGTTAGCGAGAGCAGCGGCTTGGGGAGGGGAGAGAGCCTTACAAACCACCTGCCACTTCTTATTTTGCTATTACCCTAATGGAGTGCCCAGGTTTATGGGGAGAGGGTGGCTAACTCAGGTGTCGCTAACTGCACTGACACAACTGCTAAATGCCATTGCCTGAATGGTGCAGGTGGTTGCTCTCCCGCTGAATGCAATGGCTACCCATGAACTGGTGTGCCTACAGCTCTGTGGGAGGCTGGCCCATCTCAACAAACACCCTCAAACAGAGGCGGAGATCTAACCTTCCTCCCTGGGTATGGGACCTCACAAGACAACACTGGTGAGTGAGCGGGCAAAACAAATTTTAAGTTCTATCTAAAACTGGAGCTTTCTCTGCTCCAGCCATTGCAATGTACAAATAGGGTATAGAAAGCTCAAGGGATGGAAATGTGGTGGAAACAGTGCGTTCTCCTGTAGGCCTTGAAACAGACCAGCATTGTGCTCCATTGCAGCAGGGAGAAGCTTAATTCATCTGAACCCTCCAGATGGAAAATCCATTCATTTAAGTTATATGAATTAAAAAAAAAAAAAGGTATGAAAAATCTCTGATCTGCTTAAATTCTTCCAAATTTAAGTTCGGGGTTGAGTCATCATTATTTCCTGTCAAATGGTTTTGTGAAGTCACCCAAAATAATGAGATGTCACTTGCCTGGATACATTAATAATTAGAAGGATTTATTGTAGCAGGCATCATGGGAAAGTGTAACTTTCCCATTAGATGTCCTTAATTAGGAAAGAATGTGTCAGATTTCAGATCAACATAGGGGAACTACAACTATCCATTAAAAAGAGAAGGACAAATAATGCAAGTGACAGCCCTTGCAGAAGAACAAAGATTTAAATACTTTATAAATTAAGGGGATTGAAGGTGCTCATTGTCATCACTAAAGCTCCATGACCTGTCTTCATCGTCAGAAGGATGCAGTCTCCAAACTGCATTAAACAACATAAAGAGCAAATGCTCTATGTAACTCTGATGATAGACGATTTCTGTAATCAGTGATTATTCCTCCTGTCTTTCAGCAATGTCTCCTTAGGGTGGGCCAAACTGATCTGGAAAGTGTTTGGTTACACTAATAGGAAAATTTGATAGTGACAATGGTGTTTCTTGAACCACAGGAACCGTAGCTTGTACATTTGTTCAGCTGGTGGCAAGATGTGGGATGGAGAAGCAGTTTGACTGGCTTTTAGATAAAAATTGGAGGGTTATTTGGTAATTGTAATGCGTGGGAGGTATTACTGTAAATCCAAGCAGAATGAGGTGCCTAAGTACTCAGGCATGTGTAAGGGGTTAATTTAAGTACCTGGCTTTTGTGGCTTCCTTTTGGCTCTGGATAATCCCTCACAGACCCAGGCCAAGGGTTTTACTGGGTGGTACACAGAAGCTAGAAAGTCTTACAATGCTTACATTTACTTAGAGCTGTGAGTGGAACCAGTTTACACTCATATTTCTGCCCAGTGCTTGGTTAACACACAGCCACGTATTCTATTTATGCAGTCTTAAAAGCACGCCACAAATGACATCAAAGCAAGAGTAGTTTCAGGAAAGGGGGCCTGTGTCTAGACTTTATTTCAGCTTGCAAAGGGATGATGTTCCAAGATGGGGAGACTAAAATTTTGCAGCATAAGTAACCTACTCCCTCTGCTCTACAGGGTCTGTTCATTTTGTGTCAGCTACACCTGAAAGTTACCACAAGCTCATGCTTTTTCTGCAGCCTCTGTGAAATCAGTCAGTAGCATTGGACCAGTGCCAACCTGACAGGTGGCCACATTACCAAGTTATCAGCGTGTTTGATGCTCTTGGTAAGTGTTTCATTAGGACTGGTTTTGGTAGGAAAGATGAGTTTGTTTCTTATTGCAGAAGGAAATCCTTTCTGAAGGAGGCGGAGCTGCATAAATGGGGGCCTCCTTAGGTAAGGTTTTCCGTTTGAGACCATTTTGTGTAGCATTTTCCTTGAAAAATGTGTTTCTGTTTTTTATGACTGCTCATCTGAGGCACAGTTATGAGCACCAGGTTTGGATTTAGCAAAGGGTAGATCTAGTTTACCAGCAGGCCCAGTGGAGATAGGTGCGCAAAACTTGTGTAGTTCCACGGGACTGAAGAATGTGCACATATTTCACCCAGAAATTAATTAAAACATAAAGTGTAGGTCGAACTTTAGAGGCATGTCATAAACATCCTTTTGAAGTACTGGGTGGAAGCCCTTTTTATTGTTAATTTAGCCTGCTCTTTTCTAAATTGAACCTTTCATTGCATATTAAATCCTACAAGGGCTAGGGCAGGCAGGGTGTGTTCCGTGGGGGTTACATAAAAATCACCGCACTTCCCTAAGTTGTTAGCATCCAGCCTTTGTGCTTTTAATGAGCTGAAATGAGAGATCTTGTAAACTAATTTGAACAAACTACAGTGTCTTACTCACAGCGAGATGCCTCAGACATCAATCAACCCTTGAAAGTTTGTATGTGAGATACTTCTCTAAGAATCTTTCATCCTATAAATGACACTTGAAAACTCTGCAATAGATCTTGACAAGATTCACACGTGAATGCCCAAGAGATAAGTGATGCATTGTTTTACTATGGAAGGTGGTATAAATATTCCACTTCTGAACCTAGGTCTAAACAAATCTTACCTGCTCATCAAAATGTAATGAAACCTGACTATGTTGCATACTGTTTTGTAACTGAGATTTCCTAAAACACACCTTTATTTTCAAACCTTCTCTGAAAAACCTCTGGGGATAAGCAAATTTCAGTATGGCAAAGAAAACATTTTATTAATCTCTAAAAGCTGGAATGCTCACCTTGGAAGACTGTTACATAGGATGGCTACATGTGATTCAGTGAAGTCATTAGTGGAGAAGACTATTCTCTTGTAGTAGTAGTATTTTTAGTTTTAAATTAAAATCTACCTGAAGCCACAGATGAGTTCTCAGATCAAATCAAAATTGGCACTTTCCTCAGCCACTTGGAAGCTTAGCTCTCCACTTGGACTGAGTGAAGCACATTTGGCTTCAGGAAGACTGCCGTGCTGCAGGTATGCTCCCTTCCTCCCTTCTCCTTACAGCCTTGAAAAGGAGTGGAGTTGAGATGGCTGCATCCAACTTTGAATCAAATGTTGAGGAAGCAGATAACGGTGCTATAGCCAAGGGCACACAACTTGCTCTACAACTTAGGGCTAACTGGGCATCCCACAAACAAATACACATCTGTTACTTAAATATGACTGTAAGTCAATTACCTTATTCCACAAACAGTGGACAGCCTGAGATACCATTGAGCTCTCCTGCATGGCAGTGGGCTGCACAATGGGATCTCCCCATGACCAGGAATGCTTCTCAGGGTTACTACTCAAGGCTGAGAGAGTCCTTATTGCACTATATGCTTGGTAAGTGAATTGTGAAACTACAAATCTTCGCTAAGTGATGTAAAGTGTTGATTGCATATGTCAGTGTATAAATCTTTTAGATGTAAATTGTTGACCATATCTAGGGCTCAGTTTGGATCTAGCTGTCCCTAGACTCCTCTCTGAGGAGTTTAGAATGCAAGTGGGTCAGTTCTGAATCTCGTGACTCAACAGGAGCATCTCCCTGCTTAGCTGTGTCTGACCCTGTTCTCCAGGGAGTAAATTACCAAGTGTACCTGGCCACCAAAGCTTGTTAAATCAGTGTTCCATCAGACCCCATTAACTATTTTGTATCAATAAATACATTGTAGCTTCTCTGTAATGAGTGAAGTGTATTCATTCCTTGATCCATCCACAACAAGGTGCTTGCAGGCATGGAATGCTCTCAAGTGCTCCCGAGCAAGAGACTTTCCCTGTACCAAACAGTTGCTCTTTCAAGCTGTTTAAGCGGGACAAGTTATGTTTAGAGAAAGAGACAAAGAAACAGACTGAAGCCAGATGACTGTCCATTTATCTTTCTGGCAAGCAAGGGCATTGTATTTCAAGAATCTCTGTCACATGAATTCAGGCTGATGAACCAGCACACCTTTTTGACTTCTCATGTGTTACAATACATGCCCAAATTAGTTTTGCAGTAAAGGAAATGTATTGAACAGATTATACAATGATAAAGGTGCCCAAACCAAATAGATGAACTTGCTAAAGATTGGAAATTCAGTCATTCAGACAGTTCAAGGTATCAAAATATGCAAAAGAACCAAAATATATTCCAGGAGATTATGAAGCATGCCTGATAACCCTTGAAATCAAATCAGATGTGCTGAGTCAATCTTGCCTATTTTTGGAGGTATACCTGTACAGCAATCATAAATAATTGTATGTCATTATTCATGAGAAGCAAGTTATACTCATGGCCAAAATAATTGCTCAGATTCCAAACACCTTTCTGTTTACTGGGCTTTCAGGAACTTATTTAACATTAACAGGGTAAGAATGGTAGTAAACAAAGTCAACAAAGCAGGGCTTATGCAGGGTCTCCTCAAGCATTTACACACCACCAAGACAGTGCTTAAAAGGCATCATTATGGAAAAACCCCAGACCTTTAACAGGAATTCAGAATCCTGGGGTGTCTCTCTAAGGTGGATGATGATCTAGCTGAGGGCTTACTGGCATCAATTACTGAGTACACCTATATGGGTGACACTGTAGTAGGTGTATTCTATAGGTGGCATGAGCAGGAAGACAAATGGATCAAGCCTTCTGTAGACAGAAGCCTCAGGTTCGCAGGGTGTTGTTCTTATGGGAAATTTCAACCACCTTGATATCTGCTGGAGGAACAATACATATGGGCGTATGCAATCCTGGAGGTTCCTGGAGAGCATTAAGGACAACTTCCTGACCCAAATAATAGAGGAGCTGATGAAGACAGGTCATCTGCAGGACCTCATAATTACAAAAAAGGGAGGTCTGGTTGAGCATATGAAACTCAAGGCTAGCCTTGGCTGCAGTGATCTTGAGATGGTGGAGTTCTGAATCCTGAGAAGAGGAAGTGGAGTAAAAAGCAAGATCACAATCCTGGACTTTGAGAGAGTAGACTTTGGCCTTTTCAGGGATCTGTTGGTAGACTGACCCTAGATAGAAGAGGGGCCCAAGACAGCTCTTTGATATTAGAGGACCACTTCTTCCAAGCTTAAGAGCAGTCCGTTGTAATGAGCAGAAAGTCAGGCAAATATGCCAGGAGGGTTACAGGGATCAACAAGGAGTTCCTGGCAAAACTCAAACTTAAAAAGGAGAAACACTGTCTGAGCATGTAGAAATGCTGTTAGGAAAGCAAAACCCATCTATAATTGAATCTAACAAGGAATAGTAAAGGTAATGAGAAAGCCTTCTCAAGTTACATAAATAGTAAAAGGCAGACTAGGGAGAATGTGTGCCTGCTGCTGAATGGGGCAAGGGACTCAGTGACACATGACACAGCTGAGGTACTGAAAGCCATCTTCACCTCAGTCATTACTAGTAAGGCCCATGCATACGTCTGTGGGCCCTGATGGGATGCACCCACAACTGCTGAGGGAGGTGATTGTTGCCATTATGAGGCCACTCTTGATAATCTTTGAATGACTGTGGTGACTAGAAGTGTCTGAGGCCTGGAGGAAACCGAATGTCAATCCTCTCTCCAGAAAAGGCAAGAAGGAGTACCCAGGGAACTACGGGCCAGTCAGTGTCACCTCAATCCCTTTGAACATGATGGAGTAGCTAATCTTGGAAACAGTTTCCAGGCCTACGAAGAACAAGAAGATAATCAGGAGTCATCAGATGTATTGACCCAGGGGAAGTCATGCTCAACGAGCTTGATAACCTTCTACAATAAAAAGACTGGCTTGGTAGGTAAGGGGAGAGCAGTGGATATTGTCTCCATCGACTTCCATAAGGTTTTCAACACTGTCTCCCATAAGATTCTCATGAAGAAACTGATGAAGTGTGGGTTGGCTGAGTGGAAAGTTAAGTGGACTGAAACCTGGAGGGAGTCCAGAGAAAGACCACAAAGGGGACCTCATCAGTGTATACAAATATCTGAAACAAGTGTTCAAAGAAGACAGAGCCAAGTGTCTGTGGAGTCTCCATCCTTGTACATACTCAGCAGTCACCTTAACGTGGTCATGGGCAGCCAGCTTTAGGTGGCCTTGCTTGAACTGGGGTACAAGATGACTTCCAGAGGTCCTTTCCCGCCTCAGCTATGCTGTGAATTATACCATGCTTTTATTTCAAGTATAATGATGGAGTAAATAAATAATTATAATCTCTATCTACAACACAATACCTGAATAACAAAGTGTAAAATTAAAGTGAGGGAAAGAGCTGCAGAGGGTCAAGACACTGTAACAGGTAAGGCTATACTCTCTAAAACTAACCAGTATTACTGTCTTACTTTGGACTTGCTTTAAATCAAGTAAAATGGCTATACAGTATCCAAAACAATGGGGAGTGAAACACCCAAATGAGAGATTAGTCTCAGTTCTAGACAGGGAGTATGTCCGGCCTGTGTCCCCTCCCAGCTTCTTGGGTGTCTCCACCATCTTCTCATTAGTAGGGCAGTATGAGAAGCTGAAAAGTCCTTGACTGTTTGGCAACAACTAAAAACATCAGTGTGTTGTCAACATGTTCTCATCCTAAATCCCAAACGCAGCACTGCACTGGCCACCAGAAAGAAAATTAACTCTATCCCTGCTGAACCCAGGACAGTAAGAGAGGCCAGAGGGAAGAGATGATTCTTCCTTCCATTTAAGTCTTGACACTGCTTACAAAAGACCTTTGGACTCTGTTTTCACAGTGAGGAAGAGGTCCAAGCACTGGTGCCCAAGGAAGGTTTGTGTAGGCATATTGATTCAGAAGCACTCCAGTCACATCAGTTTCCAGTCCTCTGCAAAGAGGGCCTCAGGCTGTAGTCCAGATTAAGTGGTTAGGTGCAGATGGGGTGGGTCTGGATGCTGTGAGAAGTGAGTTTAAACATCTGCCTCAGTCCTGTAGAGCAGGGAATGTAGAAATGAGCTTCACAAAAACATTGTGGGACAAAAGAAGGGCACATGAAAAGGATCTTGCAAGGAGCCCGTCTTCCTTTGCACTGATTTGTGAAGTCAATAGCTCCTGGCCAAAAATGGTCTCTATTTAGAGGTGGGGGAAGTTGATGGAAACAGTTAACATGTGCCCGGGCTCTTTTTATCTGCCTGACTATAAACATCTGTGGATATTAGCACAGTTTGTGTATATTTTTCCAATTACCATGGAAGTGAGCATTGCTGCAGTGTAAGCATTTTCATCCATTTGTCTTTTGAGTAAAACCAAGAAAAATAACTAATACCAGAACATTGAAAACATTGCAAAATCAGTAAGTGTTCATTACAGCTCGTACAGATGTCCACTTTGACCTACTCTAATACCATGAGTAAGGTTCTTGGGATTTTGCAGGCTTCATTTACCTGGTTTCATTATAATTTGAATCAAATAAGTTTTCTGCTGTGTATTTTTAACATTTAATTTCTTTCTTTTTTTTCTTTCTTTTTTTTTCTTTTTTTTTTCCTTTTTTGTTTCTGCCTGTGTGCAGTGTGAATGTGTTAGGAAGGACTGCAGCTTGTTTGGTACCTCCAGTAAAAGTGGTCTGCATTGTCTTTATACGCGAAACAGCCCAAATATGATGACAGGTATGGGCACTTACCAAAGCATTTTCTATTCTATGTGACCGACAGGGCTGAGCTTTCTATCACCGTGCTTGGTGACTGAAGCTTCCCCTTTGCATCCCACATCTTTTCAAAGCACGATGCAGTTTCTGTTTCCCTGTTGTTATGATTGTATGAGACAATCCCTAGCTTTAGAAAAGGCAGCGGCAAGTCAGGGCATTAAAATTAAAGGGGGAAAAAAAAATCTACACAAACCACTTAAGCACACTCATTATTATGGCCCTTGCTACCTCGGGCCACTGGAGAACTTATAATTTAGTCAGCATTATGCAGTTTGAAGTGTTTTATGTTCTGCATGGGAGCAGGCTGCAATTCAAATATCAGTGGCCATGAAAAATATGCACATACGTTTAGTATGAAAATCTCCAAGGGCATAACAGAAGAGACGGGCACATGTAGCTGCAGTGTGATGGAGAATTTCTGTGAATTAATCATTTGGACATAGTTTATCACCATTTTATATTTTGCCAGAGACGCCTCCTCGCCATTTGTTGGGAAAACTTATTATACATGCACATCTTAGAAAGATAATAAGGCCAAAGCCTTTGATGCTTAAAGGCAACAGGCTTTGTTAGATTCTGTTATGACACAGACAACTTCTCCACTGACAGAGCCATTGAGATAACAAGAGTAATTGCTTATTTTATCGAGTTTAGGGAATTGTGCTCCATTCTCCCTTCTTGCCTATTACATCAGCTATTATGACCCATCTTCTACCATAATTTAGGGGGAGTGGAGTATGTGCATTTTGAAAGCTTTTCTTTCAAGGATAGAGTGCTGTATTTGCATGTTTCCTTCATTACCCCCAAATGCAAATCCTTTAATGTATTCCTTCCAAAGAAGCAGGGTGGCATGCATGTGCATGCGTGCATCCATTTATGTGCCTAGGTGTTTGTGTGTAGTTTGTAGTAGTCTGGAGTGGGAAGGGGAATGCGAAAGGTTCATTTTGTTGTTTCTTTATACCTTTTTCTGACTGGAGACAATACCACTGTAATTGGTATTAGCAAAACTACAAACAGAGCAATCGCTTGTGACACTTTAAAAGAACTTTATTGACATCTCCAAACACGTGGGGAATTTTAAAGTAGAACTTTTCCGTCTGTAAGGCTTGGTATGATCAAAGGCCTGATAGCAGCTCCAGATTACTGAAAATGAAGCTACAGACCAGATTCCAGCTTTTTTTTTTTTTGGGGGGTGGGAGGGAAGCAACCTTAAGTATGAGCCTAATCCTCACAAAGCTATCAGAAAACTAGCATTGCATGGAGAGAAATAAAAAATCAAGCGGGATGCTTTCAAATTTTATATGTCATCCAAAGATTTTTAAAAGGTAAGATATCAAAATTTAAGTGTCAGATTCAATATCTTAAAATGCTGCTGTGCTGTGGAGTTTTATTACTTAGAATAACCAGTTTTCTCCAGCAGTCGAAGTTTTAAAGTATGACCACTACAGCAAAGTCATGAAACGGTCAGAGTCTGACTTCAGAAACAATACAAAACAGTACTGGCATTAACAGAAGGACAATTTTCAAATGGAAGTTGGAGGTTAAATAGAAACCAAAGTGAGTTATTCCTCTTTTGCTGAATAAAAATATAATCATTTTCCAAAAGCATAACCAAATCCAGAGGCCGGTTCAGAGCAAATTCCATCAGCTGTTTTATGAAAAAGGTGTTCATGGTTTTTTTTTCCTGCCAAACAGGATGGTGCCCTTTTGCACTCCAGAAGCAGGAGTGAAGTGGCTGTGACTTATCATCAAGAGCTTTGTGTTCACTAACATTTGGTTTCCTAGTTCAGGTGAATGCCCTGGTAGGCTCTCTGAGCTCGCTCACCTAGCATCACTGCTGTCAGCTGGGTAAGCTGGATGCCAGCTTCATTTCCCTGAAGCTTTTTCTGCTTTTGTCTCCATGCAAAGGTCTTGTTCACGCATCAGCCTTTGTGTTTGTTGTATTTAAATGTGTAGTCAGGTTCTTAGCTTTGCAAGGACCTTTTCATCATCTTTTGAAGTCACTCCATGAGACTGGTAACAAATGAGAGCTTGCCAGCCACGGAATGGGTATCAACAATGAATTTTCCACAACAGACAATTCATGTGTCTGCCTTATGGCTGGCTGAGAGGACACAACAGTGTTCTGCATCTCAGTGGAGCAGCTGGCAAGATAAGCAGTGTCTGGATTAATGTGCTCTGCTCTAATTAGCTCTGTAAAGAGGCATTTGGCCTAGGCAGAGGGCTATGCTGGAGTAATGAAAGTATAGGGTTTTTTCAGAACACTGCATCACACTGGTTTGTATAGATAGCCCAACTCATTTGGGCCAGTTTATTTTTATTTATGACCAACCTACACTCCATTGTGCTTGGTGCCTTGCCATTTCCAACTACAAGGTCAAGAGTGTCATAACGTTTCTGTAGATTTGATGTCAAATTGGCAAAGTTAAGAAGATTCAGCCACCATTTATTCAAGCAGTTTCATGAAACTGAGGGATAGATGACAGCAATTTGGTATTTCCTTCTGCAGATACTCCATCGTTGGTTTTCTGTGTAGGATTCCTTTTGCTTGATTCCTGCAATGCAGCTGTTAATCTTTACACCTCCATGCCCATTTTGGCTGCAGGGCCATTTTGTCAGGAATGTGCTGAGATTCATAGGAAACAGAGAATCATAGAATGTGTAAGGTTGGAAGGGACCTTTAGAGGTCATCTAGTCCAACCCCCTCTGCAGTAAGCAGGAACATCTTCACTAGATCAGGTCGCTCAGAGCCCCAGCAAGCCTGACCTTGAATATCTCCAGGGATGAGGCCTCCACTACCTCTCTGGGCAACCTGTTTCAGTGATCTACCACCCTCACATTGAAGAACTTTTTTCTAATATCCAACATAAATCTCCTCTTTTTGAGTTTAAAACCATTATCCCTGGGCAGCCTTGTCTAGATCATGCCTGGAGGCTGGTGGCCCTGCCTGTGACAGGGGGGTTGGAACTCTTATGATCCTTGGGGTCCCTTCCAATCCAGACCATTCTTTGATTCTGTGATCCATTGTCCCACTGTTACATGCTCTCACGAAAAGCTTCCCCAGCTTTCTTACAGGCACCTTTCAGGTACCAGAAGGCTGCTATAAGGTGCCCCTGGAGTCTTCTCCAAGCTAAACAAGCCCAACTCTTTTAGCCTAGCCTTATAGGAGAGGTGCTCTAGCCCTTTGATCATTTTTATGGCCTTCAACTGGATGCGCTCCAACAGGTCCATGTCCTTCTTGTGCTGAGGGCTCCAAAGCTGGAAACAGTACTTCAGATGAGGTCTCACCAGAGCACAGTAGAGGGGCAGAATCACCTCTCTTGATCTGCTGGCCACACTGCTTTTGATGCAGCCCAGGATGTGGTTGGCTTTCTGGGCTGCAGATGCACATTGGTGGCTCACGTCCAGCTTCTCATCCATGAGTACTTCCTCAGGGAAGGTTTTCACTGTCTCCAAAGGGCTGTCCTACTACTACCCTTAAGTTAGTTGTATGTACAGACAATGATCCTGCACACGGCCTCACGGTCTGGCTGTAGCACAGCTGGGACTTCAGTACCCAACACCCAGCTACGTGCCCGTACATACACGGTGCCATGCACATGCAATGACTCTTGACATACCAGTCACACCAGCTGCACCGTGAATGGAAAGGTTTGTTTGTGCATCAAATCGGACACACTGAGCTTGAACTGTGTGCCCAGACTGACTCCTGTGCACCTGAGTAGTAAATCCAAAGTGTGCTTTGCATGCACACAGTGGTCACTTGTGGCTGAGTTCTGGCCATGTGGCAAGTAGAAGTAGTCTGAGTCTTAATTTTCATCTGCTGTGACCTGTAGTCCAGGACAAATGTCCAAATTCCCCGTTTCCTGTGGGAACAGTGGAAACTGCTCCAAGTAGAAAAAGGTGGTGTATCAGGGAAGATCAAGCACGTGGTAGCTACATGTGAGGTAAGCAGATCACCCCACAGGAGGACTGACTCAGCGCCACCTTTCAAGAAAAGTGGACATAGCCACTGATAAAACATTGTACTGAGATCAGACTGTGTTTGAGCCACTCCTCGACAGCACTCTGCTGTGCTGTGGCACATTCTGCCTTACATTGCCAGCTCCCATGCTTCATCTCTGAGGGAGTCCGGTCGTTCAAGTCCTACAGAGAAATGGCATCAGTAGCTTTTTAGGCCAGCTAAGTTAGTCATGACTTCTGTATCACGATGTCATTTGAGAGCAGAGGTACTCCAGGACTGTCTGAAGTGTTGGTGAGGCTTTATTGCAGGTACTGTTGAACTGCCTGAAATTATTTGGAGAACATGCGTCACTGTTCAACCTCCTCCTTCCCAGCCTGCTTTCCATATGTACTGCTTCTTTATTGCTGGTAGCGAGAGTAAACAAATGGCAGCAAACAAGTATCGATTCAAGTAGCAAGCAGCATGGCACTTCCAGGGCCAACCTGTCCCAGGCTTCCTGGGACATGGGCAGGAAGAACTGCACAGAATTTTTGACGGAGAGTATTGAGAACATTTGATGGCATTTCCCTCCACAGCGATGAGTTGTGCTTCAGGGCACTTGCAGCCTGTGGTCTTTCTCTTCATTTTGATGTAGATTTTTCTTTTTAGAAGCAACATACGGCAAATGTCTTTGGAACAGGAGTCTCTGAGACTCCTGTTTTTCCATATTAGCACATCCATTGCGGTTTGTGTCACTGTAGCCTCCCTGTCGGGAGCACATTCTGGCTCCTACAGGCCATTTGTCTGGTCTTTGCTGCACAGCTTCTTTCTGTCAACTTGGTCTCTGTTGGATCAAGCTGGGTTCTAAATTTTTTATAGCTTCTAGTTACAAGTTTGGTGTTGTATGGTGCTGTTCCTTCTTCTCTCCAAATGAACTAACTGCTACTTCATAGTTTCACTAAAAAATGGAAGATTCGGGTCACTTCTGTAACCTGAACATAAAGACTGTAGTCTAACAGAGTGCATGGCCTAGTCGAGCAGAAAGCCTGTGGCCTAACTCTATTGCTTCATCGAGGGTTTATATATATATATATATATATATATTAGCAGCAGAAACTGCAAAAGCAGCAGAAATTGCAAGTAGGGACAGGCAAGATCAAAACGGCTCTTGCAAAAGTTATTTTAGTCAGGTAGGGTTTTTTTATTTATTGCTTGGGACAAAGTATGGACGCAAGCTAAAATTGCAACAGCAAATAACCCAGGAGCGTGGCAAGTTATACTTAGCTAGCATTAAGGTAATGTCATATAGAAGCAGAATATTTGTGGTTAGCTAAAGTGACAAAAATACATCTGCACTGATATTAATCCTGTATTAATCTTGTAAAGAGATGGGATTTTGAGAAATAGAGGTCTTTGGAAGGGATCTACCTGCTTCCTCTGCATAGACCAGTTTTCTTTTTAGGCATTAGCTGAACTTGTTATTCTGATTTTGTTATTGATAACTCGGCTAAGTAGAGAGCTAAGCTTTACTGCTCACTTCTCTGCGAGTTTTATGAATTTATTTGAAATCCTTGTAACAGCCCTTCAATTCTACTGATTATTAGAGGTCCCAGTTTGGGAATTTTAGTCATGTTTTAATAACTGGTGAGTAATTCAGGATGTGTTTTTAAAGATACAGCTGCTGGCTAAATACTTTTCAATTGCAATGTGAAAACCTGAATGGTTATAATGTGATTTCATAAAACATGGTCCTAATTCAGGAAAGGATGTGCTTTGAGTTATGTGCGTGCACAGATAGCAGTTGAATGCTTCTAAATCTACTGTAAATATTTTAAAAACATACCCTGGCTTGAAAGAGAGCACTGCAGGTGATACTATTCCATTCTGCAGAGGGAAGTAGTATATATACATGTATCTATAAATATAATAAATATGAACAATATTAGTGTTGCTCCTTATAGTCACTTTCGCTTCAAAAAGGTCATAAATCACACAGTAAGTAGCTGTTACTCAATATGTCTACATTTTTTCCTGAGATATAAACAGGGAAGTGCTAGTTTTTAAAGTAATTTGCTATAGAAGTAGGCTAACTTGAATCTGTGAGAAGACAGCTCCTGCATTTATGCACTGCTATTATATGCTATACAAATCACATTGGAACTTTATGGTATTTGCAAGTTCTAACTTTTCTTTTGTTGGCATAGGAGAGGTGTAATAAACTGACCTTGAGAAGGGGCTTTATCTATTTGAAACAGAACAGCAACTCTTGTGTTTTTACTTTCTACTAAAGGGTTAGTAGGATCCTGTTCTGTTGTCATCTCTTAGCATTTATGTTAGTTCTTCATTTCCCTGGGAAGTGCTAAGGTGAGAAGTGTTGGTAGTGAAATGGAGACAGCTTGGGTAGGTCTAGAAACCCTTGAGCTTACATCTCTGGATGTCAACCTTTCAAACTAAATAACTACTGAGCAACCTTTGCACTTAGAGGGATTTTTTCCAATAGTAAAAGAGGAGGAACGCTGATCTTCAAGATGTTTTTATATTTTGCTGGTGTCCATTTTCCCCTTTTCCAGTTTCCACTCCTGCTGCTGTGCCTATGGATCTTTTCCTTTCTGCCAAACAAATACACTCTGCAGTGCTTAAAAACTGTTTGCACCACAGCTCTTTGAAAAGCTGGTGGCTGTTTGCCTCAGATCTTTTATTTTCTGTGTTACTAGATTCATGGTCATCATGTTACTGGCTTACAAAAACAGACTGGTGATGAAAACTGGGCTGTTCACGACTTTTTCCTCCAGGGAAATGCAGTGCTAAAATGTGATTTCCTTTTAGCAAAGCAAATGTTGCAGGTGTCTGTTGAATTTTCAAAGGGAAATTACAAAGCAAATTTGGAACTTCTCAAGCCCACGGTGTCATTTTAGAAACTGTAGCATGGGTATCCAACATGGATGCTCTAACTGTGTCTCATGTATCAGTCCTCATGGAATTATAGTACTGCAGAGGGAAATGCTATTTGATTTGGAGCATGTGCCTTAGATTGTATCCTCTGTAGTTTAAGTGAGGTAGCTAGCGAGAGGATATTGCACAGCCAGCTGTTTCACATGGCTTCCCCTGCAGCCTCAGCTGCTGCAGGATGAAAAGTACTAGAGGTGCAGGGATTTGCAAGATGATTCATACTTTAGCAGAATGAGAACATATTTTAGGCAGCTTTGCAAAAAGAAAAATCTACAGGATTTTTTAAAGGTGTTGATTCTGTTGCTGCTACTTTCTGACCAGCTGAAGATTGATATTTGCTCATGTGGCAGCTTTCTGGTAGTAATCTAATTGATTCCTGAGTTAGTTTATCGTCTGTTCATATGTCATTAGCATCCTCCCTTGATTTTCACTCACAGCACTATCTAGCACAGTGATTGCATGCTCCAGTTTATTTTTGTTTTGGTTTGTTTCTGTTAATTGATGTTCAATTTCTGGTCAGTACAGTAATAAGAACCTACTGCTTATTTTTAATTAGGTTTCTTTAGAAGTGGAGGAAAGGAGAAACTGTGTTATCCCAGGTAGTTTGAAGAAGCGTTATAAGAACAGTGAGTATCACAGGAGAAGTAGGAACACTCCAGTAAAAATGATAATATGCAGGCACTTATTTGTACTGCTGTGTTCCTCTTTTTGATGTGGGTTTGGGTACTTGTTGGCTAGTCACCTGTTTCTCCACAAGGCGAGGGAGGGCATTTCCCTGTAGCCTGTGGGGGACAGGAGAAGATGGTAAGGGCTCTACCTTAGTCTTGGGGAAAAGATAGGGCAAATGGCCTCCTTCTCATGGAGCTATTCCTTGGTGATCAAGAGAGGAGAGATACTAAGGATTAACAATCAGATATGTATGCAAATGGACTGAGTCTTCTGGAGGGACCATCCATTTAGAGTGAATAAGGAAATCATTCATGTTCCTTGTCCTCAGTGTGACTATGAGAGGACTGATCAAGTTGTCACTGGTAGCAATCTTGCAGAAGGAACACTTATTTGAAAATAGGAGGACATACCTTCATATTTACATGGCTGGAGAGAGGTGATCAGATCCTTGATGGTGTTTCTCAGTGTTCGTCAGCCTGAGCTAGATTAAAGTTACATGTTGTAAATATGCATCAAAAAAAGGAATTTGAAAACTGTGTCTCAATACCAGCAGATATTAGCAATAAAAAAAGAAAATGGAATCTGTCATTTGGTGTTTCTTTGCTTTATTTATAACATACTATCCCAAGCTGGTAATAATATGATACAGTATAATGTCACTGCAACACAATTCAGTACATTGTTAACATGTTCCAGTTTTCTAGGTAAAACATACCATTCTTGCACAGACTGTGTCATTTTGTGCTGCAGAGTGTGCAGCTTTTGGCAAACACAGGTGAAATCAGAGGAACTTGCAAGGAGAGTAAGAAGAGCATAAATGAGTATTGTTAAAGAACAAGCTACTGTAGCTTTAGAGGGGATGGCTTACTTGGAGTCCCGGATTGCACGGTGATTAAAGTTTTCTTTTCCAGCATAGATTGCTGGTTTATTTGTGCTTAGAGGTGCTGATTTATACTCTTTGTGAAACATATTATTTTCCAGGGTGACTGACTGGGGGATGTCTGATTAACCGCATGCCAGACGCTGGAGGTTGCATGCAGTGTAATCCTCTTGCAGCCATCTCATTATTGGAGTGTTTATGTGAGAGTGAAGCAGAGCATGTATGCCAGAAAAATATCTATCACCAACTTCAGTGGATATTGCCTTATTCACTAAGATTTTTGTTGTAATAAAGAGTCAATAAAAGCCAATACAACAGAGGAAAACCTGGGAATGAAAGTTTTGCCAGAACTTGATTCCAGTTGCATAAAAGGCTCATGCATTGCTGACCTCTCCCTGCATATCACCTGTTCAGATTTGAGGTAAAAGCCTTAGCTGAAGAGCCACAGGTCCAGCGTGCACCCACTCTGTAGCTAGAGAGAGATGTGTTTTTCTCAGAACTGTCAAGCCATTGCCATTCATGAGCGGTAAATTTATACAAATTAATTTTAAGAGATGGAAAAAAGTTGGGTTTGCTCACAGGTAATACATTTGGACTTCAACAGTGTGAAAAATTTAAGAGCGAGTGAAAAGAAAGAGAGAGAGAGTGCACAAGCCATATTTCTTCCTTATATTTAATGAAGCACTATGAATTTCTGGCTCTTTGGGAAAGGTGTATTACTAAGAGTCATTAATGGAACCTAGGCTTAAAATACACTCAGCTGAATTGCTGACTGAAGAAATGTCTATGTAAAACTTAATGTTTTCCTTTTTGTGAATATTTTAGAATCTTTAAAAAAAATTTTGAAGAAAAAAAAAATCAATGTTACACTTCTTACCATTTGCTTTAAAAAGGATTTTCCACTTGCTCATTTCCAGAAGGTCATCTCTGAGATGTACAAGCTAGCCCTTCATTTAGGTCTCCTCTTACATTCATATTTAACTTTCTTTCATTCTGTGGCCTTTATTAGCTGAGCTCAAGGAGCTTGTAGCACATTTTAAACAGCAACACTGGGAGGATGTAAATGCAGAATAATGTATCAGGACTCAAATTTGCATGGTCAAATGTCAAAAAAATTAGGCCTTCCCCAGAACCATGTCAAGAGAAATAACATAAGTGGCCAGCTCAACAGCAGGCATGCCATTATCAGTTAGTTCAACCTGTCATCACTGACTGGGAGTGGAAGCAGTGGTCATTAGCTTTAACTCTGCCGGGGAAGGTTGCGCTTCTTTTTATTTTATTATATATATTTTACGCCATCTGACAGTATTTCACAGAGCACCACAATGTTATGGTTTCCTCCTTGACAGGGGAAGGAGGGGGAGGTGCAGGTGAGGGAGTAGAGAAGAACACTTGCAATCATCTGTTGTCAGCTGGAGGGGGCAGGAATTGCATTGCCTATCGGATAAATACTCATTTAGAGTAATCACTTTATTTCAGCCCTGTAATGACATTAACAAGCTTGGAATACAGGGAATTACATGAGTCAGAACAAATAATTGAATATTCCACTGCTGGGGAATGCAGCACAAGTCTGACTTAATGTCATGCCATCTCTGAAGCCAGCGCTAGCATGCAATTAGATAATAAGCTTAAACAGCATATAATTGGCACTACTAGTATGAAAAACATACCATTAATTGTTAGATTCTTACCTGCTTGTAACTTCCACGGAACAAAAGTGTCTTGCATGTCATTTCAAACAAAAGAACTAGAGGAAATATATCAGTAAGTTTTTAAGAAAATAAGGGTTGCTAGAAGAAGGGAAGAACTGGAGTCCAGGATCTAGAGGTAATGATTTCAACATGAAAAAATATAACACCTTTTTTTTTTTCCTAGGAAAACATTTGGTTGAGAAAAGGATGAGAAATAGTTAATATATGATATAAATTGCTATAATTTTTTGTATCCAAAGGGAAAGGTCCCCATTTGCCTTTTTTTTTTTTTTTTTTTTGTCTGTACGTTTGGTCAAGTCACCATTATTTCTTCAGATATTGATGCCCCACAAAGCTCCTGTCTCAGAACTCTGAGGTGGGTTGTTTTTTTCCCAGTCACTCATTGCTCTTGGAAAGTGATTAAAAATGCAAAGGCCTTTTTATAGAAATACACCAAAGTACCCAAAACTACTCTGGGCTCTGGCAAACAAGGAAGGAAAGGAATTGTAAAGTGTTTGATTAACTCAACACTTCATAACGTGTCTGATTTATCACCAAACTCTAGGTTTTATTTTTGACACATTCTTACAACACCCCGAGTCAGTGTGATTTGGCATGTTCCTTCGTTTTAGGCATCCACGAACCTGACTTTAGTCATCAAATTACACACTCTGTTGGGGAATATTGAAAGGACTCAGTTGCATACATTGTATACATTGAATGATTTGGTAACAGTTACCACAGTCATTGCAGTTCCTCAAATATGGGCCAGTTTGGGTAAACACTGGTGTTGGACAGATACAATGTAAATGTAGAAGCAGCAGCATCATCCTCACTGACCTAAATAAGCTCTGAAATCACAATCTTATCCAACAAATAACACCCTACATTTGCAACACTTGAACTAAACACAGTGGAGAACTTGCCACATTTATTATAAAGCTGAAAATATTTGGCCATCTTAAAACTAAACTCCTGCTCTGGGTCTTTGGCCACTGATATCGGCAGCGTTGGAACTACCTTATAGTTAAAACAGTAACTGGTACTGCAGTTGCCATTTGTTTTTTTCACCAATCTATTGTGAAGCCACTGCTGACCCTTCTGTTGAGACTTGAGCAAAGTATTTCACTGCAGGAACGTGGCAGAGCCAGGGAAGAGCTCCTTTTTCTAGAGGAGGTTTGTGGGGAAGCCCAGGCCCTGCGTGGCAGTTCAGGCTGGCAGGTAGAATTTTTCTTCGAAAGGAGAAAGGAATCCAAGCTGAAGGTGGACTGTGAGCTCTGATAAGTGGAGCTTTGCATGGCTACCTAAGTCTCAGAGATCTGAGACTTGTCATGTTGAACATTTATTTCTGTTTTCTTAGCAGAAGAGAGTGACCCCACCTCTTGCTTTCATGAAGATAAGGCATTCTGGGTGATCATACTTCAGATTATCAGTGGCATTTGAAAAATGTGACCCATGTGTTTGACAAGGTGGCTTGAAGAAAAACTGACTGTAAAGTAGCAAGCACAAGCTTTAGATTAGAAGGTCAGGTGAAATATCTACACTAAAGGGAAGTAGTTGATCCCCGGATGGAATCTGGATATGCCACTCCTGTAACAGCATAACTTTCAAAACTCCAAAGCTTTTTTAAGCGGAAATATTTGGTGCATTACTACTAATTAGCAATACAACTTTAATCACCTTTACATTACAATTTTTACTCAACAGATGGCATACTCTCAAGTACTCCCATCTATTCTGTCAATAAGACTACCTGCAAACCTCATCTCTCTTAATTTTTGTAATGATACTGCATTTAGAGAATGGATTAGCAATTGACCTATTTAACAAAATTTAGCTGATTAAAACAATATTAATATTTTCAAAACATTGCAATTACTATCAGCAATTCAACATTTATATTCATTTGTTATAATTTTCTACCTGTTTATAGGTATACTCATTCCAAAAGGAATCCATGCATGTGCCAGGATTTTATATTATTATGCTGGATCAGTTGTTTCACCTTGGAACTGTACTAGCACCCCTGAAGAGGCAGACAATAGTTACAAAGAGCACAAAAATATTAGGCGTTACCTACTGAAGAAAGATAAATGAATGCAGCACTGGTTTCCATGTCACTCCCTATGTACTTGTCAGGTCTCTGAGTGCACTCACTCCTCTCTGTGGGTTCGTCAGCCTGGGCTCCAGGTCAGAGCTGATAGACCTCAGCTGCCCAGCATTAGATCCAGCTTCTGTGAAAGAAGTTGTGTGATAAAGAGCTGTGAGAAGCCTTATTGGGGTTTGTTCACATTTTGTTTGAGTGCTGTATTTAAGCTCAGACCCTTGCTCATTGTTGCTGCCTGATCTCCCTTGCAGCTACACATGCTTGGGCACATACCCCACTGAGCCAGATACCGACTGGTGTGGCTGTGGACCTGTTACAGACTTATTGAGTAGTCTGGTTTCTTGCTTAACGTGACTCCTACCACCAGACCTGCTTTGCTCTTCTTGTGTAGGTAATGTGGGTCTGCACCCTTGCTGATGAAGCCTCTGCCCACCTTGCTGTCTCCCTCATCTCCTGGCTCCCCGTCCCTTGTGGAGTGGACAGCCCTTGCTGCTCCTCCTGTTGGTTACCTTGGACCTTCTTGAGACCTGAGCTGAGCACAGTGAAGCCTGGCCTTTAGGCTGTGCAAAACCCTTCCCCCACCTTGCAGTCTGTGCTCAGGGTTCTGACAGCATTCCCTAAATCCTTTACAAAGCTGATAGTAACTTTCATAGTAATATAAGTTTGGGAATGACTTCAAAAAGGGCAGCCTTTCCTTTCATAAATAAATAAACCTAATACATCCCTTATGGGTGCCAGATAGCTGTGTAATATTTTCTTCAAACGCTTCAATCCCATAGCTTCCCAGGCAACTTGGTCTGCAGTGGAATGGTTCTTAAAATTTTCCCTGAGAGCTAACCTGAGTATCTTCTGCTACCATGGAAGTGCGCTGCTTTTTGTGTCCCTCTCACTGAATTTGAAAGAGTATTGATCACCTTATGTTTTACTACAGGTCTCACAATATTTTCAGAGATTCTCCTCAGTACTTTTTTCCATGGCTGGGCAAACATCATTCCTTCCACTTGTCTTCACAGGCCGTGTTGCCTAAACCCGTCACCATTCTTCTCCTCAGCACTTATTTCTCAGCTATCTTGAAGTATAGTGCCAGGAACTGACTGCTGTGTTCCAGCCAAGGCTGACTGAACACAGAGTAGAACAATCTTTATCACTTGGGTCATGTATATGACAGTCCTAACAGTATATGCTAAAAAAAAAACCCAAACCAGTAACATCACAATTTATGGACCAAAATAACTCCTCACTGCTCTAGCTGTGCAGTTATTCTTTGTATCACGTTATGCACTTCACTTCTTCAGGTTGCAGTTTTTGCATTTGCCTATTGAATGTCTTCCTGATTTATTGGGTTCATTTGAATACCAATTCTATCTCTGGTGTGAGGCCTTCCAGATCAGTGACATCTGAAAATGGGTAATTTTTTTATTCTCTGCCATTCAAGTTTTAAACAATGTGTTGAATAGAGGCTCAGCCAAAGATAAATTCATGTTCTACTCCAATTGAAATATACTCCCAACCTGACACTGATACTCCTAATGTGCCTGTTTTCTACCAAGTGAAGTGGTCACCCTATTGAAGCTTAATCTCGTCTGCCTTTGCTGGTTCACTTACAAGACAATCGCGAGGGAAAATATCAAGTTTTAGAAAAATTAGTATATCACATTTGCTGTTTCTTTCTTTTTTTCCATTACACTTGTTATATTATCACAGAAGATAAGTAACTTGAATTGATGCTGCAGGTTTTTGATGTGTTGGCAAATTCTTTCTCCTGTGTGCTTAAAGACTGATTGCTTAATATGTAGTTCCAGGGTCTTGAAATCAGCCAGTGTTGTAGCTCTCACTGTCTTCCTTTTCTTTCCTTTAAGGTGCTCTGTTTGCCTTTGGCTACTCTGCCAATCTCTCCAAGTTCTCAAAAAGGAGCTGTTAAGAGATCACACTGACTCTAATGACACATTGAGTGTTGTAGAGCGCTGGTTCTTCACCAGTCTCTGCCCTGTGAGGTGGAATGGATAATAAAATAAAATCATGCCAGGCTTGTTCTTGTGGTAGAGGAAGCACAACAGCCATGCTGAGACCAAGATAGCAAGGAAGGAGAGCCAAGCAGCTCTCACTGCAGAACTCTGGAAGCGTGCTAAATTTCTCAAATATAGCTAAAGTATAGGAAGAATGACAGTCTCTTCTCAAATGATTTCTGGCAGGCTCTGTAGTCTTGAATACATGTAATTTCTTCTCACTTTTTTGTTTGTGGGTTTGGTATTCTGTGCCTTAATAGTATTTAACTTTTGGGAATGACTGATGTTATTGTGAAGACACAGACCATGCTGCCTTTAGGGGAACTGAAAAGAAGATTTCTGGAGAGGGAACTAATCTTACCTCTTCCTTTTGTCTGGACGATTTTTTTCAGTGGAGAAACCTCCTACATGTGCAGTTGTTGAATGTTCTGATTTCCTGTTATTACTCCACCTCTCCCCTGCAGTAAGCAACCAGAGCAGCTTTGCTTCCTGCTTATCCTCTGATAATTCAGCCTTCAGTGGGCTAATAATATGAGTATTGAGACAGCCTGGGACAGAAAGTCTGCTTGCTGACAGCATAAATAAGCTTTATCTAGGTACTTACAGACAGATGTGTATAGCAGCTGGATCTGAAAGGAGATTTGGAATGCTCAGCACTCATTTGAAGGCTGCATCCATATATGGGTTTAATGTCTGGATGAGCAGCATCCTGTGTTGTCAAATACTGCGTGAAGGAGGGAAGGAGGTATTATGGAAGCATTTGGTGCTCAGCTGCAAGAAGGCACCGATGCCAGAAAATACTTCAACATCAAGAATAGCTACATGGCTGAACAGGCTTGAATAGGACTCAAGGGGTCAAAAATGTTAGATTCTTGTTTTCACTCAGTGACTTGTGGGAGAGCAGAAATGGGACATCAGCATAGGACCAGAAGTGTTTTACATTTGTAAATCAAACTTGCCTTTTATTCAGAGTGACCTGTACCGTGCAGTGTTAGGCATGGTTCACTATGAATCTTCTCTGGCTATTCAGTTTTTTGGTTATTATACATCTTAAAGAGAAGGGGCTTTTGCTCTACAGGCTTTGTTTATTGCTAAGGTGTCTACACCCTCACGATCAGCTAGACTGATTACATGACACAATATAAGCAGGAAAATAAATTTTTCTTTCATATCTGAAGATCTGATGCAGTTGAGGACTTTTCTACAAGAATGTCAACATTTGAAATTGAAGGGTTCTTTATCTTAGTGTTTGTTTATCTTAGTGTTCTGTTATGGCAGGAAGAACCAAGTTTTCCTAAGTTCTCTTCACCAGCAAGGGAAGTAACAGTAGTCTTTTTTCCTTCTGTCTCCAGGATGAGAATAAACCCATCATTTCCTTGTAACTCTCCAGATGGTCTTAGCAGATTCTAGTGGTTTGTTCATCAGCTAGCTTTGTCCACCACCACAGTGGAGGGATGGGAATGTGACCACAGACACACTTCCTCTTGCAGCTTTCTGAGGTGTCATTACAGTGGAGACCTGCAAAAAGGTTCTGGGTGGCTGTATCCCCATGCAGTAAGCTGGAGCCCAGGGGAGTGCATTGTCATGCACTGGTCTGGTGCTCGGAGTCCTGTGACAGCTGGATTCCCCCACTGAGGAGGGAGTTTTATGGATCAGTGTTGCTGCAAAATGAGGAGGATTAGAAGAATAAAAGGAAAAGATTTGCAATTTTTTTTTTAAGAGGTTGAGGACAATGATTCAAAAAACTTAAGAAAGCTTAAATGAGATCTGAGTGATTCATGAATGAAAACAAAGCTGCCATAGGACTCGTAGGAAAAAGTCATGCCTACTGTGTTTAATAATGATTCACCCAGTATTTGCCTTTCTTGCTGATAATCATAAAAAATACTAGTAATTGAAATAGTTTTCATCTGGAAAAGAGGGATAATATATTTGGACATTTGCAGTACATCATCAAAGAAGCACATTGCCTTAAAACCAAAAAGTAATCCCTTCTGTGATACAGACAATATGCATATAACTAATATGGAGCGCTCTGTGTTCACAGGGACTTTGGATACATTTCTGCATACGAGCTGGCATTTTCATGGAAATGGCAATTTTTACATCAGTGTCAGACTGGGAAAGGTCTGGTGAGATGAGAAACCCTCCTGATGTGTTTGCCCAGACAGATGTTTAAGAAGGAGACATTTCAAAGACATCTGCATCTCTGTGGCATTCTGAGGTTGTGCTGGTTCACGGCTGTACTGCCTGCTGGTTCAAAGGAGGCTGACAAAGCAGATAAGTACATTTGGCTTACCTGTTCTTCTGTTCACACCCCCCACCCCCCACCCCCGCCCCTCATAGTTTATTTTAAACATTTCTCTGCCCTTGAGAAGACTCAGGAGGAGGGATTTTAAATGTTGCAGTCCTCATTCTATCAGGTTGAGTGACCCAGCATATACTCCTGCAAATGTCTGTGGTATGTCATCCTTTAAAAACCTGTATATAAATACATTCTGTGTCTGTACCTTAACACCGGTGCTGCTTCTTCCACTTTGCAGATTTATGCAAAAACTTAAGGCAGCTTTCTTTCTTTCTCTATTTCTGTAAGCAGAAGTTTTATAAAACATACAATACTCCCCACCCCTGCTATTAAATGGCTACATATAGATTATTGAGAGATGCAATATTTGTCATGTTCATGAATTAGAGATATTTTCATCCTCTTCTCCAGTATAGATCTATGGAACGTAACACTGCTGATATGTGAGTCATGGTCTGTCATATATAAATTATCCCTGGCATTACAAATTTCATTCTGTGGCAGTGTTAACTACCGGTCCAGGTTTGTTCATGATTTGAAGTTGGCATCTCTTGCATAGGAACTCCAACACAAGTCCATGGAGTTCAGACATAGTGTTTTATTTAGCCTTAAATCCAGACCATTTTTAAACTTGGTTAAGATTCATCAGACCATTACTGCAGTTCAGTACTACAGATTTCAGTGTATCTGTGTAATGATTTACCCTCTTTGAGATCCCCATATATTAACCTAGAAATCATGTTTACAGTGTTTAATCTTTTGTGCTGTACCGGCCCAAGTAAACAGACCACGGTACACCAACTCTAAAGAGACCCTGTTTAAAACTGAACACAATTTCCATTGACTTGTTGCACAGTTGGTATGGACAACTGTTGTAGTTTTGAGTGGCTGGGTTCTGGTGGAGGAGGGGGCTGCAGGGGTGGCTGCTGCAAGAAGCAGCCAGAAGCTCTCTGCAGGCCCCACAGAGCAAACACCAGCTGGCTCAAGGCCGGGGTCATTGCTGACCAAGGCCGAGCCCATCAGCGATGGTCACAGCGCCTCTGGGAATCACAGTTAGGAGGGAAAAAATGCAAGCAGCTGCATTTTGCCCCCAGAGAAGGGAGTGAGAAGATGTAAGAAACTGTGCAGGCACCAAGGCCAGGGAAGGGTGGGGAGGAGGCACCCCAGGTGCCAAAGAGAAAGATGCCTCTGCAGCCCATGGAGAAACCCATGGTGGAGCGGGTGTCCCCCCACAGCCCATGGAAGATAATGGGGAGCAGAGACCCCACCTGCAGCCCATGGAAAGGCCCCGTGCTGTAGCAGGTGGAGACCTACAGAAGATGCTGTGACCTTCATTGAAGCAAGCTCCTGGCAGTCCATGCAGCCCATGCAGCCCAGGAGAGAGAGAGACTCACACTGGAGCAGGTTTGCTGAGTGGGCTTGTGACTCCATGTAGGACAAGGTTGGAGAAGTCTGGACCTGAGAGACTGAGAGACATTCTGTGATTTATGACTGCACCCCACAGCAGTGACCCATTCTGGGGCAGTTGGTGAAAGAGCTGAAGCCCCATGGGAAAGGACTCATGTTGGAGAAGTTAATGGAGGACTGTCTTCCTTCGGTGGGACCCCACGGTGCAGCAGGGGAAGGGTGTGAGGAATGCACCCCCATGCCCAGAAGAAGGAAAACAGCTGGTGAAGAACTGACCAAAACCCCCATTCCCCATCTCCCCCTGTGACACCTGGTGGGGAGGAAGGGAGAGAAATTGTGAATAAAGTTCAGTCTGCGAAGAAGGGAGAGGTAGGAGGAGAGGTGTTTTAAGATCTGGTTGTACTTCTGCTTGTCCTACTTTGGTTTCTCTGTGTGTGTAGTGTGGTAAATTAGATGGTTTGGGGTTTTTTATTCCGTCTTGAGTCTGTT
The DNA here is from genome assembly GCA_027925045.1 of Hypotaenidia okinawae. Taxonomy (NCBI): domain Eukaryota; kingdom Metazoa; phylum Chordata; class Aves; order Gruiformes; family Rallidae; genus Hypotaenidia; species Hypotaenidia okinawae. The sequence continues at coordinate 97,287,874 of BSDF01000002.1, read as the reverse complement.
TTGCCCATTCTACTGATCGCAGAATGATCTCTCCCTGTCCTTATCTCAACTCCTAAGCCTTTCAATAAATATTTTGTCTACTGTCCAGCTGAAAAGGGGAGTGATAGAGTGACTTTTGTGGGCATCTGGCCTCCAGCCAGTGTGAAACCACCACCACAAGACACTGCTGTTGTGGTCATAAGGTGAAAAGGCCTCAGGAAAAACCTGAAGAGGTTGTCTGTTAAAAATATTTTTCCATTTGTTTCTTGTATACTCCGATGTAGAAGTGCTGTTTTGGGACATTTCTAATAGCTGTAAGGTCCTTGGAGTTATAGTTTGTGATGGACACATAGGCAAAACTCCCGAAAGAATGGATCACCATGAACATCTAACACCATGAATATTTAGTGAAGTCTTCTGAGTCCACAAAATTCGATGTTAACGTTGAGACAAGGGAGTCTTCCCTCCACTGCCCTTCTGCTTCCAAATAGAAGTAGGATGTCCAGAGGTTTTTCAAACCTTGATGAAACTGGTGTCACATTACAGATAAGTTTATATTGATAAATACAATAGGGCCAAGGTCCTAGTTCTTTAAGGTGTGTGCCATTAATTTCATATTGCTCAGAAACAAAAAGTCCCCAATCCCCAAATTTCTGTTAATATTTGAGAAAGCATGTAAAAAAAATATTGTCCTAGCACTGATAATTTGAAAGCACAACTTTTTGTTAAGGATCCATGGGCAACTGAAACCTTGTGCAGGTGGTAATGAGATTTTTAATTAATTTTGAAAGCACATAATACACATTTCTGTGCCAGTCTGCACAGTTCAAAGTATAGCCCTTTGGGACTGCTGCCTTGTACATGGCCCTTGCAGTTGATTTCAGTGCAGGTATGGAGGTTGAGAATTATCATCGGCCTTTGCTACAATTCAGTTTTTCTCATTAGAATACAAGACCTTTTCAGGCCGTTACGCTGAAGAAAGTCATGGACTTTTACCCATGAATAGCTTTAGAATGATGTCCAGTTTTTCAGAAATTAGTTTCTCATCAGTGCTATTAATTATTAATTTTTATATTTTACAACAGCTGTAGTTTTCTGAGTTAGCATTAAAATGTTCCTTACATTGTCTTTCCACAGTTTTGTTCAGCTGATTAAGTCTCACAGGTTTATCGCCACGCTACCCATTTAAATTAACAATCTGCAAAGAAAGCAGATAAAATGCTCCACGTGTCCCATTACCGGGGTAGTAATAGTTACTCAATTAGGCACAGTTACTCCAGTTTCCAATCTGTTCTTTAATGATCAACACATTAATTTAAAATATTATTCACCAACACGTCTATTTCAAGAGACCTCTGTCAGCAGGTGGAAACAACACCAACGGCGAGGACAGCGCGCGGCTTTACTTCGGGAGCATCTGCGCTACAGTCGCTGCTGTGTCGGTGAAGCAGAGCAGTGCTACAGGCTTTCTAGCCGTGACCTCCAGGTGCCAGAGTACAGCCTGATCGATGGCCCATTGATTTTTCACAGGCGATGAACTGGGAACATTTCTGAACAGGTCTTTTCCCTTCCCGTGGACTTTGGGCGGGTGGGGGGAGGTGGTGAGGAGTTGAGCGTGGGGGGAGTCCTGGTCTTGCTATAAAGTTTATCTAGCATTTGATATGTTTTGGGGACTCCTGTGAAATAATGGTAATAATGAGTCTTTAACAGTTATTTAAGCAGCTGCCGTGTTAGCAATTCGATAACAAAATTGGTCGTAGGGAACATAGCTCAGAACTGGGAGACATTACAAAGACAGTTTGGTGACATATAGCAGGTCCTGTTCTTAAGCATTAACTTTTTTACACACTGGAGAAAAATAAAATGGAACACAGTGAGAAAGCTCTGACAGTCTTCCTGCCTCAGGAGCACTACCACAGAGCTGTGTTTATACCGTGGTCCACTTCCAATGCATTCCGTGCTGCATTAGCAACATGGCAGCTCTGGCTTGGAGACATACAAGCTTGTTCTGTCTCTAAAGTGCAAAAAGTATGACTCATTAATAATTTTAACATTCAAAAGAGTGGAACTGTGCTCCCTTTCTACCACTCTGTTCATGTTGCAAACGTCAGAAATCAGATGTGTTGGCATTTCCTACATACATGCTACTGGAATTCTGAAGCTGAGAGCTTCTACAAAGACTGATTAAACATCATGCTAATTCTGCACAGTCAGCACATTACACAGTTTTTGCAGGTGGGTAAGCCAAAGCATGGAGAATCTGCTTTGCCTGAGATTACACAACTAAATTGATACCCTTGAAAACACCAGAAAAAAAAGTAAAGTAAGGAAAAAATATGTGGAAGCATGAAATTAAAAAACCCCGAAGCCAAAAAACCCCCTTTTATATATATATATATATATATATATATATATATATGGGGTTTATATATATATATTTATATATATATGTATATATATATAAATCACCTCAGCAACTAATAATTGGAAAAACATTTTGTGGTTTGTTGAAACTAAAATGTACAATGAAATTTTTTCAGATGAAAGGAAAAAAACCCGTTAAAAGTCCTTTGAAAAAAACAGAAATCATTAGATGAAATTTGCTTTTGAACTTGTCTCCCTGTTGTATCCTTGCAGATACATTTTCAAAGTACATTCTTTTCATCAAACATCCCATAATACTTTAATTATGAAATGATTGGTAGCATTATTATTCAAAATTAAAACAAAACTCTGCTTGTCAAAATAATGAACAAAGTACACTCTGTGATGCAGTATCCTTGACTTTTTTAATCCTGTTTGTTTATTTACACACTAATTGCAAAAATTGATAATCCATATGAGGTCACCTAGGTCCATGCAAATGAGCTTTTACTGTATGTTCTGATACAGTAAATATTTATTTAGCTGCCCAAGTTATTGGAACTAATCACTACAATTTTTCGGTAAAGGGCAAGTTTATCTGTAAAAGCTTCCTGAAGGGGAAAAGACAGTAAGAGAAGAGTTATTTGTAGAAAGGTTTTTTAATGTTAATATGCAATATTATGTATATTTTGTGTAGTTATATAGTGGTACAATAATATGATTGCACACTATCATCCACATATATCATGGTATAATATACTATGACATAACCAATCTTCCCTGATGTATTCAAACAGTGAATCAACATCTCTAAGCCAGGTTGCAGTCACCTTGAAGATTGGGGAAAATATATGAAAAATATATTTTAGCTTATTTCTACATTTTCCTCTGCCTCACTTATTAGATGCCAGACAACCACTTGTACAATGAACCAAGGTAGATAAAATCTCAAGCACTGAGGAATGTAACCTTTTTATCACAAAGTTGCTTCAAGTGCCACATATATAAGCATCCAGTGATAGTGACAGATATGATTATTTTTAATAATAAATAATGACCTAAACAAGTCATTAAGCTTTTGTCATGCTTTTTGTCTACGTTTGTGTCTTAGCAAGTTGGGGTTCTATAGGAGATTTAGAAATTTTAAGGCTTCTTTAACCTGTCTGATTATTATGCTTACTGTTTCTGTTACAAATATACTAGGTAAGTCATAATTTGTGGTTTATATTAAAATGTACCTATAAATGCCAAATGCTTATTCTCTCTGAAATATTTCAGGCTTCATTATGTGTAACAATGCAGAATTAAATGTACTTCGACTTATTTTTGTCTCCATGCATGCTCATAAATGAATCATTGAAGGAATTAGTTTTCCTCTTAAAAAGAGGTGTCATATCTTCTTATGTTTAGGAGAGAGTTTCAGCCAGCTTCAGTCTCTGTTTATTAAATACCAGTTGAAGGTGCAAAAATGATTCAGACAGTAGGATTGTTTAGTAATTATGCTGAATAAAAAATAAAAAAAAAAAAAAGAAAAAGGACAGCATGATAATGGAAATGTAGTTGCTCTGTTGTTTTATCAGAAATTTCAGGATTCCAAACCTATGTCTTTGGAATAACATGCAGGCATTGATGATTACATGCTTCTGTAAAAGACAACTGCAGATGCTATCCAGCCTGAGAGTGCAGCACATGAGATTTTACAGATAGTGCTGCAAAACGTGCAACTATTTTAGTGTAAATATTCTTAAAATTATTTTCAGTTATTTTTAAGTTTATAAAAGTGGATAAAGGGGCCTTTACTGCACCTGCATTAAAATGTTACATCTGCAGATACATATGGGGAATATCTGCATTCCTACACACTAGCACTCTCACTCTGGAAAGTGATGGCTGCAAATCTCTAAGTGTTAAGAGATTTGCAGTGTTAAATTCCCTCTAGTGTGAAAGAGACAAAGTATATTTGAACTCAGATTGGCTCAATGGTAGATTTATAAACAATTAGGCATACACTGGCATTTGTGGACATGTTCCTTAGCCTCTAAACGTTGCAGATATTTTTATGGTTAGGTTTTGTTCTTAATTCATTGCTGATAATAGTGATTCCCTTCTCTCCCTGGCCACTAAAATGTATGCCGAGGACCAAATGTGTAAGATATTTTCTGTTAGAATTTTAAAATGTCAGGTGTAGTGTTCTTGACATTTTAAGTTCCATATTCACTGAACTTAACTTGTATTGTTGATACACATTGGATTCAAGGGTCTGTTTTTAGCAAAAATAATTTGTTTATTTTATAACAAAAAACCTTAAAATTTTTTTTTCTGTGATTTTTGAACCACAAGCCGACAAGTTCTTCCAATCATTCTCAGAGGTAATTTGCTATATGTTATCTAGTCCCAAAAAGGCATGGAACCTGTACTGCAGAAGTGATGTTATGCCTCTTGATCCTGCAACCTAATATACAGCCACACAACTCTTATCGCATTTACATCAGTATAAGCTTGATACATAAACAAGGATGCAGTCCCTTTTCCCTTTCTCCTCTGAGAGGACCAGGAGGCTGGGGAACATAAAGGAGAGAAGCTTTCTACTAAAATCTGCTGGAAAGAAGGGGAAATAGATGAGTAGATCGGCATCAGTAATCTGTTGAGACTTTGTTCTTTTACAGGAGGAATGAACTCACCAGCTTGCATGTTTCTTGTGCTCTTTTTGTTGCCTTTCTTGGGAAAGATTTGGGTTTTTTAACTTGAGGTACCACATGGTGATAGTTGTGGGAATGAGACGGTGAGCATTTCTTTTGCCACCTCAGTAATGTTGTGGTTTGTTAGCTTTGGTTTATTACCTGTTGAAGGCACTTCTTAAGCTAGAGGTCTGATGTTTGTATTATTCTGATCCAGTGCTCATCTTTGGGTGCTTTGTGTTCAACTTGACCAGAGATGAGTTTTGCTGCCTACCCTTACTGCTTGTTGTTTTCTTGCAGAGATAGCAACTTCTGCAGTTCCTGGTCTCTCTCTCAGCACCCAACTACACAAAACTGCGACACTTGAGAAAGGTCTCGGGCTCATATGTTGACCTTTTTCTCCCTCAAGTCTAGGTGCAACAGACATAGTCCCCTTTCTGAATTTTCTGAAGTTACATTTGTGGAAAGTGATAGTGTACATAGGCTTCAAATCCTCATCTCCACTATTTAATTATTCAGCGACGTCTTAGGTCTGATATAAAGACCTTTTATTTCTTCTCATGTTCGAAGATCAGAGCTGTGCAGGCTAATTTCTAACATGTAATGGATTCCCTGACTTCTGTTTGCAAATTGCTGAGTGCAAGATGCTTGTTTATGGATATGCTTTGTTACATGGACAATTGTATATGAATTGTTGACCTATTTGCTTCAGCTATTCACTCTGCCTGTTCACTCCTCGTGCTGAGTGAGTGGCATCTCAGCTGCCTGGGACTAGTTTTCTCCCTGACTGAATGACTGAAACTTTCAAAATAAAATCAGAAATGAATAGTCTATGATAAATGCTTATGTTCACACATGGAGATCCCGGTTTGCATGCAAATATTGGAATTCAGATTGTTCTGTGTGTTTTAGAATATCTCTAGGAATGGCCTGAGAACAGGAGCTCTCAAGGTGGATCATTTTAAGCATTCATACCGCATCACTTGTCAAGAGTAAGTGTGCTCTCTCTTCACCAGACCTTTCATGGTCCTGCAAGTTTTAATGGGCTCTTCTTTGTTGCCACTGGGGATCCATATCCTCCGTCTCTCAGCCCAGTTAATAAAATTGCCTTCAGTTTCATTTCATAGTAGGAGATGGTAGCATTGCTCCATTGCTACTTGAATATACAGAGGTGATGGCAACACCAGAGATCGTGTGGCATCGTGACCCTTTTGACTGGTAAGCTCAAAGTGGTATGTTGTACTGTTTTCTAGCAAAGAGCTCTTTTGCATGAACTCAGGGGACTGGCCTGGTTGATAAAATGGCAGTAATGAGTTGAATTTGCCTACACTTCAAAATAGACAAATGCAGATATAAATATATATTCACATAAATACATATATAAACAGATACATACATGCACATGCATACATTTGTGCCTGTGTGTGCATATATACCTCATGGTGGAAAAGACTAAGGCAACTATTGCCCAGCCTTCACACATAGTTTGGAATTCTTTACCCTCTGTGTAAACAACTAACTGCACTCCCATGAGTACAGTGTTTCTTTCCTGGGTGTCCCTCCCTGATGTCCACCATAACAGGCTTCTGGGGTTATGAAGTTAGCAAAGCATGTCAGGGGAAGTGCACAGTGTCTTCCCCCAGGTTGCTGCATTGTGAAGGTGTTCCTTAGGATGATACAGTTCCTGATATCTTCATTATTGGCTGGTATTTTAGAGGTCTGAGCTGACCTTCAAGAAGCTGTCCTAGAAGTGCTTCATCCACTGCAAGCTTGCAATTGTTATGTCTTCGAATGAATTATCTCGACTCATCACCAGGTCTTTAACCTTCAGGGGAAGCTTGGAGCAAGTTCAAGAATTTCACAACCACTTTGGACCTGAACACAGGCTCCTTCTCTATGTGTTCAGGTCAGGCCAGAAATCCAGCTAGAGAAAATGAGAGGAAAAATGCATGGTGAGAATGACATTCTCACTGCCTTTCAGAGAAGCAACTGGCAAATGGCACAGAAGAGAAAAGAGAATCAGAGGTTTCGAAATTCCGGCTCAGCAGTGTAGTCTTGGCCTTCAGAAGCTGTGTACAGTAATGTCTATAGAAGCTGCTTCATCTTTTATAAAGGAGACTTCACCCTCCCCGGTGAAGGGAGTAACTACTCCCTGCGTGTTCCACCTTTTTTGACATTGAGATGTTTTAAGTTGAAAAAGGTAACCGAGTCTACCCAGAACATCTGCATGCCACATGGGATTCCTGTGGCCTTACCATCTCTCTTTACGAAGAAATCTACATGATGCTTTACATTATACATATTTGTGTATGCATGGCGCCAAGTAACACCTTTAATTATATCAGCATAAAGAGGGGTACAACAGCTATCAGACATCAAAAGTTTTTACCATCATGTGCATTCCTATCACAGCTATCTGTTGACTTCTTGGGCTGTTTTTCCTCAGTACAATATATCTATATTCCATATGCAAATTCCACCGCGAGTGATTTGCCTGTTTTGTAAGCTAGACTGCACCTGTAACATGTGGGATTGAGTTAAAAATGACAAGCAGACAAGCACAAGGCACATTATCTTGACAAACTCAGGCTCCGAAAATTAGCCTGTGCCTGAATTATTAAAATAACAAGGAATATTTCACTCAGCTGTGGAGAAATGCTCCTAATTGTCCACTTTAGCCAACTTCTTTCAGACTTCACGATCGGTCAATTTACAGTAGCGGCTTGCAAATTCCTGAACTCCCATTAGAGAAAAGTGCAACAGCAGTCCAACACACCCTCATTTATTTTAATAACCTGCCAAGCAGACATGAAAATGTTAAAGTTGGAAGGCTATAACATGACAGGAACCTGACTTGTCACAGCGACATTATAATCTAGTTAAACTACTTTCTTTCTGCCTTTCATGTCTTTTCAGGTAAGTGGAAAACTAATTGTCAAATTACTAATTTTGTTGGCATTAATATCGATACTAAGGCTGGAGAAGCATGAACAGATAGGCCTGTGGTTTTTCTTCATATTGTGCTTGGATGCCGGAAAACATTCTGAAAATATAGAAGGAAAAAATCAGAGCCCAGTCTTCCCATCAAGGCTGACCTATTTATTTTAAGAGGCATTGAAGCTCTATAAAAAGGCTACTTAAAGTCTCTGGGTTCTTTTATTATTATTTAATGTCTGGAAATCTTGTTTACTTCAGTCTTGTTTCCTTTGTGCATAACAGTGTACCTGATGTAACAGGGACGGTATTCACATCTAAAGTATTAATGGCCGAGTCTGATCTTGTAGGAGAATACAAGGAACTGCACTACCAAGAAAAAAAATCCTCCACAATGTCAGGGTCACACTATCTTTCAAAATCAACTGTTAAGTAGGTCATGCCTCAACTGCAGGCAGGGTCGAGAACATTACTGCAGAAAGTAATGCTTGGAGTGGTTGAGGAGTGTGCTGAGAGAGCTGGGGACAGCTCAGGTGACTGGAAGGAGAACCTAATTGTGATGAACATGGAGATACGAACCCATCTATAGACATACCGCTGGACCCTTATACCTACAGGGAATTACTTCCCCTATATGACACGAAGGCTCCTGGATGCTTTCCCTGGGCAGGACTAAACCTTTTCCTTTGTCTTTGAGCCCTTTTTCCGCTTGTTTGTTTGTTTGTTGGTGTTTGTTTGGGGGGAGGAGTTGTTTGCTTGCTTGCTTCTTTGTTTCTCTTTCCCATCTGATGATAACCTTTATGGGGAATGGAGCTTGACTTCAGAAGTGTTTGAATAGATTTTAGTGATCGTCATGGCCCAGGTAACCTTCCAGGAGTAATAAGCCTTCCACAAAGGAGAGTGAGATGTATCAATAACAAAAGTAGCACAACCTTTCACAGAAACACGTGGAAGTTTCCATACCAATTACTTAGGTTTTCCTCTTAATCTGGAATGGGCCTCTTACAATGAGGTCTATGGCAAGTTTTATTAGCTGTGGTTTTGCAGGGAGATGAGTGTCCAGATTGTAACATGTTACTGTTTATTGTACAGTTTGGGACAAAAGTTATTTTCCATTGTTTCCATTGTCTTTTACCTGCTCTTTTTTTTCTGCTGAAAAGAAACCTGCAGAAGCCCATCCCCACAACCTCTTCACACCTCAGTTCTGTCTCAGCTGGAACCAGAAAATGCAGCATCAGAACTCAAAACTCTTTGCAATACAGGCGGGATTAGTAGGACTGTGATTGCTCTCCAGTGAGTCCTGATGGCTTTGTAAATATTTCCTTGTGCAGAGTACTAACACAGGCAAACCTGTAATGGCACTGAGATGTGGCAGTTCTCTATGGGACTGAAAAATGAAGCTCTGAAGGATTCTGCATGCCTCTGTCTGTCTTCATCCCCTCCTCTTTTCTCACTACTCTCACCATACTTCGTGCAAGATGGGTTGGCTAGCTTTGGGCTAGAACAGAAACGTTTGCAAAGTGGCATTCCTGCAATGAGCAAGAAGAGGAGAGGAGAAGGAATGTAGGTCTGCTGGAGCACAAGCAGGGAAGTGAGAGCTAAGTGGTACAGTTAGCTTTTCAGTTCCCAGAAGATAATAAGGATCAAGGGCAAACTATGGATGGTAAATGAGGCAGCTAAGGGTATAAAAGCATCCAGGCAGCACTGAGACTGGGTCTTACAAATAACTGATTTTCTGGTGTTGCTGGCAAGTTTCTGTAGTCCCCTGAGAACTGGGTCACCTGAGAGCAGCTGTTGCAATGCTCCATGCAGAGTGAAGAGGTAGCTACTTGGAGACTCTTCGGCTTTTGAGAAAGCTCACTGCTTCTCAAGGAGACTGGTGGTCTGAGTTAGATGGAATTGCCTGCTAAATCATTTTCCTGCCTAATTAAAGCTTTTTGGATAATTAGAAATTAATAGAAATGCAATGATTTTGTGTCAGAGACACTGTGTTTGTGTTCACACGTGTGTACGTGTGACACGTACGCTCTTGTACTTGGATCTTTCTGTCAGCAATCTATGAGGTATTTACAAATGTGCTTCTTACTTTTCCCATTGTCTGTTTTAAAAATGTCTCCATTTTGGGAGACAAGAAGACAGCCCTGAATGTTTAACTTGCCATCAGCATCTATATTTTATGTTTGAAACATTTAAAAGCTTCTGTTTTAAATGAAGATAAACACATCCCCAAACAGCTGTGCAATGCATGACACAGAACAATTGAGTAAGCATCAAAGTGCTTAATAGATAAAACAGTGCCGGATGTGGTAAAATAAACAGGACTTAATCCCTTTATAACTTGAGTAAATAAATACAGCTTTAATTCAGATACAGTTTTGCCTTTAGGTTGCTCTGTTCTGTTAACACCTATCTGTCAGCGGTAATACCATGTAAATGAGCCACTCTGAGCCTTTCCCCTTGCATCTTGCTTAATCCTCTTCCATTCTTCTAATCATCCAACACACAGAGGCCAATATCTATTTTCATCTGGCAAGATAGGATCTCCTAAGGAATTAAAGACGGTTTCCACTTAGCTCCACAGTAGGCAAAGGCTGGGCTGTGATCTAGGGCTTTAGGGACTTCTCATAATGCGCCGGTGCTCGCTAGATCGAAGAATTGAGTTCTGGCTACTGGATTTTTAATCCTCCTGTGGCTGATGTTGGGAGCTCCAGTGATTTAAGATCTTTGATTACTCAGAGCTTGGCCCTTTGATTGAGTGAACTTCTGAAGACAGCGTGTGACTGATTTCAAGTTAGTGGTTTTAAGTAAGTACTGGAAAAAATAGATAGGAAAAGCCCTGTGATTAAGATGCACTGTCTCTCTTTTTAATTGACTTTCTGAAGCTATCTATCCGATGCTTTACTCTCTATACACAAAAGAAAAACTGTACAGACCAGTATTTGTTCTAATGAAGAACTCAAGTGTCACAATATTTGTCCGTACTTGTTTGCAGTGACATGTCTGTTGAAACTGTAGACTCTCAAGGATATATTTTAAAACCATACTTCTCACAGGGCATGCATTAGAAGTAGTAGCAAATATAGCCTTAATGCACAGGGCTGGGTTAAGCAGTCGATACCATTTCAGTTTACAATACTTTTTCAAACACTATGTATTTGTCAGCAGAAGAACGGTACATGCATAAAGACAGGTAAGGGGTCTTGGCAAGCTGGTTTTGTTGGCAATTTGGTGTGATAGCAGTTTGGAAAACTGGCCATAGGTGTTATCGATGCATTTAACCATAGTCTTGCAGAAGTGTTTGACAGCAACCATTCTGAAGCAGGCAGAACTTTTCTGCTGAGAAACATTCCAGTAACACTTCTCTTTTTGGAAATAAACCAGCTTTTTGGTAAAATACAACTTTAGTGCAGCTACCTTGTTTTGGTGTGGTCCTGAAGAAAAAAGAGTGCAGATGTTGGCCATCTATATCTTAGATGCCAGGTAAAAGCAGTGATATCCTTGTTGTTCAAAAGGTGAGATAAAATACAGTTAGGGTTTCACTGGGAGCATTGCAGGAAGCCGTTCAGTTGTCTCCCTTGTTTGAAGGTCCAGCATCTCTACTTTGGACATAAAAGAGAAAGTAAGGAAAGAAAATTTGCTTAGAAACAAGACTGAATATGTGGGACCCAGTTCAGCTAGCCCATTCATCTTACAGGCAAGCTGCAGAGTCAGTGAGTGTCACAGTGAGCCATGGAGTGGTTCCGGATTTATTTTCGTGTATGCAGGAAGATTTTAAATATGCAGGGAGTGAAAGAGACTGTCTCTTTGACTTATTTATATCAGCTTCACTTAGCATTTAGGTTCACATTTAAGCAAGCAAGAACTCTAGCTGCTTTCTTGGAGAAGAAGAGATAAGAGCTGGAAATGATACTACCTTCCCAGTGGAGGGTCTGGCCGTGAGAGAACATAGGCTGTGCAGGATACTGCACACCACTTTTTAATCAGAAATAAAGGCCGTGGATGCATGGAGCAGATATGCAAGAGCAGCTCCTCTGAGTCTATAGGAAAAACTCTCATGAGCTAAAGCTTGCCCTTATTAAAGTGCTTTTTTATTTTTTACATTAGGATCATGAGCTATCACTTTGGAGTGACTACTCTTACACATATGACAAAGCTAGGGTTTCTGAAGTAGGACAGTGGGTGGGAACTGAACTCCTTTGCTAGCTGGCCGTTGAGTTTTCCTTCTTCTGTCTCACATGCCACTTAAATTTCAGGTTCACAAAACATTGCAGAAAGATGCCACTTTTGCTCAGTGAGTCAGACGTAGGGTATCAACCCTGTTTCGGGGCAGCCCAGCAGTTACAGAACATTCCAATTCATCGGGTATGTAATTTCATTCTATTTCTTAGACCTCTCTGCAAAGACCATAGCTACCCTATCTTTGCCTTAGAGCAATACAGACATTTCAGGTGTATACCGTGCACAGCTGGTTGGCTGAAAAAGTATAGATGACACTGAATGTCTTTACCGACTTTGTAGACAAAGGGGGTTTTGTATTTACTTGTGTAGGACACTCTGTATGTTTTGTATTGTTACTCTATATAAACCACTTATGTGCACACACACCCTCACACCCATATATGTGTTTATATGAACACAGTAGCTTCAGGAGCTATGACAATGATCATTATTTCTCTTTCAGTGAAATAAAGTCTTGGTTGTCTTCTCCAGTGAGGGTTTCTGGCCAGTTCCTTTCACCCAGCTCTCTGTTCAGGATACAATGTCAGGTTTTCCTCCATGTTTCACTCCCTTGTTTTTTTTACATTGTGTAGTCTCTGTTAGCTCACTGTTTTGGGTGCCCATCTCACAGTATTTTATGTTCCCCATTATTCTTTCACAAACTAAGGTTTGCAGTCCTCCCAGGTTTCAGCTTTTGCATGGGAGCTGCGCCAACTGGATAATGGAAGTGTTTGATGCTGATACCCTTTTGTTCTATGTGAAAATCATCTGTAATCTTCTTGAGCAGGCTTTAGGGAATACACAACTTTGCTTTTGCACTTGAAACCGGGATGTGTGATTATGCTAATAAACTGTGTGCCTCAGTTTGGGAATCTCACTTGTATAAGGTGGTCCGTTCTGCTGCATTTCCGATGGGCACATACTTGGTCATTTGGGCACGCTTTTATGTGTGCACATTGTGTGGCAAATCTGCATAACCAAATATTGAACAGTATAAAACTCCCTGTATAATCATTCATTAATTTTATTAAAGGTGGGCTGGGACTCGAATGAGGATTAATTAGAAAAAGTTAAAAGCATAATTAGTAACATACTTTTCCTCTCACAGCTTTTTCTTTTTTTCTCTGGATTCTTTTTCCTGGTGCCCTAATTATTTCCCATCTTTTAAAATTCACTTTAATTTCAATTTAACTCCCTGGGCATGCAAACTTGACAAGTACTTTTTTTTCCCCAAGATTGATTGACAGCCATTTCAAAACTGTCACAGTGCTAATTAAAACCTTGAATATGTGTCTTTATGAAGCCTGAAACACTCTGCACTGCTGCAAAATCCCGGGTCTTGTGTTTTGAATGAGGTTTTTTAACAGCTAATATGGAATCATTATAACTTGCCTTTCCTCAGGCTTGATATCCAGCTCTCTCCTTCACACTTTATTTATCATTGAATTTAGAGCTTGCGTTGACAACATGAGAAAGAGAAGCCCTCCCAGGCAATGATACCTGCTCTGTCTAGCCAATGTCATTTTATACTTTGCCTTTTCTGCTCGCCAGAGCTGGGCAGAGTTGGCCCAGTTTGGCTCACAGCCCCGTGGGTACCCGGGGGATTCACGTGAGGGATACCGTGGCCATATTTTGCCATCTCTAGAGTGACTGACTCTAATAGAACTGTGTCATCCAGAATCTTCTAAGAGAATATTGATACCATAAGGCATTGGCAGCTGTGTGCACCAGACTTGGGTCCTGCATGCTGGCTTGCAAACTTTCTGGAGCCCAAAGTATTCCTGAAAGATTAAGAAAGACACAGCTGGAGGCTCAGGCAAGTATCTGCTACTAAGCCACAATTGTACCAGCACAGAAGAATAACAAGCCCTGCATTTTGTTGGAATATGGCTGTCTTCCTCTCTCTGACCTTCCTGTAGTTTTCCAGTAAAGCAGTGAAAATTATGTGGAGGCAGAGTGAGGGCTCTGCACACCTTCCTTTACAGCAACCAGTAGAAATGATTAACTGTGCAAAGCTGTGTTGAGAAGATACTCCGCAGCAAGCACGCTACGAGTCCTGGTCAGAAAGTCCTGAGGAGTTCTTGCTGCTTCACATGGTCACAATAGCACTGTGGTGCCTCTTTGTAAGTACGGTTCATTTCATGGCATAATAATAATAACAATAATGTTTAACATGACAATATCCATTCCGTGAATAAAACAAATGACACTCGCCTGACTACTTTATGTTTTAAGAATCTGCTTAAGTATATTAAATATGTTGCACAGAGGCATTAGGCTAAGTAATTTTTATTAGGAAGTTTTGAGGGATTTTTTTTAATTGCCTGTATGACTATAGAGAGGAGATATATTAGGGTTTTCTGTGGTCTTAGACAACACTGAAAAATCAGATATTTCTTATTGACATACCCAAGTATTGCTGCATCTAAAGATTTTTATTAATTTTTAACAGAGTAATCAAACCCATAAAATATTACCCTTATTTAGTGTAAGTATTCCTGTACTAAATTGTGTGATAACTGAGAGAATTTAACATTGTCTCTTTTGAGTTAAGTTGATATTATTACAGGTGATAATTCTTGCAGAAACAAAATAAAAATTTCAACAGTTTGGCTGAAGTTCTTTCTCAGACACTCAACTTCTGGTTCCTCAGCTTTGGCAGTCTTACGGTTGTTAGCTCTCCAGCCACCATGCTGCTTAGGCCCCGACTTCCCTATTCTAAATGGACAGCAAGAGCAGCAGGAGAAGGTGCTGGAGAAGGAGCTGTCTTTTAATTGCCTGAGACCTTTCTGAGCGTGATGCGCTACCTGTCCGACTCACCTGTGCCACCTCATCCGTGGGCAGGAGCATCCAGTGTAAATCTTCTAGGTGAGTGCTTTTGCTCTCTGCCTGAATGGCTATGTTGTTCATCCTCATAGTCTTCCTCAGCTGAATCAAGGTCAGCAAGACCATCCAGAGGGATGGACAGGAAGACAGCAGAGTTATAAGAATTAGCAGAGCTCAGTAGGAATTCATTGCTGCAGGATGATTTCAAAAGATCTCAGCTGCTATAAAGCCAGCCAGTGAAAACCCAAAGATCTCCTCTAGTTGATGGTAAGGATGATCTGACTCCTCTTTCTCCATCCCCCACCCCATGCACACTCTCTCTGTATATTTAAACTGTAAGTATTTCTTAAGTACCTGCCTGCATCACTCCTCTGTCACAGTAATTTTCACGGAAAAAATTGCTATCCATCAATCTGTGAGCTGTTGGACATTTTAGGAACTCATCATAAGCATATCGGGGTATAGAGAAGAGAGGTGAAAATGCATTTAGCTATAGAGGGCAAAATGCAGATGTCAATGATATATTTTTCCTTTCCCTGTGCAAAAACCTCTCTGGCAGAATTATTATAAGAAGCTAACACAGTTATTCTTCAGTAACTGCTTTTACCCCATGCATTCAGTTGTGGATAGACTGGCTCTTCCTCATACTTCTGATTGTAATGTGAACATTTGCACAAGAAATAGTATCTTGTTATATTAACTGCCTACCATGGCAGTAGTTGTGCCTAATTGCAGACAGGAGATATCTATAGGTCCGTCCTCAGTTAAAAGCTGTTCGCTTGGGTCCCCTTTGCTCATAGAAGTGGAGGGGATTATCAGATTTTGACTTCTTTTTACCTCAGAGGAGCCTTCATCAGCCCCTGAAGGCTGCACCTTTTCAAATAGGAAAATTATAATTGTTTAAATATAAAAATACCAACTTTCTTTTCCCCACTTTTAAATAATTGATAGTACTTCTAATAAAAGTGTCCTGATTAAGAAGTGCTAGCTTTTGTATAACATATAATATAAATGCTCTTGCCCACAAATGCTTATAAGGTAATTTTATGACAGGCACAATAGATTATAGCCAGCTAAATACAGGATGGGAAGGTGGTAGGACAGCATAATGGAGTTGTTTTGCATGGAAAGCAATAATCTTAGTTGATCACATTCTGGGAGAGACTATAGTTCAAAAAAAAAAAAAAGGAATAAGTAGTGCTAAATAAGGCAGAAGATGGTAATTTATTTTTTCTGAGCAGGACTTCCTTATCGGCGTGCAAACATTGGAGTCTCTCTTCTCCTCTTGATGGGTATCAGAGTGCAAAAGGTCTAGCTGATAAAATTCTTTAATGATCTAAAGGTAACTTTGGGAAGTAAAGGATATCAGATATTGGAGGCTGAACAAGCTATTGCTCTCTGTACAGTTGCAGTGGCTTATCTTTCATACGGTGAAAAAAGTGAGCAAAGTTTGAGGCAGAATGACTGTTTATTTGGTTTTTAAATCTGGATATGAACAGCAGGTGGAATTGAGAGAAAAGAAGAGTGGGAACCACTGTGGTCTTTGTCTTTCCTCAATGGATTTGCTTCTGTTAGTGTTCTTGGACCAAAAAATAATAATAAGAAAAAAATCCTGACTTTTTATAAATGGTATTTATTATTGCAGTGATTGAGGGTCAGCCAAGTATCGATCCCCAGTTTGCAAAGACCTGTACAAAAACAGAGTTGACAATCTAAACAGACAAACAGCAAACAAAGTGGAAGATAAATCGAGAAGACAGATCATAGCCCACCCCATCTTGTCAGTCCCACAATTAATTCTAGCAGGAGATGAATCATTCAAAAAAAAAAGCAAAAGGTAGTTGTTAAGGGTTTGTTGTAGGGCAATAAAAGGTAAAAATGGGGAAAAAGCTAAGCATGTATCAGTCATAGAGCTGCTTACAAAGTAAGAACTGCATTATTGTTGAGACAATCAACTACAGTGAAGTCATGTCTCTCCACCAAAACAGAAAATCATAGCCTCGTGATCGACATGAACTGTTCAGAACCTCATTAAAATGTACATTTACTGAGAGCAACATGCATTTTGTTTTGCCAGCAAGCAAGCAACTTGATTTCACCTATTTTTACCACATTATGCGGTAACATCCAGAACAGGTGAAGGGAACCTGGGGCTGAGCACAGCTTTTCAGCTTTTCTCCACCCTACTCTCGGTTCCTGTGATTTCAACAGAAGCCAGTCTCTAATTTTCCAGGTCAGTTCTTTTGTATAACTGACACTATTCTGCCCCTTCAGATTAGGGTATGCTAGGCCACCTCTGCAAAATCTTCTTAGATTCTGGTTTTATTTGGCTTGCATGGCAAGCTTTTGGTAGAGAGGGAGCTAGCTATAGGGGTGGCTTCTGTGAGATGCTGCAAGAAGCTTCCTCTAGGTCCACCAGAGCCAATGTCAGCCATCTCCAAAATGAACACACTGCTGGCCAAGGCTGATGTCATCAGCACTTCTGTGACAATGTATTTAAGAAGCAAGGGGAAAAAGAACAATTGCAGCCAGAGAGAAGAGTGAGATGTGAGGAGAACAACTCTGCAGACAGAAGGAGGGGCAGGTGATGCTTCAGGTGCCAGAGCAGAGATTCCCCTGAAGCCCATGGAGGTTAATTATGGCGCAGATGGTCCCTTGCAGCTCATGGAGGACCCCATGCCAGAGTAGGTGGACACCTAAAGTAACCATGTGGGAAGCCTGTGCTGTAGCCTGTGGCCAAAAAGAGAGAAGACCCCAGGCTGGAGCAGGTTTGCTGACAGGCCTTGTAACCCTGTGGGGGATGTCCCCATGCTAAAGCAGTTTGTGAAGAACAGAGGGACTGCACCCTGTGGGAGGGACTTATGCTGGAACAGTTCATGAAAAACTGTGGCCTGTAGGAAGGGCTCATGTTGGAGAAATTAGGGTAGGACTGTCTCCCATGGGAGGCACCCTATGCTGGAGCAAGAGAAGTGTGTGAGGAGTCCTCTCCCTGAGGAAGGAGCAGCAGAGACAGCATGTGATAAGCTGACCATAACCCCTATTCCCCATCCCCCTGTGCTGGTGGGGGCAGGGAGGTAGAGGAAACTGGGAGTGAAGTTAAGCCCAAGAAGAAGGGAGAGGTGGTAGGAAGGCGGTTTCAAGATTTGAGTTAATAAGGTTCCCATTACCATCCTCTGATTTGATTTATAATATATTAAATTATTTTTTCCCAAATGGCAGTCTGTCTTGCCCATGACAGTAGTTGATGAATGATCTCTCCCTGTCCTTATCTCAACTCACAAGCCTTTTCTTGTATTTTCTCTCCCCTGTCCAGCTGAGGAGGGGAGTGATAGAGTGGCTTTAGTGTGCACCTGGCATCCAGTCAGAGTCAACCCACCTGACTGGTGTGGCCAGGAATTGCATGTGCTCGCAGGGCCTTGTAGTCTTCAATCTTTGTGGGAGTGACAGCGCTCCTGTATATAGCCCACTTCTTGGGAACGCCCTAAGCAGTCCTGCATGACACGAAGCTCTGCATCATTTACTGCTGAGAGGAGAGGAAGTCTGTAATGTCCCTGTGGCAGGCAGACACCTCACATTCCTTGAACTGTTCTTCTAGTGCTGTTACTGCATAAATGCAATGGAAGAGTGGACAGGTTGTGAAATACCAATCCTCAGAGAGCTTCAAAATGTGATTGGACAAGGCCTTAGGCAATCTGATCTAGCTCTGGTGTTAAGCATGCCTTGAGCCATATGTTCAACTGGATGGCCTCCCATGGCCACTTCATACCTAAATTACTCTGTGATGACCCAAATTACTCTGTCAGTAGGTCAGTAAAATCTCTGGGCAAAAATTTTAATTTGATCATCTTTTAAGTATTTAAGGAGGGATGGAAATCATGAGGCCTGAGTTGCCTCCAGTGATAGCATAGATCTTCCAAAGCTGCAACTTGAAGCAACTGTGACTGTTCCAAAAAGCTTGTCACTAACATTAGAGGATTTTTTTGGATTTAGTTTTCTTTTGTGGATTTAACTTTTCTTGTTCATGGAGTTTAAAGCAGCTGGTGCACAATTCTCAGTTATGGATGATGGTTTATTTAAGGGCTTTGGTGGATCAAAGGAGTTCTCAACAGATCTTAAGTTTACATGATGTGTTTCACGGGACCTCTGCTAAGCACTTCTATCTGCCTCTTTCAGTTTCAGAGAAACATTTTTTGTTTGTTTGTTTTTAGAGTTCTAAACTTCTAGCCACCAACAATTAGCCTTTTGGCACAAACCCAACAAACATCATCTGGTAATGGAGATATATATATATATATATATATTTCATTTTTTAATTAATTCTTCCTCTCCCAAAATAAATCAGAAGAACTTATGTGGTTTTAAACTGAAATATCTTCAGGTTCATTCACAGTGCAGCAAAATTTGATCATTTGAACCTGTTTGTGCTTTTCAGACTTGCCTTTCTAGTGTAATTATAAACCACCTGAGAATATATATGCAGGTACATAACATATATTACATATGCATCCCGATGTGTATCCCATCTTCTTTTTTAGTGTTCCATGTTTAGTCTGCCTGAAACAGTAATCTCCTTTAGAAGCATACTTGGTTTTGTCCCTGAATATGTAATATTTAAACAGTAGATGGAAATTCCACTGAGTCAGGAAACTGGCCAGCTTCAGCAGGCTTTCATTCTACATCCTGGCGGTGTGTTGACAAAAGCATAAACACCTGTTTTCTATGCAATAATGTTACTTGTTTACAGAGTAGGTGCACAGTAAAGGCATCCTTTATTGAGTGGCCACTCCTAGATGGAGCTGTATGAAACCTGCTTTGGCAGGGGAATTGGACTCGAGGTCTTGAGGTCCCTTCCAACTCCTACAATTCTGTGAATCTATGAAATATGAGTGATGCTTGGGTTTGGTGTTTGCTTGATCAATTTGAAGTAGCAGTACTGTGCTTTTTCAGTTACACTGTCAGATAAATTACTTCTGCCTCCAACAGGCTTAAATGCTGAAGCAACCACGCTCCTGTTCCTAGTGATTATGCTGTTATCAGAACTGTCTTCTGGATTGACTTCCTGTCAGGTTGCATGTTAATTTAAAAAATTTTATCACTGACTTTCAAAGCATGTAAGGGTGAAACCTTTCCATCATCATTAATCTACAAAGTTTTCACAAACATCTGTAGGTGTGGGCTGTGATTGAGTATCTAGGTCCATTGGCACTGCTAATGGGACTGGCTGCCCACATTCCTTAGATGCCTTTGAAAGGGGGTACTGATTGATGCACGGCTGAACATGAGCCGACAGTGTGCGCGGGTGGCCAAGAAGGCCAACGGCATCCTGGCTTGCATCAAAAATAGTGTTACTAGTAGGAGCAGGGAGGTAATTGTCCCCCTGTACTCAGCACTTGTGAGGCCGCATCTCGAGTACTGTGTTCAGTTTTGGGCCCCTCACTACAGGAAAGACATTGAGGCCCTGGAACGCGTTCAGAGGAGGGCTACTAGGCTGGTGAGGGGTCTGGAACACAGGCCTTACGAGGAGCGTCTGAGGGAGCTGGGATTGTTCAGCCTGGAGAAGAGGAGGCTCAGGGGAGACCTTATAGCTCTCTATAACTTCCTGAAGGGAGGTTGTAGTGAGCTGGGGGTCAGCCTCTTCTCCCGTGTAGGCAGTGACAGAACTAGAGGGAATGGTATCAAGCTGCGCCAGGGGAGATTCAGGCTGGACATTAGGAAATACTACTTCTCGGAAAGGGTAGTCAGGCACTGGAATGCACTGCCCAGGGAGGTGGTGGAGTCACCAACCCTGGGGGTGTTCAAGGAAAGACTGGATGTTGCATTGAGGGATATGGTTTAGTGGGAGCTAGTAGTAATAGGTGAATGGTTGGACTGGATGATCTTCTAGGTCTTTTCCAACCTTGATAATTCTGTGATTCTGTGATTCTGTGAAAGTGGCAGACCTTAGAATTTTCTTCAACAGGCTAAATCTTAAATGTGTACTTCATTAGATGTCTTGTTAAAGTACATTTCCCTCACCTCTGGTTTCATTAAGGTTGTGTGTATCTGCTGAGAGTTTTTTTAAGGGGGAAGTCCATAAACCAATCTATTTTCTAGTACATGCAGACTTTTCCAGGTTGCCATTCTGTTGTAAATACATCAGTATAACTTTTGTACACACTTGGCACCTCACCCTCGAAACATGACTCTGCAGAGACTAACGGAAAAGCAGAGATCTCATGGTGGAACAACACTGCAGATGGGCAATATAAACACATGGTGCAAGCTGGGGATAGCCTGTGAAGAAAGAATTTAAGAAATACTGCCCAGAGGTTCATGGAAGGTGTTAGAAGGCCAAACCTTTATTGGACTTGACACCTGTGACAGATATTAAGGGCAACAAGAAGAAGGTCATGACAACAGTAATAAAAGGCTGACCATGGGAAATATGAGTCCATTTCTGAATGGAAAGGGGACTTTAATACAAGAAAACACAAGAAAACAAGCCAGTGCCTTGTTTGCTTCAGTCTTCACCAAGATGGCCTATGCCTCTGTGCTTAGTTGAAAGGGTTCAAGAAGAGCCACCAGGAGTGGATGTAGATTGAGGCAAGGGTAACTTGAGAAATCTTGATCTATATAAATCCATGGTCTTTATCCAAGGCTGTTGAGAGAGCTGGCAAGTGCTCTTGAGGCTGCTTTTGGTCTACAGAAGGCTCTTGATACTGTCTCTGACAAGATCCTTGTAGAGAACCTGATCAAGCTTGAGCTGGGTGAGCAGACAGTGAAATGAACTAAAAATTGGGTGAACAGCCAGGCTGAGAGGATGTTAATGAGTGACATGAAGTCTAGTTGGAGGCCGTTAACTAACTGGAGTCAATACTGGGTCAAATCCTGTTCAACATCTTCATTAACGATCTGGATGATGCAGCAGTACCCTCAGCAAGTACACTGAGGAAACAAAACTCAAAGGAATGGCTGGTAGGCCAGAGGATTGTGCTACCATCCAGAGGGACCTTGACAAGATGAAGGAATGCACTGACAGGAAGCTCACATCATCCTGTGATGTCTGAAGCCCTCACACTTGGGGAGGGACAACCCCAGGCGAGTATATGCTGGGGGCTGACTAGCTGGAAAGCAGATTTGCAGAAAAGGACCTGGTGGTCCTGGTGGACATCATGTTGAGCTAGTGAAGTGTCTTTGCAGATAAGAAGGCTAATGGTATCCTGGACTGCGTTAGGCAAAGTATTGCCAGCAGGTCAAGGGAGGTGATCCTTCCCTTCTACTCAGCACTGGTGAGGCCACACGCAGTGTGCTGTGCCCAGTATTGGGCACCCAGGATAATATAGACATGGACATACTGGAGAGAGTCCAGTGAAGGGCCACTAAGATGATGGAGGGACTGGAGCATCTGGCATGTAATGCGAGGCTTAGAGAGCTGGGGCTGTTTATCTTGGAGAAGAGAAGGCACAAGGGAGATCTTATCAATGTATATAAAGACCTGAAAGGAGGATGCAAAGAAGACAGATCCAGGCTCTTTTTGCTGGTACACAGTGATGGAACAGGGGGCAATGGGCACAAATGGAAACACAGGAATTTTCATTAGAAAGAAACACTTTTTCACTGTGAGGGTGATCAAGTACTGGCACAGGTTGCCCAGAGAGGCTGTGGAGTCTCCCACCTTGGACATATTGAAAATATGTCTGGACATGGTCCTGGGCAACTAGTTCTCTGTGGTCCTACTTGAACAGGGAGGTTGCATCAGATGACCTCTGGATGTCCCTTCTAACCTTAACCATTCTGTGATTATGTAATTGTGGTCTATGTCGTCCTGATGAGGGGGAGTAAAGGGGCAGGTGCTGACCACCTGTTTTTTGTGACCAGTGATAGAACCTGAGGGAACAGCATGAAGCTGAGACAGAGGAGGTTTAGGCTGGGTATTAGGAAGAGGTTCTTTACTGAGAGGGTGGTTGGGCACTGGAACAGACTCCCCAAGGAAGTGGTCACAGCACCAAGCTTGGCTGAGTTCAAGAAGCATCTGGATGCTGCACTCAGTCCCATGCTCTGACTTGTCTGTCCCTGTGTGGAGCCAGGAGTTGGACTTGATGACCCTTATGGGTCCTTCCAACTCAGGATATTCTATGATCTAGACAAGCATTGATAAACAGGAGGAAGTTGCAGTGATTGTCAGTCCTTTCCAATTGAACTATCCTGTTCTGTTCTGTTCTACTCTAAATTTTAAGAGAGGGGGCAGGAGGTTGGACTTGAGGCCACTCAATGCCCCTTTTAATGTGAATTATCCAGAGAACCTATGCTTCTCTCCTACAAATCCTTTCCACGGTGGACAATCCAAATACATTAAATCCTTGTGAATAGGAGTTTTTGCGACACTTTCACCTGAAATTTCATTAATAATATTAATTATGATCTAAGCTTACCAATAGATGGTTCCTTTAGTAGGAAGTTGACTGAATCTGTTTTATGTTTTTATATGTGCTCCATGTGAATGATCTAGCTATGTGTGTCTCTACTTCTGAAGAGGATGAAGAGAGAAAAAAATGTTTTTTCTAATGTCTTCACACAAGTAAATTTACTCTTCTTCCTCTTCCTGTTTAACTCAGGTTTTTTTTTTCACATTCAAAGGGACCTGTGACATCTGCAGTTTCACTTTCCCAGGTAAGCTTTGTCTCTTATGCCCCTCAACAAGGAGTCATGCTGTAAACTGTTATCTGACTTGGCAGTTTCTATAAGCAAAATAATTCTGAGGTACAAAGCAATGGGTTTTGACTGAGTTCTTTGTTAGGCCCATCTGCAAATTCCTGAATTTATTAGTACTTATTTGCACAAATAGAGCTGAAAAAAAGTAGTTTAAATTTTGTTCTCCTTTAAAAATCATGTAATATACAAGTATTATATATTTTACAGTTCAGAGTAAAGAGTTTTCTGAAGATACATGGAAAAAACCACCTTGTTTGGGTAAGATCATATTATTTTCTTGAATAATGAGCTGAAGGATCAAACAGATACAAAAGCAGCTACAAAACTGGGAGAATGACAACTTCAGCAAATGCCGTGTCTAACTTCCCGTTGAGGCGTGTGTTACTTGGTGTCAGCACTGATTGATCTAACAGCTGAAACCTAGTTTAAGCAAGGATCCTTTGGGTTATCAGGGAGGGAGGAATGAACTCCTTTGTCAGGATCTTTCCCTTTTAGCTTTTGACTCAAAATCAGGCCATAGGTGTAGAAGGAAGAGTGAGTGGCAGAGTAATTCTTGGGGCCAAGCCTCAGTGGGGAAGGGCAGCACGTGGGATACAAATTTACTTCAGTGGTTTATGAGTAGAGTGGGGAATGGCACGTTGGATTTCTTTGCAGATCTGCAGAGTTCCTGGGCTGAGGGGATACTGAGTCATGGAAAAGGTGTGGTTTAAAAACTCTGATTAGTACAAGATTTTTCTTTGTGAAAAATGAATACTGGTAAAACAGGGATTTTCAAAGTTAGGTATCTAATTGAATGACATTTTTTCCTTTATGGCAAGTAATCAGAACCTTTGAGCTGCATCGGGCTTCAATTACACGTCTTCCAATACATATCCAAGTGACAGGAGAAAGGACAAGGGGAAATGGCACAAAGCTGTGCCAGGGCAGATTCAGATTAGATGTTAGGAAAATATTCTTCACTGAAAGAGTTGTCAGGGCCTGGAACAGGCTGCCCAGGGAGGTGGGTGAGTCACCATCCCTGGGTGTGTTTAAAAGACGGGTAGACGAGGTGCTCGGGGATAAGATTTAGTAGAGGACAGGTACGGTTGGACTCAATGATCTTAAAGGTCTTTTCCAAACTAGTGCCTCTGTGATTCTGTGATCTTAAACCAGGTAATTTTACTTCATGTTAGTGTACTAGGCACAAAATAATTATCCATTATTGATCTGTGCAGCCAGTCTTCACGACTGCTATTAATAAAGAGGCAGCTTTGTACGGAAGCGTTTTTTGAAGAGAGCGTACTTTTGCTCTGTTTCATGAACTAGAAGTAAATTCTAAATTTGCTTTCTTATCATGGCTATGCTCTTTCTCTGTAATAGGTTATTGTATGTCTCAAGTTCTTGAGGTTTTGGATATGGTAAGAAAAAATATGTGTCACTCCTGGAGTATACAGTAGCTAGTTTACTTTGTAAAAAGCCAATAACTCAAATTTTTTCTTCTCCCTCCAAAATATAGGTGACAGGTTATTTATAAAAACATATCTTAGGTGAGTAATTCAAACCTCAAATTTTTATATTCTTTTAAGTGTCACTTTTTCCCTAAAGGCTGTTATCAAAATAATCTAAATCACTTTCTTTATATTAATCAAAGAATTACAGCACTTAAATTTGTAGTTGTCACTCACATACTTTGTGCCTAAAGCATTTTGAAATTGTTTTGTGTGGTCTTTTCAATCACTGTGGGTATTTTTCTCAAGACATTGTCAACATGCACAAAGAATGGGATCACAATTGTAATGAATTTCTTTCCTTTGGGACTTTGAAGGTGAGGTGTAATCTGATCTCCAAGGGCTTTAACAAAACTAGTCCTTGTTTCAGGAATTTTAACATTAAGCGCAGTCAATATCTACTCAGTCATGGAACATCTTTTCCAGCAAACTGAAAAATAATGAAAACAAGATTTTCCTACTCAGTATCACAACACCTAATAGAATCTGTAAATGAGCATCTTCAAGAACTAGGTTCTAGTTTTCATATTGAAAAATGAAACACAGTTAATGCTTCATAATTGCTTTAGGCATTTTATATTATAGCAAAATTCCTAAAAAATCTGTGTTATGACTTCATATTAGACTATTCATACCATTATCACTAGGAATTATTTGTTCATGTTGTAGAAACTTGGAAAAGCAGAATATTGCTATACCAGAGAACATGTGAGCTTCTTGAAATAAGTATTTTTTTCCCTATAAATAAAAGGGACTGAGAAAAAAGATGAATAGTTCAATGACTGATAGGATAGATGTATTTGATTATTGGACAGTCATGCATAAAATAAAAGTGAAAGTAGTATCTCTAATACAGGCTAATGTACAGAGTTTAGTAATTTTAAGTAGACTCATCAATTAACTGGACATTGTTGAGGTCTAACATATTTATCTTTGACTGTGCATCTTTGTAATCAGCTCGAATTCAACAAACAGAATTAATCTAAAGACACGGGATAAATAAATAAATACAAAACTTAGCAGAGCATCTTGGAAGTATACTTTCTGTTAGCACAGCATCTTAGAAATACACTTTTGGGGGTGATAGAGGAATTTTTTTATTATTTCTGAGTGAGTTTCAAATTAGACTATAAAGTACAAAAAGAGATGAATATTAATTATTACATTTCAATAGAATATTGTTTCAGGCCCCTTTCGAAAGTCTATGATACAGTTCCATGCTTAGTTGAGCTCAGTGTAGTTAATGACAGTTAATGGAGACATAATAGAAATAGTAATTAATACTATTTAACTCTTAGTGTGGTAAGTTTTTGTAGAGCAAAATAAATATATATAAATTATCCATTGAAATTTGCCACTACTTGTGTAGTCACTCACCTTCAGGGTATTTATCTATGATGTGTAATCTCCTTAAGTTGCACGGAATTAATTTTAAAATGAGGTGGTAAATTCAACAGTGGTAGAAAAAGCCCAGGAAGGAGTTATGTTTGGATTTGGACAAGTACATTGAAAGAAATAAAAATCTAAATGAAGGAAATAAATGTGTTCTTTTGTCTTCATTTTATTCAGAGAACAGCCAGAACTCTCGGGTAATTTTCTCCACCTTTTTGACAGCCTTGACAGAAGTGAATGTTGCGGTTTGATGCTTTGCCTTTTTTTTTTTTTTTTTAAATCAGTAGGACAGCAACTAAGAATTTCACCCATGACAGCCAAGGTGTCAGAACAAGACAAGAAAGGTAAATTTCCTCTGGTTACTTTTATGAAGTTACACACAACTCTGCAAAACCTTGAAAGCTTTCTTTATTTCATGATTTTCCAACTTTTGTTGATAATGTTGCCAAATTGTGGGTTAGAACAATGAGAAATAAATTTCCTGTGTAATTTGTACATTTCCTTCTGAGAATAATGAGATATTGAAGCTAATAAATGACCTTGTTTAAATGGCTACATTTGCAAACCTTCAGCATATAACTGAAGTAGTGGGGCAGTTCTGCGTCTCAACTCTGACTCTGACACATCACAATCAAAATATTAACAATAATATCTCTGATATAGTTTAATTTCTTAATATTCTATTTATTTTTTAATTTGGTAGCTCATTTTAATTTATTTAACAAGGTGATTTTCTTTTTTGTCTTTATTTTTCTGTTTCTTTAACGATGCCTTTGAAATCTCTGGATACTATAGCGAGGAGAGGGAAAGGGAGAAAATGTGGAAATGAATGTATTCAGAGGAAGAAAACAGAATTTGGCATACAGTTGCATTAATTGTTTTTAGTAGGTGGCTTGCATCATGTTATCCTCTTCCCACACACAATCCTGGACTATTCTAGTGTATTTTAAGGAAGATATCTGAAATCACAGAAAGAATTGAAAGATCAATACACTAGCTTAGTTGCTCCAGCAGTAGAAATCAATTTTGTGGTGTCTTGTTTTCTAAGCAAAGTTTGTGGAATTACACTGTAATTATGGACAAATTACGCAAAAAAACCCCCACTTCCATGAAGGGCAGAAAACATACAACTGTATGTTTTTTCTTTAACAGCCTTTTTCCATTCTTTAATGACATTTTCAAACAAACAAAAAAAGGTGATCACTTAGTATGGCTATCCATCCAGTAAATAAAATAGCTAATTTTCTTGCAGTATATATTTAATTTCTATTATTATATGATGTGTATGCAATAAAAAGTAGTCATCTTCATCCTTTGTGAGGGAAACAGGTGGAAAAAATGCTGTGTCATTGACTATGTTATTTTTTCTGATTTGAAATGCAGACTTTTCCTGTCAAGAGTGGAACAGATATGCTAAGGCGTTCAGTGGCCAGTTCTGTCTGAATGTTTCTTCTTTCAGAATCCATCCATACCAGCAGTGATGTAAAAGAAAGCATGGTCATGAGAAAAGTCTGTATCTCAGATCTGTTGTGACTTGGATTTGGTGATCAACTGACTATGATGAGATGTGCATCAAGTGCTATGTTTTTTGTATTTCAAACCCACCCTCTCTAGAAGCATTGTATAGGAAGACTAAAGATGCCTTGCTCAGTTTGGGCATGCATCATGCCTGTTTACGAATGTGAGTTCACAGCTGCCAAGTGACCAGGGTGGGCTTGAATGGTTCTGGATATTTTCATGGCAGACAGATGTCATAACTCACATCACTGATAGGATCACCTTACAGTAGGCCACCTAGGGAATACAGGTACTAGTTCTCAGGCTGTATATGTAAAAGGCTTGCTCAGCGTTTTTAAAGAAGGAGATGCTATCCCCTCTTCCTAGGATTATTTTTCAGAATTGTCTTGTGAGAAGTGGGGTCAATCATCTGGCTGGCCCAGGAAGAGTTAAAACTGACTACTCTTATCGCAGTGGCAGGCAAATGCTTCATCTGTAGGTAAAAAAATGAGATATTGCGTATACAACACTGTCACCATCTAACCATTATGGTCTGGAGTCTGAAAACAGGAAAATAATCCAAGTGACTTCTAGGGATGAGATAGGCAGAGATGCACCTATTTTGACTTTCTGGCTGATATGTGAATAATGGCTGCGAGCGTGCAGTGTGCCATCAGGAGACAGGTAGCTGTGTTCATGGATGGGAGCAAAAAATTAGAGAACAGTATTAGCGGTGCTGAAACCCTGGAGGACTTGTGTGTCTTCATGTTTGGCAGCAAAAAGGGAAGGGGAGAGGTAAATCCACTGTTCAGAGTGTACCATAGCCTCTTCTAGAAGGCTGATGTGGAGGAGGAAGTTCCCTGCTGCCATACAGACAGAACTGCCTGAAGTGTGTACCATGTCCTGCAGCCACCAGCTCACCATCTCCTCACCAGGCTCAGTCTTTCTCCCTGTTGCACTCACATTGCTGCTGCAAGAGGCAGGAAAAAGCTGTGGCCCGGTGTGTGGGGTGTACTGGGAACTGGAGGGTCTAACTCCTCTGTTCCTCCCATCCAGTGCTGTTTTTTCTTCTGAGAAACTTCTATCCATGTAACCTGATGGGAGAAGATGTGTGACAAGGGATAAGACTCATATAGTTCTAGGCAAACATTTCACATATTTAAAGAGGAGGGCAAATTGCAGTTGTCATAATCTGTTAAAACTCTTGGTAAGCTTGTTGCTAGTGTTTTCAGAACTTGCTCTACTTGAACTCCAAAGGATTTTAACCGAATGAAAGCTTCACAAGAAGCATTTCTTCACCTTTAGAATTAAAGTGGCCTTCTCAAGCCAATGTAGCAATGAAAAAGAAAAGCCAAGCCTGCCTTTTAGAGTCCTTTAAACAGAAAGACTTATTTTGATTGTAACAAAAACACCCATAAATCTATGCACATATATATTGATCTTTCTTTCCTCTTAAAAATGACCCTGTCCCAGTAAGTTGGCATATTTCATAAACAAACCAACAAATTATTGATCCATCATATACTCTAAAATTCCTGTGAAGAATCTAGGTTGCTTTTAAGTTCATGCTGTACCTAAGGGAATGAGAAACTCCAAAATGAAAAATAGATATTTAAAAAGAAGCACAAATAATAAAAGATGTATAGCTACTTTTACTGCTGCTTAACTTTTCATTGTAATTCATTCCCTGTTCATCAAAACTATTCTTTATGAGCTAATGGAGTATGTAATGTGGTTAGATGATTCTTTGTGGGGGTCATTATTTATTAAATTAATTGTATATCCCTGCAGATATCTTTTTTGGAAAATGCCATGATAGTGCATATTTTTTAAAGCAGAAATTGTACAAAATTAAGACAGCCTAGCAACTTGTTGCTGAAAGAAACATCATTTTCACTCTGGATTAGAGATGGATTCTAGTCACATGCCCTTTAGAAAAGGGAGCAATTGAAGTAGTTTGTAGATATTTATTAGTACTAAATTAACGAAGAATGCTATGGTATGTTAAAACCAGGTAGCTTTTCAATTAATCAACCTATATTCCTTACAGTGCTTTGAAGAGCTGACATGACACACAGAATCACCAGCCAGGGAAGGCAGTAGGCTAACATTGCCTTTCAGAAAGAGGAGAGAATTACTGTTTGTGGTAAAATTAGCTGCTTTTAGTGGCTGTTTATACACTCAGTCACTAATCCTTTAACCAAAAAGATGCAATTCTCCTCCACTGAAGTGTAATAGCAGGGCTACAGAAGCTAGGACTACTTTTGCAAAACACCTGCCTTAAAGTAGCTGAAATTCCTGTACTTAGGAAAATATCTGGGGAGGGTGGGGGGAAAGTAAGCTCAAACACCTTGGTACAAACCTGAAAAGTCTGAAAAAGATTTCCCTCTCTGCAGCTGTCTAACACTGGAAATGCCTTCCGGTGTGACCTGAAAGTTCCTCATGTTCCTGCTCCTCACCTAATGTCCTTACCCTTTTGTACTTGCTCTTACCTGCAAAGACAGGTATCTTCCTCTGATGGGGCAGCACACAGTAACTTTATGAGCAGTGCTTAAATTTCCCATTCGACCAGTACCAATGGACGAGCTGGAAACTCACCTACACAAGCTCTCACAGGGCTGGGCACAAACTAGGGCGTACATCACTCCTTCCCATCTGCATGGCAGCACAGCTGCCTATGAGAAGGACAGAAAGTGCACGCAGTTACTTTCGGCCCCCAATTCATTTAATTCCTTGCCTGCTGTCATGCACGCAATGCCTTACTTTTAAGGCTTTTCTTCTATTTTGTCTGTTATGGGAATAAAAGGAAGGCTTAAAAGATTAATCACACCTTTGCACAACAGTGTAGGAGTTGATTAAAGATGTTTTCAATGGTGAGCGTAAAGAGATCTTGAGCAGCATAGAGGATTATTTTGCTAAAACAAAAATTAAAAAAAAAAAAAAAGGAAAAAAGTAAAAGCTTCTTTGTACCCATCTAACAGCACACTGAACTACCTGAAATACAAATCATGGATTTGATTAATGAGATTGTACTTCTTAAATGTTTTTTGCGCTCTCTGGCATCACAGTAGGGTAGAGCCTTTGTGATTAAGGGCCATGTGCGATGGGAATGGTTACTGTGGGGTGCCCTCTGTGTTTTACTGCAAAGGTTGAATGAGGGCCACGAAGAGGGGAAAAGCCAGCTCCTCTGATGGCAGCTTCAAGGGTCAAGGGCCTTACTAGAGTTTTCTAAATTGTCGTTTGACTTGGCTAGCCTGCACAGTGAAGGAAATCTCCAGGTTTCTGGGGCTTCACTCTACTCTGCTGCTGCTGCTGCTGAGGGGGTTGTAGAGAGGAATTTCTGAGCTGTCATGTGAAACCAGCAAAAGAAACTGGATTTTTCTCAGTTTAGAGTAATGCCCAACTGAATTTTCAGAGAAACATGGTAGAAAAGTTCCTTTAAGCTCAATACTGGCTCATTTATTGCGGCACATTTATAGGACAAGTGGAAAGTTTTCCCTCACTTGCCTGAGTGAGGAAAAGAAAGCTCAGCAGAGCGAACAGGGAAAAGTATTATTATTGTGCACACCATCAGAGGGTTATCAGAATGACTAAAACCAAGCAGCTGCTCTGAAGGATGCTTTATGTTCTCAGCCCACCTGATCTAAGACCAAGGCTTCCCATTTACTTCACACTCATAGGCTTAACGTGCTTTCTACTTACACTGATGTGTTTTTTTAAAAAAAGGAATTTTAAAAATAAGTGAATATCTGAATATCACTACCACTGAAATTCAGAAAAATACATTTGAAATATACTTGTAGGACAGTTGCATATCCAAAGAGCTGAGTATTGAAAGGTGATTGAAAGAGTGTTGCTACACAAACTCATAAGATGTACGCTACCAGGGTTACTCTTACAGAGAATCTATGCATGAGTACATTTTAGTGAGTGCTATAAAACTTTAAGAAGGAGAAAAATCTGTGTATTGCCAACAAAATGCCAGTTCACCTTTCAGACAAAGAAACAATAATTAACTTGGTTGAAATATAAATGTTTCTCTATTGGTACTAATACTTCAAACCAATTGAAATATGTAATGTTTCCAGCAGTACATAAGAATAATCCACCCTTTTTTTTCATACAGCAATCAAATTCATTTAGAAATATTTGATAATGTAATAAGTTTAAATGAATCAGGAGTTATTTTGGCAGTTTTTCATTATATAGTGCCTACCATGCTACTGTTAATTTGGGGAGGAAAACAGTTCATGATAAATAATGAAAAAGATTTGCTTCCAGCTAATTACTTAGCTCATATACTGCATAATGCAACAAAGTGTGGGATAGATTAGTCATCATTTGATCATGTAGAAAACATAACAGAAGTTTTCAATTACAATGTATAGCAACAAGTTTTCTAGTTGCTGGGATATTAATTTTCCTAACTTCAAATATATGAAAGTGTTGAACTATATTGCTCTAAGATTATCTTTGTGAGGCTGAAAGATCCTTGAATATTTCCCAGCTATTAGAAGCTAGATTTCAACTGTCAGATGAGACTGAGATTTTTTTCAGTTCTCTGAGGATGAAGAAACAGGAATGATGGATTCACATCCAGTGCCTGAATACTAATTATTTATTTTTCAGAGTATGTTAAAAGATAAGTCAGGAAAAATGTAAAATGTCTCCAGTTAATGATATACGATTGCTCTCAAATATCTGACTTCACTTTTTGATTTGACAAACAGAACTACCTGTACCTGATCCAGTCACCTTCTGAAAAAACAACACAACGTCAAGCATTCTTGAAGGCTGAGTAATGAAAAAGACAGGGTATAGAGTGTTTGTCAAAACTATTGTAGTGAGATGCTTAGTAGAGCATGCATAGAGCTTCAGTCCTCAAATCCTGAGTATCTTAATTACTTAAAACCTGTGGAATTTGTGTTAGCTCTAATACAACAGTAAGAATAATATTTCCTTGAGTAAACAGGCTTGTTAAAACCCACAGAAATCTGATAAACATGGATTCTGTAGAGACTGTTTAAATTTAAATTTTATTTCACGTATACATGACAAAAGTTTAACGAATGGATTTACAGCACCTATTTGCATGGAACCATGTTAAGCGGGTATCATTTAAAATTTAAACCTACAATACTGAAGTGTATGTCTGAAGGAAAAGAAAATGAATGTGTGCTCACAGACACCCACACATATCTGTATGATCCTCAAAGTACTCCTTGAAACCAGCTTTTCATGGAAGAGTAGTTGTTTTGCTCTTTGGAGTCTCCTGTTCAGACACTTGTTTGTGGCATGGGGAGCTGGTGTTTTAATCCCTTTAAACTGCAGAGGTCTCAGACCCCAGGTTGATTTCCCAGGTCTCACTCAGCACAACCCCATTCTTGCCACACTTCAAGTCTACCTGCAAGTCTGGGGCTTCCTCAGGTAGCTGGTGGTGTCCTATCCCCTTGCATGTGTGGCATACGGAGTAGCTAAGGGCATTTCAGCAGAGGATCTTACCACAAACTGCAGCTCTGTGCTGACATCTCTTACTAGAGAGAGAGAAGGATAATGGAGACAGGGTAGGGTGAGAGGTCCAGGACAGACCTGGCTTCCTATCCGCTTGCTCCTAACAATTGTTTCTACCTAAACCAGAAGTTCGAGGTCTTACAATTTGTGGCACTGTAAATACACCTGTGAGTGGAAGATTGATCTAGTATATACAGTCTACCTTTCCTGAGTAATATCTTCCACCTGAGTAATGTCTTCCATGTTGAGTTTTTTTTTAAACTAGCTGTTAGATGTCTCTACTAGATATGTCAAAGTCACACCAGAGTCACTCCCACAGGAGCTTCTGCCCCAAGAGCAGGAAAAGATATGCATAATACCTAAGGTTTGAGAGACAAAGCTGCAGCTGTGTTTCTGGATAGATGTGCAGTCTCTGCTTCTGCTTGGGCTATGCCTCAAAAATATAACCTTACCCACTAGTGTTATCTGCTGTTAATTAGCAGTGTCAAAATGCAGGGTTGGGCTGAAACTTTAGATCTTGATTTTTGACTTGGGTTTAAATTTAATGACAATCCCTTTCCATATGTTTTTGTGATATAAAGGTACCTCCCTCCCCCAAACCTTCTTCTGTTTTGTCTAAACGTCGCACCAGTGAAAAGAAGTTCAGAAATTTGTGTAGTGACTACTTTCTAGAAAGGCTGACAGTTTGCCCAGTGTTTCTTTATCAGGTTTCCTGGGTGGTTTTAGGAATAAATGTTACTCATTCTTTGCACAATGTCTGGTAGCTCTGTCCTCCCATCTAGGGTCCTATTTAAAACCCTGACTAAGCTGATTTCTGTAACTGTACACAAAACGTAACACACATTGTGAGTGTTTGCAGCATCATCTTGCTGCTCACATAAGCATTCTCAGCCACCCACTGATGCGGAAGAATCAGTGGCCACCTTTTATCACATTTCTACATTGCTCCATTCATTAGAAACCCTTTCCCTAACCCTGTCTTTAGATCTTTACTGATGTGCACTTGACATGTCTCTTGAACATTTGCCAACCAGTTTTCTTCCTGTTATTCCTAACGGAACAACAGGACTTTCAGGACCAGACTTTATCTTAAATCCTGTAGCTTTTACCTCCCACTTTCCTTTTGTTTTAGCGGGCATTTTGTCTTGCTGAAGCATCCATTCAGAATTTGATCTCCCAGTGGTTAATCTCATTACAGATAATCCCATGTACTGAAAATCCTTCCAACAGGATAATCTTGTGAACGGCTTCCCTCTGCTGCCTTCTCACCATTCTTTCCAGGGCAAATCATTTTGATCTATTACATAAATGGGTCTCACCTATATGCTCATGGTTCCCCCCTAAGACTAAGGGTTGGCACGGAAGCATCAGCCCTGTGCTTTGCACCCAGGCCAATCTACTAGGCAACAGAGAACCAGGTTGCTGTTTTGGTCACCACTGACTTACACAAAATAACTGCAACATGGAAAATGAGATTAATACTCAGAGTGATGACAAAAGGAGGCCCAGGTTTCTGAAAAATATTAGTACTCAGTTTATGAATACCTAACTGTTCGCTGTGAAATATGGAGCAAGTAATTATCATCAAAATTTCACTGGAAATTAACTACATGGAAATCTAAAAGTCATCTTTCAGTAAGTGCGTTCAAGAGTATGAATTTACATCTTATGTGTACATACCACACCATTTAAATTGTAACTTCCTACAATGTTAAAGTGTTTTCTAGGGGGATGGGGGGAAGAAAAAAAATTCTAAAAAGATAGGCACACTAAAAGAAATAATCTTAAGTGTTACAGCCAAATGTGATTCCTGCTGATAATTCATACAAAATAATTTTCCTCACAATTTCTGTGTTATATTAATGGCCTCATGTGCAAATCACACAGTTGAATAGAAACCTTAATGGTAATCTGCGTGGCATACAGCTACAGATATGTACACAGTTCCTTTCAGCATACGTTTTATGTGTCTTGGTGTGCATAAATAGCAACGAAAATAGGAGTTTAAAGCTCTGAGTGGTCTGAGTCTGCTGTCCTGTCTGGGTTATCTTGGTTTATCTGGGAACTGGAGAGTTAGTCAGAGGCCATAAAGCATGTACAACGTAACAAAGAATAAGGCCAATTTTTGTAAACAGACATTTAATTATTTTTAATTAGGCGATGTCTTAGATTTTATTGGAATTTAATGGAGCTTGTCAAAGACTTGAAAAAATATTCCTCAAATAAATTATTCAACAAATATTGCCACTATACATGAATTAATTTATTCAGTGAATAACATTCAGCCAGCCACAGAACTGGTCAAATGCTGCTAAAAGCTATTTGCTGAAGAATGGTTTTGATGAATAACAGCAGTACTCTTTGAATAATACATTTGACAAAGACGATCTGTCCAGTTCTATTTTTATCGGATTTTGAAGTATTACAACAGAGCAGCCACAGAAACTCTAGGTACACAAAACCCGTGTGAAACCCAGTTATTTGAGTGGTGGCTAGTACAGTGAAATAATGGTGAATATTTTGTGGTTGTTCACGTATCACTAATATTTTCTAAAAATTAAGTTTGCAGGACTGCTGACTCTGCAGATCAACCATCTGATTATTTTGACTATACACTGTAATGTTTAGTAGATTTTTTATTCTCTGATCTTTTTCTTGGTAACCTGGCTATATCATCCAGGAGATTCGGGACATTTGCTGTCTATCCAACAGCTCCAAGAAGACAGTGAAGCTACTGAATTCTTAATAACTTCTGAAAAATAAGTTGTTTACATCCAGACTTAATCATGGGACTGACTTCAAGCTCTTAAAAAAAGAAATCCTAGCTAAAGGTATTTAAAAAAAACTGTTATAGATGTGGAATAGTTAGGACATGCTGCACTGACCTGCTAAATTCAGCAACAGTGAAAAGCAACCATTGCTGCCTCCTGTAATAGGCAAACTTAGGAAGTGTGGATTGGAGGAATGGACAGTGAGGGGGACTGAGAACTGTCTGAATGCCAGGGCTCAGAGGGCTGTGAGAAGTGGTGCAGTCTAGCTGGAAGCCTGTAGCCAGTGATGTGCCCGAGCATCAGTGCTTGGACCCATTTTATTCAATTTATTCATCAGTGACCTATAGGAGGAGACAGAGGGCACCTTCTGCAAGTCTGCTGAGGATACAAAGCTGGGAAGAGTGACTGATACACAGGAACACTGCGCTGCCATTCAGTGAGAGCTGGACAGGATGGAGAGCTGGGTGGAGAGAAACCAAATGGCGTTCAAAAAAGGCAAGCGTAGGGTCCTGCACCTAGGGAGGAACAACCCCAGGCACCATTACAGGTTAGGAGCTGAGAAGCAGTGATGAGGAGAAAGATCTGGGAGTCATGGAGGACAATTTAACCATGAGCCAGCAATGTGCCCCTGTGACCAAGAAGGCCAATGATATCCTGGAGTCCATTAAGAAGAGCGTGGCCAGCAGGTTGAGGGAGGTATCCTTCCCCTCTACTTGGATCTGGTGAGGTCACATCTGGAGTACTGTGTCCAGTTCTGAGCTCCCCAGTTCAAGAAGGACAGGGAGCTGCTGGAGAGAGTCTAGCAGAGGTCTACACAGATGATTAAGGAACTGGAGCATCTCTCCTGTGAGGAAAGGCTGAGACAGCTGGGTCTGTTTATCCTGCAGAGAAGACTGAGAGGGGATCTCATCAATACTTACAAATATCAAAAAGGTGAGTGTCCAGAGGATGGGGCCAGACACTTTTCAGTGTCAGGACAAGGGGCAATGGGCACAAACTGGAACACAGGGAGTTCCACCTGAATACGGGGAAAAACATGTTCACTTAGAGGGTGATGAAGCACTGGCAAAGGCTGCCCAGAGAGGTTGTGGAGTCTCCACCTCTGGAGATATCCAAAACCCACCTCGATGCTATCCTTTGCAACCTGCTCTAGGTGATCTTGCTTTAGCAGGGATGTTGGACTAGGTTATCTCCAGAGGTCCCTTCCAACCCCTACACTTCTGTGAAAGAGACCTGCAGTCCACTGACCACAAAACTTCGAGGGATTGAAACTGTGTAAACTAGCAGGTTTAGCACGGT
The DNA here is from genome assembly GCA_027925045.1 of Hypotaenidia okinawae. Classification (NCBI taxonomy): domain Eukaryota; kingdom Metazoa; phylum Chordata; class Aves; order Gruiformes; family Rallidae; genus Hypotaenidia; species Hypotaenidia okinawae. Next base: position 97,250,227 of record BSDF01000002.1, on the reverse strand, counting down.
TGACAGCTAAATGAATAAGGTCTGAGAAAGGTCTGAAGTGAGTGGGTGCGTGGTGGGTATAAAACTGTATTTACATGATCTATCCCTGGAGCTCAAAGCTTTGAGATTCATTCACTGCAGTACTTATGGACATTAGCTAAACTACTGCATTCAGAGCAGCAGCAGGGTTAATTAAACCAAGGCAATTCAGGTTGTGATTACTTGGGCATTTTGGACTGTGATTTCATTTCCTTTAGGATACCAGGACCCATAGAATCATCACAGAATGGGTAGGGTTTGAAGGGACCTTAAAAGTCATCTGGCTCCAACCCCTCATGTTCTTCTTCCTTCTATACACAGGATGTTTGTCCTGACTGATCTTTGGAGAGGGGCTGATTGGACTCTGTGCATTTGGGTGACACTGCACAGTCCATTAGAACTACAGCCAGAGCTCATGGACATAACTGTGGAAGCTAGATGTGAAGTATAATATAAATAAATATAATAAAACCTATGTGGGAGTAGGGTACTTATACATGATTCTGTGCCTTGCTGGGTTCCAGCTGCCCAGACTGGCCTGTTGTTACACTCAACACCCTACGGCTGTAGTCAGATCTTAAGAATGTCAGGACAGACTGTCATCAGAAACCGGGTCTATAGACACACCTTCCCAGGATGTGTCAATATTAACCTTTAAATTAGCCCAGTGTAGTAGGAACAGCCTCCTAGGGCTAAAGGATCCAACATCCCAACTATACATATTTCCACAGAGTTTACTTTGGGTTAGTTCTAGCCTTAACCAATGGTCTGAATGCCTGATTTCATCTAATGCATACTAGGTGATGAGCAAGCGTCTTCCAGTTTAATTTCATCCAAACAGACTCCCCAAGACTGCTACATGATACAAACAAAAATGGGGTAATTTGGGTAGATTGAGAGATTTGCTTCAAAAGTGCAATGCTCAGTTGAACGAAGTGCTAATATAGACACACTTCTTACTGCTCAAGGAAGTAGGCTTGCTGTCTGCTAGATTTTAGATAATCATGGAACCAAATTAGAGCTTTATTATCCTTTCTCATTAAAAAAGGCAGAGAGCAAAGCAGCTGCAGCTTGCTGAATTCTACCCTTCGGATTTCTTTGAATGAGCTTGCACTGGTGAGTGGGCTGAGCAGAGGGGTGAAGTGAGGTGTTTAGGATTTGAGAAGTATATTTATTCTACAAATTAATTAACTCTGGAATTACAAATGTGTTAGTGTTTGTCAAAGTCCCGCAGCATTGCGTACACTGTTAACCATTAAAATGTATTAATATTAGCGTCTCTTCTGAGCTGAAAAAGAATCTTATTAGGCTCAGCTACAAAGCCAAAATAAGACTGTTATTTAAATCCCCATTCCTACAAGTTTTGGTCTCTGTTTTTTGCTATCTATGAGAAAATCCCAAATGACATGGTGAGCAAAGACCTTTAAATCTGCACTCCCTCTGGGGTATAACAGTTTTGCAATAACTGCATCCATGAGTTAGAAATATTATAGGTCAAAAGCAGGCTTAGGAGGCCATCAAGTCTGACCTAATTATCTACATACATTTCTACTTTTCTCCAGATACATTTCTATATCTAGAGGCCAATTAATTTTCATGCTATGTACAGTAGAGCATATTTTTGTGTCTCTTGTAGTCACTTGAGACTAAGGAACGCTGTAATATTTCAGAATAATAACAGAACATAATTGAGATATTGTGATTTAGTAATATAATAAAGAGCTCAGCATCACAGCTAACTACTGTATGAAGTATAGCAGAAACATGCAGATGCATGCCTAACATTTAGGCAGAATTTGGGGTGAAGAACACTAAAAGCCAAACCTCTTAATTTCACATTTACTTTTCTCCACTTTGACTGTGTCCTGTGTAACACACTGGCCATACTGTAATGTATGAACCCACTAAGACAGGACTTAGTCTGATCTAAGTGCCCTAGAAAACCATTGTTTATCTGGGTTTGTGATTGTTCTTCTGTGCAAGTTGGAGGGGGTGATTTAAACCTTCAGCCCCTGTTTCCCAGTGACGGTGTTCAGTTCTGATTTTACAGTGCTTTGACATACCACTAAGGACTTCCAAAGTAGAGGAACTAAAACTTAATTATTGCACTCAGTGATATAAAATAGGAATCCTAAGTGCATCTTCCTCTAATATGAAGTTGTTTCCTTTCCTCCATCCATGGGGTGGGTTACTCTGCTTCTGTGCTGGAGAACGTAAGACCTGAGAAGCAGAAAAATAATACTTTAGTAGAAGTAGAGAGAAAAAGGAAAAAAACCAAAACCATGAAATAAAACAATAAACTAAGGAATCAACAAGGGCAATCACATTTAAAAGAAAAGAGAAAAAAATGTGATGACACACATATAAAAACTGCAAGGTGGAATTTCTAAAGCATTGAACATTGGACTGGTGCTATTCCATCAGCAGATACTTTATAAAGCCACATGTGCTTTTTATATTAGGAGTTTTCTGCCCTGCCCTCTGTGATGACCTGTAAAGTATAACGAACGTATGGTTTCTTTATGTTCAGCCTGTCCATTTGTACATGCACCCCAGCCTGGTATCGCACTTGCTCAGTATAATGAATTTAAAATGCTGTGAGGAACAGTTTGATGAATGGTCAAACTTTATTTTGATCACCAAATACACACTGTGTGCCCAGTTTTGTTAGCAAGCACGTGGCTGGGCAGCCATGTGCTCAAGGGCTGGGATCACTGGATAGATGGAGGGAAGACTGTGCCTTTGCTTGAGAGCAATCTGCACTGGGAGAGGCTGCCAGGTGGTGCGGGTTGGCAGGGCTGAAGGTGAAGTGGATTTAAGTAAGGAGGGCTTTGCATGAAAGGGGGATGGATATCCAGCTGAGCCTTGGAGTGGTGGTGATAGAAGAGGCTGCTATAGAGCTCCAGAGGCTACTGTGAGGTCTGTGTGTATCAGGAGTTTCTTATTATCTTAAACATTGGGAGCAAAGGGAAGGGCATCCCTGTGAGGAAGAGTAGGTAAAGGTTTCTGAGCCTCTAATTTCAAGCTGCCTTATTAGATAATCCTGAGATGTTTCCTTCCTTATATTAAGCCTGCTGACAGTGTGTGGGAACTTCCTAGAGTCTTGACTGTGGTGAGGAAGTTTCTCTTCTCGGTGCTGTTGCAGGTGGGTCTGATCCTGCGTGCAGCTCTCTGGGGGTGCCTTCTACCAGGTTACATGACATTGTGGTACTTGGTTCAGTAGGGAACAACTTGCTTAGTATAATTCTGGCTATACTTTTAGGTGTTCTTTTTAGTTACTCTTAAATAAATCTTGTATTGATTCTTTTACCATATTTATTTCTTTTTCATATTTGCTGAAAGAAACAAAACAGTCAGTGGATGGTACTGTGTAAACACCTTAATGGGTTTCTAATTCCCAGCTCCACAGATGCAAATATTTTAGAGAGGGACTTTGATGTTTCTTTTGATTTTAACTTCTGAGTGCCCATCAGAGAAGTCTTTGGTAAGGAAGTAAAAAATAAATAAATGAATATAAATGATACCTCTTTCATTGTATGGACCTGTAATCTCTGCAGAAATAAAAAAGAATAGGTCCTGAAGCTAAAATCCCAAAAGGATGTGGCTGCTGAATTGAGTCAAATGCTGCCTGGGGACCAGGAGGTTGGAAATATGTAGGAGACAGTCTATTTCAGGTGTTGAAATCTAGTGAAAAAACAATGAAATTGGTGACAACAGAGAAAATAGTGACCAATGTTACAGCCTTGGAGACTTGGTAAAATGTATAAGTAATACTGAGGAATTGGGGACTGAATGATGTATGAATTTCAGGACACCCAAAGCAGTGTATTTCTAGTGTTGGCAAGACTGAGGCACCAGGAGTGATACATAATGTTTTCTCACTAATGAGAATGAGTAATTAAACTGAAACCAGGCTACTTCAGCTGAAAAATAGGCACACATCTTAAATGGTGAGATGAAGTTATCTGATTAGCGGTAACAGTCTTAGGCTTAGTCTTCCAATCAAGAACGCCTGTCTTGTGGAGGAAGAGGCCTTGTAGATGAACATAAGCTTCTAGCCAGAGCTGGGCATATCTGAGGAAAACAATAGTTTGTGTTAGACTGAGGCTTCTGGCCTTAATTTGTGTAATTTCATCTTTTTAACTCTACTGTGCACAGGTGCTGGCTGTAGCGGGGGCCTCTATAAGGTCAGCTCCAGGTCCAGCTGGCTCCAAAGGAACCCATCTCAGGGCACAGCTGAGCCGCACAGCCAAAATGGTGGTGTCTTGGGGAAAGCCAGTGCAGGAAAAAGTGGAAAACACCATACAGGCCAGTTCCTGAAGGGCTGCAGCCTGAGAAGGACTGCTGTGTACTGACCATGCTGCTATTGCCTCCTCTGCAGGGGGATAGAAGAGTCCCGAGTGAGGGACTTTATGCTGGGCATGGGAAAGGAGTGGGGAAGGAAAAGCGATGGTTTAATGTTTACTTTTCACTACCTAAATCTGTCTTAATTGGTCATAAAGAAAATGAATTTTCCTCCAAGCCAAGTCTGTTTTGCCCACAACAGTGAGCAATCTCCCTTTCTTTATCTTGATAGGGAGATTTCTCAGTCTATTTTGTTCTGCCCCACTGAGGAGGGTCTGTGAGTGAACATCTGGGTGTGTACTTGAGTGTTAGCCACAGCTGACCCACATGTTGACACACAGTACTGGAAGTCTGAGTACACAACATGAATCTATGACATACTTCTAAGCCATAGTCTTTTCAGGGGGTCGCTGCAGATACAGCATGCATAGAACACTTAGTTTGATCAGATTTCCTCTAAATTGGAAAAACTTGCATATCATCTACTGAATTAGGATTAAAGAATTGATGTTGAAAGTTTTGGTTCAAGAAGTAATGTAGGTTAGGGATTCTAATAGAAGATCTAGGTAATTCTGAAACTGGCCCAAAACAGGGAAGAACTGAAGTTTTCCTGTAAGGTGACGTCCATGAGACCACCGCTGTGACCGTAGGAGCAGCTGGACAACAGCTATTACGGGTCAGCACTTGTCTAGTTCCATGTAGACCGAGGAGTAACTGTAGTCTGTAAACAAGATGGATGAAGTTAATTGAGAAATTGAAATGACAAATAAGAAGTTGTCCTTCCTCTATGATCTGGAGACAATCACATAAATTCAAACATATATAAATATATATGTGTGTGTGTGTGTGTTTAATGTCTCTACTAACTCTTTGGAAGAGGTATTAATCCACATTGCTGCTGTGTTTTGACCAGGTAAAACCAAACCAGAAATGCAACACGAGGAATTTAGATCAGAAAACTTGAGAACACAGCTTAATTGTTAGATCTTACAAGAAATTAAAGCCAACAACAAAAACAACACCCAAATGTTCAAGAGAAGTTTGAATGGGATTTTCCTTGGTTAAAGTTAATTTTTTTTTGTTAAATCTATGTGGCTTTTCTGCTAAGTGGCCACAAAAGTGTTTGTGACATGATGTGCTCTGCACTCTGTCCATCTCCTGGGCATTGAAAGCAGCTGAGGAACACCTTGCCTGGCTATGCCTGGCAGCGTATTAACCATACAAAGCTTTCTGAAGTCCTTAGGGAAATAGGTTTCTGCATGTTTTAGGGGATGGCCTTCTGCTTTGCCTAGGGCTTCATGTCTGGGGTTGCTACCTACATAGATGGTGAATCTGGAATTGAATGGGCAACTCCTTCCAAACAAGTCTAGATGTGCTTGTGGGCACCAGATTTTCATCTGCTGGGACTGGACCTGAGCTATTTGCAGTGGTTCTGAGCAATAAGCAGTATTTGGTATCTCATATTAAAGGTTATGGACCTAAAATGCAGCACATTATGTTCCAGTCACTGCCATTCATTCTACAATTTTGTCATGTTAGGCACTGTGAGATGTCTGCTACACTTAGTGCTTATTCTAAAGCTACTTAGAGTTTCCTGGCCCCTAAAAGTTGATGGTGATATGTTGGCCAGTTGATATACATGTGATGCAGAAGCTGTAGCAAAATGGGTATTACAAAGAAGCAGGGAAAACAGAAGATGGGATTCCAGGTGCTGGAAGCAATATTAAATAATTAAAAAATAAAATAAAATACCGGGGACACGTGGCCATTTTGCCTCTGGAGATGCTTATATATGACATACCTCTAGGGCATATGCTCAGTCTCCCAACTTTTATGAGTGCTAAGCTCCAGGAAATTTTTTGATACTATCCAGACTTCAGTGGTCTTTGAGGAAGAGAATTCTTTCTCACTGTAGCTTTTAGAAAATGGATAAAGCAGAATGTTCAAACATCTTTAAGTACCTGTCTCAAGAGAGTTGAGCTTAAACCATCATTTAATCTCTACTATGCTGAGACTAGAGGTCTGAGAAATAATTTTTGTTTAAAGCAAAATTAGTGAATTTGGACTTTTGTTCCTATTCTGTGAGGAAAAAAATAATCCATGCTTCCAATGTCATTGTGAAAAATAACTCAGATATTTTGAGACAAAAAAAAATAATCAAGATGTTTGCAGATACAGTGTTTTGTTAAATTAAAACCTGTCTATTCTGGTAATGTTAAAAGGAAGAGTTTATCAGGGTTCAGGAGCACAAATGTAGTTCTCATGACCCTTGCCTTTGTTAAAAAAGATTTCCTTTTCCCTTCTCCTTCCAAAGATTATAGCCTTATGTCTTAATGCTTTCTTGTGTTTATATAGGTGACTTTCAGTATAGTTGAACCTGGTAGTCAGGTATCATTGAACTAATCTGAAGCCCGAGGAGGTGGGTTTCACTGCTACATTAACTAGAACCTAGCTTCCCAGGGAGAATTTCCAAGTTGCAACATTATTTTTCAAGCAATTTTTTCCAGCTTTCCTAGAGTAACAGAATTATTAAAACTTTTCCATGTAAGCGCTCTGAAAACATATGTGCATCAGTATTGGTGTGTTAAAAGCCTTTGATATAACAGAGATGTAGATTTCCCCAGCTGTACCCAAAGATCACAGATTGTGGAAATCTGTAGTACCTTGTGGCTGACAAGCTACTTGGGTATGTTTTTTTAATTGCTAACAGTGAGAAGCAATAGTAGATGTGTTGCCATATAGTGAAGGAATTGGCAATTACTGAACTGCAATAATTGCACAATGGTGGTCGGTGCTTACAAAGGTCTACAGCTCTTGTCTGATTGATGGATCCTGGTTCACTGGGTATCTGACTGCTAAAAGTTCACATGTGAGAAGGCAGGCAGCTCACGGTGTGGAGGCAGCACAACTGTGGCTCCATTGCGAGTGTAGGTAGGAATAGGAAATAGGAAAGTGCTTGGAATGAGTGATTGTCACCAACAGAACAGGAAAGGGGCTAAAGATTAAAAGATGGGGGTTGCCGGGAGACAAGCAAGTCATACAGGACATGGACTTGCTGAAGTGCTCCAAATCACAGTGCTCCAAAGGAATTGCCTCCCTGACCTGTATGGGCGGGGCAGGTGTTTATGGCAGATAATTTGAGGAGATACTTTAAGTTTGACCTGCTTCTTTTACCTGATGCGTGTGCATCAACTTCTAAAACCTCTGTGGCAGCTAAATGTGTTTTAAACCCATCCTCAGGCAGTGACACTCTGCCATAGAGGAAGATTTTTAAAGCTTTGTTCAGACCCCATGCATTACAGTCATGGTAGAATACATAACTTCACATCCCTTCTCACTGTCTGTAAGAACATGTATGTACGCATGTCTGGCGCAGAACTGCCGCTGAACAGCCAGACCAGCTGCACTACCCTTGTACTCCTCAGGCTCCTTTCTTCCTAACCTGCTCTTAATTCGAAGCTCCTCATGACTTGGTCACCCTTTCCTAAATATCGGAGCTGTCACAAGAACGCACCCTCCTCTGTAAGGTTTTTAAAGCGCTGCTGTGTCTCTGCAGTGTGTTTACGTTGGTGTGTGGACACCTCATCCTGTGTGGGCATGTAACGTGCCAGTCAGTGAACATGTATTGTAACAAAAAGTGAGCAAATATGTTTTCCTGTGGTAATTTTAACCGCCCCTGAATTGTCAGAATTATTTATTCTAAAAATCTGTCTTTACGTGCTCTGGTTCTCTTTGAAGAAGAGAGTAAGACCCGCTCTGTGAAATCCTAATGGGAAGAGTTTATTATTGAATACTTTGTGACTGAAATATTTTAAAAACATTTCTTTGGGGGACTATTTCAGGGAATTCTACTTAAGTAAAGCTTAATGTTTTGGCTTTTATTTTCCCCCCAAAAAAGCTTTTCAGGCTTTTCTAGGGTATTCATTTCTTTGATCTTCTTTTGTAATAACATGATAGTCTCACATTTCAATAGAGAAACTGGAACTAAAGTATACATGAAAAAGTCCATAACAGCTTTCTTGCTGTTTATTTCAACAATCTTAATTAAAGAAAAACCTAATCCTACAACAGACTTGTGATTTTCCTTTTCTTTGAAGCACAATTAGTTTTTCATTCATATCCCTTGATGTCAGCGAGGGGAAACTATTGGTGGGCGCATCAGTGCTGATGGGGTTCAATTAATGCTTTCTTATTTTTTTTTTTCCTGAAACGTATCTCACAATAAAACCATGCACACAACGCACGTGCGTGCGCACAGACACACACACATATATGAAAGTAAGCTTTGTATTCATCCTGCCTGCAAAGCCATGTCTAAGTCTCTCTTGGCTGCTGGCCAAGGTCTCTAAAAACCCATTAAGGCTATTAGAGAAATTATTTCTCTTCCTTTGTGAGCTGGGTAAATTTCACAGTTATCATTGCAGGAGGAAATGAATTGGGAATATATCTGTCTGGGGATGCTTGGCCCTTCAGTGGGAATTAAGCCAACTCAATGTATAACAGCAGCTGTGTGTCAGTGCACGTACTTGCAGGAGAGAGTCAGTGGATGGCACTGTAATATAACTATTGTGCCAAAATATATCTTGGAGAATTTCAAGTGCTGCCTGGTATTTGCGAGTAAATTCATATCTTCTTGCAATTACAGGCTTTATTGGAAATCAGCTTTTGCTTTAAAATGATATGTAAACCCAATATTTCCCATGTGGTGTGCTTTCCAGATGTGGAAGAACTAAGAAATTCAGTCCCAAAACGGTACAGCAGCAGCATGTATGGCATCGTATGGTGACCTTGTCAGACCATACTAACAATATAAAGACATACAGCACAATTCAGGAGATTTACAAAGGTGGCTGGTCCTGGCCTGTGTCCTCTCTTATGCTCCACAGCTTTTGCATTTGGAATTGCCAGTTCTGGGGAAGTTATTACTCGATGAGGAAGTCAGAAGCGTCAGAACTTTTGATTTGTGAGCTTTGGTAAGTACGATTTACGCAGCCTGCCACGTGAAAGTTCACAAGAGAATAAATTGCTTTTCCTGTTTTTAAAAATCTCACTTTCCAAATACTCTGAGCTGAAACTTTGAGCTTTCGGAACCCACATTGTCAGCTTTATGACAGAACAGTAACCCAAGGTAAACCTTTAGCTTTCCACTTAGTCACACAAAAAGGTTTTTATCTAGCAAGTGAAAAAAGCAAGGTATGTTTCCCTACTTGATGCCAGTATTTGTGTTAGTGATTTGGGAAAGGAACAATGTTTCCTTCCCTATAGGGCATACTCTTTCTGAGAGGGTGTTTTAATATATGTTTATTTTATTTTTCACTCCTTTAAATCCTGGCCTTCTTTCTTCACCTGTTTATTGTCCTGGCTGGTAGTGACTAGCAATGCTTTGTGCAGAACTTTTTGGTGCTACAAGAAAGAGAATTATGCATGGTATATCTTCTGTAACATCCTATCCTGCAACCCCTTCTTTTTTTCCCAACTGTAAGTATGACAATTTCTTAGAGGGACTTGTATGTCTTCCAAGTATTTCTCATAGATCCACTCTTGTGCAGGACTCAAAAGCAGTAGGACAAGGGCAATTGAGTGGGAGGGAAGCCCTCACCATTTTAAAAAAATCTAAATGCACTGGGATCTTTCCAAAGAATGCCTACTTTTTTGTAAGCTATGTTGTAAAAGTAGCTGTTTCAACTATGTCTGTTAGAAAGATATGATCCCAGCATGAAGCCTTTCTTTTTCTCCATGAGGGTAGATTTAATAGCTAGAGGAAATGAAACAAAATGTCTGAGCCACTTAAAAAAACCCTCCAAAAAGTAACTGTAAGTATGGCTTCTGCAGTTACCACAGTAATCCTTGGTATGATATTTACCCTCAATATCTTGACTTTTTTTTTCTCTGCTTCTGTTCTATCTGTTTTTCTTCCCTTTGTGCTAGGTGTTCACCAATTAACTCATTCCAAAAAAGTCTGCTATAAAATTCATGTATCCTTTCACATAGAATATTTGATTATTTAGTTATTTTCTATTAGTGTTTCACTGATCTATAAAAGCACAGGCTGTTTTTTCAAGCTGTACTTCTGAAAGGTGTCATAAACCAGTGATAATTTCGAGGGAAGGAAGTCATGATGCCCAAATGCTATATATCCAAGATTTTTGAAGGATTTTAAAGGATGACTTGGCTGAATTTCTAACAAAATTGAGAGCTTGCTTAAACATGGGATAACTGGCCAGGTGATAAAAGGGTAGAAATGCTGACAGTACCTTTGAAAATGTTCTACTAGGGCTCTGCAGAAGTACTTGCTGATAAACTTCACTGGGTACTTAGCTGGAGTAACACTGAAATAGAGAAAGGAGTTTGAAGATAATAATCTATAGCTAATCTTAGAGTTCTGCAAAGCAAACCAGCTGGCTAATGTCATAAAATAGGTTGAACCTGTCAGCAAATGAAGAGAAGGGATGCTAAGTGTATCTTTCAAAAGGCTTCTGACAGGGTCATGGGTGAGAGACTACTCAATGTTGCTAACTCTCAGGGTTTTCTCTTAAGCCTCATATTACCTGATTTTGCTTCTTTTAAATTCTTCATTATGGAAGCCAAGAACTGGAATGATAAGTTTTTTGTAAAAAAGCAAAATGTCTAAACCCAAAGGCAACCTAGAAACTCAGGAATTAAAGCTCGTGGGCATGAATCAGACAGCAAGAGAAACAGAATTTAATATGTCATGATTTGTAAGCTATCATGTGATTCTGTGGCTAGTCAGGCATGGTTTTTTGAAGGTTGTGGATTGATAATATCTCTCCTAAAAGAAACCAAGTAGTCATGAGGCAATGTAATATCATGGATCAAAAAGTAGCTGAGAGGCAGGATACAAAGCAGGAACAAATGGTCCATTTTCATCATAGCAAAAGGTTAATAGCCACAAGTTTCTGTACTAGGTCTGTTGTGTAATGTACTTATTAGTTATCTGGAAAGAGGAAGGTGAAATGAGGCAACACCACCACGCTATTGGTAAAAACCTCCTTGTAGGTTACTTGTTAATCAAGTCCAGAGAAGCCTTAAGGAATTTCACGTGGATTCAGTCAGACTAAGTAACAGTGAGGTACATTCTTTTTGAAGAAATATAGAAAAAAATTAAAGTAATTGTGTACAAAGTCATTGTATCAGTGATCAGTGGGGTGTTATATAAAATGTACTGCACATTAATGGAAAGTCCATCCTGGAAAAAAACATTGCAGAATTGGACAAGCCCAGATAAAAGTAGAGAGAAAGGATAGTGACATAAAGGTAACTGAAGTGATTGTTTACCTGAGGAGTTAGACGAAAGTGGGAGTGATAAAGTACGTGGTTAAAGAAAAAAAAATAAATAGAATGAGGCAGAGAACAAAGATCAGGACACTGCAATTTTCCCTATTTCTTAAGGATAAAGAAGCATTTACCAAAAGGTGCCTATATAAACTGTGTGGCTCTGGATGAAGATGAAATCAAGAATTTTGCAAGCTTCAAAGAGGGAAGGGGCATTTATATGGATAACAAGAATATCCAGAGTTATGATAGTAATGCTAAAAAAGAGTATTTGAAGGGATAAAAACCCTCATGCATCAGGATTTAAGGGAATCTATAACTAAAGGGATTAGGATGAGACCTTCAAGGGAGACAGATTATCCTGCATCTGTGGGGGTTTCTTATATCTTTCACCAAAGTATTTGGTGCTGGCTACTGCTGGAGACAGTATTATAGGCCTGGTGGGTGACAAGTTTGATCTAGAAGAGCAAGTCCAGTGTTCATATCTGAAAAACAGCTAGCATGCATCCTCCATGCTTGTGTCTTAGTTCCATTACAGGGGGCTTTGTCTTCTCTTTATTTGCATTGGGATTTTGTACTACATAAGGGTCAGGCTGATGTTTCTGATGGTATATTGCATGTTGGAAGTCATTGCAACGAAACACTCTGTGGACACCACACAGCTTCTGAGAAAAAATTAACATGGTATCCAGCCAGAGGGGAGTTCCTCAGTCTTTTTTCCTATTTCTCCAGCTCTAAAATGAAAACAGTAATATTCAATTGCCCAAAGGAATTACTGAGGGGGATCAATTGCTATTTATTCTTTGAAAAGTATCATGAAGTGGTATAGTCAGTACCATTATGTCCTCACCATTGTGTCTTGACTTCTTTCCTTGGACTAAGTTTTGATCTTATTCATTTTTTGGATGTGCTGAGCAAAACACTTTAAAAAAAAAAAAAAGGAGAGAAATGTGTGCTGTTTCTTTCAATTTAGGAGTACAAATTATAGGAACAAATATTTCTGTTTATACAAGTGGTGGCTGTGTCCAGCCTCAGCACTTAAGAACAATTTATCTTTTGGTAGCTTCCAGTTTTGCAATCTTTTGAGGACTCTGAGAGTACAACTTGAAGACCACTTCAAAATCTAGTAGCAAAAAAAAATGTTCTAAAAATTTGCCCATGGAAAATCTATGTTTATATTGATTAATTGGGTTTTTCTGACTACAAAACCTATCTGTCAGAATTCAGTCACTATGACTACATTTCTATTATATAATGAATTTGATTTTTATAGCTACTTCTTTCTCCAGTGATCCTTTTCTTTTGTATCTTCCTTTTTTAAAAGTGTTTTTCTGTAATTCCTGTCTTATTTCTTTTTTTTTTTTTTAAATTTACCTTTAAGTTTGATGTCTGAATTAAATGTTAGGACTCCTGTTTTTCAAGGGCTTCATTTGGCCAATGTGTCAGTAAGACCTGAGCATGATTTTGGCTGCAGAATCATAAGAAATTATTGAAAATTCCAGGTAAGAGCTAAACAACGGTGCATACATTTTTTTTCATCACATTTTTAGGCAAACATATATGAAAGTAAGTTATTATCAACCCGTTAAGTTTTCTATTTCCTGTATTTCAGGAGATTTTGAAGTGTTTACATCCACTGTGAGATGTAAATGAATTCTAAACGTTTCACACCCAGTTCACCAGATATTTGCGCTAATTGGTCTTTTCATGAAAGAGAGGTAGCATTTCGTACCTATGACATAAAATCTACAGATACTTTAGCATTCTGTGAATTTTCAAGCATGTGTACACATCTAAACTTTCTGTGTCTTCAGTGTGTTTTTTTGTTCTATCCACTTTTGGGTTTTATGGCTCAAAAACTCAGTATTGACCACTGTTGACATAGTCAGATTTTATTTTTCATGTTCTTCTTCCCAAAGCCACAATGGTTTCAAGTTTAAACATAAATATGCTGTCTTATTTTCATTTAAATAAAACAGATTAATGTGTATATTGTATTGTTAACAATTTGCATAAGTACATTTGCAGATTCTTTTTGTGAATTAAGTTTTACATTTAACTGCCTTGTATGGGAAGCAGTAGTGAAGTCTGGCAAGTCATTTTGTAAAACCTCTACAAAGAATGAAGTTCAGCTTCTATGAGACTGTTTTACAGTGGCAAAATTAGTAAAACTGGAATTTGTTTCACTTTTTAATCCATTTTGGTTTAGTGGCATATTCAGGTATTGAAGTCTGGCAAAAATTGCAGCCTGTCAGCTGTTTCACTGGGGTTTATGACAGAATTGTAGGGGTTGGAAGGGATCTCCAGAGATTGAGTCCAACCCCCTGCCAAAGTAGATTCCATAAGACATATCACACAGGCAGGCATCCAGATGGGTCTTGAATATCTCCAGAGAAGGAGACTCCACCACCCCCTGGGCAGCCTGTGCCAGGGCTCTGTCACCCTCTTTTGGAACAAGTTCTTCTGAATATTGTTGAGGAACTTTCTGTGCTCCAGCTTGAAGCCATTGCCCTTTGTCCTGTCCCCACAGACCACTGAAAAGGTGCTGGCCATTTCTCCCTGTGTCCCACACTTCAGATATTTATAAACGTTAATTAGATCCCCTCAGTCTTCTTTTCTCAAGGCTGAACAACCCCAGTTCATTCAGTCTTTCCTTGTCTGAGAGGTGCTCCAGGCCCTTAATCATCTTTGTGGCCCTCCACTGGACTCTTTCTAGGAGATCCCTGTCTTTTTTATACTGGAGAGCCCAGAACTGGATACAATACTCCAGGTATGACCTCTAAGCTTTATTAAACTTGAATTGAACAGTATTAATAGTCAGTTTTCAATAGTTGGTGGTAAGTTCTTAGGGTTATGCAGACTGATGTGCAGCCACTTCTACTATGTGTTAAACAGTCTTTGGAAATACTTGACTGCTTTTGAGAAAATTCATTCAAACCTCTCATTTCAAACTGCTCCTGTCTTTCATGAGTTTGATGAAGCCAGATAACAAGCCAGTAGATTGTGCTAAAAATGGCAGAACAATTTCACCAAAACAGAAGCAACTTCAAAAATTTTACCTTTAACATGATATAAAGTAGAGCAACTTTTATCTGATTTTTTTTCCCATTTGTAGGAAACACTGTAGACTCATGAAATGGCAGCATCAAAATTATGCAGGCCTAACGTCCTTTTCTTGTCCTTATCTTTCTTCTTACAAGGAAACTGATAATATCTGTCATTTAGTGTATTCCTTCCCCACCCCCTTCTACTGCTTTGGAATTTCAGAGCTTCTTGCTGTTTTAGGAACTTCTAGAACAACGATTTAAAAAAAATTACTAAACTACCCATTTCTCATTATTTATTTTATTTTGAATAGGGAAAAAAGAAGTATGTCTGTGTCATACTTTCAGTTTTAAACTTTGTTAGCAACTACTTTAATCTACCACTTGAAAATTTGAGACATTTACTACCTGATAGTGTAAGAAAAAAAACATTTTAAAGACCATTTTTGTAGAGAAGTGTTGAAGTCACCTAAGCAACGGGCTGTTTTCGAGGACAGGTATTGTGCAATACCACAGGTATCCTGTATCCCACTTGAATACTCTCAGCCTATGTGCAGTCTCTCTTGTATCATCTGTATGGCAGGCAGTATAATTCCTGTAAAAACATACTCCCCTAGCAGTGAAGACATAATCATCTTGTAGTGTCGTTCTTTGCTCATCAACAGTGTTGTAGATGAAGAGAAGCTGATTTTAACCCCTTCTCTGGAAACATGGTAAAACAACTTTCTTGCAACAGATTTTCTTCATTATTTTTATAGATTGTGTAAGTAATACCTCAACTGATACCACTGGGAACCAAATGGAAAACAATATAGACCCACTTCCCAAAACCAAATGTTACATAAGGAATGACAGCTCTTTTAAAATATGTGGGAGGGTGAGGACGTAGAAAGGGACATGTGGTGTGTGGATGTTAGAAGTTAAAATGTGTGACAGTGAACAGAAATTAGCTCTTATTTCATGCAGTGTATATCCTGGCTTATAAAGTTAGTGTTTGAAGAGGCCTACAGTACAAACTCTGTCATCATTGTCCTTGCTGGGACCATGTTCTGACTCACGAAGCAATCTTGTGATAACAGGGGCTGGTTTATTTTAATAAAGATGTGTGTGTCTCTGTTCCCTCTGAGAGCCCAGCTCACCTGTCGGTTGCAATAGCATCTGCTTCACTAAACGCCAGCTTTGAGTACACACCGGCAGCTTGGAAAAGGCACTGCTACTTGAGAAAATGCAGGTCAGAAATGTCCCAAGAGATGCCAATACAATAGTACTTCTCTTGGCAGACACTTGTTTTGAATATAACCTTCCAACAGCTCTGTGATCCTGGCCCTTGTGGAGTCTGGGAGCTCTAGGCAGCCTGCAAGAACTGGAAGTCCTTTAACCTCACTTCATTGTGCACACCGCTGTTATCATGCCTGGTTTTCCCATGCTGATGTAAGACAATTTTTGGCACATACAGTAATCCTAACTACCTTTGTACAGTTCAGTCCTGTCCTCATTGCTCCAGAAGTAAGTGCCATATTATCTTTGTGTCACTTTGCTGTTTCTGGCAAGTTTCGCTCCCCTGATTTGTCTAGACTTTGGGAAAAAAAGATAATCCTACATTAACACTTTCTTCTTCCTTGGGACCCTGTGTTGTCCTGTCTGTGACTGATTAAAAGAGCAACATTTTCTATGTGTGTTCTTTTTAGTCAGCGCTCTGTGTGTAGGTTGATAATGGTCTAATTGAAGTTTCACCAGTTTGGAATAGCATTAATGGCTCACAGCAGAAAGAACAAACACATACTTCACTCTTCTGGTATTGTTAACAACTAAAATACATCATTCGGAACAAAAAGAAGGTTGTTATGCATGTTAGTAGTCCAGCCTTTGGCCTATCTCTATTTCTCATCTTTCTCAGCTGAGAGCCCTTGTTCATACTTCCTTGCTGTAAGCAGAACCACATTTCCAGATGGCTTCATCCCCCCAGATCAAGCCAAAAAATTTAAACAGCTCTCCAAAGTCAACATAGGGATTTAACCTTCTTGGAAAGATCTGGTCTAAGGGAACCTCTGTTGTAAACCCTGAACTATTTTTACCGTGATGAGCACACTTAAATCATGTTGTGGGGCATGGCATGGGTTACCTGTTGCTGGTATGGAATGACATGGCCACAGACTGTAGTCTGTCAGAGTATGTCAGCTTGCACAGAGAAGCATGCTGATTCTTCTGCTGTGCTTAAGGGGCAGTGCTTTCTTTTATCACACTAAATATAAACAAAAGATATAAAGCTGGTGAGGGCATGTAGTGATAGGACAAGGGGTAATAGCCATAGGCTGAAGGAGAGGAGATTTGAATGAGATATAAAGGCAGAATTCTTCACTGTGAGGATGGTGAGGCATGAGGTTGGATGGGGCTTTGGGCAACCTGGTCTAGAGCAGGGTGTCCCTGCCTGTGGCAGGGAGGTTGGAACTACATGATCTTTGAGTGTCCTTCCAATCCAAACCAGTCTGTGATTCTATGAGTCTAAAGCTAGAGCTTGTTCAGGGCTCTCTAACACATGCCCATTGTGCTGTGGGAATATGCTTTTCATCACCTTGGAAATGTGAACCTCTCTGAACCATGTCTCTTCTCCTATATAAATATATTTTCTGTTACTGCCTATGGCCTCTCCTGTCATGTGCAGAATTTCCCTGATTTGCCTGTGAAGTGGAAAAGACCTGTGATTTTTCTTGAGGTGTGGTGCTCCAATTATAAAACCATAAACTAAATGAGAGCCTTAATTATAATGGAAAACAGATTAAAATATTGTCATTTGCCTTGCTGGGGAGCCAAGGGGAGATTAAAAAGCCAGTGGCCTAAATTTATATTATTTGTATTTCTGTGAGTCAAACTTCAATCACGTAAAACAGCCAGTAGGCCTGTATTAATGGGAGAGGCCAAGAGAACCGAATCTCAAAGGGCTGTTGCCCTTAGGACATGGTACATTATGATAATGTGATGAAGAATAATTACCAAATGTGAAATATATATTGTCAAACATACGAGCAAGCTATTCCTGACTGAAAATGAGGATGTGAGAAAGATAGCAAATGCCAGTCAGCCAGGGCTGGGTTTCTAAAAGTACCTCCACTAAAACTGGCTGTTGAGGCACTGAATTGGCCTTCAGTTCTCACACTCCAAGGTAGACCAGTGGAATGGAGTAGGCTTGTATCATTTGTATTAAATTTGTATTGTCTTAAAGGTTAGTGCAGAGATTGTAGATTGATATTTATAGCAGAGATAATAATAGCATCCCTGATGATGACCATTGTTATGATAAATTATATTGAATGGCAGTGATGACTAAAGTATAGGACTTGGGCAAATGATATTAGAAGATCATGCAAAAATGGAATGGGGGCACTTATGTACATATGTGCTATTGATATTAGTTATTTCTGAAAAAAATATATCAGTGCTTATTTTATCTTCTTTCTAAGAGTGGTAGGATTTTTTTTCAACAGCTCTTTTCATGACCATTGTGCATGATGTTGTTTGCCTGAGTTTTACGCTTGTGACATGCAGGGTGTGGCGTAGAGCATAAACAGTCCTCTGGCAGCTTTTCTCTTCATACTTGTGTGGACCCAGGCAGCAGTATAGCCCATGTGTCCTCCTTTCCCCTGCCATTTGCCTTCAGCAAAACCACACTGTGTGTGCAGAAAGATTTGTTTTGCTGTCTTCATGGTCTGGTGTGACTGGATTGCAGTACAGAGTAACCTGGTGATTCTGGTCAAAGGGCATATACTTAGGCGTAACCTTAAAAACATAGCCAGCTGGACTGAGTTCAGTGACATTATTTTCATGCTTCCAGCTATGCATGAATTAAATGTTTTGCTGGATCAAGCCTTTATTACATGTGTGTGTGTATGAATCCTGAATAAAATCTGCCTATAAAAACTCGGGTAAGAGTATAGGTCAAAACAAAAGCATGTCCCACTGAGGTGACGTGGAGGCCATGGACCAAAACCTACTTGTGATAATGAAGCAAAATTAATTTTTTAATGACTTTTTTTTGTCTTAGGAGAGAAGAATGATTTGGCATCTGATCTAACCAATTATAGACCAAAACTCTCAGCGTATTTGTCAAGTGTATTTCACTTATTCGTTTGCCAAATTCCATACTTGTGAAATAACTTCCCCTTGAGATATTATCTAGTTTAGGTGCTCTGCTAGTTGTGTGCCTCATGTTCTAGAACATCTGTAGCTACTCACTACCGCTGCATAGTAGGGTAGGATTGTTGGCCTGCTTTAAAGATGAAGAGGTGGTGTTCAGATTAGCTTGCTCAAGAGCAAATAGAAAATTTCTGAGAGAGAAGACCACTGAGCCTATGCTTCAGAATGCATTCAAAGTACTGCTTTCTCTGCCGCTTTGCCTGTGTGGCAAATAAATGTCTTCAATAAATCTCTAGACAGAGCTTCTCACTGGCCCTGAATGAAAAGTTAGCATCTTGTGAGAGTTTTTGCTTGTCACTCAGGAAACATTTTTGTGCTTTGGGAATGTTACCAATAAAGAAAAACACAAAAAATATATATCATGATTTTTAAAATCTAGCTATTGCTAATCCTAAATTGGCCCTATGTATGGGTCACATGCAAGACTTGTAAAATAATGGAGCAAACAAAGTAAATGGGCACTTCTGAAAAATACTGTCTCTTCATAAGCAAGAAATAGAAATATTTAGTGCAAAGAAATATGGATAAGCCTTAAATTTCCACTTCATATCTCGAATGCTATAGGCATAGGCAAAAACAACAAAGAAATGAGTTTTTTAAAGACTGTATCAAGTATGCACATCTTTTCGCCCTCTCACTTTTCTGCATTTCATTTACAAATCCTAACTAGATGATTTGTAACTAAAAGGCAAAAGAGTAAAAAGTGAAACATTTTCTTGGTTTTTCTCTGCAATTTTGTAATTGTTTAAAGATGAGGAAGAAGTAACTACTTGAATAGATGTGGTCTTCACCTTCTTCTGGGATATAGGTCCATTTCTAGAGTTGTGTTACAGATGAAGTATTTGATTTTGGTTTTCCCAATTTGAGGGGGAAATAGAGCTTTTCTGTTCCTAACTCTTCCAAATGTTCCCATACAGCTGAGAGGTAGTTGTTGGATAAAAGCATCAGGAATCACGCAATGCTGTCCACAAGCCTCTTCCTCTGCAAGGAAGAGTGATAAAGCAACAGCTGTAGTATATGCTTCCGTCTGAAACCATCTCTTTCTCAATTTGCCCTTAGGCCAGTGTTAATTGCTGGAAAGTCAAGCAGTACGAGCAGGTTTTCAGACTACAGTGCCGCTGAAAAATAAATGCAATAAGAAAACAAGATAAATACCCAGTGCTAAGAAATGATGATTCTCTAAATTTCCTCAGTCAAGCAATATTTATCAGGTGCATTGATTTAACGAGCGGCTATTGGCAGTTACAAATGGATGATGACAGGAAACAAAAAACCACCTTCATTTGCCATAAGGGGGCTTTTCATTTTAATGTAATGCCTCTTGGAATTACCAGTGTCCCGACTACATTTCAAAGATTAATGAACATCATCCTGTCAGGTTTAATATATCATACTTCACTAGTATACTTGGACAGGATACTGTTCTCATAGATTCCCAGAGTTTCCGACCACACTTAGGAGATTTAGTTTTTTTTAGGACATAAACTTTGAGAGGAACTAAAAATTTAGGAGTTTTAAAGAGAGCTTTCCTTCCAATCTGGATATGCAGTAAACACTATAAAATTAATTTATCTCTGATGAATGCAAAATCCTGCTAAAATGCTGCATAATAATGCAGAAAGTTGAATATAGCTGTGTCCTGTTATCCTGGATGTAGTAGTCTACTGTGCAAGGGGAAGGAAATAAAAAAACCCCAAAATTACTCTCAAACATCAGGAATCATTTGACAACATCATTAAGTCTCAAGAGTCTCTCTTACAGAAGTGGGATTGAACCAAGAAAACTTGTTCTTCATTTTTTGAAATTTGAAGAACACATCACGAAAGCTGATATTAATAAACAAATTCTAGTTGGAAAGTTAGCATTCCAAAATTATCATGATTGAAGCTCAAAATTATTTTGTTTCAGTGAGTTTACTTGATTGTCCCATCAGCTCAGTAAGTATACAACCACAATTTTCTGATATAAACCACACTATTTCAGCTGCTATGATGAAAAAGCATCAAGCATCTCCTCCTCCAAAAGAGAATACACTTCTTTTTTTCTTAAAGAAATACTTTGAAGGGTAGTCTAAATACTATTAGCTATTACTTTATTTTTTTGCACATAGGAAAGAATATTCCAAAATGATAAAAAGCATTTCCAAAGCAATTTTTTTTTCTTTTACACTAGAGACCTTTTTAATTTCTGAAGTGGAATGGAGAGATTTTTCCAGATTTGTTATGTCTCACAGGTCTTATTCGTAAATGAAGTATTGAATAAAGAAAATTTGTTTTTACCAGTGGAGTACCTCACAGTGTACACAAAATTTGCTCTTAGAAAAACAGTTTCTATTGGATAGATAGCTTTCCAGAATTATTATAATAAATACAAAATTAATTGTGTTACAAATGTGTTACTTTATTCTTGTTTGTTAGCTATTTTGTATAGAATGTTCCATCAGCTTTTTGTAACCTATAATCCAAATATTCTATAGAAAACAGTAAACACATATACAACTTGATATTAAAATTATTCTTCACATTAACGTTAAGATTTTGTTTCAGTGCAGATTTTCATGTCAGAGGAGCACAGAGCATCTCTGATGTTCTCTCGTTTTGATTTACAGAAATATATACCTAATAGTCTTTTAAAGCTAATAGGCACAATCCTAACAAGTTCCTAAAGGTAGAAACTCCAGTGCACATGGCTAGGAGCAACAATAGAAACTAGGTACATACTTTTTAAGAGAAAACCTGAAACACTAGCAAATGCTAATAAATGCATTGGGGTTTTTGTCACTAGGTTTGTTAATTAAGGTACAGATATCTTATTAAAGCCAGCTTTCATTCAACCACAACTAGTTTTCATGCAGAAATGATTCCCTCCCATTGTACAGCCTGTCTTACACAAGAAGTTGAAATACAGGATCGTGATGACTCCTGATCTTAAATACCTGAATAATTTCTTTCCTTTGATCAGCAGAACATAAATGCTCCAATTGATGAATAGTTTGCCTTTCTAGATTTTAATGATTTTTTTTTGGAAGAGCTGCATCATAAATAATGACATACTTAGGCTGATTGGTTAATTTTTGCATCTAAAATGTTTGAGTAAGAAAGAATCAGGAATAAATCAACTGTTTATCACCTGTCAGTAAACTTTTTTTAAAGTCTAAATATGGATTTTTTTTGGTTAAAATTAATATTGTCTCTTCAGGAAACAAATATTTTCTGTTATCCTCACCATTTTGGTGATTGAATAAAGTTTAAACAAATAAAATTATTGAGAGAGCTTTAGCTAAGAGTATTTTAAATGTTTTTGATGTTCTAAAATACAGTCTAATATTAATAAAGGTATAACAGTATGATATTTTGATGAATTTCTTAAGGTTTGCATTTCTTAGGTGTTATCCATACTGAGTAAGAATTTCTTTACTTGCATATTTAGCTGTGGAAAGCTAACACAAGGAGAAGGGTACAAGAGAACTACACCTTAGCCATATTTCTAATTAGTTATTTCACACTGTGGTGCATTTATTTGCAAAAACCATGAGGCTGGCTGAGCATTGGCACAGGCTGCCCAGAGAGGTTGTAGAGTCTCCTCTGGAGACATTCAGACCCACCTGGATGTGTTCCTGTGTGACCTGCTCTAGGTGACCCTGCTCTAGCAGGACGGTTGGACTCAGTCTCCAGAGGTCCCTTTCAACTCCTACAGATCTGTGAGCTAATGCAGCTGAAACCAAGCAGCCCGCCCCATTTCACTTCTAAAGTCTTGAAACTGTTAATGTCTTTTAGAGTTTTGAAACTGCTAAGGAAATGCTGGAGTTAGCAAAAAAGCCTGGCAGAGAACTCGTACCCCGAGCAAGCTGTTCTGTGAGCTGTATGAGAAACAAACCTTGCGTCCTTTGGCCACAGCACCCTGTTTTAAATAAGCAGCGATGCAACTGGCAGTATATACACAGGTGTGTGTTTTAGCTAGTGCACAGCACTCATCTTTTTGGGTGGAAAAGCACTTGGTCCTCTTTATAGGCACTGATTTTTTGGAAGACTCCTTTCTAGAATTTTTGTATTTTTTTCACAGTGAAATCCACTTCCAGACTGGCTGTTAGAAATTTAGTGGGGTAAGAAGGATGGGAAAGAGAATTATTATAGTGACTGCTCATAAATTGTACGGTTGGACTCGATGATCTCAAAGGTCTTTTCCAACCTAGTGATTCTGTGAAATTTGGGGGGAGGGGGCTATAGAAAAGCTTGATGCATCACAATGTGCTTCTATATTTGCAGAAATTTTTGGAAATAAAAGTAGCACCAAAACAAAACCAAACCAAAAAACCCCACAGCTTTTATAAGGCATACTGTGATATCTGGGGTCATTCTTTGGGTGTTTCAGAATCCTTGAAAATTTCTGGAAATAGCTCTTAAATGCCATTTAATAGTCCTGGTGTGTAAGGCTTGCTTAGCCCTTCAAAGTGGAAATACTGATTTATTTTTTCCATTCCAGAGTTGTCCAGGAGATTCTCCACAACCTCGTACTGTCCTTCTTCCTCAGCTACACCTCATTCACCTTTAGTCTGTCTATTCAGTGTTATTAACTGTGGTATTAGTGGTGCACCTCCTTTCCATGCTATGATGATGTGATGTTACTCAATCTTGTGCTATGTAGCATGCCAGCCACAGAAATCTCCTCATCCTGTGATTGGGTAATGTTGCCTCCAGGAGGTTTATGTCCTGCTCTCAGCCGGCCCTTAGTTTTTCTGTATGACCACTGGCAAATCTTGATCTGGTGTCTCTGGGGTGTAAAAAAATGGGTTAATCTCTGTATGTATATCAACCCATAAACATAAAAAAGTAGAGCAGGAAATTAAGTCTCTACTTGTTCTACCATTTCCTCCTCTCTTTTTCTGGAAAGTGTTTGTACTTTTTACTCAGAAAACTGAGGTCATCTGCTCAAGTTTCTCAACTGAATTGTGAAAAATCTCCTGTGTAGATAAGTGACTCCTTCTAACTTTTGTGCCTTGAGCTAGTGTACTGTAAATTCTTCTGGTGTCTTATGGAGCCCTTTACAGCTTTAGTCATTATTGTCACCACTTTCAGCAGTACACTGAGATGTTGAAGATCTAATTTTATCAAACCGAAGTGACTTTATTATGTTCCCCAGTTTCTTATTAAGGAAACAAATCTTGAAAAAAGTATTAAACTACAAGTGTGTTTTGTTTCCTGGAGTAATTTTGAAGCTGTCATTCTCTTCTGCAGAGTTATGTGAGATTTCTATTTTGGGCTACAGTAAAACCTTCCGTAGTTTTATGTATGACTTTTTAAAGCTGAGAAACAATTTTGAACACCAATAGAGCCAATAGAGTGGTCTCGGGGAGCCCCACTTTCAAATACTTCTCTTGATATTACCATACTTTGAAGTGTACCTCTTTGGGTTGTATGTTTGTTAGACCTGTTGCACTCCATCCATGCAATTAAACATTGTTTAGAAGGAGGGCTTTCACTGGAAGATGAGTGAGAGGCATGGTGGGAGGACAAGAGGTAACAAGCTCAAGTTGAAACATGAGATTCTGAGTAGATATAAGGAAAATCTTTTTCACCATGAAGACAGGAAAGCATTGGAACAAATTGCTTACAGAGTTTGGGCAGACTCTGTCCTTGCAATTTTCAAAACCCAACTGGACAACGTTTTGAATAAAGCTGTTTTGACCTCAGAGCTGACCCTGCTTAGAGCAGGTGGTTGAGCTAGAGACCTCCTTAGGTCCCTTCTGACATAAATGATTATCCAGTTCATTCATACATATGGTTCCTACAAAAGTGGGAACTGTTAACAGTCCTGTAAGTTCTTGTATGTTTCATCGTATGGGTGTTAATTCAGACATATAGCTAACTCAGAATTTCTATAAAGTTTTGAAATATAGCAAGCAAAGTGCCTTTTCCTCTGAGCTCCCTTGTACACAGAAGGCCATATTAAAATTCAAAGCAGAACTAAATTTAAGGAGAAATATTTTGTTAGGGGTCTTTTCCCTATACAAGGCAAACTGAATACTCACCAATATCTTTATGCAAGTCCAGACATTGCAGTAAATAATCCGTTGGTAAGAACTAAGTATATCCATTACTTATATCTATACAGTGCACATTGCTGTGTGCCTAATATTAATAGTCATTGGAGTGAGTACACATGTGTATACGTAAGTTTCCTGCATAGCTCTAATTAATTTGGAATTTGTGACTCTGTCACTCCAGTAAGGTGATGCATTTGGTCGCTATATGCCTGTTCAGTGAGCAGCCTCATTTGCTCATGGAATTGACATTACAGCTTTCTGCTTTCAAATGCATTATCCATCCTGAACAGAACACGAACAACATAAAAACCTAAGAAAATGATTCTTCCCTGAAAGATAATGCCACATAATTGAGTCTCTGTATAGGTTGTTTGGAGACAGTAACAAAGAAATGTAAAACAGGATCCCTGAAACTGGTACAGCTTGTAAAATCTTGTTAAGCCATGTTAAAAAAAATACATTAATGCCCCCATTAGAAGCTGCAGTTTATTTATTGCATCCTATTCTTTAGCCCTAGTAGGCATAGGCTTTTTTTAATCTTCTATCCGTCCTTCCCCCTCCCCTTTGAAAGTGCACTCATTGAACTCTTGGCAATTAGTGTAATTGAAATTTATTGACAATGCGGCCGTCTGCTGAAGCTTCATTGTTCCGAGTGCTCAGTGCACAGCGCTATTGAGCAATGCCATGGCAGTGTCAGACAGCTCATACCTTGCTCAATTATATCAATGGACCAGTGACTGCCAAAGGTTCCTTTGGGGGTACGAATGTTACTTAGTGATAAGAGCCTTTCGAAACAGAATCCCTGGGCCCCATCTCTAGTGGGAAATGGAAATGAAATATGTATTTCTCTGCTGTGGAAAATTAATGTAATTGGCTCCCTTAAAAAGCTTTGACAAGTTGACCTGTTTGAAATCTGAGGAGGGCTTATACTGCGGTATCATATTATCTCCAACATAAAGCCCCTCCTTTGGTGGCGGTGACAGTGGGATAAAATGGAATTTGGATAGTAATATTAAACTTCAGCTCCATTGAACACCTTCATATGTTTTTCCATTTATAGCTGCAAGATGAGGTCTTACAGAAATCCTAACTTTTTTTGTATTGCCATTTAATCTTTTTTGTTGTTTTGATTTATACCAGCACAGGAGAGAAAATAATGTGTGTGAGTAAGATCTCCATGCTTAGCTTTTCTTCTAAAATGTGCATTGATGACGATTTAAAAGATATGTCAAATGAGAGTATTTGATTCAGATTAATTCTGATATCAGAGTTTAAAATCTCAGACAAATTGATCAATATATTCCTTACATGAATAAAGATGAAAAATAAAAATAAAGAGCAGCTGGGCATGGCAGTCAAAGAACAAAGCTGAATATCCAAATATGTGTTTTATCCTGTATTTGAATACAGGTGTATGCAACATTTTTCTGTTTTATTGATATTAAAAGGCCATGATAGAACAGGAGACATTTACAATGGAACATGTTCTGCCCAGCCTTAGACAGTGTGCATTTCTAGTAAATTCACTGCAATATTGTGTTTGAAAATCAGGCAGAGTTGAACTATAGCACTTTTTATTTCAGATGATAATGACTTGACAATTTATTTAATAGAATATTAGGAAAGAGTTTGCATGGAAACCTCCACATGTAAGTCCAGAATTTTGTTAAACTGTTATTTATTTACCTGTCTATTTACCTTCTTTTCAAAATCTGACCAAAATTTTTTCTTTGGTAAGAGATGGGGGAGTAATTATTCACATGGTAAATTTTTACATTAGAGCTGTCTTTGGCCTTCAGCACAAGAATGAAGATCTACTTATCTTATTCATGGGAGTTCAGGGAATATAGATAGGATTCTAGTTCACATATGTTGGGTTTTGGGGATGTGAAATTCTCTTTGTCACTTAAAAAGTTTCCAGTAATAAGAGGCACTTCTGGAAAACTGAGGTAGCTGCAGTAGCAGAATCTTGGGTGAGAAAAGTATAAAACGGAAGTGAAGGGGGAATTTACTTTATTTGAAGTATAGAAAAACTGCAGCAGAGAGGAGGGAGATGTAACAAAGTAAATTAGTTGTCATTGCTCCTTAAAAAAGAAATAAAGAAAAAAATAACCAACAACAAAAACTCAGAAAAAAACAAAGTGAACAAGTCTCCCCTGAATTGTGTAGAAACAGCTTGGTGATTACTTCCTGATTTAAACTGCTTCATCTGAATCTACCCCTAAATTGGAAGAGCCTCCTTCCTGGTATCAGTTTGTATGCTGCAAAAATCTCTTGAGAATATCTTTCAAGATGTAGAGTACTGTTAAATCAGAATTAAAACTGAGGATCTGGCCTCAGGCCCTGAATAATCCTGCTTTTCTTCCAAATTACTTTTCCTCAGTTTGTGGCTGCTCAGAATTTAGTAACATTTGAACGGACTGATACATTCCTTGTGCTAAAAGCTTTAGATAGAACTCTAGACCTAGGTAGCCTAAAATTTAGCCCACTGGATAGAAAAAAACCCTTCAACATATACCCTTCAGAGTCCAGGGTCAGCTACCTCTTATTTTTGGGGGGGGGGACAGGGATGAGTGGAAAGCTGGGAAAGGAATATAAGAATTTGAAGAATTAAAGCATCAATATTTGAATAAAAATACTTCAAGTAGATTATTTTAAGCAAGGAAATAATGATTTTAAATTACTTCTCTTTCTCTTTTTTAAACATTTTTTATTATCAGTATTATTGGTATTTAGAGTTATCACAGAATACATTTGTATATAGTTAACTGGAAATCTACATTGATAAGCCAGAGTTTTGTTAAGAGTTATTTCCTTATGAAGTTATCACCCTTTGATTGCTGGATTGAGCTAGTTAGTCAAGGACTAATAATTTATAGCTCCAACACAAAATGTAATAAAAGCTCCGTTGTGAAACCTATCCACCTAGAGATCTTCCAGCGTCGATCATTCTTCTCTTTCTCCACAGGAGCATCTTACAGAAGATAAAGATATATAACACTGGATTATATATATAAATTTAAATAATTTCCTGTAATTGCGTTAAACTTCAGTGAATATTGTGCATGTGATGGGTTTAAAGCTTTCATCCTAAATTCATAAAAGTTCTTTCAGAGACTGTACTAGAGAATGAGTACTCTGAACTGCTACTAACTAATGTAAGCATGCAATTATTTTAAATGTTCCTCCTAGGGATTCTCTCGGTAAAGTATTTTAAATTCATATATAAAAAATTAATGATAATGTGAGTTTAACTTCCTCTGAATCTGGGCTGCCTGCAATCACTGCACGGGGGAAATTATTCAAATATCTTTATTAAAAGTACAGTGTTGAGATGCACACTCTTTTGCTTAATAAATTGCTCTTCTAAACTTCATAATATTGCCATACAGGAAAGTATACTTTACCTTTCACATCAATAAGTTACCTAACACTTTTTATAATAATCTGTATTTAGTCTTAGGAACATATATTGCTGCTTTTCTTCCATGCATTCTGCACACTGGCAGGAATAAAGATTATGCAATTTGCTAATCTGAAGCAATATATAGTAGGGTTGAAAGTATTTAAAAGTACTATTAATGCTTTTCATTTCCCCACTGCTGCAAATGCAGTATATTATTTTAGGGCTTTTGTGAAGTAATTAAAATGTTCATGGCATTATTAGATCAAGAAATGGTATGTGTGTGTGTGTATGTGTGTGTGTGTACAGCAGGAGGGAAGGGGAAAAAGAGAGAGAACTGAAACTAAATATGAAACTCTTGTACATGAGTACATGTACATCTGGAGGAAGAAAAGGATCCCCATAGCTCTAAACCTGGTTACATCTGTTCTAAAACCTCATAAATTTCTGCTTAGCAGTCCAGCTGGGCAGAATCTTAAAAGAACATCAAATAGATACTCATCTTGATAAAGCAATTATGTTGTCAGTTCCCTTGATCAGCATGAGCTTGACAAAGCATGCTCCAAACTTGTAATTTTAGCCTAGAGCTCACAAAACTTGAAGAGATGATCTATGGAAAGGAATGAATTATCTGAAGATAGAGGTTTGCATGTATCATCCCTTAAGCGCCAAATCTTGGCCTGCAGTTATTCAGAAGTTGGGCGGTACCAGCTCTGGGGTGGAAAGAGAGAATATTTAGGCAGTGAATGTGTTGTCGCTCCCAGCTGACAGCTCCATACCATAACTGTCAGCCGTGACATCTATCTTAAGAGCGTAGCACTTTTCAAGTTCTTTTGTGTCTGTCATTCAACTATGGACATGCTGTGTGAAATCCTGGCCTTGCAGATGTAACCCTTGCTGTCTGCCTGGATTTCATGCACCCCATGTGGAGTGAGGGGAGAGGCTATTTCTGCTGTGTGATTTCCTGAAGCCGCACCCCAGGCCCGAAGGGTTGCAGTCTCCTACCAAGATGAATGGGGACATGAGTCAAGGGGGACCGCGAAGGAAAGAGAAGAAAACTTTGTCTTTTTGTGCCTGCACCAGGGCAAGCTAAGCAGTGCTCAATGATAGAGAAGGGACAACTATAGGAAAAGTTCATGGAAAGTGTAACTTGTAATCATGACGGGTGTGTGTAAAACAGCAGGAATCTGGGGGGATGTAACTGCTATCCACAGACTTACAGCCTACTTAGACTAGGTTTTGTGTCTCAAAGTGTCTATTACAGTTAAAATTGTGGAGGTTTTATTGCTTTATTTTGACTTATCTTCCTCCTGGAATTAGAAAATAAATTCCTTATAGATTTCAAGTTAAAAAGATAAAAATCAAATTCTATGTTCTAAGATGACATAATTGAGACATAATTTTCTGATTCTTACCAAAGTCTTATTTAAACATCATGAAGTTAGAAATATTTATAGAACCAATGTAGTACGTTTTGGATTTTATGACACATGATGTTCCATTGAACCCACGAAAGATGGCAACATCCCCGACATTAAGCATACTAGATCAGAATAGTACTGTGTGTTTTCCTTGAAGTTTTGCTCGTTCGCTGCCTGGTGCTTTTTAATTCATGGTAGTACATAAATTTGACACATCGAAGTATTGAGTATTCAGCATTGGGTTTCTGATAGAGCAAATGCAGTCCCTTGGCTGTCCAAGAGTATAAGTGGTTTGAAACATGATCACAACGCCAGGGAGAAATCCTTCTAATAGGCACTAGAGAGGGTCGATGTTTTTAAAGGATAAAAGCATATGGTAGTCATACAAGAAGTTGCTCCTTTGAGACAGAATTAACATGAGATATTGATAGTAGTTCTTCAGATTAACATGTTGCATAGTCATTACTAGTTTCGTTTGCATTTACTTAATGCATTTCTTCCAAGGTACTTACTTTCCCAGTAGGGATCGTCTTCTAATAAACGCTGTGACCAAGTGATGTGTGATGTAAGATATGTTCCAGCATATTCTCTGAAAAACACGATGGACGCGCTGAAATACCATTGCCTGTTATGAAAGTGCAGAAATAACCTGTTGAAAGATTAAAAAGTCTGTAGAGTTCTTTGTAAAGGTGTATTGAAAAAACAACAGTAGAGCAGAATAGAGCGATCTATGAGTTGTTATCTTTTGGCCTCTCATCATTAGAGCAGAATTTATGTGTTTGCCTGTGCTTTTGCAACCTTTGTTAAGACTGCAGTGTTATAGTTGTCCTTGGCAGAAGAAAATGAGAGATGCAACCCCCCTCAACAACCCACATTGCAAATTCTGCAACAAAATAAGTGTTTTATTTAGTAAAAGGTTGGTACTGCTTGTTAAGTGATGAGTTTTGCCTTCAGACTTTGAGACTAAGACAACATTTGCCAATAATCTTAACTTGCACAAGACATGTTACTCATACTTTGAATACGAGCAAGGTTTAGTATAGCTCTGCTTCACATTCAAACCTCATTCCTTATACAGCTATTTAAGAAATATTGTGCTGGCCTGGAAAGCAACATGATGGCTTTATGACAAAACAGAAATGGTAAAGATGCATGCAAACGAGATTAAACGAAGTATTGCTATAAAGATGAAAATGCTACTGTGCTGGGCAGTATTCCAGGTGTATCAAAATACTAAGTTATCCTATAGGAAACACTTAAGTTTAAAAAAAAAATAATTCCAAGATCTTCAAAAATACGCCTGAAAAAATGGTATATTTATACACTAGCTATAAAAAATTTGTTATTGACATGAAATCTGGCCAATATTTTAAATCTGAAATGCTCATTTGACTGAAATGGAGTAAATGTTTCTATAAGCTCCTGATAGTGAGAGGGTTTTTCTTTTTTTTTTTGTCAGTTGTTTTTTTTGTTTGTTTTCTTTTTCTCCTCTCTTACAACATGTCCCTTGCAAGTCTATGTCCTATATTCCTCTCTTCTATCATATTTTGGACAATCAGTCCTAAAACCCTGTTGACACAGAATCCTGAACCCATATTTCTTCTTCTCACAGAGGAAAAAAGGAACCAGAATTGCATTCCATAAAAGGAATATAATGGATTATGTAGAGTGATAAGCATTATGGAAGGGTAATATTAAAAACTGGAAAAGCAAGCAAACAAAACCCTCACATATTCGTAAGTCTTCCTAAAAGTAAGACAGAACAAAACAACCTTCAGATCATCCAAAAAAAAACCCCAAAAAACCAAACAAAAAAAAGACAAAATGTACGACAAAAAAGTACAACAAAAAATTTCTTTGCATGTTTCCTTTTTGGGATATCCAGGGAAGTTGTGTCATAGCTGAAGTTCTGGTCAATCATCTTCTGTGCTAGACAAGTGTAGTGTGAAAACCAATATAATTGGGGTTTTCTTGGTGGTTGGTTGTCTTAGGTTTTTTTTCACTTCTGTGTTTTGTCTTGCTAACTCTGATAGTTTTGTTTCCAGTTTTGTGCTGAGAACAAGAGAGTGGTTCAAGTTTTCCAGACAATTATATCATCACTTGCTCTGTAACTTCCTGCCCTAATTTGAAGAAGTCTACAGGGTGTGTTGCTTGCCATAATGTAAGCAATAAACCCCCAGTGGTTTCTTTAGTGTGTGTCTGTATTTGGTATTGCATGTTTTACAAGAGGTATTGGCAGCTTAAGCAAAATTGTGCATTTTCTAGTATATGAGGCAACTAAGGGCATTTTTTGGTGTTTCCCTGATGTAAGGAAAAGGAAAATCTGACTTGTGTTTAGAGTTTTGTAATCCAGGCAACATTTTTTAAACACTTTTTAGAGGGAAGCCAGGGCAAAGTATTAACCGATGAGTCTTGATTTTTAAATTACATTCGGTTAGAAAGATTTTACCTAGTCATACTCTCACTAAAGTAAGTCACAACGCTGATCACTTTGAGGGGAATAAAAATATTCCATTATATTTTCAGTGTGTTTTCTCTTCAGAGTCGTTAAAGAAGCAGGAATAGTTTTGAAAGAGGCAGGTGAATTCTGAAATCCCAAGGAGAATATTTATAGCAGTTTCTTAATGTACAGGATTTTATTATGAATTAGTATAACAGTGATGGCTTGCTGAAATGTGGATTACAGTAAATGTACTGATTTTATGTATAAGCAGTCTCACTTATGTAGGAAAACAAATGCATATCAATGTGACTAACCTACTCTGAAATTTCTCCATGTCATTCTATAGGAACTATAAATATGAAGCAGAATGACGTTAACCTGATTTTTTTAATACCAAAGGCAGCAAGTGGAAAAATGTCATAAAAATCAGGTTTTCTATGACTGTCATAAGTTGTCACCTACGTAATTTATGCTGTAAAAGTATGAATACAGCAGGATGCTATACATGATTTATAAAGATATAAATAGTAAACAGTGCTTGAAATATATATATTTTTTATTGCTAGCTATTTTCTAACCCCATTGTGTAATGCTGAAAATTGAACTTATTCCACAATTTTTAACTTTTTGTCTCCAGCAAATCATTCACATTGGAGAGAGGCATGCTGAGCTGGCAGGCAATTGTGAAGCCAACTAGACTTTAAAACAATCAGGGAAATTTAAAAAGTCATGTAAGTACAGCCCCAGACTATTAGTAGGTGGCATTGTTGTCATATTTTAAACCATAAACCACTAGTAAATGTAGGGGCTTTTTGACAGGTGATATTTTGGCTGTGTTAAAGAACTCTCACACTTTTCTGAAAAGTGTGAATTTCCTAAGTCTTGGGAGGAAATGGAAAAAGGTGGGGAAGATACTAAGGGAAGAAAACCGCATTAAGTTTTAGGGGTGCAATACTGTGTTTGCCACCCATGAATGTTACCAATGAGTTGTGCTTTTTTGGATAACAATTGGGAATATATTAGTATATATAACACTACGTTGCATCTCTGTAGACTAATATACAGCTACTGGTATGGTATCGATCACATGAACTATCAGGGGTAGATAGGCATGTCAATAAGTAAAGTTAATTCACTATGGTTCTGCAGTTCCTGTGTGAGTCCCATTACTGATTTCTATCCAACTTTTATATGACTTTGTTAGTGTCGTGGTTTCCCCCGGCTGTGGGCTGAGATCCACGCAGCTGCTTGCTTCTTAAAGTAAAAGAGCAGGGGAAGAGGGAAAAAGGGGAGAAACAAGGGAAGGGAAAAGGAAGGGGCAAATAACTCCAAAACCAAGAAACTAAGAGGCCCGTGGGTTGGGATAAGGATAGTTTACTAAGAGAACAGAAAGATAAAATATAACAATGCTAACAGGACTTTAGAGCAAAAGAATATGAAACTCTTGATACCCAATGCAGTTTCTCCCCGAACCACACAACTCAGGCCGTACCACCCAGAGCTGTCCCGGAACCCGACCGTCCCCCCAAGAAGCACGCGTCCCGCCACCGCCCCTCTTCTTCCTCCCCTCAGCCCCCCGTTATCCTGGGCAGGACGTAATTGGCATGGAATACTCTCTTTGGCCCATCTGGGTCACCTGTCCTGGCTTCGCCCCTCCTTTCTCATGAATGGAGAAATACGAAGAAGCTGAGAAATTCCTTGACTGTCTGACTGCAACTGAGAACATCAGGGTGTTATCAGCACTGCTTTCATTTTAACTCCCAAACACAGCATTCCATCAGCTGCTACAAATGAAGTTAACTCTATCCTGACTGAAACCAGGACAGTTAGGCATTAATTTCAGATTTTGGTCTTAGACTTAAAGTGATTTCATGAGCTTTCCCCTGCCACACCCTGCCTTTTTTTACTGCTCTTTAACCAGGCTGCAGTATGCTGCTTCCCAAGACAGTCTGAATTACTACTACTACTGTTGATGTTGTTGTTGTTGTTATTATTATTGTTATTTTGGGTTAGGTTTCTTGAGCTAGGGTATCAAATGCAGTATGTCTCGGGGAATATTTTAATGTCACATTATTTCCATCTCTGGGTAATCATCTGTCACTTTAAATACCAGTGTCAAGTAAAGACTCTGAGTCCCTCAGGCCAAAAAGCTCATGCTTTCCTCCACTATAAATTAGGGCACGTTAGGACTTACCTTCTCTTACCGTTTGTTTTTTATCCCAATCCTGCTGATGACCACCTGAACAAAAGTTCTTCCTGGAGGTACCTAGTATTTAGATGCTATTTAATTGTGGAGGAGAAAGGGAGGATTGGATGATACCCTGGTATTTGGAAGAAAATCTCCTGCAGTCCATCCCACAGCTGTTTGTGAAGGCTCATACCACACTGCATTACTACACTCTGGATTCCTTGTTCCTTTCTCAGGAGAGACTCCTAACACAGATAGGCTTATTGACAGGTGCTAAGAGTGAGGTGATGATACTCAGGAGATTCCTCACCTGAGTAGAGGACACTTACTGTATGAGGGGCATGCCAAGTTCTCTTGTGTCAGACATCTCTCTCATTTTCATAATCTCATGTTGAAAAACCACGCAAGAGTCATCATGAAGATAGGCTGGGGCTCTTACTGGATAATGAGTGTCAGGGTCAATCAGCTATTGCAGATTAGCGGAGATAATAAAATTTTGTCAAGTGTGCAGAGAGTGAATCTGGTGAACCTTTTTGAAATCTACTTGTAGAGGAGACTTTTTTTTTAACCACGTCAGAACAACTACGTCTCTGTGAAGTTCAAATGAGCCGAAGAAAATTATCTACATCACCCATCCTTCTGAGGAAGGCTTTCTGTGTTTGCTAACATAGCATCTCTCTCACCTCATAGGAAGTCTGTCAGAACTGACATGTTACATAACTTTGATTTTGACCTCTGCAGCAGGCTCCATCAGAGGAGAGAAGAGCCAGAGATCCTTCATCTGATTGTCTGACACCACCTCTAGTTGTCCAGTTTTCACAGAAGGGACAGCTAGTGAGGTCATTGTAAAAAGCAAGTATATGTGACCCGTTTTCTCTTTCTTGTTTATGCTAAGCCAAGCCTGGGGAGAGGAGAGGGTAATGGACAGCCTCTGCAAGCACAGGAGGAGCAGGTACTTTGCTCTCAGGGAGGTGAGCAAGGCTGTATAGAAACTGTGAAGGTTGTATTAATTATGGATCTTTGATGGACGTATGAAGAGCAGGGAAGCTTCGTGCAGTTAGTAATTAGTTAATTAGTAGTTGAGATTTGATAAGAAGTTTTAAGTTCTATGCTACCTGTCAATCAGCAGAAACTTCTAGAGCAGGGGCCAGATTTATCTTTGTATGTCAGACAGAATTGGCACAGAAGCTTGCACAAGCCTTCCTTAATGGGAGGTCAGAAGACTTGCCAAATGTGTAATACAGGTATGGTTTTTTCAAGGGGATTTTGGCTTCGAGGTCATTATTTTTTCTTTTGTTTGATTCATAGTATCTAAATGTTTGAGACTGGTGATAGTAGTATCAGGTGAGATATGCTAAGGCCTCAAAACACAAGAGGCATCACATCTCAGGAGAAGTTAAAGCAATACATCAATTATGCAAGAGTATATTCTTTAGCTAAACATCTCATTTTGTATAATAGCATAGGAGAACTGAACACAGTTGAAAGGCTTGGTACATGAACTAAAATATCTGGTGGTTCCTTCAGGTTTTCAAACTGGGGTAGATCATGCTTTGTGGCCATGGTTCTTCCTTTTATGAATGTGTATGAATAGACATCTCCTTTGCTATATTTCTACAATTGGATATTTAAAGTAATAACATTTGCTTTAGACTTTTCTCTGTGAAATATCTCTGTCCTGAAGCAAAAATGAACTGCTTTAATGAATATGACTGGGAACTTCACAGCAGAATAAACCAAACAGATTATTAGGAAATGTAAGATCTGCATTCATCCTTGCCTAATTCCCTGCTTTGTCTTTGGCTGCTTTATAGCAAAATACCAACCTGGGAGTTCCTGAAGTGCTGAGTAGATATAAACAGAGAATGTGTGCTGAAAAGATCAACACTGTTGCAGTGTATTATTCATGCTATTAGTCAAAATTAATTGTTGGTGCTTAAGAAAAGTTTTACATGAGTGTATTACGACTGAAGGTTACTTATGTGGCGACTGAATACAGCGTGCAGAGTTACTTAATCTACTGTTCCACACAATTACACAGCAACACACTGCACATGCATGAATGAGTTTTGTTGTTGCATGAGTATGCTAATATGTTTGTCTTGAGGTGCCACATTATTTTCAGGTGCTGAGCGTATGGCAACATTTTTTTCATGCTGTTTTTACCTGGTCTGTGACTTTTCCATGGAAGTTCCCACACATCTGGATCTCAGGCCTCTAGGCCTTTCGCTCATGTTACCAGAAGACAGGTCAAGACAAATAGGGAGATAATGTACTTATATTGTTTCCAGCAATTATTAATGTCATATTTCTGTGGTCTGGAGAGGTATATTTTCAAGAGTATTTCTGGTGTTAAGAGCAAGTTTCCCAAACGGCAGTTTCTTAATCATCTGATGTTTCCAGATATGTCATTTGAAGGGGCTGATAAATATTTCTCTTTCAGGAAAACCATGAAAACACTTCCTCAGACCACTGAGGCATAAGACAATCTTACAGCCACCATCTAAAAGTGTACTAATGTCTCAGAGATGCATACTCCATCACTGGAAGCAATGCTGGAAGCATTGCAACGAGGATGAGGATGTCCTGAATTGTTATGGTTTTGGTCCCATATAGACAGCTGTTTTCTCCACTGATGGAGAAGTTTTGGTGTGTATACAAGGAAAAAAAGAATCATCAATTCCAACTGAGCTGATGGACAGGACTTTCATCCCCGGATCCTATTTTTTAGGTATCAGTAGACAGATTGGTTCTGTGGTCTGTATTTTACCTGCACAGTCCAGATGGCTGAGGTAAAACCTTATCTTCAGCTGGGTGAGTTGTCTCCATACAGTCCACTAATACTATAATAAAAATATTTTTTTTCTTCCAGCACAGAGGTAAGCTTGGGAAGCTGTGAAGTGCTCAGCACACAGTTTCCTATGACTGTCTGTGGTTGACAAGTACAGTAATGCTGTGGAACTCTAATTTTCAATGTATGTTTAGCCCGTATTTTGGCTGATTGTATAAACACTATAATAGTTTTAAAAAAAGTTTAATATAGGTTAAGCATAGAAGATTTTTGGAGATCTGGAATAAATATTTAAATAAAGGTTTTAAAAGGGTTTTTTTGGGTTTTTTTTTGCCCAGATCTGTGTGTGTTTCAGAGAGTTGGTTCTCTTTAGTAGATAATTGTAAGTCAGTTTGAATTTTTCCCTCAAGGGGTTTAAAAATGCTAACACCTACTGAAACTGTATTAAGAACCATTGTCTTCATTGTCTGAATATTTTGTAATCTGTCTGAGCCAATCTTCAATTAAAGGTGGTTTATTTTGTACATCTAACATCAAAAGAGGTTTCTTTGGTAATATTTAAAATGTGCTTTTCTTTTTTTTTTTTCCCCTTTCCCACTGGCACAGTGTTTTGTATGCTAAAATTATTTCAAGGGAATATCTTCCCTTTAGAAACTCACTCTTCATATGTACGCCTGAAGTCAAGAAAAGTATACTACTGTTTATTCCATTAGATCACACACCCAATTAATCAAGATTTGAATGAGGATCAAGATGTAGCCTTCATTCTGTCTGCTTATTAACTTTCATTATGTGTAAATCTAGGGTGTAATTGTTAACAGGATGGATTATGCTGTAAAGTTGTTTTTTTTCCCTATAACAGCATTCCTTCACAGGTTCCCTTATTAAAGCATACCCAGGGTGATATATTATGTTAAGAAGGTTTAAAACATAAGGTGACAATGACCTTCCCTTTAATTAACTATGATGGAAATAAAGGTGAGAACAATGATGATGAAGCTCTGCTGGAGACCATAAATCATCCGCTGCACTGGTTAGACAGGACACAGCTACAAAAATAACCTTGCAATTCACAGGTTAAATGGCACTTCCATTGTGCTGCATTCACTTTTGTTTTTATTTACATACAAACAGGTAACTTTTGTTTTGTGGTAGTGTAAAAATACCTTTGATCAAACAATGAATTATTTTCTGAATATACTTGAATATACTGAATTTTTTTTGTTGTTAAAATAGTATTCGATATTACAGCTTTTAAACAGCAAAGTCATATATCTAACAATGAAAAGTTGTGATACTTCCCTGTTTTCCTCTTGAAACCTGTGCTGTAAAGGACAGAAGGCAGTCCCGTGCTTTATTGCAAAGTAGTTCTTTGTTCCTTCTAATGATTCTGGGCTTTTAGCATACTATGTGACAATTCCTAATTATATTTTTCAAGATTTGACAATAGTTTCTAACTTATTTATCTAGGTTTAAGAGGATATCACATGTTCTTAGGAATAAGACTACTTTTTCTAAATACATAGCTTTATCTGAGAGCTATATCCCTGTAGCATTTAGGATACCAAACAGAGTTTTCAGTATAATGGGAACACTTGAATTAAAGTCCAACAGAAGTCATAAGTACATTGACTAGTTTAAAATGCAAGCAAGACTTTTGTTACTTTATCAGAATTGCAGAAAGGACATTAAGGGCTTCCTGTTCAAATCGTCTGGTATGTGTTGGTTAATCCTGTAAAACCAGAACAGATTCAGAAGCCTTCCTATTAGATTAAAACAAAACCAAAACGAACTAGTGAAACTCCTAGATAATATTTTACGCTTCCTTTATGTTTTATGTATCTAGATTTCTTCATGAAGATGTGCTCTCAAGTCTTTGAGACTGTTAAATCTAAATTTGGAAAACACAGTCTGGTGCAAAGGAAAAAAAAAGTGCTAGAAGTTTTCAAAATAGATGTTAATCAATAGAATTTTGGGATGCTTTTGCAACTGATAAGAAAGAGCTAAGTCTTGTAGAACTTAAAACACCTGAAAGAACTGAGTATAACAGCAAAAAGTCCAGAATTATCTCTCTGTTCTTTTCTGCATAGTAATGTCTGCAGGCATTGATGGGATAAGTTTTGGGTGGGAACCTTTTTTTTTAATTTCAAGGTAGGAACATGGAGTTTTATCTTAGGCTATTTCCCAGCTGCCTGAATTTAACATGTTAAGATAAATCATCAGAGCGGTTTTGGCTTCTTGAAGTGCTGAAGCACAAATAAAGGGATCATGGATGGAGAGCTAACTGTCTGGGAATTACTTCTGAGTAGACCGAATTCCTAGGGCAGATACATAGTTAAGTAGTGTAGGTATATTTGATTGTCCCTTTATGTGTTTAAACAGTGTGCATGAGGGGGAATAATAATTCTTATTGCTTCAGTATGTCCTGTATGTAACACTTCAGCAGAACTTTAGTCCTTCCTCTAGGTTTGCATGTGGATGGAGAAGTGCATAGGTCTTGAGACATGGGAAACAATACTGAGCTTGGCATTTAGTTTCTTTGTGTGCTTTCTTTGTGTGCTGGGAAATGTGCTGGTCATGCACTCAGCATTCTGCAATCTTCTTTCTCTGGGTATCCAGTCCACAACACAGAGGGAAACACTACTGTAATATCAGATTCTCTTGTTCCTTCCTCTGTGTGTTGAGCAGATAACAGGAGGGAATGGGACATTATCCATTCCAAATGCCTCGGTAATATTAGGGAATGGATGGGGCAAGATATCTCCAAAGATCTCAGTGTTACTCTGGGTAGTTCCTTATCAATGTGAGGAACGATGCTGAGCAGTTGCCATAGCTCATGCTCTTTCATACAACTCAGTACGCTGCCTTGGTCAGTAGGTGGTCTCTGATGCTTCTAACCTTTCCTGACCTCAATACAGACAATGAAGGAGGAGAAAATCTTTTCCAACTCTACAGGCCGTTGACCCTGGAACAGTAAACTTGGTTTCATGCTTTTATGTGGCATAGAATAACAAATGTTGAGAGCATCTTCTGGACAGAGAAATAATAAAAAAATCACAGATTTAGGTTAGTCAGAAAGGTCCAACTATTGCCCAGTCTCTAACAGACTAACCTCTTTCTAAAATTTGCACACTTAATGTGGGCCAGCTACCCCTTTCAATGTCATTGATCCCCTTGAAACACTAAAGACTTTTTTTGAATGAGTTACTCCAGCATTTCTATGAGAAGACAGTCTCAATCTGCTTTCCACAGTCTTTGAACTGTATTTTGTATCTTAAAAATGTTTCCAAGTGGAGAATATTTTAATAATACAAGATTTATAAGGAATATCAAACTGTGCTATATTTTACCAAAACTACTATTTTTGAGTCAGAGCTGATGTCAGAGCACTGGTGAGTTGGAGATCGGGTAAGACACTGTAATGGGATAGCAGAAGTGCCAAGCTTTAAGAGCAGAGCTGTTCAGAGCCAGAGGTGGATCCTAGTTTGGCTTCTTCCAGCATGGCAACAGATTCCACAGTTTCAGGTTGGAATGCAAAATTAATTTCCTCAGTTTAATTTTCATGGATGTGGCTGGTCAACAATCAATCTCCCATAGATGTTAAGAAGAGAAAATCTGAGGAACAATGTGAAATTACTTTACTTCTGCTTCAGTCACTTCTTCTAAGGGTATGTAAACCTTTTGTCTGTTGTGACTCAATTTGACCCAATCTTTTTAGAAATGATTTTTTTTACTATTGGTGTTGATTCAGAATAAGAGTGCTTAGCTGTGTTTCCCTCCTACTACTTTATTGTCTTTAAGGTTGGCCTTTTTATTAGAAGGGATAGCATTCTATGAGATGTTTTAATTACTGTTTTTCATAATCTTGCATTTATACCTTGACCTACTTAAGCAGTGAAGTTCCACAATGCTTCCTTGATATTTCATAGGCCTCCCACAATTCCTTATTATTTTTTTTCTTGTCTGTACATTGTCTCCACGTGGGCCCCAAGTTTTTCTCAGTATTATATTTTCCCATTGTAATAAGTATTCTAAGACTAACACCCACATTGGAGCCAAGATATTTGTTATTAATGTGGTGAAGCTGAAAACTTTTTCTCAGCACTTCTTTTGACTTTCATGTTTTTAACATAAAGGGAGATTGCTTCTATAATGGAAATTTGGAAGACATGTGGATAGTACTGAACAAACATTGAATAAGGTAAAGTGACATAAACAAAGGAAAAAAGTCAGGAACGTGGGGTTGAGCGTGTGGGGTTACTTTTTAACACATCAGGTTGGCTTGTTCATGAGAAGGACAGGCTAAGGAAAGAGAGCAAGAAATATTTGCAAGTTTACTCATCTAATCACTGTTAGAAACCTAGGAATGTTCCCATGAAGACGCATAGTTAAGAATTGTGGTTAGACTTGTTAAATCTAAAATAAACGTAACATTACTTCTGTCAAAGGAGAAACATTTCTTTTTGATTACTGGGTTTTTGTTTATTTAGCTGCTTTTTTTTTAAATGGATTTGAATGGAATTCTCTTGCCTTACATTGGAATCCCAACTTATTAAAACACAAATTTGGGGCAGTCAAACTGATATTTATAGGCACATTTTACTTCCAGAAGGTTTTAAGGAAAAAATCTAGGCTGATAGTCTGATTTGGATCATGTTTCTCCCCATAAAAAGTGTGAAATGACATGAGCTGCATTGTACAGTTTAGTGGTAGAAGTCTCTTTTTTTCATAGTTTTAATGAAGCAGTAACATCTTTTGCTTTTTTAGAAGGGTGTAAAAATTGTAAACAAATTTTCTATGCTATGCAGTGGACAGTGGCATAATGTCAAGCATATCTCAGTGTGTTGAGTTCCCTCAGTAAAGGGGGCCTCAGCCAGTGAGCTGAGGACCCAGTTCATGTATTGTGTGCTTGATCTGCATCTGTGGGGGACTAAATGTCGCATACCCGTTGAGACTAGATTCTTGATCCATGATATGCATATACTGTATCTACATCCTGCCGATTACTTAAGATGAATTAGATGCCACTGCTGTTTTAATCTTGGATTAGGTTCAAGTACTTTTTTTTTTAGGGAAAATGTTACTATCTAAGAAATACCGTTCACCTTACAGAATTCTGTGACATTGGCTCATATTTAGGATTTGTAATAAAATGAAAAGTTTTGTTAAGGAAATAGCTATGCAGGTTTGTTGCTGGGTTTTTTTTGCTTCTGTTGAGTCCTATTTAGGGTAGAGGGTGAGAGGAATTAGTTTCACAGTATGAATTATAGATATCATTGTAAGAGATATTTTAGGTAATTGATGATTTTCTTAATTGTACTTGAAAATAAAAAAATTGAGGTTTAGTTTTTAAATCAACAGATTCATCCTGTCCTCTGGAGCTTTCTGAAATACGATTGAATTTGGTTATAACTTTTTGCTTTGGTTCCGCACAAGGATGAGAAGAAGGCTTTATGGATTGTTAATAAAATGGAGAACTATTGAAATCTCTGACTTCTGATCAATCTCAGATTTTGCAATCAGTCATTTTGGGGTGTTCTCAATGAAACCTCTTTTCTTCTGTTAAGGAAGTGAGAAAATGGGAAAGACCCAGTGTCTATTACACTCAAGGAAAGGGTTACCCTTACAGGATATCTTGTGTTAAAATTTCTTCTTGTTTCCTGACTGGAATGAAAAATGTCTAGATTATGTCTCTGCAAGAGTTTGCAAGAATCTTGGAGTTTTTCTAGGGAAATCTGAGATTTTGTTGAAATTATGCTTAGCAAGCCTAGTTGTCACCCACTATAATGGGCTGAAGATTTTGGTTTACGTGTTCTTTTTTCAGTCATGATCTGGTAGGAGAATCAGTCAAGTGTCCTAGCATGAGAGAAGCAAAGGGTAAAATAACAGCATAATTAGAGAGCCCAGTAACCCAAAACCTCCTACCCAAATACTCAGTAAAATTATCTGCACTGTAGTGTTAATAGCAGTCATGGTACAAGTGGGATGGTGGGAAATTCTATTCTAAATCATTAATTAAGAAAGAAAGTAAAATAAAGCTGGAAGGAACTAGAATTTGTAGTTGAGCAAGTGAAAGTCAAATCAACTTGACTGAATCTTTCTACAAACATATTTTGCTTGGTTTGTTACCATTTTAATTTTTTCCCATACTTGGTGCTAATCAGGTATGACAAATAGGCTCACCTTTGAACACACTTTGCACTAATAATGTCATAAAGTAACTCCCTTTAATTGGTACCTCAGGCCACTGTCATCAAACAAGCTCATAAAAAGAAACGAGTGACAGCTTTCACTTCTGCTGGATTTATGAAAGACTTCTTACCTACACTCAGCTGGTGTGTGTTTACATTACTATTCTAGATTTTACCTTTGATCAAAGAAGCTATATATTTTGTGTTCTACAACAAACTTGCACCATCACTTCAATTCAGACATTTGTTCTTGTAGTGCATGGATACTGTGAAAACTTTACACTTAGAAAATAGAGAGGGCAGTCAGTTTACAGTCAGGCTTACAGTTCACTATGATGTAGTAAATGTTTTGGACCCAGATACATAATTTAAAGTTGATAATTTATTCCACAATTGATATTTTTTTATTCACAGATTGTATAAGCAGAGACTTTCATATGTGCTCATTATTCAAAACTATTCACCCGATAACTTCTGTGAATAATTCTTGGTCTTGGTCTGTAGCTCATTCTCAAGGATCTCATTGTGAATATTTGATCATCAAAATTCCAGCTCAGTGACTCATCACCTAAATCATATGGCATGCTTCTGCCAGGATGGAGGAACACAGCCCTTAATTTTCTACTTAATGATTCAGAAAGTGGTGAGCTCTTGTCCTCTGAAAGTCAAGGCTCTTTATCAAATACCCAGAACTCGAGTTCCTATCTTAGTCATTGGTTTTAGCAGTTTTTGGAGGTAATAACCAGTAAATGCAGATTTAAATTTTTTTTTATACTATAGAATTTTAAATTAAATGCTTTGATGGATTCTCCTACTTTAATGTTCTATTTTCCTGCAAGTATTCCAGGCAACTAACAGATAAGAGTGAAATTATTCGAAGTGTATTTTGCAAAACAGGATTTTTAGTAGCTGAATTTCCTACTAATGTGTAGTAACATGTACTCGCCATTTGCATTATGAATGTAAGAGTTAATTTTCAGCTTTACAGTGCACTTCTGTCTATCTTTATTTGGGATGTTCACAGAGGAATTTTAACAGTGTGTTTGGAGTATAACTGTGCATCAGTTTAATAATTTGCTCTATACCCGGGTCTTTATAGTTGACTTTCTTGTGTTTCAGGCTTTCGGGATTGATAGGG
This sequence comes from Hypotaenidia okinawae, assembly GCA_027925045.1. NCBI lineage: Eukaryota > Metazoa > Chordata > Aves > Gruiformes > Rallidae > Hypotaenidia > Hypotaenidia okinawae. The sequence continues at coordinate 97,205,719 of BSDF01000002.1, read as the reverse complement.
ACCTAAATTAGTACTCCAAGAGCAATATTAGAAAAGAAATAACGATTCTCAGAGTCCTAGTTCTCTTTTCCCTCCTTGTTAACAGCAGTGAGAAAGTTATTTCAGTATTTTCTAATTCATCTATCCATTGTCCCTTTTCTTGACAGTCTGTATAGATCAGTTCGACTTTGGTGATACCTAAGTTGTGACTCTATTAACCTCTCTATGAGTAGACACTCCCTGTCAAATGCATAGATGTGCTATCAAAATTACAGGTTGGATACTGTTCTGGATGTTGTTTATAGCATTTTATACATCATCGGTGACTTCTGTTTTATAAACTACCTGAAGCTGCTGTATATTCTTATTTACTATGTGAGTAAACTGTACATCCATCAAACTTAAACCTAGATTTAAGCAGAATACATGTCTATCATAAAACTATGCTACAGAATAGAAGCATTTTAGACATATTTTGCAATCATGTAAAAACATTTACCTACTCATTATGAGGAACATGTATATTTGAATAGATATATTTGGAACATTCTCAGCCCACAGTGTTTGGGATGAATAACAGCAAAATATTTTGCTCCAATTTGAAACATTTCCAGTTGGATTTTGATGGTGTCTGGAGAAAAGGTGACATAGTGACTTTAAATGAATGTTGTAAAAATAGCTTGTAAGTTGCTAGATATTCAACATTAATATAGGTTTTATTATTCTTTTTTCCCCCTTGGGCAAAACTTTTATGTAAAATGCACTTGCATAGTGTATACTTGATAAAAGTTTCAAGCAATACTTCTCCATTTTTGTGCTGTGTGCGAAAATTTACAAACCAGTCAGGTACCGACACTAGATATAGCAGTAGACACATTTGGGAGAAAACCCTCTCAATAATTCCACAAAGTATTATTTCCTAATGTGCTCTGAGGCTTCAAAATTCAGCCCTCCAAATATGTGAAAAGTCAGGATGGAATAGAAATATCTAGTTTTTCATACTGAAAATATAGAAATATGCAGTTAAATAACAGTTGCCTTTAGCCAGATGAATTCATTTGTATACATTCTTTCTCAGATCCAGTAATTCCCAAGTGGGGTTTTTGGTCTGTTTGACTTATGATAGATTTAGTGAAAAGACTGGAATAGCTTAAGAAATTCTGTCTTCCTTTTTCTAATAAATTTCCTTGTCCAGTGTTAGATGAGACTGACTGTTTTCTGTTGATCAGTACTATTTTCAAACATGGGGACTGTCTTCTCCTTCAAGCAAATAGATCAGCGCCCATGAGGGGAGGATGGTGCAAAGCTCCTATTTTGATTTGAGGGGAGACAAAAAGTTACATGAGCAACACTTAGGTATGAATTCTCATTCCAGGAAGCAGTAACTACCTATCAATAGAGAAGGTGTATGGCAAACATCTTGAAAGTGACCTCAGTGGTTACTTCCATTCGCAAATTTCATCTACCTCGCAGGGCTTTTTTCCAGAGGAATCGAAGGGACCACTAAACATGAAGAAAAAGGCTCTAACTTCCTGCAAAGCCACCAGACTGGAAAAGAGGTAATTTTGCCTGAATCTATCCTGCTTCAATAAGCCAAATGGCTTGAAAAGGTACATTGTGCTCTGACGTTTTTCTGTTCTAATTTATTCAGTTGACATTGGAAACGTGATAAAGAAACCAGTCAAGGATGCCTTTGCTTTGTAAACAATGCAATAAGAAAGGATTTAGAATGAGAAGGTAGTGCACTAGTTTCTCGTCTCAATTAACAGGTGCAGTTCATACAGCTAAATCTCAGTCTTTATTAGATATACGAAGAACTAAATTTGTGCTAGTTTAAAGGACTCCTCTAAATTGCTCCAGTTGAAAAGGGATGTTCTGAAGTTAATATATTAAAAACCTGGTTTTCAGATACAATTCAGTAGAGGTTTATCATGACTTGGATACTTCGAGTGCGAAGTTAAATCAAGGTGAAATCTCTCCCATTTTTACCCTTATTGACTCTCTCCAGAATCAGTTTTTCTGTTGGGGCAGATGGCTCCTTAACTGCACAGCTGAGGGTTTGGGTAACAGGGGGGAAGATTTCTGGAGAAAAAAACCACCAACCAGATGGTAAGCATTAAAACAACAAAAGCAACAAAAATTATTTTCAGACATCCTTGTGTATTTGCAGGGATGCAATAGCGAAAGTGGTAGGTATGGTTGGGGCTGGCCTTATTCCTCTTTCTGAGGAAGATGAGGTTGATACAGTGGGTCATGATTTTTCCATCCATCCCTTTTTTATGATAGTGTGCAACTGCAGGTGTGGTTTGTGCAGCCTTAGAAGATGCAAAAACTACCTGAAGGAGAAATTCCTTTCTTCTAAAGTTAATGTGATCTAGTTTTCAGGTGGTGTCCAGAAAAAGGATATTTGCCCTTTGATGTTTTTAATTACATGTACTTAGTGTAATGCTTTCAAACTCCTTAATTTTAAGAATTCCTACCTTAAATATCAAAAAATTTTTTGCCTTTGATGAATGCAAATATGATAAAACACCTAAAAGTATGTTAGCGTTCAGAACTGCCACAAACTTGCTTAAGTAGTTTGCAGTGAATATGAATAATTTTTAATGTAAATAAATTTATAGTGCATTTCTTAGCACATTCTGCATCCCTACATGTGTTATACAAGTGACAGAATTTGCGCAATTAAACCCATTTATTCTAGTGCAGTACCGTGAGATCTCTGCATGAAAACTACTTCCTACCCATTATTTATAACTATTTTTTTCCTTTTCTGTATTTGTGTTGTGTAAAGAGGATGCTCAAAATACAGCTCCAAGTGCGCATAATTAAACACTGAAAGAAAATCTCATTGCTAACGTCTTTTCCTTTTTCCTCTCCCGCTAATGACAGATGCTTTGGATTGTTTTTATTTTCCATCTCTGTTTGCCTACCTGTGTTTGGGAAATACCTTTGCTCAAAATTTAACTAATTGCTTTCTGAATATTTTTCTGCGATTATGAACAATAGATGTTTATACAAACAAAACAGCTCACAAAATACCCAAACCCTACAGAGTCAACAAAGTAATTGCCCATGACTTGTCAGAATTTTAAAATTTATTTATTTTTTTAAAATTTGCAACCCCAGCAATCAGTAATAAAGGTAGAGTTTTAAGTGGGGTTAGTGTTTTTGCTCGAAGCTTGTAGAAATTATTACCTTCATCTCCGCGAGCATCAAAACATTAATTTGTGTCAGGAACATATGCTTTCGGTGCTTTAAACAAGCTTGGTTTTATGCTGTTGCTCTGCCTTGTTAGTCCTTACACTTCGATTGTCTGCAAAGGTTGCCCCTCTCTACTATACAAAAAAAAGGGCCAGGCATAATTTCACCGCTGATTGAATGCATGTAGCGAGCAGTCATTCCTGGCGGAGAAAGGCTGAGCCTCCTGCCATTGTTCTCGTGACAAATAGTGAGTGTCCTCCCTTTCCACTGTCTGACCTTGACTAATTATGTAGAATTGGTGCAGCTGTCCCTGGCTCATTCAGTGCTGCAACACAAGGGCATGTAAGAAACTTTAAGCTGCCATCATAAAACTCCAGTTTGAGGACTTCATCACAATGCGTGGTGCTCACCACTTTTGTTGTTGTTGCTGTTTACTTCCTCTGATAGCACATTTTGTAGTCATGCTGTGCTCTCGTACGCGTTTCAGAAATCTGCAGAGAGTATTTCTAAAATAGCTAAATAAAGTCACGTGGAAAAATACATATAAAATCATCAATTAAAAGGATATGGGAAGTTAAACTTAACTGACTTAAGTGAGAGGACAAGCGTATTTGTACTCTTCTGTTTCCTTCTTCCTGGCACAACCCATTGTTGGAAATTCTTTCTGTAGAAAGCTTCAGTATATTAACTTGGAAACTGGAGAGTATATCCAGATAAAGAAGTACCATGTGCAACCTTAATACAGGGGTAAAATTTTCTGGTGCTGTTTTTAAATATTAAGCCTCAATAAATATTTTAATTATTTTATGCACAAAATTGAGTAGGACTTACATGATTGCAGGCAGATATTTCAGATAGATAACTCTGGGTCTGGGTTTGGGTTCCTGGCATTGCAATATGTTAGCAAACACTTAGAATTCTCTTTAAGAAAACCTCCCTGCTCTGTTCCTGCTACTCAGACCTGTTCTGGAAAAGCACTGAGCAACTGACCTGTTGGAAATATTTCCAGTGAAATTAAAATTTAGAAAATGTGTTGGTTGGGTAAAAAGGCCAGCCTGAATCACAGAATTGTAGAGGTTGGAAGGGACCTCAAGAGATCATGGAGTCCAACCCTCCCAAAGAATGGGACTTGGTAGTTCGACTATGATGCACAAGGCCTTCCTTGGTTTGACCTGAAGGCGACTTCTCCCCTTTCACACTTAAAAGAGCTTTCTGACAGACCTTGATCTGTCTCTAACTTCTTGTGCAATAGACATAACAAACTCGTGTTACATGATTGCCTATTTTTGATGTCTGAAAGCTATTATCCCTTGTTTGGAACTTGGAGCAAGCAATTTTGAGAAGTATATTCCCAGATGTTGAAGGTTGTGTGACTTGTATTTTAATAGCTCATATCTAGAAAACAAAGCTTGATTTAATTTGTAAAATAACAGTAAAGTAAAATACGTATAAAGATAATTGTTGTTATTAATGAATACTTATGGTATCCCTTAAGAGCTATCATGACAACAGAGTCCCAATGTACCCATGCTGCTTGAGGTGAAGTGACCACCTAAGGCCATGCTGAGAAGTGGAGCCCAACTTCTCAGACTTCCACCTGGCTTCCTAAGAGGCAGATGAACAGTGTGGCTCTGGCTGTAAATCCATGCTACATAGTCCTTCATCAACAATGCCAGTTTAAGCCCTACTTGAAGCTGCAGGATTTTGTTTTTGCATGGCAATGTGTTACCTTCCTCCTTGTGCCAGCACAGATGTTGCAGGCAGTGAGCTGGCTCAGGGACATATCAGAAGCCAGCCAGTGAGGCTTATGCTTATTCTTTGCCCATTTTATAGGGAGTTAAAAAACATAAGGCTGGAATATGTTCAAAGACGAGGGATATTTTCAACCCTTTTCACACTGACAGTCTGGCAGTTGCCAAGACACTACTGGGGCATGTGAGTGTGTTGCACATGGATAGTAATTGGAAGTGTTTTGAAGAAGAAATCTTTAATCTGGCTTTGTTGCCAAGCACTTTGTTCTGTGGAAATGCACACAGTGGATGGCTTTAGCTGCCAGTGGCTTAGATTTTATATTGTGTGTAGATTAGAATATAATTAGTAAGATGCCACCCTCATGCTGCCCGTCTTCATGTCCTGCGTGGATCTTGATTTCCAGCAGAGAGAAACAAGCTTATTCTCCAGAGTGGATGTAAAAGGATAAATCAGAGATCTGGACAGATTTTTTGTCTTTTCATAGAATCATAGAATGGTTAGGGCTGGAAGGAACCTTAAAGATCATCAAGTTCCAAGCCCACAATAAAACAGAGTGATTTCAGTTTAGGTATGCCTTTGCACACTTAGCTGTGCCCAGAAGTGTAGTACTGGCTGAATGGTATCTGATTCGGGCTCCCCTGCTTTGTTTCTCAGCAGTGTCAGAGATGTAAACAATCAAGTGGGGTTTGCAGGTTTGTGGCTGGGAAATGTGATTCCTTGAGATGCTTGTCTTTTTTTTTTTTCTTTATAAAACATATGAAAACTTAAGAGAAGTGAAGCTTCCATGAAAATGTGAAGGTCTACCGTAAGTGGGACAAGAACACAAAGGGCAAGACAGGGTAGCCATGTTATTCAAGAGAAGATGGAAAGGATTTTGAATATGTGCAGATACAATCTTTCTTCAGTTTCTCCTCTGTTCCTTTTCCTTTAGGTATCTATTCAAGAAGTCTTTTCCCTTTTCCTTCTCTGATGTCCCCTCCTGGCCCCAGTCAGAGGAGTCAGCGAGTTTTGTTTCAGCTTCTATAAACAATCCCTGCCACAGGAGGGAAGAGAGAATCACTAGAGACCTAACTCAGAGCAACAATGAATTCAGGTTGCAGGCAATGATGGAACAGCTACCACCTTTTATAGGCTGGCATAATGTAAATAAAAAAGTGTAATGCTTTTGAAAAACCCACACACAGCTTAAATACAGGTTTCTGTTACATGACTCAGAGAAGCTTCTTTATTGTCCTAGTAACTTGCCAGCTTCTGGTTCTGAGTGCCTGGCTTCACTCCCCAGGACTCGAGGGTGCAACCTTTCTGTAGCAGGACTTCAGACTGGCTCCCCAATCTCTCTGGTTATGCTTGGAGGTACTGGTGGACAATGTTCCATGGCTGAATTCTGATTCATCTTCAGTGGGTTAAATAACCTTCCTGAATGCTGACTGACTGCCATACATATGCACGTCTTCGTTATGTTTGAAAGGAAACCCAGCCAGAATGGTATTCAGAAGCTTGCAAACTGAAGAGCTTAATTTTTTATTTAGGAATGAACACTAGCATTAATTAGTTAGGCCCTGAATAAAATAACAGGTTTTTTAGGCTTATTGTACAGCTGGGCACATCTAAACTCTCTTATGCTAAGTGTTTTAGAGCAGCTTTATTTATCAAGCAGAAGTAAAAATCGGGAAGATCACATATTTTCTTGGCATTATACTGTCTGCAGTATTTATGGCTTCCCATGCACAAAGGCAGATATGCATACAAAAGTAGGGATAACATGCAAAGGATTACAGAACAGCTAGCTAAACTATTTGATTTCCAGACATACAGGCACATGACAGGACATGACTTTAGTACAATGGATCTGTTCCTTAAAATCCTATGCACCATATTAACTAGAAATTCAAATAAAGCCTTGCCTTTGCTTTCAAATAGAGGAGGGATTGGCATATTTAGATTTAATGCTTCTGAGTTCTCTTCAGGAAAACAAAGCATCAAACAGGGTTGGAGTGCAATTTTCCGAGTAGGAAGACAGCGCTGCTCAGAGACAGAAGACAAATTATTATGTGTCTGATTTCTGCAAATCTTGCTTCACAGGAATTGTAAAAGCCAAGTGCTGAGAAAGACATTCAAGGGTTAATACGATTTCCATCCCAGCTAGTTTTGCTTGCCATTATTTTCTTTTTCTTTTCTCCCTTTTAACTGATTCATAGCATAAAATCTTCCTGGACACCTAATTATCAAGCCAGCTCACAGTCACAGCTGTCTGCTTGGAGAACCCATTAGATGCAGCAGTTGAAGCCTCCATAATTCCCCAAACTTCCCGGTTGTGAATATTAAGAAAAGATTTTTACATGTCATATGCAATTCGGAGGTGGTGTGAATGGCGTTGGAAATGACGAGCTCTGAATGCTTGTCCATCACTCCATTCACTGGTTACAGGTGGTCTCATTTTCCACTTTCAGATATCGGCTAGCTATGACAGCAGGCACTTAATTTGCATGTTCGACAGACAACAAACGGCCCTGTGCATGTCAAAATAGGTGGTGATGCGTGACAGTTCCTACACAATACTGTCTCCTCTTTGCTTGACCTTTGACCTCCCTGCATGTCTTCTTTCACAATCAGAAAAAAATGCACTTTTCGGCTTTGGAATAAATTTGATACCAAATTGATTATTTTCCTTTCTTCTTTTTATTCTTCTTTTTCCTCCTCCTCCACTTTTAAAGTATGCACGCATCCAGGCTTTCATCTTAACGGCTACAAAACTCTGCCAGAAGAGCCTCATAAAATTTAAAAATAGGTAAGCAGTGAGGACAGGAAGCCGCCTTGTTAAAATTCATTGTAGTTAAATTGCTTGAAAGTTCTTTGTAAATGCAAATGTAACCTTTAAAAGAGACCTTAAGTTGGGTTAATATTTGTTAAAAATAAAATTAGGGTTTTTTAAAAAATCACAGAAGCACTTTGCGTGCATTTTTCCTCAGGCCGTATATCCATCTTTATATTTGCAACTTGAGTAGTTTAGCACACATTTCATCAAGACATTCCTCTGGTGTTTTTACGGCTGCTGTGACTTGTACCGATGTTCAGTGACAAGAATCAGTCTTTTAGCATCATTAGAAGCACGCTTAAAGTTTACTGTTTCATTTAAGTCAAAATGCTGAGAAATTACTAAAGTGCAAGAAAATGTTTGAATGATGGCATCTCTGTGCGGTTTATTGGGTTATTCAGTGTTTGGTTCCTGGGGATTGCAGCTTTTTGTGTGTGCTGCCTCCTGGTTAAATCATATCAAAGGGAAAACTAAAACGAGACGGATTCAAGCACAGCTCAGCATTGCAGAGTTCACCCAAGCACCTGAATTTTAATTCCAAAGATACACGTTCCCCCTTGTCTAACCAAGAATGGCCATAATCCTCTCACAGATCTTATCTGAGCTGCAGCTCTTGTTTTAATTAAGAATTAAAGCATGACAGCGGATAATCACACCTCTGGGGTGTTACAAGATTTGAGATGTGGTTGCGTACCCGATACCCAAGGGTGTGATTATTCTGTGATAACCCCACCCCTACGGAGCCGTCCTGTCCAGGGCCTCAGTAATGGGCAAAGCACATTGCTGTTGCCTTCAAACATCGAGCTGGATCAGCAATGCACAGTGGGCTGATCATAGGCGATAATGCACTAGCATATCTTTTCTGTTGTTTTTCAATACCTCCCACCTTTTTCTTTAGGTTTTTGAGACCATTAGAAGGCTTGGCAAGTTGAAGGCACCCCCTCCCCTAAAGTAAAATCTCCTTCATGAGGCAGCACCTGGTGAAATTTGACAGATATGGAACTTCAGTGTTAATTTAAGATATGAGGTGGTCTCTTTGATGTTTAGCTGAAGTGCTTACAGCATTACCTTGGTGAGCTTGTTCTGACTTTCTTCTTGTTCTACAGCACCTTGCTGTCAGTTTGAACGGTGGCTGAAGTCAGCAGACCAGATCCAGCTCCTCAGGAGCACTGAAATCAGACTCATAAATGGAGATATGAAGTTCATTATACAGCAGGACAAATCCACTCCTACTGCTAATGTCAATCATGCTATTGACAGGTGGAGTCTCAGAGCTACATTTAAGGTATCGACTCGCCTAAACCCTGTTTGTGTAAGGGATGGGGAAGGAAAGAACTGCTGCTGAGAAGTGAGGCAGTCCCAGCTTTGCGTTCCAAGTGGTGCTGGATCAGAGCTGCAACAGAATGGCTGCTCTGTGTGGTTCCATCAGTGTTTCCTTTTAACAGGAAAGTTTGTCAGGAAGAGCAAAATGAAAAGGAAGGCAGGTTGTCTTTATCTCCTGTCAGTCAGATTGTCCACTGTCATTCAGGAAGGTATTTTAATCTTTACCTCTGTCCACTGACATTACTAAAGACGCTGACTGAGGGAACAACTGTTTTGCTTTGAGGGAAACAGTTGTTCAAGCTGGGCTACTCTTCAACAACACGAAAGAGCTGGCTGAACTGCTAGCTCAGCCCTAGCCCAGGCAGACACTTACTTCTGAGAGTAGATCTTAAACTTTGATATCAGATGACCAGTGAAGTACAGTAATTTATGATGAGGGAAGTTTTGTGGAGGAACCAGGTATGAAGAACCCAAAGCAGCTTGTTCTAATGGTCACTGAAGGAATAAAAAGGTTTAAATTACTGTAGCATTGAATGTAAGCTCTTGCTTTGAAATTTTTCATATAAATTTTATTCTTCATTTAGCAAGGCATTGCTAAATAATAAGGTGGTTTATCTGAAGTATTTACTGCTGATCATGTTTTTCTGAACAGAAATTTCATAGTTGTCAATACAGGATGTTTTACAGGCTGAAGTGGAGCTGAAGTATCTGCCTGTGTGGGCATGAACTAGCAGCTGTTAGTGTCTCAGCAGGACTTAACCAACTGAGGCTCCATGCTCTGCTGATGGCCATACAGCTTCTGGGCCTGACTTACCTGTGTCCAGCCAGCTCAGAGTGCTGATAGAAGACGAGCAAGCACATGTAAAGTGGACAGAGAACTTTATCCTTGGAGAGGGAAAGGTATATTCAAAGAAATAAAGAGGAGGCCCCTGTAACCATGACAGATAGGATAATTCCCCCTACCGCCCCCCCAATCCAGTAACCAGCCAAAGTGAATTAGATGGAGCATCAGCTATGAAATAAAACCTACAGTGATGTGCAAATCTCAAAAACTGAGTGAATTCAAAGGAGAACTGTTTCCTGAAATCCTTTACAAAGTGGTGTGATGAACATATTATTTATGAAATTGTATTTCTTCCTTGATATTTGTGAATAAAAAGGAATGCAGGCCTAATGCTCAGGTATCCAACTCTTACTTGGGTGACCACTGCCTGAAGATCTGCCTTTACATAAAATTTCCAGGCTTATAATTTCTCAGCCTTGCTTGGGAACGGGACACTTGTGGAGGCCCAGATTTTAAAAGCCTTTTGGTGCTGGAGCTCTGGTGATTCATGCAAGACTTTCTGGATGTCTGAGGCTGTAAGGTAATGACTTTTTCAAACTGTGGGGGACTTTGGCCTTACCACTTTAAATTGAAACACAACTGAGAAGATAAACTTACTGTTGTTAATTTAATTATAAGAAAGCGATAAATTAAAGTAAGAGGAATCAAGTTTAGTTTATTTTCTTCTCAGATCTCAGGACTGTGAATATAAAGCTTATAAGTTCTTGGTAATCATTCTGTTACAAAAAGACCCCTTATTGCAACACTGCTTGTTACTGTGTGGTGCGCTGAAGTACTATATTTAGTAGCATTCCATTGCTCCTGAATACATTTTTATATGATTGCTTTCCCTTGTGCAGTTTTGATACTCATTAAAAGAATGTAAAATTTTATGGTCTGACAATTTTATGACAAATATTGGGTTTTTGGTTTTGTGGTTTTCTTTCTAGTGTAACCTTTCTCAGTAAATAAAGAGGAAGGGAAAACAGTGTGACAATTGCTGTTGGATCTATGGATGACAGAGTACCATCTACCTATTTTCCTCCATTCAATTCAAGGACGAATATCAATTCATGATTAATTGCTAAAAGCTCACTTAAATGTCTTTTGCCCTAAGTTTGACGTCTTTCTATTTGATTTATTTTTAATGGTAACTTAATAGTAAATTTAAATTAGTAAATAGTAATTTTGCAGTGTACTTGCATACTAAATTTACAATGCACATACTCTTCACCATGAAAAAGGACTAAACCAAGAGAGCTAACAACTGTAGCATCCAAAATGATATATAAAAAAAAAAGGTTTGGTTTTATTCTCTTTGATGAAAGCTGGTAAACACAACTGCAACACAACTGCATCTTTTTTCAGGTTGTGTTCCCTTTTCTGGAGATCTGGAGGATGCAATGTCTGTCCAGCACCAAGCTCAATAGAGCCCAAGATCTTGAAAAAACTTTTCATCAGTGAGAATGGTCTCAAAAGTTTCAACTTGCCCTAAAAAACTGGCCTAAAGCAAATTGCTGTATCAAAAGGAAAAATGGGGTTTTTTAGTTGCTCTACCATAGTTGAGGTTTGTTTTCACTTGTTAAAATGATAAGATCATCTCCACTTGTCTTTATTTGTATATATAGTGTGAATGAAGGAAGTACTTCTGTTCCTCTTTCTTCTCTTCTCAAAGTGTTTGACATAGAAGCCCTAAAGCATCATGCACTGGATACCAAATCTACTGTGTAACAGCTTTGGGAAACTTATCAAGATCCAGAGGTAAGAAAATTGTACTTACTGTACATGGGTGGGACTTATCTAACACATTTAAAAGTATTTTAAGTTCATTAAGTTCCTTCTGTAATCAGGAGATAGAGTGTGATACCTGAGATAAATCTACCATTTCCTAGTGAGGGAGTATAGACCACTGTCTCAGACTAGATGCAAAACATTCAGATGGATGTTAGGTCATACAAGTTCTCTCAGACATATCTATTATAAGTGTACACAGTTTATACTGCTCTGTAACAAGAAAGTCCTGAAGAGAATGTGTGAGAGAATTTGTGATCATGGAATCTCAGCAATTTAGCTTACGTTAGAGAATTATGTAAGGTGCATGGGACATGCAATCACAAAAAGACTGGGAAAGGGCAAGCAACAGAGTATTTCAAGTTGCACTGTTAAAACACATCTTCTAGGGTCATTATGATGTAAGATGTCTGATGACATCCTTGATGCAATTCACAAAGGAGATCAAGACAAAGGATGTCTCCCTCTTGGGGTATGCTCCTTCTTTCATGAATGGAAAAAGATGCAAGTTTTGCAGGTTGCTCTCCCCAGCTTGAGATTTGGCTTTATCACTGTTTATCCTGAAGCATTGGGTCTGGCTAGCTGAATTAACAATATGTAACTATAAGAGCCTTTCACCAGGGCAATGGTTCATGTACCTAAGCAATGAAGTCAACTTCATATCAGCCCAGTTCAGTGGAGCACTTCTGAACCTTCACCTAAAAAGCCCCATGAGTTTCACCAATGTCCATGTCAATTTGAGGCTTCTTCTTGTTTGTTTGTCCAGTTTTTGAAGCAGGGCTCTCCTACCCGTTTTGACAGTACATTAAAATTAGGGCAGCCCTAGAGCTGGTCCAAACTTATATGCAGATATTCTCTTTTTCTTTGTTTACTCTTTCTTGACTGTTGATGTTTCAGCTGTCAGCATACACATAGTGTTGAATAAATCTTTGTTTTTAAAAAATTGAAAAGGAGATAGAAGCCTACTTCTTTATTTTTTTCTCTTAAATATGATATGTGATGACAAGTAGATCATGTAGAAGTCAATCTGTGGTCAGTTGCATCTGAAACTCAAAACTTTAAAGCTTCACATTCCAGGAGACTATGATAACCCTTCTGAAATAATCTTTAAAAGCATACTCGCTGCAATGCTATACTCACAGAAGAGAGCTCTCAGCAAATTTCTACTTCATGTGGTGGTAAGATAGAAGAAAATTGTTGTATATAAACGTAAGCATTGGGACTACCTACTCTTAATCCTTTTGCAAGACACATGCAGCCCTCCTGCTTTAGGGGCAGCAACCATTCTAATTGTACTCTGTTGTTGTATGAAGTCATAAAAGGGAATTAGAGAAGGGAGCTTCACCTAGAGCACTGCCTCCTTTGCTCCAGCTAGGACTGTAAGTTGTAACCAAGCCATTATGATTGAAAAAACAGCATATGACACGACTTTCATCCTTCATATATTGTCTGTGAGGGAGACAGAAAAAAAGAAGTCTGTAAACAGTGAATTCTCACTAAATCTATACAATGGAATTGCTAAGTTTTGTACTAATTTATATCACATCAACCCAGTTGGTTTTGGGAGTGTCACAATTTCTTTCAACCAAGTTATGTCCTGCAGGAAAGTGGAAAGCATTCAAGTCTTTGTTTAACTACATGAATATTAGCAGCTGTACAACTACTACTAGAGACTATAATGCTGTTGCTATACTACTAGTGACTCTACTTGCGATATGAATATATTGACTCCCTAAATTCGGTCAAACTTTTGATAAAAATTGCATGGAAATTGAGAACATGTGCTCTCTTAAAAAAAAGAAAAAAGAGAAAAAATAAAAAAGGTCTCTTTGTGCTATCCAGTGCTCTAAAGTGTACACTCGGAAATCTTGCCCTTACTTCTTTGCCTGACACATTTCACTGTGGAATGTTACTAAGTAAGTGTAATGGTTCTTTCATTTAAACTATCTAAATACTGTCTAAAAAGAGAACCTGATTTTTATACAAAATTCTTTACTTGTAATTTGACAAAATCTTTCCTGAAATTCTAAATTTTGGAGGGGGAAAAATAGTTCACATTTCCCAATGTTGTGGTGTTGGTTTGGGGTTTTTTTTTTGGTTTGGTTTTGTTTTGTTTGTTTGTTTCTTTTTTCTTTTTGTTTCCCAAGACATTTTCTTGTGCATTTATGAAGTACTTTGAGTAAATTAAAGCCTACTTTCCTATTGATTCCAGTAGGGAAAATGCCTTCCTTGTGTTTTACTTCTAACCCAGAATCAGTGAGAATCATCATGAGCAGCATAGAAACTATTTCTACTCTACCTTGTAATGAAGGGCACGTGAATAATTTTTCCAAAAGGAACAGGTGTATATAAAATCCACATCCCTATTTGCAGACCTGATCAGGTAGAACAGCTGAGCTTTGTTTTCAAAGATTACTCTGAACCAATTCTTTCAATGACAGATCCCAACAAAAATCCAACCTTTCAGACCTAATTTCTAGTTCGGTAATTTCAGGTAAACACCCAACTTTTTGGCTTCATTTAGAAACGTATCTGCAATACACTTTGGGACCTGATTTTAGGAGAGAGTTTTCATGATTTGTGTCAAGATGCTGCAAATTGGTGAGTTCTGATTTCAACTTTGTCACCTCAAAAACTATAGAGAGGCATTTCTGCTTTTCAGCAGATAGTGCTGAATTAACTGCTTTTTAACACGACATGGAACCATAGCTATCCAAAGGAAAATTTACGTTGATGTAAATTTTAATATGAATTATAACTTCCTTCCTAACCTTTCATCAATGAAGTTTTGAATTTCCTTATTTTCCACATTATTGGAAAAATAGACTTTATGTGCATGATCCAGGGAAAAACATGAGCATGTGAGATAGGATCCATGCACAAACTGTCTGTGGCACCATGTCACCTCAGATTTAGGTTTCCTCTGCTATGTGTCCACCTGTGTATAGCAGGGAGTTCTTGACATTGCCAGTAAACTCTTACTGGCACAGAAGGGGACTAAACTAGATTCATAAATCTCTGAGGTGACCATATGGCTGTTGAAAAAATAATTTAGTATTTAGTGACCTTCCCCATATAGCCTCTAATTATAGGAAACCTGATAAGGAAAAAATAATCAAACTAGTTGTTTAAGAGTCAAACAGTATCAGAAGGGCAAAAAAATATCCTGTGACTCTCCTTAGAACTTCTAGTGTTATTTATTGCATTTCTCCTGAGCAGAAAACTATCACCAACAATGAATAGTTCTTCCATACTTCTTTCTGTCATCTACTGCAATTCCATGTTAAATTTTAACCTTCAGAAGCTGTTTTGATACAAAATTATTTTAGTTGTATTTAGTTTTTAAGAAAATAATTTCCAAGGGGAAGGTTAAAATCTCATAATTCTGTGCAACGTAAATATGAAACAGATCTTAAACCACAAGATCTTTAATACTGCAGGCAGCTAAATCCTGTATCATATTTGAAGCAGAAAGAAGCACTTTTAATAAATCTCAGGTTTTATTTTTTTTTGTTTCTCTTTTATTTTCACATCAAGTGTTGCTTTTCCTATCAGAAATTTGTCATCCTGTCTTATGAAGTCAATGCAGCAAATAGATATCATTGTATCTCACTTCCCCCCACTGTCTCTAGCCTCCTTTCTCCAAATCTAAAGATGCAACTTTTATTGGAAAATATGAGCTGTAAATGCTGATATTAAAGAAATAAAGGTAATTGCTTTTATTTCCACTGAAAATATAAATGAAATATCCAGAAGCTTTAATTAGGGCTATAGCACTCAGGGAAATTTTAATAATTAATTGTTGTGTGATAAAAAGTGTTTTCTGTAGCTATACTGAAGCGTAACAATAATTCCATGATTCTGGCCAGGCCAGAGTCAACCTCCTCAAGCAGCCAGCTCAGGTGAGCTGAGTTAGCCCTGTCTGTTTCACCCACAGCCTGACATCACTCCTTCATAAGAGGGGCTGGTTGGGGAGGGGTGTTCATGGGTGCCTCCAGGGCAGTCTGAGTGCAGACTGTGCAGTGCTCTGTGTTATCACTGGGTTGGTAAGGTACTCTGTGTTATGACAGTACGGGTGTGAGTGTAATTTGCAACAGGCTGTTATTGTTCCTCTTTTGTGGTGATTTTGTCAGCAAACTGTCCTTTTCCCAGCCCAAGGGGGCTCTCTCTGTTTCTCTTCCAGGAGTAAGTGGTGTGTGGTGCTCAGCTGATGCTTGGGGCAGAACCACACATGAAGTCTTGGAATGATTGTAAAAATTCTTATTATGTACCAAATGTAGAAACAGAAAGATGAATAAAAAGTGTAAAGGCAGCATCAGCATGGCCCAGTCATAATTCCTGCCATTTATGTGTCATTGTGTTCAACAGAAAAAGCAAGAGAGATGATATACTGTTAAACTACTCAAAATATCACAAATATTAATAGGTTATGAGTTCTATCCTCCATGTATATTATATGAAATATTTGTAGCCATACATCTTTTTTAGATTTTCTTTGTGCTTTACTCTTCTAAGACCCAAGATGGGTCTTTTGTATCTCCTATTAGCAAAATTCACACTGAGAATACATGTTTGGAGGGTCGTTTTGAATTGAAAGTCTTGATTTAGGCAGAGGTGCTAGGTAAAACCAGCTGTAACATTTCCTTGAAGTGGAAAAGCCAAAACTATCAGAAATGAAAATCTCAACTTTGCCTGTATGGATGTGAACCAGATAAAATTCCAAACCATTTCCAAAATCAGATTTTGGTAAAAAGAACAAGGATTGACCCTTTTCTGTAGTTACTGCCCAGCTTTTCTAAAGTCTTAGTTTAGCTCCTATAACTCACACCAGGATTGCACTGATAGTATTACCAAGTATAAATTAAAACAAGTCCATAAACTTAGGTAATTCAAGTCCTTAAATACCTGTCAGTCTATAAAAAATGTTGTAAGAAAATACATTTTTTTTTGTTCAGTGCTAATTTTTTTAAGTCCTTATTGTAGCTCCAGAATATTCATGGAATATGGAATATGGAAGAAAATCAGAGTGTGTGCATTTAAAGTGGCAAAATTATTTCAAAATGTTTCCTACCAATTCAGCTGTATTAGCAGCAGCATTATTTTTTCCATATTTTTCAATAAGTTAAGTCCTACTTCTGTTCATGAAATTGTATTATTTAAACTGAAGGTTACATATAATATTATGCACACTAAAATTAATTTTGAATACAATTTTGTCTGGAAGCTAAGCAGTTATAACTTTAGAAATTAAAATTAAAGAATAAAACTAAAAATTAGTGGTTTAGATCTCAGAGCAGCTAAACAAATATGAAAATACATGTGCCTCAATATGTGCGTAAAAATAAACTGGAAGGGGTTGGTATAAAGCCATGTAAAAAGATCACTTAACAGGTAGACTGATTTAGTCTGAGTTCACTAAAAACTCTAAACAACACAACTAAGTCAATCCCCAGTTGGAAATGCATGTGTGATTTTATCAATAATGTGTTGTACTATTACTGGGCAAAGCAGTGGTATACTTAAGGCCATAGTGTATGGAATCATAGGATTGCCTTGGTTGGAAGAGAACTTTCAGATAATCAAGTCCAACCATCAACCTAACCTGCCAGGTCCATTAAGCCATGTCTCTAAGCACTGCATCTACCAGTCTTTTAAATACCTCCAGGGATGGTGACTCTACCACCTCCCTGGGCAGCCCATTCTAATGCCTAACAACCCTCTCTGGGAAGAAATTTTTCCTATGGTGGGATTAAGTGTAGAATTTAGCATGCAATGGGAGAGAAGTTCAAGTCCTTACAGCCATGTGAAAAAAAGCAGTTGCTAGGTATTTGGTAACTGGACACATTCAAGGTCTGGCTTGATGAAGCTCTGAGCATTCCTATCTACTTAAAGGTGTCCCTGCTTACTGCAGAGGGGTTGGACTAGATGGCCTTTACAGGTCCCTTCCAACCTAAAGCATTGAAGGATTCTGATTTGCAGCCTCCACTCCAGCAGGTACTGCCAAACATCTGGTGGGAGCCTGAGTTATGATATTTGTCTTCTTCGCTCCTGGAGTGAAAAGAGGCCAGATAAGTTCTGGAGGCCAAGTAGTTCTCAACAATTTACATGGCAACTCCTGTGTCTCAAGTGAAAATACCCTCAGACTTGATTTCCGTTTCTGCATTGTGGTGCTACTTGTGTTTGGATTATAGTAAACCATGACAATGCTTAAATCTGAAGTATCAGAAGACAGAACACATTAGGGCTTTGCTCTTCCCAATATCTTTTTATCAAGTGATCTTTACCATTTTATCATCTCCTAAACCTTTCCTTTGCAGGAGCTGGTTACCCACTGTTGTTTCCCAGCAGTAGCTGTGGTTTCATTACCCTTTATTGGATACGTCAAAACCACATTAAGTTAATTTGTTTGTGCAGCTCACCTCTTAATATACTCTTTCATAAACCCAGTTAAACAAACATCATTTCAGCCTTTTGATCTTTTATCTTCTCTAATCCTAGATACTTTGTCTTTACAGAAATTTGGCTATAAATGTGAAGGAATTATTTCAGTTTTGAATATCCCACTCCTTTGTCGCAGTTGTCATTCACCATGATTATTATTTTATTCCATGGAAGACTATTTCATGACCACCCTGTTCTTCATTTTTTCCTGTCTGTACTTCCATGTCCACAAATATTCAGTGTTGGGTTCTGAGATAACACTACCTCTTAAGAACTTCCTTGTCGCATTGTGCTAGTTCTTCTGTGCTTGAAACTCTGCAATGCAGTGCCCTGAAGGAGAGACTGTTTTCTCATCTGCCCAGGCTCAGTGATGTGCTTTTGACTGAGAAGGTGCAATATTATGTAAGAAACACTTTTATTTCTTGTATCTTGCATGGAATTGGGGTAGCAGATAGTGAATGTGTATGTAGTCTCTCCAAACTCCTTTGCAAGATGCTTATTCCCTCTAAATTAGATGAATGGGTTATCTTTGCACTAAAGGAATGTTGAAGTTAACACAGTTCTTAAGAGATGATTTCTAAAAACAGAAAAAAACCCCGTTCTTCTAAAGCTCTACTGATTGTCACTGCTCTACATTTGGTTAGATGGATTTAGTGATTCTCACCTAAGGCTTCTGCCTGCCAAATGCATAAAGCTGGTTTTACACCAATTCACATGATTTGAGCACAGAAGGCTCATCCAATGAGACCAGTTGCATTCAGGTCTTGCACTAAATCTGACCTTTCTTATCTTCAAACTGTGCATGCAGGATTTCCTGTGTAAGAGGACAAGACGTGGTCGCTAGGGCAGAACTGCTCTGATACAGGACAGAGAGGCCACCCTAGTTGTGTAGCAGCTACCGTCTTGGTGCCTCATTTATTAATATCTGCACAAAACTTTAGCTCTGCCAGTGTCTGCTAACAAAGAAAAGGAAAGTAAGAGATGCTTCAGGTATCTCACTGGCATTATTAATTAAGTAACACCTGGCTCTGGCTTACTCTTCCCTGCTCCATCCAAGGCTGCCTGTCACTGTTGTAGAAACAGCAGCTATGCTCCTTCCTTGGCAGGTGTGTTGTTGAGATGCAGAATCCATTCAAATTGTCTCTCTCACTCCTCTGAGTCTACTGTGACTCCATCTTGCCAGTCCTTGGACACAGCCACATGGAAAGCTCCACTATCTGGCTTGGAAGGGATGATTTATGATTTTGGCTTGGCTTCACATCAACGGAGCTGCAGAGAAGAGGTTGCATACAGCAGCCTGTTGCTGTAACCTTGTAGCTTCTGTCACAGCTTGCTCAGCTTCAGGACTGACTCTTACACACCAGCAGTGGCTGAAAGTGCTGCTTCTTAATTGTGATTCGGAGCTTTTTGTTCTGTAGAAAAGCCAGGGAGATGCATCTAGACAAGACTTAAAAATAAAAGAATAAAAATAATCTAAAGACTTGTTGTTCAGTGCAGAAGGATTTTTGTTGCAAGGATGAGGCATTCATTTTTCTGCTGCCCTGCATTAAATCAGATTAGTGCAGGGCTCTGTTCAGATCATGTTTTTGTGCACTGAGGTCTGATATGAAAGAAGTATCAGACAATCGGGCAGCTGGTTTGAGATGCCCTGTAGCACATGAATCTTGCCTTTCCAGTTCTTGTTGCTAATTAAGATGTTGCTGAAGAAAGTCTAGGGAAACAACTCTTTGTAAGAAATTATATTCCTAATTTGATCATTCTAAACCAGAAGATTCTTTATACACATTGCATCTGTAGAAAGGAGCAGTGAAATAGAGGGAGGGCCAGCTAAAACAAGTGTGGAAAAGCAGATAAATTTAAAAAGGCTAGATAATGCTTACTTTTCCAGAAGGAAAGAATCCTGAAGAGAAGAAAATTTCATTGTAAAATGAGACTTTATGATAACTAGCCCTGCCATCATTGTTTCTGCAGATAACAAGAATTTCAGGAGGAATGTGTGGATTGCTCAATCCATGGTTAGATTTGGAAGCTGGTATATCAATCCACCTGTTTTCCATTTTATTTTTTCAGATTCTGTCATGGAAACAATGTAAAAATTTCTGGGGAGAATAAAGAAACAGTACAGGGATACATAGAAGAAGCCCCTCTCCTATGAAGACAGGCTGTGAGAGTTGGGGCTGTCCTGCCTGGAGAAGAGAAGGCTCTGGGGAGGTCTTACAGCAGCCTTCCAGTACTTGAAGGGGCCTACAAGAAAGCTGGGGAGGGACTTTTTAGAAGAGCATGTAGTGATAGGATGAGGGGATATGTTTTTAACTGGAAGGTGGATATTAGGAAAAAAATCTTCACTACAAGGGTGGTGAGGCACTGGAACATGTTGCCCAGGGAGGCAGTGGATGCCCCCTCCCTGGAGGTGTTCTAGGCCAGGTTGGATGGGGCTTGAGCAGTCTGGTCTAGTAGAGGGTGTCCCAGCCCATGGCAGGAGGGTGGAATTTGATGATTTTTGAGGTCCCTTCCAGCCCTTATCATTCTATGATTCATTTTTGTGTTAATGTATATTTTGTGTCTTTTCATTCTTTGGTATTTTGTACAATGTCAGTCTTCATCTTATTAAGCCTTAGTAGTTGCTTTGGGATGGGATTTTAGATTTAAAACATATTCTAATAGTAGATTACTCTGCCACATTCTTAAATGCTTTTCCTTAAATGTTCCTAGGAAATGGTTTGAATACAGTGCTATCCAAGTAAATTTATTTCACTGTGTTCGCTTAATAGGCTTGTAGGTGTGTATAATTCATGCTCCTAAAGTTTGTCTATTTCCATTTCAGACCTGAAGAAGGGCTTGTGTGCTTGAAAATCTGTCTGCATTTTCAATTGCAGCAGTTTGTGTAATAGAAGAGAGAAAAACACAGGCTATGATGACTTTATCCTTTACTGCAGACGATACAGTACCGATGGAAACTACAGGATAGCTTGTTTAAAAAGAAAGCAACAAAACAACTGAATGTGCTCTCAGCTTATTTAGTGGTGTGCAACAGGGTCCAGCATGATGTAATTGTAAAGCATCAGTAAGTGCTTTGTAAGAGTAGCAATTGATAATTACATTAGGAAGAGATTGTGAAAGACATTACAAAAATAAAGGCAGTTTGGGATTTCCTCGCTGAAGTTTGTTTGGGAAGGGTTCTTCATAAAACTTGAGATTGCCTTTTAAACTTTACCCTTTTGGTAGAAAACCACATCTTGAACTATCTGCACTATGTAAACACTTCCTGTATGCATTGACTATTGAATTAACTTACGTTTTAATCGAAGCAGTTAACAAGAAAAATTAGTGAGATTTCTTTGGATATCTCACTGAAAAAACACCCCTTTCTCTGGACAGTGTGCTTTACTTAGCATATTTACCTTGTAAATATGATGCAGACCGTGTATCTCTTGCAGCATCAAACTCTCATCAAATAGATAGATGCACATGTGCATAGTGGACATCAGACAGTGGACAATCAGTAATAACACAATGCAGCAGGTGAGGTGATTCAGCAGTAATCTTGAAAACAAAGTGTTCAGGACACTGAAATCCTTGAGAAACATGATTTTTGCCTAACTTTATATGGTCAACATCTAGCCCTGATCTTGACTTGAGGTTTCTCAGGGGTCCAAATGGACAAATAATATTCATTATCTCTCCAAGAAAGATGTAGATTCCACCTTGAAAATATATACAGTGGGTTACAGATGTCACAGAAAACCAGATTTTCTGCAGTTTCTGGTGTACAGAAGTCTGGAATTTTTTCAATGAACCAGGCCCTTAGCTAGTAAAGAAAAGCAGTTTAAAATGTACTTTGGCAGCTTTAGTATGCTCAAAATGTACACTTATTGCCATATCATATCAAACACATTTGTACCTTCTTTCACGCTAAACTTTTCTTAATGTGCTTTACAGAAACAGATCAACATATTAAAGGGACACTGTCAAGGCTGTTAGTCCTAAAAATTGACCTACTTTGACACTGGCCCCATGCTGAAGGTTTTACCTCTGAGATTTGTTCTGTGTACCTCTTCCTTGATAATTGTTCTACACAAGGGCTAGACGGGTAAGTATACATAAAAATTATTTTTCTTATTAAAAAGGGAATTTGTGAGAAGATGGGGTTAGGGAAACAAATTTAATTATGGGATCTTAAGCAGTGTTTTTTTCTTAAGTTTCAGATGTAACTGCTTTTGCTATTGACAGGAGATTTCTGAGGAGATCCCAGTGCAAATGTAATGTGTGACTCAGAGGGCTGAATGTTTATGTCTTGGAAGATTGACACATACAGAAATGACTAAGATCTATTGAATGGCTGCATGGACTAAGATATCCATTCAGACAAGTTTTTTCTGCCCTCTCAGAACTTAATAGCTGCCTTCCAAAAGATGACTTACCTGCATTTGCTTGGAGCAGATATTCTCAGCTTTCCCACAGGTTAGGAGCTATATTAGGAATGAGGTACTAATTAACCACTTAAAGGCTTGGACATGCCAGGAGATTAGTTTATATTTACTGATTCAGCAAAGCCTTCATGCAACTCATTGCTTGCTGAACTGGTAAAAATAATATTGCAGACTGCTGAATTTATTGCTATGACTCTCTTGTTCAAACCCTAACTTTTCTCTAGTGCTTTGTATTCTTTGGGAATACTAATTTTAAAAATAATAAATCCATATTCTCCAGAGACAACTATCTGCAAGGAAAATTGAATAGAGCAACACCCCAGAAACTGTGGATTGCACATGAGTACCTAGCTCATGCTGTTTGCGGTTTCCCTCCTAATTGTCAGTTATTTTATATTGACAGGTATTCGAAGTACAGGGCAGGTATACTTTTGAATACCACATGTGCTGATCCCAAGTGTGGACATCCGTTTCAAAAATCCAAAATTTGTATTTTTCTTCTGGGCAATTGTGTTACAAAAATCCAGTTCTGAGTGCATGGCTGCACATGACTGACATCTCATCCCCTCTCTATTTGTATTGGCTAGTAATATTAAGAAAAGAAATTACTCATAACTGATGTTTTCATGACAACAGACCTGATGTTTTTACAGGAAAGCTGACATTTGTAAAGTCTTGTGCCAAACCCCATGCCAAGTCCCGCATTTCCCAGAGGTGTGATCTGGCAGTAGTTTTGCTGGATCCATACCAAAGAGAGAATTTAGCATCCTCCTGCAAATAATTTGCAAGCCAATGCTACCAGAAAGCAAGTCAGCAGTACCTATTCATCTACATTAACTGGTTTAATGTATTTAATAGAGAAATGTTTTATTTCATCCTTCAGTTGTACTGCTTCTCTGTCATACCTGTGCAGCTCGCAGAACCACCCACACTTTGTTTCAAAAATCTACTTCAAAGAAATAGAGCAGTGGTGCTATTTATTCTGCTGCTGTATTTCTTCAGTGGTTCAATATCTAATAATGCTTCATGGTACTAATATTTGGGGATTTGGCTGTCATCAGAAATGAACTGCCAAGGAAGTACTTATTTTAACAGAGATAGTATATTGAGAAGTGTATAGACTCGCACTTCATTTTGTAATGTCAGAAAAATTTGCTATGTTTGATTTTTTTTCCTTTGCTCTTTTCTTTGGGGAATTAATTTCTACAACAAATGGACATTACAGTTGGATTTGAGAACAGATTCTGTGCAGTTTTCATGGACGCCTCTGGCTAGCTGAAGGCTGCCATCGTATAACTGTTGCTACCAGCCAGGCTATTTGGTTGGTCTGAACTCCCATTTCCCCCTTCCCCTCAGGAAAATCCACCGAAGTTTGTATCCCTCCTGGCTAACCCCGTAGCTGTCTTAATAACCTGAAGCCTGTCCCCAGGCTAGCTGTCTTGGTGCTATCTCAGCCTCTGTCTTGCAAACCCAAAAGTAGTTAATGTGACTTCAGCAGAAGGTCAGGATTATTCTGGGTCTGCTGTCAACTCACTTCTGAGTTTCTGAGATGCTTTTGGTCCTAACGCAGGGCTCCAGCAAGAGACGTGCCTAATTTCCACTAATCTCTACATGCCATTTCTGACAGCTCTTCTGTGTCCACCTGGAGTGAGAATGGTTGTTCAGCATGCAGAAAGAGGGAAGTGATCAACACAGGGTTCAGATGTAGTTATGAACCAAATTCGTAACGTGAACTTGGAATATCTCTTAGGATGAACAGAGCTGTGTGGCTGCATTTATGGCACAAAGAAGAATCAAATACTATTTTGCTCTTTACAGCTTCTTTGAAAATCTTGGTGTGCAGTCTCCATAATTTTGAGTACTTTATCTAATAGACATGTAACTGAATAAATATGATTTGAAATCCAAACATACATATACTGAAGGGAATTTTTTTGAGATCTGTTTTCAGTTCTTTTTTGTTTATCATTCTTGATTTTTACAGCTCTATCCAAGTGCTGAGCCATTACCATTTCTACCTGTACTCTGATTTCTCCTGCTTTTTTCAACACTTCAGAGAAAAAAAGAAACTTTCTTCAAAAAGAGTTGCTTCAGAGTCTGTCAACTGTTTAGTACCTCCAGTACTGCACATGCAATCTTTTGCGTATTGATCTCTCTTGTATTGTTTCTCAAGAGCTTAACATCCTGTCTGCAATTTATAGTTTCACTCTTTTAATCCTTTCTGACTGTTTTAGTTCTATAATAATTGCAAGAGCTGAAAATGATGTAAAACATTGTATCTAAGAAATCTGTGGCAGGGCAGAAGGCAGTATGTACTCAAGGTTCCGCTGCTGGGTATTGGGAATACCATTGCTGTCATCAGCCTCACAACTGTAAGATCACGTGGGACCCTGTTATTCCCTCAGCTACTGGTTCCCAAAGGTGCTCTCCAGTGGTGGACACAAGGAGCTTTACAAGGCATAATTTTGACTGTATTTGATCGGAAAAAAAAATGCAATAAAAACAACACCCTGCTGTAGAACCAGAGAATAGTTGAAGTTGGAAGGGAACTTTGGAAAATGTCTGGTTTAACCTCCTGTTCAGAGCAGATCTAACTTGAAAGTTAGGTCATGTCACTTTTCTCTTTTTCTTTGTATTTCTTGATATATATTCTGGGCATGTGTATGGTGTTTTATATACATAATGTTTATCATATGGGTCCTTGGTCCAGAAAAATGTAAGAATATCACTGTACATTTTTAATGTGTGTGTATACCTGGGCACACCTTTCAAACAGTCGTGAATCCCTATAAAACTATCAAGTACAGCATAAATAAATTATTGGTTTACTAGGACTGTGAAAAATGGTTTTCACCTAAAAGAATTTCTGAAATGGAGGGAGCTGCATTTTGTAACTTGCATGTTAGTTTGCTTCCTAATGCTCTCCAATGTTCACCAGTTATTAATATTTCTCTTATGTTTTGTAATTAATTTATTTTACCTTTTATTTGAGTTCCAGGTTGACCTCTGCCTTGCCTTGCAGCTAGAACATATAGCTGTCACTTGTGAAACTAGAGCATGAGACATCTTATTTGTGTCTCTCATTTTTGGCTTTATGTAGGACATGTTGCTGACTTAATTCCTTTTTCTCTGTCTATCATAATTAATTATTTATTTGTCTCAGTTTTGATGGCCTTTTTGTAGCTGGACTGAAATTTGTGCTCTCCTGAAGTGGTCAGAGTGCAGACTGCTGTGCCTGCAATACCAACACATCCAGAGGGATTCCTAGGAAAAGAGAAAGTGGTCTCAATGGTAGGAGAGAAAGAAATGGCATTATATTTGTGGTGTTCTTAGCTGAAGTACGCTTGCTTCTGTTCATGTATATATAGTAGTGAGAAGTGTTGTTTATGTTCCAATGGAAAGAGTAAGAGATGCTGTTCCAAGACGGCTGTTCAAAGACAGATACTCCTCTTTCAGTAAAAGGAGTTTGGTGGCCCTCTGTGACAGTGATGACATAAATATGCCATTTACTTGATTTTTAATGAAAGCATCAAGAACATATTTCACATCCACTCAAAGAGAAGAGCTGTCTTGGTTTTTCTACCCTGTGTATTCACAAGGAAATACAACTGCATTGTTCTGAGGTCTGACTCTGCACTTTTGCCTAATCAGAGCAATTTTCCTGCTTGTCATGCATAACATTACTACAGCTTTAAGCAATTAATTGGATAGTTCTGTACTAAGATATCCCCAAACTGAAGACTTGTGGGGCATAATAGATGAGCTGTCTGCATCAGAACTGCAGCCTTAAAGATGACAACCTGCAACGTCCAGCAAAATTTCTTTCTTGAGTGGCAGTCCTTATTGCTGACATACATTTGATGTATGCTAAGCACTATCCATTGTGTGTCAGTTTATAGACCTTTAATTCTGCAGACTTCTCAAATTTGTTTTGAATTTCTCAGTACGAGTTTTAGGGTAAAGCCTCATAGACTGAGATCCTGCACAGCTCTGCTTGAAGATTACAACCTCATTATAAACCTCATTTTGTAAAAAGTGGAAGCTGGGTGTCTTTGACCAACTTTTCTTGTCTTATCATGAAATGTGCTATGCGCTGACTGGCTGTCATTCTCAGCTTGAAGGAGCCGAGTTTGTTTAAAGCACACCGTAATGGTTTTGGTAGGGAGTGGCAACAGATGGCATAGCAGTAATGATGAAAAATGTGATATAAAATGAACCAAAGTGTAAGGGTTATTTTCTCCCATAGCTCAGAGTTTCTGTGTAAGTGGCTTATGGCAAAAAATTGTTTCTAAAGATTTCTGCAGCTACTGAACAGAGTGAGGTCCATCACTGTCGTGCCTATTTGCATGTCATTGGCATTTCTGTCACGGTTAAGAATGAAAAGCCATCAAAAAGTAAAAGCAACCAATTCCCCAAACTTGGCAGTTTTGGGATAAGATCACCAAAAACAAGTGTGGGGCATACTTAGCCTGGGTAACACAATTACTGATGCAGGCTATGTACAATTGCTTTTATTTTAATACTTTTTGTCATTAAAACTTCTCTTCTGAAAGTTAACTAGCCTTATTACTATCACGAGAAAAATACGTGTTCTGAAGATGGTAAAGAAGTGAGATGACCACCTTAGAGATCATGGAAGGTAAAAATTTTGCATTTATTTGTATACATTACTATCCAGTCTCTAATTAAAGTTTATTATATGGATTAAGATTCTGTGTTTGCATTATAATGAGTGGTAGCTTTCTCTATGTATTCTCATGTATTACACAAAATAGGTAAGAGGGCTTTCCAATGAGTATTACCAAATCTGTGTATCTGTTTTTGCTTTCATGCTTGGATGTCCATTTTTGCCAGGATGCATCCATGTTCTCCCACTAACTTTTTTGTCATAATATCATGTATTTTTTAAATTTAAAAATCTTTTAACAATAATTTCTGTATCTTTCTTAATTAATATAGTGATCTGATAGCATCTTTTAAAGGTGCCAGTTATTTCAGACTTTGTTAGGCTGAAAATAAAGCAGTTCCATAGCCATGAATGTATATTGAACGCATATGCTAGGACTTTGCCTTTTAATTCTCACACCTCTGGTGTGTCTTTCAGTTCCAGGATACTGTGGATTTTCTGTCTGCAAGCTTCACGTATTGGATTCAAATCATGTTCAGGACAGACTACAACAATTTAAGGAGCTACATGCACTTAGGGTAGTTAGCTCAATGTTTTCTCCCCTTTTGTCTGAACTGGTCCTGGCTTGGGCTGGTTCTGATGTTCCAAGATAAATGGGATTTTGCTGTGGCCAAGTAAGTGCTGAGAGTGTAGAAAAGTCTCCAGCTGAACTGCTGAAGTCCTGCCCAGAGAACTTCAAGCTTGCCAACATCCTGCTGTAATTTCTGAGTCAGGTAATATCCTTTCCAAAACAGCTATTTAGGAGCACAAAATCTTTTGAAACTCTTGATTGAGGGTTACCATTGTCACATGAAGTCAAGTTCCTCTCAGCAATTAACAAATTGACTGGTTTCAGCAGAGCTCGTCGTTGGCTTTACATTCCCATTTTTAGGAATTACAATGATGTTTGCTGTCAGCCAGGATTCATCAGCTAGGGGTAGCGGAGCAAAAATGAGAAAGTCTTAAGAAAAATTTTTAAATGAAGCCCAATGACTACGGTGAGACTGTCCAGTGTGGCATCTGCAATAAGAGATACTGGTACTCAAACTAATGGATCTGTTTCATTTGGCAGATTAACTGGAATTTGTGCTCTCCTGTGCTTTCCTGATGACTCTGGAGGGTTTTGCTTCAGGATCTTCCTTTTCTGAAGTAGAAGTTGCTTCTTCAAGCTGCATCTCACACCAAAGTATTTCCTGCTCCTTGTTAGAATTCCTTCAGGATGTAGTTTGCAACAGCAAAACCAAAGGAAATGGTATAAGACAGTTACCCTCAGTTAGGAGTTTAGGAGTGAACCTCTCATCTTCAGGAGACATCAGACAGCAGACTAAGTGTACAAGCAGAGATTTATTTATAAATAAGAATGAAGAGTGGGCAACCATTGACATAGGGATCTGAGTTGGAATTCAGAAATGCCTTTGGGCAGAGGCATTTACTATTCTTGCATAACTGGCACTTGCTGCTTTCTCGCAGGATCTTCCTACTGCAGGCCAGGCTACCCAAAAGATCATAAATGGCACTTCTCTTATAAACTCTACTGCACAGACAGACTGATGCACCTGTATTGTTCAGCTATCTAGTTGCTGACCTGCTTTGTTAATTTTGCTAAATATATGGTTTGACATAAGCTGGAGGAATGTACCAACTAAACATTAAAAAAAAACCCAAAACCCCAAAACAAACCCCCCTCCAAAAAAAAAAAAACAACAAAATCCAACATAATTAATCTCTTCCTTATTGCATATCCTAATAGACAAGAACAACACTTCCCTTTTTCTGTAAGTTTCAGATTTCCATGCCTGAAAGAAATCTTTATGCCAGCAAGACTCAGCCTACATTACCATCACTTTTCTGTACAGGTTTGTTCTGCACGGTTGCTGCTTCCCTTTCAGGAATAATTTAATTTTCAGGGTTGGTGTGTGTCTGTTGTTCCTGTCCACAGGGGGATAGGAGAAAAGAAGGAGTGGTAGGGAGTGAACAGAGACATTTGCTTGGTCGATTCAATAAACCAGGGCATGAATGAGCTTTCCGATCTGTATTTGTTCCTTGTTCAGATCAGCAAGAACGTTGAAGGACAATCTAGTGAGATGCCACCTTAGTGACAATGCCAAACATTTTAAGAACTAGAGAAAAAAATTTAAGAGTACAAAGTACATTTCTTGCAAGAAGCAACATGCATTAAAAGGGGTAAATGTGATATTGACATCCAGTACCACGCAAAAAATTCTCGCAAGATTTTGAATATTATTAATTCTAGTAGAAAAAACACTAAAATACTTTATAAAAAAATTAATATTTTAAAATATTTAAAAATAAGTATTTTACTAACTTTTTATTGTAATACATGTGTTCAAAGCTTCTACAATTGAGAAATCTTTTTAAGAGCTGGAGGACAACAGGTCCTTATAGATGCACTAAAAATTCACAATCTGTGAATGAAAACTTGTTTCTTTGTTATAAAAATATATATATATATATATATAAATGATATATAAATATGATATATTAAAAAAGCTTTTTTATTATAAATTGTATTCATTTTATGGATTTTTTTTTCCTTAGGAAAGGTAAGTGGATAAAATAATCGAGGATTTCTTAGATCACTTAAGTGCTTAAGGTGATCTGGGCGATTCAAAAGACTTGGACTTCTGTCTGTGGCACAAGGAACTGGCACTTGCAGATGCCTCACAGTCCCACAAACAGTCAGCTGATAAGATGCCTGTCCAGTACACACATTTTAGTAAGGGCTGTTGGGCTTCATTACAGTAGGAGAAGTGTTTTTTTGTGTATCTCACTCCAGAATCTGTACATGCAAGGGGTTATTGTCATACAGGCTTACTTAAGCGACCACTGGCATCTAAACAAAAGTACCATAACATAGAAGGAAAAGAAGGACATGGAGAAAATGTAAATTAGGAGTAAATTAGCTACATCTTGGCAGAAAATTTCTCACTAATGAAATCTATTTGGTATCAACTTCTTCAAATGGCAACTCCTATGAATTTGTTAGCTGTGATTAATCATGGGTGTTTTTGTGATGGTAAACTTTGTCTGTCTATTCATTTAAGAGGAGACAAGTAAAATGATCTCTTTGGTAAAAAGTATTACAAACCTTTGTCTCTCATTTTTTACTTGATGCAGAGACTGAGAGGAAAATAATGAAAATTTACTAAAGTTATGAAAAAAGTGATTATTTTAATCTCACTTTCTCTAAAGGAATGCTTTATTTCAGTGTTTAATGTTAGAAACTGTTTATGCCGAATCATAAGCAACTGATGTGCATAAGAGATTATGTATCATGCACTGTGATGGTAGTATTTTCCAAATATACCATATAATAATGGATTATAATAACAATATAACAGACTTATTAGTGGGATCTGTTAATAAAGGAGCATATAGTTATTAATTCATCAGCACAAATACTACAAAGTTGACGAGCAAGCTAACAGTTTGTGAAATAGTAGAAATCCTGCAAAGCCCCAACACAAGGGCATTTTTTGTGGGGGCAGGAGTTGCAGACAATCTGAATCATTTAAGGGAATTTCCTGACATGCAGTTGAAGAGAAAAGCCCAAGAAAGGGAAAAAGAAACTTGTCAGATTTTGCTACTATAATAATAAGCAGCATTTTTTGCCATTACTGTAAATGTCTGTAGTTAATATATAGTTACTAGTAAAACAGAAACTTCCCATGTAATTATTAAATAACTGTAGAACTAGTGCTTTTTATTTGGGGGTGACTCCCTTGCTGGTGTCACCTAGTCCTCTGCCTTCATGCATTATCATGATCTGCATTTTGCTCCACCTGCTTTGCTCTGGCAGTAAGAATTTGTCATGTATCATTTCTTTCTGCCCTTGCTTCACAGGAACAGCAGTTCAATAAATTCGCTATTTTTATTTGTGCATGGTGTCATTGTCCAGGGGCTCTGTAGCAGCTGACACTTTGCTTTTCCCCTTCCCCTTCTCTGTCTCTCTTTTGTAAAGGACTGAGTTGTGTTTTATACGCTAATCCTTTCAAAACACCGTGTACCTTTCTAAATGATGGCGACCTTCTGACAAGGCAAGAAGATGAGAAAGCAGCAAGCCACATCAGGAGGACCTGCTAAGTCTGTTGTGACAACAGGGGAGGAATGCTCTGACTTGCTCCATTTAGGTCTGAAAGCACCTCTGCTGTGCTTCTGACAGAGACGGAGAGATGGTGGGGACCTGAACTGCTGGACCTGTTCTGTGCTGCCACTCAACCCAGCCTGCATCCCTCGCCCTCCATCCCTCCCGTCTCTCTCTTCCCCCTCCCTAACAGCTGAAGAAAAGGTAAAATAGCAGAACGCTTTGCTAGGAATTATGCAACTTGTATCAAAATAGACAAACTACCCTTTCCTGACCAAAAAAGCAGAGACAGTAAAAGAAGCTAATTTGTGTTCGTGTGTGTCACAGGCACTGTGTTCCTGGGTTCCAGCCAGGATCAGTTGTTATTATAGTCCTGAATTCACTTTAAAGAAAAAGCTGCATTCTTCTTTTTTTTTTTTTTTCTTTTTTTTTCTTTTTTTTTTTCCCTGAGTAAGGTCCTCATTTACATGAAGCTGTCAGGTGTTATGACATTTTATGTTAATAGAGCCACTTTCATTATTTTACTGCGTGTCTGCTGCACTTGTATAAGAACCACAGGTACGAAACATAAATGTTTCTGATGGTACTGTCACAACCAGGCACACTGAAAGAAACTCAGCTGTATGTTATGGGTAACACAGGAAGGGCAGATGCCTTGCTATCTCTGTCACTCCACTCTTCTTGTGGGGCAATGCTCAGACCATTTATTCTTGCATGGCAATAATATTCTCTAATGGCAGTCTCAGAATCATACTTTTGCCAACAGTGATAACTACAGAAAAGAAAGCTTAAATTGCAGTGCTCAGCCAGTCTATCGATGACACTGCTGAGGAGGAGGAAAACTTCAGACTAAAAGGCATAATCATAGTCTCAAAGTTTTTTTCAACCTGCAAAGGCATAAAGGGAAATTTGAATGTCATTTTATGATGCCAGACCTTAAAAGATGAGCCAAATGGGATATTTGAAATATATGCAAACCTGGAGACTTGCAAACTTAAATACAGGGGTTTTTTGCTAATGTTATAAGGAAAAAATGTTTATTTGACTCCTTACAATGTTTTTCATTTTTCTGCATTGCCCAGTCTTGAACTTCTGGTGCTGAAATGATTAAGAGGGAAAAGCATGATCCTGTTTGTTCTGTACGATAAAGCACGTGCAGTGGGTTATGGATTAAAAGTCCCAACAGCTTTCTTGTGATGAGTAGGTAATTTTATTTCATCTTAAAGAAAGAGAAGATGAGACAGGAGAATGGTCAGAAAACTTCAAAAAACAGTAGTAAATCCAGGATTATAAATCAGTGTTTTTCTGTTCTTATTTCTGGGTTCACTTTAGTACGTGAACCACCCCATGAGAGAGAGACTGTCCTCATAAAATTCCAGCTCAGGTTTGACAATCCAGGTGTCCTGGATAAGCATAAAATTTTGCATGCACCCTTCTAAGGGAAAGTTCAAAAGACCTAGAGGTTTTATGTAATTGGGATAAGCAACTAGAATTTCATGCTTATCCAAATAGGGCTAAACCTCTCAGTCTTTGAACTTTTTCTTAGAAAGGAGCACTAGAATGAAGTTAAAGGTATGAGAAGGGACATACACAGAGGAGTTAAAGGGAAGAGAAAGCACAGAAAAAGAAAAGGCATAACTACATGTGTGTGTGTGTGTGTGAATATGGAAGTGTATTTTGCAGAAGTAGGGAAGATTTACTTTGAAGGCAGCAGAATACAAAACGGTTATAGAACTATTGCACATATAGTCCTGCACTGTACAGGATCAAGCCTTTAGGTCCAACCTTTCAAAGGAGCTGAACTTGTATTTAAAAGCATAAGTCTAGTTTGTAATTTTATCAAAGTGTTTGAAAATCAGTGCATATATAGTACAATTGATTTGGATCAGACATCAAATTCTGCTCTGAAAATGCAGATTATAATTATGAAGTGGTAACCTAACTTTCTGCCTGGTGTCGGAAACAACAAAGTAATTATGGTAAGACATTTGCTAGTAAAGTAACTACAGTTAAGGATTGCTTGTCCTTTAGCACGTTTCTCAAGCAGGTTGTTTGCAATGAAATATGGGCTTGATGATTTTTAATCAAAACAGGAATTCTAACAAAGTGGTTTTATACTCATGTTTACATTGGCTAAATGAATGATTTCAAGACAGGATGTAGCAAGAAATAATAAATCAAAGTAATAGAGTAAAAATTATTTTCAAAAGGCAAACATATTCAAATCCCATATCAAAATGAAGCATGGCTGCTTTATTGAGCTCTTTATTAGTCTGCCAGTCAAACTGGAAGGTCTAATGGAAGCTCTATCTGCTACTGGCTGAATGAAAATGGTGAACGTAATTCAGAAGTTTGAAACTGTTATTTAACCATTTAATTGAAACTAATTCAAATTAGATGAAAACAGTTTTCTCAAGTAGTATTTGTTCATAGATGAACCTATTAGTGCTGTCCATTAAACTTTTATTGAGAACCCATTTATAATTTCTTGTATTCTTGACAGCAAGGTTTTTATTGAATTCAGTGATAGGAAACTTGTACACTTTTAATAGTCAAAGTAGTTTATAACTCCCAGAAAGTAAGCAGTTTAAAATCAGCTCAAAAGTAATAACTCAGATTTTTGAGGTTATGTAGGAAGTGTGCAAGGTGTTCCTAAGTCTAACTATATGTTAAATCAGCAAATCCAGTTAAAATTCACAACCATAAACTTGCATCTTGAGAGTCTGACGTGACATGTTAATCACCATAATGCGAAAAGCTTCTGGCTTCAAACTGCTTACTTCAGTTGTTAAATGGTTAATGAAAGTCTATGACAGACAATCAGCAAAGTCACTATCATTAGAGCAAGTAACATATTGAATGCATACACTGAAAAACTTCTAATGTAAAGAACAACGGGTCTTGGTAGAGAAGTCAAATATGTCATCCCTGTTGCACCAAGGTGACCCAAATTCTGTACTGCTGCACGGTTCACAAAAGAAGATCAACAAGAACCTGCAGATACTTTATATCTTTAAGAAAACCTAACCTTTGGGTAATGCTTTAACTTTCTTAAATTGCTGAAATTTTGAGAGCAAAGCAGGATGTCACATTAAGTATGACTATTACCAGAGTTGAGGTAAGAATAGTTTGAAAATGTATCTATTTCTTGAAATTTAATATTTTAATAAAAATACTTTCTCCTTATGGTGGTCTTCTGGGTAGAGGGTAAATGTCTTTGGCCAGATGCAACAGATTTTGCTTCATTTCACTTAGTCTGAGGGCACAGTAAATAACACAGGAGTGAGGGGGGAATTTTACCAGGTGTTTCACCTTCACTTCTCTGTTCATTGCAGACTGTCCTGGGTAAAGGCAAACCTTAGAGGTGAAAGAAATTAAGCGTGTTGCTTCACAATTTTATTTAGCAAACAGGTATCTTTTCTAGTGTGTTGGATATGGTAAGAGAAGCCAGCCAAACCTGAGGTTGCTATAGACACCATGGAATGAATATCATTCCCTACCTAAAGAAAACACGATCTTAGCATAGAAGATAAGACAAATAATGGCAAGGAGGATAGGGAACCCACTTGGTGGTAGTATTTGAGGATCATTCCAGCTCCACAACAAGAAAAATCCTTAATTTTTTTTTTTTTTTTTTTTGTTGAGGGATGGTTGGCTGAAGAGAAAGCAGGAGGATGAGGAAGGAGGCAGGTAGGGCAGAATAGGGAAGGGAGGTTTCATTGCATCTTCCTTCAGGCTACTTGGCAATCTGTTTTTTTTCAGATTTGACACTGAAGCAAAAAGTACTTTGCAGGAGAGTGGTTGTTTCATAACAGCATCAGAGAACTTTGAACATCTTTTCCCTTGGCCTTGCCTTGTACCTCCCTGTAGTTGTTTGCCTGAGCATCAAAGCCATGATTGCTTACACTTTGCTCCACAGCACATCAGAAAGAAGTCATCTGGCTTTCTCCCTGCCTCATTCTGGATAGGAGCGTGTGACTGGGACAAAGGTTATTAGCAGCAACAGTGTGATGGTCCATTTTGCTTAGAGTGTCTTTTGTTCCCCTTATATTCAAAAGTTTAAAGACCCTGCCAAGTTACTGCAACGACTGGCCTCCATATAGTGAGTGGAGAGGTTTATCGCTGAAGGTCTGTAGCCCCATGAGCTGGCACCTCTCTGTGCTTTGGTATTGGCCTCCCCTCTCACAAGACAGCAGTTTCATGGTAAGCTGCTGTGAGACAGCTGCTGTGATACTGATAATGTTCCAAAATAACACAGATGTAGATATTTCCAATCAGCCAGGAATACTTTATTTCCACGGTTAAATTGCAGGTCTTCTAAATAAGACAGCCACATCAAATTGCCCTATCTTGCTGAAAATATATTCCTATAGGAATAGCAGCTCTTTGCAATACTCTAAGCAACAGACATGTATTTAATTGAATTTCATACTTTGGTTGGGTCTGCAGCCAACAATGTTAGTAGCAGTCTGTTCAGAGGGAAAAATAATATAGAAGGTGATAAGGTGTAGGAAGGGTAAATTTATGGTCAGTTCGGGATACCTGAGAGTTGGCATGAGTCTAGTCCACTGAGAAAGAAACATTTACTTCTTTGGTATTAAGATGTGTTGGACACCGCCATGCTTTTGTTTCACTTCTAGTTCAGCCATTTTTCTTTCTGGATATGTTGAGGATACTTACGGTGAGATGACAAAAACATCCGAAACCTGTGCATTGAGCTCTTATATCATTGCTTCTTTTCTCTGAATTTTACCAATCTTGAGATTTTTTTCCTCAGTGAAATAATACTGAATTATAATGTGTTTTGCTGAGATGAGGCTGTATCGTATGTGCTGACAGAAGGGGAAATATCTAGCTGGATTGGGAGGATATTCAAGGTAGAAGACTATAATTTCTAAATAATATTAAGACATAAGCATACAGATACACGCAGAATACTGAACCCACCCCTAGTACTCACTAATACCTAAACATATTTCATGCATTGAAAAAGGTATTGCACACATGCTGAACAGGACATAAAAACATTGAAAAAAGGAAATTAAAAGCTTACTTATCTCCAATATTTCATGCAGAAACATATCTTCTATCTGTTGTATTATGCATATGCCCCCCTCCACAATCTTCAGACTACAGGAACATGTTAGTCTTCAACAACACTCTCACACTATGTATACATTCCATTTTATACAGATCTTTATAATGGCTTTTCATCACCATTCTATCTAACTACCTACTAATCCATTTATACTTCAGGGAATGCTTTTGTGATGCTATTTTAATGATTTTATTTTTCTCACTGTTGTATTTCCATTTTCTCTTTTATTCTTTTTTTTTTTTTGTGTTTCCATTTAGGGTGCCAGAAATTAACTCCCAAGACAAGCAAAGAAACCCATCAACAAAATCAACTAAATATAACCTGCATTTTTCCCTGATGAAATTACTTTACTGATATTTAATGTGGGTGGTTCCCAAGCAATGTTTGTTCAGACAGCCTGCATACTTGCATACTGCTCAGTCTGTTAAGGACTGAAGTACTTGATTGTTAGAAAAGGTGCCGTCATCAAAATGAACTATTTTTTGCTTATAAAAAGTGTATAAAATAATGGCAATTTCAGCAAGTCTGAAGTTTTAATTTCATAAACAGCTCAATTTGTTTTAAACCAGCAAAACAAGAGCTGGAAGAGGGTAAAACTGCTCTGCCTCTGTTGTTCATCAGGGATGAAGACAAAGAGCAACAGTTGATACTGAAGGGATGATACAGAGGTAGCTACCTTCACTCAAGCCCCCAGTGATTATAAATTTGCTTGTAACAGTTTATGATTGAAAATAAGGTTTTGATGAGTAAGATTTGGTAAGAGTAGTAGAGGCTAGCCATCAGACATAGTTCAAAGTAGAACTTGTTCATCCATTGCAAGAAATTGTAGCAATTCACTAGCAAGGACACTTTTATCTTGGAATAACAGTAAATCAAGGAAAGTTCTTTCCCCCACCTGTTTTATATTAATCTATTTTACAGTTGATCTGTCATTCTATCACTAAGTATAATGGGGTTAGTCTGTTTTTCTAACCAGTCAGCCTTGATGAGCAACAGTAAGTTTTATCACTTCATCCCCTTTCCAGAATGTTTACATTGCATAACACCATCCATAGCATAGCTCTTTGTCAGACTTTGATTCCTTGGTTCTCTGTGCAGACACATATGGTCCCACTGACTTAAAAAGGCTTTTAGTGAAGGACATCGTCAAATGAACCTATGTAACTGTCTAACTGTATTAACATTCTCTTTCATCCATATGCTTGTTCTAATGATATATGTAAACATTATTTAATTTTCTATGCAATATATACATCACAATTTTTCTCATATTTCAGTATTATCAAGATGAATGCTCTCTATTGAATAAAGCTAAACTATATTCTGTTTATGTTAATGCCTAAATATCCTACAAAAAGGACTGATTCCTTCTCCACATGTTCCAAGTCTAGTAGACCGAGTAAGAAGCTGACCCATATTCTGCTTCCTTCAGGTTTATAGTCACTCCTGAAGATGCACAAAACATAAAGAAAGGGAGGTCTGGGCCTGGAAGTTGAGTTGATGAGTTGATAGGACCCAGCAAGTTGTGGGAATTTCAGATGTAGAAACTCTTAGCAAGGGATTTGCAAGGTTTGCAAGAGTTTGCAAGCATTTACCTCTTAATAACACCTAATTTTTTCTTGTTTGCTTGATTGTCTATATTAACTTTTCAATCTCCTGGCTCCCAAGTACAAAGCTGGTTAGTGACTTGGCCTTACAAGTTTATGCCCTTAAGACAGCACTTCCAGTAACACAAATCTGCTAGTACTTTCTAGAAAGCCTCTCTGATAAATTTATATTAATTTTAATAAAGTGTAAAGCCACAAATACAAAATTCTTTCCCTCTGCTTTATTTTAGATCTGAATCTCCTTAAGAATTTTTTGTTGTTGTTGTTGTTTGCTGCCATTGGCAGATGAGCTAATATCCTTCGAAGCAAGCAAAGCACATAATTACTTACATGAAAAGCAAGCTCTTTGGGAGAATTCTCAACTAAACCCACCCCTTAGAGGAAAATAGGAAAGGCACTGGCAATTAGATAAGCTGCACTTCAGACATGAACAAACATATTTACCAGATAATTAGTAGATACTTTTCTAGGTATTTCTGGCACTGAGATCCAAAAGCAGTGCTAAGGCAGGTAAGCTCATCTGATGAGAAAGAAAAGCCCTGTGGCTGCAACAGACTGCTAACTTGAGAGGGAGAAATGCCCTGCATTGTAACTCCTTGCCTGCCTCAGACATTCAGTGTCCTTTGTCTTGAGGATTCAGGTAGTGTTACCTATTCTCCTCTCATAAGCTGAAAGCAAGAAATGTCCCTTTCAGGGAAAAAAGCAGCCTGCTGTGAACTATCTGCTTCTTGCAGGGGGCAAACCCCACTTTAAAGAACCTGAGGGAGGTATTTTGGGCAGAGTAAGGTGAGGGAACCAACACACTGAACAACATTATTTGGAAATAACTTCTAGTTCACATTTCTTCTTGGACGGAGGCCTTGGTATTCCATGCTACTAAGCGCTTCAGCAGCATTATTTTAGTAGAAGCTGGCCTATCAGGGAAATTACTCCTGACATGGATGGCTCCAAACAGTTGACAGCGATCTTTGAAGGCTCCGTGATTTTGGCTGGACCACATAGGACCAGCAAATCACATAATGCTTTTGTATGGAGAGTGAGCATTTAATGTGGTTGTAAGGATGGGAATGTTCTGACAGCTGGAGTAGAGAATGATGGAGATACGGATTGCCTACTCCTTACCGATGATGGTACGAGTGAAAGATATTGTAGAGGTGATGCTATTTCTGTGTTCATGTATGTGTATACATGCACATATAGATGCATATATATGTGTGTGTAAAGAACACACATGAAAAAAGTCCAGCTAGCTACTTAACAAGAATTGAACAACTAAGTGATCTGATGTTTTCATTCAGTAGATAAAGCACTTGTAATACTTCAAGGCACAAGTTTATGAAATGGTCTTTGAAAGGTTCTTCTCCTGGTGAGTTATGAGCCTGCAGAAAGCTATTAGAAACATTTCTTAATGATCAAAAGAATAAAACACAATCTTTAACACGCTCTCTGAAGTTGCTGGCCTTTTCCTCTGAATATCTCATGGTATATGTATATATTTGTAGACATGCACATTATATAATGGGTGTAATACATTCTTATTTAATAGAATACACCTTTTTTTTTTGTTTTTTTCTTGACACTTGAAATAACATTTTTCTCATGAATACATTAGGTACAGGATTTAAAAAAAAAAAAAAGGTATAATTTTGATTTTTATACAAATTCAGAACACTGTGCTGAATAAGTAAAAAATTTTTAAAAAAGAAGCCTATTTCCCAACCAGTGTCACAATATACACTCATTGTGTACTATGATGGGAAAAAAAGTCATATATTGAGTTGCAAACTTTCCTACAATCTGCCTTAGAAATGCATTTCCTAGTTTGACAAAATTTTAGAGTGTCTCAGCATGTCTGATTTTAATCTTCTGTTATGTGATAATCGACAATCACAGACGGAGCAAAAATGAGAGACGGTTGCAAGTCTGGCTTTGCTGCCAAGAACTGTTTCCTCCAGAAAGCAACTTTCAGAAATATTTGTGTCATATTTGCATTTGTAGGGTGAATATTAAAATGAAACTTTGTGGTTCTCAAGCACTAGGATCTATCCCGTGTATGCTGCGGTAGTTTCAAGAGCTATATAGGAAATAGAATAGTTCTGTTTTGCTCATTAATGTTTGTAAGAGGGTTGGAGAGCCACACATGGAAGGTACTATGCAAGTGCCTATGTAGGAAAGCAATGAATATTATTCCAGCTGTGTGGCTTTGTAGATAATATAACACAGAAATGCTGTACTTGGACTGACCAAAGAAATACAGGCTATCCAACAAGGGAAGGAAAACTTAATGGTGTTGGGAGAGATCCATTGCGTTCTTTGCCTGCATCTGTATGGCACTTTTAATAGGTAACTTGTTTATTCTGCATTTTTATTTTCAGTTTGAAAGTGAGATCACAGGACTATAAAACACCTACCTCTACATATCTATTCAGAGTGGTATTTGTTTAATGTAAAGTTAGCTATCTGAAAGTGAGACATCTAAATGCACCAGTCATTTGTATTCCCTCTATAATCATCACAGAAAAACATTCGTCTCCTGAGGGCAGTTCTTCCTTGGTATACATCAAAACTAGGTGGGATGAAACACCTTCTGGAGATGTCTATCTGCACCCATTAACTATAGAGGGAGCCTATATTAGATTAGCTTTATCTATCTAGGAGTTAAAGGTCTAATGAAGCCAAGGCTATCCCTTACTCTTCCATTAGTGAAAGATGTTGCCAATCCATCCAATTATTTTCTAACAAAGAGGGAATGAGAGCCCAGCCCTACTAAAATCTGTGATTACACCAACTTCAGCAAGGCCATCGCCACTGCTGCCAGGGTCAAGTTTGCTTGTGTGGGTGCAAAAAAATCCTATAATTTCAATACAGTCTTGCTCCTCCTTGAATAAATGTTAGGAATGTGTAAAGTTATTTTACAAGCACAACAGCTCTGCATCTGCAGCATTACAGACTCTGGGAAGAACTGTAGTCTATGTAATGTTGGTACTTCATAAAGGGAGTGTTTATTTACTGCATTTAATTCTTTGGTTACGCAGTTCAAGCAAATGCCTAAATATTTCATGCCTTTGTTCCAGTGCTTAAAATACTGATCACCTCCAAATGAAGACAAAAGTAGAAATGGTGGGAAAACAGAGATAACTGGGGTGAGATTTAAGCAGAGACTGTGCGCAAGTAGATGACACCTGCTTTGCTGCAATAAACAATGAGCTTTGCCATCCCATGCATGAAAAATGAGTAAGCGACTTTTTCCTTATCTTAAAGATAACAAATTCAATTCTGCCTATGCTACTGAGAAACTTTGGGCAGGCCCATAAACCAATAAATCCTTTTCAGGTTCCTAAAAACTTCTGCCTCCTGTGAAGGGTGCTGCTGACTGTGAGCAGGAGCAGACACCTTGTCTGACTTAGGCTGTCAGAGACAATAGTCAGACCCCTGGCAAACAAACAGAAGATAATGGACTTTTACAATAGTGGCTTTTGTATCTGATTACTGGAGAAAAATTTATGCCTTTACACATTCAGCCAGCACTGAACATTACTTATACCAAAGGATATCTCTAAATTGGGAAAGGTTCTTGAAACACAGCAGATAGTAACGTCAGATGAAACAAGAATTGCTAAGAAGGTGTTTAGAGTAAGCCTCTTCAGAGGAGGAATTCAGCAGGTGTTAAATACTGACCTCAACAAAATATTCCTATAGGAAGAGGTGTAACCAGTTATTTCTGATGAAAGAAATCATCCAGCAATGTGCACTGATGAGGCATTAGTTCATTAGTTGTGCAATAGGTATCAAGATATGTGCAATATTGAACAAAGACAGGTGCAGACATCCTTTACCTCCATCTAATAGAAAGAGAGGACCAATAACAACAGATAATAAACTTTTCTTTCTTTTTATTTTTTTTTTCAGGAGCCTGGCACCGGTGTTCATTCCTGGCTACTCATTCCCTTTCTTTGGCCCCAGGATGTTCCAATGAAAATCTTTGGGAAATGCATCAACTGTCCTCTAACACATCCCTTATTCAGTGCATTGTTATCCTCATTCAGTCAATGTATCCTTTATTCACTATTTAGATGTTTCTTACCTGGTTGCTTTGGTGAGTTTGCCTCGATGAAGCTGCAGATAGCTGCTTGTGAAAGGTATACATGTATCTGTGATATAAGCAGGTAGCTCTGTTACAGGGAGTAATGGATGACCTTAAATGTGATGGTGCCAGATCAATCTTTATGAAAGCTGAGGTTCATAAGAATCACTCTGTATGTTTTAGATTTCTACTTCCTAAAAAATAAGATACTTTCTATCTTAATCTGTAAACACCTTAAGAACAAACTTAGCATCTGGCAGAACATGTAGAGGAGGCAAACAGTTATTGTAGTTTTCACAGAAGCCTTATTATGTAGGAAAAATGCACTTTTTAGTATTTGCAACTGCTGAAAAATCTCAGTAGCAGGGAGCTCATATCATGGCTGTGTTTTTTACTGATTTTTCCCTTTTCTTTATGAGAGTGGGTCTGTCTTGTCTTTAAGCAATGCTAAAGATAACTCTCATTTATGGTGTTGCTATTTACCTTCCATCCTCCTGCTAAACTGGATGCACTGAGAAATGCAGGGTGGTTATGAGAGTCTCTTTTTGCTCCTTTTGTGTGGACCTTGTGAGGCTCTTTAATAGCCTGTGCTCCTCAGCAGCAGATTGTGTGGGGTCAGGAAGGTCAGGATGATTTGCAAGCCCTTCCTTGTGCGACAAGTTGGTTTTAGCCGCAAACGCACTCAAATACCGTATTACGCACTGATGGCTTTCTGAAGTTGTTCTGCCCCCACACCCTGAAGAAGATGGATTGTTCATGATCTGTGTGTGAGATGCCGCTGCTGTAGTCTGTCTTCAGCTCCAGCTCACATATCTCACCTCTGGGGAACATCACTGTGTAATTGATGTTCAGTATGCCTCAAGGGGTTAAAAGATTAATGCACCGCAAAGGTATCCTGTAAGCTGCTGTCTTAAGGAGCTAGGCTGCGATCTGCAGTATTAGGTTTCATTAAGAGGTTAAAAAAGAAGTTGCACCAGAATGTATATTAGGTCAGCAGCTGTAAATAGTTGAATGGAGTCATAACTTTCTACAAGTTTTTCTTGCTTGGGTGTATGATTTCACCATAAACACTAAGTAGGATCATATTTGACAGCAATATTTTCTTTAATACAGGTAGTAAATCGGTATGCAATGATTGTTATTTTAAGAATTTCAAACCAATTAAACTAATTATAAGAATTTAAAAAAAAAACCCTAAGTGAATCTAGAAGCCCTGATTTCCTTGCTTAGGGTATAGTAATTTCTTATGGCTTCAGTGAGAAGTTGCAAATGTTCAGAGCAGAAAAAAAATTAAATTCCAAGTATCTATGGGCTTGTATGTATGGACTTGTATGTATACGTGTCTGTGTGTCTATCAATATCTATCATCTATATAATCTCTCTCTATATATGTGAGAGATACATATATAAATATATATATATATATATACAAGTCTTTTCACCCTCCTTTCTGATTTTTTCTGTAAATGATTAGCTCTGTGAACATTCTGTCAAGGACACTCATAATAGACAGATAAAGTGCTGCTGCAGTGATTGTACAGAAAGCTGAGTAACATTAAACTTTGAATGTGAATGGATTTTTTTTCCCCAGTAACAAGCTTAGATTTCATATCTGATTCAGGATTAACAATAGCAGTATAAGGGAAAAGAGGAAAAAAACCCCTTTATGTATATTCTGTTTAAATTAAGTGTTCTACTTTTTCAAATTAACTGCGTAGAAGTTATTTCACTGAAGTTGGAAATTAGGTTCACTGAAAGCATTTGGCAATTAGCATAAATATCATAGAGGATGATACCAATAAAATGTTAAGAAATGGCATGACCTGAATAAGCCATTAATATTAAAGCTGACGTTTGGCAGATATTTAAACAATAGTGAACATCACCCCTATGGCCTATCTCGCTGAAGAAGTCTTCAATAGAGAAAGTATTTTTGGTCTTATCTGAATCGGGACTAAATTCTAGCTATTTATATAGAACAATAATGTGGTCAGATCCAGTGAAATCTATTCAGCATTCTCAGGGAATTTCAGAAGTCTGGTTAAGAATAAGTATCTCTGGTCTTCAGCCCAAGAAACTGAAACAAAGAGTGTTTCGCATGTTGGCATAAAACCCAAAGTTGATTAATTCCCAGATCGCCCAGTAGATCTGTCCTACCTCTGCTTCTGCTACCGATCAGCAGACACAATCCTCATTTGTGTCAATGTTTGGTCTGGTTATAGGCAATTAAATGCTTGTACAATCCAGTCATGTTTGGAAAATTTGTCAGTTTGAACTGAAAGGAGTTTCTGTTTTCTTTCAGCATTTAGCAAAATTGAAGGAGCTGGAACAAAATCGAGCAATCGATCTGTGCGTAAGAAAAATGAACAAAACACTGATCTCACTGATAGCAATTGATGTTTAAAAGGTGCTGCATTTGCACTGAAGCACTGGGGACACTTTTTTTTCCCCAGGTTTCTGTAGAAAAGAGTGGGATGAAAAGACCATGTTTGTTTCATCTTGAATTGGCTTGAAAATCCTGTGTTTGAAAATTCTCTCAATGAGTGAATGAAA
This sequence comes from Hypotaenidia okinawae, assembly GCA_027925045.1. Taxonomy (NCBI): domain Eukaryota; kingdom Metazoa; phylum Chordata; class Aves; order Gruiformes; family Rallidae; genus Hypotaenidia; species Hypotaenidia okinawae. The sequence continues at coordinate 97,161,048 of BSDF01000002.1, read as the reverse complement.
TAAAATGGCTAGAGAAATGGAGTAGAACCCCTCAGAAAAAATTGTGTTGAAAACAAGAGCGAAGAACAGGCAATGTAGAAAAATATGGAGGCTATAGAATATAAAAAAGAGAAACCTAGAGAATTTCAAATAGCTGTGAGATAAGCAGTGATTAGCATATCTAGATGTATTGAAATTTTCCTGATAGAAGATTCCAGGTATCTAGAATTCATTTTTGAGGATCTATAATTTATTCACAGAAACATTCTCTTTAGGAGGCTGAAGTTGGAGGTTGACTCATCTCCCACTTCAGTCTCCCAGCTACAACAAACTGGTTTGCAATCCCTCCAGACATCACAAAGTTCACAAGCCTTCAAACACCCCATGGTTTGGCCGTGTCAAAATCAACACACATTACTTTGTGGTAACAAGGTAGGAATCATATAGCAAGTTGTTGGAAATAATGGTAATTACACAGTAAGTTAATTATACAATTATCAGGAGATAACCTGCCAGTGGTAATGTGAATCATATCACTACTATAACACCAAGGTATATTGCAATCTGGAGTCAACTGCTGTTGGCACCACAATAAAAAACCACCAGAATACGAACATCTGAGAGGACAAACTATGGAAATTGGAAATACCTCAGAGAGGTGAGGACCTCAGCATTAAGAGAAACTGGGATCTCTGTGTGATCACAGATCTTTTCTAATCCTGTCACATGGCTTGCAAACCAAATTTAAAGGACATCATTTGGCTTTGATGATGAGCTATGATTTACCAAGAAAATGTAAAAGTGACCTTACATTAGCCGACTTTTTCAAGTTTAATTTCCTGTTTTAATTTTTTTTCTTTGTTCTCATTTTAAGAATCCATCCTAGATTGCCCATAAAATTGTACATTCATGCAACATCACACAAGGGATAAAAATTATAGGCCTCAGTGTTTTTAAAGAAATTAAACTTTACTTCAGAATTTACTTTGAATGAAACATTTGAGAAGCTCTCAACAGAGAATGTTAGTTCCTAAGGCACTAGTGCTGAAACAAACAGACTATAATTCCATGAATACAGAACCACATGAAGCTTTTGTAAAAAACCTGAATCACTATACAATCAGCATCAAACTCATAGTACTACCTGAACATTTTTGCTGCTTTTGCCAAAGATTTTGAACAAACTCATCTGTAATGTGAAGTGAGATAATAAGAATTACAGCATCTGCTTCCCTTTTCTTTGGTCTGATTAAACTTGTACTGCAAATGCTGTTCATTACTATGGGTAGAGATGGTGCCCAGTGTCACCTGGGGCCTGATTATGACCACGCAATAACCTAGGCATGATTATGACCAAGCAGTAATTACAATCAAATAGAAGAAATATTGTAAAAAAATTCAGATGTAGTCTGCCAGATATTTTTGTGTGATTTTATGGGAGTGTCTCCTGAGAACTGGCAAACCTTTCACATCCATTGCCACAGTACAAAAGGGGAGAGATGCATTTTGAAGAAAGCTGTAGGCTCTGTGAATCTGCTCTAGGGGCTGGAGGTAGAAGAGATGAAAGGGAACTCAATACAGGCAGTGAGGCAGGTCAAAGAGGACAAGTATGACAAAGTAAGAACATCAGGGGAAAGCTGGAAAAGCTGGAGGATGCTGGGAAGTGTGAAGGAGGAAGAGGCACTACAGGAGAACAAATTCCCTGTAAGGTGAAGAGAGGAGAGATTACCAGCCTGTTTATTCTTACACCAGTAAGGACTATGGTGCTATTGCTGTCACTGATGGTTTTACCACCAAAATGACACACTGATAATGGGAGCAAAAGTAGTTGTCAGACTTGAAACAAAATGGGACACAACAATAGCTTTCATTATCATCTCTAGAGTCACCACCAAGCAAAACAATTTTGTTAATATTTGATTGTTATTAGTCATAAGTACGGCAAGGGAACTATTACAAGTGAAGCACTGGAACAGACTGAGCTGACAGTAAGCTAAAACATGCCTAGGGCAACAAACATTTTTTTTTTTAGTGTTATGACTTTCTAGTTTCTGCATGTGATGAATAATGTGTCAAAAGAATCCCTAACCTCCTTTACTGATTATTAAGGTTGCTGAACAAATGATCTGGAAAACAATCCGAGTGATTGGAGTGATTATTTGGAGACCAGCGTTTTCTTTTTGTTAAAAGATCCATGCTAACCTGATCTTTCAGATTCTTCATTCTGCTACTGCCATTTACTTTTCCGGCTGAGGCTGAGCCTGTATTTGGAAACCTCAGTCCTGAGAATGTCAACAAACCCTTTTTTTAACCACTCAAGTATCAGAAGCTGAGTAAAGCTCAGGTTCTTACTCCACATGGGAAAAGAGTGACGCTCACTGCTCTCTCACACATAAACACACTGTTTATGAAGTAAACTAATCTGGGAATGCTAATCTGAGACTTATCCTGATGACTGAAGGCCAAATATCTGAAGTCAAAAGCAATTAAAACTATTTCTCCAGGCTGCATCTAAGTTTTCTGTGAGCTTCAGCCTGCATATCTGCAAGAGCTGCAAACATTCAGTTCTTGTATGCTGTTACCTTTATTTTCAGATCCTTGAGTTGGAAGTTACATGAGTTAAAATTGAACTGTGTTTGGAAACCAAGAGCTCCTGTATTTCATCTGATGAAGGACTTCAGAAATTTGTCTGTATTTCCTAGCTATACTGGCTGACTTCATAAAATATAAGTCTCTCTCCTTGTGGATATTGCCTAACTGATTTCTTTTGACGTGATGCATAGTCTTAAGGCAATTACTCACAGTCTTTATACTTTCATTTAACATCTTTATTTTAATATTGTGAGAATAGCAACTGGCAAGCCACAGCTCCTCCACTTGTCTGGTGTTATTACACACATAAGAGGGAATTACTACTGATTTCCATGTCATTTAGGATCGCACAGTTTGCGTACTTCACTGCAGTTTACCCCCTCTATTGATCACTGTGACTGGAAGGGAAGAGGGGGCTGACAGTAGTGGGGTAAATGAGTTACAAAAGTGAGTGAGTGGCATGGACTAAAGTGCATGAAAAGGAAAGGACATGTTTGGGGTTTTTTTTCCAGTTGGAGCAGCTGCTGTTCTCAGTGAAAGCCACCACTTTTTGCAAGCTTTTAGGGAGAAATAGTACTCGGTATGTTTCTGGATTTTTTTCACTGGTTTGGGTATTCTTTCTGGTAGCAGAGTTCTTGTGGGGACTGAAAAGGGCTTCCCTGGGCAGAGAATAAGCTATTTTCATAAAATGAAACAAGAAAAACAGTAATTGTTAAATTACGAAGGGATTAGAAATAGAAAAATGAAAAGCCTATTATGCTCCTTTTTGCATTGTATATTTTTTTCCTGGTTGAATGGTTATGAAAACCATTTTCAAATTTCATGAAAACTATAAATTCTAAGTCACTGAAAATGCAAGGGGAAACCACTGAGGATTTTTTTTTCTAAACGAGGTAGCTTTTGCTCACTCATTCAGGTACAAAAAATTGGATAGTTTTAGAAACAACTCAGATTATATTGCACAACTGAGTTGGGGGTGGGGGACAGAGAAAACTCTTCGGTGAACAAAGTCAGATAGGCACAGCAATCTTAAACCCATTTCATGCAATTCAGTGGGGAAATGGGTATAGGGAACTGCTCTGTTCTTGCTAGTGTTCCCACTGTGTTGCAGACTATCTCACAAATGAGTCAACAAATTAGCCAGTGTTTACCATTTAAAAAATATTGCTCATCCCTCTGTTTTAGGAAAGGTTTGGTTACATTTAATCCTTCTAATCTCTTGATTGTACAGAATTATTCCAAGGCACGTTGCCTTCCTCCCCACTGAACTCCACCAACATGACACTATCTTGTTTTTCCTGTAATCAGAAGCTAATGGGGACTATACAAACTACTCCCTTCCCTCTACCCCATTCTTCTCCACCTCCCTCTGAGGCAATCAAACTGTGTAATCATTAGAGAGACTAATCGAGACAACAGGATTAAGATCCAGAAGCTCACTGTAAGCCTCCACTGAATAGTTATCTCTAAATAGGCCAAGAATAGAAGCATGAGTAAGTCAAAAGTTCTCTAAGAAAATCATAGGTCAAGGATGAAAAATGGATGTAAACTTAGTTTTTGGTTATTACAATAGCTTTCTTTTTCTAAAGGATACTTAAAAAAAAAACCAACCATGATTTAGATTTAGCAGTTGTTTGTGCTGTGCTTCTTAGCTGTCTCATAGCATCCATTACTATGTAAGGACTCTTTTTGTATGTGTACATACTGGTGTTCTTGCAGCAAATTTCTATGCATATGAGTACTTATTCAGCAGAAGATGTTGCAGAACCTGAAGTGGTAACTGTAAATCAAATAAAAACTTTTGCGACAATTAAGAAATAACATATATAGGGCACATCTTGAGAAGAAAAGGAGAATTAACTCCCAGTTCTCTGTGTCAGAGAGAGTGTGCCCAGTGTAGGAATGTTAGTCTTTCATAAAAATATTGCTTAAGCATGAAAAGATGACTCCGCAAAAGCACTGATGGTATAAAAGGAAAGAAAGGATCCACAGAGGCTGGGAAAAATAGCTTTCAGCTGTTCTTTGCTCAAGGTATTGGAACTAAATAGCTGTCTGGATTGCCACAAAATCCTTATAAACCTCTATCTATCTGTATGTCTATCTGTCTGTCTGTGTATCTATATCTATCTATCTATCTATCTATCTACTTTTACAAGAAGGCATGTTTCTACTTGGCAATAGTTTTAAAACATAATAAATGTTTAATGAAATCTTCAAAGGATGAGAACCCCATGATAGAGTGCTGAACTTTAATCTTAATAGGCCATACTTACATGCATATACATTTTTATGTAAGTAGATATTAAGGGAGAGAGAGAAAGCACATGGAGTACGTGTGAGAGAGAACATGAATGCATGTTATGTGAATGGAAGGTGGTTTGACTGTATCAACAGTAGCTGGTAATGGGCAGTGATAAATGTACTGGCCAGACACCAATAAAAAATGCAAAGTTTTTGGGTTTGGTTTTACCATAATTAACTGATGATTATTTTAAAATTTGTCACAGTAATTCAATAAATTTATTAACTTAGAGCTAGGCGGTTTTATTTGTAGCCATCAAATATTCTACCATGTACATCTGTGTCACGGAGAATGTTGCCAATATGCTATTATTTCAGGCGTTTACATAAACTTGCTACACAAATATCAAGAGGAAAGAGTGCCTGGGATGTTAGGAATCTATAGACTAGCAATAGTAACATGCATAGACAGGAGAGAGTATTACAGGCTTTGCTGAGCATTCCTCTGAGGTGTTAATGACTTTAAGCCTGTCAAGAATGTCTCCAGCTTGTACAGCAAAGACAATTCAACAGTTTAATAAAAAGGTGTAACATTTCCTACAGGTGAGTTGGAGTGATCAAAGGATATAATAGAGCTTTTGTTACCTCATTCAAAGAATGCATTCTGGAGTTTAACCTTTGCTTTTGATGTAATGTCATCTTTGAATGCTAACAGCCTTCTCTAAGAAGGATTAAGTTGTTTGAAGTGGGTTTTGGTCCTTATTTAGGACCTGGCTTTGGAAACTAAAGAAAGTGTGGAGTAACATGCTATAAATCATGGAGAGTCTTTAAATAGTAATATCTAGAATAATAACTAAAACTCATGAAGGACTGGATGATTTGAGTTTTATCATACTAGGTTTATGTTCAAAATAGATGTCTAATGTTTACACATATAAGATAACCCTTGTGGATGAGAATATTTCTGAAATGTCACTAACTGTGTAATTTTTGAGGATGCAGTGTACTTGCATTTCCATTCTGGAACACAGCTGGTAGCCCAGCAACTGGATAAACAACCATTAGTGGATGACAGCATGAAAACAGATGCCACACAGGCCCCGGTATCTTCTTCAATTGCCTGACATTTTTCTGGTTTTGAGGAAGAAAAATCTTATTTTGCCGTCCACCCTCACAGTTTTCACCTCAGCATCTATATCAATACTCCAAGTCTATGACTGTGGCTGATGATGGGCTATGCAAAAAAGTCCTTGCATTTGGGGTGGTGAATATGACATAGCTGGCAAGGAATGGTGACTTCTGCCATCTTATTTTAATCTTACTTAAGAAACTGTTAGAACCCACAGTCACACTTTTAGTGTACTGGCAGATGCAATGGTAGAAGCTGTAGTGTCGCTGGGTCTACCCCACTTTGCACTATTTCTAATACACACTCTCACTTCCTCCTTCTCCTCATGAATATGCAGCCCAGAAAACAGAGCACCTTGTTTCCTTATGCTGTGCTGGTACAGGACAAAGCACAGGTACCAAAAAGTAACAAGACCTGATTTTTAAATAAATGCAGATGTAGCGCCATCTAAGATTAAATAAAATGTATGGGGGAAAATGAACAGAAGTGACAGCAGGAAAGAGAAACTGGGGACTTTGTTTCTGAGTAATGCAGCTGGATAGGAAAGGATGATTAGTGCTAATAGTTATTGCCAATTAGTTGATTGACTTGTGCTGGAAGTACTAATATATCTCCATTCTTTGGTATAAGGTGGTTCAGGCTGTCTTTCAGAAGCAGTTGCCTTGACAAAGAATGCATAAAGTTATTGAGTGTTACAGAACGGTTTTAGGCAATGGTGAAAGTTGTGGGAGAATTCAGAAAGCTTTCACATTTTGAAGCAACTAGTTGAACTCGAGGCAGAGAATTGTCTCAGATTATTGGAGCGTGTTACACCTTCAAAATCTGAAATAGAATGGCATGGGAGTAATTGGGGAATAGATATCTTTTAAGAAAGTCCCTTTGTCGGATTTTTGGCTTTTCCCACTGCCACAACATTCCAACATTAAAAAGCAGATGGTGAACTTCCGTAAGATACACATTTCAGGTTTCCAGAAACAATAGCATTATGGTATGTTTTGAAGTTCAGAGTGAGGTGTCCTCTCAAGGCATTGCCTTCAGCTAACATGTCGGCTTTGCTACAAATAGTGGCTTACAGTTGGTGCTGGAACTTCATTCAAACTAATAAGTCCCTGGTTGTGCATCAGTACCTGTCCATTGTCACTCCAAAGTGTTTCATAAACAAGCAGTGGAATTTATTTGTGTCTTTGTGAAGGTTCAGACTGCTGGGTTAGGATAACACAAAACTCTGCTGAAGCACTGCTGTGGGTAAAAGGTACACTGTGGAGATGTGCTAAGTGAAAGTTGCAGGCAAAATGCAGTCCTGTTCTGAAAACGGAACTCCTTACAAATATGTGTTACTTGGTTGTTTTTTGGTGTTCATTTATTTCTTTATTTATTAAGTCCTCATTTCATACATGACTTCTTTTTCCAACCTGCAGCTTTCCTTTGGGGAAAGGCTCTGTTTCCTCATGATAAGAATGATCTTCAGGGGAAGGTCATCAGGTTTCTCCAGATCTGGATTGCATCTTCAGGCATTGTAGAAGAATGCTACAGGACATTTTCGGGCAACACAGGGTAGAAACAAGTGTAAGAAGGACTGGAAGACAGAAAGGGAGACACTACAGGACTCCCCTGACTGGTGCAAGAATTGCAAGGCTGTTCAGATACATATAATTCATCTCCTGGGAGACATCAAAGCCAGATGAGGTGAGAGGATCCAAAATAATTATGATGGGCATCCAGATGTTCCTCTAAGTTTCTTGCCCCATTTTCTCTGAGTGCCAGCATGAAACTTTTTACTGTGGCCTGCCTTAAATTACAACACTGTCACATACGCTTTGTCTTATATTTTAAATTGATTACATTAGTTCTGAGAGTAAAGTATTTGGGTTTTTACAGAGAGTTAGAAATTTTGACACAACAGAGATTTTATAACTGAATAAAGTCATGTATATCTATCTCATATACTATTTAAAGCATGAGTATGTACCTATAGAATAGCCTAATTCATTCAGCACTATGTTCAATAAAACATTAAGCATTAAATATTATTTTATAATGTATTTATTACTTTGTTTTCTAATTCTGTGATTTCATTCCTGTTCCTCCAGCATTTAGAATGAAATTGACATATCTCAGTTTAGAAATATGTATTGGGTCCACTCATGCAGACAAGAGAAGTAGAGTTTTGTGAGGGATAAAATAATTATACGTTTAAGAAAAAACATCACAACCAAAACTGAAACAAATTTAATCTACGGGCATATGTAGACAAATATTATCAGGTGAAATAGATTAAGCTGTATTTGCATCTCTGTCCACAGAAACATACAATTTTCATAACAGATGGGGAAGATGAGGGAAAATATTATCTTTCCTGAAGCCAGGGAGTGCAGGATATCACTCTAAAAGACTTCTCCAAAGCATTTTTGCCAATGCCAGATGGATTACTTGCCAATGCAGACATGCTGAATACCGTCTGTATGCACATGTGAAAGATCAGAACATGGTCTAAGGGACTGAATCCTGCTTCTGCAATTCTCAAAAAGTCTTAAGTATTTTGATTTATAATGCATATTATGGTATTCTCTTTAGGTTGCTTATTGATTTAAGTAGCAAATATGTATGGGCTAAAATGTGTCGGACAACTTATCCAAAACTATTCAGTTGAAATTCATTGAAGAAAAAAATTTCATATGTTCATTTTAGACATTTCTAGAGCTATTAGAAAAAATAGTTCTCTATGGGATTAGAAATAGATTAACATTTATTTCACTGATCGCTACGGTTGTACTTTTGAAGTACTGCATGCTTATGTGCAAGTTTTAGGATTACATATTAAAATGTGTTTGTTTTCTTCTGGTAATACTGACAAATCCATATAAATACTTGTGAAATGAAACATTATTTGTGATACACAACTTCAAGAAATTATATTGTTTTAAATAGAGACATTATTAACTAACATATATAGTGATCTATCTGCCTTCATGACCTCTGTGTTTGTTTCATCACCCGTATAAATTTTTCTCTATTTTATTAAGAGTGGAAGGATTTTTATGAGAAGAGAGTCCTGATCCTGTAAAACTACTTAAGGAAATAAAATGAACATCTATCCTCAGTGAACATGTTCTTTATTTTATGAATAAATCCATACTAGAATCACCAGTGAACACTAAGCAGTGTTCACTTCTTTACATTTTTACTCATAATTATTATAGAAGTGGCTGATGTTTCTAACCAGACAATGAAAAATCCTGACAAAGAATTGTATAAACTTCCTTGAGCCCACTTGCTGAAATTATTTTCTGCTTTTACTACTGCTGATGAGAGAAATGGTGGTGGTTTATATCAAGTATGTTATGAAAACGAATATTTTACTGTAGTAATTGTCCTTAAACCATGCCACAGGGATATTGTGTTCAGAAATTCCTACTCGGTGGAAAAGTAAGTGGTTTTACATTATGGAAATTCAGATAGCTATGCTTCCTGTAGAAAAGCAAATTAACTGACTGGAAGGTCCCAGCTTGTACACCAAGTGATCATTTTATTGTCCTTTTTTCTAGTTCAGCTGGGTGCACATTCTTTTCCATTGTACAATAGATATAAAATGTAAATAATAAAATATACTTGGTTACCTGAAAAATCTGCATACTTACAACTGTATATTGAAAAAAACACACTTAAAAAGCTTATTTAGCATCTTGCAGTGCCTTATGAAACATCTAAGGCACAGTCAGACTAATACCCTTAGTGTCCACAAGAACGGTGGAGTTTGGTATTGGTCTATTTTGCTTTAATTATAAATTGCTTTTTTTTTTTCTCTGAACGGGATTCTAAGGAAATCTAATGGCAAAAAATATTTGTTTAGGGAGAACTGGTGAAAACTGCAATCTCAGTTCTTTACCTTCACAGGAAAGAAAAAAGAGTTAAAATTTAAGTGCAAATATGAAAGTAGAAAAATTAGAGTTCACTTTTTTCAGTTCTCTAGCTGTTAGAGAAAATGGGTGCCTACACATTCAGAATGGTAGAAAACTGCTGGCCATGCATGTTATTAAGGTATGCAGATCACATCTGAAATATTTTCTCACTGGTGTCATTCCAGCTTTCTGTGGACATCTCAGTTGGAATCTGAAGAGGCAATATGAAGAAAATTCTAGCCTCACCTTTCAGATTTTTATGTCCATACTCTGCAAGCAGCAACTTAACATATTTTTCTCTTGCAAGAATTTCTTCTCTATCCTATCTCTTTTGCAAATCAGCAACTTAAAGAGGAAGCTTAGCTTAGTTTTACAAAACCATATCCACTGGGATTGTTTCTAAAAATTAAGGGAAAAAAACCTAACATCTGTGGATCTTGTTTCATGGCTGATTTTGTGGTTAAATATTTTAAATTTAGAAATATATAAAGTTCAGTGGTCTGCTTGAGATAAAAAATGTACTATGTGCATTTGGCATTGTGCTGTGTTTATGTGGAACTACAATACTTTTTTCAGAGCAATGAGTAACAGTTATGTATCTGTTTCCAAACCTTTCATTTTCATTAGAGCCAAACTTCTGTCAGTCAGTGCTTCAGTTATGTTCTGAGGTTTTGTGTTAAAAAAGTGTGGTAAATGAAATATATTATATTTCTGGATGGCTTTCTTGGACCACTAATATTCCTTTGTGTATGTAAAAAAACTGACCAAACTATCAGAGTACTAGCAGCATTAAATTATCTCGCTAGCTCCTGTCTTCTTCTGTCTGCTTTTGAAGATTGTGTGATTGCTCTCTGCCTTTCTGCCCTTGTTTTTAATCAATTTACCTGCAACTCTTCTGCTGGGTCTCATTAGTGTTCAATTTGCAGCAGGAAAACATTCCCACGCACTATCAAAACTGCATTTAGGAATGTAAATATTCAATCTTGTATGTGTTATAAAATGCACTCTAAGGAAAGGATGAGAACTAGCACTTCTGCTGCTAATCAGGCATTCTCTGTTCACCTCTTAGGGAAGAGAGAGACATTTTAGGTCTTATTATGGAATCTCAGGTTTTCAGAAAAGAGACGGTGGGCTGAGTGAGTACACATAATAGGTTATCCATTGCTTCCTAAAAGTTACTCTCCAGGTCAAAATCAACAAGGCATCACAGAAGGGCTCACACTCCCCTTGTCCAAACTAGTACTCTTACTACCCAAATTATGTGGTTAAATTTCAGTTTAGATTTAGTGTTTCACACACCTTGAGTATGGAATTAATGTTCTTTCTCATGCACTTTTCTGGAATTAAACTTCTTAGTCATTCAGTTGCTGTTAAATCATGATCTTATCTCACTGTTGTTTGTATAAAAGTTAATTTCTTCTCAGTCAAGCTATTCTATAGAACTAAATAACAAGAGGGGAGTTAGGCCAGATTCTGCCAAATACTAGAGAAGAAAGACACTACTGAAATGAAGCACATGTGCCTGTGTGTATATATTTGTATAAATACAGCATGTAACGGTGTAAAGCAGAAGACTGGGAGAGGAAGTATTTGGACAACAGCTTTACTGAGATAATTTCCTTGGACACAACTTAGTCTGAAGTGGTTAAATGGGAAATGCTCTAATTGGAAAAGCATTTAACTATTGGCACCTACTGCAACAGTTATGCATCTGATTCATAGAATCATAGAATCATAGAATTGTAGGGGTTGGAAGGGACCTCGAGAGATCATCGGGTCCAACCCCCTGCCAAAGCAGGCTCCCTAGGACATTTCACTGAGATAGGCATCCAGACGGGTCTTGAATATCTCCAGAGAAGGAGACTCCACCACCTCCCTGGGCAGCCTATTCCAGTGCTCTGCCACCCTCACTGGGAAAAAGTTTCTTCGCATGTTGGTGCGGAACTTTCTATGCTCCAACTTGCAGCCATTGCCCCTTGTCCTGTCTCCACAGACCACTGAAAAGGGGTTGGCTGATTCCCCCTGCATCCCCTGCTTAAGATAATTATAAACATTAATTAGGTCCCCCCTTAGTCTTCTCTTCTCAAGGCTGAACAGTCCCAGTGTTCAGAGGTTCAGTGTTCAGTGTTCAGTCCCAGATTCAGAGGTTCTGTGTAAGAATACACAGGTTTCTCCAATAGAAGTGGAAAGATTCTGTAAGTACTCAGAAATTCAGAGCCGTGGCATTTTTTGACCCTTTGCCACTTTTTCTACAGTTAAGCAAGAGAAGACTGGATTTTCAATCGTGTAATTTAACAGTGCTGCTAAGATACCCATTTGTAATGATGTTATTAAATTTCTTTCCACTGTTAGTTCTGGCAAGTCCGTGGTAGGTGAACATTTCTAGATTCAAACAGTGATTTTCATCTGCTGTATTTCATCACTGTACTACTTTCCAGTAAAAAAATAGTATTTTGGAAGACATAACTGTGCTGCAACATCAATACTTTGCCTATTACCAAAGGAAGAAAAAAACCCCAAAACATGCTCAGGAGTCTGATCTGTGATATGTCCCATGCTATGTTAAATGCATTGCATCATAAGCTGGAAATGGAACCACTGGCTTGTAAGGATAGACTATGACAGACTTTCTTCTGTGTGGTACAGTCTTGACATAGAGCTGACTGATTTAATCAGAAATGCCAGTAGCAGCCTTCAAAACATGAGTGAAGGCTTACATTTCTAATCTTAGGCAACCTAGCTGCATGTGACCACATAGGGCTGGAAAAAACAGATGCATCTGTTTTTCTGGCTCCTTACATGTAGAGTGCTCCAGAAAAAAAGACTAAGCGTGACTAAGGAAACAGATGCTCTTCCCTATGAGTTGTAGTTGAGACCTGTATCTGAGGGAACATCTCGTTTTCTTTTTCCTGGATGATGAGTATAGGATTTACTGACTGGTTCCCAGGGTAATGTCATGTAATATCATGGTGTAGTGAGCAAACGGCCAAAAGTAGATGTTATTTTTCCTAGAAAAGTTAAAAACCTGGGGACTAATAGCTTGAATCCTGGAAACCAGCAGACAGAAAATCAGAAACCTTTTCATAGGAATCATGAGGTTTATTCAAACTGACATATGTCCCCTGAACATTCTGCTGTTGAGCAAATTTTTCTTTTCTGGCCCCAGCCCACTCCCCCACCAAATGACAAACAAGTCAGATAGATAATTTTGAGCGAGCTGCAAGTAAGCATTTTTCCTCTTGCTTGCAAGTTCTTGTTACCCTTGAGGAGGCAGGGCATCATCTTACAATCCCTTCTGTCAGCAGACATTGAGTGGGACAAAAGTACAGTCTCAAGTTAGCAAAGTACAGGATCTGTCCAGCTTTGATGAGAAGGTTTTGCTGAGTCTAAGTCTTAGATGATGCACTTCTTTCTTTGAGTGCAGCAGTAAGTTCCTATATGAAATGTAGTGTTGCAGGCCCTGGTTGTTTCCAGTGTTGAGGGACAGGCTTCCTGGGAGTCTGCTGTATGTCCTTCACATCAGCACGAGTTATTAGGCTTCTCTGCTGGAGGAGAGCAAGCAGCAATAGCCAGGAATGCAATTTCCTGGCTGCTTTCTCCTTGATAGAGCTCTAAAGGAAGGTCAGCTTCTCCTTTCTGTCCCTTCGTCTGTCAGTCTGGACTCTGTGGTGTCAGCTAGTTTGCAGAAAGCTAAAGGTCTTTGAGAAATATTTATGATTTACTTATTCACAAAGCAGGATAAAGGACTCTTAATACTATTATTTGCTTTTCTTATGAGATTTTTCATGGTGCTGCAGCCTCTAAATATGTCACATCAGTAGAGCATGTCACTGAGATGGGGTTATATGACTATACCAAACTTCTCACCCCTCTGGAGAGACTGAGGTGATGCAGACCGCACTGAATAGTAAATGAGGTGCATTTAGTCTCTTCTATCAGAGAGGTTCAGTAACAAACCAAAATTTAAAAATAATGGTATTAGGAATTGTTTTGTGCCACAGCCAAAGTCTACTATCTCAATTAAAAACCAGAAATATGTCTCATGGCCCTAACGCAGGAGAAGTTAAAACCTATCAGGAAATATTAAGGGCTTTATACTCATTCCACCTGGTAAACAAAGAGGTCTGTAGGACCTGAGAAGTTGTATTGAAATTGTACAGAATCACTTTGAAGAGAACTTCTGGCTGATTGCAGCCTTGAGAAATTGTAGATTTTAACCAAAGTAATATTCTGGCTTAGGTCCATTTTGGGTCTTTGGGAGAATATGTAAGGAAAGCCGAATTAAAAGGGCCATGTATTTGCTGTCCTAAATTCCTCTATATTTTTAAACAGCTGCTCGTCTGCAGGCTAATGCTGTATGCTGTCCTTAAACGAGCAGCCCATTACTTCTACACTTGGTGCTGCCAACCAAAATCCTGGTAGCATTAGTGCAAACAGGAGAGCTGATAAAGTCTGTAACCCACTTGGGACCTCCTGGGCTAAACAGAAAAAGTTGAGGCTCGAAGTTAAAGCAATACATTAAAAATTCACAAACCGTTTGAGTGCAGGCAGTTTTTGCTCATATCTAACTTTTTTCTTTTTCCCAGACAGTGCTAGTATACCTTTTGGGAAACGATTTAAAAGTAGCTGAGTATATACTGTTTTATTTGGAAATTAAAGTGGGAGGTATTCCTTCAGGTTGGGTCATTCTAAGGAGCTTTTCATCATAGCTTCTCACTGGCAAAGCAGGGCAATTCTGGGCAATGTGAGAGGATAAGGAGAGATGAGAGAGACTATAAAGCTTTTCACCTGGAGCAAAAGAATTTTTTCTCCCACGGTTGGGTTAAAACTTGTTTTCAGCTTCTGTGATTTTTACTAATCCTGTATGTTCCTTTCAGCTGTTTCAGCATGCAGAGCATGTTTACAGACAAGATAAAGTAGGCAGGATCACTAGTTGCTTATAAGAGTTATTCATAGGTCTGTGAATAAGTATGGATAAACAGAAGAGTTTATTTTCTTGACAAGATTCACTCTGTTGTAGTTAGATGGAGAAGGTTTAGTGTGTTGTCTTAATCCAAGTCTTACAAACAAGATATTTATTCAGCAAATCCCTTGCAGTGGATTAAAATCTTAACCCTTTGAGTCCCTTAGCATCAAGATAAAATCACAAACAAAGGTAGCCTTGAAAAAAATTCTTAGTGGTATATAAACATTTGAAAGCACATTTATGTATCTTAACCAAGATGAAAAGTCTTCTAGTTTAAAAAAAAATATATATATATAATGGCATAAAACATTTATTAAGATACATGAAAAATACCTAGTAAAATAGATCTTAATTATTCTCATACATGGGAATATTAATGGAGTCATTCTGATTGAGATCTACAAAATAATATAATTTTTAATAGGTCAAAAGGAGCTACTGACAACTCAGGGTAGTGCTTTCATTTACAGGCAAAATATTGAACTAGCCCTTTTATCAACCTCATCTTTTTACTCCAAACTCAGCAATGTCTTTAAATAATTAAGTTTTTTCCTGATGACATTTCTTCTTATCTTCTTTTTTTCTTTTTGGGCAGGTGTTCTGCCATTTGGCATGCCAGAAATTTGATATTGGTTTATACTGGAGACTTTTTTTTTATAGGAGCTTAATATCTTATGGCTTAAAAAGTTTCAGCTATGATAACAAATGTGCATGTCTCTCAGAACAAGCAAATAATTTTCTCTAAATACCGAGGTTATGGTTGCAGAGTGAAATGAATGGACATAAGGTACAACTGTCAGTATCTATTCAGATATATATAACTTTAGAGTAGGCAGAAGAAAAGCTGCTGTAGAAAATGCATTGCTGTACATAAAAATGGGAGACTATGGGTTCTCAGGAAATAATCCACAACTCTAGAAATTATTTAGATATTGTTGTGTGCTAAGTTTTAAGCAGGCCAAGGGGATGTAAAATAGAGTTCCCCATGAAGCCAGTGGTATAAACATCATACTACAAAGCCCAGACATTTTTTTTTTTGGTGCATAAGAAAATTATTTTTTCCAAAGCTAAACTAACCTTGCTTGGACTTTAACCTTGTGCATGTCACTTACACAAGATTTTGCTTTCCTTGTACGAACTCTAGATGAGCAGATTTGACCCTTTTCTCCTATTCTCTTGCCCAACAAGTGAAAAACCTCTTGATGTGCAGTCAGCAGTCTGGTATGTGATACAGCACAGATTATGTGAGTAGCAAACCATAGCTTCAGAGGTGGCATGTGAATAATTGCTGTTGAGCCGTTGGAGATGCCAATCTGGCACACAGGACGGAGCCTGCTGAATAGTGCAGCCTTGCTAGGAAAAGTCATCATTCCCTTCTTCATCTTTTCTGTATGCAGGGCGGGGAGATTCCAGTACCCATTAGGCTTTTTGTTCACTATCACTATCACTCATAAGCAGCTGTCACATATCGTGTTTTCCATCCTTTCAAGCATCAGATGTGGTACTACTGAATAGCTGCGGCGCATTGATTCTGGAGCAGTGGTTATGCCGGGTTGCTGAGTGACTATTAGCTGTGGCAGGTCGACAGACTTCTTCCCCGTCGTACTCCTAAGGGGGTCCTCAGAAAAGAGGCAGAATGATTGCTGGAGTTCCTTTTTCTATCTGACTGCCAAGAGCTTCCAAATCTAACCCCTGTTGCTCCTGCTATTAGAGCTGAGGCTGGAACGACAGGCTCAGGGAGCGATCGCTGGGCTCAGTGTGGATCCTGGCATTTCAAAGCCAGTGCTGTTCCACATGTAATTCAGGCAGAAAAGTACTTACACCCCTTGCCCTGCAGTGGGCTAGGCCAACTGTCCTGATGAATTTACAGGCTGTAACGTTTCACAGCTACTTAACATTAAGCATGACTCCCTCTGACCCCCAGCCCTCCCAGGCTGGAATAGCAGGCCCTTCAGTGCCTTACCTAATTAGTAAGGCAAGATAATAACGAGTAGAAGAAACGCAAAGACAGATCATGCCTAAATGAACACAGGGGAGATTAACCAGCAGGAATAAGAACAACTAAGATCTCGTGCCTATTGTTTGCGTAACATTCCAGTTTTATAAATGTGGCTTCCTATCAGCACTTCAATCACACTTATAAACGCACAGAAAAGGATGAATGCAGATGCTTGTGACACGGTAGGAGTGACTGCACAACATATGCTGAGCTCCTGTATATCTTTTCAGAACAAGGAAAAAAAGTAATCCTTTACAATTTTTTTTTTTTTTGCCAGAGGCTCCAGTGTAAAACTGAATTTTTTTTAAAAAAGTGGCCAATTTAACAACACAAAGGAAATAAAAATTCATCTTTGTACATCTAAATTTATTTTAAAACTGACTCTGCAGAACCAAGGTCTCTATAACTCTTATAAAAGCAATATTCTAGCCTTTTTTGGATTCCTTAAAAGTGCTTATCAAGATGAATGGGAACAGTGGTGTGTAATTTCAAAAATGTAATTGCTTTTCTCTCTAGCTTTCTCTAAGCATTTTCCAAGGTCACCCACAAAAAGGGACAGATAAACCTCTAATCCAAGTCTTCTCCTGGTGTTCCATGCCAGCACTCCTGCCAGTTTGCATATCGTGTCATAATATTAAAGCTACGTGTGACCATGAAGCAAAATATACTTCCATGTATTTTGATGAACAGCCCCAAATGGCTGAAGAGAATTTGTTTCCTTTTCATTCATAGCTTGCATCAACTCTGTTTTGTTTCTTCAGTCTCATATGTAAAGAAAGGGCCCCTTGAGAGGAGCAGCAAAATTTGAGCTTGTGTCCCCTCTCCTGCAGGCCTGCTTGAGGAGACGGTTGCCTTCCAGGGAGCTTGTCTTGCCATTTTCTCAGGCCACGTTTTGAGCAGCTGCTGTAATTTTTATTTTCAGAACAGAGTTGTCCTCTGGAGGATCTCAGGAAGGAGGATCCACACTGCTGTTCTGGCCCTACAACTGCCTGCACAAAGCTCAGAGGTCTCCTGGGACAACAAGAGTACGTAGGAAAGGGAGTACATAGGTGCTGAGGTGGGCATTATTTGAGTATATAGAAAATGTGATTAACCTATCCTACAAATATTTACACAGCTTCATGCCACTTGGAGTGTGTGACTGGTTACTTGTCTTCTGCCAGCTGATGACAACTGCTGCATGCTCACAGGAGGAAGCAGGAAGCAGAATACTTCTCTGCTGCACTCGGCATCACGTGGGATCAGCTGCTGCTGTGCCAGTGCTTTCCTCACCACTGAGGTGCCGAGCAGCCACATCACTGTGGCCATTACAATTCTGTGGTCAAGCTCCAATCTGTGAGTCGCATTTGAGTCCTCTCTTTGCAAAGGTGTCAGGGAGTTACGGACCCTTGTTCAGGTGGTTTACAAAGTGCTGGTCCAGTCTTCTGGAGATCTTTGTCTACTGAGTTGCTCCACACCTCTCCTGAAATATGAGTGCATTCTCCTCTCTTTGGCAGGGAAAGGGTTAGCCACACAAGGGCAGAAGGGCTTTTAGAACATTGTAATTTCCCAAATATTTGACATTGTTGCTGTGTCAGGCCTCTTTCTGAATAAACATGTAATAAATACAACTGTTTTGTACACAGTTTCTCTGATGCTTTGTTAACAGCAGTTTTTGTTAATGTTATTTATTATGAAAGCAATGCAATTTCCATTGGGATATATACACACGCACACACATGCATGTCAAGTCAACAGAACATTAAATGCTATTAGCTGAAAAGACAGCCTGCTTTTAGCGCACTTTCAGGTTAGGATGCATGAAACCCAGAGATACCCTAATAGCTCATAGTGCTCTTGCTATTGCAGTGAGTTAAATGTCAGTAGACACTGTCTAGGGCTACAGGTCATATACATTTTCTGTTCAGTTCTCTGTATCTCTATAGCTGCTATGACGTTAAAAGTCAATCTATATTCCATTCAGTCCTTAATTGCAACAATAAAACAAATAATAAGAATATGTAACCTACAGCATCTCAGGATTGCCATTGGCTATTTTTCTTCATCTAGTAGTGCACCTGTGGGTCCAGTTCTCCTTTAGGAATCTAGGAAGTGCTAAGTATTCTGCAACCTGGGGACACGCTTCTGGTTTTGTGATCAACAAAGATATCCCAAATGTAACTCCATTGACAAATACTGTATGTGGGGACAGGCTACTGGTTGAGGATTCTTCTGGAGAACCACTTGTTCCTAATTTAGTATCATGGTGTGATCTACCAGAAATCTGATTCATTAATCTTCTAGACATACGGGAAAATCCCATCTATTTTAATAACTACAGGAGAATAGAAATAGTTGAAGGTCCTGTGATTATGATTGATCTTTGTTAGGTAATCTATGAAAGACACTCTATTAAATTATGTTGATCGACAGTATTTGAGTTTGTGATGTTCAATTAATTTTTTTAAGGGTTCTAAAGTCTGGATTGCTGTCGATTAGCGTTGTTATAAATGGATATAAATACGTTCCACAAACCTTAGCAAATTGAACTTGGACATTTTTGTCAGTGAAATTATTCTTAAATCAATTATACATAAGTAGTTCGAATGATGATCGAGTTTAATGCAATGCCTACTCACCAGAAGTAGGAGAGCTATTGAGCAAGTCTTTTTTGAAGAGCCAGTTTGCCTTGTTTCATTGTGATCCTGAATTGATTACTGGCCAAATTGCTGTGATTTTCTATTATATTTCATTGTTTTTGTTTATGTGCCTTATATTTCATTTGCTGGAATATGTTTCAGTTATGGATTTTCTTGAATTTGGCAAGGGAAGCCCAAATAATTCTCTTCCATTGTGGCTATAGCCAAAGGGATCTTTACAAATTGAAACTGTCAATAATTTGTAGTATTGTTTTCTATTTCCTTGGAAAGCTATTGCTCCTTCTAAACAGAGGAGATTTAGGGATCCCTATGAGACAAAACCTTCATGGTTTGCTTTAGGAGTAGGTGTGAGGCCATTATCTGGAAGTCAGCTACCCGTCACAAAACTCTCTGGTATTTGGTCTCAATCTCTGTTTTGAAGTCTGTAAAATGACTACTATTTCAGAGAGTGGCATTAAGTTATCCCTTCTGTGTCTCACGGCAAGCACTGCAATGACAAAATAGTGGCACTGGATCTCTGGGGGCAGGTGACAAAAAGATCAATAATGTTTCAAGAAAGGGAGAAGGCATCATAGTAGGTATCATCCACTCTAAACCTGGTCATGTAGGAGTGAGATCCTCATCTGTTTTGTCTAAGCTCCTGTTAGCAGAAGAGGGGATTATTTTTTTGTGAAGAGTGGGGTTTGCAGGGAATATTTTCAAGGTCAAACAGGGTTTTAACTCTTTGCAGTGGTTGTGTTTGAGAGTGTTCAAAGCAATTTCCAATGAATGGAAATACTGTTGTGTCCAGTATTGGAGAAATCTGAAATTTCCAACTCTGTTCAATCAGCTAGGCTGAAAAGGCACTTTTTTCTGGATGTTTCCCATGTTGGTTGGTAGTATGCTAATTCTGAATAAAGAAGGGACAAGAAGACACTCATATTCTATTGCTTGGATATTTGTCCACCTCCAAAATCAAGTGACACTGTGCACCTTCACAGGCCAAATTAATAAATTTAATTATGAGTATCTTGAGGGGGTTCATTCTATTAGAAAAAGCCTGATTACATCATGCCTTTCCAAAATAATCCTATCAGTGCATTTACTCAAGCAGATGAATCTTGAGCTGTCCTCTGGGCTTCAAAAAATATGTAATAACTTGCTGTAATAATATTAACAGAGAAGCAGGGAAAGGTTCAGTTACTAACACTACACAGTCCAACTCAAACCTTGTTTTTTTTTAAATATTTTTCAAATCAGAAGTGTAATTTAAGGATAAGACATTGTTAGGTATCCTGCCTTGCTTGTGGCTTTGGTGCAGAGTGACAGGTCTTTCTTCCTCTGTTGAGTGAGTGCTCTAATTACACCTACTGTAAGTCAGAGCTACACTACTACAGCATCAATGCAAATGTCAGATGTCTCTTCACTTTAAACTGTCTAATCTCTAATAACAGTGTCTCATTTTCAGGAAGAGTTTTTAGGAAATTTCTTTATATTTAGATACCCTTTATTTGTCTCCTTCATCTTTATGTCACTAATTGTGTTCTGTATCACATTTCTTCTCAGAGGTCTGAGTGTAGTCCTTTGAAAGTTTATATGTTAATTGCCAAGGTCAAAAGAAAGAGAAAACATGCTCTGATTGTTTAATGACAAGTAGTGTGATTCGTAACAGAAGTTTGATGGGGTGCTCTTTGTCTGATAATAAAAACTACTAATTCAGGGACATTGAACATCTGCAGTTTAATTCAACCGCAGTCAGTATAGTGCAACAGGTTTAAAAAATACTTTTTAAACACCATTTCTCCCTCTCTCATTTCCATAGAAATCTTGGTGAAAGCCTAACAAGCAATTTGGCCTGATCATGCAAGCCTTTGTTCAGGAAAGTCAGCTATAATGCCACTCTCACATATGCTTGTAAAGCTGTGCTCTTTAATATCTTTTTTCTGCTGCTAAAGCCGGTGTTTAAATCACATGAACAGATTTTCTTGCCATTTCTGCATCTCTGTTGAAGATGACGGCTATCTTTGGTAAGTATAAGAGAATATAGAATTGGCTTGTTATCATTTCTAACTAAGAACCTGATCCTGCCTCCACTGAAATCAATAATGATTTACAATACCTCACGTAGAAGTGAGATCTGTATTGCTGCATAACATTATGTTGTATTGAGCAAACTTTAAAACACCGCATAGAATCACGGTGGTATTTAGAACAAAAACATTTTTGATTGCAGCTGATTCTCTGCTCATCTGTTTCTTGCAAAACTTTTTTAATCCAGTTTTCTGACTTATTTGTATTGGTTTCCAGTAATAAGTATATTAAACCCATTTTGATCAGTGTGTATGTCACCCATAAGGTATCATCTTTTGTGTATTGGAGATAATCATTTAAGTGCTGCCCTTTCAACTGGTTTAAGTGTGGGGTTTTTTTAATAGATATACCTCCAATTGGTCTACTCAATAGGAATGGTATGGTTCAATTTGAATAAATAGCATTCAAGCACCCATCTTCAATTGTTTCCTCTTGTTCAGAGTAATAAACGTGCATGCAAAGCCTTATCTCACATGCCTACTATATGTGTGTGTTAGAGGGCTGCATCTTGTTCATTCTATATCTGTGGCATCTAAGATTGATTTCCAGAAAATAAAATAGTTTTCTCACTGTGTTTATCCTCATTAGAGCTAAGGGATAATGGCATTGTACTGTTTCCTGTAACTGTCCTGTTACATTTGCTTTCAGTCTCAAGTATTAATGTTTGGGATAAAATTAAAGGAATTTTGATTTAAGAAAGACAGACCACTCTCTTGGCTTTCAGCCAAAGCAGATATAAAATTTGGAATGAAATGTTCATATGTAAAAAAACTTTGTTGGTCCAGTCTTTCTTCTCCCCTTATGTAAGGCAGTAGCTGTGCAATTACCCACCTCAGCTGACGAATGTGCACATTTATGTATGGCAGATGTTACCAATCGATCAAGATACATCTGGTGCCTACTTCTGCTGAAGATGTGGCTTTGGAAACCATCGCAGCTTTCTTTCTGAAGAGCACTGTGCCTGATTTTGAAATTCTCATCCCTTCTTGAGAGAAGTTCCTGTGTACTTTTTTTCAGGAGAGTCGTAGTGACACTGAAAGAAATACAGAAATACCTAATCATATCTCACTGAATAAAAGCCTATTCTTACAAACTATTGAGTGAAAGTGACATTGCAGTGCTTATGATATAACTAAAAATATTTTTTAAAATGCAAATATTTAAAACATGCAAATACTTAAAAAAATGCAAATTCTTTCAAATTATTTCCACCCCCGATCCTTATTTCTCTCTATCTGCAGCCTTGTATTTGTTGTGAAATGTCTGCTTAACCTGCTTACAGAGTCCTTGGGCCTATTTGTTTCAGATTTGTTCTACAGAATATTATGTCCTTTGGACACTTCAATTCTGTTATACTGGGAGAAAGGGTTAGTTCCATATACCTCCTTACTTTTGCTATCTGTGCAGGTAGCAAGCAGAGTAAACAGTGTTAAGACCAGTAATAAGCTAAAGGCATGCCAGTCAACACGTACTGGGTTTGGGGTTTATTTTTAGTGTCAGGGGTTTACTTATTAAATTTTCATTTATTTTCTTATTGTTGAGGAAGAATTCTCATTCCCTAAATGGCTTGTAATGGTAAAATCTAGTTGTTTTTTTTTTTTAAAATTGTTTGCTTCTTTAAAACAACAATGCATTTTTGGCAGGTGAAAACCGCTTTCTCGTTCTAGCTTGGAGAAAGCCCCCTTGGAGACAGTTTGTCCTGTGTTTGCTCTAAGATATTTCTTGCATATCATAGAAGCTGCATTCATTTGTAGGCAAAGGAAAAGGATGTTTCTGATTTAGTTTGCAAGTTCTCTAGAAAAAACATATATTTCAATACCAAATGAGGAATTTCACATGACAATAATCCTGGCAGCAGCTCAGAATTCATGGTAGCAAAGTTCTTTTTGGCAAAATGAAACTTGTCCTAAATTAAGCACTTTTCAGTCAGAAAACAATTGCCTATTTAGAAAAATTTTTATGCTTTTGCAGGTTTTTATTAAGGAATTCGACTGGTTGGCAACTTCTTGAAAGGTTCGTTAACATTTGTCAAGGGTCTTGCATAACTTGTAATAGGCATCAGGAAGCCTAGTGTTTAAAGGTAGGCAGGATTCTCAGTGGTCAGTGGCCTTAATTCTATGAAGAACAAACAGGAGGTTACATTTGACCTTCCTATAATTTTTAATTTATTTCCTAGCACACACCAGTGATCAAAAATCAGTGCCTTGCAGTTATTTGCACTCAAGAATCTCAAAGTACATTTGAAGTTTTCATTTCTAGAAATGGGAACTGCCACTATAATTCAGTATAGAGTGGGCTTCCATTGCCTGTGACGGTCCTCCCAGTGTCACTTCATGTCTTGAGCTGAGATCAGGCCCAGACACAAAGTTTAAACTCAGAGTTGATCTCACAAATCAGTCTTATCTGAAAAAGGAAGCATTTAGATCTGGGCTTTTCGTTTGAGACCTTTGTAATCTTGAAAATGAGAGTCAAGGGAAGTCGTGTATTTCCATTTGGTATTGTGATTGCCAAAGCAGATAAGGCTTCTGCCAGCTGTTAGTGGCTTGATTACAACATTTGACAAGAGAGAATTGTCTCAGTAAGAAAAAAGTAAGAACATTCTCTTCAACACTTGTGGATGTCAAAATTGAACAATGTTTAAATGAAGATTTTAAATCATATATAGTGGGGCTGAAGCTGAAGTGTACAAATCTACATTAGTGGTAACGTTTTTTAACAGTCAGGCCAATAGTTCAATTAAATTATTAGAATATATTCTAAGTTTAGCAAGGGATTTGAGAGTATTGGTGTTTTGCTTTTGCCTTTTTTTAAAAGAAAATTGCTCCATACATACATTTCTTATTATCATATATATTTGTAAACAACATTTAGCCCAAAAATTCCTAACAGCAGTTAAAGGTGACCTCTAAACACTAGTATTTCTTTGGCAGTGACTCTTAAGATGCTAATATATGTTATAGGTATGAAATGTATCTTTGAGACAGCAGCATGCAGCCCACCAGAGACTTTCTATGTAAGTAAAAACTGTGAGAGCCACTGGAGTTTGGAAAAGTGTGTCTTTACATTTCAAGTGGGCAAGCAGTTCAGGGAAGAAAGCAGCTGGCAGAGAGATCCAGGATCACATCAGCTAACCTAAGCAACAGCTCAACTGTGCCATTCTCTGGCATTTTAATTGTACTGTTATGTAATTTTTAAACAGCCACATCATTATGCAAATGTTGGTTTGCTTGGTTTTTTTTTAAATGCACACCCTTAGGTACCTTAGCAAACCATCAGGGCTTGTCCACTGCTGCAGTTGTTACTCTTAATCTATCTGTTTTATAATGATTAAACATAATGTAAGAAATTTAGGGATTTAGGCTAAACAATTGCTACAGAAGGTCCTTCAAGGGCACCCTCTCTCTGTCTCTTGCTCTGCATTGGGTAAAATTTTCCCATGATTAAAATTCAGGTGCTTAATCAGGCACAAAGAAACAAGAATTACCCTTGTTCTGGGCCGACTGCGTGGGAGAGCTGGAGATTTTGCTCTGAGGACAGGTACTGTTGCCAGTACCACAAGCTTCCTCCAGAGTCTGACCATGGGCTGGTCCCTTAGATCTTCATTTCCTGAAGTGGTCCCGTGAAGATGCTCCTGCAGTTGCTCCACGCTGAAAACACGCTGTGGCTTAGTGCTGTCCCAGTTGTAACTGCAGCACAAGGGATGACAGCATGTGCAGCGTATGAATATGAAAATTCAGACACATTTACAGGGAAGTGCAGAGAACAGAGCCAAATGAATGCTTGTGATGCCACTGTTTTAAGCAGTCTCACACAGGTAATTACACAAAATAAAGATTTTGAGGGAGAAGGGTCAAGGTAGTCTTTCTAAAATACCTTATGACATTTTTCAGCAGCTAATAGACAATGTTTTTGTGTATGTGCACGTGTGTGTGTAAGTTAATTTTGAGAGTTCAACTAGAGACTGTCTTCCTCAAACAGTCCTTTGGAAGCAGCTTTGCTTCAGATCCTTCTTCACAAAGAAGGATGTGATGTGGACAAACCCACGCAATGGGACTGTACAAGCATGGAAATGTCATGAGCAAGGCATTGCAGAGTCCCCTGCAAAACTGTCCCTGGGGAAGGGGAGCTTGGCAGGGCACAGACCTATAAGGAGGCTTTTCCAAAAGCCTCAGAGAGACAGGGAGAAGTGTCCTCCTGCATCTGTGCTGTCAAAGACTGACCTTGCAGCATACTCCTGCTTCTTGCTGGTTGAGCGACTCTCGCAACCCCTCTCACTGTCCAGGCATAGTTCTTCAGTGAATCTGAAAGGTCGATGGTGCAGTAGCAGACATCAGACTGCTTTTTGCACAGCTGTACAGTTGGGCAACAGGAGTGGTTGTCAAAGTTTTTGTCCTGATACTCAAGCATAGAGGACAATCCATAGTCTGCAATGAGAATGCTGTTGCAATAATTTCCCCCCACACACTTTTTAGTTTGAGATTGTCCCCACAGAAGTACCACGAGCAATTCACAGTGAGGATATTTATTTAATATATGTAGGTTCTATTTATCTTTTGAAAATCCTTTTATTAATGCTGTTTTCTTCTGTGTATATGTTTATGTGTGTATTTGTATGCATTTATATACATCTCCTCATGTAAATTTTATAAACAAGACTTAGTGCTGTTACAAGGGTTTTCAGTAAAACAATTTGATCTGGCAGGTCCCCTGTATTTATGGGACAGGTGTTTTTATAAGGAAACCATTTTCAATAGTCTGATAACTAAGAAAAAAAAAGGGCACGTTAGCAAAGAATAAATATACTGTAGTCTACAGTGATATAAATGCTGGAGGTGAAAGCTCTGCTTAGAAAAGGGGTCTATATTTAACCAAGACAGAAAGCAGCTGTCTAACGTCTATGCTTGCCTTTCCTGCAAGCCGTCCTGCAGTTGCAGACAGGGTAGTGGGGCTCTCAGCAGAGACGTAGGTGACAGATTGACCCAAGAAGCGCCTAAATCAGCGTTACCATCTCACCAAGCAACTGGAAATGATGTCGGGTGATGGGGACGAAACCACCGCGCCGTTACCTGCAGAAAGAGGGATGCTGGAAAAGCGGCGCTCAGCCTGGAAGCTCAGCTCAGAGCAGAGCCAGGCATCGGCAGGTGGCAGCATCGCCGCAGCCCTGGCAGCCCCGGCCTGGGGACAGCCCCGCGACGTTCCCACCGCCAAGTTTTACATATGGAAAGTTCTTTGACCTTTCATAAATTTTTTGTCAACCCTGGCTGAGTGGCACCGGTCCGCCCCTCCTTCGGTGTTTGTCTGTGACTGGGTCTGGTAATTAGAGATTTCCAACTCTCCGACTCATTTGTTCCACTCATTGTTTTTGCTACGTGACACAACCTAAATTCTTCAGCTTGTATTTACATGAGCCGGTTCTCAGCCTCACGCAGAGAGGAACCGGGCTACAGTCCATTATAGCTGTGCGAGGATGGGCTTGTGCGAGGGAGCGTGGGGTGGAGGGGAAGAGGTTTGGGCTCCTTCGTGGCTGTTCTGTAAGGAGCACGAGTTTGGCATTCAAGTGCTGTTGTTAACATCGCTAACACCGTGCAGAATTTCAAGGGCAGTTCTTTTAGAGGGATTCCTAAAATAATCTGTTTTGTTTGTGCTAGCACTTCTGGCTGATAACCGCATGCATAAATGAAAGCATTTGTTAGAGGTAATATTCTATCCGTATGTATACTTACGGTGAGTCAGTGGTCCTGACCTAGGCATTGCAATCAGCCACGTTCTTCTGATGTCAAATAGCAGCTTCCAAGGAGTTTTTCCTTTGTTTTTTGAACTCCCCCCTGCCCCCCCTCCACGCCCCACGCCCCCCCTTCTCTCCCCCCCCAATTATATGAAGTACACTTTCTGAAGAAGGGTACTTATCAGGTTTTATCAGACTCAGGAATCAAAGGTCAAGCCCAAGATAATGAATGCTGCCCCCCCACCCCAGCCCTTCAAAATTTCAAGTAGTCAGTTCACAGGGAAGTTAGTTTATCTTCAACTACAAACCAATTAGACTTTCACCCCTGACATGTTGGTGAAGTGATACTATTTTTTTTCTTTTGATTGTTTTTAATCTAACTGCTACTGTAGACACAGAATTATTCAGCCTTGATTAAACATTTCCAAGCTGTCTCACCAAGCCAATCATGTGCACACACATTTTCACATACGTTCCTCACACTAAATTAGTAACAATTGCGTATATGGTTAATAGTTCAGAAAATGAAGTTCTCCCTTCAGAGGTGTATTGTACTGCCATAATGTATGCCCCAAATTGACACTACATAGTTGTGTATGCAGGTTCTACTTAAACTGATGGTAGCTGAAGCACCAGGATTCATTAAATCGAGCAGAGTTTCTCATTAAATGTGTAGATTGACAGTCAGAACTGACTGTCATTTGTTTTTTTGCAGCTGTTTTTTCATAACATTGACGCTTTATTTAGAGCTAAACTTTACCACCCGGTGGCTGAGAGGTAGCTGGTTTGTTGGGGGAAAAAACAAGTAGAAAAATATTTTGCATTATTATTTTTCTGGAAAGACAACTGGAAGTTTTTCAGATTTAAGTTCTTGATCTTCTCCTTATTTTTTTTCCCTATGTCTAATTTATATCCTGAACAATGTATGTTATCTGGTTTGCAATGTGCAGTGTATACATGTACATTTGTTTTCTAAAGGGAAACCTGTTAGTCCTCATCTATTTTCTAATATAAACTCCTCTGCAGAGGTGTTAGCAAGTATATTTCATTTTAACTGTGCCCTATAAATCCTTCATGGAAAATTCCAATTAATATGGCTATGCAGCAAGCTGGGCCAAAAAATTAACTGATCTGTTCTTGCCCAGCAAAGTGACTTGATGAATACAGGAATGGAACAGACTCAATACAAAAATGCCGTTTCTCTTCAAGAAGCTGGAGTCACCAGGTGCCACTGTTTTGCATCTTAACATAAAAATCTATAAGCCTGCACCTTCTGGTATTAACAGATAACACCAGAATGCTCTACCCCATGGCAATTTGCTGAGATGCAAGATATCACTGCCCTGAGACTCTCAGAAGATTTTTTTTTTTCTTTCCATAAACATGGGACCTCAATCACTGAAGAGCAGAACTCGAGGAAGACTCTCTCGCCATGAATCAGGCTTCAGGGGGAATGCCGACTTCAAGAAGAGAAATTATTCATGGGGGACATTCACGAGATGGAGAACTCGGAAGGGACATCCTTATGAAATGGAGGGAAATCTTCAGAAACCACATTCCCTTTGTTAAGGACATTTGAAAAATGAACTCTGTGGAACACAGTGTGCGTGCATAACTTTGTGAGAAAAAGTCTTCAGAGAAGAGGGATACAAGGGCATGCTGCCTCTTCCTCCCACATTATAATCTGCTGCCTGCCTGGGTGAGTCCAGGAGAAGCACATGCACTGTTTCTCCTTTGTTATATATCCATACCTCTGCTTTGGGACATATTTCACAGTATTAGGAAACAGTTGAAGTTAGATGGGACCTTTGGAGGTCATTGAGTCCAAACCCTTGGCTCAAGTAGACACAACTAGACTATGTTTTCTAGGACCATGTCCAGGCAGCCTTTGAATGTCTCCAAGGATGCAGACTGCGTAACCTCTCTGGGCAATCTGTGCTGGTGTTTGGTCACCCTCAGAGGCAGAATCATGGTTCTGTTTGCATCTAGTGCCTCCAGTCCTGTCACTGTGCACCAGTGAAAAGAGCCTGGATCTCTCTTCTTTGCACCCTTCTCTAAGGTATTTATATATATTGATGATATTCCCCCTGAACTTCTCTTCACCAAGCCGAACAGTCCCAACTCTTTCAGGGTCTCCTGTTAGGAGAGATATTCTAGTCTCTCCATCAACTACATGGGTCTTTGCTGGACTCTCTCCAATAGATCCACCCTTCTTTTATTGGGGAAAGACCTGGGCAGACCACTCCAAATGTGGCCTCTCCAGAAGGATCACCTTCTCTACCTGTTACTCCTTGATCACCATCACCAGACAATCTGCATCAGCAGATTGAGGGCACTGGGCATTATAAGTGAGCTACTGCTCTTGGTTCAGGTGAAGCAGGAGGAGGTTTCTTGACCCTGAGCAGTACAAGGTCCACAAATGTAACTGCTTATATTCAGAGGCACTCAGAGCCCACATGGATGGCAGGAGCATGAATCCTAGACAGACAGCTTCAACATAAGAACTCCTTCCACACACCATTTGAGTACAGGGCATATATGGCCCAGAGTCTTGATTTAGTTTCTAAAAGAACATCATAGCTGTCTAACATTTTACATAATGTTCATCTCCTGATTATTCTGAGAAACTATGGCACCACTAAGTTGAACAAAATATCCCTAGCCTATGTTCCCAAGTAGGGAAGTCGAAGTCATATGTGCTTCTTTCAGTGAAAGAAGTGTGCTGAAATCATCATGCTGTTTTCCTGGTATGATTCATTGTACTTTTTTAACTGCAATACTTGGAAAGTTTTTCAACTCCATAATAAGGGGAGGGAAAAAAGATAATTTTTTTTCCAAAATCTTTCACATAAAAAAAGGGCCAAGTTAAAAATTAACAACTCAGGATTATAAAAAGCCAATTTCCACAAGAAAATGACCCTATTCTAAAAGAAATTTTACTCAATTTCTCAATTCAGACCTGCCAGATTTCATAAGCCCTCATAAGTTAAGCTCAACTGTGTGTTAAGAAGTCAGACTAATGTTTAGAACTGTTCTATTAATATTGGTCATGCTTTCTCCTACTGAGATTTGTATCTGCACAAAACTTACTATAAATGCTACTTATGTGTTTGTATCTTTAAGTCAACAAAAATAATAACATACTAAAAGTATTATGCTGTATAAACAATGTGAGGAACTGAGAAAACAACACTTATGGAACATCTTTTGAAAATGTAGTCACTGGGAAGTGGATGTTTTGGATGGATACAGTTATCAGGAAAAAAATACCCAAACCATAACTTAATGCAACAATATTTAGAAATTAAATTATGCCTTTCAGGAATAGATTTCTGTGTGTTTCTTCTACACTGACCAGGGCAATTAAAACTAATTGTTTTGAGTGAGCTTTAACAATGAGGTGGATCAAAAAGCAGCTCAGCCTGAATAGGTTCAAGCTCACAGCTTTCATGTCACATGGAGGAGTGAAGTAACCACCAGAAGTCATGAGGCTGGGAAAGCACTTGTTCTCTGCTTTCTTGTTGAGCTGGGCAACAGACACGTCATGAATGCCAAATCCTTGGGTTCAAAGAAAACGAACACAAGAGGATGTGTGACTTGGTTATGTTGGGCCAGAGAGCTGTATTGGCAGAGGGGAACAGCTGGGATCCTCGTGTTGGGTACCCAGGGCTCATCTGCCTTCTGCATCCTGGTTCCCACCATTTCTTATTGGGGAGTTCAGATTCATTCTAGTTCAGATGCTAGAATTTGTGAATTGCTTTTTGTTTCTTGTATTTTGTTGTATACACAGGATATAAAAGCCAGTCTCTTAATTTTGGGGAGTAGGGTGTTTCTGCTGTACTTTTTTTGCAAAAATATATTTTAAATGGCTGATAAACTCCCTCTCTCTTGTGTAGGAAAATAAACTAAAGAGAAAATATTTACTAGAAACTTGGAAAGCACTGGTATTTTTAAGAAGAAAGAATAATTTCGTAGTTCATTCTAGGTATAGTCTGTGCTATGGGAACAAATCTCAGAAGGAGCGTGAATAGCAGAAGTATTATCATATTTCTATATTTACTGAAAAATTCAGGAATGTCCTTCTAAAACACTTTCAAATATTTTGATGGCAATTTGTTATAGCTTTTTTTGGATCGTAATTAACTAGAGCTAGCTAGAAAGCATTTACCATGTTTTAGTGTCTGGAAATGACATCTGTAAAGTAAATTTGGAAGTATATTATTACCATATACAATTTTCTTCATCCATGTAAATATTTTTATATCTGTCAGTAGTTAGCCTACACTGGATACTGGTTTGGAAATCAAGCATGTGTCATCAGGGGGTTGGACCTGATGATCTCTTGAGGTCCCTTCCAACCCCTACAATTCTGTGATTAGCATATTACACAAGATAAGGTAGTCCAGACATTTCTAACCATAAGAAACACTTATTATATGGACCCATAGTACACAGTTATAGTACATAACTGTGCTAACATATTGAGCGTAAGTTGTTTATTTTTGAAGATTCTGTTCTTGAACTTACTGGGACAAAAAATTGCCTAAACTTTTTAAAAAAAGAATTATCTTACTGTTCTGTTATCCTGCTTCCTTTGTAAAAGCTGTGTCACTGCATGCTTTGTGTTTGTTGATCTTTAGATTATTGAAGGGATGATACTAGAGAGTCATTGTAAGAAGTCAACACTTATTGCACATTAATTTAATGTGTTACCAACTGTTCTCTATGTGGGTAATTTTGCTGTAAAGCACAGAATGCAGTAATGAGGCATACTTGGAAAAAGGTGATGGGTCATTGGTCAGTGGAGCTGAAACAAGGGCTGCTCTCCCTGGTGTAAAAAGGACAGGGATCTCCTGGACAGAGTCCAAAGAAGGTCTACGAAGATGATTAAGGGCCTGGAGCATCTCCCCTATGAGGAAAGGCTGAGAAAATTGGGACTGTTCAGCCTTGAGAAAAGAAGACTAAGGGGGGACCTAATTAATGTTTATAAATATCTTAAGCAGGGGATGCAGGGGGAATCAGCCAGCCCCTTTTCAGTGGTCTGTGGAGACAGGACAAGGGGCAATGGCTGCAAGTTGGAGCATAGGAAGTTCCGCACCAACATGCGGAAAAACTTTTTCCCAGTGAGGGTGACAGAGCCCTGGGACAGGCTGCCCAGGGGGGTTGTGGAGTCTCCTGCTCTGGAGATATTCAAGACCCGTCTGGACGCCTATCTGAGTGAAATGTCCTAGGGAGCTGCTTTGGCAGGGGGGTTGGACCCGATGGTCTCTCGAGGTCCCTTCCAACCCCTACAATTCTATGATTCTGTGATTCTCTAACTTCTGTCTACCAGAAATGCAAATGCTCTGACCAAAGGGACGTCACATCTAAAGAAATTCTGGTGAAGATTTTGTTCACCTCCATGGCCCAGAAACATAAAGAGCTTGGTGGTCTACAAATCATTGTTCCTCTGTGCATACCTGAATGTGTGTCATTGCTTCACATGGATTGTCTTAGTGGCCAGTACAGTTTTTTCACTAAATCTGTGTGTGTCCATCCTGCTCCTGCTTCGGTCCCAGTGCCATCTGTGAAGGTGCTGGTTCTACATCTTGTAGACAAAGCCTACTGCAGAGGATGAGATTGTATTGAGCTGGTTGATGGTTTATTTCATGACTAAGTAAGAGTACCTTGTCTTCAAAACTAGCATAGCTGGTTTATTTCGTTCTGAAGAGGTACATCTGCAGAGAGGCCTGGCGAAGTCTATTTGGTGACTTATGCTATTATCACGCTTTCCTTAAGGGTTATTTGGCTAGGCAGCATGCACAAAGAAACCAATTTACAGCCTGTCAGTATTGCCATATTTGTAAAGTATCCTGGAAGTCTGGCTTGCTTTCTAGGCCGTAGCACATCAGCACATCAGCAATTTGCCTCAGGATCTGGCTCCTTAAAGATTATGGTGATGACTACAGCTTTTAAGTAAATGATCTCACACTTACATTTCTAGATGCAAGCTCCAATTTTATGATAAATCAAAGCAGTTCATGCTCTGCTTCCTGGAGGTCACAGCAAAGCTAAAGTGGATTTGCTTCATTTATGGTTACAGAGATACGTATTTTGCAAATCTCTGTATTTTCCCCTTCCCCCCAGTGCACCAGCACAATCAGTGGATGCTTTGCTCATAGATGGTGCTTGCATGCAGGTATGCCAACAGGGATCCCAGCTTGCAGTAACTACATTTTTGTAAATATCGTACTCTTCTAAGTTGCCTCTTTTTATATTTGAAAATATGAAATAATTTCCTTTGTAATTTCCATGAACGCACAGAGAGTTTCTTGAGCTTTGGAAGGAAAATAGAAAGCAAAGGAAGTGCATGGCATGAGGGGCATTTCATCCCCTGCTTTCCATTCATTTATCCTGTCCTACTCTTTACCCGGGGCAGGGGTGATGGGGAAGTCTAACCATATGATTCAGAACAGAAAAACATTGTTTGAGAGGTCAGGATTATACCTAAATTTGCATTTTATTTAAAAGAGGGGCAAAAAGACTCAGAGAGAAAAGCCCCAAATCTTTAACAGAGCAAGAATATGTTCCTCAACAGATACAGGCTATGTGTGAAGTGCGTAAATGCCTATTTCTTATTACTGAAGAATTTATACAAGGTACATGAATGATTCTCTCTAAGGCATTTTTTTCTTCCAGGGTTGAAATACTATATAGCTTCTCTGAGGGAAAATTAATCTACGGTTTTCTATAGAGTACCATGGGATAAAGTAAACAGTGCTTTAATATCTCTTCTAAAGGACATACTATAAAAATAAAAGTGACACATTTTTTACTTGTTTTGAGTGCACAATTTTTCACACCACAAGCAACTATGTAATTTATTGGAAATTACACATTTACTTTATTCATTAGTACTTGTAAAAAATAATTGAATTACTTCTAGCCTATTCTAGTTTTATGGAAAATGAAGAATGACTTGATTCAAACATTATTAACTAAATTAAGTAATTCTTTATGAGGCATTTATTTCTAGACTGCCAGGACTTTCAGCTGCAAATAAGCCCCTTAGAGCAGGGTAGAGATTAGTTCAGTGAAAGCACAGAGCTTCCCATTCTCACTTTATAACATTCATCTCATTAGATCACACAAGATCTGTAGCTCCCAATAACAGGCAGAGAACAAGAAGTAAAGGAAGAAGTCAGACATGTGGAAAGAGGTAGAGCAGGAGAGAGCTTTCCTTTATCTGTAGGAAATATATCAAGCTAAAGCTAGGAAACAATAATGTAAAACAAAATGCTTGTCAATTAGAGAAGATGAACATATTCTGCTAGCTTGGTAACAGCTCACTGTCGCTCTCTGTCTATGTTTTCCCTCTTTACGGATGTGCTGTAACATGAAGACTGCTGGGAAGCATGGCAGCATATCACAAGGCAGCATGCTACAACCTTTGCTAAAAGGATTGACTGTGATCACACAGTTAAAACTGACCAATGTCAGGGCGTGGAAAAAAAATCAGTCTACAGTAGGGAAAGAGCAAGTTAAAGCTCTTTTGTAGGTGCTGTACATCATGTGTGCCAGGTGGAATTCACCCTTTGATGCTCACAGATCCAACCGAAGCAGTTACGGACACAGTTACAGACACAGAAGCCATTTTCTCTAAGACCTTGTGGAAGTTCCACAAACAAGAAAATGGCAAATCAGGTCTTTAGTTGTAAACAAGAAAAGGGGGAAGAAGTAGGAAATACAAGGTGGTTATGGAAACTTCCGTGTCTAAAAAACACATGCACCTAATAATGAAAGTATTTGCACCTGAGTGATAACAGAGAGGAATAAACACTCAGTGCCTAGTTATAAGGGGCAAATCATATTTTTAAAAAAATACATGATAGGCAAAAATAAGAAATTGTGGTCATATGAGAAAGCCTGGAAAATGTGGTTTAGGTTAAAGGGTTTCTAGGACAGAGACTGATGAGAAACCATTTGCAGTTTACAGCTATTAGTAGTATATTTTCAAATGGAAGACTGCACTGAATGAGACTTGACAGAGATCTGTCTTGGTTTGAGCTTCTCACTAGAGAATTGAGCAAAGCACTTGGGAGGATACTTAAGGAGTCTGTAGATCGGTTGAGGCATGAAGTGCATCAGTGGACATGATTAGAATGAAAAGAAAGTTCCTGACAAATTGTAGGGATAAAGATACTGAATCAGCAGAGCACTGTGCTTAGGTAAGAATAAATAACTGCAAGAACAGATGTAAGCTGCCTTGGCAGGAAGACTGAAGAAGAGGATTTGGGGAGCTGTAACAACGGCAACAATATCAATGGTGTTGCAAAAAGACAACCACCACCTTGGGCTGTCAATAATGTACCTTGAAAAAGAAGTGACTCAATGTTTCTACCCATTCACTGTTGAATGGCCCCAGATGATGTATTATATTTTGTTTGTTAACAACCATGCTTTTAGAAACAGGAAGTTCAAATTAGTAGAGGAATGAGAAAGATCAGAAATGGAGAAAACGGGACCTGTGAAAAAAGGTTGATTGAAATGGTGTTATTTAGCTTAGAGAAAGGAAGATGTAACTATAGTTTTTTTTATATGTTGGGAATAAATTTTTCCTTTTCAGCAAAAGATCCGTGTTTTGCATTAAAACAAAAGAAAAAAATTCCTTCTTTTAAAGTAACAAGTGCATGGGTTCTGCCAGGGTCACTGTGGGATATCCATCTTAGCAGTTTCCAAAACCAGTTGGAACAAGCTTCTGTCATGAATGATGGAAGTGGAGGTGGTCCTGGGTACCTGGAAGGATGAGATGACTGTGTAGGTTCCACCTGTCTTATTTCCTATGACTTGTGTAGGAACAGATGACCAGGTAAACTGGTGGCTCATGAATTGGTAGATTTTATCATGACAATAAATCACGATTGCTGAAATCAGAGAGCTACTCACAGACAGAGAGGGAAAAAACCCTGAGACGTAATTACAGTTTTTGGGAGATCTCTTATGCCACACTGGTGAAAGAAAGCATAGGAATGTAAAGAAACTATATAATCAGCCTGAGTCCCACCCTTAGTATCATATGCCACTGCACTGCAATATATAAATCAAATGTTTTAATGAAAAATACATTTTTAAAATGAAATTTTCAACAGTGTGCATTTCCAATATAGGAGTTTTTTTTCAAAATCAGCCACAATGCACTTAAAAAGAATGAAAACGAAGAGAAAAGTAGCCACAACTGTTATTGCCTGATATTGCAGACTGGAAAGCATAGAAGCAGGAATGTCCCAATGTTCCTCACTTCAGACATTAAAATAAGTAAGGAATCTCTTTGTTTGGTTTTATAATCATAATATACCTGTATAATAGTCTGCATGCATATGCCAAGCACTCTTTAAAAATGCTTCACAAAAATAAATTGCAAAATTCAAAACTTCAGCATTAAAACCCAACTCATCTTCTCTTGGTTAAGTGAACTTGTTTAAGACCTATCTTTGGGTAAAACTTGATCCTGTAAAAAAGTCTTAGGAGGACAAGCAAGAATAACAGCTGGAGACTTCAGCCTATTCAGAGCTGACAGACCTTCATAACATTCTCTATTAAAGTCCTACTTCTGTTCTTCAACATCTGCTGCTACACAGTGGTTTTTGCAGAGTACACGGTATAGTTTGGGTTCCAACCTAGAAGGAGCAGAATTTAAAATACATTCTGCTTAAGATTCCTAGAAGCCACAAAATGAATTATGGGTGCTTTTTCATCAAGACAAGCCCAACTGAAAAGCCTGTTCCTAGCTGGTTTTTTGTCAATTTTTGTCAAATTCTAAGTGGTAATGGGTTGACCCTGATGTCTTCAAATATTTGGGAGTCAGCATATCCACAGAAAGATGATTTTTTATTTTTTTTTTTGATATAGGTTTTTATTTCTGTAATTGGAGGCATCTAATGGTCCAGACCATGGCCAGACTTTATGACCAGTCTCATTGTGTATGAGTTCTATGTCACTGACACAAATTCAGTGATCAGAATATTTTCTGAGAGAGGGACAGGTATGTGCTAAGAACTGACTATAAGGGGAGGCAGAAGATGTTGTAGTATTTGATTGAAATAAAGTATTGGAAGCTTTGGAAATGACTGTGGGTAACACATTGTATGACGTGTAAGGAAGGAAGTATGCCCTCTAAGTCATTCCATGAAGTATGCATGGGGTTTGAAAACGAATTTACATAATTTCTTCAGCTCAGCAACAGAGGAAGAGAGAATGAGGACATTCATTAAAAATTGTTGAGCCAGAGCTTATTTGCACTTTAACAGGATTTCAGGTTCAAGGAAACTTTTAATATTATTAGAGAAAAATAGGAAAACATCAAATTACTAGAGTAGTATGCTATCTGTCTTCTGGTATGTTTGCAAAAAAGAAAGAGCTAACTCGACAGACTGTTGAGCAGAAAG
Source organism: Hypotaenidia okinawae (assembly GCA_027925045.1). NCBI lineage: Eukaryota > Metazoa > Chordata > Aves > Gruiformes > Rallidae > Hypotaenidia > Hypotaenidia okinawae. The sequence continues at coordinate 97,123,385 of BSDF01000002.1, read as the reverse complement.
GTTGCCTTTAACCTTATCTGACCTAAAGGTTTGAAGCCATAGTTTGTGCTCTTTTGGTCACAATTTATACTTGCACTGTCTAAGTAACTTTACTAAAAATTATGTCATTCTGTATGAAAAAGTTCTTTTGGTAACCATTATGCTCATGATTTCAATATCTTTGGGGGTTGGACCCGATGATCTCTCGAGGTCCCTTCCAACCCCTACAATTCTATGATTCTATGATCTCTGTATGAGTGCCTGAAAATCATAGAATCACAGAATCACAGAACGGTTTGGGTTGGAAGAGACCTCAAAGATCATCTAGTTCCAACCCCCTGCCATGGGCAGCCATGGAAATTCAGCCCACTATCTTCTCCCTTTAGGAGACATTAAGTCTGATGAAGTTGGAAAATGGCTATGGTATCCTAAATTCAAAACAGACTGTATATTTGTGCCCAACGCACTTGCATCTTCTCAAGAGAATTCCCAACAGTTTCCCATTAGTGTAAAGAGCTGTTGTAATACTGCAGATAAGGGCTATGTGGGTAAAGCAGTGGAATCCTCATGATTTTCTGCTTGTTCATCAAATTTTTTTATGTGTCAGAGGAAAGACAGGTGGGTTTCTTTGTTGAGGTGCAACAGATGCTGTCCACATGTCTCATATCGTGGCCAGGCATGCAAGCAATCAGATCGATCTGCCTGCATGTGCTCTTTCTTACAGGTTTTCCAATGGTAAAATGACTAATATGACATAACAATTGTGTCTGTAACATTTTAATGACGTCATTAAATCTCTTGTTCAGTACAAAAGATCACTTTATGATGAGCTCATCAATGGAAGCAAAATAATATTGGAAAACAATTAGGCTTGCTGTTGTTCATAAATATTGCTTTGACAGGATATTCTGTTTGCCAAATATCATATTAAATGATAACTAGCACAGAATTCCCAAATATCATCAAGGTTTCATCTTTGCTAATACTGCAGAATTCCCAGCCTTACCTGTCCATGTTAAATGCTATAAGTTTTTATAAATTAGAACTGTACAGTCACCCTAACCCCCCACAATTTCTTGTTTCAGGCATTAACATTTCACTGATAATACTCTTTTCATAAATCTTGGCAATGCTGTTAAATTATTCATACAGTGCTATATGAAAACACATGACAATTCTTTAAAATGTATTCGTCAAGCATCTTGCAATCAGCTAAGATGCCACTCTGCTGGTTATTTTTCTGAATCTTGCCATCTGAATGCTCTGAATAAATTTTATTTTATTCAATAAGTTTCACTCTTGTTTCCAAGCATTTCTTTTATGATTTCTACAGCTTCAGTTATATTGTATTACCCTTCTATTTTATTTTTTTACTTGTCTTGATTTCCCTTTCTATCTGCCATGTGCTCTATTTTACCATTCTTGCAATCTATCATTTGAGCTTTGAAAAAGATATTCCTTATTATCTGATCTTCCCTGGATGTACTTAACTTTGTGACATTCTTCTTCTCTGAGTGACCTTTGTAATATAAACTTCCATTCCTGCCTCCAGAAAGTGTATTCTGACAGTAAAGGCTGGCACGCCTTTAATTCTTAAATACAGAAACTACACTTCTTGACATTCCCATATCCCTCTCCGATGCTTACATTTCAGCAATATGACAATTACATAGTGTTACCAAGTTGCATTATACATTTCCTTTTTCTTTTTTTTGAATTGTCATACATTATTCCTTTGGTGCTGATCCAGAATATGATGAAATACAGAGCAGATTTTTCAACCAGGGAAATAAGTCAAGGCAAATGAAGCAAACAAACCCCAAATTAAATAGTAATAAAGATCTATGATGATATGGGGTTAAATTGCAAATATCTTTTGGTCATTTCTAGCACACGTGTCAGTATGCTCAAAAATCAGAAAAAAATCAAGCACAAAAATGGCTCGGTGCAGTTTCACTTTGTAAAACACTCGGAACATCATGAATATGGAGAGAAGCAGGTAAGGTAAACAGAACAATTTTCACTATCTCCGTACCAGATCACTTTGAGAAAAGTAATGAAACTCCCAAAAACTCTGTCAGAACACCAATAGTGATCATAAGCCCATCTTAGTCCATATTTTGATAAACTTCTCAGAGACTGCAGTAAACAGAGGTTTGTTGTAGTTTCTGTTTATACTTGTAGGATTTTCTGTAACAGCCTGGGACTGTAGTGCAAACCTTGAAAGTTAAAAGAGATCTCTTTATTGGATTCACCAAAGTTTGAATTAGGAAAAATACATTAGTAAAAAAGAAAACAAACATTAAAATCAAGAGAAACTTCAAATTAGATTTCCAGACTGCTATAGAGGTGGGAAAAATTAGTCTGAAAAACCTCAGTGATGATCCTTGAGTCTGAGTTTGTCATGTATCTGTTAAGTATGAAGTTAACATGAGTGAGACCTAAATTTGTCTATTTTAGAAAACAAGTTGAGGGAGGAAAGGAGAAAAATGGAAAAAAATTAAAATTATTATCCTGTCCTGAGCTTTGTGTGAAAATCCGGATAAATATTTCAATAATATTTTAAATATAATAAAACTTAGAAGAACATACAGAAAAATAATGATAAAGGTTAGATTTCAGGAAGCACTTTTCATGTCCAGTTGTTTGCAAAGTCCTGGACTTTAAAAAGAACAGAAAACAGTCAATGACCATTAACCTTTTATTGAGGTTTCTAGATTGGCACAAAAAACCCTAAGATATTAAGCCAGATGATAAACAATAGTGGTGCATATGTGCTTTTTTTCCCCTGTCCACATTGCATTTAGCTGGACTTTTCCCATGGACATCAACTGACCAAAAAGTAATTTATTCTTTGCAAACTGCTTCAACAGGTTATAACTGAAGAACGAAGGACAGAAGCTCTGAAAAATTTGTTCACTCCTTCCCTTCACATTTCAGTCATATTATTACTTATTTGTGACATATTTTTACACTTATTATTATTCCACTAATACACTTATTAGTTGTTATACTAAACAACTTATTGCAGTTTATTCAAACAATGTAATTGAATCAACAGTGCTACTCACCTGAAATATCTACTGAACACAGCATAGAAAATGTTAGTTATTTTCTTCTTAAATTCATAGTAATTATTATATAGTTTCAACAACCATTTTCCAATCCTTGAGAAAAAAGATTTTAAAATATTTCATAAGGAGATTGTGAAAATTTTAAGTAATGCAGGAAGCAATTTAAACTAAACTATTTTAACTTAAAAACCCCCTAACAAACCCAACACACCCTGACCCCAAACATTCACTTCCAAGAAAAGCTGTTTTAGGGAAAAACACACTTTTGAGAGAAAACATCATAGTCTGCTATATTGAAATCATATTAATTGACATGCATGCATTATATTTTTCTCTAGTAGTCATCTTATGAAACTAGACATTAAAAGCAGAGCAAAATATTCAGTTAATAAATAGTGGGAAAATGTCACGCCCTTATACTGAAATTTATGTTTCTTTATACTGAGGCCAGCTAAATGGTTTATAATAATTTAATGTAGAAGAGCTTTGAAAGTCTCACCCTGAAGTTTTCAGGTCAGACATTATGACTTAGCTTTATTCATTAGATCTTTGTGTTAATAACCCCCTTTAAATCAAGGTGCTTGAGATAAAGTGAAACACAATATATCAAGCATAGTTCTTATTTTAATAATTGAATTACCACTAAAAAAAATCACATAAGTATGCCAGATTATAAAAATATATTCCAGGTTAAGTTACTAGTTTCTAAATCTAAACAAACTCCCTTTTAATGGAAAAGAAACATTCCTTCTAATTCAGAAACTACTCAGGAAAAAATGTTATAACTGGATAGCAAAGGAAATTACTTTGGGCAAACATAATGGCTCTTTTTGGCCTTAAAATTTACAAATGTATTAAAAATGTCTCATAATCCAGATCATAACCCAACTCTTTTGCAAGTCTATGGCAAAACATGACTTTACAGCTTCCCCAGAAGCTAACAAATCCTCTGCTGGCATTGAAGGAAAGCAGGTAAGAGCAAGAACGAACACCTTTACAGGAGAACTTTTGGATTAGAACTTCAGAAGATAAGAATTCTATTCTACAAAATTATTGCATTAGGTCAGGCTAAATGTCCATGTAACTCAGTATTGCATCTTCACTGGTGGCTACTATAAGGCACTTAAATTCTCTTTGTAAACTTTGACCTTCTGTTCCCTTCATAGATTACATATCAAGCTTGGAAAAGAACCACACCAGTTTCTTTCTTTGTTATTAAGTTTTATATTCTTATTTTTATGTTTTGAGAAAGTGACTCCCAAAATTCTATTTATGTTCTTTAATGTGACTTTATATGCAATTTGTCTCCATTTATGCTTTTAAAAACTTCTTCAGTTGGATATGACTAAGGAAGATAATTTATTTGTTTATATTTTTTTTTCAGATTTCCTGTTGCCTCCATTGCCTTTTCTGTTCAGCCTATGGAACATACAAGAAATATTTTTTGACGGTGGGGGTGATTCACTGTGATTCACTGTTATTGCAAGTGTCTAATACATTCTCTTCAAGAACTTTTTGTACCACAGGTAGACATTTTGTCCTTTTTGCCATTCCTTTTAATTTAAATTTAACTAGCTGCCTTGTTTTTGAGAGTTCATTTTTTCCTACTGGTCATAGCTGCATTAGGAGAAAAATCCTTGGGTAAATTTAAGACTGCAGTGCTCTGTTAGGTTAGCATCATCACTTCTAAGTACCCCCAGAAAAAATACATTCTGGAATCCCCACTTTTAGTTATCATCAGAAAACTGTTGGCAACATTCTTGTTTGTAGGACACCAACAAGCTTAATGTGTCATACACTAAGAAGAAGATGACCTCTTACTCATTAGCTTAATTGTCTGCTTAGTCTTGTCATAAGGCATAAGTGGCTAGTACAAATGTTCAAAACCCAGAATCTTTACTTGTTTGCTGAAATCCTTTACTTTGAGATTAGGGTCCCAGAATAATGGCCCCAGAATAATGCCAGAGGAATTTTATCATTGACCATGGTAATAAAGTCCTTAAAGCAGAAAGAAGTGGTTAAATCTTGCCTCTTACCCTTTGCTCCAAAGGGCATTCTCCACAAGCCACATTAAAAAGATTTATGTGATGCATGCAGAATATCCTGAGAAGCTATCATCTCAGTTACAATGCAAGCTGAAGATGAGAGGTTCCCCCAAAGTAAAAATTATTTTAGGAAACCATATATTAATATGGGATGAACCAAAAGACAGAAGAAAAAAAAGTGGTTTCCCTAGTTTCCGACCTCCCAGCATATCTCAACAGCACGTTCAGTTAAAGGTTGGAAAATTGGGCAACTTCTCAGTGGTTTTGCATCAAGATACAGGAAAAAAATATGAATCTCCCTGGTTTTGACTTAGAGTGAACAAGGACTTGATTGTTTCTGTGAGTTCACTTTTCAGGTCCTCTTCTCTCACCTGAAGGGAAAAAAAAATCAGAGCGAGTAAGTTAGTGATGATCAAGACAAAACATGACGGGGTACCCCTGTTTACTGTCAGCTCACTTTAGGAATATTCAAAGGGAAACTTCTAGACTGGAGCTGCTAGGGGTCCTGATTACATTCCTTTCCAACTTCTCAGTCAGTAGAAGTTTGCTCTGCTTCATCACATTGATGGCTAGCTGTTGTGGAAAATTTAATAGTGATGTCTTAATGCAAATGGTGTGCTCTACAAGTAAAACAAATAAAAATGAGGAAATGTACACATTGTACCTTTGAAAGGTTGCAAGCAGTGGCGCAGAAGACTCGGGTTACAATAACATCTGAAATGAGCCTGGGAGTGGGAATGTAGCAAGGCTTGTTTCAAAGGGGAGCCAGTTCACTAAACACTAGAGTGATTTAATGCACCATCAATTATTTCCTGCTTGTCACTTAAACAGGCTCCACATATGCATGGCAGGTCCATGAGTGCAAAGAGGAGGTAGAAAGCATGATTTATTGGCTGGGGCAAACACCTGCGAATTAAGCAGCTCAGAAATTAGCCACAAGTAGCATATTAGTGCAGCTAATCAGGCACGGTTCAGTATTTCAGTTTCTTGATTTGCCCATAAATAAGGCTGTATGTGGCTGCCCTGGGGCGTTCTGGTGATTAACAGCCCTGACCTACAGTAAAGTGTGCAATCTAAACAATTTAGTGGGGTCTGCAGGTGTACATTGTAAGCTTGTTGCTTATGAGGCTGCTACATTCAGGGTGTAGAAAACTCCCGGTATCTGGATGTCTTGTTCATACTTTTTATCACACCATTTAATGATCAATTTTCTTTTCATTCATTTACCAGAGCCTGGTTACATTAACGAGTTTTAACCTACGAGGCACTGATGCATGTCTGTAAAAACCAATTGTCTTCTGTGTTTTATTTGGATGCCAGAAAACAGAGAAGATCACTCTTAGCAGTAGACTTCCATATCTCACATCGCAATGGATGACTTTCATCACAGCCGAAATGACAAGTCACTGCTTGATTATGTCAAGGTCTGTGGTTGGCTAAGTCTACCTGTTGATAACTGATGTAAGAGAGTTTTGTGGACAAACCTACACATGGTCAACAGCAATCTGTTGTTATGACTTTGCAAAACACAGAAACAAAGAGAGCATTTTTTTTGGTCAGCACATACCTACACCTTAAGCACATATACTGGGAGAAGTTTAGAACTTGAAGTAGTGTATATATATATATATACACACACACTTATATGAAGCTTAACAGTAGCCATATTGACTTTAACTGTTGATGCTTATGAGAAAGATGCTTATGAGAATGATGCTTATGAGAAAGAAATGGAGGAAAGATAACCTCAAATAAGCAAGATGCTGGATAAGGCATCCTGGCTACCTGAACAATTCACAGTAGCTTACTAATCCCTCACCTCCAAAAGAACACATGAGGACATAGACAAGGATGAAGCTGAATCATCTGTGAATAAGTGACACTGTGTAAATCTAGACCTGTCCACATTTTCACATAAAAAAAAATTCTGGGATGTTTTAGGAAGGAAGTGCAGAAGAAGAGTCATAACAGATACGTAACTGAGAAAAAGCAGGCTGAGTATTGCTATTTACCATTTTTTCTAACACAAGAACAAAACAGTAGTACTTTCTGGATCAAAAGGCAACAAATATTTTTACACAACAAATGATTAATTAAAGATCCCATTGAGAACCCAGAATTATTTGCTGAAGAAGTATTAAACATAAGAAAATAACCATATCGATAGATAATTAGAGTCCACAACTACATTTCATAAAGGAAAACTTTACTTCCAAAGGATATATCATCTCCTTTTTCAAATTTAAACATTAAATTTAATTAATTTTTATCTTAGTAGGTTAGTTCACCTTCCATTACACCATGCCGTGCTGATGAGTCCTGGGATACATGACTAAGTGTGACTTTGACCTGATCTGGCATGCCTTTGCTCATATTTATAGACTGCAGACATCAAGGCCAATATCCACAAAAGTACTTGTGTACCTATTTATCTCTATAGATACCCAGTTCTGTTTCCAGCACTGCTTCCTAGATGACACCCAGGGAAATTTAAGGCTCTGATTGAAGAAGGCAACTATTTTTTTTCTGAAAGAAAGACAGGAGTTGACACTTTTCCCCTGCTATAGGTTGCTTCCCACACAGTATCAATGGTTTAACAGTGTTCACTTATGAGCTTGCACAGTTTAGGAACTATTAAAGTAAATTCACATCTACTTAATTTATAACTAGGTCAGATCATAAGCTGCAGGTTTTGCTTCATGATCCTTGCTAGATTTAGCATAAGCGGCTGAGAGGTTGCTTCCACTGCTTGACTACCTGCATATTACTTTTGCGACTCACTCCAGAGAGTCATTGCATTTCCTTGGTGTGTTGAGTGAAGGTGGGTGACAGTTTTGCTGCTCATGGCCAGCTCCTCCAGCAGTGTGTTGACTGATCTGCATTTCATAATTTCTCAGTGATCTCTCATTTTGTACCTGTTTCATAGACCTTTGCATTTACACCTGTAGGACTCATGCCGCTTGCAGTGTGTGCCTACTGTTAGATCATCATACCAGCTCTCACCTTAGTGGAACCCACTTTCGAACTTATCATTTGGGGTCTTATTGTTCTTAACACTCTGCATGGTATGTCCTGCTGGGTTCCTCCAGACAAGCATAGAAAGTGTGTTCCAGTCTTCTCACTATACGACCCCGTGCCCTGCACCTGGGATAGCTGAAGAAACTTGTCAAGGATTGTTCTTCTTGGTCAGAGATTTTTCTTGAGGGGACTAACACAGGTTTCTTCAGTTTCTTTCAGAATTAATATATCTTTATATTGGAACAAAGATAGTTACAGGGCTGCTTTTGAGCCACCATATTTTTGCTTGAATATCCAAGTGCTAAGGAGGGTGGGATGAGTGTGTTTTTGCATGTAAGGTGTTATTCAATATATCCATCAATGACCTGTAAAAGGGGACAGAGGGCACCCTCACCAAGTTTGCTGATGATACAAAACTGGGAGGAGTGGCTCATGTACCAGAAGGCTGCACTGCCATTCAGTGAGACCTGGAGAGGCTGAAGTCAGGCAGAGAGAAACCTAATGAAATTCAACAAAGGCAAGTGTAGGGTCCTGCACCTATGGAGGAAGAACTCCAGACACCACCCAGGCTAGGGGCTGATTTACTGGGAAGCAGTGCTGCAGAGAAAGATCTGGCAGTCATGATGGAAGACAGGTTCTCCATGAGCCACTGATGTGCCTCTGTGACCAAGAAGGCCAATGGTACCCTGGGGTACATTAAGAAGAGCGTGGCTAGCAGGTCGAGGGAGGTTATTATCTCCTTTTACATTGCCCTAGTGAGGTCACATCTGGAGAGCTGTGTCCAGCAATTGCTCCTCAATTCAAGAAAGACAGGGAACTACTGGAGACAGTCCAGTGGAGGGCTAGGAGGATAGTTAAGGTACTAGAGAATCTTTCATATGAGGAAAAGCTGAGAGAACTGGGGCTGATTAGTCTGCAGAGAAGATGGAAAGGGGTTCTCAACAGAGCTTATAAATATCTAAAAGGTGGGTGTCAAGAGGTTGGGCCCAGAATCTTTTCAGTGGTGCCCAGTGACAGGACAAGGGACAACAGGCACAAACTGGAACACAGGAAGTTCCATCTCAATATGAGGAAAACCTTTGCTTTGGAACATGCTGCTCAGAGGGGCTGTGGAGCCTCCTTCTCTGCAGATATTTAAAACCCACCTGGATGTGAAGCTGTGCAACCTGCTCTAGGTGAACCTGCTTTAACAGGGAAGGTGGACTGGGATGGGCAATGGAAGAAGCCGTCTTACCTCTGTCCCTGCCTACCTAAGTTTTCAACCAGGCCTGGGTTCTGCCTGGGTGCAGACCTCAACGCTCCATCCCAAGAAATATCTGGCAGTCCTGAAGTGCTGTCAAAGAAGCAGGAGCTCAGAGTGAAAATGAGTAACTAAACCAATAGTACAGGCATAACCTCTGCCTTTTTCTGTTCCTTTCTTTGTTTAGTTGAAACAGAAATAAAATAGTACAAAATGTTTTTGCTGTTTGGCATGAAAGACTGCTTTTCTTGGAATAACTTCTAAAATGTCCACTTTATACCACACTTTATTCAGTATGTTGTCATCCTCATACCAGTGTATTATAAACTCCTCATGTATTTATTGAGAGGTAGAGAGTTAAAAACACAAGAGGAGATAACAGAAATAATAGATGTATTTGAGAACTTTACAGTATTGCTACATGCTACAATGACATATGGAAGACTTACAAGGTCTGAGAGTCTTTGCAAGTATTGATGACAGAACAAAAAATAATCAAAATACAATGCATAACCTAAAATAGAAAGATGTAAGTGCAGGGATTGACTCATATCTATTAAGATTCTTTGGATGCATTTTAGTATTTCAGACTATGTCTTCGGGAAAGTTAAAGTAACATTTGAAAGTGTATTTATGATTTTGAAAAGTGTATAGTGTCATCAGACTGCCAGTGTCAGAGCTCTTGTTATAAAACAGCCCATGCCTTTTGGTAAAAGGGGATGTTAAATTTCAAGTACAGCAAACTCAAAATGGCTACATAAAACCAAGCATAGGTAAAAAAAAAGCAGATTTATTGTGAGAACCCTGAAATGATATCTAGATGATCCCCTGAGCAGCCCTTGAGATGTCAGAGATGATAATACAGTAACAACATTTGGGAAGTATTTCTAGTTTTACACTTAGCCTTTTGGCAGAAATTTATTAAGACAGAATAAGCCTGTGACTTTCCAATTCCAAGTACAATTTGTTTCTCTAATATATCTGCTTTCTCTAATATATCTGTGGGAGTAATGTGTGATGGAATTTTTCCTTTGCTGGGCCCAGTAGTTGTGGGTGATGATGTGCTATAATAGGTTCTCACAGGCCATATCTCAACAAGATAAAACACAACACATGTACATCTGTGGCCCAGTGTCAATGCCTTAAATGTACATCAGAAATGCATTAAATCTTCTGATTGCTATTTTGTTTGTACAGCTTGTTGGTTCACAGTTTCCTCTGTAATGTACCCTGCTGATTACCTTGAATTATTGGCATATCCTTGGTAGAACAAGCATACCTTGTTCAGAAATACAGTGTTACAGATGTGGCTTGAATCTTTTCCTTTATTAGTAGAAACAGAAGAAATGTTCTTAAAGTTATTCCAATATGCTTCCTGAAAGCATATACCTCAGAATCAACTGTCCCTAGCAGTGCTTTGGACCAAGAGGAAAGGCAGGTGATACCACATCAGAAATTTATCCACACACCTGTTTGTATGTGCGTCTGTGTCTCTGTCCATGTGCAATGACAAAAGAGCGTAGAAAATAAAGTATTATTGATAGCTGGGGAAAATGGTGCATCAGAAGAGGCACTTGCATTTTTGGATACTCTTTCTAGGCCAGATTGTCAGCTGGTTTAAAGCTGTACATCTCTTATCAGCTTGCTTGCTCGTATGTGAGACTTTTCTTGAAGAAAGAGAATGTTTTAAAAGAAATCTTGAGCTAAATGTTAATGTAAGCCTTAGTGTCTGAAAAATAAATAAATAATATTAAAAAAATAGTATTTGACTCCAGACTCTAGGGTTCCCACATCATACTTGTGCTAAGATAGCTTGCTGAAAGCATATACTTGAGCAGAGACACATGAATATATCCTTTGGGTTTCAGTTTATGTCTAACTACCTCAGAACATGTTTAGGGCAAGATGGTGACTCCTTTTGTAGATGCAGTCTCATGTTTTTCCATTTGGTCATCAACATCAGTTGTGAGACCTATGTTTCTCTGCCTGTGTTTACACTGCAAGGATGGTAACTACTCAATGAACCTCACACCTATAGCCTTTGAACTATCCAGAATGGCCCCTTTCTCATTCATATCCCCGGGCTTCCTTTCAAAGGGGGTCACAGGAGAGTTTTTGGGGGTACAGCAAAGGTCTGTGCCTGGAGATAGACACTACAGGGTCCGTATGAGAGTCAGATTGCTGAGCTACACAGGGTTTGAGGTGGAAGATTTTTGGTCAATTCCACAGGGTCTATATGCAACAGATTTTTTTAAATTAGGTCTCAGCTGGGAGGAACGCTAAGTGATGCTCTTCCCTTGTCTTCTCAAAATTTTTTTTTAATTAATCTTTTATGTCAGTATAAAGTAATGTATACCTAAGACATGTATGGTGCTTCCTTGGGGGAGTTCACAAGTTCTCATAGGCAGATAAAAAAGTCACAGCTCCCAGGCAAGGGCCGAGTACTGGCTAGTCTACCACTCGCTCCCAGCTGAGCAGCTATTTTTCACAGGACTTTTAAGTGGTCAGATCATGCTGACATTTCTGAAAATCAGATTTAGTTCATACTGGTTTTTAGAGAATAACTTCGTGTAGATGCATGTGTTATTGCTGTTGTGGCCATGTTAATTGCCACATAAAAAGTTTCTGTTATTCAGCTGTGAAGGTAAAATATTATCATATAAGACAAATGTTGCATAGGAAATTCAGAACATGTTTCTTGGTCACTCCTAATTCAAATTAGTTTGCATAATTTTTTTCACTGCATATAGATGAGTAATCAACATATTCATTTGTTCTGTATTTTACTATAGTTAATGGCACTTTTTTTGGAGGTAAAGATTATATAAATTGTATTTTGGTTGTAAAAATTTTCTGTTAATTATAAAAAACAAGAGTTCCTATTTCTGAAGGAATTAAAAAATTTTATAGGTCTGCCAGGTCCCATGTTTATCAAAGCTAATTTTTATATTAACTGCAGTAAAAGTAGGAGGCTAAGGCTACAACTAAGTAAAAGAATACTTCAATGTTTTAAAGTATTTTAATAATTTTAATGCATATTGAATTACTAACTACAAACTTGAACTATTATCTGCAACCTTGAACAAATACGGCTGATACGACTGAATTTGGGAATAGGGGTTTAGATGTCTCTAATACAAGGATTCTGAAGTGACTGCAAGCTAAAATGCCACTATGTTACAGATGTCTGGGTATAGGTGTCTTTGTGCGTAACAAAAGGGTTAGGGGAAGGCAGGTACCTGCCTGTCTGTGCGTCTGTCTCATCTCAGGGTCAGAGTGTGGCTTCCTTTGCAGGAGACCCAGCAAGCTCCACTTTGACAGTAAATCATGATTCAATGTATTATAATTTTATATTAAAATTTTTATCAAAAGGTCATTTAAAGAGTTTTAAAAATTGTTTTTTATTTAAAAAATTTAACTATAAAACTCAAATGGAGTGCATTTCTCTATTTGTAATATCTATATGCTATAGGCCGATTTATTTTTATCAAGTTACATGAGAGTCATTGCAAATATAAATCTTGTACTGCCATATCTATTTACTTGCTTTGTAGCTACTAACATCATTAGTGAAATCCTGAAGGTAATATGGGAGATAAAGAACAGTATTTAGAAGTGACCAGAAGGTATTATAGATAAATGAATGATTAGGTTAAAACTGCTAAGGAAATGTGTTAATGCCATTCCTGTAGTATGAAGTAGGTACACTGGTTAAAAACCCAGTTACTTATAAAGCACTGACACTTCAGTGAGGGTGAAAACTGAAAACTATGCAGAAATATAACAGAAATAACTGACTTGTTTAGGAATCTGGTCTACTAGACAATTTGGCAAATTCTTCTGGTCTTTAACTCTGTAATCTCTTCTCTGTGCATCTAGTGGCTTATTATACTTTCCTATTTTGCCATTTAACCAGTTCTGCATCTAAAATATTCTTCATAGCCTTGAAAAAATTGTTTCAAATAATGTCCCTATTTTTTACTGTCCATTAAAAAAATTATTTCAGTCTATGTAATTTTACTTTACCTTGTATGTCTGTGTGTATGTGTGTGTGTATAGCATACAGGTTCAAAGCATGTATGTATGCACATGCCTAGGTCTAGATAATTAGCATGCTAGACAGTATCAGCAGCTTGTCAAGAGGTAACTGTACTGCAGCACTGACTGTGTCATACTAAAAAGTGTGCTGTGATTATTTTATGTGCTGAGTTGGATCGAGGCCACAGTGCATTTTATTATTAAAACTTTAATTTCTTTTTGGCTTCAAAAGTAGACTTTCAGTCTTTCCCATACAAACATATGATGTGATTTCAGTAGAATAAATTCATTTCCACAGTTCATTCAACACCTGATTAATTCCTATTACTGAGGCAAAAGAGATATGATTAACTTATTCTTGTCTTACAGTTCATAAACTGTGCTATGGATAAAAACGTCAGCCACTGCTGATACCTTATTCAATAGGCCAGCTTTAGGAACATCAGTAGAGACTTGGTTTTTCATTAAATGTGGTTGTAATCTAATTTATTTGGAAAAATTAGTATATATCTTGAAACTGACATCATACATTGAATAAAATGGAGATTGACAGCAGGATTGTTTAGCATTCCTAGAAGAAATGACAAATAGTTATAGGTAGTTTATTGTGCTTGTATCTTTTTAAAAGAATGTTTCAGGAGCTTTTCTATATATTTCTAAGTGGGTGAGGTATATGACTCAGTGCACTCTTCTGGGCAGTTCACCAGTATTTCATTATGAAAAACACCCAAAACAAAAGTATTTGCTGTCCAAAAGATGCTTTGTAAATATATCTTTGCCCTCAAAACTACAAAGTGCTTATATTGGAAAACGCAGTGACAAAATACAGTGTCAGTGATCAGTCACCCTTACATTAAAGAAGTGTTTCCTGATGTTCTGATGGTGCCTCCCGTATTTCATTTTGAGCCCCATTGCCTCAGGTCCTGTTGCTGGGTACCATGTACACTTTGTTGAGATTCCCCCTGAACTTTTTCTTTTCCAGGTTGAACAATCCCAGCTCTTTCAGCCTCTCCTCAAAAAAGTTCCTGCAGTCTCTTAATCATCTTCATGGCCTTTCACTGAACTCACTCCAGTAAGTCCATGTCTCTGTTGTACTGGGGAGCCCAGAACTGGACACAGTATTCCAGATGTGGCTTTACAAGGGCTGAGCAAAGGGCAAAGATCACCTCCCTCGACATGCTGCCTGTGCTTTTTGGCCTTTTTCATCTCAGCTTGCTAGTGATGAAACGGCAGACCAAAGTTGATGAACCAACATTCAGTTGCATTTCAAAACAATGTTTCAGGATGGGAACTTTTAAAAAACTCTGCTAAACCCACCTATATTCTACTTCTCCAGCTTTATCTCTTGTTGGATCTGGTTGTCATATGGTAATGTCTCTGGGACGCAGGTATTTTTCCGCGTGATCGTTTTGTGATTGCTGGTTTGTAGTGCGGCTTTGTGGAAACTATTGCAAAACTGGTCATACGTAACAAGACAATAACAAGCTTCAGCAGCCATTGTGTTTATCTATGATAGGTAATCTTCACTATAGTCTGGTTTGTATAACCCCCTGGGAGCGTGCCTCACTTCCCTTTCTAGATGATTATGCTTAAATGCAACAAGGAAGGCAGGTGATTAGACTTCACTATTTTGCACAGACCTTGTGAAGAATATCTGCTTTTGCCTGTAGTACTACTCAGTTACTAGCTGAAGTTTTGTTTTATAAGTGACTAATTTTCTTTTAATATCCACATTCTCTCACAAGAATAACAACAAAAAAGCTTTCTATCCTGTGAAGCTCCCTAGATATATGTCAAGAAAAAGTTGTCATGATGAAAAGTCAGTTGAAATTAAATTGAGTGTATATGTAATGTTAATAATTTAATTCCACTGCCTTCCATTATTATTCTTTAAACTGATTTATGAGACTCTTTTTGCAAATCTTAAAGTACTCTATGAATTACAAACTGTGGCTTTTAGCTGAAGTCCTATAACCAGGGCCTATATTATCACACAAGAAAAACTTCAATTACAGATGAAAGTGAACCTGCCATTTAATAGTAACAAAGCATCATAGTGATAAAGTAGCTATCCTTAAATCAAAGAAATTCAGAGTTAAGTTGCACTCAAGAGAAAACCAAAAGCATTAGATTACAAATCACCCCAAAGACTTCACTTTTGATCTCTGGTGATGCCTTGCCGTGGCCAAAACCTTATGATTATAGAGTACTAGCCCAAATTACATTAAGAAGTTTTTCTAAAACCCTTAGATTCCTTCTGTCTCCTTTTAGTTTTTCCCCAATTGTTAATCTCTTCTTTGTAACTAAGCGGAGATCTGTATTGATTCTGATTCTGAGAGGCATTTTCTGTAACATCAAAGTATTTTTAGAATTGCAAGGACCATAAATGAACCAAAACCAGTAGAGTAATAGAGGTGGACATTGACATTTATGTCATGTGTATAAAGTTTTAGACAACCTTGATCGGAAAAAGCTTGTGGTTTTGGTGCCAGTAACTCCAAAGAAAAAGCAAGTAATACCAGGACTGTATGGCTGGTTTGTTTCTAAAATAGGTGATCCCACAGTGTGCTTGGATGGGTATATCAAAAAGATATGTAATAACGCTCCCTGCCCCCCTCTGCCCCCGCAAAGATGAACATAGAGTTGCAGTGAGAAGGACTGCATTTGGCCAGTCTGCAGGATCTCTGTGGGAACTTCTGCTGCAGACCTGAACGCATTCCAAATAAAGTAATTTAGTTT
Source organism: Hypotaenidia okinawae (assembly GCA_027925045.1). Lineage (NCBI taxonomy): Eukaryota > Metazoa > Chordata > Aves > Gruiformes > Rallidae > Hypotaenidia > Hypotaenidia okinawae. The sequence goes on along the minus strand of BSDF01000002.1, from coordinate 97,107,252 downwards.
AAGAGCATCTGCTTTTCCCTGTTGCAAGATACTGCTAATCAGCCAATTGACTTTGTTTTGCCTCTGTAATACCGGGGGCTCCTGAATAAAAACCTTAGTGCTGCCATAGTGGATCAGATGAAAGAGTCCATCTTAACCCAGTTTCTTTTCTGCATTGGTGATGCGTAACAGATGCCTAGGGAAGCACACAGTGATAATTCCCTCTGCGTACCCTCCTATCTGGCAGAAGTGTGTGGATCTCACAAGTCCGAGGCAGTATCTTCCTGATTTTTCTACCATTAATGCATCTGTTATTTTCTGGGTTTGTTTTTTGTGTCCATTATGTGATAACAGTACAGCCCTTTTTAAACATGATATTTTGTAATTTTGATGCACTCCAGCCACTCTTCATTTTATATCACTTTCTCATAAAGATATTTGTAGAGCTTCATTGTCTTTCTTCCAGATGGTAGAATTATTATCTCTTTATCTGTTCTTTGTATGGAATCAGTGCCATGCATCCTTCCCTCTACCTCTTGCAGTGCTATTCTACCCTTTATGGGACCAGAACAGCACCAGGTTTGATTCTCCCCTTAATAGTGGTCAACATTTTTACATTTCCATTTACTCTACTTGAGATCCTTGAATAACTTGGCAACATCAGCTTGTTTTGAACACTGCAAAAGCTAGTTCAGATTCCTACCAGACTCCATTGTTGTCTTGCCTCTGTAGAATCACCACTTATGCTATTTTTTGTTCCGATATACAAATAGGTATTGCATCACCCCTTAGAATTTTTATTTTAGAGCCTAGCACAAGTGGTGTCAGATAACTTTGTAAAAATAAAAATATACTATGCCAACCAGGTCATCCACACCGCCAGTCCTACAGAGTTCATTAATAAACTGTAAGCACAGTGTTTGTTCACAAATTCCAGGTTATTTCTTCCCCAGTGAATCACACATGTCCTTGAGTCCAATGTTTCTTTACTTTATTAATAGTTTCTACAGGTTTACTCAGGTTTGGTGACATACTTAATGATCTGGGGTTCCCCAGATACTCCACTCCACTATAGCCATTAAAAAAAATTGGTATCCTGTGTTTACAGTTACACTTTTTAGAAATTGGTATTATGGATCACGACTATTGACAAAACTAACATAAGCTAAGGACAGATGGGTAAATCAATGTTTGGAATGACCGGTACTGACTTCCCAGCAATTTAATTTCTTCCCTTCCTGTTAAGTGCATTGAATCCCATTTATTTAAAGACTTTTCTTTTTCTTCTTTTCCTAAAATGTAACATTTTAATTACAAAAAAATCATGTCTTTAACCAAATTCCTCTGTGGAAAATCTTGTCTATAAAAGGGTAGATACAGTAAAGAAGACCCTATAGAAATAGTGTGTCACTACACGATAGAGAAATTTTAGGAAAAGAAAGAGGAATCTATAATATTCTTTTTTATTTTTAGGTTTTGGTAGGTTTGCTTCTTGGGCAGTCTCTACTGAACATGATGTAAAGCTACTTATTTTCCTTGAAGTATTCACTATTTCTTGAAAAAGGCCTGTTTATATTAAAAAAGAGTACATGCTTTATTAAAATATTCTATAACTTTCTGACAGGGAATGGGAAAAGAATAGGTCATGGTTGACACTGGGTTAAATTAGATAGTAAGCCAAACACTGTGTGGATGTGAGGAAAAAGAAATGCACGGCTTAACCTTTGCCCAAGGCTCCCAGAAGAGTAGTGCCACCTCAGTGTAAATATCTGTAAGTACATTGTGCTCATGGTTCCTATCTATATGGCCTCTTTCTTGAACCCAGTTAGACATAATGGGGTCATCTGGTCAGTTATGTCATGAAGATAGTAGAGTTGCAAAGTAGCTGCAATAATTTTATGGTGAATATATAATGGTTCCCTAGATACTGGCTTCTATTAATGAAGCTTGGAGTTAATAAAGAAGTTTGCATCTTGAGAAATGTGAAAGTTGTTTCAGCTGAAGCTCAAAGGCTTTATCAGACCATATAGTCAAGCCCAAGGAAAGATGACTGAAGAATTGAAAAGATTTGTTATAATCTTATTAACCCAATCTTGCAGCCCAGCTAAAGCTACTTTAAACTCCTTTTACATTCCTGAAAGAAGACAAAGTAAATAAGTATATCCATGAAAAAGAAGCCATGCTGGCTTAAGAATGAACAGCAGAAGCCTGTGGATCAAGAGTCCTCCCAGCTTCACTCAGTTCTTCCACTTTCGGTTTGGAACAAAGAGAGTCTTTGTTGGGATGATGCATATTAATAGTCTGTGACAAGTTATAAATACATTGTGGGTGAATGGATTTTTTTTTACAATGGATTCTTATAGTGTTTCTTTATCAGAATTATATGCATGGATTTTAAACAACTTGAATATATTTTTTGAATTATAGCTCTGAAAGTTGACATTATAGGTAATAATGCATATTTAAGATGATAGAATGTAAAGTCATTTGGCAAGTCTATGACCTAGCAAGGTAGAAAAGAAAGTATGCTTAGTATGCTTAATAAAAAAACCTCAAAAAAACCTATTTTTTTATTATGAAAGAGATCTGAGAAGTTCAAAAAATGTTGATTTCACTCAATTTTCACTATCTTTTGTGACTTGAATTTAAGGAGGAAGAATAACTGACAGTATCCTGATTTAATATTCTGTGTTTTCAAAATATAATGTCAGCAAGAAAAGGATAGGATTGTCATACTTCCTTGACAGTTAACCCACAGCTATAGCTTTCTGTAGGGACAATAAAGTTTCCTTCACAACATTCTCTTAGTCTCCATTTGGAGAATGCTTATTAATGGTTGAAAAGAGTAGCATACGTCTTTTATTAATTCCTTATAAATAACAGTGTATATTTCTAGTGAAGTTTATTTGAATCATTTGAAAAGCTCAGATTCTCAGAACTCCTCTAGAATCACAGAGAATGACTGCAGTAATCAATGTTAAGATGATTTCATTTGTTTCCAAGGGAAAAATATGTGTCTGTAATTTGAATTTTATGATACCCAGAAACCAGAAGACTTTACATATGAAAATCAATGAAAAAAGCCACTAAATGGAAACAACTGGTTTTGAATCTATTCCAGTGATATATTTTCCTGCAAATATGAAAAGAGAAAGATAAAAGTTACTTTAAATCTTAAATAGTTAAATTTAAAATTTTCCTCTGAATGGAAAAAAAAAAAGTTTTCATAATTAATAAGACTGTGACTAGCATTCCATTGGAAACCTGGTTTTGCGCTCTCTCAGAACATGCCTCTGGCTGAATACTGAATGTATTAAAGATATATTAAAATGCATGTTACTTGAATTCACCCATGGTGCCATGTGATCTGGTTATCTCTGAATAAGCAACATATTCTCATCACTATTTTTAGTCAACCAATCTCTCTGTCATCAATAAACTTGATCAGTTATTTCTTATCAGTGCTGAATGCACTGCTCAGTGTTACTTACCAGAAATAATGTCACCAATATATTTCTCAATGTGTTTGGAGAAATAAGAGATCTGCAAAATGGTTACTTTTCAATTCAGATAACATCTGTTCTTTTAATTTTTGTATACTGTGCTAAATAGTCAAAATTAAAAATAGTAATATTAAATAGTGCTAATACCCAACAGCAGTTCAAATATCCAACAGAATGAAACTTGATCACATTATATTTTTCTGGCAATTTTCAACTGTTTAATTATGTTTAATCAGCATTAAGTAGAGTACTTCTGAGCATATTATAAAGATAATTTATTTTATTTACAGTTTTTTCCTAAGTATGTGAGAAAGCAACCGAAAGAAGCATTACTTACAAGACCCCTATGTAAAACATAAAATGAAAATTATTAACCTTTAAATCTAGTTGTAAAACTGCAAATCTATTGTGGGAGAGTTTAAGGTAAATGAAGGTTAAGAATACTTTATGACTTTCATAAGTTTTGGGGCTTAGAAGTTTGGGCAGAAAAGGACCATAAAAATTTCGTACAAGTTAATGTAATAGTTCTCCATTTAAAGGAAAAAAAAAGAAGTTATTTTTGTAAGATACTTAGCTCAATTTGGGGAAAGTGGAAGGGTAAAGTGATGATGCTTTGTTCTACTAATCTTGCTCTTAACCTGTTGAAAATTTTATCCCTGTCTGGTATCATTTAATATTTCAGTTAGTAATCTGTGGTTCCCACAGATGGTATGATGATTTTAGATTTTCAGCATGATATCTAAATTGACTTTACGGAAGTTGCTACTGAGGACTAGCCCAGACACATTTGAGCATACACAGATGCCTGTCTCTCTCTGGAGTCTGGGAATCTTATAGGCTCTGGCATCCGAAAAGAAAATTTTAAGCTTTCTTCTGGAGAAGGATGTTGGACTTGCTCCTTGAAAATACAATAGAAGAACATAACCTCATGGTTAAAATCTTCATACAGCATGTGGGTGGCCTAGATTCCTCAACCTAAAGCTGTCCAGACCTAGACATTCTGCTCTTTAGAGGTTACCTGATCTACCAGACAACAACCATTGACTTAAGGCTACAACCATGGTAAAACCTTCAACCTTCACAGGGTTGGAAGAGTGTGAAAGAAAAGAGAGCAGGTTCTGTATCCTGGCATTCCTGTAGGATGCGTTGAAATACTGTTTGCCAGTTTGTGTTTTGTAACCAATGACCATGTAACATATGATTATATATATGACATTTCTCCATACTAGGAATTTTCAAGAGGATTACAGTGAGAATTGCAAAAAATAAGTTTCATATAATGGATGTATGATCTGACTTGGGAATGAAAGGTCATTTTTACCAAAAATCAAGATTTTGAATACTTTTTTTTATGGCAGTTTCAGGACTCATTCATAAAATAAATTAACAATTCTTACATGGTATGTGTCCAAGATTAATTGTGGAAGGAACACTTTCATTTTGTGCTTTGTTTTTAACAACACACATACACAAAAAGTTTGCATATAAAAGTGTATCTGGGACAGGAGACTGGTCTATTAATTAATTACCCTGGGTTTTAACTTGATATTTGATGCATTTTTTTAAAGTGCAAATAAATTGAGTTTCCTTGTTCTATATCAAAACAGCTTAAGAACTAACACAGTCTGTATTTTCTGGGAGCAGTTATACAGTAATACAGATTTGTTTTAAAATTAGTTTAGACGAATTTAACACTTGCCTTAGATTTTCCTAGAAATGTGGTCATGCTCACAAAAACTTTTCAGACTTTGTCTGAAGGAAGTACAGCAATTTTTCTAGAAGGTTAGTTAAAAATGCTTTTTGGCTTCTTTTTGTACCCTAATGCTCAGCTGTTGTTGACTTATGGAATATTTTAGCAAATTGGTGATACTTTCACAATACTTTTGATTTAGCATGGAAAATTAAGAGATTCAGGTTGCAATTTGCTTTTCAACTTTTCGTTTACATAGGAAGTGCAGTCTGCAATTACTTTAACAATTTTGGATCATTTTGCCTCTTATAAAAACATATTTATTTTCTGGTGGATTTTTTTTTAGGGGGAGGCAGGAGGGTGTGTTTGGGTTTTGTTTTGTTTTGTTTTTAATTCTGAAGACCGTTACTTCTTCAGGACCTTAGTTATGACCTACAGGGCATGTGGTTCCTTTGACATGAAGTTTATTTTTCTAAACCCACAGCTTGATATTCTAGCACTTAATTTCAGAATGCAGCTTAAATCACAGAAGCCATAATATGTCAAATGATCCCACACTTGCAGGGGGAAAACAGTAAGTAATGAAAAAGCTATGATTGCTTTTCTGTCCCTCCAAATGACAGTTATCACCTCAGTGACCTGCTCCGGGCGGACCCATCTAAACATGACACACTAAGGGATAACGTCATCTAACAGGGTAGTTACAAAAATCAATACAAAACCCATTTCAAAGATACTCTGTGTAAGAATCCTGGTGTAACGTTCATTTATTGAATAGGCCTGGGGAAAAAAACCCACAACTTTTCTGATATATATGCTTTACCTCCCAAGCAAAGGAATTCTGTAGGTAAGCAATAATTGTATTTTTCAATCTATTATTTAGTCTTGCCAAAGCTCAGCCTAGAATCTAATATGTGGATGACTGCTACAACTCAATTATGAAGCCTACGCAGAGCCCTAATGCATCTGTAATGCAAAAAGAACATAACAAGACAATTGACTGTACTTCTTTTGGTTGAGGGGTAGCTGGCTGTGTTTGTGCAGGGATGAACATAAACAGGGAGGGAGACTGCAATATTGTATTTTTCACTGAAGGATTAGGAATGTTCTGTAGTTATCTTCACTCATGAATATAGAAGATATGGTTACATCGTTGAAACAACTGCTGGCTCACAACTGACTGAAAATAGCTTTCTATTGTTTGCTTTCTCAAATGACAATAATACTGAAGCCTGGAGCAATTTTATCCAGTCATATCCCATACTCAGTGGGTGCATTCTGATTGGTTAAAAAGTCATTTAAGAAAAACTAGTATTTGCTTTCCTTATGTCTATCAAACTCTTTTAAAATCTGTATGAGCCTTATTCTTCTCAGGAAGTAAATAATAAATACAGTGTGGATCTTCAGTTTTGATTTCTTACAGAAAGATGCAATGTAGCTCGGTAGTTTTAAAAGTATCATAAAGATGATATTGGTGGATATTAATGTGCAAATATCCTCTATGTTTGGGGAAATACCTATTTTTGGCAAATATTGGGATTTTTTAAATTCTGGCTTTTATTGCCACTTAATCACTGCAAAGATCAGCATTTTTTATGTTCCAATGACTCTTGAGGTATTTTGTAGTGCAGTATGTCGTCTTACCTATTGTCACACTGAACACAACTCTGGCAATTGGACAGTCATATTCAGTGGTGTTTGATCACTGAAATTCTGACTGAAACCGTCTTGAAGACTTTGAAACAGAAATGTAAGGAGAAGATTAAAAGAGGAATAGGGAGAAGAATTAAGGAAATAATTGGACACTTTCTAGGACCACTTAGAAAAATGTCATGAAAATCTAGTCCTGGTAAATGCGGGTTGCACATCTAGAGTAGGAAGGCACATGGTCATCCATTTTCACAAATAGCGTATCAATAAAATTCAGGAATGGAAGTCTCTTATTATGGAATGTAAATGAGAACTTTCAGAAATGTTAGCTGCAGTGTTTCCTGAAGCTCTGCTAAAGAGCTGATCTGACGCTTTTTATACCTATCCCAAAACTGAGCAATCATGTATTAAACAACTCTCCTTGTTGGATCATCTCTACTTTCCTTTCCTTGATGAAGATCAGCTGCCATTTTGCACACAGAATGAAACTTGGCAACTGAAATAAAATTTACTGCAGCAGAATTTCCTGTGAATCATGGCCAGTATTCTCTTCCTGAGTAAACGGTACCGTAATTGCATCCTGTGTTTCTTCCAAAGACATGAAGTTCTCGGATAATCTGTGTGCCTTGGGCCTTTGAAGTCAATTCAGTTTGAGAAGGCCTGAAAAAAATAGCTCTTGGAAAACAGTATCCCATCCAAAGTGTATCTGAGTCTGGAAAAGAGATCATCTGCAACAGTCTGTGAATATTCAATACAAGAGACACGTGGAAAAATACTATATTGCTTCTTTCTTTCACACGTGAAGGAATTTTTTGAAGCTAATTTTTAAAGAAATCAGGTGGGGTTTTTTTAGTATTCACCTCTATTTATTGAAGTTATGTCAGGGAAGAGCCCTGATGCATTCAACATGGTAGAACTAATACTGGGAATTGTGAATATGTATCTCAGTAACAGGTGGTAATGAGGGTCAGGGGAACTGTTGAACTCTTTCTTTTGGGAACATGATTAACATCAAACTTTAAGGGAAAAAATAAATTGGAGAAGGAAGAAAATCCATTGCCAATGATCACTATCAAAGAGCAGCTGATGTTGCCTTTCAGCTTAATATCTGATGTATGAAGTTTTGTTGCTTATGTTGCTCAGTTACAGATGTTCATTTACATTTTTTTTCCTGCTTTAGAAGCAAAAATTGCTTGCTTTCATCTTCCAGTGTCTTGTTCTAAGCTGTATATAACTGCCAAGAAAATCTTGAGCATAACTTTACCCTAAGAGATTTCAATAAGCACCCCCAAGTACTTTCTAACTAAGACTCCAGTTCTCTGGGCGTTAACTTCTGTTCTGTTTTTGAAAGACTCATGGCATAGCTCAGGCAGGGACTGACAACCCTTGTGGGGCTGGAATGGGGTCCTGGCAGTGTAGGAGAAGGTCCTGGGAAAAGTGGGCAGGGACACTCAAGACTGAGAGTGCCTCAGGGCCTTGCCAGTTTATGTGGGAAGATTTTTCGAGGTTGCTCAACATTTTCAGGGTTGCTGTCCCAAGAGTGGATATCATCTGAAAACATCATATGATGGGATATTTATGAGACTCTTGTTCTCTTTTATAATAGTTAGATACCTGTAATAAAAAAGTTTACATCTGATTTTAAAGATGCCTTTAATTAGTGCATAAAGTTACTCTTCAAGCAATTAGAATTTTGGTTTCACTAGATCCTTATACTAATGAAACTCTTATGAATAAAAGGCTGCATCAGTGTGCTTGTTGAAATGTCTTAAACCACAAATATCCATCTGGAAATGGTGGTTGGAAAAACTGTTACAGGCTGTAACAAATTGTGAGTTCAAGAGAGGAGTCATTATTTTGAAAATGCAGTTAATGAAAAATTGGTCACAGTCCCTTTTAGCCTCTATCTCAAAATCCCTTGGAGGAGCAGAGGTCTACAGCTGCCAAACAGTCCAGTAAGTAAAAGAGCTAGAGCCTGCATGGTTGGTTGTCCGTGGAAGGCAAAGAAAAAAACTTCAGCAGCTGTTCTTCTGATGTGTCAGTGTGTCCTCCAAGAAGAATAAATGGATTTAGAAGAATAAGTAGGGGCAGTATCAGATGATGCTTGAGTCAAGGAGTGTTGCTTTAAAGAAAGCCCTCTATAGTCTTTCTACCCTGCTGTGGAAGAGAGGTTGATTGTCATACAGAAAACGGGCAGGAACAACCTGTGTATCTTGGACCTCTCTCACAATAGCTGTAAACAGAAGTCCTAACTGAAATGTGAAGTACTGACAACTGGAGGAACAGGCTGCTATAACAGAATTACATTAATCCTTCGGGACAACTCATCACAAGCCAATTAGTGCAATACTTACAATTTCAAGGTGAATATTGTCTAATTAAAATTACACTTCAGATTTGAAGAAGAACTGTTTTGGTTTCACCTGTAAATTACTTTATGAGGTCCAAGTGCTCTTGGGGCACCTTAATAATGTCAGAGGAGAAGCAGAACTTGGAATTATGAAAATTGGAGTCCACTCTGTTTACCAAGATCACTTTGTTTGTTTCCACAAAGCTTTTGGGGAACATCTGGGAAAAAAATTGTGGACTCTGGGAGAAAAAGTGCTTTCTTTTTCAGAGAAAAAAATGTCACCAACATTTTACCAAAGGGGCTCCAGATTGGAAAGTCTCTGTTTCTCCTGGAATTCTGTCAGATGCTACAACTGCCAGCTTACTGCAGAGTGTAGGGGTTTAAGGGGAACTATTACAATTACATGACTGAAGCTCTGGGACTTGGTTATGTCACCAACTCAGAAGACTTCATGTCCAAGAGATCAAATTGCAGCGATATTGAAACTCCTTTTCTGTTCTTATTAAATAGAGAGTTGTGCTGATCCCTGCATCCTTGGATGTTATTCTACAGCTTGATCTCAGTATTGAATTTTTGTCTTATTTTGGCATTATATTGTTGCCTTTGATCAGAGCGTGAAGGGAATGCCATATTTGCTGGAGCTCTTGCAGGTTTTCTTCAACAGGGCTTTGATTTCTGTATTAGAGTGTTTGCATCATAAGCTGTGTTTTAAAAAACAGAGAATATAGGAAATGGGACAAATGAGAAAGCATATCTGGTTCTCATATTTTGGTAAAATGGTCCATAGGAAATTCTCCCTCCTAAACTAGGGCCTCTGGCCTTTGGCATCCATCTTTCTGCATATTTTCATTCTTTCCTCTCACTTTCTCTCTCAATGTTCTCATACACATGCACACATACACTCTGGCCCTTGAAAAATATGTAATAGCTCTAAAGACTTGGTTTCTTTCCATCAAATACCATTAAGTATACAACCATGTCATACCTCAGTTGTACCCTGGAAAGTGCCTCAGAAATACTAAAAACCACACTTACAGTCAGTACTCTCTTCAAAACAAGAAACACATTGTTTTCACAGGACTGGCTAGCTCTTCATGACAACAGCAAAGCCATTGTAATTTCCTGGGATGCACGTCAAGACATTGGCAAAACATCTCCTATTAAACAAAGGGGAGAAGTAACCACAGCGCATATGTCCCTAACCAGAGGTAGCAAATCAACCAGTAGAAGCAAACCCAGTTGCATCAAGACATGGGTAGGTTGGTGGTGGCTGTCTCTAGCTCAATATTTCTGGTGGGGGAACATCCTGAGATATTTCAAGTATTGCAATGAGCCTCTGGCTCATATTTGGAAACCAGAGTTAGAGGCTCATTTACATTATAATTATGTGTTTGCACTGTTGCCCCTATTAGCTGAAAAGGAGGTGATATTCTACAAATAAGGTATATAACCTCATTAGATTAATGACAAAGCATTTTCCCTCTGTAGTTTTAGCTGCTGTTTTGTACCAGTATATATATTTCCATTTTTGAAAGGGGAAATTTCGGCCAGATTGGCCATGATCGAGTTGGTCAGAAGGGGTAAGAGAAGGCTGTGCAGCTGAATGACAGGTCAGTGTCATGTGAACTGAAGCATGCAAAATGTATTAGGCCATGGTAATTGGGGAGTAAAGAGATTCAAATCCCTTTGTTTTCTCTCTTCACCCAGTAAATCCATGCTTGAAAAATATCAGACAGGGTTTGTGGGGTTTTTTTTAGCTCTATACGTTTTTTAATGCATTTGTGAAATTTTGATCTAACCAGAGATACAGGCAGAATATTACAGTCATCTGCGTATTACCAGTGTAACTCTGTCTGGGTAACACAGTGCCTTCATGTTGCACACAAGTATTTTAGAGTAGCCTTTTCAGAAATCAGAGTTGGCCAAATCAGATCAGGTCACGGTGTTAACTACACAGTATCTTGAGGGAAACTCAATCAAACCCAACAAAACTTTTTATAAGGCATCACAAATCATTCTGTATTAGCATCACATGGATTATTTATGAAAATGCTGTTGCTTGTCTGACAACCTAGGTGACATTACCTCTGGAGGATGAGCATCACCATGGCAAAACAGACATGTCACCATTAGACATTAGTCTACTGTAACTAATTTATAAGGCTGTCCTGTAATTTGTTTTGATCAGGCAGCTTGAATCTAGTTGATGGGGATGAAAGGGAGGATGGAATACAGGGAGGAGGAGGGAGAAAGAAAATCCAATATTATTATTAACTAGAGAATGCAAAACTGTAAAAAAATAAAATGACGAAAAGTATAGTTGTTTTTCCCCCCTCTATAACTTCTATCTTTACACACAAACATAGCTCAGAACTCTAATACAAGGTTTCTCTCCTGTCTGGAAAAATTTTCCCAGAATACTTCTAACTACACATTCTATGTTTTTTATTTGTTCAAGGTACTATATAATATCCATCCTTTTGCTTGTAATTCTTTTTTTTTTAAAAAAAAGTATGGGTTTACTCCGTGAAAACGGCACCAAAGCTAATCATGATGCAGTAAATGTCATATCAAGTTTGTCTGCCAGGAAGAAAAAGGGAGTGTTTCAAGCTGTGAGGCTTATAAGGCAAAGCAAACATGTAAAAAGTCAAGCTTTGAGCTGTGTCCCTCCTGACTTATCAAATTCTTCAGTAGAATATCACAACTGAAATCATCTTTTCTAATGCTAGTTAATAAAGTTAAATAAGGAAGAAAGAATCAATGCGCTGTTTGTGAATAAGAAACAGCAATAGTTTTGTCCACCATAGCTGATAACTGCTAAAAACAGATGCAAAGGTGTCATAATTGTGTAATAATATCTCTGACCATAAATGACCATGAGAGGGTCCGAAGATAACGCTTAACCTACTTGTGCTTGCATGGAATACAAATTTATTTTTTACAGGCAACATCCACAACTTGTCTTCACTTTTTTTCTCAATATCACCACTGCAGGGTAACCAATATTATAGTACTATATCCCTATTAATTCAGGCAGTGTTAACAAAAAAACCCTATAGATGAGCTTGGGTTTTTATTTGGAACCTAGTGTGGTTAGGAATAACAGATGAAGGTATGAGAGCATTCATTTGGGAGATCTTCTTGTGAGCAGTGTTATCAACTATGTAAACATTTTTGTTTTAGAGAATCCCATCCAAATTTACCTCACCCCACCCTCCAGCCTTTACTGGACATTGTGCAAACATAAAGGAAAAACTTCCGTCAGTGTCTAATCTAAATAGGAAAATGACATAGTACATAATCGGGATGAAAGATGGGAGGATAAACAAAGTATCACGAACAAGGATTGAGTATATTAATTAGATTTACTTTTTCCTTGTATTGTGGTTGCTCTGATGAACTCGGGAGGAAGGCATAATGACAAATACATGGGCATAATTTGTCTGATGGCAATATAAGCTTTTGCTCGATAATTACAAGATAATGATTTCTTTTCCTATGTTTACCTGCTAGTGTCTCAGTTCCATGCTGCAGTCTCTCGCTCCTGAAAACATGCCTGGGAGTGTCTCAGCTCTTTAAAATCTTGGTAGGCACATTTGAAAGCCAAAAAAAAAAAAAAGGAACTGAAGAGCAGGAAGGGTGTTCCTGGTCCTGGCATTTTCTATGCTTTAGCAATCTGTGCAGTTACAGAAAGTATCTGTTTTATTTAAATAATAATATAAAATATCACTAACTATGAGCATGGGAAATTTCCATCACAATAACTCAACTAATTTTATTTTTTTGAGCAAACTATTTTTTATGGTAACTTATTTCTTGATTTTGGTAGGTCCGGTTTTTCTCAATTCCTCATAACTTCTCCCAAATACAATATTTTTCAGTACTCCCAGTAAACAATTGGCATCATTGGGAATGATGTGGTGTTTTCTCCTATTATTTTCTCTGATCAGCAAAGCATTCAAACCACACAGCATCATGGTATGAACGTATATTTCTCTTACTCCTTCAGATCCTCCAATTCTGGTTTACTTGCAGCACATTTTTGATTTTATACCAGTCATTTAAAAAAAAAAAAAAAGAAAAAAGACTAGCAATATCTCCAGTTCAGTTACCATCAATAAGGCTCCTCTATAATACCAATTAAATTCCACAGTAATAAGAAATTAATTAATATTGCTATTCAGTCCTGTATGGTCAGCACTTTCAGAATATCTACTAGGAAAATATTACAAAAATCCAGACAGCAGTTTTTCTTAGTGTAATTACTAAGCAAATGCAGCATTGTTCTTGAGAACCACACACAAAGCTAACATTGCTCCCAGCTAGTTTTTGTCCACAGTGATGCAAAAATCTGAGTTGAAAGTTATGACATATCCCTGGTGAATATATTTACTCTTTAAAGAACAATATTGTATTGCATCACCACATTAAAGTGACCTTTTTCATTGGACAGAATGAAAACAGTAGCAGCAAAAATATACCCTGCATTAACACACTCTTGGGTTAGTAGTTTTCTTGCATTTCCTAAATACACTGAGCTTTCATTGTTGCAACATGTAAAACTTCACCATAAACAAAAAAAAAATCCATAAGTAAAACTTTTTCCTTTATGGAAACACACTTTTGATGCAAGCCTTCTCATGCACAATCCCAACTCTCTCTCTCTGTTTCCTGGCATTCAAGTGTTAGGCCATACACATGGTAGCATATAAACTCACGGGCATACAAAGCTCTTTTTTAATCTCCAGAAAACTTCAGAAAAGTAAAGATTTGCCTATATTATACACTGCAGTGAGACAGAACTCCATGCTGTTGCAGTGAGATTGATTTCAGTCGATAGTTGAAATAGGTTCCTTAAAATTAGTCCAGGTATTGCTGCAGCTTTGAGTGCACACATAATATTAAAAATACAATAATACTTTGAAAGATCTTTATAATTTTCCTTTATCTAATAGCAAGATGCACTAATGCTTTTTGTGCTGATGCAAATTTAAATAAAAAAATGTAAGCTGCTTTTGCCATACAAGTCATGTCCATCATGTTTAAGTCCATAGTAAAATTTCTGGTTTATTCAACAACTGTATCATAGGACATGTACGTAAAGGTGTTAGGGGTCACAACAAGGTTGAAGAATGCAAAGAATACATTCAGAAAAGCTCTTTAATGCATTTTAATAAAGCCATTTATAGCATGGTGAATTATTTTGAGAGAGACGTTATCAGACCTTCTGTTTATGGAAGATCTCTTAAACTAGAGGTGTCCTTACTGTTCAATAGAAGAAGTCAGAATGATTCCTTTCACAAGTAAGAGCTACTATATTTCTTCTTAATTTAAGGCCCTTTTCTAAAATTCCCAATACAACATTTCTGGCAAAAAATGGGTGATCATATTATTTTCAGTCAGAAAACATTTTTACAACTATCAACTGAAAGAGGACCTGTGTCTAATAAAAATGATTTGGAAGGTTTTAGTTTCTTTGTTTTAATTATCTTGAGCCACTTAGTTTAGAAATCAGATAAAAACTTTAATATAGGGGTTGGATCTTTTTAGCTGCTTGGTTTCTCCTGAGTTATTTGAATGCTAAGGTTTTCTTCCTCCTTGTTATCAGACCTGAGTAAAGCTTTCAGAACATGAGATTCTCATTTATTTTTCTCTATTTCAGTTAGCTGTACTGTGAGCTGCAGAATATCTTCACTTACAGAAGACAGAGGTTTGTGACAAAAAACCAGAAAATAACGCTTCTTTTAGACATGTGTCCCACAAGGTATCTGAGATGTGAATGTCTGCATAATGAAGAAAATTTTAAATCGGTCATTTACTGCATGAGACAGACATGAGAAATGTCCTCTCCCAGGTGTGGGTATGTGAGCAGGCATCTCCAGGCTCTGTCCTTGGAGTTGTAACTCCAAGTAACCAGTGAGTGCTCTCAAAACTGTTACCAGAAGGCCAAACATATCCTGGGCTGCATCAAAACCAGAATGACCAGCAGGTTGAGGGAGGTTATTCCACCTTTCTACTCTGCTCTGGTGACACCCCTCCTGGAGTCTGGGGTCAGCACTGTTGGAGAGAGTCCAGAGGAGGGCCACAAAGATGGCCCTACAGAGGGCTGGAGGACCTCTCCTATAAGGACAGCCTGAGAGAGTCGGGCTTGTTCAGGCTGGAGAGAAGAAAGCTCTGGGGGGACCTTACAGCATCCTTCCAGTACCTGAAGGGGCCAACAGGAAAGCTGGAGATGGACTGTTTACAAGGGCAGGGACTGACAGGACACTTTTTGTTGTTCTTTAACATCATCCATGGGTTGAAATTTTGCTGATGCTTTTTTGGTGGAAAAGGTGTTAATCCATCTTCAGAGATATCTTTCTCAAAATATGAGGATCTAAAACAAAAAATGGAAGGTGAGGTGGTCCAGTGATTAAGGAACAAGATCAAATGAAAGTGAAAGAAAGGACTGTACACTGATGGAACTTTACTTTCTTTGCTTGCTCACTGTTGCATGTGGAACCTTGGAGGAAATACTTTGGGCTGCACTGTTCTTCTGCACACATCTCCATATGCCTCAGAAGGGAACCCAGGCCAAAACATGATAAAAGTTGTAAATATTCTTTGTAAGTAAAATTTGTATCTGCCATGATTCAATGACTACCACAAAATGGAGTAATTACACACTTATCTCTTTTATAGCTGGGCAAACTCTCTTCTGGAAAAAAACACACAGAGTTTGGGCACCCTTCTCTTCACTCCTTTGATCCACAGTGTTTGAAAAAGCACAAGAAACTATGACTTACCAGGGGAAAAAAATATATTTCTGAATCTCCATATGCCCCAATTTCTCCAGCTGAAAAATTTAGGGAAAAATATTTCCTGAACCCAAGTGAGTGTTGTTGGGTAATATCCAATAAAACAATGTCAGGGAGTGGAGGCTTTTTTATAAGTGCTTGAGAAAAATGGTAACAAAATATTATTATTTATTAATCAAATAACCAATTATTTATTCATCAAAGAAATGAACCCAGAGCTCCTGCTACCTACATCATGTCTTAATGCTCTATTTCATATCCTGGTATTTGTAATTAAGAAAATGAGTAATACTGAATAGTCTAGGAGATGAAAAAAGAATTGTCATTGCAAAAATGTAAAAATATTATAACATTCTCTGTAGAAATGGTCCAGAATGAAAATTTCAATTAGGTTCAAGCCATCAGGGACTTCGTATCATTAACCATATTCAAAAACATATAAAAAGTGAACTTCAAGATTTTTTTTGTTTGTTTTTGTGAACCATAATGCTTTTATATTCCATTTCTGTCTGGAATAGATTTTGTGGTGTCAAAAAGTTTTCATCTCAGACTGCAATTTTCCTTTTTGTGGTGACACTAATTTAGATATTTGTCTGCTTTATCTGGCTGTCTCTTTTAAAGAAATTTAGAGGAATTTAACTTTTGAGACCTTATCCCCTGAGCTGAATTTGATTGAAATTGACCAATTGGTTCAAACGCTATTGTAGAGCGAGGGACAATTGTTTTGCCAGATGTAAAAACCAGAAAGAGAGTCATAGAGGATCATTTCTAAGACATAAGATGAAAAGAATTGACTGCTTATCGAGTAAAGTTGTTGGTTTGTGTCATGCCATCTTTCTGGTTTCTTTTTCTTTTTTTTTTCCAAATAAGAGATGTATCTGTTAGTAAATGATAAAAAAATATTATTACTGCTACCAGCTGTGAGGTTTTCCTGTTCATTATGCTACCGTAAATGTAACTGTAGGAAAACACAGAAAATGCTCAGCACAATGGACCACCCAGTTGATTATTTTTCATCAGCCATTACTTGGATAGACCAGACTACACTGTTGTAATGTTATTCCTCCAGTGAACCAAGGAGTTTCTTATATTTAATCTGAAATAACTATGTATTTTGAAGACTTTTTTTCCCAGTCTATGTGAAATGGTCATTGAGTTTGGACCAAACATGTTCAGAAACATACGGGGTCAAGATCCATAGGCTTGGGAAGGACCACTTAGGGCATCAAACTCACATAGGTCAACAGATTCGTCTGGTACAGTAAAAAACTGTCATACAATTAGGTTTCTTTTTCTGAGGATTTTCTACAAATTGTCCTTTCTAGGTGAGACACATACAAGTAGACAGAGCTGTGCACTCTGCTTTACCTTATCCTCAGATCCAGGTAATTTCTAATTCTTGAGAAATGGATGAACACCACACTTTATTTTTGTTGCCCTTTATAAAAAACATTAATGGGGAGCATTTAAAAAAGCATCACTGGCTCCCATAGAGAGGTAAAACAATAAATATATTGACACCTTAAGTTGGACTCATTGAGCAAGGTGATCCTGCACATATAGGAGCCAATCTGTTTCCTTATTTTAATCACACGGCAGTAGTGTCCCATCTGTGGTTTTCATTCTTTCCTTTGGCACTTTTATCTCCTTCCCTGACAGGGAGAGGTTGGAAACAGGTCTTACAATTTTAAGAAGTGACAAACAGGCTTTAGCCATAAATGTATGGGAACAAAACATCTGGAATTTCACAAACAGAGTTGTGTTCTTAGGGGAAAGATGGAGAAACAAGTGCTATCCCTCCTCGACATCATGGGACATGCTGAAAAATATTGCGGGTAATTTTCAAGACCATCTTCCTGAATTCTGAAAAAGTGCCACACAGGAACTGCCACAACTGATCCAAAAACATGTCTACCTCCTTAACTTGTTACACCATCCAGCGTGCTGAGCTCCAGAATTTTCTCAGAATAAGATACAAAAACACAGGGTTGGTTTCTCCAGGCATGAACAATCTAAAATGTTCAAAAGATAAATACCCACACTGAGGAAAATGCCTTGGCAGTTGGGATTTTTCGTATGTGAGAATGGAGGTTTAAATCTTTTTATGATTATTCTTTTATTTATGTAAATGTTTTTGTATCCTGTGAAGCTTCTGACACATGGTTGCACTGCATCAGTTAATGATGTTGCATCGAAATATAATACCATTTTTCATCTTAAAATTTTTCATACTTAAAATTATCTTCAGTTGATAATTCAATATCTCTCTGCTATTGTATAATGAAAAAGGCTCCACAGAGGTGTTCTGTATGTCTCTTTTAAACTAATCATTATTTTATCCCATTTTATTAATTTTCACAGTGAATTAAATAGTTTCAGTCATCTCATTCACTCCTCCAACTGATTTCCTACTGATATGACCGTATTTCTAATAATTTCCACCCATTCTCTGTGTAACTGCTTATTTTCAGTTTCCTCTTGGAGCTCCATATTGGGTGGTCATGCAGGTTCCTTCCCCTTCCAGCAGATGCAACATTTCCCCATGCAGTCAGGACAATGCACCACTGTGGATATGAAAATCACACCTGTGGAACTCCCAAAGCCACCAATTCTTGCAGACTGAAATAAAAAAATCTGTTCCAAATGTCTATACAGGACGTGGAATTGGTATCACACCCATACCACCATCAGTACATGTGAAATACATGTAGACACTTCTACATAGGCATACAATTTTCCTTGCAAACTGTTGGAAGCAACTCCATTTCTATTTGTATTTTTGTGCATATATATGTATACATCTTAAATGTACAAAGAGGAAGCCTAGGATTTGTGATAAATGCTGTGTACTGAATACCAAAATTAAGGTCTTTCCACACAATTACCAATCATTGCAAATGCTGACACTTTCAAAGCCAGAGGTATGTATAAAGCAATTAGAATGAAATTCCAAAGTGCAAGCAGAGGAAAAGAAAACAGGTATGTAGCAACTTGTGAATGGAGCGAGTATGGATGGGGGAATGGAAAGCCGCAGAGTGAAGATATTGACCAGTTCTCAGTTCCCAGATAATTAAAATGCAACAGACCAGAAATGTTTGCTTTATCTGCTGAAGTTTGCTATGCAGGCAGCTGGACCAATGATCTGACAGAAACAAAATGTTATCTGTCTGCAGTATCTCTGTTCTTTTTAGATATTGACCCAACATCCAGGAATGAAACCTATATAGTAACAGCTCCTACCCTTATCACAAGTGCAGACTTCTACCAGAGAAGGTTAGGTGGCTTCCTAAAGCCTGACGGCATTTAAGAAGTCCTCCCCAAGGGTAAATCAGCAGAGTTAAGCAAGTCTAAGGTAAGACCAATGACTTTTTAAAAAACAATGGGATGTGTTAATGGCGAGGCAGAGAGGCTTAAGATTAAATATTAATCTTATTATTTGTCTTATTTGTAGATGAATGATAAACTTGCTAATTATGTGTATGACGAAAGTGCAGAGTTATTTCTCTTAATCTATCTGCTGACTATTAACATCTTATTCCTGTAATTTAACCCATTTCTTATGCAGATTAGGATCTTCATGTTTCCGCATAGTAGATTTATTTCTCTGGTATCCTTTAGACCATTTGGAAATCCAAATATATTATCAAGACTTCTTCATCCATATGTGTTCATCCATGTTCTTGTAAAGGATGACAATAGATCTGTGAAGCAAGACTTCAGACCCATGTTCCTTCAATTCTGCAGTGTGTATCAAATCATCCTGATGTGAAATTTTTCATTTGGTCTTCGTGTGCCATATTCTTCCACCAGTTCAGCATGAGCAGGACCCTCTGACAAGTTCTGTATAGAGAAGGGTTCTTTTGGAGAATCCTTCCTATGATTCTCCCCAGACAAAACCAGGTGGAAAACTTCTGTGGATTTTTCCTACTATAATTTTGTCTTTGAACATTTTTTCTATGCCTTGGTTACTCGCTGGCCATACAGGTGCATTGGCAAGTTTCCTGCTCCTGATGCATTTAAAATCGGTTTTATTAATTTTATGCCTTCTAGACACTGTCCGTCAAGCTCTTTCTTATCTGCCTTTGTATTTTTAATTTTCATTGGTTGTGTTCAGTATGATGTCTTAAGCCTCCACAGAAGCCTACCATACATCTAATAGGATTCGTGTGAATTTCAGTTCTACCTCAAGCTGACAAAAATGGCTAAAAGCGAAGTATAGACTTTCCTCCACTAATACTTCAGTGGTAGGAAAATATTGTGGGTAAGGAACTGGTATTTGTGTGGCCGAGCTGTAATGACTGATTAACCAGCAGTCTGATACCACAGAAAAGACAGATGAACTTGGCCATCAGGCTGTAGCAGCTCTTGCTGCGTGGACCAGAACCAGCTTATTTATGTTTCGGACGACTGACACCTCTGTGACTGTGACACATCCATGGTGTGATTAAAAATCAAAAGGACAGATCAAACACAGTCTCACATTTAATCAGTGCTTTTGTCAGTCTTGTGACTCTAAATGTCTGGTTGATGATTTCAACATTTTAGGGTTGGCAGCTCTGGTAGTTTGCATGCCTAAAAGAAGTTTTCATAGTATTTCATAGCTTGCCTAATTTTTTTATGGCTTTCAGACCTGTGCTGACATACATACCTATTGTCAGCACGCTGCAGGAAATAATACATATTAATCATTGCAGGGGTTTTTATATTTCTTCCTTAATTATTTTTTATTTCTGCATACTGAATGATTTTTAATTCTAGTCATTATGCAGTGCTAAAATCGTGATTTTGGATAGATGTGGCGATTATTTTTTTGCACTGCTGATAATAGTTAATTATTGCCAGTTTCTATTATTGTAAGTATAATTAATAAAATATGTCACACACAATTAGGATCTCCTTTTTTCTGAAATCAAAACCCCATTAATAGACTTTTGGAAAACACAAGGGGGAGTACAAGACAGGACAAAAAATGTCTTTCATTGGCATATATTGTTGTGAGACAATGAAATCTGAATATTGCCTACCCTGATCCCCACTGGGATCCCTGAGTCCACAGAATGATCCTAATTGAATTTTCCCTGCCTAAATGGAGTATGCCCTGTTGTGAACCTGCTTTGAGCATGATGACAGGATGGGACATCTCAGAGCATCACTTCTGTGAGACCCAGGGCCTTCCTTCTATTACCTCTATTATTTAAACAAATAACCTTGGTCAAATCAATTTACATTAATCCAACCTAGTGGTTTAAACCTCTCTACTTTCCTTTAAAATGTCTCAATCAATCAAGTTTCAAGTGAAATTGCTTGAGCATTTATCTCTTCAAATGTGACCAGCAGAAATCCGTAACTTTTTATTAAATATATAGATATGTTTTAAACGGTAGATTAATGTATGGGTCACAGCAAGTTCTTTCTGCTCTGTAACACCAAGCACTGAATCTTTTAGCAACATTCATATTTTTATTTATGCTGAGTTGGAAAAGTGAGATTAATCTTGGGATTTTTTTTTCTGCTTTCTTCTTTCACTCTTCACATGAAGAACTTAATATTTCAACATTTTGTTGTATAAATTTAAAATCCACTGCCACAGTGAGCTTCAGCCGTGCTTATTACAGCAATCACATGGGACAAGTTCTTGATGCTTCCAGCATCAGTATAAATGCACTTGAAATAGATAGCAGTCTGAACAATGATTATTTAAATTTATGGGGAAGTTGTTTGAAACATAATAAATTTCATTATTTCATTAGATAGTATCTGTTCAAGGGGTTTTTAAAATGTATAAAGGATTTTATCTAGAAAATATTCTAATTTAGCTTCATCTTATTTTCAAAGTGACAAATCAGTGCATGGTTATTTTCACACATGCTCGGAGTTAATCCATAATCCTGTTTTTGTGTAATAATTCTAATGTTATAGAAATTATAAGAGTTTTATGCATAGGAATAATCCTGTTGTCAAGTTAAATGACTGTATTGTTTATTTTTTCTGCATTTTTTTTTCCTTCTGATTTCATGTACAATGTGTGGACATGAGGGACTGATGAGGGAAGCTAGACAAAACGCTTAAGAATTAACATTCGCATCCCTCATGAGGTAGAGCAGAGAAATCATGTCCATATCACAAATATTTTTATAGAAACAACAGAAATGAAAAGATTTTCTAAAATGTGACGAATTGAATCTCCCGTTGCCATGTTTGTACTCTTCCAGCAATTTTTATTGCTCCTGAAAGATGAGCCATTCTTTGATTACAACCAAGGGACTCAAGGTTAAAAATGACATTTTTGCTTCAAGTTTTTCCATTCTCCCTAGTCAGTTTCAGAGTGACACTAGGATGATCTTCAGCAAACCTTCTCCCCCATTCTCAAGCTCTGACTCTAGATGGCATGGGGAAGTCAGAACCCCAAATACATTTTTCCTGTGTTCTGGTAAAATGACAAACCTTGAAAAACTTACAGAAGTCTAGACAGAAATCATAGAATATCCTGAGTTGGAAGGGACCCATGAGGATCATCAAGTCCAACTCCTGGCTCCACACAGGGCCAGCCAAGTCAGAGCATGGGACTGAATGCTTCGTCCAGGTGCTTTTGAACTCAGTCAAGCTCAGTGCTGTGACCACTTTCCTGGGGAGCCTGTTCCAGTGCCTGACAACCCTCTCAGTAAAGAACCTCTTCCTAATATCCAACCTAAACCTCCCCTGTCTCAGCTTCATGCTGTTCCCTCAGGTTCTATCACTGGTCACCAAAGAGAGGAGATCGGCACCTGTCCCTTCCTCTTCAGGAAGCCACAGACCACCATGAAGTCTCCCCTCAGCCTCCTCTTCTTCAGGCTGTACAAACTAAGGGACTTCAGCCTCTCCTCGTAAGATTATATTCTACTTGTTAAAGACAATGTGTAGCGTAAGAAAGGACCCAGCTGGAAGAGCTGCAATCACCTTTCTCCCACCAGGCTTGGTACCACCATGGCTCTATAACTTCATATAAATCTTGCTCTAGTTGCTCTGCACAGACTGTGCTCTGCACAGACTGCAGAGCTGGTAAAAGCCAAAATTATCATAAACCTCTCAGTTGATGCCTTTGTGCTGCACTCTAGTCTCTACAGAGAAAGTTTTATCACTTCCCTCATGTTTTAATTGCATCCATTCTACAGCTGGTAGCAAGATGTCTGAATAAAAGACATGAGTTGACAAGCCTTTCAAAAGGCTGAAGTGACTTGGTTATATCTGTTGGTGTGAGAGAGAATAAAAGGAGAGTAAATAAGAAGAGAAAGTGAAAACAGTTTCTTCCCAGCCACTTTTCTCCCAAATAAAGCAAGAAGGTGAAGGCTATGTAACCTCTCTAGCCTACTGCATGTTTATGCAGTAAATCAATACCAGTAGGAGATTTATTAATTTAACTGTGGTCTTGCATATAAGAATGATATGGGTAGTCTCAGATCATATTTATTCATTTAACAGGGGGATTTATTGGCAATGGCTGATAACCATATTTTGTAGTTTAGATCATTGTTTTTCCTTCATATTAATAGTTTCTCTGTATCTTTTTATTTGAATAAGACATCTCTGCAATCCTGAATATCAACAAAAAAACTCTTTAGCTGGATGACATAATTTGGCAATCAGCAAATTAGAACAGCATGTAGCTTCTGATGAAAAAAATATTAAATGTGCGTCTCATAACTCTGCTTCTGAGGTTTAGTTAAATGCATAACCTTTATTTGAACTTATCTCATTAATCATGAGCAAAAATGTAGCTATTTCACATATGGGACTGTGGAAAAAATACCATGGTCATTTACCATTGCGAAGTGCTCAGTCCCCAAAGAAGAAAGATAATTTCTGTAGGGAGAGTTGATAAGGCACAGCTTAAATACCCATACTGGCTTTCCACTGGAAAGTTCATGAAAATTACTACTCCCCCCACCTTGCCCTGATGTATTACAAAAAATTCAGCTATTAGAACCTGTTAAGAAGTTGTTAATAAGAGCTCAAATTTTTCAGGATTTCTTCTTTTCAATGTGACAGCCGTTCCCTATTACGGACCCAAAAATAATACCTGCCTCTAGTAGTCATTCTGTCATTTTTGCTTCTACTTTAGCCTGAAGTCCTCAGTTTCACACAGACAACTGGAAGTTTGATAGTCTGTCTCAGGCAATAGGTGTTTACTCTCTTTGGTATCCCAATAGCTCCCTGCTATCAGGTTTTGCAGCACCCACCAGCCATCATTGTTCCTGAGTGTTAGAGGCTGACTCGCTGCTGTCTATGGGGTCTTGCCAGATGCTGTGACCTTAAAGAAAGCAATGCCCTGTTAGGTTCATAAATGACCCTATGCTACTGAAACACGTTTTAAACAAACTCTCCCCTGAGGGGCAAGCACTGTACAGTGTTTCACTGAAATGTTGCAGTTTCCTTCCGCCTAAAAATACACAAGGTCCGGGATTCTCCTAACGTATCAAATCCCTGGCTCAGTCCACTGTGACATATGGAGAGATTAAATTTCATCCTCCTGATCATGTGGGAATTGGGGAAATTAACATTCAAAGCTTCTAATTATGAGACGAGTGGTGTGCCTGTCAATTTCAAATGATGACATGTGTGATAAGACTACGATTTTTCAGAGTTTTCTTAGGAACCCAAAGCATGTGTATATTAGTTATATACACTTAACACTAATCATCCCCTCTAGGTACCTCTCTTAGGCTGCCCGCCCTCTGTGAGGAATATGTATTTGGGCTGTAGCTGAGACATAACACTAATGCAATCATATGATACAGTGGACAGCACCAGGGTTATGAAGGCTTCCTTTTTCTTAATTTTTTGTTCCAGTTAATAACAATGCTGTAAGTGTAAATTACCCCAAAACCTCATGGTATCTTGAGCACCACCCCTGTAAGTACAAAATAGAATCACAGAATCATTATCTTGTAAAGGGCCTTTAAGATCATCAGGTCCAACCCTTAACCTAACATTGCCAAGTCCAACACTAAACCTTGACACTAAACACCACATCTACATGTCTTTTAAATACCTTCAGGGATGGTGACTCCACCACTTCCCTGTCCAGCCTTGTTCCAGTGCTTGTCAACCCTTTCAATGAAGTGATTCTTCCTAATATCCAGTCTAAACCTCTCCTGGTATTACATGAGGCCATTTCCTCCAGTTCCTTCACTAGTACTCTAGTAATACTAGAAACATAAGCATCTCCCTTTTAATCTTCTAAGTTAACCATATACAAGTAGGAAAGCAGGCCCCTGCATCACTGGTAGACTGGGATGATAGTAACAAAGATGACTGTGCATGATCAGATGAATGCTGTAGCAAAGATTTGGAGTCTTCTGCAGCATCTACTCCAATGAGTATCTGGAAAGAAAAGATTCAATACCTAAGCCTCATTCCAGTTGTGTCATCCAATTGACAAGACTATGAAGTCAACAGCTTTCCTATTAGTCTCACTGAATGTTGAAATACTGATGAAACATGGCAGAGTCACAAGGAGGCAGAGAACAGTGTCTACAACACCCCCCAGGATGGAAGCTTACATCTCTCCTCGAAAACAGAGACAATGTGCACTGGAGTAAGGGTCTCCACAGTCTCTGGTGACTTTTCTTACCATGAGTTTTCAGCAACTCTGGGACTGTGCTTTCTCTTCTTGTTTGCAGAAGGAGGTCTTAATACAGTTCCCACTTTAAAAATAAAAAATAAAAAAATGTGGAAGTAACAGTCTTTTTTCTGGATTCCAATACAAGAATCTGACCACAACAAGCTTGCATGCTACTTCCAGGACCTAGAAGATGACTCCCTGTTTCTAAATTTTCTTTTTTTCCCCTTTCTGGACAGTCAGAAGGAAATCAGGGATTCATCTGCAGCGACAGAATATTTAAGCCAAGATTTGAGTGAGTCTGGCAGGTGTGAGTCAGCTGCTGTCTCCACACAGTGTCTGGGCAGCTGCAGGTCCATAAAGCACCTAAAAACCACATATTAGACCTACCCATGTGTCCTGCCGCAAGTAACAGTGATAGTCTCTGATTTGTTTTCAGTATGGTACTACACGTGAATACCATATACAAAATAATAGTAAATATATGTCCACAAGGTGATGGTCTTTTCCTGTCTCATAAACATGTTTGAGTTCCTACTCTGCAACCTTGTGCATATGCGCTGAGTGCCAAGTACTAAAAGGTACAAGGACAGCAAGCAAGGCTACATCATGCAAGTGCCAAAGTGTCTGCATGCATCAGTGAATTCCCTGAAAGCTCTGAGACATCACTGCAAGCCCAGAGCTGATGACTGCAACATACATCCCTGCAACCTCTGGAGGTGGCTGTACTTAAACCCATTCAAGTTACTTAAATCAAGTCAGAACTGCCCAGTCCAGAGGGCAGCAGGTGGTGTCACCTACAGATTTTCCAAGAGGAACCACCGAAGGGTTCATATCATCATGGGCAGAAGAAGAAATGTGCTGAAATAGCCCATCATCTGAGCAGCTTGAGCATCGCTGCCCATTAGTGAATACCCTTAGAATCTGGCTGCCATAGCTGGTGGCAGCCTATTTTGGCAGAGTTGTTCCAACTCTCCCCCCAGATGCCTTGAGTCACAGCTGAAGCTGTGTTTATCCGAAGCAGCAAGTTTATAGTTCTGTGAATACCAAATTCATCATTTGCTCCCTTTCCTTTTGAGGAATCAAAAAGAACAGAAATGACTTCTAGAAGTCTTTAACATAACTTACATTCTATCGGTTATAAAAGATCAATGGGGTTGAGTCATTCCTTCCTTATAGTTGAAAAGATTCAGAGAAAAGGAAAAGGACATAAAGTTATTTTGACTTTTCTAAGCAACTTGAATATGTGTAGTATTAGTAGACCGTACATAAATAGATGCAAACTCTATGCCTAATTTCAGAAGCCCTGACTGGTTTTCCATAGCTCATTACAATTATTTAAAGTTATTCATCAAAATCTCTTGCAGTAAGCAGCAACAGATGTGTGGGTGATGATGTAGACAGGCATTTGCAACTGCCCAAACATACCTACTGGCTTGTACTTTGAATCACATCCAGTCCTGTTGTAGGTTTAGAGAGACAATTCAGACATGACAGGCAGATTTATTACTCCAGTCTATTCCAGTTTCACCCACTAGCATAACTCGTGAGCTGTGATGAAACTAGAGGAGTTGTGTCTCATTTCCACTCTCTCAGGTTACTCAAATATTCCTGCTGATAAAGAAACTCCTTGAAAGGCAGGTTAAAATTAGGGAGCCTTCTGCAGTAATCTAGGATGTGTATTTGCTGTGAGTGTAAATTAATCAGAAAGAAAATTCCGCATTTAGAGAAATACTTGTAATATTCTTTACTATTCTTCCCATAATGACCTTTTGATAACTTTACCTCTTTGCAAATAGTGTTTGGGTAATCTTTCAACAAATTATGCTAAATCACTGGCAGGTTATAAAGGACACAATGTGCTAGATGACCATTGATTTTTCCGTTAGTGATCTTAAGAAGAGAGAAATTAATTAGCAAACAGTGGGATTTGTCTGCTCTACACCTCCTGCCCAGTCAGCTTTGAAAATGTCTGCCAGGTGAAGCTGTTAATTAGGCAAAAGACAGGAAAAGCACTGAATGAATATGTAGGAACATGTTTCTTGTCAGAAATATTTCAATTTGGATACAAAACATGGCTTAAAAATGTTATTCCAACATTTAAAGCCTCTTTACTAGTCAAGTGGAACAAACAGTCTAAAAAGAAATGCAAAAAGTATCATACTTTAGGAATTAGCATAGTCCAAAATCTGAACATGGCTGACCATTAAATAAATTGTTCATGGGCTTTCAGAGGGAAAACTAAATTATGTGTGAAACATGTAGCCGCACCCACAACATACATGATAACTGACTCTCTGTTGGAGTTGGTTTGTGCAGTAACTACTGCTACAAGGAACTGAAGAACATACACTTCATTTTACCTTTTAACCTCAGGAAAGCCGGTGCTCTATGTCCTGAACCAGAGTTGCACAAAGAGCTTTTTTGCCTGTGTGATGAAGAGGCAGTCTTCCTCTGAACACAAGGACCAAGCCCTTCCCCACATCCCGCTTCAGTGAGCATGGGAAAAGGGAATGGCAGTGGTGTGGTTACAGTGTTGAGGCAGAGAAAGAATAAAATAAAAAGAGGTAAGAATGAGAACTTTACTAGCCTTGCCTCTTCAGTCAACAAGATGCTGAAAAAGCTTTATTGATCAGGCCACATGAGTAAATTAGCAGAGGAAATACTTAACTGGTGAATCATGGGACAATTCTGTTGAGCAGCTCAACATAATGAGAAGTGGATATTTTGGACAAAGCTGACTTTCTTTGCACACCCTGGGAATTTAAATTTTGAAACAAAATACTTTCTGTCTTTATTTCAATTAGGTGGCAGCTGAATCGTGGCTTTAAGATACCTCTGTCGTGGGCAGAAGCAACTAAAGCACCATACCCTGTCTTAGTCCAGTTGTGGATCTAGACCAAAGGCTACAGTCCTTATTCACACTGAATAGTACCTGTTCACCAGAATGAACTAATTCAAAGCAGACTTTCACCATGGGAAAGATGTAGTAAAAAAAAGGAAAAAGTTAAAATACAAAGAAAGTTCATTTGTGCTAGTTTAAAAAAAAAAACCCAACAAAAAACCCTAGTAAGTTTAAAACAGTGAAATAAATTAGGATTTATATTTAGTTAACAATGAGTTAGCACAAACCATTCCCATATATTTCCTGATGGTTTACCATTACATAACCTGCTCTATATTTATAATGTACATCTGGCATACTGTACGTCTATTCAGATCACTTTAATTAAACCAGCCTCCAAGCTCCCGTATAAAACAATGGAAGTTCTGAAATGCAGGAAAACAGCAGCACGAACTCATGAATAGCCCTGTATGTGAAGGTAGGCAATCTGCAGATTAGTGCGGTGGTTTCCTGTTGTTAACACCATAAACTTGTTGAACTCTGTTAGCTAAATTCTTCTAATTTCAGCCCAGCAGCCACAGCTACTGCAGAAGAGAAAAGGAAGAGATGAATAGCTTTTTCAGATTAGAAAGAAAAAAAAAAGAAGATGGCTTTGTGGGCTTGAAAAGAACCGCAGTGCTTCAGAACTCTCTGATTAAAATTACAGTATCAGTGTTCTGCCTGAAAGACAAAAATTGCTTAAACCAAATAATCAGTAATAGATAGGCTGTTGAAACAATTTCTAAAAAAGGCTTGATGATTTAGACTTCATTTTCTGTAAATGACTGTGTAAATCTCAGAGGAACTGAGAAGTTCCCAGTTGGCAGAGCTCTTCTCGTGAGAACGTCAATTATATGTATTCAAAAATTAATGATACTGCAGTGTTTGGGTGCAGAAGGTTATTTCCAGTCTCTAAAAATATTGATAGCCTAACACGCTATTTAAATCCTCAAGCAATTACCAGACATTACTTTTAAAAGCTACAGGATTGATACAATTCATTACTTTTAAAATTTGTTCTGGGCATCTAACAAATTCTCAGTACGGTTAAGGACCCTTGCACAGGCAAATAAGTCTGCTGACTAAAGGCTTACTTTTCTTAGCTACTTTTCATGAATTCTGAAGAACATGTGAACAACAGCCAGAAAAACATGAACATAGATTGCAAATGGTAGAATAAATATTTATGTTCATATAAAAATATACTATTAGTATATTCTGCAATAACTCTAATAAAATTATATTCTATTACAGGCTCATAACATCATAGGATAATTCAAGTTGGAAGGAAGCTTAGGAGGATGCTAATCCAACATCATGCTCAGAGCAGGACAGACCGTGAAATTGATAGTTCCTCCAACTAGTTATCTGCAACTAATAAAATAAAAACCAGCTGCTCTTACAGAACCTGGTCACAATATAGCCTGGTGGCTTTAAAATAGTGGTAAAGTTCCTTTTGCTGCCAATTAATTTATTTCAGCTGTAGGTGGAATTAACTGTTAAAGGTTACACTATCTAGTGAACAGAATTCCTGCCTTAAGCCATCACACGAGTTCTTAGCACTAATGCTTACTGTATGAACTACTTCACACGTAACTGACCCAGACTGTAACATCTGCTTGCAGTACATTCTTTGTCAAATGCCTTACTGAACGGCACAGTTTTTATTTTTACCTCTCTTTGCACCTTTTTATCTCATTCTTCCCTTCTGAGAGAGTGTCCTAAACACAAGGCCATAGACATGAAAATGCGGTTTTCTCATCTCTTGAAGAGAAAGGGCTAATTTCACCAAATAAATTATTTGCAGTGCAAATAGATCCATAAGCCACAGGGGAAAGAAGTTTCTCTTTTTCCTGCTGCTTCTGCTGTTCAGGGAGATATTGAAGTTTTAGACATTATGAAGATTATCCAAAATGACATTAGTCTAGTCACAACAGTAGCAAAATCCTCTTGTGTTATACAAATTAATTTGCTGTGAAAACCTGTATAAAGAGATTTTGAACAAATAGAGGACTACTGAAATCTTGCTCTTCATTGTACAAATAAAATCTGTAATTAAGGTTTAGGATGGGGAGTTTCTATTTCTGCTTCTAACAGCCCTTATACAGATAGCAATGATACCCCTTTTGTTTAAGGATTCCAGAGTTAGAGAATTATTTTATTGTAATTTACAGAATGTAAGAATTGACAGCATAATAATTCCAAAGTGAAATAATTTGAAGGTAATAATATTCATGTAAGGCCAGACTGTATGTTTGTGTGGAGATGTAAGATAGAGGGGAAGAGAAGAAAGGAGGCCAAGAATTAGGATGCTATCTGTATATATAAGTGGATATGGCAACTCAGAAGGAGCAACAGACAGACAAGGCTCAAAATGCCCTATCCCTGCCATGGCCAGCTGAGCAGGGGTGATGCAGTGGCTGAAATAAGAGGCAACTGCTGTGTCCTCCTAACAGAGAACTATGCTGCTCTGTTCTCCAAACTGCTGCTGTGGACCCATCCCAGTTTTGTACTTCTATCTGGTGACTCGTGAAGAGAACTGCTTCAACTGGAATAAAGAAAATACGGCTATACAGAGCAAAGTGTGAATTTCCTATGACATTGTTTGGCTTGTGACTGCACAAGTAAAGCTTATTCTGGAAATTGTGAATCTCTATAATTCCCAGGAAAATAAAGACACGTCCATATTCAAAAGGATACTATGATGGTCATTATAATTTGCTTTGAAATTTGAATTATATGATTGTTTACCATCCTAATACTAAATACTGTTTAACAGCCACCCAAGAGCAGGTTGCACAGTGCTGATGTGCAAGTCCTCTATGTCATAAAGGCAAAACGGTTGCTTGGTCATTTTTCCAGGTGTTCATCAAGAGAGGTCAAGGTGTCGTAGTATATTTTGTATGTAAAGGCTTTAAAAAATGCAACAGAGAAAACCTGCCTGTGGTACCGAAGGAAATTCATGAGTCTATATGGACTTCTAATCAAGCTGATTAGTGATATAGTCCTTCTGGAATGGGAGAAACAGGTCCACTACAAGAATGGCAGTCACTGTGATATCAACAATGTGAGACTGGTTGGAAAAATCTCCACTGATGTACTGGGAACAACCAAAGAATGCAGAAGATGGGGTGGGGGGTGGAGGGGAAGCCCAGACATGTAATGATAAACCATTGTGTGATCTGCAGTAAAGAAAATGAGGGTGTTTCTTGAGATGAACTATAAAACCCATCTAAAGACATTTTACATAGCTCTCCAGATTCTGGGGGAAGTGGGCAGAAGAATAGCAGCTGGGCAAATAGAGACTGGGATAGAAACTGCCAGTGATCAGTAACAGAGAAAAACAGAAAAGAAACACTGGTAGTGCTGCAACCTTGCAAACAGTGCACTATAAAACCTGCTGTTTTCTCCGGGTATTATTCTCTGTTTTCACAGGGAAAAGAAATCAAGAAAAACATGGAAAGGATCATGTGTAAGTTATGGCCATGTAGGGAACTGAAAACTCCCTCATGGACATATCAGTTGACTTAAAATAACTGGAGATTAGGTGTCCAAATTCCTTAAGATGTTTGAACGTTTTAGTCACTTCATTAATCACTGAAGCTAGGAGGGGGATAGGGTATGCTTGCTTCCATGCAAAGAGCTGTAAGAGGGTTTTCTGTGATTGACACAGATGTTAGATGTTAGATACTGAGGAAGGTTTCTTTGGGCTCATTGTTTGATGAAAATTGCAGCTATAGAGGAAAGAAAAGAATGTAAAGTCCCAGATTTTGTTTCAACATTTGCAAAATAAATTGCCTCGATTTTTGAAGTGACACTTCATTTCAATATTGCCTGAATTTAATGCATAGAAAAGAAAATAAGTAATTTTGTGCATACAGGTGTACTAATAAGATATGGCATTTTTATGGATTGCCGGTCTCATGAGGCTTTCAGGGTCTGAAAGACAGGTAAACCATAAATGTACTGTGTGGATCTTTGAGCTGCTAGCTTACCTCCACTCCCAGGCACAGAATGGGACAAATATCCTATATATTTGAATCTAAGATTTGCCTTTCACTCCAACAGAATGAAACATACACTTGCCAAAGAAATAAGATTTCACAGTTTAAATTAGCTAATTATAAGTTGTGAACAAAGTACCAAAATGTAGGTAGTAACCCAGGGACGTTTTACTACATAATTCTGTTTCCACTAAAATTGTCAACTACTAGCAGTGACTATAAAGTTTTATATTTTCTTTTGCCTGCAGAAGACTTGGGAAGGGAAGATACCTTCTTTCTTAGAACTATATTTGGATTAGCTCTTCTGTGATCATGCTGAACTCTGTGAATTTCATTAAAACACTTTAGCATGTGAGGAATTGTTACAGCAGCCAAGAAGATGCTACATGAAAATCAGGCAAAAGTGGTCGATTGAGCTCAGGTGTGAAAGGGAGTGAACAGGAGTGAACGCATTTAAGGCAATTCCTCTATTACAATGTCTTTCTCCTTATTTTAATTAATTTTTATTGTTTTATTGTATAATTTTTGCTACTTAGAATGATGGT
Organism: Hypotaenidia okinawae; assembly: GCA_027925045.1. Classification (NCBI taxonomy): domain Eukaryota; kingdom Metazoa; phylum Chordata; class Aves; order Gruiformes; family Rallidae; genus Hypotaenidia; species Hypotaenidia okinawae. Next base: position 97,074,252 of record BSDF01000002.1, on the reverse strand, counting down.
TAAAACCCCGTAAATGTTGCAACCATGATCACATATCCCGAGGCTCTCGACTATTGATAAGCCCTGTAGCCTGTTATATCTTTTGCAAAATGCCAAAGTACATTTGATATTAGACTATATAGTTATTTGTGCATTGAAAAATCAACAGCATTTCCAAAAATGTTTAAAAAGTCCAAACTGAGGTTGGCCACAAATTACCTAATTTGAGACAATTAATTCATTGAGGTTTTAGGATGTGTTCACAGTTTTTTCTTCTGATTCTTTTTCAACATTGAGTCACTAAAGCTCCATGCTTAAAAGGTTTAATACCTGTGGTTTACAGTCATCTGTTACCCATTCATTAGAAGGGCTTCTCTGAACCACTCCTTTCCCTGCCCAACACTGAGGTTTGGGAAACAACCCGCACATAAAATAGTTGCAGTCAACAAAACAATCAAACCCATTGTTCTCTGCGGGGTTTTGCTCCAAAGAGTACATCAATTGGAATTATTTAGAAAAATAAATTACTGTATGATGGAGTCAGAAGCATACTGGCAACACTTTGAAAAATCATCTTGTTTGTTCTCTGCTTGCTGTTAAAAATATCTTTTCATTAAAGTAGTAGTAAGAAAATACTAATAGAAAATTGCATATAGCTATTTCAGTGTAAGATTGAGAACTTTTTTTTACTTGACTTTTGTGGTCTACTGTAATCCTCTAATGTTTTACACAAGATTTTTCATGAATGCAAATCTTCCCATTTGAACACAGTGCAGTTTAACATCACAGGAGAAACATTTTCCCCATCTTTTTTTGTATCAAAATTTTATAGAAAATTTAGTGAGAACCAGTTTGAGCTGAGGATGATGATCATCTCTTTAAGTCTCAAGTCCCTAAAGCAAGTTATCTGGCCTTTCTTAGGCTAGTCCTACATAGTAAAGAGAAGACATTCCTGGTGCTGTTAATGACATTTTGAAAAATTTAGTCTGTGCTCTGCATGGAAGGAGGTGATGTCAGAACCTGGATTCACACAAGATCACCATGAGAATGAAGACACAGCGTGTGCTCTTGGCAATCTTCTGAAGAAGGCAACTACACCTACATCTCTGTTACAGAGTTGGATTGATCTGTTGTTATCCACAAGAAATAAAAAGGGCAAAATTCTCATCTTTCAAGGGATCAAGACTTTCCCCTGAAAATAGTTTCAGTTATGACACTGATTTATGCATAGTTACCAGTCACAATTAGAGTCAAGATAAGTCAGTGCTTACACATAGAAATATCTGAGACAGGTTTTTGTCCTTCCAAGTCTAATTCTAGTAAGCCTGAAAGATAACAGTTATCACAGTAGGTTGGCAAACTCATTTAGATTAGTTTTCACACTTGAGAGCCCAAAATTAAGCAAAAAATGCATATTTAGGTACCAAATTAGACACAGGTTCCTTTTAAGCCTGTACCAGCAAAAGATACCAGTCAAAGCTAATGATTTAGCAGCCTAAATGTTATGTGAATGGTTAGCAAGCCAAACAACCAACATATAGTATAGATATTTGGAAAATAAGTATTTGCAGCAGTAGCTGTCTTTTAAAGAGGTGATGATGTGGAAAGAACCCTCTAGACTGATGTTCCTATCAGTTATCAAGTCTCCTGATCTGAAAGCAAAGGATTGCCTGGAGTATATTTCAGTAACATGACTTAGTCATGGCAGGTAAAGCAATTTAGGATTGAACAAGGGAAAAAAAGAACAAAACTCTGTTTCTTAGCACAACAGGACAACTTACTACTATTGGATTTTCTTTTTTAAAAAGATAGATTTCTTTTTATTGAGAAGATATTTAATTTACACTGGTGTCCATAGCACACATGAAGTACTTAATTTCATGTAATTTCATTGTGAATTTCATTATATGAAATTATTTCATGTGACAACAACTTATGCTGGAATGTCATAAGTGCATCCCATAAGGAGGTGCTGATTCTCTGGGCTGGTAATATTTAGATATCCTGATCTGTAGAAAAGCTGCCATGCATAAGAAAATTAAAAGTGCACATGGATGTTCAACATGATTAGTGGAGCTGATAAATCTAAAGGGTACCTCTCTTCACTTCCATATCTTTTTTTTTCTCAACTTTTCTGGTAAAGCTTTATAACCAAAGAAAACCAAGGAAAAGTTCAGTTTCAGTGGTGTTAAACTCCTAAGAGAACTGTACAGTTGTCACTACATTTTACATTTAAAAAAAATAAAAATCTGTTCTTTAATTTCTAGTGGTAGAGAGGGTAGCGATTTTAGCATCTTCTCACAGCAATTTAAAAGGATTGTCACTCTTATGTTTGACTTTCTCTTCTCCCCAAAATAAAGTTTGAACAAAAATGATAATGTGTTTAAAGTAATCTCCACATTCACAGCCTTTCACTGTAAGTTCTTAATTAAAAATCCTCAAATTAATGGTCAGTTTTCTAATACAGAAAATTTAAAACTCAGGTTGCCACAAAATCTGAGAATGGAAGGCCTTAATATACCATAGTGAATAACAAATGTCAATGACAGAATCAATAAGGCACTATAATAACTAGTTCTAAATTTCAATGGTTCTGAGTTAAAAATTATGACCAGAGAAGACCACACACAAAAGATCTGTATGAGTACAAATGTACCATTAGCCACATACTGAATATCTCCCCTCCCAAGCATATAAAAGTCATAGTGCACAGATACAGACAAATGAGGCTGGTAAAAAGGTAATGTTAGATGATTTCTGCTACTTGGAACCAATCAGTTGATCAGAAAGTGCAACACAAAATTGTTGTAATTTTTTGTGCTTTGAATGATCATTTCTTGGGACAGCAAGTACCAAAAAAGAGAAGGACTTTCTCAACTCTGGGGTTAGTTCAGAAAATTAGGATGTACTTACATCACAGTAATAGAGACTGCAGCACAATTAAGCTGGCATCCGTATAGAAAGACCTAATAAGGAGTTATTAAGATGGGACACGCTCTACAAAGGAGAGCTAAGAAGAGAAAAACAGGACAGCAAAAGAATGTATATAAATACATATCAAGTTACTATATATTTGTGTGCATGTATGTGTGTATGTAAAAGTACGTATTTACAAATAAACATGCATTTGTATGTGGGAATAGAATTGGTAATAGCTTCCATTTACAAAAATTTAGACAAGCTGGAGACAGAAGAAAGGTCCATGAGAAACAAGAAGAGAAAATAACATACATTTTTAACTCTTGAGAAGGAAGGCATCATCAGGAAAATTTGTGAATTCTTGGCTTTACCATGGAGTCGAGGGAATGTTTAATGCAAACATTGAACTCACTTGCACAATTAACAAATTGTTCCTTCATCTCCACTTGATCTACAGAATATGGTGACGAATAGTTTCAAAGGAACAGTATCCCAAAAGAATGTATCTATTCCAACTCTATAAACTGTCAGCACCACTTGCAGCAGAAAGGTTTTGAAGACAATTAGTTTCTGGTCTTCTAATGGGTGTGTGAGGGAAGTTAAGAGAATACTGAAATGTCCATGGTAGCAGTGCGTAAGAGATCAGCTGTGGAGTCATTTGACTAACCCAGAAGGCTCAAGGCATACAGAAGCTGTAGGTCAGAGAATATAACTGTATTTAAATATATTGATCTTGAAATGTGTCATGCCAGGATATTTAAAGAACTCAAAATGGTGCTTTTTGGTGTTGTTTCCTGTACTTTTGAGAAGTTAGAAGGGCAGATGTGGTATGAAAAATAAGTAAGAGAACAGACATGATTTTGAAAATAGGAAGAAAAAACACTAGAGAGTTATGGATTGTTCAGTTTAAAAAAAACCCAAAGAACCCACACTGCTGTAATAACAAATGAAACTGTTTAGCTGCAAAAAAGCAAGGGGTCAACAGGGGTTACTTAAGTACCAGTCATGTCACACCCATGTAGATTTATTCTATGACAAAGATGCACTATGGACAAAAGAAGAGCATGTCATATATATCTGGACTTTAGACTTACTAAAATCTTGACTCTATATGTCATGACACCCTTGTAAGGAAGCAGTGTTTATTAAGTGTGCTTTAGGATAGTGTAAAATCTATAGGAAGATCACTGATAAGTAATATTTACTAATGGGCTACTCCTGAAATGCAAGGAAGCACTGAGTCTGATTGTTCATATGACTGGCAGGGTTCTGGCACTATTCTGTGTTTTTGTTAATGACCTGAATGATGGGGAAAGAGTGGTAATTAAATCTGTAGGTGGCACTGAGATGGAAGGCACTGAATTATGCTGATGGATGGGATTTCCATTCAAAAGGATCTTGACAGATTGAAAGCACGGTCTGAAGAAAATCAAAATGCAGTTCAAGAGGCACAAGTGAAACAGTGCAGATAGACAAGCCTAATCAGCCACACAAACTCAGGATCTAGAAAAACTGGCTGAACAACAGGCCAGTAGACAGGGATTTAAAGGTATTAGTAGATCACAAGTGGAACACAAGTCAATAATGTCATGCTGTTGAGAAAAAGATAAGCGCCACCCTGGGAAGATTAAAAGGAGCAAAGCGAATAAACATACGGTATATCTTTCTGCTCTGCTCAGCACTTGTAAGAGTTCAGGAGAACTGTGTGGGGCACTCCAACGGTGATGTGGGAGACTCTGCAGGAGAGAAAAGAGAATGGTCAGAGATCTGAAAAGCCGCTCCTGTGCAGACAGGCTGAGCATTTCGCTCTTTAATGTGTGTAATCCACAGAAAAGTAGAACAGGGAGAGTGTTTGACTCACACAGGCCTTAAAAGGCTGCTGGGAGAGAAACAGAATTGTCTTTCCTCCACTGCCACAGTGAACAGGAAGAAAAATACTCTGTTTACAAAGTATTTTTGGTTGGATACCAAAACCTGGGATTCTTAGAAGTTGAAATAAATTGCCAGGGCACATGTGGGATCTTCATCACTGGTCTCTATGACAGCTATTAGAGACTTTATCAACTGTTTCAAGATTCTATTGGGAATGGTATAATTAACCTTATTGTGCAGAGAGCCAAAGGACTAGTAGGATCCCCTGGAAATCAAAATCGCTCAAAGTTTTAGTGCGTGTCGTGACCTCTTCAAAAACCTAATCCAAAGTGTTTGGTGTGAGAGTGGAAGGAACAAGATGATAATGGAGTTGTGGGATAGGAAAGCTTACTTCAGTGACTAATATTCCCTCATGGTGGTAAGTATGATTTTTAAGCATCAAGTTAGGCAAAGAAGAGAAAAATCATTGCAAAATATCCTTGCACCCACCATTGTTCGCATTGAATCTTTTGCTGCTGTTTCACTTGTATTTTTGCTGAAGGTAAAACCGATAATAATGATCTACTTACATGGCCTGTTCTCTGTATATCTGTCATATTAAAGTCCATACTGTTTGTTTATCATGCAGTGATCTATAACTCTCTATTAATTTAATTATACTAAAAGATCTTAAAAGCCTTGGGCTAAGTAACATGTCAATTACAAATGAGTTTAACTTGGAATAAATATAAACTTAATACTTGTAATTTATTGCTTTAAATATAAACAAAGCCCTTACTATGACACAATCTATTATTAATTGCTCCAGTGCCCCAAGTCCAATTAAGCAAATCCATTTACATTTTCTTCAGAGGAAGTCGATGTTCATTTCTCATAGGAAGTGCAAGGAGCCTACCTTTCCACTTCTTTTAAACCCCCTAATGCAACAAAGCACTTCTGTGTTTAATGAAGTGTATCATGTCGGGGGTGAGGGGACTGCTGGTGGCCTGGGAGGTAAAGCCACGTGGGAGGGCTCGTATTTCCTTGAACAAAGTAACTTTCAATCAAATATCTGGTCATACGTAATTATTTCTTTAGATATAAGTAGAGAATGCATGTTCTCCATTGCAGAGTCTGCATTATCTTGCCCCAGTACCCTTTCAGTAACAAGGAGAAGCTGTTTGCTGTTATACATGCGTATATGTACATGTTATATATGTTCAACTGAAAAGTATCTTAAGCTTTTTTTATATTAGTTATACTTGCATGTACTAAAGTAGCTAAACTGATTATTTTTTTTAAGAGTGTGAAAACGTGTACATATAAAAATGTCAGCCACTGTGCTGAGACCTGGTACTTCATGCCTGGGGTAAAATTTTATTGCTTGGTTATAAAATAGAGGGTTTATAGTGGAAACCCTGACACAACATTAACTATGGTTATGCTATCAAAGGAGTGCAGCATTTAAGAATTTAGGAACTATTTCGTTTGTGTGTGTATAGGCAGTCATATGTCTGTCTGTGTCTGAAACTTCATCTTGACTTACACAAGCCTTTTACAATTATTTTTGAACACTTTCTGAAGCAAACTCACAGACTAGTTCTGACATTAGCATCTTCATTTGTGTATCCTTCCAGCTTGTTGTCTATAGACACCAAAAACATTTCAAAAACTGGAAAAGAAAATCAGCAGCACAGGATGTATAGCTTAAAAGTGGATGAGCAATTTTTGTTTGTTTGCTTTTTGTTTTGAGTTAGGTAACAGAGTAGGACATAGTGAGTTGCAAGAAGTAACACACAAATCAGTCACAAAGTTGGGACCAGAGCATATATCTTGTGAGTTCCAAACCTTATACCTCAGATTCAGGGAGTCTTTAGGGATATTAATGAAAAATTGATGTGAAATTAGTAGAGGTTATAAACTGTTAATGGGTAGAACTGAGATTTTTGGGGAATGAGCAAAATCACACATCTCTCTGGTGTCTGTCTGATTAGTCGTATCAAATGGAATGGGCCAGACAATCATCCTTGGACCTACCACTCATCGAGTTACTAGAAAGATAAGGGCTGTATCTAAAAAACCGCAGAGATTTATTACAATCACAGAATTTCTGATGGGACTTGCAGGTAGTTCACTGACTCCTCTGAACATGAAAGGTTGCGTAGGAAGGGTAGAGTCCACCATTTGCATTGCCTGCAGTAAGAAAGCAATAGAATATGGAAAAAATGTAAGTTGGGCACTATTCCAAAGGATCCTGAGAAAATTAGGTGCTCTAACACTATTCAGTCTTGATGTAAAATAATGTTACTTCCTAGCAAATAGCTCCTACATTTTCTCGTGTGTGACAATGACATCAAGAAGAAAGAAAAAAAAAAGATCTACTTTGATAAAATTTGCTCAGGGTCTTATCCTGTCAAGTCTTGAAGACCTACAAGTATAGAGACTCCCCAGCCTCTCTGGGCAGAATGTTTCAGTATTTGACCACCCAAACAATAAAATAGCTCTCTGTATATCTAATCAGAATTTCCCATGTTTTATCTTGTATCTGTGGCCTCTGGACCGTCAAGATGAACCTCTAAGCTTCTGGCTTTTTTATCTGCATCCTCTGATCAGTGCACCTACCTTAAGCTTTCTCCTGGCCAGACTGAATAAACACTGTTTTTTCAGCCTCTACTCATACGTCACAACCTCCAGTTCTAAACAATTCTGGTGCCTCCACTAACTGGATCAGATCAATATTCTTACTGTACTGGGGAGACTGAAACTGGAAAAAGACTCCAGGTGCATTGTCCACAGGGATCAAACAGAGAGGAAGGATAAATTTGCTAGATCTGCTGGCTGCAGTCTTTGTATACAGCTCAGGATGTAGCTTATCTTTGCTTCTTTCTTGCTGTTGCACTGCTGAATCATGTTCTACTTGCTGTCCACCATGATCTTCAGATACTTTCCTGCAGAGCTGTTTACCAGACAGGTGGTTCCTAGCCTGAATTGCTGTGGGCAGTTACTCTGTAAAAAGTGAAAGGCTTTGAAAACACTCTTGTTGAATTTCCTGGGGTTCTTGTCACCTTTCTTCCAGTTTCCATTAACTTTATTCCAGTTCGTAACCTTGCTCGATTGCCATGATCTTCAAAAGATGGCACAGTATTCTTGTGATGACATTGACTGACTCCTTTAGCACCCTTGCATGCATCCCATCCAGTCTCATGGACCTCATGGAGCATACGTGCTCACTGAAAGATCATATGATGTCTTATAATTTCCACTTGTATACCTGTTTTCCAACTGCTTCAGAAATGTCCTCCTTCTTCCACCTTGGTAATTACATAAACATAGATTATATTTAGACTTGTTTAATGGCACTTTCAAACAGTCAAAGCACTGTGAAGGTTTTTAATGTTGAAGAGAATACAGCACTCAGACTGTAGAGGAGCATTTCTTTCCGTGGCAGGCTGGCACTCCTCACCATTCCTTCCTTGCTCTGGACAAGTCCCTTCATTGTGCTGGTGCAACTATCCATGTGGCTATTTTTTTAATATTCCTTTTTTCCCCTGTAGGTTTTTAAAATCCAGCTCCCTCACCTTTCTAGTTCCCCACAAAACAGAAATAAGGGGAGGAAAAACATCAAGGTTCAGTATTGAGGAGGAGACAAGAAGGTTGATGGTGAAATGCTTGTCATGACGCCTCCTCAGAAAAAGAAATGAGTGATTCAAGGTGGGAGAAAAAAACCCAAACTAACAAAATGTAATCACAACTTCCTATTTCCCACTGTTGTTGTAGCACCGTACTGTTCTGGCATACCTAAAAATCTCTCAGCATAATGCTGACATTTCAAGTAGCAGGATCAATTGTTTTTGTTATGGTGCTTGTATATATGCAATGTATATGCCCAGTAAAACCTGATTCCACCTACATTGTTTGGAGATTTCAATTTATGAAATTCCTAAGATAGATAGAAAAGTACATTTTTATTACTCCATTCCAGCTATTGTATCTTAATGAAATAGCAGGCACAAAGAAATGTGTAAAGCACAGTCTGCTCTGGTAAATGTGAGGTGATCTTGAGCTGAGCCACTCTGCACCAGTAAGGTGGACTTTAAGAGGAGAAGAGGTAAGACAGAGAGCAGATTGAGCAATAAAATATTCACAGAATAAATGCCACAACCACAAATAATTGAATTAAGCAATAACAAGGCAGACACAGGGCATTTCCTGGGGATTAATGACTAGCTGGGAGAGTTGATGGTCCACGGCGGTCATCAATTCCCCAGGAAATGTCCTGTACCAAGGTCATTGTTGCTATTATATCCCCCTTTTCTTTTCTGCAGCAAAGAAAGAATCCCACATTTTAGTTGTTTTCACACAGTGTCACCAGTCCTTCAGCTGACTGTAGAACAGATGGGTTTGACTGGCAGAGCTGCTAAAGGATCCCTGTGTAATTGATGTCCAGTGCCACAACCAATCAAAACCACTTTTTTGTCACTGATTTTTTATTTTGGCTTATACAATATTTCAGGTTTTTTGGCTTATTTAGCTCTCGTGAATCCCCAAATACTGATCTTATTTTGTTGCAGGCCTGCAACCCTGACAAATCTGTGTCTGCATTATAGCTAGGTGAGCTGGAGGAAGCTGGACATATTTTATTCCTTTAGAAGTTTTCCTGTGGCATAAAGAACCCGCTGAGAGAACTGGCAGAGAATTTATGCATTCAGCCTGCTCTTTGGCAATAATGTGTGGATTTATAACATAAAGTACTTGCTTAGAACAGGTCAATAATGGAGATAATTAAATCTGTCTTTGCTATTCAATAACAATTATGAATTAAAATTTGTTATGGCAGGTTTTTCAATACAAGGCCTATCATGGCTGAATTCCTTGAAGTCATAATTTTATCCAGACATGCTTAAGATATTATTCTGCAGCAAGTATGTAAATCTTTAAAATCTATTTTTCAAACAGTAAAATAAAAAATAAAGCAGTAAACCCAAAGGTCCAGAAGATAAAAGAGCTTATGATTATCTGCATGCTCTTGGGTCAAATTTATTTTACAGTTATGCCAGTATTCCTTAACTCACTTATCTTCAGGATTTGTGAATCTTAATGTATGACTTTTTTCCCCTTAAACTAACATTTCACATTCAATTAACCTAATCTTGAAACAGAACACTGTAGACTATACATTTTTTTAAATTACTGTTTATGATCCTTTATTCATGTTCCATTTATGCATGCTCTCTGTTACTGTTGGCATTCGCATAGTTCATGGTGTGCAGCAAGTTGCTCTTTCTTCACTTCAGCATGATGTAGTTAAACCGCTTATTTTCACATGCCGGGAATTTTTTGGCTCTGTATACCATATTAATTTAACTGGCCAATTAGTTGTTATTAAAATATTTTAAAAGAACATACAACAACATATGCACAACAAATTATTTCTTTCCACAATTTTATTAACATTTTTGTAGGTAGTTTCCAGTTTCTCACCTCCTTTTCCCACCAAGAGAGACTCTCCAAGTTTAGGAATACAGACTGCATGTTAGATTCAGGGACCTACTAAGCTTCCTTGAATTCCTTTAAGCTGTGTTGAGAACATGGAAAAAGTAGGCTGAACTAATGAATTCTCTCTCATCTTGCTCTAATGTTAGGAGTTGATTCCACCCTTACAACACGATAGATTCAGATCATCCATGACAGCCAGGTTGGTGCTCCAGGAGTTTGCAGGAGGGGGTGGGAGGATTTTTCATATCTAATTGCCTGATTAGGTGCAAGTGAAGCTAAGGAAAACAGACACAATGCCACTTTTGGGGGAGAGGAGACTGGGCGGGGAGGGGTGTGGGGGGAAATGTAATTTGCTTGGTTGGTTGGGTTTTTGCAGCTCTAACCATATACCACTTGTTGTTCACAAGTATGATTCTGGGAAGATCAACAGAGGCTGAGAGAGTTGGGCTTGTTCAGCCCAGAGAAGAGAAGGCTCTGAGGAGACCTTACAGCAGCCTTCCAGTACCTGAAGGGGCCTACAGGAAAGCCGGACAGGGACTCTTTCAGGGAGTGTAGTGATAGGATAAGGGGGAATGGCTTTAAGCTGAAGGAGGGTAGATTTAGACTAGGCATCACGGAGAAACTCTTCACTGTGAGGGAGGTGAGGCCCTGGCACAGGCTGCCTAGAGAAGCTGTGGCTGACCCCTCTCTGGCAGTGTTCAAGGCCAGGTTGGATGGGGCTTTGGGCAACCTGGTTTAGTGGAGGGTGTCCTTGCCCATGGCAGGGGGATTGTACTAGGTAATCTTTGAAGTTCCTTACAACACAAACCAGTCTGTGAATCTATGATAAAATAGATCTGGTCTTTAATACTGAGGTTTTAACTGTTAGGCAAGGGGAATATACCTAAATTTTCCCTGTAAACGTTTTGCAGCAAAAAAAGTAGGTTTGTTTTGTGTTTGTATATTATTTAATTCTTAATCTGTGATTTGGACTCCCAAATAAATATCAATGGAGAACTAATTTAAAATTAAAAGTGCTAAATAGTCTGACCAGCCCTTCATGATTTTCCCTGACATGATGTGTTCTGTAATGCCACAAGCAAAAGAAATCACTTAAATACACAACCCTACTGCTACCAGATGTATCACTGCTTCCCATTATACTTGCACCTCTTCCCAGAATTAATCAAAGCTAAGTGTACTGGTGGTCAACCTTCAAAGAGGTGACAGACTGGGCAGGCTGAAAAACCTTATGTCTCTCTGAGTGTCTATTAGTATGTAGGAGTTATTTCCTCATGTTGTGGTTTTGTGTGGTTGTGTTCTGGTGGAGGAGGGGGCTAAGGGATGGCTTCTGCAAGGAGCAGCTAGAAGCTTCCCCTGGGACTGACAGAGCAAACACCAGCTAGGCTCAAGGCCGGACCTGCTGCTAAGACTGAGCCCATCAGCGACAGTCCCAGGAGCCTCTGGGAATTGCATTTAGGAGAAAAAAAAAAATGCAAGCAGCTACTTTTTGCCACCAGAGAAGGGAGTAAGAAGATGTAAGAAACTGTGCAGGCACCAAGGCCAGGGAAGGGATTAGGTGAGGGGGAAGGAGGCACTCCAAACACTGGAGAGAGACATTCCTCTGCACCCCATGGAGAAGACAATGGTGGAGCGGGTGTCTCCCCGCAGACCATGGAAGATGATAGGGAGCAGGTTTACAGACATACAGAAGACGCTGTATGTGACTTGAGTTGGAGCAAGCCTCCGCCAGCACTTGCAGCCCATGGAGAGATATAAGAGACAGAGAGACAGATAGACCCACGCTGGAGCAGGTTTGCTGGGGCAGGGCTGGGGTGGGAGGGCAGCTTGCGATTCTATGGGGGACCAGGCTGGAGCAGTCTGGGCCTGAGAGCCTGAGAGACATTCTGTGATTTTATGACTGCACCCCATAGAAGTGACCCATGATGGGGCAGCTGGTGAAGAGCTGAAGACCTGTGGGAAAGGACCCACACTGGAGAAGCTCATGGAGGTCAAACCATCACACCTTGCTAAATATTTTTCTAATGATAATATCACATTTAAGATATGAAATTTTCAAAATAAAACAAACAAACCAAAATTTCAAAGATGCAGTCTGTGGGGACAGGACAAGGGGCAATGGCTGCAAGTTGGAGCACAGGAAGTTCCGCACCAACATGCGGAAGAACTTTTACACAGTGAGGGTGACAGAGCCCTGGCACAGGCTGCCCAGGGGGTGGTGGAGTCTCCTTCTCTGGAGATATTCAAGACCCATCTGGACAACTACCTGTGTGACCTGTCCTAGGGAACCTGCTTTGGCAGGGGGTTGGACTCGATGATCTCTGGAGGTCCCTTCCAACCTCTACAATTCTGTGACGCTGTGAAAAGAGCTTCAAGCACAAGTAGCAAAACTTCCCATAAGTCTACTCCATTCTTTCCTTCATTTAGACATAAAAAATAAAACAAGAAAAAAAGCATGAAAAAACTTTTTTAAAAGGACGTGGTCCAAAAGAGCTGTCAAAAGTGCATCTGTATTGAGAGAGGAGCTAAAGTACAGTAGGTGAGAAACTGGCCTAAATTTTTCATGTAAAATAAAGATAATAGGAAAAAAAATTGTTTACCTCATGGGTTTACACATTTGGATTTAGTTCCATTGATCAGGTACCACCAACCTTTTAATCACTGGACATCAAGAATGTATAATGTTGGAGTGCTTAATTTAGACTTTTATAATTTTTTTTGCTGGAAATATTAGAACTACTGAGTTCCACGTATTATTTCTGGAAGCAGAGGAGCATATCTTGTCTTAGGATATCTTATTTAACATTTGTGGGACAGTTGACTTGATTGCCAACAATCTCAAGGCCAGGGTCCTACAAAAATTAAAATTTCCAAATGCAAAAACGATTACTGTAATTGCCGCTATTTCTGTGCTTTACCTTTAAAGAGGATGGTGTGTCAATATACTGAAAAACAAGCCATGTTACTTCATCACTGGCCAGTGAATGAGCTTCTCTTAAATATTGATTCCAAAAGTATAGTCCTTTGCTCCCTTGCTGCTAATATATATAGGTAAAGATTGTATTTCTAGATGTCCTTTTATGTCTCCAGGCTCTTCCACTGTAGATGAGAAAGGAAGCTCAAAACTGCTCTATAGCATGGCCCAGAGGCAGCAAAAAATATATACAAATGCTTTCTCACTGAAGTTGTTGCTATCCAGGGAATTTCTTTGATGACAAATGGAGAGGAGTCAGTATACACAATTACAAGCAAGATGGAAGGATGCCGGTGAGGTATTATTTGTATCAGGTGTAGCACAAAACAACAATGCTGAGTGTGGAAGAAGGAAAACCTGCAGACTATGTGGGTGCTCTCTGGCTGGCTCTGTTTCAGTGGTTGTGTGAGCACTTTTCACCCTAAACCATCTTTTTACCAGCTTAAGTCCACACTGACAAGCACAGAGGAGATCTGTAAATGTTTGGAAATCCCTCCTGAGCTGCTGCCATCTTCCTCTCCTTGCCCAGTCAGGCAGTTCCCAGAAAATGGATATCAGTGGTGGCCTTACAATATACTCAGTGATGCCAATGGCTGCTGTTCCTCCCAGCTGGTTGCTGCATCCCTGAGTGTGATCAACATCGGTTCCTTCAGCAGGAGCACTTCTCCTTGTCAAGAAACACTGACACAAAAGGAAACAATATGGGTTGGCTGCTTCCACCATAGGTTGCATAGGCTATGGAGCTATTTAGGACCCAGTGACAGTAGATTTGTCAATAATTAAAAAAATGACCAGCCAGAAGAGTCCAAAAAGGCTTAATCTGTCCTCCATGCTCAAAGCACTTTGCATTAAGTGATAGAGCTCAGACATTTCATGCAGAGTGTACAGAGCTGTTTCTGGACAGGTGAATACACTTGTTTGTTAACCATCCAATTACTCCTGGCAATGTTGTAAGGTATTTTTACACTGTTCCTGTGTTAAAGAAAGCTTTCAGTCTGGTAAGTTATAACATCACACCTGTGTAAACATGAAGTATGATGCCATAAGCTTTACTTACAATTACGGTTGTTTTTCTTAAATTACAAGAAGTATAATCCACAATAAGACACTTCATTGTTGGCAGTTATTACAGATGTATCTCTGAAAAGGCTGATTGCTTAATTACACCTCTTATTATGAGTATTCTGGCAAATTTCTAAAAAGAATCTCTAACAAAGAACCGGATGAATGTTTCCTCTGTATTCTTCAGTTAGGGTTTGATTGTTCAACCTTTAGAAATATTAAAGTCAATCAGTTCAACTTCTATTTTCTATTCAGTGTAATTTTACTTCAGGCAAATTTCACTTATGTGGTATTTAATCCAAATAAATAATATTATTCCAAACCCTCTAGCTTCCTATTGCACAAGGTTGTTAAACAATTGTCTTCAAAAACCCCAGCCGTTAACTATGACAAGTCTCAATGTTAACATGTTATTGTTAGCATTTGTAGTAAATTGCCTTTCTTACTCACAAATGCTTGAGTTAAATATTAAACAGGTATTATTTTTCCAAAAATAAGTCTACAGTTAGTTTTTTAATCCTTAAGCACAGAGCTTCCAATTAAGTGAATGGAAATTTCAATAAGTAAGCAAGGGAGGATTTGGGTCCATGCAAAAATGGCACCAAGTTTATGGGTACCTAAATTTGGTCTTTGTATTAGAACCCTGATACAAATGTCATAATCTGTGCAAAGAAAATAGGACATGATTTAGAAAATATGAATTAATATATCTCTCTACTTTTCTGTTATTTTCTAATCAGATAATTCTTATCTTCCATGCATAAAAGTAGAAATGATATTTAAGCGTTTCAAAACTGTTTCCTTGATTTAATTTCATAGGGATTTTTAGTAGCTGGATTATTTCAGTGAAACTACTCCCAATCACTGAATTTAATCATACATCCAAGTCCTTTCAGAACCAAGGCTAGAGTAGAAATATATTTTATCTGCTTTGATGGGAATATTCATGAGTGCTTCTCAATGAAGGCCTAAGAAAAAAGACTAATCTACTCAAAACTTTTTACTCATAATAATGTTCACTCTTTCCCTTCTACACCCTTACTAGATCTCAAGTATTTGTGAAATACTCAGATAACATTAAAGTGCTTGTTATTACTGATTTTGTCCTACTCAGAACTGCATGTATGCAGAAGTCATATTGTAATGAATTACTTGTCTTGAAGTAGCCACCATGTCTCTTTGAACTCTGTCTTTGGAAGAATTCCTACTTTATTTTTTCTAAAACTAGACATTGTAGAAGGTTGAATTCAGCTGCAGAAGACCACAGTCAACATGATCTAACCTTGAAGTTAGCCCTGCTTGGACCATGGAGCTGGTCTAGCTGAGGTCTCTTCTAACACAAATTATTCCATCATTCTAAGATGAAATTTAGTGTGGGTTGAATATAAGGAGGACTACAGGTCCCAGTACCCAAACACACTACAGCAGAAGGAGAGAAAACATGTGTTCCAGTTATTGAACAGTAGCCTCATTACACACAAAGCCACTTAGGAATGACCAAAACAGAAACCAGCTAAAATGAAGATGAAAACAATAACTGCAGTAACAGCAAATCCACCACTGGACTGGAGAATCCCTCTGCATGCACCTTCCTCCACACACAGGGACCCTTTGCAATAACAGGGGCAAAATACTCTTTTTAATACATTTGGTTCTTACATACTCGACATTAGAAGTACCAAAAAGGTAAAACCAGCCAACCAAAATTCAAGCCAAACTAACTTCTCCAGGTTAAACCTGTGTAACTGCGAAAGTGATAGCAGACGTCACTCAGCAGAAATGGATCCAAAAACTTAAAAAAACCAAAACAAAACCCTTCTTAAAATACACATAACAAAGTAACACTGACATTATTCACCGACATCCTGAGCTGTTAGGAACATCGCCAGGAGCGAGTGGGGTTCATAATACAGTGATGCATTTTCCTATGGCCAGGCAAATAATTTCCCTGGCAGCTGAAATAAAGTGTTGACTCTTTGTGAAAATTAATTAGCACAGAAACACAACAGAAAAAATGAAAGGCTTCTTGTTCCTAAAGGTAATTCTGTAAGGAAATAAATCATATGAAGGTATGAAGTGTGCTCTCCTGTACTTTATGATTAAGTGCTTATAATATAGACAGTCTCTAAGCCTCAGCTTTTGCTAGGAAGTTCACATCAAAGGTGAGTTAAATCTTTATTACAAATACATGGTAAAATATAGAAACCAGAACTGCTTTAAGTTGGGAGATCCTCCTGTTTCAGTAGAAAGACCTTTCTTTCTTTTTATCGACTCATTTTACAAGTGATGTTCCAAATTTATGCTAAGAACATTTTCATGAAGCTTTTGCTCTCCTCCTGGCAGAAGGCCTTGAAATTTGTGTCAAATAAATTAGAACTAATGTCTTTGGCTAAAAAGAGGAGCCTGTTAAAGGGCAGTAGTAATCAAGACAAGATAATCATTTATCTGTGATTTTGTGGGTATTAGTCTAATATCCTGTCTATTCACAGCATGTCAAAGATAAGAGCAGTCACCGGTTTACTGTTTTTCTGCCCTCCCTTCCTTCCTTCCTCCCTCCCTCCCTTCCTCTGTCCCTCAGGCCTCGGGAGATAAAAGATAAAAAACACATATTATGCCAATTGCAATAATATTCCACTAAAAGGGATACACTGTTCCTATTATCAATTAATGCTTTAAAACTTCAGACCAAAAGAAACTACTATTAGATAATTATCTGTCCCTCAGATAATTATGCACATGAGTAATTCTGCCTCTCTGAAGAGTTTATAGGGTTTACGGGAAGTCCCTCGAGGAATCACCAGTCACGTGTGAACCTCTTTACAGGACTGTGACTGTAGTCCCAAATGACAGTCATGATAATGATTCCCAAAAAAGTTGCAAGATGGGAAAAAAATCAAGATAGATACCTCATGGGGATTTTTGACAATTCTTTTGTTCCTATATGCAGCAATGTAAACATTAGGGTTTAAATCGGATACTTATGCTAGCCACTACAGATACTATTGGGGAAAAAAAAAAGGATCTCCAATGTGTCATTGGACCTCAATCTAGAGGCCTGCCAGCAGTTAGAGATTTGTTGATTTTGTCACCTTGCTACCTTTGAAGGGTCTCTTTTCCGACGGGAAACTGTATCTAAAGGTCAAATAAAGCATGTGTCCATTCCGTAGTCTTTAAAGCCATTCACCGGTCACACAGTATCACACAGTGATACAAAGCACTCTCCAGAGCTGACTCTAAGAGCTTCCCCAGCTTGCAGAAACTCCAGGCTCACACTACATAGTGAAGGGAAAGCGGTTTTCAGCCCCACATTTTCTTTTACAATCTGCTTTTTGGCATAAGAGTAAGTATTCTCCCTTTACTATGTTGGGAGTTGAGGATCAGTTCACCTCCTAATTAATTAAGGCTAAGTCATTTATTTAAAATTAAATTATTTTGTTATTGTGCACAGTGGCTAACCTTTCACATTTGACATATTGTATAGATCTTTTATTTTATTTACAAATGTCTGTTTAAAGAAATGATTAGTTCTGTAATTTGTTCAGCAAGGCTTCTTTATAGCAAAGCCCTCCTGGGAACTCTTATGCAAATAAAATCCATCTGGAGATTGGAAGTAATGCAGGTGAAATTATAAACAATATACTTAATTTTTAGGAGGATTTAAAGGGATATAAAAGCACACTTCATTAGAAAAGCCAAGCTACCAACACATGTCCTAGTCACTATTTTACAGGAGGGCTGCTACATACAGCATCAGCTTCCTTTGAGGTCCTCCCCAAACTGCTGACATCTGTCCCATATCAAATACACATATAATATATGTATGTATTATTTTTCACAGTTTAGCATCTGACTTGTATTTTACAGGCAAGATTCAAATAGAAAATGGAGCTGTGCAGTGGGTATCTGGTGATAAAGAAGAATTGATTTCATCATCTAAAGAGGAGGTAAAGATGCATTTTTCTATGACCCATTTTATGCTCCAGGGCCAGTTCTCCAGTTTTTTCCCATCTATATGGTGGGGGCCCTGTTTTTTCCAGGAAGCTGGTGTGCTGGGAGTACAGAGTGGAAAGAAAAACCTGCTCACAATTAGTAACATTGTCAGTGCTGTCAGTAGTTCATTAGATTACATATTCTAGCAAAATGGAATCTATTATAGCTATTAGGAAATTATTTTATTTAGTTTCTTTTATTTCAAAATTAAAAATGGCCCGTGACTGGATAGTATCATGATCTGTGTGATAGAAATTAATTAAACGTTCATAGCTATTGTTTTCTGTAGCTATGGAAGAGCAGAACAGCATAAAAGGAATGTCCCAGTTGTCTCTACTTTAAAAGTATATGGGCCATGGAAATTTTAAGTCACAGAGTGTCACAGTATGGCTATTGCGTAAAATTCAGAAACCAGGCTTACTTTCATGAGCCAAAAACTTGAGCCCTGATTCCTGTAATTTAATTTGTGTGGAATCTACTGAATCTAGTCCTGCTTTATCATCTGATGACAAGGTAAACCCCAAAAAGCTATGGGGTGGGTTTTTACCCCTCCATGGAAAGAAAAGAAAGGAGAGAGAAGGAAGGAAAGAAGGAAAGAGGATAAAAAGAAGGAAAGAATGAGAGAAGTTGGAAGGATGGAAATAAATAAATAAATAAATTAGGGAAGTATGGAAAGAGGAAAGAAAGGAAAGGAAAGGAAACAAAAGAAAGAAAGAGAAAGAAGGAAAAAACCTGCTGACATTTGCAGGTGGGGAATCTGCTATTAAAGTACTCTTTCAGGAGACTTTTTCACTTATATACGATATACCTTATCCATCATTAGCAGTGGGAAAAATTTAAGGGCGACAATTTTGAAAGATTTGATGCTTTTCTAAAGGTAAGCGCATAAAAAGGAAAAAATGTTGACTTTCTTTTGTGTTTGTGAAAACTAGCCGAGTTTCCTGGGTTTCATCTTAAGAATGAAAAACCGTAACTGAACAATTTGGACAGTTCTGACACTGTTACTGAAACAATCTTTGTTCTTTTGTTTGCTTAGAGCCACAGGAAGAGAAACTTTTTGGCATCAAGAAGCACTATTAGTAATATCAACATTTTATTAAAATGAGAGTACGTTGTCCAAAAGGTGTTTCAACTTGATTATTGAAAGGCATTTACTTTTGTCTTCATGGGTTAAAGGTTGCTCCTTTTCCAAGAAGATCAACCTCAACAGTTTCTTGATTTGTTTAATGTAAGAAAAAACCCATACATTTCAGGTTACAGATAATGGTTCTCAGTACAAAAGAGGTATGAGATTATGCTCTTTGGACTTCTGCATAAAGCTGGGGTCTGTGCAGACTGTTGGAAAGGCAAAATGCATAGCAGGGTCGCCAGAAACCAAAATAACTCAGAGAGGATAAAGGATATATCAGAGCACTGTTGTCAGAGAGAGAAGTACACTATTCTTGCTGTTTCTTGCAGAAAAAAATGTTGTAGAAGGAAAGACAATTGCAGTCAGCTTGTGTCATCAGAAAGTGGGGCTGCAGTCCTGGGGTTCTGGCTTACAAAGCTGTGAAATTTAATCAGATCTCTCAAATCTTGGGGTGTATGAAAGGTTCATGGTATACAATCTGATATTCTTCCGTACAGAAGCAAAGTCCTCTTCATCAGGAATGAATTCAAAGGAAAGTCATAAAGGAGGAATCTTCTAGGAGTTTATCTTCAAAAAAACATTTCCAACTAAACATATTGTTGATCCCTGAAATGCTGTAACTGTAGAGCACCCAAAAGAAGAAAATGTGAAAATTAAGCATATCTGTGAAACCTTTGTGTATTTGCTTCTCAGCACATGTCTCATCTGAGACCATGGAATGTCACACAATGTTTCCCTCCTATGGAGGATGCGCCAGCTGGTAACGTCATGCTTTCTTGCTTCCTTCTTAATTGCAATTCAGCAGCGCGTTGGCCTGTATGTCACTGCCCATCCTTAATCTTTATATACATTATACCCTGCAACTTCAATTAATCTTTTAAACATTCTTCCACATCAAACTACTACTGTTTTGGGGTTGTTTTTTTAAATCATTGCTGCCTGTGATGTGAATCAGAGACTACAGACTCAGAAGCTGAGACAGGTGTCATATTTGTTTTCTATTGCAATGCATTTCTCTGCTTTATTTCTCTGGTTTGTGCCTTGCTCTGTATGTTTATGTGCATGTGTATCTCTGTGTATGCGTGGAAGTGAGTGTGCACACATAACATTTCACTGTTACATATCTGTATAGATATTACTTCTATAGTAAGTACTCTTTCTTCATTTGTCTTAATCTTACCACACACTTTTGTATGGAACAGGTTACAGAGAGGAAACAAGCAAAAAATATTTATTTTATTTTTCCAATGGTTTGCACTGCCCACAATGCATTTTGGAAGTTCCTAAACGGAAACAGGTTTGCTGCATGCAAGTCAAACTGCCCAGGTTATCTGCTAAGGGACTTAACAGAGCCCACTAAAGCACATGGCACTTGTGCTTTAAAGCACGTGGAACTTGAGGCCAGCTTTGATTTCTGCTAAAGTCCAGTGCAGCCCTTCATACGCTACTTGTTTTCTAAGTTTAGGGGAAAATCTTGTGCAGAACATACCACAGACCTTCAGCCTGACACTATGGAGGTCTATCCTCTCATTTTTCAATTTTCAAGCTTCAATTTTTGTTTTCTTGTCATATTGTCCAAGAAAGTTTATTTTCCCTTGAAAGTTAGAAAGCACCTTTTTTACTCTTCTTGTGCTTACGAATGGCAGAAATGTTAAAACATTTTCTTTTTTTTAAGTGATAATTTCAGATTTAGGAAGGATTGGAGACCAGGAATAGAATAATAGAATAATAAAATAAAAAAATAAAATCATGCAGCCTCTATGCTTTCTCTCAAGCAAATACTGCCATCTGCTCTGTAGCTCTACCAAGGAGCAAAAAAATAATGTCAATTTTAGGTGCTTACCTGATGGATGCTAGAACCAAAAGAATCAGTTTTGTTATGAATTCTAAAAAGCAAGCTGTTTGGTTATTAAGAGGCTTTTAGTGTACCCAGAAATTAGATGTATAACTGCCTACCTGTAGATTCAGTGTCAGAAGTCAGTCCCATATCAGTAGTGAGCAAAATTTATTTCTGTTAAGCGCCTCTTGAGAACATATTCTGGTGTAGAAAACTGACCAGAAAAATTGGTACTGGCTTACACCTTTTTTTGACATTTCATAGATAATCTGAAAAACAACTGGATATTGTGAATAAATTCTATTTCCTTCAGAAAAAAACCCCACCAGTTTCCTCTGTCCAAGTAAAAAGAAACTCACACTGCCTATGCTGTATGTAGGCTGTCAATAAATAAAGAAGTTCAATTTCCAGGGCTGTCAATAAATATATTATGTATGAGGTTTTTCATTATGTTGAGATGCAACTTGAGGTATTGTCTCTGCCTTCTTGGAACTAAAGCTATTTTTTCTCAACTAGAATAGGATTCCCTTACCACATATTTGCAAATACATTGTTAATAAGCCAACAAATTGCATTTAAAGACAGCAAACAGGTTATTTGTCTTTTCTCTTGATTCCTTCTGGGTGCTTTGAGTGAACTGAAAGGCGATCTTAAAATTCTTTTTACACTTACTTCATATACTGAGAAATGCAACGTTTATAGATAAACACTCTCACTTTTAATGAAAATTATTAGCCATCAACATTTTGCTTGGAGGCATAAGCCATAGCCCAAACTTCATTCAAATCCATTAAATATGCTTGAGACCCAGCTGTCAATAGGCACCATGAAGTAAATTTAATTTTCAGAGTCAATACAGAGCACAGCTGCATTAAGCATAGGATAATTCTGGCACATTATTAATTTGAATGGCCATGTAAGGCATTGTCTAGACAAGATATAAGCCCAAGTTTTCATAGGCAATCTGTACATAAAATGAAGTATGTCAAGGTTGTAAAGAATACTAATAACACAGATCTGGCCTATTAACCAATATTGATTGCTCTTACTGTGACACGGTCCAGTAACTTTGGAGGTGAAATAGTAAGATGTTCAGCCCTACTGCTTCTTTCTGAAAAGCAACACTGAGCATGGACTTTTTCAGACGAAGCTTGAATGCCAGTGAACTCAAATATTTACTAACATTATGTGTGATTTCTACTAATCTAATTCTGTGGATTGGGACATTTGAAAAAATAGGAAATTACTAGGACATTACTCAGAAATAGAAATTAGTCTTGCTGGTAATATGAAGCATTTTTATTTCAAATGCTGTCAATATTTGGGGTGTTTTTTTCCACAATAATTGTAGCTGTGCTTTGCATAAATAATGTCTGAGTTAGAAAGTTAAGCAAATCTATACTTGATACTTATACTACTTATACATAGTTGTACAGAGTCTGTGTAACATTTCCAAGAGAAATAAATAAAAAAGGAAAACTAATCTTTTGAAAACTGTAGTAAAATAGTTCCAAATTATTTCTGTGGTCTTGTATGAACTCTGTTCAATGACTGAGCATTTTGGTGCTTGCACTGTTCTGTGTGCAAACAGACTGGAAGTTCTCTTAAAACAGTAAGGACGTCAATCTGCTTCACTTTCAGATGATACTATAGGAATGTTTGGTCTGTGTTTGGTGGATTATTTCACACACTGAGCCTGGAGGCTTGGATTCATAACTGCCAGCCCTGCCTATGTCCACATAAACAAGTAACACAGACCAGCAGGAGTGGATCTGCAGAGTGCTGCAGTTGGTGCTGAGGACCAACATCTTCATTGCAGCTATTTCCAGTGTGTTGTAATTTGGACCACCTCCAGTGTGCTCCCATGGACCAAGTGCCCTGTTGCAACTGTAATGCTGTGCAAGGGCGCTCTGAGTGCGTCTTCCAGTTTTCTTCCATACAGCTCACATGTCCCGGTGTGAACTAAAGCACAGGAATGGGAAGAAAATTGAGAGATAAATTTTAGGACCTGAACTAAGCTATTAATGTTGTTGAAGCCTTTGGGTTCTTACCTAAGATGCCTAAAGAATATAGAATAATTCATACGGTAAGTTAGTTTAGAAGGGACGTAAAGAGGTCTTCCAGTCAAACCTTCGAGCAACCTAGACACCGCCGTAGTGAAGAGGAATAACCACCTTCGCAGCACAAGTCAGCACGTGCTGGATCTGAAACACTGCTAATCTTTTTTTTTCTTTCTTTTTTTTTCTTTCTTCCCAACTATTGAAGTAAGACAGGAACAACACATCTGAAGTTAGCTGGGATAAATCCTTAGCATTTAATGCATTAAAAATAACCTACAATTCCTAAATTCTATCATAACACAGTAATTCACTTTCTCCAAGACTAATGGGGCTTTTAATTTCCTAAATATAACTATGATTAACACTCCTAGTTTTATCTTAGTTAGTGCAATCCAGAAAGTATTCCTAATAAAATAATGGTTTTATGGCTGTTTGTACTTCTATACATAACAACAATAGACATAAATATGGTATTTATTTAGGACACAATGTACTGCAACAGTGAATCCCCCAAGTTAATTTGAAAAGTAGTAAATTATTTCCTTGCACTTGTTTAAAATTGGAGTTTTAAAGAAATCAAGTGTTGCCTTATTCTTTTATTATATAACATTTAGTTAGTCTTTTCTGGAATGAAGGCTGATTATTAAATTATATGCTAACCTTTAATTAGCTTCTTAGTCTTCTGTTTCTCAAACAAACTTTTATAGAATTCTTAGTCTTCCTTCATGGCCAAATGCAAGCATACAGAATTCATGAATCTGAAGTAAACCCCCTGTAATTTTAAAAAATGGAATGTATTTTTGACATGTAAAATGCCTTTTTTGGAGGGTTTTTAACTGTCAGATGAGATTCTCAGGAAGAAAAAGCTGACTCCAAGAAGATAAACTTTGAAAGGGACAGTGAATACTTCAATATTTGCAGCAAAATCATGAGAACTGGCAACACTTAAAACTTTTGTTCTTCTGCTGATAATTTTCTTCAAGGAATCTCTCTGCTGGTTGGTGTTTCTTGAGACATGAAAGAAATTCTTACTCACATGAAGAGGTAGTTTTGTTCTTACGTGGTTATGGGAAGTGTCACACTCACCTGGCCAACCTGGAACTAAAGAATCAGAAGTCCCCTTGAGTAGAGAAAGAATCAGAAACAGAAGACTGTAAAGATTTGTTAAATGACTCCTTCTTGTATCAGTAGCTCTCAACATGTAGTGTACTTCTGAAAATATTGAACTCTGTAAATCAATTTACAGCACAGCTCATCTAATTGATGCAAATGGGATACTAACCCAGGAGTTGTCTTCTTTGAAACATACTGAAAACATTGAGATGAATATTCTCCTTGTGTTTACCTCCACCTACCAAATGATCTGGAGCTATTGCCTAGAAATTAAAACTGCAAGAGAGAAACTTGATAAAATAAAATGCATTAATCTGCTATCACAATGCTATACCAGTATTACCACTGAACATAAGCAATAAAATTTTCCACCTACCAAAATTATGTTTTTATTCCTGTAATAAAAACAGGAACATGCTAATTTTTTGGATTTAGTTTTTTTTTTTTTCTGGTTTTGTTTTAGTGAATTTGACTTCTGGATATTGTGAAGAGGACTCTGTTTTTTTATCAGGGTAGACTGACTTGTGCAAAAGCACCTAAAGCTTTATGTCAGTTTTAAAAGATGAGTACTAAGGAAAGAAATCACAATCCACTACTGTTTTGGAGAGAGTAAGTGACTACTTTCTGAAAAAAAAAAATAAATTAAAAGCAAGCAGATCAGTTAGTATTTTTTTTACCAAAGCGTTATCTCATGGATGCTCTCTGTGCACAGCGATGTGATATTATAACAGTTTGGTATCTTGTACTAGACATACGTTGCTTACATTTGAGATGGAGAAGCAGCAAACAAAACATAGACTGCCTTTTAAAAATATAGCCAGTCCCAGTAGTGTTTTTGTATTCCTGGATCTGGGAAAACTCAGCAGTGTCTTGAACATGCATCACTTTCCTCTCCTGTCTGACAGTGTGACACCTCTCTCCAACTTGAATAACAAGAATACTGGAAGTAGAGAACACCCTGTTGAGTGTTGCCACCCATTTGCACCCATTGGTTCTTCTGTTGCAAGGGAGCTTAGAGAGTTCCATCAAAATGTTAATTTTCCTTTCACGACAGTCAGGTACAAAGCACAGGGGGAGGAATTGAAGAGAAAACAGCAAAGAAGAAGACATAGCAATTAGTTCAGGTATTTTTTCACTCCCATTAAACCTTTCGGAAGGTGACCCATGCTGAGGAATTGTCAGCACTTCGCCGCTGCAATTATGGCTCCGGTGGAAATCTTAGTGAAGCTAATGAGTGCTTTCATGTGCAGACGGCCAGTTGGATTAGCATCATTACTCACTGTACAACCTGGCAGCGTGGCTGCAGCCAGGACGGGCGTCCCACCAGGCTACCCAGGACACCAGCACGCCGTAAACTGCAGCACCAGCTTCTTACAGTCTATCTTGTAGGCAGAGGAGAGGAGGAAGGAAGAACCTCAGCTCCCTTTAGATCCGGGCCAGAGCTCAGCAACAATGAAACAATCAGCTGAAGGTCATACAGAAAGTTTGTGACAGAGCAAGTAAGCGAATGCAGGTCTTCCCAGGTGAAATCCAGTCATTTCAGCACCCGGCTGTTGTTTACTCATAGCCATCCACATAAGGAAATAAAGAGTATTTTTTGAGCAATGCTGTACAGGGATTGAGTGTGCCCGGCTGCTATTCTTCCTCACAGCATATCCCTTTCTTTAATAGACTAAGTTACTGACTATATGCAGGTAGCAATAATGAATGATATAATTAGCAAGATAATTCTGGTTTTCTTCAGTAAAAGCTTAATAGTTCGTATAAGAAAGCACGAGATTCCTTTCAACTGTTGTTGTTATTTGCATATGCTGAAACCACAAAGGACATTGATTATTTTAACTGTGCTCAATTTGCTTTTGAATCCGACATTCTAAAAAGCAAAAGAGCTTAAACAAACATGAAAGTAATCTAATACTGACATAAACATGAAAGATAATAAGATTACTATGAATTGATCTGAATATTACTTAAAATAATTAGAAATGATTTTCTCATGGTATACTCTTTAAGTTAAGCTGCTTTTTAATGTTACTTGGAAAAACAAGCAGAGCATTACTTTCCTGATATTTAGCTGTTGTTTATGACATTCAGTACAACAATGGGCAAATATGCCTTTACATTGCTTTATATTTTGCATACAGTTTGTAACCAACTAGTCTATTTGTCCACCAGCCAATTTTGTAAGGGCAGGATTGCTGCCATTTTAATACTGTATCATTTTATTTCTTTAAATCATGAACCAACTGTGTTGGGCTTTTTTCCTTCTTGGCACCATCTCTCTACTAGTTAAGTTTACAAAAAGTAGTAACATGAAGGAAACAAGCCATGCTAATAACCCTTACAGCTACCAAAGAAAAAAAAAAAAAAAAAAAAAAAGAAAAAAGGCATGTATAGGAATAAAATGCCAGTTAAATTTCAGTGCAGTTTTGTCAAATTAGCTATGGGGGCCAACCCCCAAATTGACTCAGTTTGGCATTCCACTCAGTGCCTCTGTCCCAGAGCATTTATTGGAAGTTAGGGTCTTGTAAGAAACACAGCATTTGTTTTTCTTCCTAAGGATTCTCTGAGTTATCTGAATATAACTAAATTTTGGAAAAAATTATTAAAATCTGATAGCCCCAGGTTTTCTCTCAAGATTTAAAGATCTACTTGGCTTTAATCAGTATGGCAACCGTTTTCTCCTGGACTTTGAAAAAATATTTTTCCTGATTAGAAGGAAACAAAAGACATAATATGGTTACGCTATTTTCCATTAATCAGTTGAATATTTTAAACACTACAGTGAATTAGAAATAAATCCTCAGAGGAAAGATAATCTGAGTAGCTTGGTAGAAATATGAGGACTTCCATTGTGTTTTCCATTCAGGTCTTCAGTGTGGGTTTATGAGGTTTTCCTCTGCATGCCAAATCCAAAAAAAAGATGAATGCCCTTTTTGTTTTTAAAGATTGCCATTTGTACATATTTATCAAGGTATTTCATTAGATGTAATTATAGTTTCTTTCTCTACAGCTGTATTTGGAAATCAGGTAGGGAACGCTTGGAGACAGATCTCAACAATTGCTCATGCAGCAGAAAGTACAGAAGCAGTTTAGAGGAGACAAAGTTTTCTGACCTGAGTGGATAAAGAAAGACCCTCAATACATGGCAGCTGCTATTCATCCATGTGAATAATTGTTTCCTGGCACACTCTTTCTCCCAACTTGTCATTTGACTCATGATGGGACTGCTCATGATGGGACACTTGGCCTTCCCAGAGCAAACAAAGACAATGGCACTTAGGCCTACCGAAACCTAAGAATAGCCTTTTACCAAGACAACTTCTGAGGCAACATTATCACAAAGGGAATCCCATAAAAAATGTCTCTGAAAGAATTCACTTCCAAGGTCAGGTATAGAATGCTTGTGGCAAGGAAAACTGGGGAAAAGTTAGGGCCAGAAGTGCACACTGGAAATGAAAGGGTAAAAGCAACACTATATAACTTCTTTAGGAGACTCAAACATAACATTCAGATTCCCAGTTTCCCATCTTACTTTCTTCATGCAATCCCACCACCACCTTCCTAAATGCTGATCATATCTGAATTTCTGAAATGCCCATTTCTCCCAGAGATGCTCCCAAGCCCCCAGAATTGCACAGAAAGGGCCGTCACTTCCTTGTTAGAACTGAGCTGTAATGCTAGTCTCACAAGCTTATAAAGCAAGGTGTGCTTCTGTCCATCTCACTTGCAAGGTCAAAACTTATCCAGTGGCCAGGAGTAGAGTTCCTCTCTCACGGCATGGAGATGAGCTATTTATTGCCTACAAGCACTCACCTTTTGAGTGAATTAGGATCAAATCCCAATTGTCTCTGAACACGAATCTCCAACAAAGGTGACTTAATCCATAGGCTAGTGAATAGGTACCTCTTAATCTCTCCCCTTGGAAGTGCTCTACTTCCACTACGTAATTAACATTCATCTCAGCAGGGACTGTGACTGGATTCTCCCACATCCCAGAGGAGTACCCTGACTATCAGAGTGTAGGATTTATTTGTCATTGTCCCCTCTTTCTTCTTGCCCAGTGAATATTTCGTTATTTTTATACACAGACATACAAACACAGAGAATCATACATTCATCCATCCGTAGAATAATATCTATAATTACAGGTATATACATGCATTCTTCCTACAACTGGAAAACTGCAAAAAATATTACAGATGCCTGGCATGAGTGTACTGTGTTCACTTAAAAAAAAAAAAAAACAAAAACCAAAACAAACCCCCAAAACCAGCACAAAAACTATAAAATGGAGGAATGAAGAATTTTTATGTTAGGAAGCAAATTTTTTACCTATTAACATTACAACCTCACAAGTGGCTGAAACACACCTTTGGCCTATTGCAATGACTCCCAGTATGTATATATTGAAGCTGTGCAAAAATCCTAAACCACAACTAACTCCCTGGGTTTCAGTTTTCGTTATAAGCTCAACACTCAGTTCAGGTTCACTGAAAGGACATTACAAGCCTGGAAAGCCCACGAATGATGTAATGCAGACCTCTCATACAGCCTACTGTGCTGCACAACACAGCATATTGACAGATAGCATTAGCTTCCTATTTAGGGATTACTATCATTGTAGCACTCCAAAGATGCAGAGCAGTTTCATGCAGATGTCATTAAATGAAGATCTGCTTTGTGTTGCTAAAAATGCAGGGAAAGATACAGAGGTGGGAAAATTATTATTTTAAAGTGCTTGAAAATAGATTAGAGGAATGGTGCTTAGATGGCAAACTCCAGAAAGAGCAAGTTGAGCAAAGTGAGATTTATTCTGGTACCCTGTGAGCATCCAGCCCATGCTCTGAATGAAGCAGTCTGATGAAAAAATACCCTTCCGCTACATAATTAAAGTCTGTTGCATAAAACATATTCACAAAGAGTCAAATAAAATTTGCTAAAGCATTTTCTATGTTCTTCCTTTTGTGATGGAGTGTGGAGCCCCATGAATCCTTTAAGGTAAGTTTCTCTACATATGTGTACTTAAGTTTTTAAAAAAGTGTTAAAAATCAGCAGTTTAGATGTAACAGGAAATTCCATGTAGCACTGGGAAAGTTAATTGATAAATTTTGGACATTAAACCCCCATATTTTTAATTACTTAAGCTCTTAAACTAAATGTAGAATCACTGTGGACAAGCACAGAAGGTGGATGCTATCTCAGGGTAATCACGCGCTACACTGGCTTTTAGAAAAATGGGCAATGTAGTGGCTGTCAGAACACACCAGTTGATAATAGTGGCACACAACCAGAATATTTCTGAGAAATCTAACCTTAAAACCCAAAATAATAATTCGCAAGAGTTTATAACTCACCTGTTAATGGCTCGACTATCATGAAGAAAGGAAATTTACTTCAATCTATAGGTTGGGTTGTTGGGGTTTTTTTTGCTTTTGAGGTTTGTTTTGGTGGGAGGACATTTCTTTACCTTAAACAAACTATTCTGTTGTCTGTCACTAATACTGTAAGTTTCACTAATTCTTTCTGAGAAATTTTATTCTCTCCATGGAGAAGCCCTCAGCCCCATAGGAAGTAGCCACCGAATGAAACGAGAACTGAGACAGTGAGAAAAGGGGTTCCTTCGTAATTATCATGGAGGGACACTACACCCTGGCAATGACTACATTTTGTTAGTCCATCTGGCACCCGTTCTGCAAAGGAAAGGGAGTATCTGTTGCATCGCTGCGGTGGCAGATCCCTCAGTTCTACCCTGTATCTTGGCTTTGTAGCAACTACTTAGGCAGTTTCCTGAGTTGGACACACCAGAGCACACAAGGGATGCTCCCCTTCTGCAGCCTCTTAATCCATCTCCTTTCTTGTCAGAGAACAGAGGAGCAGATTTGTCACTAAAGGAGGCATAGTTTGCCTTCAATCATCTCTGAAGAGAGCTACCTTTGAAGCTTCTGTTTCTTTATGCCCCTGGCAGAAAATAGTGGATAAATTTAATCTAAGAAATGAATTCCTGCTTATAACTGTTATTTGATAAATCTTATTATTCTGACTATTCAACAGAAGCCACTCCTGCATGGTAGATATAATTCTCACACAGTTCTAATCCATACCATGTAGCTTTTGTACACAGATTAGTATTTTATTATATCTAAACTAAATATTGTTTGTATAACCTAATTAGATATTTTGCAAATAAATACTTTCTGACCAGAGTTACACTATCTGAACAGTAATGTAAAGGTTTGAATACTTAAAGAATAAGATGGTGTCTTACCAGATATTTCTGTTGCATTAATTAAACATCCGGCTCGCTCTAAAAATTAAAGAATCCTGCTTAGTCTCCTTTAAGTGTATCACATTTCCTTTCTGTAAAATATTTTGAGAAGATGCATGAGATAAAATAACATTAAAAGATGGGTGTTTATAATTCAAAAAATGTCCTTCTAATGCTGAAAATATTGACATTTCTTCCCGAGGCTCTGACAGAAAATACAATACACTGTCTTATGTCAATTGAATAATTAGAGATTATAGTAATTCCTGCAAGGCTTTCATATGTGGCACATTCTGAGAAAATTTCAAAAGATGAGATTTGCGTAAAGGTGGATGTCACAAAATACTAGGTACTTCTTTTCCTACAACAATGACATACTAAAGAGAAAGAAAAAAAAAGAATTAAAACTCCTCTGGGGAAAAGTGCTGGCAACGCTCAGGTACATGTTGGGAAAAACCAAATCACAAATGGAAAAAGGAGTTGTCAGTGTGCTCCCCACTGTGTATAGGAAGTGATAAACGAAGACAATAACGGAACATTTAGTATCTTTGGATTCAAATCCAGCAATGAAAGAAAATGATCACCACTTGCGACAATTTACTAGATCACTTCTAAAATTCTTAATCAAAAATAATGTATTTGAAACATCGGTGACTTAATGCCATTTCCCCTCTCATTTTTCCCTTTAATATTGTGTATATATTTTATGTGCATTTTATATACATTTGTCAGGAGAATATTAATGTTCTGCTTTATGATTACCACCACCTTTCTAATCATTGCTTTTTATTATTCTTGTTCAGTACAGCTTAGCCGCCGAGCATGAGCAATGAAATGGGGGGAAAAAGAAAAGCAAATACTGTATTATATCATCATCTGGGGAGCGTGATTGTTTCTGCTGTGTTAATTTACACTAAAATCTATGACCCAGTGAGTCTGATTGATTGCCAAGGGCAGAAATCCAGCCCCTGGCCTAGTTTATTTTGTGAACTGTAGCCTCAGATATCGCTGGAAGCCACAATGATATTGATTTGATATACACTAGATGGCTCTTTATGCTCTTTGGGAAATTTATTGTGCAGAGTCAGAACTCAGACAGATGGGGAGAAGCCGCTCTTTAAATTGAAGAGGGTTATCATGGTTTGACTCCTGGGTCACTCAGGTTACCAAGTGGCCTGAGCATGGCTGGGTCGGAGCGGGCTCGAGGGATTAGTGCTCATCAGTTTTGAATGTCAAATCTCCTCGGTGGACTTGAGTTATTGCTAATAGGAACTTGCTTGGGCCTATAACATTTGGATGGCCTATAAGTTAAACATCATAACCCTTTCTTCATGTCACGGTCCCTTAAATTATGGCTGAGCATACCACCTTTGCTCTGGACGTTTAGCAGGAGATGGCTGTGTGTTATAAAGAAACTTGCCTCAGAGGTGGACCGCGCCGTTGCAGCTGCTGTCTGCAGAAGAGCTGTACACCCACACTCCCCGCTGCAGGCAGCGCAGCAGCCACGACCCGTGCCTTCTGCCTTCCTCCACTCACATGCCATCACCCCCTTGCCTCTGCACAGCAGATACAGAAAAGCGAAAGCCAGAGCACGGCTCTACTTCTCACAGAATTTAGTATTTTCCACTCCAGGGGGAAGGGGAGGAGGTCTGGGAAACTTCTACTTTAGGCCGGTATGGTGGAAAATCCCATATCCTTTAGGCAATGGATAGTTGAGGAAAATAAATGTGCTTCTAACTTGGGATGAATGATGCATTCTTTGAGATTTAAGATACTTTTTCTATGTAGAACAAGTCCAGGTCTGCTGCTATGATTAGCCTAAGACTAATCAGCATTTTCACTAAAGCACTGCTAACTGTTAACCAGTATTTTGTGCTACAGTAAATTCTGAAAGGACCAGGGAAAATAATATCTATGCATTTAAAGGGATACACTGTTCTATATATCATATTACAGCCAAATTTTTCAAGTACGAAAGAAGAACGTAACCACATTTTAACAGGTATCTCCAACAGTTATAAACCTCACACAGCCCACATTTCCACTCTGGGTCATGTTGTATCAGTGTTTGAACTGTTTCCTTTGAGATCAAGAGAACGATTTTCAGTCTGATTCACAGAGGTGGGAAATTAGCCCGAAGGAAGGAAGTCCCACAGGTATCCAGGAGACAGGATAGGGCTCCATGTTGCCATTACAGTGAGAAAGATAATGTTCCCACTTTTACGAGTAGCTGCTGGCTCCCTACACACAAAAATTAAGAGTTCTCCTCTATTTTTCTTCAATTGGTATATGATTCACGCAGGAATGGGAGAAAGCAGAGATTGTTATGCTTAAGTAGCTGTTTCCTGTTCTTGATCTGATTTTGCTGAAACTGGGAATTAATGCTTTTAAAGAAAATATAGTTTACCACAAACTAAAAGTACAACATTTATTTCCATGGAAAAAAAAAAGGCAAAAAAATTTAAAAAAGCATTTTGGAAACAGATATCTATTCTATTCCATTTTGCATACCTATCCAAAACAAAGAAATCTCAGGAGGTTAATGGTAAACGGCTTAGCCAAGCCTTTTGGACTCTGTTCTTGGCAATACTCTGCAGCTCTAGCTGCATATTGTAGATATACTATTACCATTTAAACATAATACTGCCTGGCTTGTGGTCTGAGATTCCTGGGATTTTATTCTTCATTTGAAGTGAATACTAATTGAGAAAGTTGCACATTTATATAGCTCCTGAAGAGTAACACCCACTTCACCTATCTCTCTATTGTAAATTAATATGTAGCAGATGGTGAGCTGAGATAGTTTGACAGCCTACTTACAGTACCATCATTTTAACCTCTATCTGGGAAGAAAAAAAAAATCCCATTAGCTTTTCTGCTGTTGGGCTCTTAACCCCCCAAAGTATCCTTAGTTATCATATCATGGGATTTTCTGCTATGCCAAGGAAGAAAATAATTAAAGATACCCTCTTCCATTTAAATGCTTGTTCTAATTTTACTGGGCATATCTTTTCCTCTTAACTTCTCCAATAATTTCAATTTAAATCTTCATTTAGAATGAGATTTTTCTTCCAAGGGGGATTTTTTTTTATCTTCAGGGACAACTTAGTGCACTGCAGAAGCAAACACAGAAGCCCTTCCATATATTATGATTAATGTGGTGTAAGGAGCTCCCCTTGCTAGAAATGCAGAATCAAAGGAAGCGGAGCCCATAAGTAGAATTTAAATTCAATACACATTGGAATCTTAAGGTTCAATTCAAAGTAGCTCTAAAGGAAGTAATTAGACACTCACCAAGGCTTTCAGTAAGAAACAACTTTCCTTAAGAAGGGCCTGCTCAAAGTCTTCATTCAAAGTACTCAGTCCCTTTCCTCCCGCTCCCCCTTCACTCTTCCTCATAAAGGAGAAGGATTTTTTGAAGATTTGAGATTCCATGTTAAGAGCTTTAAATTTAAGTCTCCTTTAAGAGGAATGGTGTAATTGAATGTTTTCTTCTGATGGGCTGATAGAAATGTTTTACTTGTTGCGGAGTATACGTGGACAGATCACTGCCAGAGATTTTCCAAGAGCATCGATAGTGTGCATTTAGAAGTCTTCCACACGGGCTGAGACAAAGTATCCTTAGGTCCCTCAACATTGTTCATGTGCTGTCCTATGGGGTTTCTGAAGTCAGAGGAAATAGCCTGTGACTCAGGAAGTGGTATCTGGCCTGGAAGTCTCACTCTTGCAAGACAAGAATGTCCTATAATTTGTGGACTTGCTAATGCAACTGACTTCTTCGGCCAGCACTCTTTCATATTTTATGGTAAAACGGACCACAACTTTACTTGTAAAAGGGTGTGATTTCCATTCGAATCTCCTCTGACATGAGAGTGTGAATGGAAATTGTCAGCTTTATCACTCAGCCCGTCTCCACAGCTCTTCTTTATCTTGGCAATTTTAATACATACACATGCACACAGAACAGGTCCATATAGATTTGTTCTCTCTTTTTTATCTCTCACAAATATTTATAAAAGACAAATGCTGACTTATACATACATATACCAAAATAAAGACCTAGTGTCTTTCACATAGAGAAGGAATTCAAGCTAAAAATATCACCAACACTTTCTGTTTGGATGTCTCTTTTCCTTTCCATTTGTGACTGAATGTAAAAGGGCTCCACTCTTATATCCATCACCTGGAAATCAGGGATGCTCCTAGCTATTACCACACCAGTGTCATCTACTGGGCTGCAACCAGGAAAAATGTCCTACTTTTTCACCATTTTTTATCTCCCTTGGGCAGTATGGAGCACCTTTTTCTCTGGATAGACAGTCAAGGAAGGCCAAGAGAAGTTATAAATTGCACTCACAGGACACCAAAACCAGCTCCAAGCCTTATAAAGTGCACGGAGAAATTGCAAGAGCCATTCCCAGCCAAGCATTGCAAAGGCACAGACGACAGCAGCAGTCTGGGGAACTGGAGCGGCACGGAGTAGTCATGAGCCTCAGATTGGGAAGGATGAATTTCACGTCCCCAGTCCCTTTACACAGCCATTGCACAGACCCCCAATTACTCTGGCTTCAAGCGAGTGCAAGGGATTGAATTTCACCCAGAGAGTTAGAAACACAAATAAACATTTTATTAAATAATTAGAGCCCGTAATTGTGGATTACCTTTCATTTGTATTAGAGGAAGGCACGGTATGGTTAAGACCCCCAGAATCTTGTTTGGCATTTCCATCACATCAGATTGGTAACTGACATTTCTGGTTTGTTTATCTTCTTTCCTTCTAGATTTTTTTTTCTATTTAAATTGATTCCAGATATCGAGATTATAATTAATTTTCCCTCACCCTATATTGGGATAGCAGGTTGAAATAGCAGATTGAACACAACTTTAATTTTGTTTCTAATAAGAAAATACTTTTTTAATTGTTCACTTTTAATACCTTCTCTTTGCAAGTCTGAGAGGTAACCAAAACATTTTTAGTTGTTTCCTCAATTTTATATACTATGGACAACGTCAGTTATGTCCCTTAACACACAGTCAAGTAACATAATAAAACCCTCATCGTATTTCACTATACCAATGTCAGCAGGAGGCTTAAATATGACTTCAAAATGCTTTCAGTTTCTTGGTTTTAATAAGGGAAATAGGTTATGATTTTTAATAACACTTGAAGTACTTGTGGCTGATTAAAACTTTATTCCTTATTTGAAAAGCTTAATTTGGATCTTGATTCACATTTTTAGACCAAACCCTGCTAAAAGATTTTGAGCTGCTGTCTTTTACATAGGGCTGGCACAGTGGTTTCCCAGGAACTAAGGAGAAGCAGGGACTCAGTCATTCTTGGAAATAGAATGGAAAGATCTTATCATTTCTGGGAAAAAACTGTTCATGGTCAAACTTCTCTGATTTCCTGGCTGGAGGGGAGATAGTGAGTTGTCTCCTGCGGTCAAATGGCACAAACTTGTGAATTGCAGGCTGAGCAAAGAACTTTGAAAAGACAAAGTCTACTGTGAGGCCTGTGGTTAGGTAGGGCCTGTACATTTTTCAAGCACTTGGGGAGAGACTTGAACCCAAGAAACAGACCAAAGAAATCATCTAATCCCCACAGTTCTAATACTAAGCTTTTAAAATGGAATCAACAGAGACCGTAACGGTTCACATGAACTCAAGTATTTGTCTATTTTCAATGTACGCTGCAATGAATTGGTAGAACAATGTCACCTGTAGCACTCCTGACAGCACTTCACATCCCCACCTAGGTCTGAAAATACAGTATCTGTGATT
Source organism: Hypotaenidia okinawae (assembly GCA_027925045.1). Taxonomy (NCBI): domain Eukaryota; kingdom Metazoa; phylum Chordata; class Aves; order Gruiformes; family Rallidae; genus Hypotaenidia; species Hypotaenidia okinawae. The sequence goes on along the minus strand of BSDF01000002.1, from coordinate 97,037,793 downwards.
TACAGTGGCTGTTATTCAGAGCTGCATTAATCACAGTTTCCTGACAAGAATGAAATCCTTCTAATACAGGTGAATCAGAATGATAGTAGCATCAGTAAAGTGTGAATGAAGGCATTAGCCAAGTACATGCAGAATTCAGAAATAGTAAGAATAGAGTTAGATGATTTTGTCTGGTCATTTGTGCAACATAAGCAGATGATGAATCACCCCTGTTTGGCTCTTTGGGGGTTGTTTTGCGGGGGAGTAATCTAATAAAATAAAAATCAAGTCACCAAACAGAAGTTTAAAACCTCATATGTCAAAGAATCAGTCCTTAGAAAGTAATTCCAATATATATATATATATATATATATACACATGACTGAAAATGTTTTTTATTTTTTATTCTAAATTTTCTAGGGTTTAACTTCTAGAGATTTGATCTTATTATACTTTTGTCTGGTAGATCAAAGAGCACTTTGTTATCAGATTTCTGTTCATCTTGGTACAGCATCATACTGGAAACTCTTGTTCAGCTGATTATCTCCCATTGACCTTGCCTTCACCCCAGGAGTTCTTTTCATCATCACCACTTTATACAGTAAAGCCCCCCATCCCGTAAGTATGTCCTTCGCTCTTTGTGAGAACTTGTAAGTTTTTACAGATGGTTACATTGAAATGACCCCACATTGCCAAGAAATCCAGATAGTTCTGCAGCAGTGACTTGTCTTCTTTATTATCTCCTCTACCTGCTGCTTTGGTGTCATCTTCAAACTTTATCGGTTACTGTTTAAAATTGTCACTGATAAAAATATAAATAGAATAAATTTTAAAATTATTTTTTTCAGACTCCATTTAGAAGCACAGACATTTGATGATGATTTCTGCTTAAAAGTACTTTTTGAGACTTACTGGTTAGCCAGCTTTTAATCCATTTAATATATTACATGTTGATTTTGTATCGCTCTCATTTCTTAATCAAAGTGTTGTGTGGTAGTAAGTGGAAAGCCTCACTGAAATCTCAGTACTCTGTATCAACTTGATTATCTTTAGAAACCAAATTTGTAATCTTATTAAAAATATATTAAGTTAGCTTGATAAGATCTATTTCTGGTACACCCATATTGACTGAGAGGAGGGCTTTTTGCTCTCTTTTGATTCTTTATACATCAAATCTCCTATCAGCCATCCCATCATCTTTTTCCAGCTTTATTATGATGACAGCAGGCCTGCAGTTACTGACATCACCCCATTTTCCATTTTAAATATCGGTACATCACTGGCTTTCTTCTAGACTTTGGGAAAAACCTCAGTATTTTAAGAATTACTGAAAAGTAACAATAATCTGGAAAGTTAATGCATTCAACTTAATGGAAGCAAATTATTTAAAGCTCCTGATCTCAAAATGCCCAACTTTACTGGCCTTTTAGTATTCCCTCGCATTACTATGGGGATGGAAAATATGTCGTGATCATGTGATGATTAACACTTCATCCTATTTCTCCTCACAATACAGAGCATTGCTGTATTAATATTTACACACCTCCCATAACCATCTGATAATGGCTCTGTTCCTTTACTAGGATCCCTTTATTTCTAAGATACTTTCACACCAGCTCTTCTGTCTTGCCCTCAGATCCTCTGGTCACTGATTTTGTGTTTTTCTTCTGTTCTTTGTTTTTCTCTTAATTCTGTACAGTTCCTAGTTGATGTTCATTGTTCTTTACTTCTCCTCCCCTTTACTTTCATCTTGTTTCTATATTATTTTTTTATTCTCTTTCTTTATAGCTGCCTTCACTTCCCCACTAAACCAGGATTTTTTTTAAAACCACATAGGCTTTTCTCTCAAATACAGAACTGTGGCTTTTTGGACATCTAGTAAAACATCCTTAACCAGTTCCAAACTGCCGTTTATGTTTCTTCTCTTTGATTTCTTTTTCTGGCCTGATATGTCCTGTAATTATTTTCAGCTTTGTGAAACAGTCCTTTAAAAGCAACAAGTACGTTTATTGCATTTTGGATGCCCTCCTAACTAGTCCAGCCAGCCTGTCTCCAAGAACATTGGTTCCCCTTCTACTGAGATGGAAACCATCCAAACTCTGCAGCACGACACCAGACAGTGAAGCAATTTTCTAAAAAGAAAACCTTTTCCATGTACTACTTAATTGATTAGCTATTAAAGCTATTACTGGAAATTTGTTGTTGTCTGAATTCTCTGCTTTGCATTTCCTTTCTCTTTTGGTATAGGATATATTCTCTGATGAAAATCTTCTCCTCTTTCAGCACTTGCTTTAGTACCATTAGGAGCTGGCAAACTGGAAGATGTCTTGTCTAGAACAGCAACCATTTAACTTGCAGGATTTGCTAATCTGAGAGTCACATTTCATCTGTCCCAAGACAACTAAATCTATTCTCATGCAACATCCCCCCTGCACAATACGGCCTTTTAAAGAAAGAATCCCTTCCCAGGATCATTCTGTGAATTATGTTTGAACTACGTGAATATAATTTGTCAGAATGGGCTCTCTAGAAGCTTTTCTACAGTTTCTATACTGAGAAGATGAGTATATAACTAGCTGTGCTGAGTTTACTCTGGGACTTCTCTAGAGAAACTCAGCTATGGGTGAAGATTCCTAAATCTAGGTAGGAAAATCTACCAAGTGTCCAAGCGTGCTGCAGACGTCTGAAGCTCCTACCCTAGTGAGCTCATGTCTGGCCAGCCTGTGGAACCCAAAGAAGCAATTCAGCTCTCTGCAAAGAATCTGTGTTTCCTCCTAGTACTGAATAGTTAGTAGAGTATATTAAAAAGTTAAATCCTGAGATATCCGGAGATAATGGGGCATTTCTGAAACTCAACAAAAAATGACATGGAAGTCATGGAACTGTTTGAACATTACCTTATGGATAAGCTCACAGAAGCAAGAACTTCCCAGCTCACTCACAAACTTTGCTCAACCTATCATCCCTTGATTTGACAAAAGTTTCAGTGTATCTCTATGGTAAACACAACACCATCAATAAATACCCTTGGGATTTCAGTGGTTGAGAGTACATCCATAAAAGCGGTTACGACCATGAGGTGAGAAACGACATGTCAGCCAACTTTAATAATGCATTGCTCTTGACCTACATTGCTTATCAGTTACTTGGTAGCAAGACAAAATTTTAGTGTTTTACAACATGCAAGTTGTTTTATAACATATTACATAATGATGTAAGTGCCATAAAGAAGGGGGACCCTGATTTCATTTTTCCTTAGAAAATAAAATTAACAAGTCTAAGATAATGTTAATGAAGTCAGCATCAAGTTTAGTACCTGAATCATTTCAGTTCTAAGAACCTATTTGTATTTTCACTTTGTTGAGACCTGAGGAACATCAAGGCAGGTATGCAACAGCTCCTGTTTGGAGAACCACTTAAGAAATCTAATGATCCAGCTGATTTTCACTCTTCTAATAAACTGTAAGTTATATTAATTTTTATCCTTCTCAAATGAGACAGTTAAAGCTTGTATGGTATGTAGGTATTATATTGCATTTAATTTAGGCAAAATACCTATGGAAGGAAAATTTGTGAGGCCAGGTGCAAAGTCTATAATCACACTACACATTAAAGAGCCATTTCAATACTCTCCTACTTCCTTTAATTTTTTATGTATGTGGAATATATCCATAGCAGCCTTATCTTCCTGTGCTTAATACCAGCCTGGAGACTGCACTCCCTGCTGAAAGCAAAGAGATTTATTTCTCTGATTCCTAACTTAATGTTTATTTTTTCTCTGTACCTCTTAGGTCTTCTTTAACTTGGTGATTTTAGATGCCTAGGCTTCTGCATCATCAGTCAGACTTCTCTACCTACTGCAGTCTCTATGCATCTTTCATCACAACATTAGAGTCTTGCAACATAAAGTTCTTCAAATATGGCAAGAAACCACTTTTGCCCCTTGTCAAAACAGGAAAACTTACCAGGCCTGATCAAGTTCCTTGTTCATCGATAGACAATGAGAGCTTTAGATCTCTTTTCCCATGTTGACACATGAATCAGCAATTAAAAAAATGTTATGTTGATTTATTTTCTCACTCTAAACAAAGCTTAGGAATTTGGAAATCATAATTGTTTTAAATTAAAACAGTGGAGGGTGAAACATATTTCATCAGGTTGTGTTGTACCTCACATGCTTTCATAAACTGCTGTTCATTACAACATAATCTATCTATCTATCTATCTATCTATAGGTGTAGAGACAACTCATTAACTACAGAAGTAAGCATGGTTTCTAATACAGCTTTACTATGGTTCCTGACCTTAGACAGAGATACAGACAGCATCTCTTTTGTGTGCCTATAGTAGTAATTCGTGGTTAGTACATGCTGAATTTTATATGATGAAAATCATTACACTTCACCAGCTAATTCACCCCTCTTTTCACTTTTGATCCTTTTAGAATTAATCAGTCCTGGTTTTGCACAATATCATAAAAACCTAAGTACTGTTAAAAAAAAATTTAAATAGAAAAACATGTCTTATGGACAGCCAGCATGATTTAGCTTTTTCAGTGCCAGATCTGATGCTGCATTCAAGCCATTAGGTGTTGAGTTGGCCTTTCAGAAGCAGCTAAATACTGAACTCCTCCAATAAAATAGACAAAAATCTCTACAAGACTTCTTTCTAAGCACGTCCAGTAAAGATTCTTCTCTAGCTTGTTGATCACCTAACGTACATGACCGTCCTACAGGTATTTCGAAGGTTGAAAATGCATGTCTGTACAAGGGAAAACCAAACCAAAACTCTAGGAAGCAAGGAGTCTCAAGATGTCTACATTCCTCTCCAGGAATACAGAACATCCGCAGAAGTGGGCTGTGGGACGGAGCATGGGTGACTCTGAGGAATCACGGCATTAAGTGAAAGGACTGCTCTTCTGCAAACCTCCTTTGCCTCTGTGCTTACTGGTGCAAATTGACCCGGCCTGTCATTTGCAAGAGGATTAAATGGATATTCCTGTTTTGAATCACGCTACTGAAAGATGTTTGACCTCCTTCTGTGTAAAAGTTGATGGATCATTTTTAATAAATCTGTTTCCAACTGGGCTACACAATAAGGGTGCAAGGGAAAGCAAGCTGGGGGTAAGCAGAGAGGGTACTACAGCATATGGAAAGTTTGTATAAAACTTATGATGTTAACATGACTTCTTTCACCTAAGGAGAACCTATAAACTTACCTATTTTCTCAGCCTACAAATTCCTTAGTATTTCCCTGGGGATGACTGAATGGTTCAATTCAAAGGATTTTTTAATTCCTGTAACCCTAATCTTCATCATTATTTCTAATTCCTCAGTACGAAACCAGAAATATTGATGATCTAATCCATTTTACAGAGCAGCACACAACCTTCTTTATGGCACTTACATCATTATGTAATATGTTATAAAGCAACTTGCATGTTGTAAAACTCATTAAAAAGATATATTTTTTTTCTCTTAGCCTGAGTTCACGATAGCCAAAATTGAGGTGGAAAGCTATTAAAGTTCCAGAAATCCTAGCAGTACACGCTCCTTTCAAATGTTCTTTTCTGCCCTCTTACTTGGTGTTTTCTGTCACATTTTCAGTATTTCTGATGTGGGTCTATTGAGAGGCAATTTCTCAGCACGGCAGCTGAAGTAAGACTCCTGTGGGATTAGTAACCCAACCTTATAAATCGTTACCTGGTTTCTGTCATTTACCCTGATTTGGTCAGGACAGTTCCTAACTGAATGAAAGAGGTGTAAGCCCAACTGAAAGAAGAATGATAACGGAATATAATAGAAAAATAGAAATTAAACTTTTTTTCATAAATGACTGGACAGATTTTAATACTTGTCAGAGCTTTATCTCCAGCGAGGTACTAGGCACTTTGTCTGGGAAAGCCACAGAAAAGGATAGTATGTTTTAGCACTTTTACAATTAATTTAGTGGTTTTAGCCTCTTATTATTTCCAGCACTTCTCAGGTTCCTCTGTTTGCTATTCTCTTGCATACTGTATGTGCACATCTTGTGCTGACTTTGTGGGATTTTTTGGCTGTAAAAGTAGACAATTACCAGAGCACATGCTTGCTGCTCTAGTGGTTGGGAAAATTAGGGACTGTCATTACATTGAATTATCAGCAGGAATACAGTTCAGTTCCCTTCCCATCGAAATTGGTTGATTTCAGAAGAGCTATGTTTCAGACTTGGATTGTAATTTGTTCTGCTGAAAATGGCCACCCCGCCAACAGCAACCTACTTCACTTGTAATTTAAGAACAAGCATAGCCTGTCAAAGCTAGAAACGAGGAGGCAAATCCTGCTTTTGCACAGGTAGTGCAAAAGTCACTTATCTGAGAGTAGCAGACCCCTGGTTCTCTGTGGTGGTCAGTCTGAATTGTAATACAAGCTTGCTCATATAGGCAACGACAAAAAAAAAAACAAAACCAAACCAAAAGCATTATTGCTGTGTCTTCCATTTAATTCGTAGAAAACCAAAAATTAAAACACAAGTTGGGTTGCACTATGAATTTAAATACCACTTCACTCATTTTTTTAACTAGGCTATTGAAGAGACCATGTATTTATCTGGTCACAACCACATGAACATTACCTTAAGTCCCTATAACCTTTGGATAGGCCATGAAACTGAGTCAAGTTTTTCACTTTCCCAAGCCTTCACCATTGAGATTAATTTCTTACTGTAAGTCATGAGAAACGTAAACTCTGGGTATTCACAGCAGAGAAAAAGCCTGGGTATAAAGCAGCCCTTTACATAGGATCCCCCTTGTTGGACAGAGAGATAAATGATTAAACATATTGCAGCATATTCGGAACAGGAGTGTTGGTTTTGCTTTCTGAGAAACTTCACTGCTCATTAAAAGCAATGCAGCTGCTTGGAGAGCTAAACAGATCCAATAAACTACAGGCCATACCCTCTCAGTGCTAATTAAGGTGTTAATTAAGAAATGTTATCTTGAGGAGGCCTGCTTGAGGCAGGGAATTCTTCATACATTTTTGTGTACCAAGGATAAGAGATGTTTGTGTTCTGTTGGTTTTTTTTTTTTTAATGTGAAGATTGTGGATATTTATTGTTTTAACTAAAGCCCCAGTATATAGAGTCATATACCTGCAGAAAAAAGCTCCACCTATCATTATGTGAAGTCCAGCCTTTGTGACTATAAGGAGAGGATGGAGTACTTACCCACGGTTTCTTTTTATAGCTTAACAGCACTCAAACCCAATTTGGGGAGTGTGATGGATCTTACCTACAGCTGTCTCACTAGGAGATATGTTCTGGTGGTTCTCACTCTCCCTACATCATAGTGAAGCAAGAAACCACTCCACTGCAGCAGGTGAGTTCAAAGGAGGTGAATTCTGTGTCTCATTACATTGTTTGTAAAACTTTGCTTCTTTCAGACAGATAGAAAAACCTCTGGATTTGAGAAGGCAGGTGTAATGATTGGTTCTGAGCTTGAAAAGATATATTCTTTCTATTAATTGGCCATATAAAATTAGGATTATGGTCTGAATGGTATCTCCATGTATAAATGGATATACGTACAATGAAAATGTAGAAAGACTTTACAATTCAGGCGAGGGATGGGAGGTGATCAGAGAACTGAAGACCACACTAAATGCCTATAATCTAACTTGCCTAAAAATGGCAGCTGGTCCTCACACTAAACCTGCCTTTCATAGGCATTGCTTTTGCCTCCCTCACTTTTATGTTATCTCTACACAATGCTATTTTAATCTGTGCCATTCTCTAGTTAACTTGACTGCTGCTAATTACATTAAATGAGAGTTATGCAATGCAACTGAGACTACAAGATCATTTGGAAATACCTCTGATGTAATGTCTTTAGGGTGCCTGCAAAGAGGCTGCTAACCTGCAGTCAGAGCCAGTGAGCCCATCCTGCTCCCTGGTTAGCAGGAGTACCTATTGCAAACCTCACAGCTCCCTGGCAAGGTGGCTGGCCAGAGCTCGGTGTGTGTGTGTGACATCCACCAGCTGTCAGTTCATGGAAAATTTAGCCTGACCCACACCTGTGTGGCATATCCTCCACCTTTATGTTAGATTTACTGTCAGGAGGGGAGTTGCTTTTCCCAGCCTCTGTCCTCTGTGTGACCATCGCTGTGCTAAGGTCCTTGTTTAAGGCCTTCCTTAAGGTTCAGGTCCCTGCCAGTACGGATTTTTTCCAGAAGCCCAGCACTAGTCTGTCAGGTCTCCCTCTCTCTTTTTTTCCCCTAATGCTGCCTCGGAGGCTGAGTATTTTTATCTATTTATTAATCTACATGTAGATTTCTCCCATTTATTGTCCGATTCCCCTGCGCGCAGGGATAGCTCTGAGCGGCCCGACGAAGGCTGCCCACAACGGAGTCCCGGCGATGGGAACGGCGCTGCGTTTCCCGGTGAGCCCGGCAGGCTTCTGGCGAGCCCGGGCCGCGGCGCCACCGCCTCGGCCCCGCGGCAGGGAAGCGCAGCCCCGGAGAGGCGCCCCTCGGGGTAACACGCCAGAGAAGTTCGGGCTTTGCATTTTTCCTCCCTGTTCTCCTCTTCGTCAGCAGTACTCTTCTATGGGGGAATTAATTTAGAACGAGAGAAGAAGCTCATAATACTTGATACGGATGACAGGAATCATTTGAGGAAGTGCCATCAAAGGGTGGTGTGGTGTGCGTCGGTATATTCCCGCCGCCTCCACCCCCCACCTTGTGTTGTTATTGGGATGTGGCGTCGTTCTTCCTCCGCCTCCCCCCTGCCCCCGCCAGCCCCGCGCAGTGAACTGCGGGCAGTTGGGCTGTAGGGGGTGCAAGAGCTCCACTGAAAGCCGGGGTCCCGCTTGCCTCCGCGGGTCAGACCCCACGTTTGAATAGGCCTTTATCGCCGCAGCGGGGTTCGGCGTCTCCCCGAACCCGGCCCTGTAAGAGGGGTGTCAAATCAGCACGGGTTGTGACAGCCTCAAACCCCGAGGTGTTGAGTGAGATCTCGGGGAAAAGGGAGCGAGCTTGTACTCATCCTGTGAGCCTTATCCCTGCCCCTGAAGAATACGGCGTACCCAATCGGCAGGGTCGCTTTGGAGCCGGGGTGCCTGCTCTGGGAAGCTAGTTTATTCCCCGGGGAAACGCAGTCAATGGACAAAAAAGGGGGCAAGCCAAAATGTATTTTAAGGAACCCAAGAAAAAAGGGAGCAAGCCACAATGTATTTTAAGACTAAGAGTGTGCTGTTGATAAGATTTTCTTTGCAGTTATAATTCTAGTGAGTATTTGCTCTTATCCTGAGAATCGTATGAATTACTATTTTAGTATTTTCTTTCCCCTCTTTTCTGTGTGGTGTCTAGTACTGCTACTCATTTTTAAGGAGCAGTACGTTTAACTTTGGAACTCAGTGTCCTGTGTGCCACTTCAGAGACCACTCCGCCTAAGTGATTGTCACTCAAATGAGTCCTCTTGTTTTGTGATATAGAAGTAATCTTCTATACTGCCTGGATTAGCCAGTTCAATGGCAGCGACAAACATGCATTGTTTGTTGTTAGAGAGAGGAGTCTCACATGGGAAAACACATGTACATCCCGTCGGGACACAGGCATTTTCAACCACGGAGAGAGGGAGAGCTTTAGCAAACGCATTTATTGCTTGTTCTTGCGTGCACGTTTTTGTGTGTTGGGTATCGCAGCTTGACAACAGGAAATAAGGTATTGAAGGGATGTTCAGGCACGTAAAGATGTGGCTTTCAAAGGATTAACAGAGCTCCTCTGCAGTTAAAGTATGAACTAATTATTTATAGCTCTGAATTTTGAAATGCTGAAATTTGGGTTAAGCCTGAAAATAGCAGGTACAAAAAGGAGGACTCAAATCTGCGCAGCCTGAGTTGGCAGCGTTTAGAGGGAACTAAAGCCAACGGAAGCTGTGTGAGACACTTGGAAAAATAATTTTGTTTCCCACAGAAGTGCAAAAGCATCAGGGGAGAAAATTCAATACTTGCATTTGATTATAACATATCAAATACTTAGGAAGAATATTAAGAACTACATTATGTAAGGGAGATTTCACCCATTAAACATCTTTAACAAAACTGATACTTTTATGAGGGAATATTATAGTAGTTTTCTTAAATATTTTCAGTCTAAAAAAGATTGTTTGCACTGTTCTACCCTTAATATTTGCTATGCTATAAAGTCTAATTTCTTTTCTGAAGTAAGTGAATTTCATAATGCATATCAATCCACTCTAGCTGGGTAGAAAAAAAAAAGAAGTCAATTTCTCCTCATTGTTATTAGTATCTTTATTCTAGAACAAAATTATAAATTCAGAAAACCTGCTAGAAATTAGTTTTCTGTAGGCAGACAACACTGGAAGAGTCATGTCTGCAAATATTATACTGCCTTCAGTTTGCTCAAGATTCCCCTTGCGAAATGAATTCCAAAAAATAAAATAAATTTTGCTGTTAAAACAAGGGGGATCTTCCTATAACATTATGACAAGTCCAAGAAACTTTTACATTAATTGTTCTTTTTCCCACAAAAATTGGAGCTGTGCAAAACTGTTCGGGTCAAAACCCAGGTGAATAGTCCAAATTTCCTCCTGCAGTCCAGTTCCATTTTCCACTTATTTTTCTTTTTCCTCTATTCTCTTCTTAGAAATACTTGCAAAACCCCCATGCATTTTAAGCTGGCCTATTTTCATACACTAAAAGCAAACTTTAAATCTATTTTCTGTGGTCATTTGTGTAAAGGACAGGTATCAAATCAGTCAAATAAGAAAGAAAAAAAATACCACTACATGCTCCATTTCTCTGGGCTTTCAAAACTAAGCAACACCACTGGAATTTCAAATGTGGTTTGTTTTGGTTTGTTTCTTGGTTATGAATCCAGTACAGAAAATATCTTCCATTCCTAGGTAAATAAGAAACTGGATCCATTTATAGACATAACCGTAAGGTTAAAACATAAAAAAGAATGGAGTTTTCAGGTCTGTCTGTTTAAATCAACAGGACTGCTACAGCATGAATGTTACTGATGTAATATCTACATGGTAACAATGAAGGTTTATATGGGACTTTTCACACTAGCATATATAGCTATAGTCTTGGTTTGCCCAAGATTCTCTTTCCTTACTGTTTTTGCGTGGGAGAAACATTGCTTTGAAATGCCTGCTTTCTGTTACATCCCAGAATTTCTACTGTTGTTATTTTTTTTCCTGGAAGTTAGAATTGTTCCCCATGTGCATAATTTCATCTGTAATTTTTCATCAGAAGCTGCCATAAAGTACATTCTAATCTTATTTATTAAAAGCAGTTTCTTCTTATGATAAAGCTATTTTTTGACAAGGCGACGCAGGCTTTTCTCCAGGAGCTAGTCATGTTAACAATGACATTGGTTTCAGAGAATAAAAAATCATTCAGAATGAATCATGAAGTTATTAATGATTTGCTAGATGAAAACATATCAAAATAGATTTATTTGTTTTGAAACTCGCAACTTGTATTCTGTTTTAAGTTTCTTGTGCCATGCATTGAGCTTGGGAGCAGAAAGCATTAGAAGGACTTTTCATCTTGATTAAAGATTGACGTGCATAACTCTTTGTGCACCAAAATGAAAATATGGCATATTGCCTCAGAGCAATGGCACTCTACCTTTTAGCAACCAAAGAGCCATTTAAAAATCACAAAGAGGCACACCAGTCAAAGATACAGAAATGGGTGTGACACTTTTATTAAAAAATTATGAATGAATGAATGGATTCATCAAAAACAGCTGAGGAAGTCTAAAGGCACTCTGCAATTTGTGTCCTAAGGTAAAGTAATTGATTGGGTAGATTGTATGTTTTTACAAGAAGAAAAAAGAAACTTTACATACGAAAATGGAAGGAAATGGTGAAAGATATCATCCAACAAGTTTGCAGAATAGCTGAGAAGAAACAGAACCGAGCCAGCATGTCATACAATTTCTCACTCAGACCCATGATAAAAGCTCTATATGGGCCTCTGATGAATGAATTCTACAGGTTGCGTACCACTGCCATTAAATACTCTAGGTGCTGAGGTTGTTTTCATTTTTCTTTACTGCTCCTTTTGAAGTTGTTCACTGTGTGACTTTCAGGTAACATTTTTAATGTTGCGATGGTAGACTCTGCTTTTAACAGAGTATTTTGCATCTAGGGCAGCCTTTCCATGGCAGAATGCAGATTTGGCTGTAGAGAAAGGCAAAACTCTCTTCTCTGACAATACTCTCTTATCTACCCTGAAAATTGCTGCTGCATATTCTGCATTTGTTCTCTACGGTAAATTCCCATTTGATTTCCAGAGTCAATCTGCAGCAAAGACTGAGTCAAGAATTGCAATAGCAATCCACAGTGCATAGAAAATGCTTTCTGTGTGTACTGCTGCTCCACGTTGCTTCACTGGGATGTCTGTTCTGAAGCACAGAGTCAAATTCAGTCTTGTGCTACCTCCTTTCAGACTTTTAACTCGATGAGGCTATGGAAGGTAAGGAGTTTGGTTTTTTACTTATTATAACGCTGTTTAATGCAAGATGTATAGCAAAGAAATACCAGCAATGAAATGTAAATGCTGAAAAATGGCATGACTGTCTTTAACTCCTTGTTACTCTACAATGCTTTGGACAAAAATTGGAGCTGACAATTCTCTTTAATCTGGTTTACCCATCTCGCTCTGCTGCTATCAGCAGTGTGTGACAGCAGCAGACATTAGCTAGGAAAGAGGGAATAGGGAAGAAAGAAATATAATCCTCCCCGTGGCCTTCATGGAAGAATAGTGAATTAGAGCCAGACGCTACACTTTTAGGTGGACTTGGAAAACAATGCCATTCTCCCGGCAACTGTCTGCATGTGCCAGGATGTTGGAGAATCTAGTCAAATGGGCTCATTTAGTTGCAAAATTAAAGAATAAAGACAAAAAGACAGAAGGCAAAATTGAAAAAGTGGAAAACACCTGAACCTGTGCTGAAAATGAGATGTTTTGTTTTGTTCTGCTTAGATTAAGTAACACAAATCAGCATGTGCATCTTGTCCAGGCATACATTTTTCTTCCTTTTGTATTTAGCCATATTTTTGGGTCTCTGTTGCAAAGAAGGGGAACAAGTATGGTCAGAGAATTGGAGCAATTTACCTTGATTTACCTTTAGTGAAGGATTAATTTAGGGTACACTTAAATAAACTGGACATAAATACGTCTACGGGACCAAATAGGAGGCACCCACACATTCCAAGATTGCTGTCGTTGTTGATGTTGTTGTGAGGCCACTCTTGATTATCTTTCAAAAGACAATTTTCTGTCAAGTAGAAGAAAGCAAATGCCATCCCTGACTTGAAGAATGGTGGGAAAGAAGATCCAGAGAACTGCAGACCTGGCAGCATCACTGATTGCATGTGATGTGTTGCAGAACTCATTCTGTAAGTATTTTTGGACATATGAAAGACAGGAGGTGACTGAGGGTAGTCAGGAGGACTTTAGGAAGGGAAAATCATCCTTGAGCGACTTTATAGTCTTCTATGATGAGATAATTAACTTGCTGTGTGAGCAGAGAGGAGTGGCTGTTTTCTTGACTTTAGAAGGTTTTTGATGCTGTCACCTGTGACTTCCTTGTTGACAAAATGACAAGTCACAGCAAGGTGGATGGCAAACAGTCTGAACTGTGTGCTTGAAGAGTTGAGGTCATGGGCAGGAAGTCCAGCTGGAGCCTGGATTTCAATCTAGAGTTTGATATGAGTAGTACTGTTTAACATCTTCACTAACAACAAGGATGGTGGTGGGACAGAGTGCACCCTCAGCAGATTTCCAGGTGAGGAGTAGTTGATATACTAGATGGTAGCATTGACATTTAAGTGGGATCTTGAGAAATAGTTGAACTGGGCCAACAGGAATATCTAGAGCTGAACAAAATGAAATGCCAAGCCCTGTCCCTGGGGAGGAAGAAACCCCAGGCCCCAGCCCAAATAGGTGCAAGAGAGTTGAATATAGAGGTGCAAGGCCAGTGAAGGGCTACAAAGATGCCTCTCATATATGAGAAGCTGCAAGAGCTGGGATGACTTAAGTTAGAGAAGGCAAGACTCAGGAGCAAAGTCTTAACAATGTGTGAAGAATGGAGTAGAGGAAACAAAGCCAGATTCTTCTCTGTGGTATCCACTAAAACTTTGAGAGGCAATGGGCACAAACTGAAATACCTGAAATTCTACTTAAATGTGAGAAACAGAAAAAAAAATACTGTGAGGTTGACTGTTTGCTCAGAGAGATGCTTGTGTCTCTGTCCTTGGAGTTATTAAGATACACAGCTTGTCAATATCCTGAGTAGCCTGTTGTGGTTGACCCTGCTTTGATCAGTGGGGTTGAGCTAGATGATCTGTTTCCCATCTTATTGGTTCTGCAATTCTGTGAGAATAGCCAGCAGCACCCATGTGAGAGGTAGCATCAGTGGGAAAATGAAAAGTGTATGTGTGCTACTCAGTAGAGTATTGTATGTGGTAGTTTTGACAAGGAGCTGCAACAGGACATCTACAATAACCATGTTTCTACTTGGTGCCACACCGTACTATATGGACTTGTCCTGTTTTGGTAGTGTTCCCTGCCTGATTTGTGTTGCATTGATATAGCTTACACTGATTTCAAACTTCCAAGGACATCAGTGGAAGATCATTTTTAAGTGAGCTGTATCTAAAAAGATTCCATTTCTGGTAATATTCAAGACTTTGATCTGGAAGTACATACAGAACTGCACTTGAAAAACATCCAAGGGGATTAGTAGTGTTGAGGCTAAGTGGTCAAGTCTTGATGCATTAGTGAAGAACATGGATTTGGGAGGGGGTGGGAGAGGGGGAAGCACATACAGAATTACATGCCATGAAGTGCTGCGTATAGTTACAGTATGGAGAGTTGCATCCAGAGAAGAGTTTGATCCTGGCAGTGGAGTGTTAGAGTAGCACAGCTGAGGCAAAAAAGAGAATATGCTCCTCAGATATGTTAACAAGAAAGTAACTAACAAATGTATCGATATATCCATGTACTCAATTTTAATTTTCACATTTTAAAGGATGCCCAAAACCAGAGAGAAGCAGCACAGCAATTATTTGAGGCCCAGAAAGAGACATTTTACTGCAAAAAACATAAAGATTATTCTGCTTACTGTATTAAGGATGTCAGAAGTGATTTGATCTCACTGTAAAAGTAATGTCAAGAGAGATAGTATGGGATACTAAAGGCTCTTTAATCTAGTAGAGAGGGGCATAATTAGAACCAATGGCTGGAGGCTGAGGGAAGGCAGAGTCAGCTGAGAAATCAAGGGCACAATTTTACAGTAGGTCTGAAAAACCCTTGAAACAGATTACTGGGGTAAAGTGGTGGTTTTTCCTTCTCATGCTGTCTTCAGCTCGGGACCGGATGTCTTTCTGGAAAATGTGTTACTTGAAGCTATTGTGCTGTATACAGGGAAAGGAAGATAAAAAGGCAGGCGGCTTATTAGTCAGGAGGTCAGTTTGGCCTGAATAGTAATGGGATGCCTTACAAATCAGCTCGATGGTACTACACCTGGGGAATGAAGCTCTCAGCCCCATTGCTGACTGTGTGAAGGTCTTTTAAGATGAACTAGACTGCACAACAAAATAATTGCTTTTAGCCTTAATAATGTATGGTTTGCGTCAGAGAGCGAAGGAGCTCTTTACTATGTGTTTCTAACCTTAACTGTCCTGCCCTGCTCTGCCCAAAGCTGTGTAAGGCAACATCACAGCCACCAGCTCCATGGCCTGATCTGGTTGTCTTCACACAAGGAGGGGTGTGTGTATTAAATCTTAAATGTGTCCTAGATATTGTATAAACTGGGTTTAGATACACAGTATGGAAGGAGCGGTTCCAGGGCACTTTAGTTAGAATAGTGTATAATGCTTGTATAAAGATGATAGAACTATTATGCTCTATCTAAAACTGTATCCACTTTAATGCAAGGTGTCAACAGGTTAATATTTTATAGCATAAAGACTGTCAAAGAATCCCTGCATTCTCCTCTACTTACATTTTCATGAGCTCAGTAAACTGAAACAATAATCTTAATAGTAAGGAAAAACAACACTAAATTACAAGTTGCAGAGGCTATTGTCAATTTTACAAATCCAACAATAGCCTGCAGGGTTCCAGGTTTGTTTCTAGCTGCTCAGGAAGCTTGTGTGATTTGCTCACACATTTTTTTCTTATACCCCAGAGCTGTGCATCTGCTGGAGTCAGGGATCTAATATTCTCTTTGAACTTCCTTAGCATCCTAGTGCATGCTGTGATCCATAATTAGTGCATGCACACACACACACACGAGCTATATTAACTCCTAAATGTCAGAAGTTTTGCTGTGTGCAGCACCTGGCTTAGGTGATGCACAAGAAGAATATAACTCTTGTTTTAACCTTGAGGTTGAAAGTTTGCAGTTATGACTTGTGTCCTTAGGGGGACGGAAAAAAGAAAACACATTTTTGGTTTTTAGGTGTGATTCTATGGTGCAGTTCTCCAGATGTGAAGTACCTCATGAGATCAAGGGTGCAATAGCAAATGGCACAGAAACCTATTCAATTACTGATAAAAGATGTGACTGCTAATGCCCCTGGAAGACCTAGGTGGGTTGTTTGGGTTTTTTTATGTCTGTCTGTAGGCAGTGTGTCTGAGATGTGCCAATTTGTATCACTTCTGGAAAGACATCTTCTTTCCTTTTTTTTTAAAAAAAAAAAAAATAGCCCAAAACACTTGGGCCCAGTGATCAGTGGAATAAGAATGAAGTTTGACAAGTTCTGCCTTTTATGGGTGGTATTACTAGGGACTTGAATGAGTATGAACCAAACTATCTAGAACACCTTATTGAAAGTCACCAAATTCTGTGGTAGAGTCCCCATTTGCATGGGAAATTGAAGTCTTGAAGGCTCTGCTGGGTACTCTGCTCAGGGTGCTTTGTAAGTTTATTAGGGAAAAGCAACACCTGCTGCGTAATCGTTTGCAATTAATAATGCTCTCATTTCTGATAATGATGGTGATTCACACAGACCTGCATTCGTTTTGCAGTAATGTGCGAGACACTAAGCACCTCATATCCTTGAGATACCCAGTCTGTTTCAATGGTAATGAATAAAATAATAGTGGGAGGGGGTAGGAGATGCATGGAGGGGCACTGGTCAAAGATTCGTTGTGGAGCGTGAGCTGCAAGGTAGAGGGATCGAGCCTGTATGAATTTGTAGAGCTTTAACTTCCTGGGTACTGGTGTGTGTCATCGTAATTGCACCAAAAGAATTGTTGTGTTCTGCCATATTTAGTGACATGGTTATGGATCTGTATTCCATTATTGTTGTGGACATCCCAACAGCTGTGTTTGAAGCTTTGCACCATTTTTCAGAGACTGAAGAAAAACCTCTGTTACAGATCTTTGAGATAAGGAACTATAGTAGTAAGAGAGCCAAACCCCCAAGTTAGTAGAAGGTGACTACTCTACAAGGAATTTACTGGTCAAATTATGTTAATATCTTAAATATCTAAAATATTTCCAGGGCCACATAATCAGATTCCTGACACTGGTTTTATTTTTTCAACTGAAATGTGCCAGACTGTCACTAAAGTGGCACGATATGTATTTGAAAATTACAGTATTTTGCATCTAGTTGTTGTTCTGTCAAACATTTTTTCAAACTTTTTGATGCGACAGACACACCCTACTAATTCCCAGACTATTTTATAATCGTTATTCAAGCTGAGTTGGCTGTTGCTTTACCCATTCTTCTCTTACTCAATTAGCAGCGCTTTGCATTCATATAAAAACCAACAAAGGGAGAAAAAGAAGGTAGCACCAAAAGTTTTGGCCTGTCTGGTTAACAGATGGCCCAAGGTCCAACGGGACTTGTGCCAGAGCGTGGAGTGTGTAGATGTCGTATGTGCTGTTTTCCAGGGTGAACAAGAAGAGTTGCACTAAGTACGTAGACTGTAGTGTTCCAAGAGATGAGCATCACAGAATTACAGTTACAATTCAGCTCTGTGACTGAATGTCCAGGTGTCACAGGAAGATCAGAGGATGCCAGCACATTTCTGGAATGTGCACAAAGGCCTTCACTTTCCTGCTCCATCCCACCTCCTAGAGTCCAGGCTAGAATTTATCATGTTATAACTGGTGCCGTGGTGTCAACTGGTTTTGGTCTTATACTTTGATTTCCCTTGATAGTAGTTAACTTTAAATGTGATTATCATTGTTTGCTACAAGGCTATGCAGGTCTGAGAGGCTGAAGTGCTGCTTGGAACATCTAAGATTCAGAAATAATTTCCTCTTCATGATGCCCTCACTTTTGCTCCTCTCTGGGATTAGAAAGGAAGAAAGAAGTTCCTGCCACATTCTCCTTTTAGTGATACGGAAAAAAAAATCTGTAAGTAAACAAAAACACTTTTCTTTGGTATTAGAAACCATTATTAAAACTGCTGAACATGGAGTAAATTGGTACTGTTTTGAAAGTAGTAGACAATTTCTCATGAGGCTCACACTGGGGACAGCATGAAGCATGTAACATGGAGTCAAGCTGTACACCAGGGAAAAGATACAGCTTCTGTTTGGCTTCCATCTCCATCAAGAAAGGAAGATGTGAGTACACAGATACACAAAACTGTCAGAAAGTTTGTGGGTTGGTGACTTGGGGTTGGGTTTTTTTGATTGTTTGAGGGTGAGGGGTTAGATTTGCAGTTTTGGGTTGGGATTTTTGGGGGGATCTTTTTTTTTTCTTGCTTTTGGTTCTTGTTTAGAAAATAATCTTCAGGCAGAAAGGTACTTAATAGCAAAGAAGCACAGACTGGCGCCGTTCAAACTAATTGCAGGAGCGCAGGGAGCTTTAAACTCACTGCCTGAAGATAGTTCTCTTCCACAGCTCCCTCGCAGTTCTGACTGATTCAGGCCGGTTTTGAGGAGCTCTCGCAGCATGAGTATGTAGTCGTGCCTACCACACTGGCTTCCACTTGTCTCTGAAATGCAGATTAAGAGTAGTTGATTTGGGTGCTTGCAGGTGTAGGAATGATTGTAAAGCAGTAAATTAACTCTCCAAGTTCTACTCTGAAACAAGGCCAATAAGTATGTTGCAATAGATATTAACACGTTCTTTCCCTTTCACATGCAGATTGCTTCAGTTTGTTCAGAAAAGTAAATGGGAAGCTATTTTCAATCAGAAAGTATATGTGCATTAGCTCTGCATGTATAGCTCTATTTGTGTTTGCTCTACAGTCCTTTACAAAGTGCAGTGTGAATGTCTGTTAGGCTTTTAACTCCCTGCACAGTTAAAGCGTATCATAAAGCCTAAACTCGATCAGACAAAGGAACCAAAGGAGTTCCTGGATTTATTTGATTCAGAGAACCAGCTGAAAATTCCCTTTACAAGTACAGTACATTCGGGCCTTCAGCTATAGTGAACTACCACTGGAAAACGATAGTTTATCATTCACAGCAGTGAAAAAGGAGGTCATATAAGGATCACCTCTCCAATGACATAAACATGAGACTTTTCTCACAAGCTGTCAAACTTCAATTGTTGGTGAGATCTGTTGTGTCAGTGTTTCATAATAATTGCTTCTAAGTCTTGTTAAGGGTCTAAAACAAATTACCTGAATGACATGCTTTTGGCACCAGTGAAGGAACAGTGAGGGGAATACATATTGCATAACAGACTTGCCTATCAAGATTTTCTTTGAGTTTATTGCAGCAATTTTACTACTACTTTCCATTATTTGAAATACAGTAATAAAAGTAGCAAGTTGTCTCATGCTCACAAAGAAACCTTTGTTCTCTGGATAATAGTCTAGCTGGCCAACATAAACTTACACATAACAATAGACTTCTTTTTTAAGAAGTGTTTTAAGCAAACTGTAAAAAGTTAATCCTTTCAGTTATGAAGACCTTCCTTTAGATTTAAAAAGTAACATTGACTGTCTCTGCACTGCAAGTCAGGTACTTTTTTTTTTTTTACATCATATGTAATAAATGGATGGCAGACTATATATATATTAATGAAAATCAACAGCACACCTGTCCTAACCTACAGAAATGCACTTGCCTGCAAAAATATATTAAATATATTTTTATATATAAAATTTATGTATATTTCCTTGTTAACAGCTGTAAAGGAAAATGAAATAACTTCCTACTTGCAAAACTGCGCTCCTGTTTGATTATGTGTAATGAGATTTATATGAGAGTGTGGGAAGGTGTTCTAGGGTTGGAAATTTTTGGGGAGGGTAGGGGTTTTTGTTTGTTGTGTTTTGGTTTGGTTTTTTTTTTAAATATTGACCAAATATGCAAACAACCCACTGGATGAAGAATGGGTCAGCCTGTCTCCTTTTTACTCCCATAAGCATATTTCATACAGAAGGTAAGATAGGTGAGCACTGTACCTTGCAAAACTTACAATGTCAGCAATGAGTCAGTTTAAGTGTAAATAACTCAGAGGCAGACACAAGGGACAAATACTCGATTACTTACTTGTGACTGCCACTTTTTTAGGCTTTTATTTAAAAAACAAACAAACAGCCATACCCCCTTCTCTGCTTGCAGGGCCAGGTCTATTTTTCAGGCACAAACTGCTTTTTGGATTTGATAAACAGGACACATCAACTAACAATTTAAACCCCAAAGCCATAGTAATAGGTATGTGGCTTTTTCCCAGAGGCTTGAAGTTAAAATGCTACAAGCACTGCAGAATGGCAGCTAAACACGTGTCCCTGGGGCTCTGCAAGGCTTCGTTCTGCACAATGATGGAAATGTGAAAAACAGGTTGAATGCAGATTTTGCCGTTACCACCAAGCTGCAAAAGCCTGGAGGATTGTGTTGGTTATGTCAGGGGATCAAGCTCTCGTTGCTCAGTTCAAAGCAAAAAGTTACTGCCCCCAACTTCACTTTTTTACTTTGTCCACAAACAGAGTAGTAGAACTCTTAATTAGGAGCTCACAGTTGTGATGCTGTCCTTAAAATGGACATATTACATTGCATAAAGCAAAGAATGACTTTGTTCTGGAAACAGCCCTTTTCTCCTGCAGTTTTTTATTGCACTGTTGTGCTACTTGTTATGGGGGTTACACTGTTGGTTACCAGTCATTTCAGTGCCACTCCAGTGCATGGCTTTGATGCAGTCTTCCTCGGAGTTGTTCCTATGCAGCAGTTTTCTTTGCTGTTGCTTTTCCTTGCAGCCTCAGAGGACTGAAGAGTTACCATCCCGTGCCAGCACCCCAGCACAGCCAGGGCCTGGGATGTGCTAGAGACGCGCTCTGACCTGCGCAGCTCAAGCTCTTCTGAACACTAAGGGTTTTCTTAGTAGTGCTGCTTAGTTAGAAAGCTGGGATCTCTAAGGGAGAAGCAGTAGTTGACCTGTGATAGGAATTATTCCATTTTTGATCAACAGCTTTTATTTTAAGGATTTGTGTAGTCATATAGTTGATGATTAGCAGGCACGTAATTCCTTCAGACTTGTATTTACTGGGTGCCGGTAACAGTATGGGTCCAAAGGCTTCTGCCCTGGCTGAGGTTTGCACTTGCAGCTTGATTCTGCCTTTGTAACCTACTGTAAACAGAATAAAAGCTGTAGTGTGTAGGGACTGATTAGTATTCTAAAATAGTTTAGGAGGCCTCTGGTGGGCCTCCTTCGAGTGTATTGTGTAAGTCATCAGTACCAGCACCACAGGAGACATAAATTAAGCCATGTATGTTAGCATGTAGTTGGCAAATGCAATTATGTGGACCTTTCTCTGGTAATGTATTTTTAGTATATCGAGTCTGAAGTAAAGATACAGTAGTCTTTCCCACTATTAAAGAACCCAATTTCATTATACGTTATTGCTTAGTACAGGAACAAATGCAGACCACAGTGTGGTCTACATTCGGATGGGGGTTCTGAGAATTATTGCACAATAATGCTAATAATGCTAGAAAGTGGTTGACTTTATTATGGTGGCAATGTGTATGTGAAGCTTCACAAACAACTCATCCCATAGTCCTTGGCATCAGACCACCATTCTGCAAAAACAAAGTCATTCCACTCCATTTCCAAAATAGGACAAAGCCTTCACCTCTTGCTGAGAAAATAGAGTTCTATGAAACTATGCACCATTTATCACATATGGCTTGTCAACCCAAACCAAGCACTCTTCTTAACTGCCCGCAAACTGACAGTGAGAAATATTGTTCTGTCATATTTTATTTTCCACATAGATTCTAGAAACAACCCTATTTCAGATCCATTGTTCAGCTACGATCTGGACAGCCCAAGCTACTCTTCCCACCCTCCAAAGTATATAGTGGCTGTAAAACCACGTAACAGCTCCCTGATTTACCTCCTGATAATCAGAGAGTGAATGCCACGCTGTAAGAACTTTATGGTACACGAGTAGTTTCATGCTTAATTACTGTATTTCTGTGTGCAAAATTAGGGGCTCTGTGTAGAAAATTTGGCTCTAAGTTGTTTCAGACCTTGGTTTCCTTATTAAACTCAGATGGGTCTGAAATGTGGGATCAAAGTAATTTTTGATGTAAAAATTTTACTTCAACATTTCTCATCTTCTAAACCCATATTTAAAATTCAATTGTTAGTTTTCTCCATGTAGTGACATCCATCCTTATTTGGGAGTCCAAAGGAGACTCTTTTATGGTTATTTAGAAACTAATATCTCTAAATATATTTTAAAAAGTAATAGTGTAAAATATGTTGCCATAAATTTTTGTCATACAGGAGGTTGTACATTTCAAATTTATTTTTCCCATTAAATAGAAGATAGATGCTCTGTGAAAGGTCCATTTGGGCTTTTTGAATAAAGGTCATTTGCACAGAGCTAAAGACCAGTGAAGCCCCCGAGCCTTGGGCTGGGCTAGAAGAATGACCATCACCTTCTGCATCCTTACTCTTCTGAGTAAATTACTGAGTAAGTGTATCTGTGCTCTTCATAGACTCAATCCGCCCAATCCCATTCTTCCATCAAGGACCTGTGATGAAGAATACCTCTTTGTCACAAAATGCTTATGATGTCACAGTCTTGTCCTGTTACTTACTGCCTAGCATTGTGACTGGCTCAAAGGTAAATGTTCTGTTTTGTGACTTCTGAGATTTTGGGATGGCTTCTACTTCCAGAGCAAGCAGGCTCACTGGGCAAATGCAGGGGGGAATGGGGGTGAGTCAGCTGGTCACATACCTGTGACACTCCTCCCAGTGTATTTGCTTCTGAGTCTTTGACGTGAAATCAGTGTATTTTTGCCCTACATCTGTGAAGAGCAACCTTTCCTACAGTGATCTGAAAGCATGATCAGGTAGGCCGCTGAATATCAATTAAGTCCTATTGACTTCAGTGGCACAGGATAGGACCATACACCTTTCATGATTTATATGGTGCTGTAAGCTAAGATATCTTTTACAGAATGACGATCGGTGCAGATTTCTGACAGCTAATTATGTGACTCTCACAATTTGGAAGTACTAAACAAGATTTCTGTCATAAACAACATCATAAATCTAGAATAATTTAGGTTTTATTGTAATGCATTACATGGAAGTTCAGATCATCTGATGAGGTTCTTTTGCATCTTTCCTTCTCTCAGCAGTAGTGGAGTTGTACTGGCTGGATCTAGGCCTGCCATGAAGTGCTGTTTCTGCTATCAGAATGCCAGGTTCTACCAATAAAAACCTGGGAAACAAAGAAATCCTGTCTCAATTTCAAACCAGCTGAGTTCAGGAGTTTCCCTGATATATAAAAACAATTAGAGAGATTATTTTTTGTACCTTTTTTCTTTTTTTTTAAATAGAAGTATACATTCATAAAATGTGCTACCTTTAGAGCTTTTGGTTTCGCTTGCTTCAGTCCACTGTGAAATCATGTCGATAATGAATATTACTTGTGGTTTTCAGCAATGGAAATCAACATTTTTCAAGTTTGGTTGTTTTGGGTTTTTTTCAATCTAGTTTAAAACTAATCTCATGCTGAAATTGCAGAGAACTCACTGATCAGTGATGATGCACCATAGTGTTTACTGGATCAGCCTATCAGGTGTTTACTAAACTTACAGTCTAAATGAAGTCAGACACTGCAACTACAAGGCAATTTCCTTTTCTGAATTGAGATCAATATTTACTAGCTTTCTACAATGTTGCCTATGCTTGCTTGATCAGCATCTGCTTCTGAAGACCATTGATTGTCCAGAAGGCCTTTTCAAAGGCAGATAATGCTCTTTTCAAATACACTTTGTATTGATCAGCAAAAAGAAAGTTTTTGATGGTGCAGAGTGCAAAAGCCATTTATAAAGATTAAGGACAGTGATATGTCGCTGTGGGTCACAGCGAGGTTGAATTAATATGGGCTAATGCATGTTCTACTTTTGAAGACAATAGACAGAAGTATTTGAGGATTTAAGCAATAGTATGCCTCCACTTGCAAAATACCTGCTATACTATCTCCAGGGAATTAAACCTTTCTCCTTCAAAAGTGAATTGCTTGTACGTACCCACCAGTCTCTTTCCATGTGATTGTTCAGATCCTGTGTCCTATGACAAATTAATATATTAATATGATGGAATGTAGAATTTGAGAAGAAAATATAATGTTTGAGTTCAAGTGTTTTAAACCAGTGTGAAGTAGAGAGATGAATGCGGTCAGGATTCTTAGGGCAAAATAAAGAGACAAGAGTAGTAGAAAAATATCTCAGACTGTCACCAAAAAAAATCAGAAATGAACTTCAGAGAATGCCATGTGCTTTACACTTGAGATTTTTCCCTGTTTCTCCATGTTTGAGGAACATGGCACATCTGAATTTTGTCTTAGAAAGAGCATGTTTGGGAAGGCAGTGTATCATCCTGAAAGAAAAAAAGATGACGGGATATCCAAAGGGGTGTTGGTGTAAGAGTTGGTGCTGTGATAGTTTAATATGGGTAGACAATGCTAGGAAGAATAAACAAATGGGATCTTCAGGCATGTCATAGATCAGTTGTGCTTCTAAAACAAACAAAATGGAGTATGTATGGTCTGCTGTTGTCTACATCTCTCCAACACTAATAACTGCAGCATATCTACGAAACAAGCATTTGGTGTCCTAGCTGGAGTTCTCTGCAAATGCCAAGCTTGATCACTGGAATATGGCACGTACCTCCCATTAAACAACAGTGGCATATATATTCAAGGACAAAATTCTACTCTTGAGTCTTCTAGCAACTTTAATAATATATATTTTACATTACAGGAGATATGTGTCTCTCCCAAGCCTCTTTTCAAAACTCTCTCTGCACATATGAATCTTCTTTACCTAAAAAAGAAAAAAGAAAAAAGAAAAAAAGAGATATACACAAAGAACAAATAACATTTTATTGTCTTAACTAAGGGAAATCGATAATAGTTAAACCATTCACTTGCCAGATCATTGAAGCTCACACGTTATTTCTGAGGCTTTCTGCATGTGGGGTTCTTGTCTCCTGTAACAGCCACTTTCTCTCCTGCTTTGGATGCATTAAAATAGGTTTTTCTCCAAAAAGCGAAAGTTCCTGGTGATGCTTTCAAATACAGAAAGTACAGAATAAACTGGTCCTACATTTCCTAGGCATCCCTAACAGTCTTCACAGAGAAATAACTGACTCCAGGCTTGTGAAGTAAAGAAGACACAATCTGGAGAGTTGTTAACATTTAAGTCTAGTTATAAGCGTCAAGGTCAGTTGGTTCTAACCCAAAATGCACAGTCACACTAACACAGAAGGAGCCTGGGAGGCTGAGTTCTTTTACAAGTGGTCAAGTGAATCTGTTGAAAAGAGGCCAGTTTGGTTTTGTTTTCTCCCTCTCCCCTGCAGAAGCCAGGGGTTTTCCCAGTTTGACCCTTGAGGCATCCTTTGACAGTTTAGTTTTGCTCTTTTAAACTCATCAAGGTGTTGTTTGGTTTTTTTTCGTAAACTTTTCTTGGGTTTTATTCACCTTGTCTTTGGAGGAGGTCACTGCCTCCAAAAGTTTTTCCATCCTTTTCTTGTAACGCTATTATAAAATTCATTTAATATGGATGATCCTGTCTAAGTAAAGTCTAAACTGGATTAATCTGAGAGTTTATTCTTTAGGGTTGTTTCCTGCTATCCATCTTGGGGAGCTCTGAAGCTTATCTGCCTTCATAGATGGTTTTTACCCCTGTTCCACAAGGATGGTGTGTCCTTACCAGAGTATAGTTTATGGCCTCACCCATTCCTTCAGGTGTTAGTTGATAACTTTGGTTGCAATTATTTTTTTCCGAGACAGATTTGGTTGAATTAATTATTCTGCTTCTGTAGGCATATGTTATCCTACTCTGAATAGAACTTGTGCCTCTTCATGGTCTTGAAGATACCTAGTGTTGTCTAAATGATTCTGAGATAAGGGAATTACTTCTTAAATTGAGTACACGTGCATGTGTATTTTAAAAAGTCTGTGTTCTTTGCGTTTAGCACCTTAGTGCCTTTCAAAGAGGTCTCTACTTGTGAGAGAAAAAGTACCTACCGTTGATATCAATATTTGTCGTATTAGTTTTTCCATGAAGGTTCTCTCTATTTTGCACGTACCATAAATGACAATATTAAGCTCTATAACAAATTTTTTAACAACTGTATATCTCATGTTGGTGAAAAAAGTATCAGATGTCACCATGATTAATGGGCAGACTCCAGTGGAAGAAATAACATGAATGCTCTGCACACAGAAAGGTATTGCAATACAGGTATTTTAATACCCGTGTTTACAAATGAACCAAGGAGCTGCACACCCACATAACGTGTTTATCATTGGTATAATTGAAAAAGATATGCCAAGAATTGCAGTTTTATGTGTTTCTTGAATATGTAATGCTAAATTCAGTGCTGTTTAAGACTAAGCATCTTAAAGGGAAAAAAAAATCCTGGATCTCCTAAAATACATAGTGTGCCTCCTGACTTAAAAAAGTAACAGAATTCTTCAAAACTGAAAAAAAGGACATTTTAAGACAGTGATAATATTATTATTAATATTTGTTATATACCATTAAAGGATATGTAAAAATATTGTAATTTCAAACTTTATTATTTCACAAAAGTAATTTTTACAACTCAGAACAATGTTTTCTGTCTGGAGGAAAAACCCCAACCAACAGCAACCCAGGCACTGTTTATTTGGTGGGGTAAAAAGCCCCAAAAATGTGTTTAATTCACAAATTAAGTAAAAATACATAAAAAACAATAATATCTACATTGTTGCACAATCTCTGGATTTATTTTACTTAAGGCTTGACTGTTTGGAAATCAAGACATATAAAAGACTCCTTGGCATTATTATAATGAAATAAGCTATGTAGAGGTTTTGAAACCTCTTTGAAAACATCTTTTCCTACAAGTATTCTTAGACTTTTTTATAGAGCACTTCAGCCACTGAAGAATTAGTCTTGCAGACTTCTCTTTCGTAGCATTTTCAGGGATTTCTTTCACAATTCTTTATTATATTAAGAAAAGCATCCTATTAATTCTCAGCTTCTTCAAGTCCAAATTAGCAGTTGTAAAGCAGAGGCAGAAGTTGGTGGTGGAACACCTCTCTATAAACCGTAGGATGTTTCCTGCTGAATGCTTCTGCTCCATTGCCTGCAACTTGAGAAAGTCTGATGAAAATAAATTTGTAGAAGTATTTGTCAGACTAAATCAGTTCAAGGGATATTTCATTCTCAAAGTTAAGTGAATTGCTTTCCATCAAGAAGATCCAGGCATTGGCTGGAGTTGGTCAAGAAGCTTCCCTTTGATAATGGAGAAGACTATACCATCATAGAATCATAGAATGTGGTAAGTTGGGAGGGAGCTTTAAAGGTTGTTCAGTGCCATCCTCTCAGCAAGGTAGTGCTGCCTGCCCTGTTCTTTTCTAAAGCTTGACTTCCAGTGGAGTTTGTTTTCCAGTTGACAGAACACTGCAGGTACACAAAATGAAATTGCTTACTAAAAGATCTCTTAAAAAAACAAGCATTAATTGCCATGTGGCCATGGTTCTGTGCAGAAACCTCATCTTGTTTAAATTCATGCACAGGAATGTGTGTATTTTTATGATCAGAATAACTCTGAATCTTTTATCACCCATTCTGCAGATGAGGTGTGAGAGACACAGAAATAGAGAATTAAACTGGATTCAGCTGGGATTACAGTTTTCATGGGACTTATCTCAGTGGACATCACTCGGCGGCCTCAACTGCAACAAAGAGGTCCCAGGACAATCTTTCTTGAAAAGATTGATGTACATGGTTGAAGCAGAAGTGGACTGCAGCCACACATGACAAGAAACAAGCTGCTGGAAGGAGCCATCCTACATCACTGCTTGACTCCTCCCAGCCTAAGCTCATTGCATTTTGTATGCAAAGTGTTTACACCACTAGGGTTCCTTCAACATAAATAATGTTGCCAGGCAATTAAAATTTGCTTGATGGTAGATTATGTTCCCTTGCTTGGGACCCAATCCACATTTCTGGTGCATGCTTACCTGAACCTGTCATACCTGCTGCCAGCTATCCTCTGGGGTAACTTCAGGTACCTGGTTACAAATATAGTTTTCCTGTCCCACTGTCGATAGGTACTGGCCTGACTGATTTGTGAGCTGCCTTTCTGTGTAAGACTGGTCACAAACCAGGTAAAAACTGAACAGCAGTAGGGCTTTTTAGGCTCCACAACTGTCCTTGTAATGTACAGGATTCAAAATCCTCTAATGTGAAGCCTGTGTGTCTCCTGGACGTTACAAAGCCCACAGCCCTGGAAGGATTATGTTTAATCTGGTGGTTTTGTTACAGAGTTGGTTTCTCAAGGTCAGAAGTTTGGTCTGAGAAATAGTCTTTCAGGAAGCTGGCCAAGATGCAGAAGCAAACTTGGCAGTTGGCTGAAACTAAAAATGTCTCTGTCCATGCCATAAACATCACTGCATGCTGAAGATTGGGCCAGCTGGGTCCTTTTTGCTGACTTTCTCAAGGGCAGCCTTGGCAGGGCGGCATTGCCGAAGCAGTCTGTCTCAGGCTGCTTAGTACCTTTCTGACCTTGCTTGGGCACAACTGAAAAAACCCTCACAGAGTGCTTGCCCCAGCCTCTTTGCTCACGGACAGTTTTTATGCCTTTGTTTTGGGCCATGCCTGGCCTTTGAGAAAGGAGATGGGTATGGGAGTGGGCGCAGGCAGCCTGCAATCCAGTGAAGGTGGGATACGATGAGCACAAACAGTAGGGACATTACACAAGGCTACTACCCACAGATCCCTGTTCCTTGCTGACATTTTCCTCTTCCTTTCTGTTTCTGCCAGAAGGTGTGACTGACTCCCATCTGCAGGAGGCTGTAGAGCCCTCTGGGAGAGGGGCAGTGTCCTTGTGCCAGGCTGGGAATATCCAGACACCCTGTGATGTGAAAGCATGAGAGCAGTTCAGCTTAGGACTCTTTCTTGAGGGGCATCTTTACAGTGAGTGGACATAGCCAGAGCAAGCCT
This sequence comes from Hypotaenidia okinawae, assembly GCA_027925045.1. Classification (NCBI taxonomy): domain Eukaryota; kingdom Metazoa; phylum Chordata; class Aves; order Gruiformes; family Rallidae; genus Hypotaenidia; species Hypotaenidia okinawae. Next base: position 97,008,361 of record BSDF01000002.1, on the reverse strand, counting down.
TTGACAGTTCTCATTCGAGTGTCCCTGACATTTGCTGGATTTATCTCAAATGACGTCATGTCCTTCCCCTCAGCTTCATCCAGTGACTGCAGCTCCAACTTCTTAGGCTGTTCTGTTCTTCTCTTCTTTCCATAGGCCATGCCTGTGCTTAACTTCCTCTGGTTTCCCCCAAGATCAGCGAAGATCAGCAGTCATGGGCTGGCGTTTGTTGCCATCGTGTCATGCTGTTTGTGAATTTCATTCCTTCCTGTCATTTTAATATATCTTGTTTAATTTAATTTTCAGCTGTTTAAAACAGGGGCAGCTTTTCTGTGTTTGTACAGCACTTTGCTCAGTGTGTCTTTGACCTCAATAATTACCCAGGTGCAAGTGTAATAAAGAGTTATTATCAGCTATAATAATTATTCTAGGACCAAGAAAAATACGGTTATACCCTTAATGCATCCCTCTCCAGTTCTTGATCAATGGATGAGCCTGAGCACAGTTGTGTACTCTGCCCTGTGCATTGTGGCAATGTTGTTTTGGAAATGTTTCTGAGTATTTACAATTAACTATTCTGAAGTTACTCTTATGCTGTGCAACCTTGGATATTAACCGATCGATGAACAAGGAATAAATCTTACCTTTTATCTTACCTTGATGTTGTTGTTGCTGTGATTATTTCAGAGACATTTTGAGGATGTTTTCATTTGTCACCTGAGACATTTCTGAGAAAATAACAGAGATTTAAAACTGCTCAAAGGGCTAGAATAGCAGGAAAATGTCCCAAGTGCAGGTTGGTAAAGTGAAATGATGCATTTAACATAGGCAAATCCTTTCTACCTGGTGATTTAACAAAACAACACCCCATGTATCTGAGGCATCTAAGGATTACAACATTCTCAAATTCCAGACATTCAGAATTTTTAAACAATAAATTTAGCAAAGAACTAATGTAGTTTATTTATCATTTGGGTGCTGTCCTACAAGTATTACTCTTAAAAAGTGGCTAATACACTTTATTATTTCTGTGGCTAATGTATTTTATTATTTCCAAGTGCTGTAGAATTTGTTTAGACTGAACAATTTTTAGCATAAGAAAACTCAGTCTGAGATTCAAGAGTCTGTATTTGTCCATAATACTTTCCTCATACGTTCTTCTCTAGGTTTCTTTACTGGAAAGGCAGATGATGTTCATAAGTGCTCCATAACTGATGGTGGCAACTGAGTGAATGCTCAGAAGGTACTCTGGTTTCTCATGGTAACATGCTACCACACTCTTTCCTCTGAATGAGACCCAAATCCCATCTTGCTGTATTCACTTTTTTTATCATTGACTGGAATACTAAATGAATGTGCTATCCACCTCAACTCAACACCCCTGCAAATGAAAGCCAGTTCCGAAGCACGTTAATAACAGCAAGTGCAGGTCTCTGAAGATGAGCTGTTTTTTACCAATGTTGTTGTGGTTTAACCCCAGCTGGCAACTAAGCCCCACACAGCCACTCCCTCCCTCCCTCCCTCCCTCCCTCCCTCCCTCCCCCCTGCAGAGGGATGGGGGAGAGAATCAGAAGAGTGAAAGCGAGAAAACTTGTGAGTTGAGGTAAAAAACCAACTTTATAGGACACACAAAAAAGGAAAATGATGATGATAGTTATAAAAGAAGTGAGGAAGAGCACAATTTCTCACCATCCAAAGTCTGTGCTGTGCAAGACCCCCACCTGCCACGCATCTCAACCCACATGCACAAGCAAGATAAGGAATTCATTCACCACTTCCCATGGTCAGGCAGGTGTTCAGCCATCCCCTGGAAAACAGGTATTCAACTTGCATAATGGTTACTTGGGAAGACAAGAGCCATCACTCTGACTCAATGCTGCACAAGACCCCCAGCTGTCACTCAAGGTGCCCAGCTGCCACTCAGCCTACCTCCAGCTACAAATGGAACATGACATCATATGGTATGCAATATCCCTTTGGCCAGTTTGGGTCAGCTGTCCTGGCTGTGTCTCCTCCCAGATTCCTGGGGTACCCCCACCTTCTTGTTGGCAGGGCAGTATGAGAAACTAAAAAGTCCTTGACTGCTTGGCAGCAGCTGAAAACATCAGTGTGTTATCAACATGGTTCTCATCCTAACTAGGAAACTATAGCACTACTCCAGTTACCAGGGGGAAAAAAAATTCTATCCCTGCTGAAACCAGAACAAATATAAATTAATTAAAAACGTGGGTAAGCAGATTTTGGATTTTGGATCAGCCCTTATCAAATGTTGGGGTTTACCAGAAAGAGAACACAAGGTAAACCACAAAACGTTGCATCATTGTGTAAATACATGTGTGGACGCCCTTCAACTTGGACACTGAACTATCAGATTCTTTCTGCCAGCCCTCATTTCAAACAGCATCAGGTACTTCATATAGCTCTGCATAACAGCTTAATGGGGTGGGACTCTTCATCTCAGAGACAAGGAGGAGCTTGAAAGAGGACATCATGGATGTCTCTGAAAGCCTGGAGAAGGTGGTTAAGGGATGGTTATTTGCTTACTCTTCTGAAGCAAGATCTAGGGCCTGTCAGGTCAAAATGCCCTGGGACCTGTTGGAAACAAATGATGGAAATATCCGTATTGTCACATTTATCTACTCTGAGGAACTTCAACCTGAGGATTCTATTAGTGCTAAATTATTTACAAGAATCAAGCAGGTGAACAGACGCGTGAAAAAAAGATGGTTATGCCCAAGGATACCACCTCTAGCTCAGAAGGCTCATGTTGCAAATTGTTGGAAGCTGGAATGGTATTTGTGGGAAGTACCACTGTGCAGTCACTGTTCTGTTGTGCTCTATCACCCACTTCTTGTTCCCATGAGAGACCAGATATAATTTGTGCCTCTGCTCTGACGTTGTACACCAGTTTTTATACTCTTGTGTTAAATTCTTATGTGAATTGCCTGACACTTCCCATAGAAATAAGAATGTTGTGTGAGTATCAGTCGGGCACTGGTGTTTTTCAGAGATGCTTACAAGGCTTAAAAGTGTCTTTAAAATGACACCATTTTCTGGGTTTCTCTGTTAGCCCAGTGTTTCTGATCAATAAAGATGATTTCCGACATGTAGCCTACCAATGTTCTTGTAAGAGTTGCTTTGTTTACTCATATGCTTTGATGAACTACATCGTTGTTATGGTACTGAAAAGACAGGTAAAGAATTTCACTTGCACAGAGATTTGATCATTTATTTCCTCAGCTTTACATACACATATAGAGTGTGGTGGTTTCCAAACCATTTTGTTTCCTTATATTATCTAATACCAGGGACCAAATATCGTCATTATCAAGACATCATCTTCTCACAACTATATTGACTATTCTAATTATCTCCTAGGCAGGACCTATTACGTAGATTTGAGTTGGTCATATTTTTACTATTGGTTTGATTATAAGTGCAAATAATAGTCTTTAAAATGGCCTCATTTATTTTGTGGATATTAGAAAGCATTCAGATAGTCACTGAATAGTGACAGCCACTTCTGATAGTGGTAATGGGTTGTCCTCCTACTGCTCACATGCTAGTTGGCATTCGGGCACTCTGCAACAGCTCTAATAGAACAGTTGCAGAAACAAAGTCTAAAAGAGTTGATGCAAAGAAAAAAAAAAAAAAACAACCCAAAACCACAGATACATTTTATTCAGATTCCCCTGCTCTGAAGGAGAGCTGCGTAGCCAATCCAGCACAAGGCTTTCTGAAGCTGTTATGTTCCCATGGTAATAAGAGCTGTTACTCTACAGAAGAAGTCCCATTGCAAAAAATCCCTGAGATGCCAAACTAGAAAAATGGATTCCTCCCTCAAGATGCCTTCAGAATGCAGACCTGATTATCCTCCATAGTTCTGCTCTTTGTACAAAGAGTGTGCCTCTGTATGTGTAAACACAACTCATGGATCCAGCTGCAAAATTGCTCTGCTGGAATTGCAGGGGCTGTGGGCCTGCCTCTGAGCAGGAAAATATGATAAAGCTAGGTCATATGGGTAACGTGTCTGTGTTTGACCCATTTTGCAGTAGATATGAATTATATGGCTAGGGGTGGTTTGCCCGCAGATAAGGCTTAAAAAGGGCTGTTTTCAATAACAATGGCAACAGAAATGTTAAAGAATGGCACCCCCTTCAGTAAACAGTTTTATTTGGTACTGGCTACTGGCAAATACTAGATTACAACATGACCTTGTCCAGAGTTCTGAGCCCTTACCCAATCTGGTAAGAAACTCTGGGCCAAGAGTCCCAAAGCAATGCTTCTCCCTGTTCTTGGGATCTGTTCTTGTGCCAGTCTTCTGATACTCCCTTTCACCCTTTCTCCAGACAGGCATGCCTCCTAAACTCAGCTCCCACAGTCTGAGATGAAGTATGAGTAATAGCTCAGTAAATTTGATACGTGTTCATGTTTCTTCCCTTGTAGGAATCATGAGGAGCTGAAGGATGCTTGGAGGAGATGGGCTGCTTGATTTCACTGATATAAATCCCTTGACTTGAAAGATTATATCCCACCTTTCTCTGCTGTGAGAGCTGAATCAGACTCCACGTTTATTTACTGCAAAGTTTCTTTAAGATCAGTGCAAAGTTGATTCTAAATTAATTGCTTGTAATAACTAGTTTAGAATTGTATCTTATGTCAATGCTTTCTCACTGTGGTTCCATGGCTTAGGTCTGAATGTGTGTTAGCTGAGAAGCGAGTAGGCACTTTTACCTTGCTAAACTGATGTGGTTTCCTCAATTTGGATGATTGTGGCTGCAGATCTGTGGCATGAAATGTAAAGTGCTCTTGTCCTAGTTGCATTTGCTATAGATTTTCAGAATCAAGCTCCAGTTCTTCTCCTACTGAACTATCCAAAGAACAAGCATATCCTATGAAAGCGTTAGGTTGTCAAAGTAATAATAATTTTTAAAAAGTTGATTAGACTTTAAACATCTAGCATAGGTTTTGAATGATAAGACAGTAGATTTATATTACAAATAGAGAAAAATTAGTCAAGAAAAAAATAGTTCAATTTTTAAGATCTGGTTTGGCACATCTGACTTTGTTTCCTAGAAAATTCAGATGATGTAAAGATGAAAGGTTCCTGTTTTGTGGCTGTAACAAAGCTAATTGTTCATTCTTATTTGAAATAAGTGAAAAATGAGGTCGCTTTGGTAGAAAAAGTTGTGAGGAAGCAGTAGATAATTCAGACAGATCAGTTCCGGAATTCAGGTGTGTTCTAAGTATCTGACTGAATTTGAATGATGTCGCTGCCGTGTTTGAGATTGATATGTTGACTAGTTTCCATTTTTTAAAATATATAGCAAGGTAAAAGTGCCTACTCGCTTCTCAGCTAACACACATTCAGACCTAAGCCATGGAACCACAGTGAGAAAGTATCTGACTGAATTTGAATGATGTCGCTGCCATGTTTGAGATTGATATGTTGACTAGTTTCCATTTTTTAAAATATAATTTAACACATAACTAAGCATATTTTAAATCTAAATTCTGTAAGTAGAATAATACCTTGCTGGAATAAAGGATGTTGAAATACAAGAAGTCCTCATTTGCAAATGTAAGTAAAATTACATCTAAGAAAATCAGATTTAGTAAAAAATTTTTACTTCTAATGGTTCTTTTTACATTTTCGTGCTCTCTCGTTAAACTCAGTAATCCTGGGACCCCTTTCACTTGAACTCTAACATTGTTAATTGGATGACTGACTGCAGGACTGCCAATGCATTGATCGATACCTACACAGATCTATACAGCAACTGGTTGATACTGGAAGAACATTCAAGATGAATGAAATGACAGTAGTCAACGAGCTCTGTCACTTTCTTATATTCCTGGGTCTGTGACTGTAGAAGGGAGGGTTTTCTGCCACAGCTTTGCAGTGATCATTCTATGTCCAAACTCTGCTGCTCATGTCACATGCATATGACCAGAAAAGTGGAAGCAATAGATACATTCTCAGTAAATCTTGAATGCACTTGGAAGCTAGGCAGAGCGTATTAGAGAAGAGATGCTAAACACCTCGCAAAACCTATTTTTTGTATCACTGCTATTTTGTTTATAAAATGCATCTTAGGATGAAGTAGGACTTACAAATGCTGGGAATGAAATTTGAAGGAGATATCCTAGTCCTGCTCCTTAATACAGATTTTTTTTAAGGGCTGGGTTGCTGTAAAGAGCTTACTCCTGCAAGTCCTGATCTTGCTTTTACTGTGTGTAATTTATTTTATCGGTAAATACAGTATTTCTGACTCCAGTGAATCTCAGTAGTTGCATAATGCTAAGCATGTATCTGCAGAATTGGGACTTAAATGGATTTCAGCAAGTAGTGCAGAGAAAGAAATAGATTATAGTAGGTGGAGCATGTAGTTCATCTGTTTGTTAGTCCACTGGTTGTTTTAAAATCCTTTCCAGTTCTTGTTGCTTGCAATATTAACCAGAGTCAAAGGGAGATTCATCACAGGTTCTGCTGGGTCCTTCTGGACTACCAAAAGGCTTTTATGGTCTGGCTGCCTATTCCTTTTCTAGATCTTTCCTCTCGTTAACACAGTCAGTTATTTCTTGTATTTGTTATTTTCACTATTTTTCCAGTCACTTACATAAAAGAAGACAAAACATTCAAACCATCACATTAACAATAAAAAGGGCTCGCTCACCTCAGTCCTCAGTGTGTATGAATACGGAGTTCAGATCCGTTGTTCTTTCTTTGTCTTGAATCTTCTCCATCATTCTGATAATGAGGATTTGTGGCTGTCCTTTTTCACTTGCCAGTGTGGGAACTGGCAGTCTTCTTTTTCTGGTGTAGTTTCTGGAAGTCACCCCAGATTTTCATTTTCATAAATTAAGAAAGGGCTTTGAGGCTCGAAAATATATGCATATGTAATCATATACATATTTTTTAATTTCTTTAAAAAAGATGATGGTAGTGATTTAGGTTGTGGCAGTACCCAAAATAGTGTAACTTCTTTCTTAATAAATATGGACATATTCCTTGCATCTGGAATGACTAAACAGATAAAATGTGAAGATGTGAATAGCTTTCCTGTTTCAATTTCTGTTTGGACAGTTCCAGTGTACACGAAAACAGGAGAAGGAACAACAGAAGAAAAAGAAAGAGAAGGAGACTGAAGGGGAGCATGCTTAAGTGATATAGGAGAGCAGGACAGGGAAGGATGTGGAAAGCTGCCAGGGTGAGAGCTAAGGTAAGATTTCAGCATGACTACCAGAACCCTATGGAGGAGTTTGAAACTGAAGTTTGATAAGGGATGCAATGATCACTAAAAAAATACAGTTTACAGTGAACCAGTGTGTTCAGGAGCCACTGTTACAACCTCAAGGTTGTTCCAAGAGAGAGGGTCACCAACTTCCTCTGCCACCTATGCTTTGTGATAAAGGCCTGGCTGGAAAAAAAAAAAAAAAGATTATGGCTTTGAGTATCAGGGATTCACCTGTTCCCAGAAATCTCTTTCTTCAATGGTTTCAACTCACGCTTTTCATACTTCCTACTGTGCACTTTCAGCAGCTTCCCATGAAGCAAGACAGCTTCTGTTGATCACATCTTTTGCTTCTTCACTTTCCCTGCTGAATAGGAAGCCTCCTGACTTTCCTTGAGAGGGTGTGTATGTCTAGACTTACTTTTAAAGATACTACTGGAAGCTTCCAAAGAGGACTTAGTATTACAGTGAGGTTCCCTGACTGCAATATTTATTTTTTCACTGTTTGATGCTTTCTTTCTAGAATATCTTCATTTGATGTTACCGCTGCAAAAGTGCTTTTCTGTTAGATTCTTCCCCACTCAGCTTTCAAACGTGTATCAATGAGTATCGCATTTTCTGTTATATTTTAAGTTGGCTAAAATGCAAACACCAAGATGGAACAGACTGTTCCCACCAAGATGTGTTCCTGTTTCCTTTGCTGAATCATTGCTCCTGCCTTGCTTTGTTTTTTATCTAACTTTAGGATACGTAGTAGTAGCACATCCCCTTTTTTCCTCTATGATATTGGTTCTTTTACCTGCTTACTCCATAAAATGAGGTAGCAGTCTCCATGAGTAAGTGCATATGTCTTCGAGCTGTACATTTACATTTTGAGATCATGCTGTTAGCTGCAGGGAAAACCTCCTGTTTTGTAGTCATTTAAGGGAAAGTTAGAGTGAATACCCACTACTGAAATCAATAGAGTACTCTGTAATCACCTTGAATAAAAGCTTTTTTCATTCATGAATCGTAAAAGCACTATTTAGCATTCTTACGTTGCGTAGTGTTATGTTCTGAAGGCGACTTATCGTGAAGAACAAAACAGGTTTTTTCCTAAGCCAGACTGATGCCAAATTCTGTCAGCTTTGCTTCAGAACCAATGAATATTCTAGTGAGATTTTGGTAAACATTTTTGTCAAAAGTTTGTTTTAGAAGAGCATTCCAATAGACTTGTTCTTTAGTAATTCGTAGTCTTTCTCCTATTTAATCATGCTGAGATAGATATTATGAGCTGAGGCATCCTGCATGTAACATAGTAGTCTCCCCCAAAATAGTATTCAACTTCCATATTACATTAGTATAAACAAGCATCAGAAATTGAGATCAACATTAGCATGTATTAAGTATTGTGCAGGTCCTTTTTGTAAAAAATAAATAAATAAGAAGAAAAATTTCCCATAAAAGTCTGTATTAAAACTGAATTGCAGGTTTTGTTCTTTCAGTTTAATACCTCGTTTCATTGAGAGGAATTTGTAGTGAACGAAAATGCATTTGTATTACAAATAATTTCCTTATGAGTTTATAGGAATATACTATGTTATAGTTAGCAGAGTTTGCTTAAGGAAGTTTACTGGGCTGCAGGAAGACTGAATTTTCTGTTAGCACTAGAGAAGATGTTTCTCCTCAGATTAGGAATGGCATGGAAAATTCCTCTCTTATGAAAGCAAATTTGATGTAAACTTCTAATACTTCCCTAGGACTCTGGATGAGGGGAATTTGTTGGTATTTTGGATCAGTCCAGTGATGCTTTGCCATTGTGATCTGTGTTTCTTTTCTGTCTTGTTTGAAATCACTTCATTTAGTGTCTTACTCCTTACCCGTCCTTTGAATTTTGATTGATTTGCACTTAGATTTTCTGCTGAAGACATACCTTGAATTAGGCTGGGCACCTAACATTTGAAGCCAATGTGAGGTAAAAATATGATAGGAAAAGAATAGTGTTTAGGGTATAGCTCATAGGGACTGAGGTGAGAAAACGGTTCAAGTTGAGCTAGGAAAGTGAAAATGCAGTATTTGCAGTGGAACATTGACTTTACTAACTAGCAATAGTCATGTTTCCTGTCTCAGAAATAAATAGCTGGAAAAAAAGGGGGAAACATCACTTTACTGATTTAACTTCAAACAGTTGGTATCAAAATAAAGGAGAGAGAAAAATTGTAAATAAGATCTTTTCAAAGAAGAATAATTGTGGAAAATAGTGGTGCAGTGTTGCAAATTTGTTTTCCATGCTTGTAAAAGATGATACTAATACCTGTAAAACAGCAGGTACTTACATTTGCCTGGATAGTGCAGGGATATTGTGCCTTTTTTGGTGAATATTTTAAAACTAAACGGCACACGTGTGATGCCACAGGACCTTGCTGCAGCTCACATATCTTCTTTTAACATGTCTGTGCTGGAACTGTGCAGCTGCCATCGCCACAGCATCGGGGTGCCTGACAGCCTCTAAGGCTGTGGTTTATTTTCACAGCTTCATGGTTAAAAATCCCCGTGCTTGTGACTTACGTAGGGAATCCTGTACGACTCTATTTCTTCAGTGCCAAACACATCTGCCGAACTCCATTGCTTCCTTTGTTATCCACAGGTCAGCTTTCTGTGGATAACAAATTTTCTTTAATTTTGTTGGCTTCCTGTGCTGGTGGTAGTGGTGGGGAGGGGAATGCTGAGAACTGCCTAACTCCTGCCCCTCTTAAAAAAAACCTGCCTCCGTTCCTGAGCGAGGTAAAGCAGGTGGCTGCTGTTGGAGTTTGCTTCTGCTTTTAGAGGTGGCTAATGAGAAACTCTCAGAGCTGAAATGCTGCTGCTTCTGCTCAGACAAATGGGAAGCTTCTCCAAATATCAGGCAGTGCCATAAACTACCTTCCCTTGGAAAACTTGGCCAGATATGACAGAGTGTTCTAAAATAATGCAAACCAAGGTAAAATGTGAGAGTTTTGTAAATAACTACTGCTGTCTCCTTTGCTGTACATGGAGTCCGTGGTGCAATACACATTTATATCGAATCTTTGATATATGGCTCTCTATCTTCTAGTTACCTAACACCGTATATTACGCTATTTAAAGAACAATTTTCATGTATAAATTCCTCTTTTTGATATGGTGCTAGTTTTATTCCTCTGTATTGACTTAGGCTTTGTAAACATGATAGAGAAGCAATTGTTTTCTGTCCAATTAGCCCAACATTTGCCTTGGCCGTAAAACTTTATGCAAACTATTCCTTGTAGCATTTGCAGTCCAATGAAACAAAGATAGACTTATAACTCTTAAAGATTTTTTGACAAACTGCTAATAAGAGCTTTTTAAAAAATATAAGACCTTCAGCTGATGGAAAAGTATAAGAGGGAAAAAAGGACTGCAGTCTTGCACAGGCAGTAATGATGACAGCACCATTAATAACATGGATCATTAAAATTTATAAAAAGCTATTCTTAATATAGGATATAAATACATTTCTCAGGCAGAGCTATGAAATTTATAACTTTTTTATTGTCACCAGAGGACCTTCCTAGTGCTCCGCACCCCTCCACTGTCTGCGCTCCATCATAAATCACTGTGTGGTTAATAACCTAGATTACAACTACCAGTTGCATTTACAGAATTAAATATTGACTATGTGAAAATGTTATTACATTTTTACTGATCGGAAGACCGCAGAACAGCCCTGCAGGACATGTAGCTGGACAGAAGTGTCAGTGTAACCTTTGTTAGAAACACAGTTATGGGATGCTTGGTCACAAGTGATAGAGTTTTCAGAAATGGAAAAGGGGAGGTGGAAAGCAAACTCCTTAGTTTCATACCAAGCAACACATGTCAGCCAGAACAAGTTATGTATTAAAGGGCACCTCATTTTTGTCTGAGAAGGTCCAGGGCTGAATGTATGAAGTCATTTTCAATGGTAAATCCCTGTGCTGGCAGAGAGGTACATCAGAAAGTCTGATAGCATTGCTTCTCGGGCCTGAGAATTTGGTGAGACTGAGCTGCACACTTGTCAAGTAATGCGGCTTCTGCCAGGTTGGCTGTGAGACTGGCTTAGATTTTAATACTTCATGAACTGTTTTAGGTCCAGCTTCATGTGGTTTTTTTCTGTTTTCTCATTGGATAAATAATTCTAAGGTCCTTCTAAATTTGCTCTTCATCACAACACATGAAATAACACGACAGAAGAAAAAACAGTTTATTCTCAAAATTAATTTGGGATTTGGTCTGTGTTATTTACCTGATTAATTAGTTTAATCCTCCGTTAGAATCCCTTCATTTCATTTCATTACTAATGCAATTTTTTGCCAGAATACATTGCTATTTTCCATGCCACTAACACATTCCTGAACTTCTTCCTTCCATCTGTACCCTTTTTTTTTGTTTGGTCTCTTCCTCCTAAGGGAAAGTTCAATGCCTCACATCATGTAACCAAAGAGTTATTTTTGATATTTCCCAGGCATAATTTCTCTGCTGCACTAGAAACTAATCCATACTTTTGTGCTGAAACACATTTTAATAATTATTTCAATGCAATTCCAAGTGCTTAATTATTTTTCAATAAATCATTAATTTGAATATTTCTCTGCCAATTTGAAACAAGAAAGTTTTAACTTACCATTTTGACCTGAATTTCCAGATAATACCAAAATCTTTATTGGGCAAAATTCTTCTTTGCCCATTTTTGTGCTTATCCAAACTGTCTTTAATTTGTCAAGAAATTTTCTGTTATTCTGCTGGTAGGCTGACATCAGTACTGAAGGAGGTATTCCATTTCATTCTTAGGTGAAAGGATGATATTCTCTTTTTTCTTGTCACATGGATTTCCCTAAACTGTCCACAGTCTCAAGAACAGGTTAGAATTTTCAATCTGTAACAGAACCCAGCTTTACCCTTGCTTGAAGATTTGTAGTGAGCCCTTGCTGCATCTCAATGCCAATCATACGGCAAAATGTCTTCACAATAATGACTGTGGAAAGATCAGATACTCCATTCCTTCTTAAAACTCTTTCTGTATTGAAAGAAAAGGGCAGTTAATAATAATACCAATGTTGTAATAATACTTGAATTTTCCCAAGACCTGTAGCGCATTAATACAGTTGCCTTTTATACCAAGGGGCTATGTAACATTTATTATCATTGAAGGAATTGCCTGAATTTATTCTACTTTGCTTATCATTCCTGTGAGATCAAATGTTCTAGGAATATGTATCAGGGAAAAGTCTGAAGGGAAGGGCTACCAGACATGTTTGAGAGAGTAACAGGGAAGGAATTGGAAATGAGAGGTTAGAGGAACGGAATTGTGCACAACAGCAAGGAACTGATATCCCTCTAGACACATGGAAGAAGAAGAGAGAAGAAATACTTGCTGTGCATAGAAGTCCTTCTGTCACAGTTCTCTGGATATATATCTCTCTATCTATCAATCTGGGAAAATTTCCAAAAGATGGTTCTTTTCTCCTAAGTGGGATTTTGTATCTCATTCCCTGAGACACTGACATCTGAAAGCCTCCCTCTCGGTTTGTGTGGCCAGACCACTTACTTCAGTGTACCTTTGGTCATGGTAGTATCACAAGAGAGTTATGAATTTAGAGAGTACTAGGGTTTTTTTTAACCAAAGAACCCCCAGTTAGGCTTAGAATCAGAAACTTTGACCTTAAGTAAGCCATTTCTCAGATTTCTTAGAATTGAAATGTCTTAACATGCTATTAGAGTTTAAGCCATTGTGTTTCTCAGTTTGAACAGATTCAGACTTGGGGTGGTGAAAGCATCTGAAAAACATTGTTAGGTATCACAGTGCCTTACTTTTATGAATCTTCTAATGTATAATAAAGACGACAGCTCTGAATTAGGCACCAATGTTAGGCCAATGAAATGTCTAAATATGGTATTCAGACATTAAGCCTTGCTAGCAGTCTTGCCAATACACCCCCAGGAAAATGCCAGATAGGGTGCATTGTGTCTTAAAACTCTTGCTTTTTAGTCTTACAGTGGAGATAGGTGCATACCAACATATACATACTGTGACGCAGTGACTATTTTCTGTTTGGGATGTCTTTAGTTGACCTTCTCAAGTTTCAATTTTCATCGTCCCAAAGCAAGTGCCTTGGCCAGCAGATAAGGGAACGTTAATGAGACAGGCTGCTGCTGGCTCCCACCTGAGAGGGAAATGACTTCAGCTTTGAACCCTGCTCCAGTGCACGTTTCTCTAACTCAGGTGTAGTGGGTATACAAACTTCCAGAGCTAGCGGGAAGCTGAGAGTGACTCAACACTCTGTGTTCTGCTCCACAACACTTAAATGTCTGAATACTTACATCCATCTGTAGACCTGTGTCACTGGCTTTTAAAGCAAATGCAAAAAGAGCTATTTTTATTTTTTAAAAAGTGTTTTCTGATCTTGGAGGAAGAGGAAGAGAACAACTGTATACATCTGTGCCGCTACTATGCACAGGTGAAAAGACAGGAGGTCTAAGACCTGTCTTGTGCTGTCTAACTGGAAAGTATAATCATACTAAGGAGCAGGGAATAAAGACTTTTGGATGAAGTATTCCAGTAAAAATTACAGCATACCATACCAGTATGAAGATAGGTTGGGATTTGAAAGAGCTTGGGGCAGCCTTTTGTTCAAGAAAGGAGAGACAGGCAGGACAGCATCTAGAAATACTTAGCAGTAAACTGAGTAGCATCATTGGAAGGTTTCTTTAAAGCTTGGTTCCGTGTTTGTTCCTGTACAAAAAATTGAGGGTAAATTTAGAAGTAAATCAGAGAGACTCTATAATAAAGTTTAAAGCACCATATATGAAATACACAGAATATTAAGTATTTCTTAGCTCAGAAAAATGAACTATTGGGGGTTTTGTGTTATCATTTTCCCTAATAGACCAGTGTATTTTTTAAAGTTAAGAAACTGTAGAGATGAAAAAAGGAAAAACCAAGAGGTTTTCCTGAAACTCAGATTTTCAAATAGTCCATGCCCATGTACTTTTCTTTCAATAAATGTAGCTGGCATGCAGTTAATACAACCCATTTTAATAACTTGAATAGCTCCTTTTCTGCTGGATGATGGTAAACTTGCATTTATTTGAACTGAAACAGTTCTACATGTAATAATCATTGCTTCCACTTAGACACAGAACCAGAGAATCATAGAACCAGTCATAAAAACGTAGAATCATAGAATGGTTTGGGTTGGAAGAGACTTTAAAGATCATCTGGGCAGGGACACCCTCCACTAGACCAGGTTGCCCAAAGACCCATCTAACCTGGCCTTGAACACTGCCAGGGAAGGGGCAGCCACAGCTTCTCTGGGCAGCCTGTGCCAGGGCCTCACCACTCTCACAGGGAAGAATTTCTTCCTAATATCTAATCTAAATCTACTCTCTTTTATTTAAATACGTTGTCCCTTGTCCTACCACTACATGCTTTTGTAAACAGTCCCTCCCCAGCTTTCTTTTTTTGCAGAAGAGTTCTAGTGAACTAATTCCAGCTATCTTAGTAGATTTAACTAATTTTTTTAGGTTTTGGTTGCTTTTTACATTAGGAACTTGAGACAAGCGACATTGCAAGGAGCATTAACATCTTCTCAATGCAAATAAAACTCCATAATTGACCTGTTAGATTTGCTATTTTTAAGTGGAATTATGAAAGGTCCAACAGAATTGCTATCGAATGCACTTATTCTTCCAATTTTACAATAGCAATTAAAAATATTTTTTTCTTTACAAAATTTAGTATATGGATATTTATGTCATGCAATTTTTGCTCTTGACAGAAAATATACTTGTGGCAATGACTGTTATGAATTCATTGTTCTGCTCTCTGCACACTATGCTCTTTGATAGTGGCCTTCAATTGAAAAATATCACAAAAAGAATTGACCATGTGAAAAAACTGGGAAGGAAAACAGACACTCTCATGAGAAAAATTAAGATAGATTTTTTTGTCCAAAGTTTTTCTTCTACCTAAAGTATCCTTCCTTGCTTACAGACCATCCCACATGGCTGTGGACATAATTCAATTTCTCCATCTCTGTATATGCAGTCCAACAACTGTACTTTTTTCTGTAGAAAAGTGAAAGAAAAAAGTACTTCATTATAGTCTAAATATATGTACCTACAGAACTATTTGTTCCATGAGATCAGCAGAAAAATAACAAATTAAGAGTAGTGCTATTTACATGGTAGAAATTTACCTCACCTTTATGGGATCAAACAGAAGAAAGTTCTGTCTTGAGTTTTGTTGCACAGTACCTGTTCTTTTCTAACAGCAGGATGTCTGGTTTCTATAGATGCTGATCATTAGAAAATCTTTCCTTATATAAATGTAATCAGATTACCTGATTGTCTCGTGATAACTTTCCCTCTCCCTCCTTCACAACTTTTGACGTTGACCTATCTTTTTTTTTTCCCCTTCTGTTTTTCAGTACATGACATCATCTGTATTCAGCAGAGCTTCTCAAAGATAAGTTTCTGACCGATGACTTTAGTGTTTTCCCCAGTCTTTCATATTTGCCCATTAGTCACTTTGTGGAGCTAAAGAATCGTCTCAACTTCTTTGACGCTTTCTTGCACAAGCTTCTCTTCAGAATATGTCAGATTAGAGAGATAACTTTTCAGGAAAAGTAGATATCCAACAGTAACAATTAAAACTAATGCAGTTCTTACACTATAGGGGGAAAAGCCTGTAGAAATAGTTGCTTGAAGCATTACACAAAATTTAATAGCTTACCTCCTCTAAAAGATGCTGAGAATGGGCTATCTATTGGACAACTCTCAATTTCATTTGCAGAATGGCATCCTTTTAAATGGTCTCCCAAATTAATGTTGGTGTCTTTCAGTTGTTAAATTCTATCCGAGATGGCACTGTGAGCTCTTTGCAGGATCAGTAGAGTTTCCCACCACCTGCTCACTTTCAGAGATGAAGGAGGGAAACAGGACCAGTATTCTGCTGACGGGAGGGAAAATATCTACCTAGCAAATGATAGGGAATGCAATGAAAGCTGAAGCAAAACATCTATTCTAAGACAGACTGTGTGCTATGCTAAGTTTTTCATAGCTCTTGATAGGGTCATGATATTACATTCAATTCAGAAAATATCACAGATGAGTGCAGAACACAAAAATAATGCAAAACCTTAAGCACAGAGCTTTCATTTAGTCCTTGGAAACCTTCCATAGCTTTTGGAGCCATGTCTTTCTGTATGCATGTCTGCGTGTATGTGTGTTTGTACAGACAAGCACACAACAGGAGAACTGCAGAATAAATTCTGTGTATTTGTTTTGCCTTGATTCAGTCTTCAGAATGAGCTATTTAGCTGCTGGCTATTTTTATTTCTGCCATAGAATCTGTGAGAAATTGGGGAACTTGTCCTTCATAAAGTATGATTTAGTTCATGAAAGCATAAAACTACTAAGAATTATTTTTTTCTTCCAGAAGAACCCGAACACATAAGCCATCTGCATTCAGCAGTTCTACCATGCTGTTTATTCAAATGAGAATTCTTAACAAAAAGGTTACTTCATTGGGCCAGTTCAGCTTGTTTGCCCAGCAGGAGCTCCGCACTTTATTTAAGCTTTTAAACTCCATATCAGTAGCATGAGTTGATGTTTAGTGCACAATAGGGATACAGTATAGCCTAATATATGCATTTTTCCTTCGGAATTCTAATGGTTTACTACTGAAGAAATTTACACAAGCCTTATAGAAATTAAAGCAAGGCATTTATTTCATTCAGAGAATGCAGTGACTTCCAATGGTTGCACTGCTAAGGACTCTCAGCTTTGAAAGGGACCTTTTATTGTGCAGGAAGAAAGCTCAGATATAGCACTAAGCAGTGAAAATTTCAGAGTCCAGATTAGCATGCCTAGCAACTCATTGCTGTGTACCGTTTTTTCCCAGTCCCCTACTAGCTGAACTCTTTCCGTACATCTTTAATTGATTGGGTTAATATAAACCCTCAGCACTACCAGTGTTTGTGTGGCCCCCATAATACGGCTATTGTGTGCTTCGCTCTACTCTTGTGTTCCCTATTTAGGAATGTGTCGCTCTGAGCAGTTCAAAAGTGTGAGCAAATGAAAAAAGCCACAATCACTTCATTAATGATTTGTAAACAGAATATCCAGTACTGACGCCACCTGCATAGGCTTTCAGAAGAAAAAATACTGGATTTGCTGAAGCTCTGTGTAGAATCGCTGTGGAATTTAATTCGGCAGAGTAAATAAATGCCCCAATTAACACTTTTACACTCAACCAAATGGTTGTATTTAGAGGAAACAGTTTCTTTCTTCAAGGAAAAATTCAAAGGAGACATGGGATAAAGATAAAAAAGAACACCCCAAAAACAAACAAACAAAAAATAACCCTTAAATCTCTCCCAGCAAGTTTTACACAAGCCGGCACACAGCAGTGGCTGAAGTTACAAAGGCAGACAGCAAAATGTGTTTAAAAAAGGAATGTAAAGTAAGAAAAAAGTTCACTGGAAATTTCAAAATAGCAGCAAATGTGTTTATAACTTCAGTTTGCTGCTGCTGTAGGCCTCATTAAAGCAAGCCTTTGTTTTTTCCTTTTCAAACACTACCTATTATGACAGCTAGAAACAGCTTACCAGCTGCATGCTGTCATCTTGGCCTGCCAAGATATCATGTAATCATTCTCGGAGTCTGAAAATGGGTATCCACCACTGGCTTTGTGAAGATGTCAAAAAGCCTAAAATTGCTCTGCATGCATATAGTTCTAACTACACCGCATAGCTGTTGATTTAAGGGAGACTTTTAGTAAAGCCTACTGAGGTAATATTTATCCATTGTATCTAAATTAGAGGCAGGCTTCTTACATGGCAGCAGATATGCACTGTTTTAAGACCTGTCAGATACTATGAAGTTCCTTCAAATGCAAGGAAAGAAAATAAGAGACAGACTTCTTTCTGAAATGCCAGGAATTCAGTCACTCACTGGTGCCTGCAATGACAGTTGCCAACCGCCTCATCAGCCAGGGGATCACCTGGCTCTTGTATCTGATCTGCTATCCTTCTGTACTGTGCCCTCTGCTAAAGGAAACATGTTGCAAAGGAGAGCGGCATGAAAAAGAAGATCTGAGTATTTTATCCTGTGTTTCTAAAACTGCCTGTGTCACATGACACCACAACATCCTTAGGTAAACAGTGGAGTGGGTCCACATTTTCATGAAGAGAGATTTTGACCTTGGTCAGAAACATTGTGTTGCAGGGGGAGTCTTTTGAGGAAAGAATGGCCTCGGCGTGAGGCATGGCTTGTACACCAGCACTGCTTCCTTCCCTGATCCAAAAGAACAAAGACAGCATTTCTCCCTTCAGGGAAACTTTTTGAAACACTGATTGTTCTCCTGAATGGGGATACAGCTTCCTATCCTGAGATAATATGTCGCCGTTCCTCACTCTACTGCTTTGCAGTGCTCTATATGATCTACTTGTGGGTAGAGTGATACAGGCCCTGGCACCCTGAAAAAAAATTCAGCAAAATGATCAGCTCAGATCTCAGCTGTAGCCAACCACCCCTACACACACAGTCTCAGGAGTTCATAGGAGAAAAACAGAATAAAGCTGATTGAGGTTGGGTGCAGGGAGGTGGTGAATGCACCTTCAGTACTGTAGGCAGTGTTCCTCCTTCCCCACATTTATCTGAAACAAGAAGGAGCACAGAAAGGAAACCAAAGTTTATGCTTTTCATAATCTATCTCCACCAGTGGAAGTACCCAAATTAAGTCCAAAAGGACTTGGGAATTTCTGAAACCCTGCAGTAAGATCCATCGTCTTCACCACATAGCATGAGATGCCATCCATTTCCTGAATGTCTATCCCTCATTTTAATGGTTTATAGGCCATTGACTAACTGTCCTGTACAAAGATGTAAAGCTGGAGTAACGGAAATGGAACATAATTCTAGGATCCAGAAGCTATATGTGCTTACATCAAGAAAAATATTGGCAGCATATTATTGTGAAGCTCTGTCATTAATTGTTCACTTCACTCTCAGTTCTCACATCAGATTTTATGGTGGTTTTTATGTTTTCCTAAACTACAGTTCTGAAACATTTTTTTTGAGAAGTTTGGGATTCTACTGGAAAGACCAAGTAGAGTAAACATGGTCTAATGATCTACAAAACAGTTCAAGATGCTATGCAGATTTTTGAGCAGGGAGAACCCTGAGGTAATCTGCACTAGCATTCCTTGCAGCAGATGCAACAAGCAAAGCAAATCAGAAGAGTTAGAGGAAGCATGAATTAAAGGAGAAATAAAGTTATGTGTTGTTAGCAATCCAGCCTTCCTCCAAAGATGAAGGTTTCTAAACAGAATAGTTCTGGACGGTTGTTGCAGTTTTGCATAGTTGGCTACTGAGAGAGAGGGCCAGGTGCTACAGAAAATGGCTGCTAGAGTCTTCTGCAGGCCTGCTTATAGCACCTCTGAGAGAAGAAGGGAGCAAACTTCTAACTAAAGTCTGCTAAGGAGGGAGTGGGGGGGGAAAGTGTTTGCCTGGTTGGCATTTGTTTCAAGATTGTTGGTTGCACTCCTGACTCTGGGTTTTCACTGTTTTCTCTTTAGTGTAGTGTAATAAATTAGGTAACTTTCTCTTCAGCACTCTGTGTTGAGTCTGTTTTGCCCACGTCATTAACGAGTTTGCCTCTTGAGCCGCCCAATTATGTCATTTGTCCCTTGTCCAACTAAGAAGGGGAGTAACAGACTGATTTTGGTGGGGGTCTGGCCTATACAACGGTATAGTTAGAAATCTGGCTGGCTTTCTTGAACATTATGAATCAGTGATGGAAACCAATGGCAGAAAAGCTTGTACTGCCTGTAAGTTCTCACAAAGTTAGGTTACATGCAAGATTATTACTTAGCCTACTTGCTGGAAGTCCACTTCATCTCCTATTTTAAGCAACTGTCAGGTGGTGTAACTAGGGATTTAATTGTGTCATATGCCTCCAGCACCTTTACAAAGCAAAAAGACACATGTAACCAACATGGCTCCCACTTTAGGAAAGCGTGCAAAATAAGAGGTGATTCAGAGGACCCTAAAGTGGGCAAATTCACTAGATGCTTACCTAGTACTTGCACTTGTCATCTCACAGAAGTCTCTGATATGCTTTCAGCTTTAGATTCGCAGTGCTTGTCACACCTATCCATAGAACCATCGTCTTGATTGTCCTGGTTTTTTTAAGGAGGACATAGTTAGGAATGGAGTTTCGGTGTGCTGAAGAGACCAGGCAGGAGAGAATACCACATTGCCCTCTCTCCCCACCAAATGGCCACAGATCACATTTTTCTGTGTTGTATGTAGCATATATTGGGAAGAAAACGCAGCACAGTTTTTCCAGAAGCAGTACTGCAAACACAGAAATGACCTCACTATCCAACAGCATGTTTGTTGCAGAAGTTATTCTAATAAATATGACTTCTGAGAAAAGGTGTTCAGAGTCTTTGGATGCCAAAATAATGGACAGCAGCATATGTGTGTTCTAAACAGGATAAGCTGCACCAGCAATTCCTAAAGCATGTGCTTTCCTATGTGTTCAAAAGACCTAAGATGCCCAACATGTATACATCCACAAATATATTTTGACTTTGTTACATGGTCTTCCTCATTCCTTCATGAAGAACAAGAAATCCAAACAGGACACCCTATCTTACAAGTTTGACACTTGGCCATATTTGTTAGGTTGTACCTTCTCTCGCAGTTTTAACTGACTGAAAATGCAGTTTCTGATAGATCAGTGCGACCCTCTTGCACAGGAGGCTTCTGATTGTTATACTCATTAAAGTGACATATTCATTAAAAATAGTGAGTTAAAGCATCCTATCCTAGAGCAACTAGCTGGCTGTTGAAAAAATATTTGGAAATAATTTAGAATAAACAGCTACTGATTGTAAAGTGTTGGTTGACACAAAGTATTTAAGTCTTTCAGGACAGACATTAAAAAATAGGTAACAGGCTTCCTTGTAAGTTTGTGAATGCAAGCTAAAGCTTCTTACAAATCAATATTGTTAAATTCTATGCATAGTGATAACTTGAGCTTTAGAATTACTATGTAGACAAGCAAAGAAAATTTAATGTATATTAGGCATGATTCCAAAATTAAATGTGTGGGTTTGGGAAGAATGTCAAATAACCATTCTGACCCAAAATATTCTCAGGCTATTTATTTGTGCAAATTAATTTCATTTAAAAAAACCACAAACAAACAAACAAACAAAACCTAAAAAAAACCCACCTCAAACTAGCCTGGTGGTAGTTACTGCTTTTTTAGGAGAAAACACAGAAAACTGTTTTCCAGAAATTAGTGTTTTTTCTTTTTTTTTTCTTTCTTTTCCAGCTATACCTTTTCTTTGGACTTTGCCAAAATTGTTATGTTCCCTAGAGTGTGATGAGAAATTATATTTGTGGGATTTCAAATTATAGTAAAAGGAAATTGCACAGTGACCCTTCCTTATGTGCAAGCAAATCTTATAATTTTCTGCTGGAAAGGGAATATGTGAGAGTGTGTGATGCCTTTGAGAAAAGAAGCAGCCTTTGGCATTGCTAGCAAGCTACAGCCTACAAAATAATTTCATGAAGCTGAGTGTTTGATTCATTTAGGAACTCATGGTCATCATTATTTTGAAATTTGCTAATTCCTGTTATACAATCTGTAAATACCTCAGATTAGGCACATACTGGAATGTGACAAAATCAATTCTCTGCACTATAAACTTGGGTAACTCATTTTTGAAAGACAAGAAATCTTAGCTTTCTTAAGGAGTGCGGTCAAAGATTTACAATTCCACTTGGGAATGTTTTCTAATCTACCACTGAAGGTAAATGGAAAATTAGAGACAGATTTTTCCATTCCAGAGAGGCACTGAGTAGGGAGGAAAGGCTGCCGTTCTTTGCAGTTGTGAACAGCAACGGCTAAATTCAGTCATCTCCCTGTGCTTCCTTCATCATGAATTCATATTACTTCACATATTTCTGTGTCTTTTGTTAAGGTGTAGGCAAATACAATAAAGATCAGAGGAAGACGGCATAATGAAAGGCATTTTTCAAAATGCATGTCTGCTCTAGTCTTCTTTGCAACTTTTTCACATTGTAAGACTGATTCACAGCCATATCCTGCCTAATGGACTCCAGAAATCTCACTGAAACCAAGAAAAACAACTGTGTCGATTTGTGACATGATTTTTTCTAAACCTACCTGGAAATCTTGGTTGGTGGAAAAGAGTTTGGAATTGTCCAACTTCTTTTTTTCTTTTTTTCCCTTCCTAACAGCAATGAAATATTTCATCAATAACTGAGTATAGTGGCAAAAATTTACTCGGTCCAGCTTTGTCTTAAACTGTGAAAAGGGCACTCATGCTTTCCCTATCTCACTGATAAACTTAAAGCACAATGATAGTGATAATAACAAAATGTTACTTATACTTTTTGCTGCCTTTTATTAAGATTAGAATTGCAGAAAGTTTGATTGACAGCCTATAGAGTAGTACATTCAGGCATCGACTTGACTACTTCCATTGAATAAAACAATAATAAAATAATAGCAACTACCAGTGTTTAAACAGGACTACAATACCATTTCCAGAAAGCTAAGACAAACTTTTAGTCTAAGATGAATATGACCACTGTGGGGCACAAGACCTTCAAATAACCACTAACCTGGGTGTGGTCTTGGTTCCTTCTGAAGGAGCACCTTCTTAATTCATTCCATGAGCCAAGGATGGTGCTATTGGTTGAAGCAGAAACTGCTTTGGGAACAGGGAATGAATAGAAGGTGTGAACTGAGTTACTTATTTAATGATGCTTTGGCATACATGTCTGCTTGCTAGTTTTAATTTATGTAGGAAAGTGAGGACGGAATCTTGAAGATAAAAATGTAGATATTTCCCTCAGCTTAAGCAGTTTGCAGCACTGCTTAATAAACTACACAATAAAAAGAGACTCAATGTGTATCTCATAGTTTTAATTTAGCAGGTCTTAGGTGTTTGATTGTGCATTCCGTATCTATGCTTTCTTCCCTTGAGAGTGTAGATTAAACACCTACTTTGTATGTGTATTCTGCATCTCATTTATCAAAAGTATTTAAGTTGTAGAAGCTGTACTGCCCCTATAGGTCAAAGGAACTTGTCTTTTAGAAATAAGGGAAAAGCAGTAAATGTGGACTAGTGCATTATTTCTCCCCACCAGGAAGGAGAGATCTGACATTTCTGCATTTTTATTGGTAAGTATTTACTCTCTGCAGGTTCACAAGAAAGCACATTATTCTTTAGGGCAAGAAAGTTTTAAAATAGCATGTTTCAAATGTATTTTATTTCTGGGTAGTGAATGGCACTGCTAGTTTGATCCCTATGTGTTAAAATGTTATCAGCTCTTTTCTTACCAAGAGTAGATCCTTTGAAAGATGAAAAACATGGTTTTTACTTCAGACTTTTTATTTGACCCTTCAAACAGGAGGAAAAAAAACAACCAAAGCCTCACCATGCAGTTTACAATGAGAAGAGTAATCAAGAGATCTTTTCTATTCATATTTTTATCTGGCTTTTGTCTTTTTTAGCTGTTTTGGTGACATTTGCTTTGAAAACGTAGGTCTTTGTTTTTATCCTTCTTGAAAGATTATAATTGATTCGGTTGCCGTCTATGTGCACATGACGAGTATTTGTTGTGTAGATGGAATCAGCACTGGCAGAATATTGCTGCATGCTGCATGTTGCATTATTCACTTTCATCTGCATGCAGCTCATGGCTGGCAGGCTCCTCACAGCTACCTTTAAAGTGGCTTATCCAATATAAAGCTTGGGCTTGTTTAGTAGGAAGTCTAGTAGATCAGTTGTCATACTGGAAGCCTCCTGCTGAATTCAGGAGAGAATACAGGAGTGGGGGCATGCCAAGGTCTGATAGAGGATTGTTTGCGATGGCATTATTGTGCTCCAGGAAGCTCTGGTCATTTCTCTTCAAGTTATCACTTTGAAGAGCAGAACAAGGTTGAATTGAGCAGGGATAAATCCTGGGATAGGAACAACCTGTATTTTCCCATTCATTATCACTGCTACATCCTGTGCAATCCAAAGAGCAAAATGATGTCTTGGAAAGCAGGTATTGGTAACTCTCTCTCGTGGTGCATAAATACCTAAAATAAACCCAGCACATTTGTACATTTGACCTTTTATGAAAATCATCTAACTGGCTTCAAAGTGATGATATGATACTGAATCTAAGTGATGAGACAATGCTGAAAGTTGATGGATATGCTTTTCATGAGGACGCTTTGCAGACTGAAAAATTATTCATAAAACCACTGTGTTAACTTGAGGATTTCTGCTACAGCATTGAGAAAAGACTTGTAATGAATTTCTAGGCAGCAATTTTGAGTCTTTAGCTGACTCCTCCAACTGGGAGGTTGCCTCCACCACTACAAAATTGGAACGTGTGCCTGCATGTCAGCTGCGTCAGCAGGAAATCTTGAGGATTACATCATCAGTGGCTGTAGTCTGATGCTGAGCAGCCAAACTTCTTACTCAGTCAGCTTTGCCCTTTTGCTGACTTTGTTGTTGGGGAAGAAGAGACCGGTGGGGTACTAACATCTTAAGCTTTTGCACAGCATGACCTGGAGCTTGTCTAGTACTGAGCCTGGAAAAGGTCATGTGGGAACAAAATGCAGTAAATAATTTTTTGCATTGGGAAGCTTTGCTGTTTAGCTCCGACTGTGATACTTAAAGCTTACTTACATCAGACTTGCTCTCATGACCTCTGCCAGCCAGGAAGATTACAGTTTTGACAGCATTTTGGTGGGTTTGTACTGGCAAAAGAACTTTAGACAATAAATATTAAAGACCTAACATAGGACTGACTGAGAAAAATCCTCCTTCAGCTCCTACGTAGAGTCTTTTCTCTACCTGACTGCATTATGGAAATTTGTATACAGGGGGAGCCCTTAGTGTATAGGAGGTATGAGTGAAGCAGCTGGCAATAAAAGAAAGAAGAAAAAAAAAAAAGGGGGGAGGGGGGAAATAGAAAATTATTGTTGCTTTGCAAAGGTTTTGGAAACAGTAGGCTGACCTAAGGTATAAAGGGAAGAAGGGGATTTATGATGACAGAGATTTTCAACGCTAACCCTGCAATGCTTATTTCTTACACTGAATGCATACATCCTCTATATTTAATTAAGTCTGTACCTGAGCCCTAAAAGTGAATTATTGCCTTTTTTACCCACATAGGTTAGATACTTCCTGAAGTCCTCACTGGTGAATTAGCTGCCATCCAGAATTTTCCTGGCTTGCTGGTCATCTAGTTCTAATTTTGACCCATTTCTTACCTGTTAATTGCTGACAGCGAATAATCTTTTTTTTTGTGTAAACATTTAGCAACATCTGTTGTTACAACTTTTCACTTCTTTCCTTCCACATACTCTTACAATTTGTTTACCAATTAGTGACTAATTTACTTAATGGGAAAAGTACATATTTAGCACCTAATACTATTTCATGAAACATTTGCAACTAAGAATGTTTCAGCAGTAGGTTAGAATAACTAAAGATGCTATGGTGTCCTGACAAAAATAATTCTTCAGTACAGATGGAATGTTAATCACGAGGAATTTTCAGCAAGGTATCAAATACCTTTACTTCACCTGATAGCTTGAGTTAGTTTGCCTTATGGTACTGTTAGACTGGCAAGTTACCCTTTTTTGGGAAGTGACTATCTAGATGTCCTTTGAAATACATTTCTTTTTTGCTGGTATTGCTGTTACTGCCTTCAGTCAAAAATATGTAATGCAAATTGTGATAGTGAAGGGAGGAAATATTGTGTATAATAAGAGCAAAAAATGTTTATTCACTTATTTCTCAAGGGCCACTCAAGCGAGACACTGGCAGGTTTTTTTGCTTAAGGCTGAGTTTGTAGCCTTAGGTTTTTCAGCTTTGTTTGCCTTCTTAGCAAAGCAAGGATATACTGAGATCTGAAACAATATGTTTTTCTTTTCCTATAATGAGGGAAAATAATTTTGATATATCGGATTAGAATTCAAAAGAATGGCTTAGGTAGTTAAAAAACTGATTCTGCTGCTTTTATTTTATTTCTTTTTCTTTCCAGTTTCTCAGACTGCAATGAACTTAGATACGGATTAGAGTTTAAGGTCTTACCATTAAAATTACATGTCATGCCTTTTGATCTACTCATGATCTGGCTGTTTCTGTACAAGTTAAGGTTTTTTAAGAAATGGGAAAATCATTAGGACAGGGCATTCTCAAGACACATATTTCTTTTCCATTTGACCACTTCCTTTCTTATATTTGAAATTAAAATTATTTTAAAATACAGTGAGTCCCATTAATTAGTGTGGGATGGAAAGAACTGTTGGCTAATCACTGGAGGTGAGAAGTAGGTATTTTCTTTTGTGCATACCAAGTACAGAGACTATAAAAAGCAAGGAAAAAATGAAGCTAAAATAAGGATTTAAGTGAGCACAAACTATTGAAGAATGAATAAAATAAAGAATGTTTGCTAAGTTAATGCTGCTTCATTCCTTTGCATTTTTCAGAGAGAGAACTAACAGCTTAAGAGTTATATTTCAGTTTATCTGGAGGAAGTTTCATTTATTGCCTTCTAGGCAAGGGATGACAAGACATTTTCAATGTATTTGTAGTATTGTTAGAAATTAATAATTCATGTTGGTATTATTATTAAATTGCTGTCAACAAAGGATGACTGATAGTAATTTTGCCTAAAGGAACACATCCTGGCAGTATATCTATTTGATATCAAGGTGCCAATTGACTCTTAAATGAAATATTTGGACTACTCGGACAATTCATGGATTTTTAAGGATCTATAATATTTCACAAAGATCTTGATTCATTTTTTTGAATCCTCCACCCCAAGAAAGTTATGCAGGCACATTGCAATAGTCAGGTCAGAAAACCTGGAAAGCGTTGTCTGTCCATACATCAGTACTTTTGCCTCTCTTACATGTCACAGAAATTTCAATTGAAACGTACTACTGAAATGTATACTGAACCTTTCAGAATGATTTCTCTCTTTCCCCCTGAACCACTACCAGGGTTACATGCAGTAGAATAACAGGGAGTAGATCGATGTTCAACTCTCTTAAAAGATTATTGTGGAAGTTATACATACAGTGCTCTAATTTAACTTATAGAACTGTAAGTACAAAGCTGTGTAAGAACATAAGATTTTACTCCAAATGGGGCTTAAAGCCAGTAGTTGTTTTGACATAGACATGTCAGATGTTTGAATGATACTGGCAGTGAGTTGTAATAATATGCTTTCCATGTTTGATGTTGCCTTTTGCTGTGTAGTGTTGCTGGGATTTCTGTAGCCAGACACAGGAAAAGTTCTAGAGTGCTGTGGTAGAGGATGAAAGTGTCTTGTTTTAAGCTTATAGGAAGATTATTTCTCTCTATGCCTCATTAACCAATTTTAATTCTAGAGAGGTGAATTGCAAAGCAGGGTGTAAGACTGCCCATTCTCACCTGTGTTCAGGCCCTCTCAGACCGCTGAGGTGACAAGGCCGAGCCATCGCGGCATTAGTTGCACTCTCTGGTCTGATGAGACCCTACAACAGTGTCGTGGATTAAGGGGTTTTTTTGAGCTCTCTTTCTTGCTGCTGACCTAGCAGAGCCATTTTTGCCTTCATTTTTTATAGCTGTGCTATACTGCAAATATCAGAATGTGTTAACAGTATTAACAGAAATTAAACCTCAGACCTGACAAAGAAGGAGATCTTACCAATTCTCAGCACGGAAGCACTGGTTTATTCAGAGTGTAGGTGGCAGCTTGAGATGTGTAGCTTTCTTTAGCTTCTAGGGCAGCACACGTGTTTGCCTGTCATTTCCAACACACTACTTTCAGTTTTACAGTAGAGGCTGGGAAACTACAGCACATTGCTGTTACTGTTTGGAAGTTGTCCCCCACCCTGCAGGTGACACTTACACTAGACTGATTCTGTGAAGCCTGTATAGGCAGAGGTGGGTGATGCTAAACAATTTTATCTCCAGAATTTTATTTGCTAACCTTAGATGCTGCTCGGGACAGAAGCTTTTTATTGAGCTATAAAAAAGTCAAATTAGCAGGTAGTAACATCCCAAAGTCAGCATTACACATACTGCTGCTGATCTCTTGTCTAAATAATTTTGACCACTGTGGGCTAAGCCTAACCTCTTCATGTGGCATGCAAAAGAAAGAGGCATTTGTCATTCTGGTGTTTCAAAGAGTGTTTCTGAAAAGCTATCCTGCTTCAGTCTCTCCTTTTTACTATAGAAAAGCACTGCTAGGCAGAGTTAAATGGATTAATTACCTTTTCAGTGTAAGAGAAAAAAAGAAATAAGAGTCTTGTCTTTATCTCCTCTGATTTCAGAGACTGACTAGAGGCTTTTCAGATGCGCATATCCCTTTAATGACTTAATCATCTAATTAGATGACTTGCAAAGGCTATTGGCAAATGGGCAGAGGGTTATTTTCTAATTCCCATGTATCTGTTGATAGAGCAAAGGATTCTGGTATAGTCTCTGTCCTTTTCCCCTATTCAAGTTTCTGGAGATAAAGAGTTAAGATTAAAGATGAACAAGGTCTTTGAATAGGGAATGCAAACTGACTAAGAATGTGTTATTTTTATTTTAAACCTCTGCAGCTTTTTAGCAACAAAGTTGGCTTAGAGGATAGGTTTAAACCACTTAAAACAATCCCTCAGTTTTGAAGTTGCCTTTTTAATGCAGCCACTTGATAGGTGTCAAACTGGCTTTAAGTCTTCAGTTGTGTTGAGCTCACATATTTCACTGTGTGTTAAAATGGCTAATTAACAAATGTTCTTTACATGTGAATACCGAAGCAAAATACAGTCAGAGTTCTTCTGTGATCATGGGAAAACAGAGGTGCCTAGAGCAAGTAGCCAGGAAACACAGGCTGGGCTTCTATCTGGCTCAAGCACCAAGTCCTGCTACCTTTGCTGGTTTGGGATATGTGGGCTTCATTAGCGTTGGGCCTAGTATCTGTGTTTACTTGTGGCATTTCAAGCGTATCAATTTCACCTTTACAGTAAATGCCAGGAAAATGCTGTGCCATTTGATGCTGTTTCAAAGTCACACATTACTGTGAAAATAACACTTACTTGAGGGGGTTAGAGAAGGTTGTCTAAACCCTAACTTAGAAATATGGATATTAAAATAATTATGGGGTTTTTAAGGTCAAAGTGGGAAATTTTCACATGTAAATCCAACAGTTTAAAATTTCTGAGGCTCAGGTGATCCTGCTAGGTATGTGGCAATCTCAATGCTGGATTCATTAGTACCACTTTTGAATAATAATTGCATTTCAGAACATTACTCTATGGATCACTGTTGCAAAAATAAATTTAAATTAAACAGAGTAAATGTAATTAAGCAAAGAACTTAGCCTTGCATCTGGTATGATGACTGGAAGGTTGTTTTGGAATGTTTGAGCTGAAGGAGTTGTCAACATCATGGAATTTCAGGAGATACCAGTAAATGATAACGAATTGAAAACAGAATTTTACCTTAGTGTTGTAGAGAGAGAAGTGCGGCAAGTTTTAATGAGTTCTCTCCTAAATGAACTCTCCAGCTCATCCAGCACCCATCATCTCCTTTCTGAGAGATCTTCAGCCTCTGCTTTGCTACACTGTTCAGGAGTTATCCACCTTCAACCTTTCCCCAAGGCAGTTAATGTGGTTTCATCACTTTTGTTGGGCAGTCATTATTCCTCTTCATAGGATTTTCCATTCACTTGCACCAGGAGAGGCAGTTGCCCACTAGTAGTCTTACACATGCGATTTAGACTTTCAACTTGTATATTATATTAATCCAGTTTCCTTTCCTGATACCTACAGTCCAACTTTGCCTCGGTTGCCAAGACTTACTGTGTATTAACAATGCACTCATCCATCTTCCTTCATCATTCACTCTGATCAAGATTTTGTGTGCTTTTGGTGGATGGATCTAAAAGAGATGGCATTATGGGTAGCCCAGAGTGGAGGTCCACTTTCAAGTGCAGAGATTTCTATCTTCTGTGATCAACCCTATATATTTTACATGTTGGGATTTCTTTTCTTCACTGTCAAGCTGGCTGAAAAATAAACTACTTGGTTTGGTGGTTTGTTGGGGGTTTTTTTGTAGGGTTTTGTTTTTGTTGTTGTGGGGGTGGTGGGTTTTTTTGCTTTCCAGGCAAAAGAGCTGATTTTGGCAAATGTACTTTTTGTGGTAAGCCTAATTTATATAAATTCCCATCAAAATCTCTTTTAATGTGCTTGTTCTACTGCTTTCCATTCTTTTAAGGAATTATTATTTTGAACATTTGAAATATTATTTGTAAATTTGGTATTTTATTGTTGTGATGAAAGCAGCCACTGATTTGGAAATGTAAAAATTACTTGTTTCATTCCAGCTGGGAATGAAAACATTTTAAAAAACCTATATTAAAAGACATCCATGAAAGAGAAACTCCTACTTTTGGCTACTTTTTAGGTGGTATGGAAGAGATAAGACAAGTAATTAGAATGTATACTACTAGTATATATCTGTTTTTCTTTTGTTAGGTAATGTAGGTCTGCAACAGAACAAATAATTTAAAGACATTAAAAATGCTTAGTTGATCTGCTCAGGCACATCTGTCCCTTCTCTTTCATTATTGACATCAGTGGCTTAATATACCATTAAAACAAACTCTATTTTAAAATATATATAAGACCTGACTCCTGCAGTACACTGACTGATGTCCCATGAATTGCAGCTCAGGCCTCAGCAGCCATATGGACTCATACTGTGTTGTTCATTAATATTGAATCCAAAAGTTCTCAGTAAAAGCTTAGAGAACTCCTGCTTCTGTATAGGAACAGAATGTATCCACCTTAGATACTGTCAGTCCTAGGGGCCTGTTGTTGCATGAAATAAATAATTGGTGCAATACAACATTTATGTATTAATGACATTAATGGTAATAAGACATTCTCTGATAATTTACAGGATCATCTGGGAAGTAATGATGGTCCAGTAAGTTTTATTTCTGGTGAATCATCAGCTGATACTGTCTGCTCTTCCTTACATCCAACCCTGATGATGGTCCCTGCCTGTCTGCTTGCCACAAGAGTTCCTCCATACCCTGCTGTGTGTTGCTGTCTTTTTGATGTAGGGAGATTCCGTGGCCTTCTGTCCACACATATTACGCAAGAACAGCGCTTATCTCACCCAGTTCACTCACAGTGATTGACGTTGATAGAAGAAGAGGTGTTCTAAAATGAGCACTCAAAATAGTGACCTCCTTCTCCAACAGTTAACAGAAATAGGTTTTGTCTACATTTTTCCCATAGATGGATTAGTTTAAAACTGATGGCTGAGGAATGCCTTGTTTTAATACTATGTATTCATTTTTTAGCATACAGAAGAAATAACCTCTTCTCAGACTATGAAAATCTGTTTAGAAGCACAGGCACTGAACTTCAATTTTGACAGTGATGAGAGTGAACATGTGCTGGGAAGAAAGGAGTACCCAGATGATCTCAGGTGATCCTCAGGCACGCATCTTCCCTGGGACTGTGTGGGGAAAGCAGTTTTAGAGGTTTTGTGCCAAAAGACCCAAGCATGATACCAAGATCATTAGTAGAGAAGTCCACCCAAGGCTATTAAATACCCTGGCACACAAATTCATTAAGCCACAAGTCACTGCAAGTGGGGAGGGGATTCTTAGGAAGCACTACTACGTATTTTTTCATAAGCATGCTGTGTTCTAGAGAAGTATTGCTCTGTGTACCCACACTTCTCCTTGGCTATCCTCTATATGCTACTATTTGAACATTGAGCGAGATGCATCACTGGTCTAATGAAATATAGTAATTTTGGTCGGATTTTTTGTTTGATTGTTGGGGTTTTTTTTTAAATACTAAAATGTACCGGAATCTCTGCACAAGATCCATAATGTAATCTGTCTGCCTGTTGGAAATGTACCTAATGTACCTAATTTACCTAGTTTAATAAACTGTCATTACGGTACAGTCCCAGGATTAGATATCACAGGTCCATGGCATACTTCTTAGTGACTGTAAATTTACCACCAGAGGCATGTCTGCAGTTAAGTGAAGTGCTAGAGAAATGCATTTAAAGTAATCATTGCTGGCCAGATTAAAACAACAGCTCACAAATTCCATCTAGCAAACTGGTATTCTCAGATCGACGAGCCTTGGGAAGAGTGAAGAAGGGTGAAGTGTGCCTAAATGAAGATTTCCTTTTTGTGGGGTGCTGGGAGTGACACAGGAGAAGCCTGGTCCCCTTTGTTCCCTATTGAGGATCCTCTGAGCAGGATCACTCAGACTTGTTTGGAGGATCTAATATCCGATGTGAAACAAGGAGCGCATGTATTGTGCCTGTCACCAGCGGCTCTATTAGAAACAATTGGTCCTTTTCCAAGGTTACATGGTGCGTGATGTAATTCCATTTTCTTCCTGACTGCAAGAAAGGAAAATCAAGTAATTAAATGTGAGAAATCGCCATACAGGGGGGCCCTTTCTGCTTGGGTGGATTTCCCAACACAGTTGCCCAGCCGCAAAAGACAGAAGCCGACCCAGGGAAAAACGGCACTGCTCTGGACAAAAGCATGACACTGCCCATGAATGCACTGCGTACCAAACACAGTTTGTTGTCAGGAACTGACAAGCCAGCCATATCCAGCTCAAGTGGCCCTACTTCCCATCAGCTTGAAAAGGCCTGCTGGTGAGGAGGCATCGGTCACAGTGCTATGCTTCACGCTCCCGGCCCCATTGTCCTGGGGCCGTAGGTCCCTGGGCAGGAGGCGTCACCACCCCACCAGAAGGCAACCAAGAGTGGTGGCACTGGGGGTTGGAAATGGGCTGGGGGTGTGGGAGGGTGCGTCCTGAGGAAAAAGTGTCCTGCAGTCAGGAGCAGCCTTGGCAACAGCAACCTTGTCTCCCAGTTTGGGATTCCCGGCCTTTTGCGGCTTTAAATCCCGTATTTTTCACCACATCTCCCTGTTCGGCAGGTTGCAGGACAACACGGTTACGGCGGGCATAAAATCTTAGTGTCGAGAAGCATTTATTTGGGTTTGGTGAAAACCTGTAGCACAATTCAAATTTATGTATGTAGGTAATAAAGAGTCTTACTGTGTATAGCCTTAACTTTCAGAAAGCTCACGCTGCCTAGAAGTGAACAAAACTCTGCAAACGGGCAATAAACCTGGGGAGAATTTGAGCCACAAGTTTGGTGAGAGAACTAAAGTCATTTTAGTTCACTTTGATTACTCTTTTTAATAGGTAGCTTACGAGGAGCCTATCACCTGTTTTTTATAAGTAACTGTGTCTGACATTTCAATTTCGTTCTTACAGCTTTTAATACATTTTTTATCTTGTACTCTTCTACAGATAATTTACTTCCCAGTGTTTCTTTGTAATAGCAACCGGAATGGAAAAAAATGTTCTCATTTATGTGTAAATTTTGTTAACAAACTCATCTGCATAAATCACATTTCTTCCCAAGGATTTTATTGTGTGGTAGCTGCTTTTTCACTAAAGTTAGAACTTTAAAAAAAGCTTTCAAAATCAGCTTGAAAGTAAATTACACTGCAAATAAGATCAACACAACAAAACATTTTGATTTTGGCTTTAAAAAATAGAGGAGAGAAAAAAATCAAGGCAATAAAGGGTATTAAGGCTAAGGAAATTGTTTAATACTTATGTGTTGTTTATGGGGTTTTGAGGGTTATAAAGCGTGCGACTCCATCCTTGTGCATTTCCTAGTAATTGAAATGTGCAATCTGTTGTGCCTTGTTTAAGCACACTTGAAAAACGTTATATGGAAAAAAAAAGTGAAATCCTTATATCCACTTGTTCCTTTCTGACGCCAAATATAAGATTAATCCACAATTTTCTTTTCCAGCCTGGTAAAGGGACAAAAACTGTGTCTCAGGTCGGTACCTTTTGTTCCATTGCCTTCATAAAAAGTGTGAAATGGTGTGTGGATGTGGATCAAAATGTGGACATGTCAAACTGTAAAGCAAATTCATTAGTATGGTACCCAAAGCTGCTTACAGGTGTTGCTGTTACTTGCTCAGAGGTTCACTGGCTCTGACCAGAGACAAAGGCTTTGGAAATCTAAAATCGTTTTGGTAATGACATTTTTTTTTGTTGCCCTTAATATTCTGTGTTTCAGCAGCCTGGGACAGAAACGAGTACACAAAAATAACACCCGCTGCTTCGGGTTTCAGTTAGTCTTCTGCAGAGTGCTCTGAGCATTGAGCACAGATGTTAATTTACGATCATTTCCACAGATCTCTTAGAATTATCAGTAGATTACCCTATGTGCTGACTTTAGAGAGGGCAGTAGTGTTTGTGCGGTGCTTTCTCAGCGGCAGCAATGATGGATAATTTGAGAAAGTCACTGTTTCAGGTACCTTTTCTTCTGATCAGTAAATAAATAACATAGCACTGAGTGGCAAAACCATTCCTTCCTGGTAAATGCAGCAGAAGATGCCTTTTCATGCACTATTTTGCCATGTTAAATATAAAAAGCTAATGTACAATACTGTGGCAAAAACTGCAATTTCATATTATTTTTGTGTACATATAATAGTGTTTAGCTGTTTTGAATGTCCTAGTATAGTAGCCAATCTTTTCACTCTAGAAATGCACAAAATTCATAATTGGCTTGTAAACTCTTTATTAGAAGCTCTACGCTCATTTCCTCCATAGCCTTCAAAGGTCTAGCATAATGACTATCTGGAATTAATTCTGCTCCTTGTTTTAGTAGCAGCTGCATCTGTGCATGGTTAAACTTAACTGTTAAAGGTTACATAGTGGAATTACTTTTTCAATAACATAAAAATATAAGAATTTTATCTGGTTCTGATTCAATGTCTCCTTCAGAAAGCAGTTATCCAAAATGCCTGATCTGTAGAAAGTCAGACCTATGTTTTTAAGATTCTTGGATATTTACAAGAACTATTTCACCTTGGCACACTAGTCACTCAGAGCAAGTTGTGTAAAGCAAGGCTCATAATACTGGCCAACCCTGTAAAAAATTCCATGTCGTCAGTCCTGCCTTTAGGGCTTACAGTCATCAGAGGGTCAGTAGGTTGACTGTGAACATCTTTTGGTTGCTGTAGGAAGTGCACAGAGGCTTTGCTGGTAATCTAGGCTTGGACGAATCAAAATCTGGACTTTGAAAGTCAGACCAACACTGTTCTCTGAGCTAGGACTTACAATGTGCTACCTAGATTCTGAAATACAGTAGGAAATACTGTATCATGGCTGCCATCTGAAGTGGTTTTCATTGTTTGTGATTTAGGCTCCATGAGGACTTAGCGATTATTTAATTGTGTTTGTTATTTCCCGGAGCAAAGGTGGAGAGCAGGCACGGGAGTCACAGAATCACAGAATGATAGGGGTTGGAAGGGACCTCTGGAGATCACCTAGTCCAACCCACCCCCCAGCAGTCAAAGGTCTCCTGAAGTTGTCAGGAACAGTGGGCAAGATGTTCAAATGTAGTAATTGGAACTGCAGTTACAGATGTAAAAGGTTTTTCTGACTTCGGTATTTTGCTATAAACTTGGTATGTCATATTAGAATTGTTTTTCATTACTATATATGGGACATGAAAACTGATTTGTATTACATATGGATCAGCAAATGTAATTTCCAAACACTGCAGCATTTTGGAAATTTTAGAAATGCAAATGCCACCTAAATGAAAAACAGAATCACTTTTCCTAAAATTTTTCAGTTTTTTTACTGTTGTTTTTACCAGAAAAAATATTGCACTACTGAATGCTGCAAGGGAGTTTAGTCAATTAAGTTTATTTTATAACAAAGGTATATGTGTATTGTACTGGATGAGTGATTGGGATGGTTAGCTCCGTGACAAAATATTTATACAAATGGGCAACAGTTTGAAGAATCTGATAGCAATAAACTTTGCCCATTATGGTCTAATTTCAGTTCCTCCATGTTTCCTAACTGCCATTGTTATTCTAAACTTCTAAGTGATTTTAATCACTTTTCTTTAAAATAATTTTTTATAGTTTGTTTATATATTTTTCCTTTCAGGTGTTTCAAGCTGTCTACAATTTTCTCATTCTCTCTGCACCTATGCACTAAGCAGAAGGATTTCCATATCCAAAAGACAACGGAGTGAGAGGAATAATGTGTAGAAACTCTACCTTAAATCAAACACAATTTTAAATATAGTTGATTACAATACATTGGGGGTTTTTTCCCCTGCCTTTGTATGTTTTGATGGAAACATTTGTTTTCCCTGACTGTGAGCATAAAGGAGAAAAAGGTTTTTTGCTGATCACAGAAAAATAAAAGAAAAATATTTAATCTGTTTTATTTTCCAAACACAGTCCTTTTAAAAAGTTGCAATGGAATTTATCTTTAGGGGAAAGTGAAACATATTTTAGCTACGCTCCAAAATCAGCTTCTCTGACATTTGCCTGCTGTTTCTCACTCTTAAGCAAATGGGATTTAAACACTCAGCTCTGCATCATTTATAGGACCTGGTGTCTCCTATCTGAGCACAGAGCATTTGGTGCTCCACCAAAGTTACACTGCCATCAGTGGTCATGCACTAAAAGCCTTTGGAAGAGTGTGAAAGTACTAAGTAGGAAGCCAACCATCAGGAAATGGAGTTCTATGTATTTTCATAAATATACTCTTGTGTATCATATGTACAATGAAAGGAGAGAAAGAATATTCCCTTTCTTTATGTTTACCATTGTAGCCTGGGCCAACTTTAAGATTTCCTTTTGTTCTTCACAATGTGATCTAGCTTAAAAAAGACCTCTAGTTTTTTGATTTGCAATTGTCTGGGCGGAGATACAGTAAGAAAATGCAAGGCAGATGTCTCACACCTTAAGTCAATCTCTAAGAGTATTTTAGAGCTGTTCAGCACATCCAAGGTTCTGACCTTCCTTGGCAAAGCTTCTTAATTTTCCCACACCTGCAGCTTTGCTGTCTTTTTTCTTTTTTTTTTTTTTTCCACTCTCACAATAAGCGTAGCTAAAACAAGCATTCCAGTGTGCATGAATAGAGCACACAGTAGGCAATTTGGGGACTCATTCATCACCGATCAATAGAACTGCTTGGATAGTGGATGAGATAGCAAACCATTTGATTTATTACATTCAATGTAATAATACATGATTTTAAAAGAAATTAAAACCACAAAACTAAAAACTTTTATCTTATTTATTAACCACCCATAGAAGTAATAAATAAATGCTGCCACTTCTTTAAAAAATCAGTCAGCTGTGTGTGTAAAATATGATATATTTTCTTGAGAGGTGTACAAATTATGGGTTTTTTTAATCATTGGGGTTTTTTTGGTTTTGGTATTTTTACTGTAAAAATGCTACTACGTACAATTAGTAAAATGAATGTATTCTAAGAAAACACAGCGACAGAGATTCCACATGTGGTAGAATATGGCAAAACTCTTTGGTTTCACTTTGTATGGAATAATTTATTCCCTTGTAATAACATTGAAGCTGCAGCTTATAATATCCTATATAATAATATCAGAAATTAATGGATGCTGAAATATGCATGAGGAGAACTTCACTACCAGTGATTGTAAACATTCTTTTTTGAAAGCAATGGCTCTTTACCTTAAATGGAAGATTCATGCCCAGAACATTCTTCAGAAGACTTCAAAAATGCCAGAAAAGGGAAAGCTTCCCACCCCCGCTGAGGGTTTATCTTCAAATTACACTAAATTTTAAAACAAGGTGACAGCTAAATATTGTGAAAATATTTCCATAGTAATTTGAGCCAAACTTATCATTATATTTTAAGTAAACTGAGGAAATGAAGGCCCTCTCATCTTCATATGTCTTTTGGATCAGCAGTGCATCCCAGCTGCAGAAACCAGCACATGGAAAGCCAATAAGTTATTCAGTCAAAAAACTCCAGAAACCGTAACTAACGATAAGCCTAGTTTGTGGTTTTAAGGAAAGACATATTATTTTTCATCAAAAATTATCTTGAAAAGGAACTGTTTTGTTACAGTATTTCAAAATAACAGAATTAAATTTTGCGGGAGGGAGGGAGAGAGAGAAATTCTCTGAAGACAGAGAAGAATAGTGTGTACCAAAGCTGACAGATATTAAAATAGATATAACTGCCATATGTAATAAATGCAAATTATATTGTAAAAGTTTTATTTATTGCATACAGGAGTCTTCAGAAATTTTGAACTGCTGCAAATTATTTTTTTCTTTAATTGTGAGAAGTTTCTGAGTAAACTTTGATAGAGTGTTTTGTCTGAAACTTCCCTAATGTTTTCTAAGTTGTACCAAGATGTTGCAGGTTTTTAATACTTAAAAATAAGTACATTTGTAATTTTCCTTACTTGTCAATCTAAGGCTATGTTTTATTACATATTCCACAAGACAACTGTAGACCCTTGGTTTCTTTCACCCACTATTTTGCTCTTAGTCTCTGGTTTTTTTACAGAAAGATTTTTTAAACTTCATCAAAAAATGGTTTATTTCTGAACACATAATATTAGATGATACAAGTAGCACGAAATATATATGTGACTATAAACAGCTAGGACTGATATCTGTCATGGAAATCAGGCTTCACAAAGGCAAAATGGTTTTGACTGTTTTTCAGGGAAAATATGTTTTGGCACCTTGGTGGCAAGACTAAAAATCATATGCTGCATGTGAATCGATTTTCAACTTTGTTGCTGCTAAGAGGTTAATCCTGCACCCACTGTTTTCGATGATGCAGTAGTGACAGTACTTCTCTCCCAAGGCACCAGGCCAGCAAAATGCACTTTGAG
The DNA here is from genome assembly GCA_027925045.1 of Hypotaenidia okinawae. NCBI lineage: Eukaryota > Metazoa > Chordata > Aves > Gruiformes > Rallidae > Hypotaenidia > Hypotaenidia okinawae. Next base: position 96,969,309 of record BSDF01000002.1, on the reverse strand, counting down.
GTTGTTGGTACATACATATATGTATATATATATACACATATATATATATATGTATATATGTATATGTATATATATATATGTATATATACATATATATATGTGTGTAATGGATTTGAAGAATGCAAGTCTACTTCCAAGCATGTTATAACATTACAAGTTCTCATGAAAATAAACTCTTGCAATGCTTACAGAGAAAAATGTCCTTTGGCTAAAGCTGGGAGTAGGAACTTCTGGCTCATTCTTTGTTGTTCAGACTCACAGTTTACTTAACCTAGACCTCTGGGGAAATGTTTCTTTTTTTGGTTATTTTCAATTAGTACACAGCTTTTTATGGAACACAGAGAATAAAAAACCAACAGTGGCTTTTCCTAAAAAGCCTTCCTAAATGGCTCAGAAAAGCTCTTGATCCTTCAAAAATGCCGTAGAAAATAACTGGTTTTTTTTTAAAATTTAACATGACAACCTTTCCATGTAAATTCTTTCTATAGGAGCTTAGTAAGAAATATGACTGCTTTTTTCAGTGTCATACATCTAATAAAAGTGATGAAAAGAGAAATTGCAGGATTTTTTTATTTGCCATTTGTTTTCAATCTAATTTGGGTAAACAAAATATTTCTGAAGTTTTTCACTGTCTGCATTCAGTGGAGCCAAAACTCTCTGTGGTGAGGGCTCTGTCAAGCGATCAGTATTCCCATGAAAAGTTTTGCACTTGGTGGAACAACATTTTCTGACAAATTGTTTTCTGACATGATCTCAGTTATATCTACCGTAGCTGTATATCTTCATTAGTAGTACTCGCTAGACTCCTTTGAATTAAGGGACCACACTATAGTGTAGAAGGGTCCTGCCATCAACTCAAATACTTGTTAATGCTCCTTCCTTACTGAACTCACATACCAATTTCCACTGATTCTTCATTACTCTTTTTTTTGGCTGAATAGTACACATATCCTGAAGACACAACTGTATTCAGGAAGCTTACAAGCTAACTGAATTGTTTTATGGGAAGGAACTACTTTCAACTATAAAGACATAGCATTATAAACACTGATATATTTATAATGGTTTATATTATGCATACCAGATTTCTCTAAAGCATATATACAATGACCAGAACCAAGGAGGACTTAGAAACTGAGAGATAACTATTTATGAAATAGAAGAATAGACTGGGAGTTCAAGTTGAGGTGTGTGAAAGTAATTTTAACCAGTCTACAGGATATTGCATTTTTTCTTTTATTTCATTATAAACTACATAACAAGTTACTTGAGACTAAATTGTCAGAGTTAATTTGTGGGCAGAACTGCAGTGTTGCTTTTTTTTATTTCAGAATATCTGAATTTTATTGCAGATTGATGTCGATAAGAACACTAATGTTCGTAATAATGAAGATTACACAAGTCCAACATTAATTATGTGAAATATTTCCACTCCTTTACAGTACATGCCTCCTACAAGTAAAATCATGTGATACAGCACATACGCAGTTAATGAATACATATAAACAGAAGATCAAATGCTATTTGTAATGTAACATGCTCCAAATAATTTTTTGTGTAAGAAAACAATAAATTGTACACTCTGCTTACCTCATTGTTAACCAGTTGTCTACACATAGCATCTGTTTACATTAGTAATGTAATTGCTGTGATAATAAGCTCATTGATTTAGTATCTAAGGAAATAATCAGTCAGGACATCACATTTGTCTTGCTTTATTTGACAGCCTATCTTCTACACTGAATAGACAATGTCAATTCTTGCCATTGTTTCAGAGAAATGGAGCAACAAATAAAACCAAACCCAGAACACTCTCTTCTCTTTGCAAACTATTGCCATAAAAATGTTTGGTGCAGCTAACTGGTATTGGACAAATTTAATTTCAACAGTGGCACAAGGCCAGTACACTTTAGTGTAGGAAAATTGTATTTCTTTTGTTATTCAGATAGTATGACAGCCTTATCTTTCACTTGACAGTTCATCAGAAAGGGTCTGTGAAAAACTAAAACTGAAATAAAACAAAGACACAACTGGGAAATTTTGGTTAGCTGGCTCACTAGGAATTTCTTTTCCTAAGCATTTTTATGTGAAAATATATTAGGAAAGACTCCTTACTAGGAGTTAAGAATTACTTTACAAGACTGTAAGATGGCTGTGTACTTGGGTTCACTTCCCAAAATCACAGAGGAAAAAAAAATCAATCAGAAGCGTTAAAATAAAGAACAATATGAGGGGTTTTTTTTGATGTGTTTTTTTTTTCTCTTTATCTTATGGACATTGTTACATTAATATTTCCTTCCTGCTACAACTTGGGATTTTACAAGCTTTCACCATGGTCCACAGAACAAAGTTCATGTGTTGTCTTGACCCAACATGATGTTCACGCTAGGGGAAGGACAAGAGTTTGTCTCCTCCATGTGTTTGCTGCCTGTGAAGACCAATATTCACTGCTGGGCCTGCAGACAAGGGTGCTGACTGACTCCTGTGCCTGGACTCTGTTGTAGATGGAACAGGGAGCAAAGAGCAAAGAGCAAGAGAAGTCTCACTCCCCTGTGGAGGCGAATCTATTAATCAGTTTAGAGACAGCATAACCAAACTCACCTTATATACAACATCAAATGAAAAATGCTGCTCTCACTATATGGCAACAATATATTCCAAGACCTCTTATCCTTGAAGGATGTCTTAAAAATACTGCTATATAGTTATCATGTACTTCACAAAGAAAGTTAATCTGTAAATGTTTTAAGAGAGGATGAGAAGGAGCACTTCTAAGTCCCTTCTAAGGATAAAAATAAATACATTTAAAGTATTATATACCATTGTTTGTTCTCCAGGAATGAACGAAAAAGTAAATTTACTACGCTTCACCTCAACATCAGAATAAGTTCAGGTTTCCTCTCCTCTGCATAGCCTTTGTTTTAATTGCAAGTGGGATGAAGACTTAGGCTGTGGAAGAGTCAGTAGAAATGAAGATATGCAAAACTAAGCCTTATCATGGAGTGTTAATTACCTATGCGGTAGTTGTACTTACAAGATGAGAGCAACAAAAGACAGGTTGTTCTTTGTTTCCAAACCAGATGCAGGGTAGCAGAAGTGTGGCCTCACAGCTCATCTAAATTCTGAATTCCGGCAGGCTGACAGCTGCTCCCTTTCTGCTGATTAAGAAACACTGACAAACATTTTTTTGTTTCTTCTTTTTCCTGCAGAAAGACTTTCTTGTCTGCTCATACTTGTAAACTGAGAAATAGGCTCTTCCCAGTCAGTGTTTTTAACTGTGGTTACTAAGAAGGAGGTATTGTTAAACTGAAAAGAGGCAAGGTTTGGATGAGATGATCTGTGTGGTATAATCATATATCACATTTTTACTGATGTATCACAAAAAATGCCAATTACAGTTGGAAAAGGTACTAATGTTTTTCCATAACTCTCTTGGACAGAAGCCTTGAAAGGTGTCTCCAAAATAGTCCTTCCTTGTCAGACAAATGAAGTCTGTTTCGTTGTGGCTCCTTAGGGGACTGCTGGCAGAGTAGACACAGGTCCAGACCCTCTTCTGCTTCATCTAAGGCAGAAAATCTGTGTGTCCATTTTAACTTTCAGGATACTAATCTAGGTCTCTTGATGTTCTTCTACTTCTTGGGAAAAAATTTCAAAAGGATGTGATGCTGATGCTGCCCAAAACAGTAAGCTTGTGAAATGTGGGTGCTTAACTGGTATTGCCTCAGTGTGGACAAGGCATTGCTGTGGATCTACATTCACGGGTCATCTGAGAGAGACTTGGTAGGGTGACTTCATATGAAGACTTGCACATCACTAGTACTTGTATTTGCACAGATGTATTTGTTCCAATCCCAGGTGAATATTTATTCTTTCTCAAATAATATTTCCTTTTGGATGGAAATTAGGATTTGGCAACATGTGAAGAAGTGTTACATGCTTGTCACCATGCCAACAGTTTTCACAGTGAGCTTTCCTGAAGTTGGATAGCAGGTAGAAGTGGTTTGAGGTATATACCCAAGCCATAAATGAGCATTTGCTACATGGGTAGGCATATTGAGCATTTATTTATTTATATACATGCACGTGCATATGCCAACATTATGCTGTAGCCTGAAAGAAATTATGTCCAAAGTAATACATGCACTTCATCCGATTTAAAGAATATTTATTTCAGTTTTAATTAGTGTTCTTTCTCTTTTCTAGAGAAGCAGTTTTATTGAAATATATACAAACTAGTTGTGAGATTCTGCAGCTTATACACATAGAGCCACAAAAACTGCGACTGGAACACAAGTTTTTGTCCTACTGGTTTGTACCTAACCAATATAGTTGCTCTTTGTCCTGTGACAAGGAAGTTTAGAATTAAGTTGTATCAAAATAAAAGCTATGCATATAAAGATATGGATAGCTGCACTGGGAGCTAAAAGTAGCTTAAACAGTAGTCAAATATGGCCAGCCAAAGAAGGTAGAAGGCATCCAGATCCAAGGCACACACTCTAAAGGTATCTACTCTGATTGTAAACAGATTTCTGCACAGGGAACTTCTGGACTGATATTAATTTTAACTTTTTTTTTAACCTGATCTACCCTCTCAGAAAAAGAAAACTAGTGTAAATGCAACTCTAAGAAGATCCTGAAGAGCCCACTGGGGACCACCTGCAGGAAAGCAAATCTTCAGTGTAAAAAAATGAATGCTCACTTTGTGAGGGGACTGGGTGCCAGACCTAAGAGCCTGTGTTAAAGGTATTCATCTGCTGCTACCTGAGCAGAAACACTGGAAGGAAATAATAGGAGGGAAGATGAGAGAACAATTTTTTCCTCCATTCTGAGATGTGTTTCAGTTTAAGCTGTACTGTGTCAGTCACACAAGAGCCTGTCATTAGTCTTAAGTCACCTCAGTTTTATATACGTACCTGAGAATAATGCCTTTCTATGGTTGTGCCAAATTCTGTTTGCCTGCTTGCCTCAGGGCAGGTGGGTTTTTTCATCAGCTGAGTATTGCTGGTGGTTTTCATTTCATCATTTAACGATTTGGTAATTTTTTATGCTGTTTAGGTAAGCTTGTTGGATATGGATTTGAGATTTTTTTTCTTTTATTGTATTTCTTTCATACTTCCCCTTTTTGTGCAGTTTCTCTGCCTCTTACTGGGCTTTCGCTCACTGCTGCACTACTTTGTTGGAAATAAAGAATAAACGTCCATTCCTTCAAGTAAGGCGGAGGCCAAAAGGTATTCTAAGATGTACTATATCAAATCAAGAGGCTGTGTGCTTAGTGTTGATAGAATAATACATAAATTTTGCATGCCCGCTGCAGCTTTTATGCTTGTGGGTAGTTTTACACTTTGAGAACACTTTTTCAAAATTCTTGTCCTCAGAGATAAAATGACATGAAGATGATGGATTGTTGGGGATATCTTGAAATGAGCTGTGTCCGTTTCATTTATAAATATAACAATCTACAAGGGTAGAAATGAAAGTTGAAAAATCAGTAGTTAAAGCTGTTGGAAGTAAAGGAACAGTTATGGAATGGATTTAGATATAAGCTGCTTCATATATCACTCTTTGGTATGCTGTAAAATTTGAGTGTGGGTGTGAGAAACCACTTCAAATGGCCATGGAGATTGCTATTTCAATCACTGAGGCCACACTGCCCGGTCCTGGAACTGGTTGAGGCAAAATCAACAGCATCTTTATCTTTTAACTACTTTGGTTAAAATCTATTAATAATTAACACAACAACACTTGTGAACTCCGCTTTTTAAAGAAAATGAGCCTGATTGTTGCAGGAGTTTACTCCTTAAAGCTGCTGACCTTATGTCTTGTACCAATCAAACACTTCTGAGCTCTCTCAAATGGCATTTTCCATCCCTACCTCTTCTGGCTGTCATGGAAACAGCCATGCACCCTTTTATAAAGGTACGGTAATACTGTTGGGCCCCACACAAATCACATTAACAGCAGAGTTAGAATCAACTTAGACATAATAATTGTTGTAGCTTAGGGAAATGTCCCCTCACCTCTCTTCTAGACAGCTCTGAGCCTGAGCACTTCCAGGGAAACCAGGTTCCATTTCCTGGAGGAAAGCCATGCCAAGGGACATCTGCAGTTCTGCACTATGGTGATAAAAACGTCAGGCACGAAACCCCTTCATTTGCTATTAGCTGAAGAGAGGTTTCCCTCTGAGATCTATGACTTCTGATTGGCACTTAGCTTTTGCCATCAAATGCTTTCCTTCAAGGGCGTAAGTGCTTGTGAAGAAATCAGGCTGCAATACAAAATGCTGCACCTCAGACTTCTCATTTCTCACAGAGCAGAGGGCCAGGCCCCAAACTTGCCTTCCAATGGGGAGACTATTGCAACACCTTCCCCTCCCCCTTCCTTTTACCATCTCATTTGACAACAACAACAGGATCAAAAATAAACCCCTGTACGGAGGTGGGGGGAAAGTTTTTTATTTTATCTCTTTCTTGACGTGAGTTCCTTTCCTTTACAGATACTCCCTTCTGTTTGTTTCATTTTTGGAGGAGTTGTCAGTTTTATGCTTCATTCCTGAAGGAAACTGTCCCCTCTCATAGTGAAAAACCCACAGCTCTGTTCTTAGCTGTCATTCCAGCAGAAGTCCTGGAAATTTCACTCTTGCACCCTGTCCTCCCACTTCTATTGAATGAAATGGCAGCAACTGCTCCACCATTAGGATCAATATCCAGGCCATTATGTTGGCAAAAGGAGCAGCAAATCACATTTACGTGGATTGTCAGATTCATTATTATAAGCAGATGGCAGTCCTTGCACTACAATGCAGCTGAGAAAAGACTGACATCATTTCAAATTAAAATCTATAATGCTAATACACATCTCTGACTCTTTGTACAGGCCTAAGTGCATTAATCTTCTGAATGATTTGCCAATGTGTGCACTGCTTTAGGTGTTTTCACTTGAGTGGAGCTAAAAGGAGAGCTTTTAACTGAGAATGGTTAACATTTATTCATACAGATTGATAAAAGTTAACATGCAATTTTCCTTACTAGTAGTTCCCTAATAGGAATTAATGAGACATTTTGAAGAGTAAATGCCAGATTCAGAAGGCCAGTTTAAGAAATGTATTAACCACCAAAGGCAAAAATATGTTACTAGAATCTCCTATGCGTAAACTGATCTTAAAATATTTACTCATAAAAGAAAATAGAGCATTTTAAAAAATGTGCAACAGAATTATCTAAATATTGAAAGAAATTTCATTTGTCAAATGTGGACAAAAATGAAATATTTTTATAATCAGATCATCATCAAAAGTTTAGAAAGTAAGCATAATATAAATCCAGTCTTAATACAACTGAAGTGGAAGTTCCAAATAAAAAAGGGATTTTAATTACACCAGGGATGGTTTTATCTGCACTGTCTAGACTATGTATCCTGTCATCATAGTTTCAATAGCATGCTCTAGAATTTCAGAATTTCACACACAATTTTTTTTGCTAATGCCTCCATTCTTTTGCCTTTCTCCTGAAAGGATATATCTAAGAGCAAGAATCTTCTGGTGAATAAAGTGCAGACAGAGACCACTGTAAGGCTGTCTAAGCATGGAAATAATATGCCTTTGCTTCTAGAGGAATGTTGGCTTTCCTAGACTGCTTCTGCCTGCACATGAGATCCTGAATAACCCATTTTGGAAGCTGTGTCATCACAGTGTCAGTTCTGAGCTAAAATACCTTTCCTTTTGGAAAGGCATAATTGGTGAGATGTGTTATGCTGAGGCAGCTGCTGAATTTCATGGAGCAAACAAAAATCCTGTCTTTCACCTAAAGATTGTTTTTGAACATCCACACAGCCACGAGACTCAGGAATCCTCCCATCAAAAGCTTTATAAATACACATGCTACTGGAGAAATGCTTAGCTCTGTCAAAGAATCATGGCTCTGAAAAAAAGTAAAATTTGTTAAAATGTTTTGACCCTATCCAGGCAGGATCTTTTGTCCCATTTATTGTTACCCAGAGATTTAATTTCAAAGGAAACAGTGTTCAGGTCTACAAAACGCCTTGTCTTCTCCCAGTACATACCAGTTCCATGTGCTAACACATTTTGGCAGATCTCTGGGATGTGAAATAGTCCTTCTTTTGATATATCATTCATGTTGTTGACTTTTTCTGAATTCTTTTGCTATTAAAACATCTGAAGTGAGATATCTCTGTATTTCATTCATTTCTGCTCACCTTAGTGACAAAAAAAAGTTATTAACGCTTCCCTTTTTCTTTCATCTGACCCAGTGCTACCAGCGAGTTTGACTTTCACAAACCAAGAGGCACGTGCCACAATGGAAAAGAATACATTTCAGTGATGTAAACAGTAGCTTAGCAATTTGTTTATCAAGAGATCTTTTCCCAAGTAGCAATTGCTTTGTATTAAAACGAATAACAAATTACAGAAAAAATAGCTTGGGAAGTTGCTTGTAACAGGGTGTGGAACTACATAACAAGGTTCAGAAAAAGGTAATGAAAGAAAGTTTCATTTTTTGAATTTCAAAAAAGAAATATCACTCAAATGATTTAAACTTGAAAGGGAGGCTATTTACCCAGTTACAGCTACATGAGCCTGAGCTTTCTAAAATCCTTAGTCTTCATCAAAAATTTTGTGTACTTGAAACTTCCAGTTTTTATGGATGCTGACATGAATTGGTTAACATAAGAAATCTCGATCAGTTTTAACACAGTGACAGGGAAGAAATTAATAAGAATTCTGAAAAAAATAAATACTGTCCCACTTTTTGCTATGTTGAGCATGGTTCACAGTCCCATTAGAATCTTTTAAATCTGTTTTCTTGTAACTTGTTTTACAGTATTAAATCCTGTTGCAGGCAAAAAGAGGTATATCCAACCAACAAAAGAGGTTGAAATTTACGGTCCTGATTATTTAAATGGCATGGGTTGCATCTGATATTTATTTAAGAATTTCTTTTCACAACATAATATTTAAACTGGTTAATTAATGGATAATGGGAAGAGATGGAAATGTGTAATTTATAAATTGAAGAAAGCTCTTAAAAGATCTGCAGAACATCTGGAACTCTTCTACAACAGTCTTGAAGTAATATTTGCCAAACCATAGATCCCATTATCACATGTTCCACCACAACTACTCAATTAAATTATTACTTATATATGCATTGCATGGATTCATTAAGCACAGTACACACCAACATTCTTTACTCGTCATTCATTAGTGAAGTTAATTTTAATAGTTTCCAAAATACTCCAGTTGAATTAGCAAATCTGAATAGAGTCTGTGAAATGTAACTCTGGAGCTTATTTTAGGATACAGCCTATTTGTCCCAAGTGACACACAGTGACACAGTTCTAAAACTAATGTAGTTTAGTTGTAAACTGCAAATTATTATTTTTTGAATATGTGGAATAATAGACTATTTTTGATCTGTGGCTGAAGAATACAACATTTACAAGCTGTGCTTGCCCTGTGTTCAAACTGATCCCTACAGTGTCTAATACTTTCCCCATCCCCCTTTCCTTTGCCTGAATCTCAGTTTGTTTTACTGACTGAACACTTAAAGAGATATCTACTTAAGGATGTCAAAAGGTGTAGTAAATGGGAGGCAGGCCACTGGGACACAAAATAGGGAGGTCATTCTGCCTGACCTCCTCCTGTTTTTTCCCACTAAGAAAGCTGCTACTCAGCTGACTTAAGATTGAGAGACAAGGCAGAAAACCAGCAAAAACGGTATTAACTCAACCTGCTTGGTACCATGCTTTCCATTTGCAAAAGGTTTTCCTTGATGCTTAAAGCAGGTCTCCTGTTGTAGTAATTTTCTCCAGAAATGCTAGAATAATTTATTTTTGTCTGTTACTCACCCTGCACGCAGGTTGTGGAAGTGAATGGAAATCCAGTGATAAAGTCCTCTCTGTCTTCTATTAGTTATAAAGAGATCCATTTCAACAGTTAAGCTAAGGTTCTCAGTAGCTGATGGTTTTGTTGACATTGTAAAGGAGATTTGTCTCCTTTTGTATATAAAGTGATATACAATACTTCTGTAATTTCTTATTGTGGCATTAACATATTGGGAAGGAAATCCTGACCTTTACCCTCACAGCTACACTGATGAGGCACAAATTGATTTCTTGTGTGTATTGAGTCTCTGAGTTGGTCAGGAGGGTCACAAATGTTTGGTGAGTGAACATGCAGTTTAGTACAAGTGGTTGTCATCTTGAAGAGAAGCGACCAGTCTTCACCCCTTACAGGTATTATGTACCTTCTCTTAGACGCCCTGATGCCCAGCAGATCATGCACACTCTGACAGAACTTTGTTTTGTGCATCAGTAGAAACGACAAGCATCTTCTTCATTGGGGTCCACTGTAACTAAGAGATACTTCTCTTCTGTGGATGGCAATGGCTTCAGCCCAACTGCGTGGAAGGTAGCCCTAAACACTGCAATCTAAAGAGATGTTTTCAAGACATTTGTATTTTTTTAGGTACTCACCTCAAGTAGTTTTCCTTAACCTTGTGGAACTCGCTCTGCAAATTTCTGCCATTGTTTATTATGAACTTATAGCAAAAATAGCTATATCATTTACACAAAAAAGAAAGTAAGAGGGGCTCTCCCTAATCATTTATCACAGTGCTATATGAAGAAATCTGTATATAGCAAACCAAAGAGGAAGGGGTGTCATTAAAAAAAATAAATTTGAAAATCAACCTCAGAAAAACATGCACAATCAAATTCAACTTAGTGCTCCTCTTGTTGCTTAAGGTTTACGTTTAAAATATTTTACTTCCTTTTATTTTTCCTCTATTTAGATACAGCTAAAAGGCACAAATTTTAAACTAAAAAGCTTTCTGACAATGGAATTTATGACACTGAGAAATAAAGGTTTGGAAGTTTCACAGATTAGCACCTACAAGGTGAAGCTGGAGAAAATACCAGAGAATGAGTATAAGGTCTGACCAAACCTTGGGAAGTGAATGATTTTTGAGTTAGGTAATTCTTTCTCCTGTGTTCTAATGACTCACTTTCTCTAGTAGAAATTACTCAAATTACAGTCCACATTTTTTGAGTTATGTCAGTATTTCTGAGAGAGAGTTCAAGTCCATCATTCTGGAAAGACTCTTTCAATTGTTATTTAAAAAAAAAAAAAATTTGCCTGGATATTTACAGGCTAATTAGATTTCCAGTCATTGATTTTAGTCTAAAAAGTTTTTTGGTTTGGGTTTTGTTTTGGTTTTTTATTAAAGCAGGTAAATTCTTGGTAAGTATCTAGTTTGTAGTATTCTCTAAATAGGCTTTTTAGTAAAAACTTACTGGAGTATATTTGTGAGAAAAAATAGTAAATAGCAAATGTTTAGAGTCCAACTCTATCTTTGTGAAGCAAATGAAACAAAACTTTAAACAAAAAAAAAAATCTGCTTTTATGATCTGTCAATGCATGTGACACATCAGTGCCAATCCTTAGTTTTCCACATCAGCTATACAGCTTGCTGCATGTCTTGTTACAGTTAAACACAGCTCAATAATTCCCTTCCCCTTTTCTAACCTTGAGGTCTTTCCATGATTTATTCTCTCATATATAATTTTAAAGGATGAATATGCATATGTTATTTTATACCTTTTCTGAAAATGTCTGGAAGAATTGAATAAAAAACCCCAAGAAAATGTCATAGGAATCCTGTAACCCACTTCCTATTCTATGTTATTCGTGCCACATTAAAAGTAAACATTTCTTAGGTCTTGTTTTGTTTTGTTTTGTTTTCCCAGAGGCACCACATAGTCGTTGATGATCTCAAAATGGTGCTGGTCTTGTATCCATACAGAATAAGCAGTTGGAGAGGTGATTTTAAAAGCCTGACATTAGGTTTTAGTCAAGTGTCATGTCAGTAAAAGCAGAGAAAATTAAGAATTAAATACATATAGAACCAAATCAAAATTGAATGTTTTAACCTGTTCTCTAGATGACCTAGAAACATCTTAGTGCCAGAGTACACAAAACCTTGTACATCAATATATGAACAGGGTTAATCTCCTGTCCTTAATAATGGCTTTGGTAGCAACTTTGAAAACAAACTTTGCCAATTACAAAAGATAAGAAATATAATTTTATCTACATTTTTGAATATGGTTCATATAAAGAGCTTGTTAATGATTTGAAAAGCAAACTCTTTTCATTGGGATAGTTAACTTCAGGCACATGAGGCAAATACAGAGCATCCTGCAATACAGGGGAAGTATTTTTCTCAAATGGCAATTAGTTTTTCACTGTTACTGATTCACTACGTTGCTTCTGTCAAATGGGGGAGCACGAATGGGGGCGGCTTATTGACTGAAGCACTGCAAACGGGAATGATAGATGTGCTTTAAAGGTAACCATCTGTACTAACTTTCGGAGGTGCTGAACTAGTGATCTTTTTCCACTTCCTCTTTTTTCATTTCTGATACACATTTGCACAAGTACAGAATCTCTAGTGAATGGCAAAGTGGTATGTGGACAAAGGTTTTCCTTACAAGCAAGGGGTGAGCGTGGTGTAGAGTGAAAAGTTCACTGTATGATGGATGAGCCAGTGAGTATGAAGGTCATCCTGTCAATGGTACACAAGAGAGGATTATGGGTGACAACAGCTCTAAAGAAATGGTAGATAAATTGTTTACAAAATACAATAATAGAGAGTTGTAAGAAACTTCCCCAACTTTGTTATGGCTAACGGATCACCAGGACAAATAAGCTGAAAGATATTTGGTTATCTTGGGGAGCATTTAAAAAATAGGAGATTGTTACTTTGAAAACTAAGATCTAATATAATCTGTTCTTTTTCAAATTAAACTAGACAAAGAAGCTCCAGCCCAAAGCAACAAACATGCCACAAAAACACTCCCTGAAAAAATAAAACCAACCCAAAAAGAAAATCCCTAAACTCAAAACTCACTGGAATTTACTTAGCATAAAATGGTTACATTACTTTTAAATTACCCTCTAGAAAAAAAAAAAAAAGGGGGCAGGAGCCCAGAATTTTACAAGATACCTCTAACTACTGTGTGCTGAAAGAAAATAAGAGAGTCTTATTATAAGGTTAAAATTGTGCAAAAGTACTCTTATTCTGTTTAATAGATTAACTTTTAAAGTAAATCAGTTAATGTTCTAATAAAAAATGGCCAGAGGCATAGCTGACAAACTGACCCTCAAATGCCCTAGTATTTGCATATTATATTTTCTGCCAACTTAAAAATAATATACAATAACCTGGGGTTATTATAAAATGTTAATCTCATTAACATTATAAAACCTAATATTTAATTGCCACTTTCTGCCATTTCTGACTTGTTTTTCTTTCAAATGAAAACAATTTTGGGATGTCTGAGTTTGAAATTGATTATAATTGGAGCATATAAAGTGTAACATTTAATATGGTAAAATTTCATTATGATTCAATCTTGTTCTAGAAATGTTTCTTTTGAAGTCCCTTGTTTTGGAAAACAAAGTATCTTAAAAAAATGTTTTCCTATACAAAAACACACAGTTTCAAATAAAAAATTCATCCTGAAGATATGCACCAACTTTTCTTCAGCTACACTGAAGGATATACTCAAAGATGTCCAGGTACCCACCAGTGTGAGACTATACCCGGAGAAATAGTTTCCATCTGTATTAAAGTAGTGTACTGGATGGTGGTTTTTACACTGACTTAAACCTGTGATAACAGGCCCTTTCATATATGCCATTTCTTAAATGAGGCACCCTTCATTTAACCAAGTGTTCAGTATTGCCAAATCTATAAAGCTAAATTGCTTTTTTATAAGGTAGAACCGTACCTGTTGGATAAAGTATGTGCAGTGAGGCTTATAAATGCTCATAAAGGGAAAGTATGGAAGGTAAAAGTATCCATTACCTTTTGGAAAAAGGACGATTATTTCAAAGAAAATGCCAGCAGTGGGAGACATATAATAATAATTTAGGAGGAAAAATAAAACTGACCTTTTCCCAGTACCACTATTAATAATACAACTACTTCTTTTATATTAATTAAAAAGTGTTTCTTGCTTGCTATATATTTTTAGTTAGCAGCCAAGTATTTTGCACTTTATAGCAAAGACTGGACTTCGACCAAATTGGGAGCAAGTGTGCTTTGGAAAACTATTGGGGGAAACTTTATAACATAGTGTCTCTTAATGAAGGACAAATTAATTTAATAGATCTCCCTGTAAAATAACATCTGTTGGTAAATTGGCTAGTGGGATTGCTGTAGGTGAAATTCACTGGTTTTGTACTGAAATGACACAGACTTTCGAGCTGAGCCAGACTTTTTTACCTACCAGTAAGATACAAATAAATGGTGGAAGTGCTCTTTTCTGAAATACTGCTACACTTTCGAACTCTGGTATAAGCACATAAGAGGATCTCAGGAAAGGAAAAAGCCAACTTCCTGCATTCCAAAAGCTTAACTTTGTATTAGATTTTTGGTACTTCATAATGCATAATCTAGTTTGCTTTGGTTTGGGGAGGGGAAGTTATGTATGCATTGTACCACTTACTTTTTTTCTCCAAATGAACTTAGAAACTCAGTGGCATTTGTTTTACATCATGCCCCTGAAGGACTTTATGGTGTAAGCCTCCTCAGATACTAAACTTTGCCAAACGCACCTGGCTGTGAAAATGGGACTGTCTGTCATAATGATGAGCAGTCTCCAGTAACTATACTTTAGTAAGTACAGTAGATAGTAGTACACAACTATTTTATGAGGCTTAATTTCTGGAGCACAACTGGTTGTCCATACTGGAGGCATCTGAGATGCAGAGCAAGGAGAAGATCTTTAGGGATCCAAATAAGCATCAAGACCTTTCCTTTCTATGGCAAACTTCAAAAATCCATATTGGATCAAGTTGTACATTCCTTTTTGGGATTTCTTAGCATACAAAGAATAATTGTGATTATCTAACTTGACTTTGTCCTAAACAAAAATTATAGGAATGGGCAAAATGAATTTCACTTTGAAATGCAACATATAAATTTTAGGGAAAACATTCAAGTCCCAATTTTCCCATCATTGAGAGCTTGCCATGACTTTCTGAGAGTTGTAAATTCTTCTTCCTAAATAAATGCATTGGGTTTGCATGGGGTGGCTTCTGTGAGATGCTAGAACCAGCAGTGATGGTGGCAGCACTGCTGGGATAACATAGTCATGAAAGGGGAAAAAAAGGCATCTATGCAACAGCAGCCAGAGAGGGGAATGAGAATACATGAGAGGAACAACTCTGCAGACAGCCAGGTCAGTCAGTAAAGAAGAGTGATGGGGGATGATTCTGGTGCCACTGGAGAAGAGGTTCGTCTGCAGCCCCTGGTGGAGAACATAGTGAGGCAGGCTGCCCCGCGAAGTCCATGGAGGACCCCATGCTGGAGCAGGTTTAGCGGGCAGGACTTGTGACCCTGTGGGGGAGTCTGGTCCTGAAGGTCTGCAGCCTGTGGAACAGACCCATTCTAGATCAGTTTATGAAGAACTGCAGCCTGTGGGAAGTTAATAGAGGACTGCCTCCCATGAGAGGGACCCCACAGTGGAGCAGGGGAAGAGTGTGAGTTTTCCCCCTGCAGAAGAAGAAGCAGCAGATACAATGTGTGATGAATTGACCACAACCCCTATTCCTTGTTTCACTGTACTGCTGTGGGGAAAGAGGTAGAGAATTTGGTAGTAAACCTGAGCCTGGGATGAAGGGAGGGGTGGAGGGAAGACATTTTATGATTTGGTTTTATTTCCTATTGTGTTGATTGGAAATCAATTCATTCCCCTGAGTTGATTTTTTTTTAACCCATGACTGTAATGGTAAGTGATCTCTTCCTGTCCTCATATTCACTCATGGACCTTTCATTCCCTTTTCTCTCTCCTGTCCAGTTGAGGAAGGAAGCTTTGAGGAGAGAGTGGCTTTGGTGGGCACCTGGCATCCAGTCAGGATCAACCTACCACAAGAACTTTTAGGGTTACTCAACAAAACACTAACTGTGTTAATTCCAAGAGTGAGAATAATTTGATTTGCCCCATAGACTTTCTGAGAGTTGTGATATCTCTCTGTTATACTCTGAGCTTCAGTAGGCAACATAACTCGTGCCAATATCACACACTTGAGCCCTCAAACATATTTGTCTCTTCTTCTTTGTTTCAAAAGCTAGCAAATTGACATCAAGTCATAATTTTAACCTTCCTTTCCTTTCCCTTCCCTGTATTTGCCTGCAAGGACACTGAGTCTTGAAATTCACAGCTGTGTAAAGATTATCTCTAATTTATTTTTTTTAGGGAAGCTTTAATTACAGTTTGTCAGAACTTCAGAAACAAAGAGTAGATGTGTCATTGTTATTTCAAGACAATGTTTCCAATGAAGGATATTATAAGTTTGCCAGTCATATAACTAATTTTAGCTTTTGCATCGAAAGTTTTACTACATTGCACCAGTTTGGAAGAAAAGACTTCAATTTAAAAAAAAAAAAAGTATTTAAATACAATGTATCTAAAATTGAAGGAAGAACTGAAAACAAAAGAAAATTTGACATTTCAAATAGGATATTAATGGCTAAATATTTTGGTTTGGACACTGGAAACATTCATGAATTTGTACCCAATAAAAATTGTCCTTGGACATACAGCAGTGCTAATGCTAATTGACTACTCACTTGGAAAGACTTTCAGTATACATTGATATAGTATAAATGTCAGGGAGGTTATAGCTCTCTTAACTGTGATGGAATTCCCCAGTCAGTTAAAGGAAGGAAGTTGGAGGGAATAAACCAGTATTTGATATCTTCATGGTATATCATGCGTAAAGTTCCCATTAGCACGCTCAGAGCTTTTATTTTACCCTACCCCCTGGTTCAGAGCAGCATGATGTTCTTTCTCTTGGAGAAACAAATTATTTTTTTTTATATTCTTATTTATTAATAGGCATTCTTGCATTGTTTACCTTTGTAGCACCCGAGGGGCTCACATATTACAGTTACACATTACCTCAAGCAGCAGGGCTGCCCTGCCTGTGTTTAGCAGGGGAGGGCTGTGTAACCCCTTTTCCCTCATAGTCACTGTTGATGCTGTGTTGGGTGATGCCAAGGGATGATCGGCACCAGAGCAGAGGCCGGGGAAGCGGTGTTGAGACGCAAGCCGGCTTCAGCAGGCAGTTCCCCCTGTTACCTCAACCAGAACTTTACAATTTCCTATTGAGGAGTCTTTTCAGGGTGTATTGACAGGAGTGGCAGACAGGGTAATGAAAGACAAATTCCATAACGCAAAAGGCAGAGGCGCTGACAATGAGATCAGAGAGCTGACCCCTGACCCAAGTCAGCATTTTCTTTTCTCTCCTTCTCCTTGCCTCTCTCTTTCTCAGTTTACTGTTTCAGGTTTGCTTATTATACGGAGGAGTTTCAGTTGTGACCCTGAGCCCATTATTGCTTTGGCTTTTCCCCTCCCCTCAAACAATTCTTTGGAAAATGGCCCCAACAATGTGGAAAAGATGCTGATAAGTATAGAAAAGAGAGGTTAATGAGAAAAGCTCGGAGCTGCTTGCAGTGTATATCGAGAATAAAAGGAAGAGTAGCATTTTCAGTGCTGGTGATAACAAGGAAGATTAGTTCAAGTCTTCACTGCACATTTATATAAGTGTGTGTGTGGTGTGTGTGTGATGAAGTCCTTCTGTCAGCCACTTTCACCAGGAGGACAGGACAAGCAGTGCTGGTTCCTTTCCCATAGTAATTTAAGGCTTCAAGCCATAACACCAAGATAGGGGAGATGTCTTTATATTGTAATTTTTCAAGCACTTATTCCATTTAATGTTTTAGCTTTTTTCTACAGAAACACATTCATTAGTTAAAATACTTCATGGTATCTATTGTTACTTATTTAGCTTGTGGTAAGCAGAAAATATACTGGTTTACCATAGGGATGACAAGACTGATATTCTACTTGACACCAGACATCTGAGGTACATGGATTCTTCAGCCTTTTATGCTTTTCGGATATGGTGTTTTATCACCAGTTTTGTTTTGACATTCATGCATCATATAGATGTTTTCCCACTTTGAAGTATCTTCACTACAAAAAAAAAAAAAAAAAAAAGGTTTTACTAATGGGTAGCTATAATAGCCCAGTTATGCAAATCATAAATATGCCATTCAAGATTTTCCTTCCTTCCTTCCTTGCTCACTTCCTTCCTTGCTTCCTTCCTTCCTTCCTCCTCACAAGCTAAGATACCTCTGTTGTACTGTATCTGTCTCACTGACATTCAGCTAGTTCTATTTTTGATCAATAAATTTAAACTTCTGCAAATAGTGGGGAAGTCCTTTACATGTGAAGGATACACCTGGTGGCTTCCTAAATGGAAATCTGAATAACTGGGAAACTTATTTAGCTATCACCTAGAATCCTTATTTGATGAGTGCACTGAAGACCATATGAGCAAAAGACATTCAAAAATCAAAAGAATTGTTAGTGCCTGACAAGAAAGCTTGTCTTATAAGGAGAAAAATATTTACACTCTTAGATGTATTGGTATTTATTCTCCAGGAATGCAGTGTTTTAATAACCACAAAGTACAAGGTACTTGAAGCTAAACAGGAAGGGATGGAGAACAAAAAAATCCCATGAAGCAATGCTAAGAATGTTCAGGTTGTTCATGCCCCCTTTTCTTTCACAAGATCAGCACATTGCAAGAGTTTGGATGTTAAGTGGCATTTTTGATGATGAGAAATATCCCTCTTGTTTGACAAATAGAACAGGAAAAACATTGCCTACTCTCTTTAGTGAAGATACCCTCTCCCAGTATTGTTCTGACCCTGGAAGAATGCAATCATAAGACATGCCACATTATCTGCAGTGCTGTTCATAACAATAATTTGACTGCAGACGAGGAAGTTCAGGGTCCCAAAATTTTAGGTGTAAGCAACCTGTAAACAAAAATATTGACAGCCCCCATGAAAATTTATAAATAAAAAAGATTATTTTTTAAAAGTTCTGAAGTTTATTGAGAAGCATGATAAGCAAAAAGGCAGCAATGTTTTAACTGACCATATCCAAAGCTGCTGATAGTTAATATGGTCCTTACTGGGAAGATTTTGCTCTTTGTAAAACTTTATTATACTGCTTTGTTAGACACTAAATAGAAAAAGCTTGAAGAGTCATCTAAATCTGACCTTTCTATGTGACTTCCTCTAGCTCATCCTGTTATTAGAAATAAGTTGGATATGGAAAATATTCCTTCTTAAAGCAACATATCCCTTTGGGAGTAATTGTGTTCTCTGGCCAATAGACATTTTTGTTTCTCTTACAGCACATTTATCAGGTTCAAGCATGTTTTGCCTCCTTTGCAAAAGGACCACAAATCAAATCAAATATCACAAAGTACCTAGGGATTACCTATGCCTCGTGCTGAACCTTATTATAGGTACTCTTTCTTACACCAGGCTCTCCCATGTGAAAGTAGCCCTATTAGTATTCTCCACTAATGCTTTAAAGCAGGCCATTG
The DNA here is from genome assembly GCA_027925045.1 of Hypotaenidia okinawae. Classification (NCBI taxonomy): domain Eukaryota; kingdom Metazoa; phylum Chordata; class Aves; order Gruiformes; family Rallidae; genus Hypotaenidia; species Hypotaenidia okinawae. Next base: position 96,949,820 of record BSDF01000002.1, on the reverse strand, counting down.
GATAAGGGAATAAAGATGGAACCTTTAAATTATTAATAATAAAAAAAGTCTCCTATATCATATCAATTCAGGGGAAAAAAAAAAAGCAATTTGCTACGGTGGAATAGGCATTAATTGAAAGGTTGACCTTCATTCAGCTCAGCTTAGACAAGATCAGCAGAGTGGAGGCACTGGCGGATTGCAGATCTCCAGAGGGCTTCCAGCTTCTTCTTGTGATGATTTGGATAAGGCTTTGCATTCTGCCTCACTTCAGGGACTTGTTAAACTGCTGAAATTTGTGAAGTGAGGAAAAGAGCGCTATTTGTACACAGGCTTCTGGCATGTTTCAAAATATGGGGCCAGCAGGGTCATACCTTTCAGCATCGACCTGTGAGCTCGCCTGCCTCACATTCCCAAAGCTTCAGTCCGAATGGGGACCCACGTGTGGCAACATGATACCTTAAGAGACTATGGCACCTAAATTTGGATTTTCTATCTATTTGATTTCATCAAATTGGGTAGTTTAGGTGTATTGTGCAGCATTTATTACAGGTGATGACAATCATTAATGGACTGTTAAGCCAGGCAAAATTATCCTTGCCTGGGAGAGTAGATATTCTACATCTTGCTTCTGGAAGTGGATTATTTTTTTTTAAAGAAGAAAGAAAATATGTGCACGACTTTATAATTTTCAGATTCTACACTTCTTGAGAAAAGAGATTTTCCAGATAATGCCAACTGAATAAATGGCAGAGCTCCATGTGAGTGATGGAACTCTCCAGCTGATACACTATATTAAAAGAAGACTAAATATAGGGCTCCTCAGTATTACTTTTCTGTTTGAAGCATACTGTGGTTTGCAAAATTAGAGCAAGGAAGAATGAACATGTGATGTTCAGTGTAGCAGACAGTGTTCCAATAGCCCAATAATAGAAACCTAGTTGCTTTGTACAAAGAGTATTAAAAGATTTGTTGCTTGCCTCATTTTTCTGTGGCCATACATCTTTGGGGAACAGAAAAACAAAAACAAACCAACAAACTGCCTCCCTCTGCTAAGTGATTACAAACCATTCAGATCAAACATTTTCCTTTTAATATGCATGCAAAACTAGCTGTATTGTTGATTGTTTGGGGACAGATTTACTACCAGTGAACAGAATTCTGGAAATCAAGATGATAGTATTTACAAAATCTCGGACAATCCCTATTGCATATTAAGTAGAAACAAAGGATTCATGAAAATATTCCTCACATTGCTGTCAAGATCAGAGAACTAGGTGATCTGTAAATTTCTTTGATGTCCTGTCATAGCTAGTTCATGGTATGACATCATAATACAAGTGGGAAAGGAAAGAAGTTAATTTTCAAAGTTGAAAGAAAATGACATGATTAATGAATTAAAACTGTAGGGAAATGAGATAGTTCCGTCTTCTGTGCTATTTCTGGAAGTATGATAATGAGCAGTAGATACTTTATGAAACCCATTTTAGGTTTTCTTTTCATTACTTGTGGATTTTGTTACCATTGTTTTGACTTTCTAGAAATAAAGACTTTCTAGAAATTAAGCGCTTTTTGTAAGTCAAATAAAACTACCTCTTACTTCTCTTGTTTGCTTGAAAAGTGGAAAAGGGTAGATAAAGTACTGCATGGTTTAAATATCTCTGCATTCAATAAAATTCAGAGGCTCTTTAGTAATACAGTTTACAGAACAATTGCTTTATATCAAAGAATTCAAGCAAAAGCCACGCAGTAACTGAGAATTTTATCAATTTCCTAAGTACTCAGAATGTGTACCACACTTAGCACTAGAACTTCTCTTGCACTGTCTGTTTGCCTGCTTCCTTATTCAGACTCGGTGTCTTACAATTGGTAATTGGCATGGAATACCTTCTTTAGTCAGTTTGGGTCACCTGTTCTGGCTGTGTCCCCTCCCAGCTTCCTGAATGACCCTGCCTTCTCATTAGGAGGGCAATATAAACAACTGAAAAGTCCTCGACTGCTTGGAAACAACCAAAAACATCAGGGTGTTATCAGCACTGCTCTCATCCTAATTCCCAAACAGGGCATTACACTGGCTGCTAGAAAGAAAATTAACTCTATCCTTGCTGAAACCAGGACAGTATGTTGCCCTGGTTTCATCTGGGAGAGAGTTCATTTTTTTCCTAGCAGCAAATATAGGGCTGTGGTTTGGATTTAGGATGAAAATAATGCTGTTAATGCACTGATGTTTTGGTTATTGCCAGGTAATGTTTGCTCTAAGTTAAGACTTTTCAGTTTCTTATATTGCCCTGACAGTGAAGAGGCTGAGGGTACACAAGAAGCTGGGAGGGACATAGCCGGGAAAGCTGATCCAAACTGGCCAAAGGGATATTCCATATCATATGAATTCATGTTCAGTATATAATGTAGAGGAAGCTGGCCAGAGGTTTGCACTATGGCACAGGAACTAGCTGGGCATTGGTGGTCTGCAGGTGATGAGCAATTTTCCTGTGTATCACTTGGATTGTATGTTTTATTATTATTATTACTATTCCCTTTCTTTCCAATTAAATTGTCTTTATCTCAACCCATGAGTTGTTTCTTTTTCAGATTCTCTCCCCCATCCCACTGGGGGCAAGGACTGCACAAACGGTTGTGTGGTTTTTTTAGCAGGTTGAACCTGCCGGGTTCAACCACGACATGTTTTATCTTTCCTCATGTCTCTTTGTATAGCTTGCAAGCTTTTGAAAAAAACAGACTGCCTTCAGCTCTGAACATAATGTTCACTTCATATCACAGCTTTTTTTGGCCTGTACATGGTATAGAAATAAACATGTACATCAGTACAGTTCTAAACAAAATTACAAATATAAGTATTCCTTTCATTACAACATCAATTAAATGGACATGTAGCCTTACTTCCAACCGTGAATGTAAAAGTGAGCATACATGATCTACATCTGCAGAAAATACTATTTCTTTTCTAAATGTGTAAGCTAGTACAAGATTAATTCATGTTTTTATGTTTTCATCATTCAGTGTCCATATATCTCTCTCGAATAATTATTTATTGGTTTCTATAGCTTTTTTTTTCTTTCTTCTTTTCCTTCTCCTTCTATATTGAATCCTCTCTCTAGCTTTTCTAGCCACTACAATGGTGGCATGTAGAGAAAAGGAGGACAGTATTATGAAACGAACTCATCATGTTTTTCCTTATATCCTACCTTGCATCAATGCTCACTGTTAAGCAAGTTGTTATATGCTATAAGCAGTGAAAACTGTTATTATAACTGTATTTTAATATTGTTGAGTTGAATTCATACTGCATACTAGACTATTTATTTTTTAGTTTTCTTGTTATTTACAGATGCTCATAACTTCCTGAAAGGTGCTAGCAGACTTCTAAGCTTCTGATCCAGAAAAAAAAAGTGGAAAAACTTGCTTTTTAAGTAAAATTAATTGAGCAATTCTTGAGGAATTGTTTCTAAAGCACCTTATCCTCTCCAGTTTCAAGCTAACATTTTTAATAGAATCCTATCACAAACGCTTTGTGAATTAGTAAAATTATTGCTATAACTTGCCAATGGTATTTAGTGAGTTGATCATAGTTACTAAGACACCTGTGACAGAAAGAAGCGATACCAGATCTAAGTGTCTGTTTACTTTCTTAACAATAAGACAACATTTTCTAAGTTTTTTGCTGTCCTCTGCCTTGGATAGACCATCAGAATATTTGGAGTTTTTCCTACAACATGTGCCTACATAGAACATGGTCTGCAAAGCTACTCTGGAGAGCCATTGGTAAGCTTTGTTAACTCCTCTGTGGAATAATGGTTCACAGTGCCTTTATGGTAATACATATCTTATTACAGTGATAAATTCCTATGTCAATTAAAATTTTATCTTTGCAATAAGCATTTAGGATTAGTAGGAAGTAATAAGATAAGTGCTCTTAGATTGAAAAAAAAAAAAGTAAAATAATAATTTCTACTCCAGTAAACTCTTTCTTTCACTCCCATTTGTGTGTCTGCAAACCAGAAATGAAAGCGTGTGTATTCCCTTTGGGGACTTTCAAAGACATTCTTCATAATACTCGTTGCAAATATAGGTTAACAGAGCCTGATAATATGAATAAAGCTTGCACAGATGCGTACCTACTCACCGGTAATTCAACAGGACTATTCATGTGCGCAACTGTTCCCTCACATGAACGAGACTTACACACAAGACTTAAAGTCTTAGAGCACGTTTAATGAAATAACTTAATGATTTCTCTTCAACATACCAGAGCATCAAGAGCAGGTACTATCTGGGAAACAAAAAAAATCTTTCCTGTCCATTCTTAATTGGTCTTTTACTACTCTCTAGGCTACTGGCATTGTTTGATCTGAGCTGGTTCATATGGTGTATCACTGGCTCATGTGATATATCACTGGGAGGGAGGAGATGCAGGACCCCATGAGGCTGCATCGATTACTCTACAGTCCTTTCAGAAAAAGCCCAAATCTCCTCCTCCTCACAGACCCCCAGACAGCGCAGGACCTAATATTTATGTGGACTCAGGTAGCATTTTTTTAATCTATCATTATTTTTTAGTGCTAATCTGTGACAACCTTTTCATTAAACCTCTATGCCACTACCTTCAGATTTTACTGCCAATTTTAGAAGAGTACTCTCCACGTGGTCTTCTGGAGAAGTAGTCTCCAGAAGAAGTACTTGCTCATCTAAACTAATCCTCTCTCAACAAGACCATTCTCTCAGATGTAGGGGGACCCAAGACTGCACTTCCCAGTTGTTCTGTGGTATTGATTCCCATCCTGTATGAAAAAATCATATAGGATGAAGTGGATAACATTAGAGCTTTTGATTTATATGTCAGAACTCATATCAGCCATCTTGTGCTGTTGTTTGAATTTGATGTTTGATTTTAAACTGTATTTTGGCCATGGTATTGACAGTATTGTGAATTTCTCTGCTGATGTTAGTAAGGCTGTTAATTTTCTTAGATACTGCTAATTTTTGTAGATATTCCCTGATAAACCAGAGGAGGTAGGCATGTGCCATTTAAATTGAAAACAGATTGTGAAGTTGGTAAGTCATTACATACCTGGTTGTTGGTCTTCAGCCTATTGGCATTTGGCAGTACTGCCCAGAGTTTACAGAACCCTGTTAAAAAATAAAAATAAAGAAAGTAAGAAAAAAAAAAGCATTAATATTACAGCTTTAAAGCAACTTCACTGCCCTTTTCCTAATAAATCACTGTGTTAGGCTCCTTTGGCCTTCAGTTTAAGAAGCAATACCCTAAGTTACTCTTTTCAATATTTTGGCCCTCATTTTCCCTCATTCCTCTTTCACCGCCTTTTGAAGTTTCAAGAAGCAAGATCTGCACTTAACCTGTGGTTCTTCCCAACCCTAATATATACTTTATAAATCTTCGAGTCTCTCATACTGTGCTCCCTACTGTATAGAATAAAGTGGAAATTGACTTCTGCAGAGGCCGCAACCAAGATTTATTGATCTGAAAGGATAACATTTTCTTAGGCAAAACTGAAGCTAAACATGAAGGGAAGAGACTAACCATATTTGGTCCTCTGAGCTTTTTATTGCTGAGGTGCCAGGACCTTATTTCCGTTTCGGAATATTCTATTCTCTTTCTTTTCTTTTCTTTGAGCTCACAGAAAATGTCCGTATTTGTTTCCATGTTGTAGTTCAAAGCCTTTCTTTTTAAATTTTAGTAAGGACACTTCTCTACAGGCTTTCCCTTAGGCCTGAAGTGGGTTTGTTGTTCCTGAAATTTCTGCAGCAGTTCTTTTTAATATCATGCCAGTTTGGAATTGAATTGCTTTTCACCTCTGGCATCTGTGATATGAAAAATATACATTTCTGTGTTCTCAAAATAAGAGACAGTTAGTATTTTGACATTTAATGAGCCTAGGCCAACCAGTTGGGCAGACTCAAATATTGGTGGTAGTAGGTTTTTAGCATGTCTTTTAAAATATATTTTTGATGTTTCCAACTGATGTAACTAAATATACTTTGGAAACCTGATTTTCTGAATTTCCTGGATTTTTTTCAGTTATAGAACATATATTTTTCAGAGAGGTTGAGTTGCATGAAGTGACTAAAATAGATTGTATATACAGTCTCCAAGTTGTGAAATGTTTGATAATAGTCATACCTTAACATGTGATTTTTCCTTTAAATATCTAATCTAAACCTCATTTTCCATGTAATACTAAATGTAACCAATACTGTAATAGCAAAGAGGAACGCTATATAAATTATTTCTGGGACAGTGGTAATCAATCCCCCCTCCCTTTTTTTATATATAAACTGACTGTCAAACTGCCATTTGAAACTTCTTAGAGAAACCATATTGATCATAACTGTAGTTTGCTCTTATTTATAGCCAGCTAGAGCTTGAATGCCTTATCCGAGTTGTTGGAAAACTTCTTTGCCTCTTTCATAATTTATTGAGATTTGTAAGTGCTGTTTACCTATCTACTCCTCTGATTTGTGCTCATCTGCCCCTGCTACCAGTTTCCTAGTGTAAATATTCTCTCCTTTGTCTTTTAAGACACATGAAGATGTCTTTACTCACATTAAGCTCATTTTTGGTATGTGTAAGATTTGGTGTTTAGGCCAGAAATCAAAATCTTGTGTGGACTCCAGAGACCCTCTGACTTTGAGAGGTCTTTGTACAGGAGTCTATCCCCATGGATCTGATAAGACTCAACACACAGGAGAACTACTGTGGCCATGCTGAGCCACACTGAAGTAATTACTTCGAGTTGCTCTGCTTGCAAATTTATTTCATTTAATTCAGCTGGTTTCACTTATAAATCTAAAGTGACATAAAATCTTTGTCACTACAAATCAAATTATTCCAATCTTAGGAATGAAATGTTGTTTTGACTTTCAGAATGTAGGCAAAGTTCTGTTTTGTGGAAACTGGTTTATAATGCACATTGGTTAGAGTAATGAATGAGTGGTGAGAGGATTCCATGATTCATGAAACTAACCCATCTCTTTGTTAAATTAATTGTTTACAGAAGTAGAGCAACTGTATTTTCCCTTCCACCCCTGCATATGCAGACTGATTTCTTTACCAAACTCTCTTCCTGCAACCTGCTGCTCTTTAGAGGCTCAGTACAGGTTGGTATCTCATGCTGTTTAATATCTCATAGTCTAGCTTAGTGCTGATGGTTTTGGAGTTGTAGTTTTGCAGTATATGGTTTGATTTTAAAAGTGCAGACTTTAATCCTCACTGAGTGTTGCAAAGCTTCAGGAAAAAAACCCCCAAACAACAGCTCACCTCCTTTAGCACCCATGTACACATTCACATCTTGGCGGTTTCCTCTATACTTCTCAACCTTTTTCATGCATAGAGAAAACTTCCCTCCCACGAAATGATAGCGGTGTATTCACTTCAGTTTTATAAGAGTGCTTCACATTTTGGTCCATTCAATCACAGGCAGAAAGAACTGTAGGAAGGAAAGAACCTTGTCTTTTGGGGCAGTCATACCCAGCCTTGTTGAGATGAACTTCTAGATCCCCTGCATTTGCGTGTTCTCAAGCAGTGACAAAAGAGGAAAAGTGAGAAGAGCCTATTTGTTAATCACAAATATTAATGTAAGTATTTTACATTCCTTTTCTCATGGAGGAACTGGAGTTGCTTCCAGACATTAAAGCAATCAAAGACATTTGATTGCACCCTTCTATGGCACAAAATGAGCTGCCGCCAACTGCTTTATCTAATGTCTCACAGCTTCTTTGAGTCTTTTGCTGATGGGAGGGCTATACAATGTTGCCAAAGACACTAACAGAATTATCTAGTGCAGAGTAATCACATTGCACTAGGAAACGTCAGAAAAAGTAGTTCCTCTTAGCAAGTTCTAGCCCACAGATACCCTGGGAACTGTAGTTACTAAGATTACATTATTGCTGTGAATTGCAAAAATGCACCTACAAGCAGATTTTATGAAGTGGAGGTAATGTCTATGTGAGAAGACAATTTAGTATTTGGGAAGTCTAGGGTTAATTTATTAAGGTATATCTTCATATGTAATACTTGAATAACTTGGACTCCTAATGAAAGAAAAATAACCCACTTTGTGAATGCCTATGTTGTTTGTGAATTTATAGAAGAGTTGGGAGGTAGTCAGGAAAGTCAAAGAAAACTCATGCTCTAAAAGGAACAGATTTACACTTTGATTAGATCATAAAGTAACATTCAAGAATGGCTCTAACCATTTCCCTGAATCTTGTGGAAGTTACTTCCTCCTACAGGGCACAAGCCAGGTAATCATTATGTTAGCTTGTATGCAGCTATACTATTTCCATGTTTCAGGAACTATCAATGAGAAATTCATATTTCTTCCACATTCCCAGCATATGCTTTACATAACATTAAATTGTTAACATTTTCCTCATGCACTTCTGCAGTAGCACTTTTATGCAATGATGAGCACCTTATTTACCCTGTCTTATGTTATGTTCCAATCTAACATTGTCAGTTTGTAAAATATTTTTATCTTTGAATAAGAAAAGGTCATACTTTAAAAGTTTTAGAATGATATGATAAAAATCAATATAGTGAAGGTCAACCTATCTACAAAACTTTTTTTAATGTTTTATGTATTGGTTTAAGCTTTACAAATTACACACATGGGATCCACCAGATTTTAATCCATTACCTTTCTCTTTTTAGGAGCGAAAGAAATTCTCATTTAGGAAATAATTCAAGTCCTTTTTTTAAGAATTAGAAGAGCTGAGCATCGATTCTGCATGAAAGCTAACGATGCAGAAGCTATTTCTTTAATTTGACTCATTTTTTCTTAAGATTAATGTATAGAAATCAAGTGTTCATAGATGATGTGAAGACTTTGAAGTCAATAACCAACACATCTTAAAGATACAATTATTCAAATTCATTAATTGTTAGAAAATGTCTTTCAAAATACTTTTTCAAGAGATCACATGTCAAAAGTTACACAATTTATATCCACTGTGGTTTACATAGCTTTATGTTATAACTGAAAATCATTTTGTGTTACAGCCAAGTATGATAAAATGCTTGCATGGATCTACTATTGAAACTAAGTGCATATCTTTTAGCAAGCACAGGTATCACAAAGGAGTTTAACCTTGAGTTTTATGTATTAATGAAACCGATGGAGGAGGTTGTAAAGTGAATGTGCTGTGCTGATTATTTATTTAATTTTTGCAAACATAGATTTCTTTGGGCAATGTTATATATTTACAATATTTTTTCCATTGGATGAGTAGAGTTTTTCACACAACAGGTGAACACATTTATCAATCGTAGCTTATATTTTTACTTTTGTTTTATTAAGCACATGCATTCTGTATTTCTCTCTGTGGTGGTTTGACCCTGGCTAGAGTCCAGATACCCACCAAAGTTGCTCTATCACTCCCCTCCTCAGCTGGAAAGGGGAGAAAATATATATTGAGAGGCTTAGGAGCCGAGATAAGGACAGAGAGAGATCATTTCACGATTAGCATCACAGGAAAAACAGACTCAACACAGAATAAATGAAAGAAAACTCTAATTTATTACACTACACACACACATACCCCAGTGAAACCAGAGTCATATAATGAGAAGTGCAACCAGATCTTAAAGCACTTCCCCCCACCCTCCCTTCTTAGCAGACTTCACTTTACTCATGATTTTGCTCCCTTCTTCCCCCTCCATTGTGGCATGGGGAGGGGCAGGGAATGTGGAATGGGGGTTTTGGTCATTTCCTCACAAGTTGTTTTCCTTCTCAGCCAGGGGAATGTGGAGGGGTGAGGGGAGGCATTCCTCACAACCTTCCCTTGCTGAAGCGTGGGGTCCCACCCAGGGGAAACAGTCCTTCACGAACTTCTCCATAGTAGTCCTCTCCCACGGGCTTCAGCTCTTCACCAGCTGCCCCAGCATGGGTCACTGCTATGGGTGCAGTCACAGAATCATAGAATGTCTCTCAGGCCCAGACTGGGGTCCTCCATGGAGTATAAAACCCCTCTTCCCCAGCAAACCTGCTCTGGCGCAAATCTCTCTCTATCTCATCTCTGTGTCTCTGTATCTCTCCATGGGCTGCAAGTGCTGGCAGGGGCTTGCTCCAATGTGGGTCACAGCATCTTCTGTAGGTCTCCACCTGCTCCAGTGTGGGGCCTCTCCACAGGCTGCAGGTGGGGTCTCGGCCTTTTCCATGGGCTGTGGGGGGACACCCACTCCACCATGGGTTTCTCCACGGGTTGCTGGGTCATCTTGCTCTTTCTCTGGCACCTGGGGTGCCTCCTCCTCTCCCTTCCCGAGCTTTGGTGCCTGCACAGTTTCTTACATCTTCTTACTCCCTTCTCTGGGGGCAAAAAGCTGCTGCTTGCAGTTTTTCCCTCCTAAATATGATTCCCAGAGGCGCTGTGACCATTGCTGATGGGCTCGGCCTTGGTCAGCAAGGACTCCGGCCTTGAGCCAGCTGGTGTTTGCTCTGTGGGGCCTGCAGAGAGCTTCTGGCTGCTTCTTGCAGAGGCCACCCTTTCAGCCACCCTCTTCCACCAGAGCCCAGCCATACAAAACTACAACACTCATCTTCCCTTATAGATGTTTTTCTTTTGATATATTAAGATGAAATTTGCAGAATTTACAGTAAATATGAAAAAAAATGGTATGTATATCATTAAACAGCAGTAAAGTACAGCACAGCATTGTCTTGATAGATAATTTCATGAAGCGATATAGTAAAACTAAAAGCTCTAAAGAGCAGCAGCAAAAGAATCTCTGAGTAAGCTTGAATTGTGCTTTCAAAACAGTCCATTCTATGCATGCTTTTAGATATGTGCTACTTCCTGGCGTTTTGGAGGGGGTTTTTGCACAAGGTTTGTATCCTTATCAGGAATCTCAGCAATAATATTGCATGGTATCTATTCAATATGTAGGCAAATTACAATTAGAACACAGTATGAGGAACGTGGGTTGAACAATAAAAAAAGAATTCCAGCTCTGTGACCCTTGCTGAGAGAAATATACAGCATATTAATAATTTATACATATGTCCATATGTGTATGAGGAATATGTACAAATGAGGGAAAAGCTGAGGGGATAAGGGAAAGCGGATCTGAAAAAAAGTATAAAACGTTTATTTCACTCTTATAAGAAAGAACATAGAGATGGCATTGCTGTATAAATTTCCCTTTTAAAAGTTTATTTTCTTTTAAAACACTGATGGTTAAGAGGTATAGAACTAAGGTGTTTATACTAAAAATAATAGGCTTTGACTCTGTAACTGTCATGTACTTCCAGAAGAGAAGCTGGCATTTCCCTGAATGAATACTAGAACAGAATTCAGAAGATTTAACGGGGAAAAAAATCTCCTTTCAGCCACAACCTCATGCATGTGGAGAAAAAGGAGGGTGAAAATATATTTTCTTATGACAAAACTTGTTTTATATAAAAGCTGACAGGCTGAGAAATTAGTAGCGGCAGTTGAAACCAAGAGAAACAAATCAGGGCTAATGACAGACTTGTTGAAATTATGTCTGGTAACTTTGAGCACCTCTAAAATTAGCATATAGAGTCTTTTCAATTTAGGCCAGCTCTACTGAAGCAACTTGTTTACTCCTGAGGTTCCTATTTTAAAATGCAGAGAAATTAAGACTACTTGCAAATTTCTGCTTTCTTTTCTTAATTTGCTTGAATAAAGTGTATCACTTCTGCCTGGGCTCATGTGGAAACAGCTTTTGTAAAATGTAATATCCTCAGTAAGATATTCTTGAGAATTATCATAAAGAAAATATGCCTGTGCGGAAATTGAAGTGAAAGATAGAATGAGGGCTCCTAGGACTTCCTATACTGAATTTATAGTTAATAGGAAGGTTGGAAAAAAGTGAATTCTATACTCAACTGTAGAGATTTTTACCAGCAACAACTGGAAATTTCAGCAACGAAAGCTCATAAATAAATAAATAAAGATTAGCTGCGTAGGAGTAAAAAATCATTTATTTTTTCACTAGCACTTTTTGTTTAAGTCAAAATTGTTTAGTAATAAGCTTATGGAGCTCCTTTTTAAAGCTTCTCATAGTTCTACTACAAATATCAGTCAGGCTTCTTAGAGGGTAAAAATTCTATGAAGGGAGCATTGTCTTCCTGACAGACCTTTGGACTGCAAAGGAGATACTGAAGAATGAAAAATGGACCATGTTACTATCACTAACAAAAACCCAGCGAGATACACAAAATCCAGAAGATTTGTATATGTGTTTAATAAAATGTTATTATTGTTGTCTTGGTGAGTAGTGACTAAATGTAGAGGTACAAGGTCAATCTTTGCAACCACTGGATATCTATGAGCTATATCATATGCACAATACTTGGATTCTTACAGCATTACATGTCTAGGCATTAGACAAGTGTTAGGACTGCTTGTACAAATGAATGCTCTCAGGACATGCATCATTGGGATTAGAAGCAGAGAAGGGCCATAATAACTGTATTACAAGATGGCTGCCCAAACTTGGTTTATACCGCTTAAGAAATAAGATAAAATAGCCTTGTTCATGTCCTGCAACTGTGAGAGTAACAGTACTACAATAAGAACCATAGCTATAAAAACTGGCTAAATAGGCTGCTACTATGGCTTATCACCTGCTTGGAACATTAAAATCAATGTCCTTTAAAACTTTGGAATTTCTCTTTGAAATCCGCAAACTAGAAAGACTTCTAAAACCTTAACCCTGTGGGTTCATTCTATAAAAGCGAAGACTAATTTCTGGTTACATCAACAATATCCAAACATTCTGACCCCTGTGGGTTTGCAGTGCCCAGGGGCCTGGTGGATGTATTTGGAAGCCCAGAAATGCTTGCGGTTGCCAAGTAGTTTTGTACGATCTCAGCTTTCATTTTATTTCTTAGCTTTATTCTTTCAAATATTATAAATATGCTTATACATAGGTATTTCAAATTCTACCTCAGGGATTTGAAATTCAGACAAATGTCTGGGGACTAGTTCCTCACACAGAGTTAACTTGCTTGTAAAAATGATCTTTAAATTCCATTCTGCTCCAATCTTACAAAGTGGTCTCACATCCTTCCCCAGATGACTACTTAAGAAGAGTATGTGTATACATGTGTATACTGACAAAAATAGTGAAGTAATGTGGGCAGAATTACATCACGTCTATGGTTAACAGGAGCCATGGCCCTAGCTTTTCTCTGCAAAGTTTATGGCAAGAAGCTGCAGGCCAAAAGGTCAAGAAAAATATTTGGAATTGAGCGTGCAAGGAAAAGGTGTAAGTGAAGAGATGGGCAATCTGAAAAGTTCTTGAAAGAACTCTCTAGAAAATGCACACTACTGTTATACCAATCTCTCACAGCTTAGAGAATAAACAAATAGGTAACATTTAAATCTGAGGAATTTGAAGCTAGTAGCAAGACTAAGATGAGCATGGTCCAGCTCTTTCTTTCTCACATTGTCAACCACAGCACAAAACTCTTGCCTTTTTTTCCATTTGAATCATAAGTCCACTAAAATCAGTTACAATGTAGAGGTTGGGCTACTGCAGATACAGAATAAAATTACCTACTGTAGAAGACTGAAAATAGTACGAAGTTCTGATGGCAGTTTTCTTGGTAGATTTATACAGAATTCCTTCCTCAGTGATGTGTATTACTCCAAGTCTCATCAAGAGTGGGAAAGGCTCAACTGGTTTGGTTGAGCTGAAAGCAGAATTTTGAACAGCAGCATTATTTGTTGCTTTTCTAGTCAAGTCTGCTTCCAATAAACTTTCCTAGTGAATCTTCCTGCATTCAAATGGCCATGGGTCTGCTGTCAGAGTTGTCATGAAGTTCCTCGAAGAAAAGGACTTGTAGGTCAGGTCATATCTCTCAGATAGAACGTGGTAAGCATCCTGTACAGCTTATGTCTCAAGTCTCAGAAAGAGCTACTGGTGCAATACTTTTGCAATTGAAATCTTAGAGGATTTTCTCTATCCTAAATAGTATTTTCAGAACTACAGTATATTAAAGGGCATGATAATATAGTAGTAATGATATTTATTACTTTTTAAATTACTTGTTCAAATACCTTTTCACACTTTCCCCTGAAGAAAAAGTTGTACAACTTTGTTTTTAATGGAATTTTTAAAGTTTTCCTTTCTTTGGATTTTTCTCATTTCTTAGAAATCTCCTTCTCTATATGCCAAATAGATATACATGGGGGTTGGACCCGATGATCTCTCGAGGTCCCTTCCAACCCCTACAATTCTATGATTCTATGATACATGAGGGAGGACTTATTCAGCCCTTAACAATTATTCTACTTATAGTGCTTTGTGATAATCAAGAAATATACAATCTGATACTAATTTAATAATTTTCTTAGCAAGTTTTCACCTGTTTATCATGTCTCCATTTACTCTTATGCTTCAGGTATTACTTTTCAATTTAAACATGCCATTGTAATTGCAAATTTAAATCCAGTATAATGCATTTAGTTTCAAAAAAATTTCATGTGACCTTTGATAAACAGTAAAATGATATGTGCCCACAGTTCAAGAACTAAAAATTTAATAAAAAGGGAAATTAATATTGTTTTTTCTTGGGATATGTCAACAGGGCACAAGTTTCCTGATATTTTAAAAATTATGTATATATTATTGTAAAACTGTTTAGTTTATGAAATACAGCTATAATTTTCACCATTTTACAATTCATTCATAAATCCTAAATGATGATTCTCATTATTAGGAAAATTCGTTTCCCCTGTTTTCTCTGTTTCTTCTTATAACTAATGGATTTGATAAATTGTCTACAGCTATAGTACTTTCACAATATATATATGGTACATTTGGTATGTGCCTCCAAATAGGTGGCATATTTCAGTGACACTCATCAAACCTTTTAAAGGAAGTGGCTTACTTTAAAATAAAGTTTTTTATGCAAACTTGATCAATGCAGTTCTGTGTTTATGACTATTTTTTATTTTATTTTAGTGATCCTCAGGGAATGGACACATAATTGTGATAACAAATACTTCTGGTTCTAGAGATGAATATAAATCACTGAAATGAGTCCTGATGACACAAATAGGAACAATTAAGAATGAAATATGAGGAAACAAATTCCTTGATACTCATTTACACAGGTCAGTATCATGACATGAGTGCAAGCCACAAGATGTAGCAATTTTAGGTAAGGAAGGGCTATTTCAGTCAGTGAATGCAATGGAGATGTGTGACATCTCCAAGAAGTCAACTGACTTTTTCGTTTGTTTCAGTGGTACACAGCATTGTTCTTACTGAAATGCATGCTATTTTTTTCTTAACTTACCAACCTTCTTTATCCAACATATTCCTGGTCCCTCTGAGTTTGGTATTATCAGCATATGATGTCTATTCTATCATCAGCATTGCTAGGGAAAGGTTTCAGTATTAGTAGGTTCAGGATAGACCACTATACAGGTCTACTAACATTTACTTTGATGATCAACTATCAATAACATGTCAAGTTGAATTTCCAGCCATCAATCTACTTATCCTAGTAAGACTGAAGCTATATGGTTGCTACATCTCTCAAGGCCATTTATAAGAACAATATGAGGCACAGTGTAAGATCCTCATTGAAGCCCAAATATGTGATGTCTGTTGACTCTCTTGTCTGTTGTCTATTTTGACTGAGAGGTCTGTTCTGTTTTTGAGAGATTCATTTGGCTTGACTGAATTTGCTCCTGACATCTCCATATTAGCTGATTCTTTCCCTAGGTGCTTTCAAGCTGGCAGATATCCCATGAATCCCATTTATATGAACAGAAGTTAAGGAGCTGAGTCTGCTTCTTTTTCTCCATCCACTTATTCAATGCCAAGTAGTATTTTCATTTTTCTGGTCTCTTGATGTTTCATCCACACCAATTAGGAATAACGTCTGTGTTGGTATAGTGTGTGTCATTCTTTCCACCTTTGGGAGGTGAAAAAATAAAAAATGTGTGTGCTACACCTGTTGAAATGGGGGTGATTCTTCTTCCATGGATGCTTAATGGGAAGCAGAGGAAGAAGATCACTGAGGCAAAAAGCCCAGGACCATCTCTCTTATCCCCTTTTCTGTTTCTGTATCAGGATGATTAATCTACCCATCTACTTTCTTCTTTTTCTCTCACACACTTTCTCCTCCGTGCTGTGGATTGCCCTCAAGCACCTAGGTATAATGTGTAGGAAGAAAAACTGTTTTATCAGGGAAAGGGAAGGGGGATGTGGAGGAGTTCAATCTGCCTGACATATGCTGGGGTTACTCAGGCTGCCAGAACTGAAATGTCCAAGGGATTTCTAAAAATTATAGATGACAATTTCTTAACTTAGCAAGTGTTTCATCCTACACAGAGGAATTGTGTCTTATACCTCATCTTGACAGATAAAGAGGACCTGATCACAGAACTAAAAATTAGTGGTTTCTTAGGTGCAAGTGATTACAACTTGATTTCACTACTGTATGCAAACAGAATAAAAGACATACCGATGAGATATACACTTGGTGCTTAAAAGGGTCAGTTTAACAAAGCTGAAAACAATTATGAGACAAATCAACTGGGAGAGAGAATTCAATTGGAAAAGTCTAAATTGTTATTGCAAACTATTTAATAATTTTTAACTAGATGTCTAAAATGCTATCGGCAAAAAATCAGTCTGGTCAGAATTCAAAGCAAACAGTGAGCTAGCTTAGAAGATAAGTGAAAACAGCTATAAAAACCTGGCAACCCCCAACACAATTAATAAGTTATGAAAAGAAAAAAAATGAGAGAAATGAATATTAATTAGATCAATTTTATTAGTAGGAAACTAATTGAAAAGGGGGCACAAATAAGTTTATAAAAATACTTTTTTTTCCCCCTAAGATGTTTATAAACTTGATTTATAAAAATCAACGCACTGGGTCCCAATCTAGATATTGAGGATTGCAGGTGTGTGAGGCATTCTTGATTGGCTAACAGGTGACTGACAACAAATTGCTTTTGGCCCCACTGCAGAAGGTACATCTTTTCTTCATATCCTACCCTGGTCGTCGTAGCCAGTACATCTCTAGGCATATGTTTTTCAGGAACATTTTTTGCGTTATTAACAGTGCCACTCAACTCAGGAACCAGTTTGCTATTGTTTTTTGTTTTGGTGGATTCTCCTCCTTGTATTATTTTCTTTCAGGGACACACTGCCTTTTTTTTCAAAGTTGTTCATAACATATTGGTAGTATATTTCTTTTTAAAATATATAAAGATAATACAATCTTACGTGTATGTGGTCTTTGCACTTATCATTAATGCAGGGCATTCTCGTTAAGAAACGCTGGCCAGCAGTCATCACTGCATGTGCCTTTAGTGCTTGTCCAGTCCTATTTAGGAGGTACATTAAGTACATAGAAAAGGATGTCTTATGGCTGGTATTGACTGAAAATACAAAACCTGAAGGTTTGATGATAGCAAAGAGGATAGCTTGCTTACGAAGAGTGCTCTGGTTTGCTGGTAGCTTGACCACATCTGTCTGTATTTTCTTGTTTGGTGAAATACAAACTCGAATATGTAAGAAGAAAGAATTAAGGTCATGCTGGATCGTAAGAGTAAGAAAGAAATTAGGTGCCATGGTGGATCATAGGCTGATCATTTCCATGCCATAGTTTCTAAAACAACTCCATGAAACTCTTCGCTGTATAAACAGTCATTTTGAAATAATTGTGAGCAGATAAGTTAACCTCTGTATTTTATTTTAGTAGTTTGACTACTGCAACCCAGTACCTATTGCTTGCAAGGATATCAATAAACTGGAAAACCTTGAGAGGGTTTAAGCATGCCATGAAAATAAATTGAAGACTGGAAAATATTCTTCCTACTGAAAGACTCCAACAGTCTAGCCCATCAAAGAGAAGATTTAAGAGATGGCCTGAGCTAAGACTGGACTCATTTTCATGTGAAGACACAATTGTAGATTAATCTTCATTGCAGCACAGAAAGAATGAGATGTGTTTCTTGGTAGTAAAAGAAGACAGAATCAGACCTGAAATTAGGTAGGTACAGTTACTACCGGAGTAATTTATTAGTTTTGTGGTAGATTCAAGAGAATGTTTTTCTAAAGGTCTCAAAAAATTAATTCAAAGTGGTTGTATAGCTGTACTATGCAAATGATAAGACTAATTTATCACAATGTTTGGCCTTTAACTTCACTTGCTCACAAAACCCTAAAAGGGGAGCTGCCTACTCTGGAGTGTTTGGTAAATTTCTAATACCTTGAAGAATTTGCCACCTTGAAAGGATACTTTTATCTTCCATGACTTCACCAGAGAGCAGTTCAGATCTTGAAGACATCTGCTGTTTTGACAGTGTGATAAATGGCTGACCATCTGCTTCTTTCTGTCTGGCAGAAAGAAAGTGAGGGGGGAAAAGAACCTTAAAAACTCTGCTTCACATCTTGTTTTCTGATGCAGTTCCTCTAGACTGTACCTGGAGTGCCCCAGATATAATATAGCTTACCTTGAATACCACAGAAAAATGTGGAACCATAATACCCGTGAGCACATCATGCTCATTATGATGCTTATTTCTGTCACCAAGGGATCTAGGTTCTGAGAAATACAGTTATACAGTAACCTTCATTCCCTCTTCAGGGCTACTTACCATACTCTGCCAACATCTCAGAATGGGGCAACAAATCAACCACAGAGTTCACTGTGAAGAAAAATCCTGGGGGAGACTAAAAGACCCGTAGTTTATGAGCCATCCGAGTGCTGTAGGTTGAAAAGGGAAATACAACAGGAAGCCTCTATATTCAGGATGGCAGTGGCAGCAGACTGTAAAGCAAAAACATCCTTTCTCTGAGCTGTCTGAAGAACAGAAGTTTTGGAAGCTGGATCCAAAGGACCTGCAGAAATCAAACATCTAGGTTGAATGAAATCACTATACCACAGTCTCTTTCTGAATATCTTTTGTGTAAGAGTTCAGAAAGGTGAGGTGAGAAGCAAGTCAAATCTGAGGTAAATTACTGACATCAGTGCAAGAAGCTGACAGGGAAAAATGAAAGAGGAATGGAAGTTCAATAGAGTACTCACTCCTGAAAGCATCAACTGAATGCTTTTGGTGTTTGGTTGCTTGGATTTTTTAATGTTCCAAAGACAGTGTAAGAAAAAGTGTTAAGAGAAGGGAAGTTTGAATATATAGAAAGGGTTTGGTTTGGTTTTTTTTTTATCTTTAGTTTTAATGTCAACTACAGAACACTTCCCCCGTATATATTTATCAAACCATGTTTCCAGATACAGTGCTGATGTAGACAATACCTTTATGATAGACACTCACTGATTTCTAATCAAAAATTATCATAGAAAGCTGTAATTATTTTGAATCAGGGGGTGTGTTTGTACTGAAAAAATGTTTTCAATGTATTCATGGTATATTTTTCTACACATTTTTAAAAAAGTTTATAGATATTAGTATGTAGAAAGAAAAGTTTCATTTGTAATCTGCCAATGAATAAGTCTTGTGGGAAGAGCTTTGACTATGCTCAACTAAAAGGCAGTAGGACCCACTCAATGGCAAAAGGTCTGGAATTACAGTGCTGTTCCTTGGGTGATATGCCTGGGAGAGATGCAAGATACACTAGCACAGGTAATGGGCTGCAGTAATCAGGCTCCATCCTTTTTCATTACCTTGTTAGGTCACACGTTGTTTTGGTAGCTTCCATGTGGCACCACAATGCACTATTCTGGAAAGAATTACATCATCACAGTACGGGTTGATTTAGCATTTAGATTGCAAATATGTAAATAGAACAAATTGAATCAGTAGACTGCCTTTTATATTTTATGTAAGTGAAATGTTTCTAAAATACTAGAAGATAACTGTACGTGTAAAGGTTTGGGAAGAACTATCAAAGCATCTTTTCATATATATGACTAAGTAGAATCAAGTGCTGTATATGGTACTGGAAAAACATGATCAATTTACAGAGCCACATAAAAATTCACTCTAGATGTGGAGAGATGTACATTAGTACATAATGTGATTGCAATCACACCTGTCAGATGGGGCAGCATCAGTGGGCCCTTAGTCAGTCAGTCCTTACAAATCCACTCCTGATTCGAAGATTTTTAACCTAATTTTCCACTGTCTTGGACCTTCTGTGGTGTTTTTGAGTCATAAATCTCCGTTGTAAAATCATGTCAGATTAGCAGGTTTTTACTCTGACTTACTTTTTAATTCCCTATGGAGGGATTCAACTTCTGGTGCTGGGTAATAGAACGGCGTGCTTTCGATGAGCAGCCAGTTTCACTGCTGAAAGAGACTGTGTATGGAGCAGAGCTCCTCTGCACTGCACTCTTTCTACTTTGCCATCCTCCTCCAGCCTCTCTGGGTGATGGCACAATTTTCCATTTCCTCAAGGTAAACTAGAGAAAAATTAAATATACACTGAGCATGAGGAGGACTGTAACTGTGACTGAGCCTTACATAACACAGAGAAGAAAAAGGCAGGAAGATTTTTTTCTAATTTAATGATACAGCATGCTTTTCAAGGACTCCAGCTCCAAGGATGGCACTGGGTGTCCCACCATTTCGGCATTTTTCACCCAAAGCAAGTTGCACATAATTTGTCCTCTGAACAGTAAGACATCTGTTTTTTTCTGCCTGAGGCCTATCAAGAGGAAATGATAAGCTAACTAGAACCTGGCTTATTTGTATTGAATTAGTACGGTCATTAGGATTTTAACTATTTTTATTTGGTGACAGTTTGCTATTGATACTACCTCTGGGACAAGCGCCTGTCTTTTATGTTGCTTTCCTTATCACTGACAAGAGAAAATGACTGATTGGTTTTGGCCCTTGCTTGAAACTCCTTTTCGTGACTTTCTTGAGTGCATATCCTGTAGCAAATAGATATTGCTAGTATGCACCAGTCTTCATTTACTAGCCTGAACAAGTGCTGACAGATGAGGGAGCTGACAGTCTGCCCTACTGTTGAAGCTGGAAGATATAGTTACATGTGAATTTGCTGGCTTTTTAGACCTGAATAACCGCAATTGTGTATAAGGGTCACCTCTGGGCTCGGTTATCATTCTGAAGAAAAAATTGAGGCTTTTTAAAAAATTCATACATTTTTGGCCTTCTGCTAAGTGATGCCTGAGGAATGCATGGTCTTGGTAAGTCGGGTTTTCACAAAGCAGCGCAGAAAAAAATTACACTAATGCTATTAAGATGGCAAGCAGAGATGTTGGGTATCATTATCATCCAAATTAAACCACTGGTATTTTTTCCAGTAACAGTGGCTATCAAAGCAGTTTCTCTCTCCTTCCCTGCTGTCTGTCTGCCTGTCTGTCCCAAAGATTTTTGCCCCATTTTATCTAATATGTCACAGTCAACTCATCCAGTAGGGGTCTGGTCCTCCATCAACTTCAGTGGTACTAAAGATGCAGGGCCCTGTTCTGAGAAAAATAAGACAGTCATGACAAACCCACACCACTGCTAGGTCTTGAAAATTTTGTGATAGTGGTTTTCCATAATAGTATAAATAATCACAGAGGAGAAACACGAAACTGCATGCTCTGCACTCTACAGTTGTGTTTTCAGCTGTATGGTGTTTTCAGCTGTATGATGTTTTAACAATCTTGGTTTTGGGTTGAAACTCCCTCTCTTTTTCATGTATCAGTTTAAAATCAAAATGTCAAAGCCTTACTAAGCAACTTGTAATTTAAAAGAAACAAGTTAACCAAAATATATCCCTGGTGACTGTAAGTTTCTTATAAGGATGCATTTGAAGAGTAGTAGGAAAAAAATAGTTCAATATTTGCCTTGACTCCCCTTTGCCTTACAGCAAGAAACAACAGACTCTAGGTCATCATGAAACAGTGACCACCTCCATCTCTTCAGGTTTCTTCACCTCCTAAAGTCTCAGATTTTCTTTCTTATGTTGCAAATATTGCAAATTACTAGTTCAGCATGGAATCCTTTCCAGCAGAATGGATTCCCATCTCATTTTGGACAGAGGAGCTCCGATACGCCATTTTCTGAAAGCTTTTTCAAATCTTTTGGAAATGTTGTTTCTAAGTTCTCCTAAGGCAACTTATACTCTGCACAGAAAGTAGTCATATGCATCTAATTATATAGGCAGGCTGATAGCTGTTGCATCAGCATACGGACAAAAAAGTTGCATATTTTAGCCTTTTAAAGATTTATACCTAAGTACTTGTACTGCACAAAGTTTATCTATCTGTTCAAATCTGCTTTGGCTGCTGCTTTGATATAGTCACAGAGGATTGTTTTACTTGCATTATGTTAAGGACACTTAGCAAAAGGAAAGAAAGCTGCTGTCCTGATCTCATTCTTGTTTATTATTGACATACAGAGTCAGCCAGAAAGATTTTTCTCAACAACAACAACAACAACAATTTTTGTTTTGTTTCTAATGATGAACGTAAGTCTTTTCAATCTTATAAAATTCTAATGTGAGTGAAGAACTGATAAGAAGATCACAGGAAGAAAAGTTGAAAGGTAGGGGATTTATAGATGTACTCTTTAAAACTGTTTTGCTTTTATTTCTCATTAATACCCATCTAGCCCAATGCCTATTTAACATTCTGGTTAAAATGCAGCATTATTAAGGCTTCACTACACTCACAGACACCTTTCAATTAAGGTGCTTGAGTACACATAAAACAAGCTTTCCAATTCTTAGAAAAAGCTTTTATGAAAACCCATAGAGCCTTGACAAATTTATGTTAAATAAAAGGAGAGAAACTTTTGGGAGTTTGTTTGGGTTCTTTTATTTAAAAAAAAAAAAAAAAAAGAAGAAAACTGTATGTATATATATAAACAGCTTTCAGGCCTTTTGCAAAAAGAACTCTGGGAATGCCCAGTTTTTAAAAGTCTCTGGCTGATCTCCAAAGGTCGCTATCTTTTTTAGAAACAGTGTATTTCAGAGACTAGCATTTTCACCAAGGTTTCCTGGCTGTACATAGGTTTGTACTGAATTTGAACCACTTAGCATTTTTATGGAGGAGTAAAGTAGATCTGGCATAATACCTGAACAAATCAGTGTCTGTCAAGCCTGTGGAACAAACTGCTGTTCTGGAATCAATTCTTTGATTCCCCAAAGTTTACGTACCCTCTTTTTCTTTTTATCAACTAGTTGACATACCCTTCTCATGCTGTTGTGACAGACTAATGACATTTTGTTATGTATTCATTGTAAAACAGGCTTCAGTAACATGGAAGTGAAATTAAAATGGAATCCTATTGAAATTTTATGTTTCTTTCTGTGGAGCACTCACAGTATTAATCAAACTCAGTGCCAAAAAGTAATAATTTCCAAGTACTGCTTTTTCTGTCTTTTCTAACTTTTTCCAAGCTAAACTTTCTTTCCCCTCCTGCTGCTTTTTTACTTAGATAAACTATCTTTCTTTCTAAGCACTATTTATGGTTTAAAAAAAAAAATGGAAGCAATCTAGAGTTCACTTAAAGATCAAGTACTATAAGCTGATGTTTTCAAGTATCCTGAAAGTTTATTAATGCTTTCCAACTCATTTCCTACTTCCCTGCCAAAAACACTCTTTAGTGGACTGTAAAGACATCTGATCCAGGTTTCTTATGATTTTTCTTTTCAAGAGATCACATACTTTCAGAAATCTGGTAAAATTTTATTGTAATATAAAAATCTGGTATTCTGACTGGGTGCTAAGAGTTGTGAACTTATTAGCCTTTTAACATCTGTTAAAAAATTCATTTCCTCATTCTGAAGGATTCAGCTTTGCTTTAATACACATATTCATATAATGTTTAAGTCGGAGGAAGAAAAGATTGCAGAACCTTCTGCTCACAAATAACAGTATCTGATATCAAAATGGTCATGACCTTTTAAATAAAAGCGCTCTTTTGAAGTACAGTGCAGGTCTGTAAAAAATTGTCATGTGTATGTATTTTATGAGCTTGACAGCAGCATTTGCATCTCTAAATAAAGGATCTCTTTGATCGTGTATGACTTCCAAAAAAGAGGCAGGCCATCTATTCGTGATCAAAGATCTCATGTTTGAGATGCAAGCTTATACACCCCTAAATATATATTTGACAGATTCTTAAGCCGGGGTCTCAGAAAAAGTTCTCCCCTCCTCCAGTAATCAAATGGTGATCATGCAGAGACTAGCGTCAGGAACAACAAATGCAAAGGGAACCTTCTCAACACAACTTAATGTTTAGCATCTCATAAAGGCTCGTGCTCTTCACCCTGTCACACTTATGTAGCCACAGATTGTTTTGATCCTCTCAGACTCTGTGACAATTCACAGGACAAACAACGTTAAACTCAATGTCACTTGTGGCACTCTTAACATCCACAAACTGGCCTAGCAGAGAAGCTTAGAGTTAGACATTCCTACAATCAATAACCTTTTCTGTTCTTTTGATTAAAATTTAATAAAAATGTTACAGTGAGGTGAAGACTTGTGCAGAGCAGGTGAGGAAAGATCAACATTTACTCAGCCCAAACCTAATCCAGCCACTTTTTCCTCTTCTCATATTCCCCATTCATACAGAAAGGCCAGAGCATCCCATCTATTCCTGAAACAAAACAGGCAGCGTGACATGGTCTCTTAGTCAGGAAAGAGGATTAAAAAAAAAATTATATAAAAAAAGGACCTATTTGCAGGACCTGAGGGATCTAAAACTCTATCTGCATCCCTCTACCAGTCACAGATCACCTATTTAAGCCAGAAGTTTTCCTTTGACTGTAAGGATATAAAATTCCATGGGGTGTCACAGTGCACCCAATTCAGAAACCCACCACTGTAAAATATAAGAAGGCAGAATTCAGTGATGATCAACTCAGAGCCAAAATAAACCAGCAAAATCAACATTGCAAAGTCCCACTGTGACTGCGGAGTTCAGGCTATGCAAACTGTTTAGACCAGACAAACTCTGCAGATCTGTCTCAGGATACTCTTTACTGATTAGGAAATGGTGCTGGTAAAATTATCACATTAACGTTTTACAGGAATACAAAGGAAAGACAAGAAAAGAGAAAAAGAAAGGGAAGCTGTGGGCAGATTTCTTCACTATGCTCTCTGAAAACTTTGCCTACACCCCCGCCAGAAACCAGGCTAAAATCTTTGTGACCGATTGAACAATAAAGTAAAGTAGAAGTTAATTAACAAAGCATGTGGTTTAAGTACTGATTTTATACCAGATGAACTAATATAAGTGCTGGCATCGTTGTTGCTGCAGACTGTTGAATCTACCTGGTTGGGAAGGCACAATGAAGCTCCCCTGCTACCCCATGAGACGTTTGAAAGGCCAGGATTTCAGTAATGAACCACTTGTCTTCAAAAGTCTTACATCATAAACATATAAAGCAGTCCAGCACGGAAGGTCAGTCATCAATCACTGTTGCACTGTCCTGCTACAAGCAACTTCATTGTATAAGCCATTTTATAGTATATCCCAATCGTTTCTGACATTGGGTTTGTGGGTGATGTCATTATAGAAATACATGGCTTTAGTCAACATTTACTGTGATGAATCATAGAATCATTTTGGTTGGAAAAGGCCCTTAAAAATCATCAAGTTCAACCATTAACCTAAGACTGCCAAGGCCACCACTAAACAACATCACTAAGAGCCACGCCTACATGCTTTTTAAATACCTACAGACATGGTGACTGAATGTGCTGGTGTTGGCTGGGATAGTATTAATTATCTTCACAGTAGCCCTCATAGGGCTGTATTTTGGAATTTGACTGAAAATAGTGTTGCTAATGTAGAGATGTTTTTTGTTACTGCTGAGCAGTGCTTTCACAGAGCCAAGGCCTTTGCTGCTTCTCACCCCACCCCACCAGCAAGGAGGCTGTGGGTGCACAAGGAGTTGGGAGGGGACACAGGTGGGACAGCTGACACCAACTGACCAAAGGGATTGTGGTGGTTGAGCCCTGGCTAGAGGCCAGATGCCCACCAAGATCAGTCTATTACTCCCCTTCTTAGTTGGACAGGGGAGAAATACCATAATTGGGCTGCTCAAGAGACAAACTCGTTAATGATGCAGGCAAAACAGACTCAACACAGAGTGCTGAAGAGAAAGTTATCTAATTTATTACACTACATTAAAGAGAAAACAGTGAAAAAGAACCAGAGTCAGGAGTGCAAACAATCTTGAAACAAATGCAACCAGGCAAACACTTTTCCCCCAACCACTCCCTCTTTAGCAGGCTTTAGTTAGAAGTTTGCTCCCTTCTTCCCTCCTGATCGCAGCCCAGGAGGGGCAGGGACTGGGGAAAAGGGGGGTCTCGGTAACACCTTCCCCCCACCCCTCCATTTTAAAGCAGACTTCCCTTTCAGCCATGATTTTACTCCCTTCTTCCCCTCTCCTGCTCACAGCACAGGGCGGGGGGCAGGGACTAGGAGATGGGGGCGTTAGTCAGTCCCTTGCAAGATGGTTTCCTTCTCGGCTGGGATGGGGGCATCCATTCCACACAACCTCCCCCTGCTGCACCGTAGGATCTCACCCATAAGAGCCAGTCCTCCACGAACTTTCACCACGGCAAATCTCTTCCCATCAGGCTCCATCTCTGCTATGGCTGGCAGCAATAAATCACAGTGTCTCTCAGTCCCAGTCCTCCACGGGGCTATGATGCCTCCTCCAGCAAAGCTGTTTGGCTCATCTCTGTAGGTCGCTTGTGCTGGCAGGGGCTCATCCCAACCTAAGTCACGGCATCTTCTCTATGTCTCCACCGGCTCCATCCAGCATGGAGCCTCTCCACCGGCAGGTCGGGTCTCTGCCTCCTCCATGGGTCCTTTCCTCTGGCTACTCCACGTGCTTCTGCTGGGGCTGCAGTGGCATCTCTCGCCAGGGTACCTGGGGCGCCTCCTTCCCCAGCCTTCCCGGCCTTTTGTGTCTGTCAGCTGCTTACATTTATATGCAAATGTATATCACAATGCCCTTAATGGGCCAAACTTCGAGGTCTTCCTGGCACTCTGTGTTCTGGTGGAGTCTTTGTCTCCTATATGTGATTCTCAGAGGTGCTATAAGCAGGCCTGCAGAAGACTCTAGCAGCCATTTTCTGCAGCCCCTGGCCCTCTCTCTCTCTCTCAATAGCCAACTATGCAAAATTGCGACAGGGATATTGCATCCCATATGACATCATAGAATCATAGAATTGTAGGGGTTGGAAGGGACCTCGAGAGATCATTGGGTCCAACCCCCTGCCAAAGCAGCTCCCTAGGACATTTCACTCAGACAGGTGTCCAGACGAGTCTTGAATATCTCCAGTGAAGGAGACTCCACCACCCCCTGGGCAGCCTGTGCCAGGGCTCCCTCACCCTCACTGTGAAAAAGTTTTTCTGCGTGTTGGTGTGGAACTTCCTGTGCTCCAACTTGCAGCCATTGCCCCTTGTCCTGTCTCCACAGACCACTGAAAAGGGGCTGGCTGATTCCCCCTGCATCCCCTGCTTAAGATAATTATAAATATTAATTAGGTCCCCCCTTAGTCTTCTCTTCTCAAGGCTGAACAGTCCCAATTTTCTCAGCCTTTCCTCATAAGGAAGATGCTCCAGGCCCTTAATCATCTTCGTAGCCCTTCTTTGGACTCTTTCCAGGAGATCCCTGTCCTTTTTATACCAAGGCGCCCAGAACGGGACACAATACTCCAGGCGGGGCCTGACTAGGGCAGAGTTCCAAGGAGGATCACCTCCTTTGACCTGCTGGCCACACTCCTCTGGATCATCCGGATGCATCCTCCACAAAGAAGGAGAGGGGACGTTTGGAGTGATGGTGTTTGTCTTCCCAAGTGATTGTTAGGTGTGATGGAGCCCTGTTTTTGTGGGGTTGTCTGAACACCTGCCTGCCCATGAGAATTGGAGAATGAATTCCTTATTTTGCTTTGCTTGCATGTGGCTTTTGCTTTACCTATTAAACTGTAGATACTGTTTGTATCTCAAACCATGAGTTTTCTTATTTTTTAGTCTTCTGATTCTCTTCCACATCCCACTGCAGGGGGAGGTGGGGGGACATGAACAAGTGTGTGAGGGGTGCTTAGGTGCCGGTTGGGGCAAAACCTTGGCACTCAACTGCTTCCGTGAGAAACCTTTTCCAGTGGCTGTTAATCCTTTCCATGAAGAAACATTTCTTCCTAACATCCAATCTAAACCTTACCTAAGTAGAGTAAATTCGGGTAGAGGGTGTGTTTGTGACCACAATTTCTTTATCATTGTGTCAGCAATTTTGTCATGAATTCAAAATTTTTTGTTTCGAGACTTTTTTAAGGAAAAAGAGATTTTTTCCTTTATTGCTATTATTCTGTCTAGTTAAAAGAAAATGGAGAGCAAGATATGTTGAGGAGAGATTTCTTTAAAAAACACATTTGTCTTGTGGTATGACAGTGAAATTATATTTGCCATGTCTATGCACACTTTACAATCCAGTAGGCAAAGACATAGAATAATTAAAAGAGAATTTGTATAAAAATGGAATTTTAGTGTAGGTAGTGCAAACACACAAAGTTTAAATGGAAACTGTAAACTGGTGCATTGAAAAAATGGGGACTCAAAGCTGATGAACCCTACAAAGCAAATAAAATATAGTTTATTTTAAAAGCTAAAAATGCACATAAATAATATATAAGATAATATATTATATTATAGCTAGACCAATTGTTACCCCAAAAGCCTGGTGGGTCTTGAAATTCAGTGTAACATATGAACCTTGAATTTGTTTAATATTTTCTTTATTTACAATATTTTCTTTTTAGCTTAGTTAAATAATTAATGGAAAATTGAATTAAAACTGTATGGAGTACAATTTTGGTTTTATATTACAGAAATGTGATCTATATTCAAGACTGAGGAACTGTTTGGCACTCAGGCAAATCTTTTTTTTTTAAGGACAGTTTCCCCTGTCATAGAAATCTGGTGACAAAGAACATGTGAACTGATCCAAATTGCTCTGAGAAGCTGGAACCCCAAACTTTTCCAGGAAAGTAAGGATGTGCTTTTGTTACATTATGGTATTGCTAAATATTTAGGCCATCATATTTGACTGCCCATAGATTTTTTAATTGTCAGTCTTATTGTCAAAATGGTTTGTTAGTCTTGCCATCAACTCCTAGTAAATCTGTTATGTTTTCTACCAATTATGGAAATGGTCAAAATGGGAAGACTAAATCATTCATATAAGATTCTGCACATACCTCATATTAAATGAAGTGAATAGGGGAATCAACTTTTTAAAAGGGTAGACAATGGCAGGACAAAGGGGAATGGATTAAAGCTAAAGGAAGGAAGATTTAAATTAGATATTAAGGGGAAGTTTTTTACAGAGAGAGTGGTGAGGTGCAGGAACGGGCTGCCCAGAGAGGTGGTGGATGCCCCATCCCTGGAGGTGTTCAAGGCCAGGTTGGATGGGGCCCTGTGCAACCTTGTGTAGATCCAGGCCTGGAGGTTGGTGGGTCTGCCTGTGGCAGGAGGGGTGGAAGTCTACTATCCTTGGGGTCCCTTCCAACCCAGACCATTCTATGATTCTATGAGTCTATGAACGAAATACAAAGTTACTAAAAAATAATCCACTTGGCTACAAGTTAATTTGGGTTTCAGGTACAAATACTTAGTTTGGTAAAAAAGCAAGAATGAAAGTCTTACATTTTTCTGATCCTTATAGTAGGAAAATGATCTTAAATAAATATTTGTGCAGTTTCAAAAATGCTATGAGGAATTTTTAGTTAAACTATTATTTGTTTAGTACTGACAACATTCCTCAGAAAAAAAAATGCATGTCATCACTTGACAGACAGGGTGATAAATAATAATTTTAAAATCCTTGTTCAACCCTCCATTTTATTAATGAGTGGATTTGGTAGAATAAGAAGATTTTTTGTCTGGAGATTCACATTTCTGCCTTTCATAAACTAAAATATTTTGCTTTAATCTTCAGTCATGTTATCCTATAGAACTGAGCTTTGAAGTCCCTTCAAAATTTTGATCTTAATTTGCTCTCTAGACCCTTCACCAGCTTTGTTGCTCTTCTGTGGACAGACTCAGTATCTTACCTGTAGAGAGGGGCCCAAAACTGGACACAGCAGTCAAGGTATTGCCTCACCAGTGCTGAGTACAGGGGAACAAACTCTTCCCTAGTCCTGATGACATTATTTCTCATACAGGCCAAGATGCTGTTGGCCACCTTGGCCACCTGGGCACACTGCTGGCTCATATTCACCCTGCTTTTGACAAATACCCTCAGGTCCTTTTCTGGCAAGTATCTTTTGGTCAGTCTTTCCCAAGCCTATAGCATTGCATGGGTTTGTTATTAGTATTTGTCAAAAAAAACCCCAACATTTTCTGCTACTTGGACATATGCAGACACATTCCAGCCCCTGAAGAATTCTGGAAACTATAGTACATGTGGCATTTCCAGGACAAAACACTATAAGCACAATTACGTTTAGATGGCTTTTTTTTTTTTTAAAGTAGAATTCATCCTGCGTGAGCTCTTGCTGTGATCTTATATGCATAACAAGCCTTGATACCTGACATACAGATATTCTGAGGGCACAAAGCAATGCTTAGAATGAGATTCTTCTTTCTCTTTTACTACAAGGTAGGAAGCTTTACTAATTTCCTGAAAAGTGAAAATTATTTTCTCTCTACCAAATGATGATGCAATGACAGTTTGTATAATTTCAAAATTCTAGGACACTTGTCCTAAATTAGGACCACATTAGGCTAGGAGCTGCACAAACATTGACAAACAAAACATCCCCAGGGAACGCGAGGAAAACCATTTTTTTCCCTCTTTCAGTAGCTTTTGGTGCTAAACTACTGGATTCAATCTTCACTTTTATGTATTCTGTGCAAAAGATTCCTCAGTCTGGTGCAGTTAAATGGAAGATTCTATGGTTACAGAATGAAGAATGACTTTAGAAATATAAACCACAATAATCAAGTAAATAGCATTGCTTTAAAACAGATCAGGTTCATCCCTGAAAGTAAATTTATATTTCTCATATTTTTCGACCAAACAATGGCATAAATCCCTATAGCAGATAAATATAATGAAGTACAGAAAGCAAATGATGAATAATAAATGGTGCCTTGTTGTATGTTCTCTTTTGGAAAGGATTTGCATTAAAAAACATTCTTGACTTGTCATTCAAAATTAAAACGAAATCTGCCTTCTCAATGTAATATTTACAAAGAGAATGCTTCTTGCTTTTTCTTCTAGTGCGAATATTAGAGTATTGTTCACATATCTTTCTGGAACGAGGCAGGTAAAGTCATCTGGCTAGATCTATCATTTGCTGATATTGTTGTTGATTTCTATAGAAAGTCTTCCATGATTTCTGTCATTCTTTACCAAGGAGTTATTGTTGGTACATTTTTATGTGTTTCACATGATCTGAAGAAATTAACAAAAGGTAATAAATATAGCTTGTACCTTATTATCCAGCAGTTCCAGAGAGCCTGCACCATCACTTAACCATTGTTGACACTGAAAATTGAAAGCCGAGCATTTGAAAAATCAAAGGCAGATAAAATGTCTTTTATTTAATGTTCATGTTATTAAAACATGTAGATAATCTCATTTATAGAAATATTAATGGCATTAGTATTGGCCTTGCACATTTGCAAAGTCTTCATTAAATGGTGAAAATAAACCAAAACTGTTTGTATTTTGCTGAGCTGAAGATTATGTAGTAAAAGAGACCCAAAACCAATTGGAGCATCAGGCTTAATTATACAATTGGGACCAAATTCAAGTCATCCAGCACTATCTCCAAGACATCGCTGGGGAAGTTCTTCATTAAAAAGATCTAAATTCTCAAGAGAAATCCTTCTGCTTTCACTGTTCACCAACATACAACAAACAAACTTGCCGACATGATGTAGAATTTGACACAGAACATATAATTTGACTTAAAATACAAGAGTAAGTTTTAAATTGTCAAAACAGGGAGAAAACTACCTTTTCAGAAAAACATAGGTTAATACCTTCATCTGTCTTTTCTGTAGTTTTCCAGAGTCACTGTGAATCTAATGCCACAGTGTTGCCTTCTCAATTCCGTATTTATGCTGACAACTGCCTGAGTTCTTTCTTTCTTGATCCCAGTGATGAGTTTTTCAGCAACAAATGAAAATTTTCCAAAGGGTACTTGAATCAGATAACAAAAACACAGTTAAAAAAAAAAAAAAAAGACTGTTTCATTTCTACCCTTAAATATTGCCACAGTTTGATTAAGATCTGACCGCTTAGATGATCATAAACCTGAATAGAGTAGTGGGCAAGCAGTGGATCTGATATAGTCTTAATTGAGCTGCCAGGGTGCTGTAGGATAAAGCACAGCATTTTTAGCTTCTTAATTGCTTTTATTGTCTTTATATTAACAGTTAAAAGTTATAGGAATAATATTGAAGATTTTTTTCACTGAGAAGCCCGATAACAGCAGTTTTATGGTGTGAATCACAAAAGAAAAAAGACAACAAATGTTAAACATAATTTTTTTTTCCAGTTGACTGTGTGTTAATTATGGTTTTACCTGTTTCTTTTTGCAGGGGTGAGATACAAGATTGGGATATGATTTAGTAATTGTTCTAAAATGCTTTGTACTTCTGTTCATTCTGTCAATCACAATTATGTGGACACTACCATAAGATGCTTCTACAAGTATTTATATATACATGTAAAAGAGAAAGTTAAATTTAAATAAGTGTCTGAGGAAGCAAAGAAAACAGCATCTTTTATCCAGCTGCATTTACATAAATGCGTGTTGTCTGTTCTTTAAATCACTTTGGTATACCTAAACAGTGTAGCTTGAGATACTATAGGATATATCCACCTAAAAGAAATGTCTTCAATAAATGCTGTAAAGCACAGGTGAAAATTAATAGACAGCAAAAACACACTCTGATTTGTACTCAGAGGGTGATCTTCATCTGCTCACATTGAGATATCTACTAAGCGTGCATCTATGTTCGAGCTATTCACATGGACTGTCTTTGTAACTGATGGTGGGAAAGAAAGGCATCTACAGCACAGTTCCTTTCCTGTGGCAGGCATCTAAAATAAGCCAAATGAGTCATGGCTTCAAAGTGCCTCTCTCTCTACTGACTACAAAAAGAGTCTAGATAACTAGCTGAGATGTGAAAGTCTATACAGTAGTTGTCTGAAGTTAACCGATACATTTCACTCTCGGTGATTTTACACTACTTAGCTGATAGAGGTGCCTTTATGTAACTTGTTGGGATTGATAACTCAGTTTCCAGAGTTGCATCAATCCCAGTCAGTCTAAAACAAGCCAGCTAGAATGATGCGATGCTGATTTGTCAGTATGGCAGACCCATTTCATGACACTTCAGCCTAACCTCATGAGGCATCAAATTAAGATGAATGAATGTGGGTCCAGTTCATATGGAATGAATTAATTTAGTTAGTGTCTTAAAATCCAGCTTTTAGTGTGCCTACTTTTATTTGGATATAGGAAATTCAAGATATTTTAACATGAATCTAAGTCACTCCATTTCACGGACTGAAATAAATAGCAAGAAAAGCAACAGGTGGGAAGATAAGGCTCACCTGCAAAAGCAGGATTACAGAGGAGAACAAGAAAAAAAGAAAAAAAAAAGTAGAAAATACTGATTTTTGTTTTGTCAGCAAAACAAAGCCACATTTTTTTTCCTGAGGCTTTTTTTTTCTTTTCAGCAAGGGGAAAATTGCTCAGTACACCTCTACTTGGGCATCTGAAAATTTCATGTGGTTGTTGTCTGTGTGTAAGCAGGTCTAATAATATGTTTGAAAGTCTAAATTGTAACACTACAGAAACAGTCTGCAAGTTTGAAGTTTGGCCTTGGCAGTTCTCATGATAGGGATTCAAGTAAAGATTGAGGTTGAAAGCTTATACTTATTAATTTTGCTGAGAGTTTGGGCACTGATTTTAAAGGAACCATAGCATCATGTTAAGCCTCTGACACCAAACACATAGTTTGGTGTCAGATTTACTCACTCCACTATTTTGGGTTATGTCAAGAGGCTGCCAGGTCATGTAAACAGATGTATCACCTTTGAAATCAATGGAATGAAACCACCATGATTTATGCCAGTTTGTAATCTGGCTAGGGATGCTTACATGGGCATACCAAGATCAGCTATTTACACGAAGGTCAAGGATGTAACTTTCTTGTAACTTCCTTATGCTGATCTTTCTCACACTGATTTTTTCAACTCTATCAGAAACTAGACATCTATTCAAATTGGATCTCTGATTCACATATTTTGAGATTTGCTTGCTAAAATGCAGATGCATTCATTAAAGCTTACTCAGTTTACATCCAGATGCACTCAAACACATTGAAATAACTCATGGGAGGCAAATTCTTTTTGTAAATGAAGATCCTAGCTGCACAGCAACTGGTAAGCTTCAGCCCATCACTCACATAATGACTCTGGAGTGCATGTTCACACAGAAGTTGTAAAAGGAATTCATTCCATCTCACTATATGATACTGAATGGTCCAATAACCTAAAAGTGTCTTAATTTATGATTTGGCTTTTTATTTAAAGTTATACACAAGAATGAGTGTTGCTGTCATTTAAAACAAACTAAAATTTCAACTATCTTTAGTAATCCCAAGATTGCCACTGTATGTGGATGTTTCTGACATAGCATACATAAAATGTGTACTTTCCACACTTTAAATGCCTGCTCTGTAGACCTGAAAATGCTGTATGTTTCAAAACCAAGCACAAGCTGAAATAGCAATAATCCACCTTATAAAGCCTCCCTTTAAGTGAACAGGAAATAAGAAAGGTAACTGCAATTATAACAGAATTTTGAAAAAAACCTACACAATATAACTTGCACCATGTTTTTGGAAGGATCTCAAGAATGTCCAACAGTTTTTGCTCATATTTCCCTCCGGGGCTGCTGTTTAAAGCATTCTTTATTATTTTTTATTTTCCCCCTCTCTTTGCCCTAGTATTATTAGTCTATACTTACCCTTTTCTATACTTCTGCCCAAAGAAGTATAGAATGTACTGTATTTCAGATCAGAAAGTCTACAAATGAACATTTGGTTTAGCATTTCAAAACGTTTAACATCAAGTTATTCAGAGCGGAAATAAAACTGAAAGGTAAGGTTTTCCATTTTTTAAACATATGGTTCCTTTCCAGGCCAGTGCTGCAGCAATTTATTTCTAGCACACAGCTAATGAGGAAGAAAATAAACATATTTTTAGAGGTTTTTTTAAGGATCTTTTTTTTGATGTTTACAAATTTTGCACAATGATTTAAATTTGATAAACAATTACAATTTAGTTTTAAATAATTACCGATATCTGTGCTGCAGCTTAGCATATGTGTATGCAACTTCCCACTTTGTAGGGTAAATAGGGAAGATGAGAACATGTTATATATTACTTTTCAGAATAAGGACTAATATCTGCAAATACTCTTGTGCGTAACTAATTAGGCACACAGAGTTCTGATGGATTGAACAAAATTAAAGGATCGTTCAACATTCAGATTTTTAACATTTGAAAACCATTTATATTACCCTTTGTGTTCATCTCAGCTGCCTCTGTACAAAAGGTATGAGGCTCTGGCTGTGGCTGGTGAGTCAAAGGAGGACATGCATGACAGTCAAGCTACACCAGAGGTATCAACTAAACCATGATGGTCATGTCTGTGTCTCTGTCTGTCTCCATGGGCTGCAGGTGCTGGCAGGGGCTTGCTCCAATGCATCTCCTGTATGTTTCCACCCGCTTCACCATGGTCTTCTTCACGGGCTGCAGGAGCATCTTTCTCGCCCCCTCACTGGCCTTGGTGCCTGCACAGCTCCTTACGTCTTCTCACTCCCTTCTCTGGTGGTAAAATGCAGATGCTTGCAGGTTTTTTTCCTCCTAACTGTGATTCCCAGAGGTGCTGTGACCGTTGCTGATTGGCTCAGCCTTGGTCAGCAGCGACTCCAGCCTTGAATCGGCTGATGTTTACTCTCTGGGGCTTGCAGAGAGCTTCTAGCTGCTTCTCACAGCAGCCATCTCTGCAGTTCCACAATCTCTACCAGTACCAAGCTACACAAAACTGTGACAGCTTGAAAGGGGACAGGGATAAAATCAGGCTTGACTGTGATGAGCTATTGGATGTGGTGCTTCAGGAGATGGTTTTAAGGTTA
Organism: Hypotaenidia okinawae; assembly: GCA_027925045.1. Taxonomy (NCBI): domain Eukaryota; kingdom Metazoa; phylum Chordata; class Aves; order Gruiformes; family Rallidae; genus Hypotaenidia; species Hypotaenidia okinawae. Next base: position 96,913,703 of record BSDF01000002.1, on the reverse strand, counting down.
TGGTGGTGTAGCACTGATGGTTGGACTTGATGATCTTGAAGATCTTTTCCAGTCATGATGATTCCATGATTCCATGATTCTTTGACATGTCAAGGTTTGAGAGACAGGGCGACAATGAGGACCATGGGAAAAGCCTTGAAGAAGCACACAAGATAGCTGGCTAATATTCAAGGATCACCTCCTCCAAACTCAGGAGCAATGAATACCAACAAAGAGGAAGTCAGGCAGTAACACCCAGAGACCTGCATGGATGAGCAGGGAGCACCTGGTCAAACTCAAACACAAAAAGTAAGCCTACAGAGGCTGGAAGCAGGGGCCAGTAGCCTGGGGACAATATTGAAAATCTGTCCAAGCAGCCAGGAATCACGTTAGGAAAGCTAAAGCCCTGATAGAATGAAACCTGGCCAAGGACTTCAAGGACAGTAAGAAAATCTTCTATGTCAGCAATAAAAGGAAGGCAAGGGAAAATGTGGGTCCCCTCTGAAACCAATGAGGAGACCTGATTACCCAGAATATGGAGAAGGCTGAGGTACTTAATGAATTTTTTTCCTCAGTTTTCACATTCAAGGGCTCTGGTCACACTGCCCAGGTCACAGAAGGCAAAGGCAGGGACTGGGAGGTTGAAGAACCGCCTGCTGTGGAAGAAGATCAAGGTCAAGAAAATCTAAGGAACCTGTGCCCAAGTCCATGGGACCTGACAAGATGTATCGTGGATCCTGACAGAACTGGTGGATGAAGTGGCTAAGCCACTCTGCATCATATCTAAGAAGTTGTGGCAGTCTGGTGAAGTTCTCACTAACTGGAAAAGGGGAAACAAAACCCCCATTCCTAAAAAGAGGGAAAAGGAAGACCCAGGGAACCACAGGCCAGTCAGTCTCACCTCTGTGCCTGGCAATATCATGTAGCAAATCCTCCTGGAAACTATGCTCAGGCACATGGAAAGTACAGAGGTGATTTGTGACAGCCAATCCCTTCATGAAGGGCAAATCATGGCTGATAAATTTGGTGGTGTTCTACAACAGAGTTACAGCACTGGAGGAGAACGGAAGAGTGATGGACGTCATCTACCTGGACTTGGGCAAAGCATTTAACACTGTCCTGCATGTCTCTAAATTGAGAGCCATGGATTTGATGAATGAACCACTTGGTGGGTGAGGAATTGTCTGGATGGTTGCACTCAAAGAGTTGTGGTCAATGGCTCAGTGTCTAAATGGAGACCAGTGATGACTGACATTGCTCAGGGATTTGTATCAGGACTGGCACTGTTTAACACCATTGTCAGAGACATGGATGGTGGTATCAAGTGCACCCTCAACAGGTTTGCTGAAAACACTAAGCTGTGCGGTGCTGTCAACATACTGGAGGGAAGGGATGCCATCATTAGGGACCTTGACAGGCTTGAGAGGTGGATCTGTGAAAACCACATGAAGTTCAACAAAGCCAAGTACAAGGTCCTGCACACAGGTTGGTGCAATCCAGACAACTACAGGCTGGGCAGAGAAGGGATTGAGAGCAGCCTTGAGCAGAAGGAGTTGGAATTGTTGCTTGATATAAAGCTTAACATGAGCCGGCAATGTGCACTTGCAGCCCAGAAGGCCAACTGTATCCTGGGCTGCATTAAAAAAAATGTGTCCACCAGGTCAAGGGAGGTGATTCTGCCCCTCTGCTCTGGTGAGACCTCACCTGGAGTACTGCATCCAGCTCTAGGGTCCTCAGAACAAGAAAGACATGGAGCTGTTGGACTGAGTCCAGAGGAGGGCCACAAAGGTGATCAGAGAGCTGGAGCACCTCTTCTCTGAAGACAGGCAGAGAGAATTGGGCTTGTTCAGCCTGGAGAAGAGAAGGCTCTAGAGAGACCTTATTGCAGCCTTCTAATACCTAAAGGGGCCTACAGGAAAGACGAAGAGGGGCTGTTTATCAGGGAGTGTACTGGTAAGACAAGGGGTAATGGGTTTAAACTTAAAAGAGGATAGACTTAGATTAGACATTTGGAAGAATTTTTTTCTTGTGAGGGTGATGAGGCACTGGTACATGTTACCCAGAGAAGCTGTGGCTGCCCCTTCCTTGGCAGTTGGATGGGACCAAGGCCAGGTTGAATGGGGCTTTGGACAACCTGGTCTAGAGGAGGGTGTCCCTACCCATGGCAGGGGGTTTGGAAATAGATGGTCTTACATCTCCCTTCCAGTCCAAACCAGTCTGTTATTCTGTGAGTCTCTAATTCTCTGATTAGAAATCATTAAGAACTCATTGCATATGGGGGCAGGGGGAAGGAAGGGAAGGGAAGGGAATTCTGTTACTGAAATTTATTCTTTGGTTGACAGCATTTAATTGAAGCGGAAGAACCTGATCTATACCATACTTAGCTCTTTTAATATTGCTTGCCCATGATATTTTATATGGATAGCCTGACTTAACTATCCATTTGCCTGGGTGAGGCTGGTAATTTACTCCTCATTGTAATGGAAAAGACTCATTCAGGCAACCAGGGGATTTTCTTGGCCAGTTAAGGGAAATTGCAGCTACAGTTCAGTCAGTCTTGAGAAGTAGTGCTTTCTTCAAAGGAATAAAATATTATATGATCAGTAATAGCAAAATACATTACTATTTATAATCTAAAGTGATGCTTTGGACTAATTGCATCAGGAAATATTTGTCATCGTTCTACATCAGGAAAGTTGTTCACAGATGTAGTGGAATCCCAGTGGAGAGAAAAATCAAAGAATTTCCTTAGATACTTTGAATCATAAAGTCATGATGTATTGTACTGGGACTCAATCAGCTAACTGACACTCTTGTGTCTAAACCTGTAATAGTAAATGAACAATAATAATTGAGGGTAGAAAAATAAGAAATACCAGTCAGAAGAAAATCATCACCTAGATTAAGGTTTTACTAAAACAGTTAACGATGCAGCTTAACCAGTAAATAAAACTAAAGTGTTTAAGCTTATAATAAATATAAGCTGAAAATATACACATATATTTACATATATATTTACATATATATATATGCATTTTAAGTTCATTATCAGGCAATTAGGAGCAATCTTATGCTGAAAATAAGAAAAAAATCAAAGATTTAACCAACCTAAAACAGTAACAGAAAATGTTAATTAAGTTATCCATGGTCTAGAGATGACTTTCAAATACTTCTAGTTTGGTGGGTTTTGTTAAGTTCTCTGTGGTCAGACTGGCAGTACACTCACTGGGCTTTCTACTCCTGTCTACAACTATAGCAATATTTTTGTTGTGGTGTTTTTGGGATTTTTTTCTTATATAAGTAAATGAAAAATATTTTAGTTATGGCACAACAATGGGTACTGTTTGGCATTCAGTTTACTTTTCTCATACAGACCCATATGTACACATCCAAACATTTTTGGCCTAGTGATAACAGGAGACATTTCTGCTGGTATTTTGCTATTTCCTCTTCCATTGCCAGACAAAATGAAATAGGCATTTGAAAAAAAAAATATCAAAAGCCACAAATAATAAAAGAAAAGAAATAAAAATGCCCACAAAACCCACACAAAACAACATGAAACAGCTTTCATTAAGTTAGACTGTGAAACAAGAATAATTCTGTGTTCCAGATTTGTCTAGTTAATTTTTTTTTGCCACAATCAAAGATGTTTATAATCAACATTTCTGGAAAGGTCACTCTATTAAATACAGGAAAAAACAAAGTTTTAAAATTTTAGAAAAAATATTGCTGAGCTACTGGTGCCTGATCATGCTTTTGAAAACACATCAAGGTTGTTTAAACGTTGGTTAGACTGTAGAGCTGCTATTCCTTTTCCTATCCTTAAGAAGAAAATAATATCAACCTGAATAAGAATGGGTGCCACAGAAAATGGTATGACACAAACAAGAATTTCCATCTTTATCCACCTGACCTTCGTACCAGAAGCAAAGGTTGGATATGTGAGAAGAGCTCAGTCTTCAACACTGTTTCTATAGGTCTCCATAGGTTTATTCCATTAATGAGTAACACGTGTTTCGTTGGACTTTGGGACTATTGAATCAGGTGTCTACTGTGGCTGAAGATATTATTGTTGAATTTTATTTTTTGTTTGTGGGGGAAATGAAAGTATATCATGTGTATCTGACAGAATAGGCATGTTATGAAACATTGGCTATCCTGTTTTTCTCTGGGAAAGTGAGAGATAGAGTAACCATATATTGCAGGAATCTCAATTTAAATGCATGCAATGAGTGAAAGCCTAAACATAGATAGGCTCTTCAACCACCACTTGTGAGGTTATCTAACTGCCAACAGTACATATTAAATGTCATATGCATATGGTGTGGCTGCAATACATGGAGTGTAATCTTGATTTAAAACAACTCTCTACAACTTACTTGCAGGTTTCTTGTTTCTATTTTAGTATTTCTTTCTAGAAATTGTGAGAAATAAATCACATTTTCCCTTTATATTCTCTCAAAATGATTTACTTGAAAAATGCAGTAAGAAGGTCTCTAGTCAACTGGGAGAACTTTTTCAATAAAGGACATTCATTTCACCCCTGGTCCTTGAAACTTCTTCCCAGTAGTACTTCAATGAGAAATGAGTACTTTTACCACTTCTTTAGCACTTTCTTGGATGAACAAGACTTTTGATTGGCCAGAAAATGTAAGCCTCACTTGGCTACTGTTAAGGACAAAGGAATTTTACTAATGTCTTTAATGTGAAAAAATTTAGGCTCTATGGTCTGTTTTCAGCTTATCTACTTTTTCTACTTAAGGATAATTGAAATCTTTCTTCTTTCTACTCATGTTCCTCGTGTTACCAATGTGACTAACTCTTAGCAGTTCAATTGCCAAAGGTACCAAAAATGACTTGTAGTTCCAGAAAAGTAACTACTAATTTGTTTTCTAATGTGGTTGACATTGATACAACTGCATTTCTGCTGCACATGTCAACACAGAATTCTTAGTGAAGACAAATAGGACATTTTCATCTTCCCTACAAAATCCTGGTCTTTTCTTGAAAATCATTCTCTGTCTTGAGACCAACTCATCTATTTACAAAAAAATACTGTCTGTATTGTTGCAAATCAGGAAAATTCCTTTGAGTTCTCACAGGGTCACTATCTTTTGCTATTTCATTGAAACAAACAAGCACTGTGTTTAGTCAGCTCACATAGCACGGTAAGTTAAGGCTTATCATTAAGTGAATTTTTAGTTCTGTGCATGCTTTTTATCTGCATTTGATTTCAGCATATATATCGATATTACATATTTTTAATGGGCAATGCTATTATTTTCATTTATAGGAATCCTTTTGGCATGCTGAGATCAATTCCAGAGGTTGTTAGTGTTTATGCCTTATCTTTTCCTTTTTTTGTAAAATGATGAATAGCATGATTTGGCTAATAAAAATATTTAATGTGTGTAGCAGAAGATTTTTTTTTTTATTTGCAATAATTAATCTTTTACATCTTCTGCTTTTTTCTTTCTAAAAATGATGAGCTTTGATCTTCAGCCCTTATTCATAAACATCTCAGTTATCTGGAATCATAGAATCATTTAGATTGGAAAGGAGCTTTAAGATCATAAAGTTCAACTGTTAACCCAGCACTACCAAGTCCAACACTAAACTTTGACACAAAACACGACATCTGAATGTCTTTTAAATACCTTCAGGGATGGTGACTCCACCACTTCCCTGGACAGCCTGTTCCAATGCTTGACAACCCTTTTGGTGAAGAAAGTTTTCCTAATATCCAATCTAAACCTCCCCTGGCACAACTTGAGGCCTTTTCCTCTTGTCTCCCTTAGTCCTGCTGTTGACACTATCCCTGTTACAAGCCAGGATGCTATTGGCCTTCTTGGACACCTGGGCACACTGCTGGATGTCAATCAACACCTGCTGGTATTTTTCTGCCAGGCAGATTTCCAGTCACTCTTCCCAATGTCTGTAGTGTTGCATAGGGTTCTGGGAACCCAAGTGCATCACTCAGATTTGTTGAACCTCATACCATCTCCAAGAGTCAGAAACTTACCTATGCCTAAAATGGCCTCCAACCATCACATCACTCACAAGTCCTTTTCCATTTGCAAACAAGAAGTCCAGTGGGGTGCTTTCCCTAGTTGGCAGCTATGTTAAGAAATTGTCTTCCACTCAGTCCAGAAACCTTCTGGGCTGTTTCCTCTCTGCTGTATTCTATTTCCAGCAGACTTCTGGTAAGGTGATGTGCCCCACAAGAACAAGGGCTAGCAATTCTGAAACTTCTCTCAGCTGCATATAGAATATTTCATCTGTCTCTTCATCCTGGTTGGGTGGTCTATAAGGGACTCCCATTATGTGCCTTGTTGGCCTTCCCCCTTGATTCTTACCCATAAACACTCAACCCTATCACCACCATTGTCAATCTCAACACAGTCATAACACCCCCTGACATTCTGGGCTACCTCACCAGCACTCCTTCCTTGCCTATCCCTACATAAGAGTTTATAGCCCTCTATTGCAGCACTCCAGTTGTGCGAATCATCCCACCATGTTTCTGGGATGGCAGCTATATCATAGTTTTCCAGCTGCACAACAGCTTCCAGGTCGTCCTGTTTGTTGCCCATGCTGTGTGCATTGGTGTAGACGCACTTCAGTAGAGCTATTGATCCCACCACCTTTTTGAGGGGAAAAGCCTTAATTCTTACTTGACAATTCTCAGGCACTTCTGCTGTTTCTAACACATCAATAACACTTTCATCTTTGCTGCTGAATGGATCTCCATGTCCTACCTCAAATGAGATAGAAACAATAGGACCTCACTAGCACACATACCTCAAACACTGGTTTTATCTCTTTACCCCTTGAAGTCTAGGTTAAAGCTCTGTCAGTGTGTCCTGCTAACTCCTGTGCAAGGATCCTTTTCCTCATCTGTCTCCAGCAGAACTGCCATGTAAGCTGCCCCATGATCAAATAACCCCTCATTCTGCCCATGACACAAGGCTCAGAGCCAGGTATTGATCTGCTGGCTTTTCTTGTTTCTTCCTTCGTCATTCTCTGCAGCTGGAAAGATACAGGAGAACACTATATGTGCTTCCGATCCCTTAGCCAGTTGTCCCAAGGCCCTGAAGTCTCTCTTGATTGCCCTTGGACTACTTGTTGCAACCTCATCACTGCCTACCTGAAGAATCATTAATGGATAGTAAACTAAGGGTTGTATCAAGGTAGGAAGCTTTCTCTTCACATCCCCCAGAGAGACAGCAAACATCTCTAGGAAGTGGGTCTGATCTGCATATCGGACCTTCTGTTCAACTGAGGACCTGTCTTTTTTTCTTTATGGAAGTGGTTTTGAAGCAAGTAGACCAAATAACCTTGGTGACACTTCCAAGCTATATGAACCATTAGCCTTGTTACAGTTTGTTTCCACTTGCAGGTATATCTGGATATTTTTTCTAAGAGTTTATGTTTATGTCATTCTAGAAGAGTTTATGTCATTCTAGAAGAGTTTTATATCCAGGAACAAGTCTTGCTTTCTGATGCCCAGGTTATCAGCTTGTAAGCTGCACTGAAACTCTCTGGGATGCTCTGTGGGATGTGTTAATATAGTGCTGACATGACCTAAGACTGCTTGAATGATTCTGAGCACCTCATTGCTCAGCCAGAGCATACACACTAAAAATCATTGTGACAGATGCAGATTTCAAAGAATTTAGATGCTTTGGATGGAATACTCAAGTGCATAAACTAAAAAAGAGCAAGAAAAATGCCAAGGAGATGGTCACTAGGTAGAGTAATGAAAACGTGCTCAATATAATTTTCTTTTGGTACTCTTGCCTTTTTGAGGAAGAAATCAACATTATATGCATAATAGTTCAACCCTATATGAAATGTAAGAATCATTAAAAAGGTGTTTGGTGTTTTTTTAACTGTTTTCTTCACTTTTATCATTGCATCAGCTGTAATGTTCTTTTGAAAAAATAATGTTTAAAATCCCCTGGCAACACTTATACTATACACCGTAGTCAATCATTTCAACTACTAAAGCTGAGTGATCATTTGGCCTGGGATTTCTTGTAACTTGGCAACAGAAAATTGGGAAACTCAGTTTACAATCTACTCTTATGTTTCTTAGTTTAAGGAATCTATTTTTATCCTGCTGTAAAATGCATCCTAAGAGATTCAGTAATAAGTAATCTAATATAAAATGAAGACTATTTTTGTATCAGCAAATAATATAATCTTCTTAATGGAACCCACAGCTTTTCTAGATGTACGTGAACCAAAAGCATCAAAGACTCATTAGAGTACCAAAATATTGCATAGCATAGGGTAACTCTAAAGCCAGACAGCTCAGCACCCTCAACTAAGATCAGACAAAGTTTTGAGTGATCTTGCTCTCTTTCTACAGTAGCCTTATAGGACAGGTTCTCTTCTTCAGCCTTGTCTTAAATGCTAGGAGTTCTCAGCATTGTCAGGCTTGCATGAAACCTTAGCCCTGGTCCTGGATCCCTAGCAATGCTTCCTATTCACCACGCTTTGCCGTGGATGCTCTATGTACATCAGTGTCCTCCCACTTCATACTGAGCTACTTAAGCCTCATTGCTTTCTGTTTCTCTCTCCCTTCACTGAGTATCCTGTGGGAGAGACCCCACACTGGAGCAGGAGGACAGCGTGAAGAGGAAGAAGCAGTAGTTTTACAAATTGACCACAACCTCCCTTTATACACTCTCCCCTTCCTGGAGCAGGGAGGGGTGTAGGCAGAAGAGTTAGGACCTGAAGCTGAGCCTAGGAAGATGGGAGGGATGGGGTGAAGATGTTTTTAGTTTTTTATTTCTCACTATCTTACTCTGTTATTTATTGGAAATAAGTGAAGTTATTATTCCTCAGGTTGAGTCTGTTTTGCCCACATTGGTACTTGGTGAGTCATCTCTTTGTCCTTATCTGAACACATGAATTTTTCAGCATATTTTCTCTTCTTGTCCTGCTGAGGAGGAGGAGTGAGAGAGCTGGTTGATGGGCTCCTGGACCCAGCAAAGGCCAATGCACTACAAACTCACATAGTACACTGGAGTTATAGAAATTATACAGTACTGTACTTTTCATTACTATCTAGTTATACAGGAAGAAGAAACTGATACAGTGAAAAATGATGGAGAAGATAATTTAAGAAGAAAAATAATTTAGAAGAAAGAAAGAATATATAGAACACAGATATCAGGACATAAAGGTTATAAAGAACAGACATCAGAAATTCTGTATGCAAAAAAAAAAGTAACTATTTTAACTAAATATTTCAGCTACAATCTTGTGTTTCCACCAACCAATAATAATTTGACATAGAAATTGATTAGAGCATCCTCATACTGTTTTTCACAGCAATAGCTTTCTTATCGTAAAGCAAAGCTGTGCTGCCAGTCTTCCTGGAGTCTGGAGTACTACCCTATAGAATATCACAAGCCCTTTATGTTGTCAGTTCCTGTGCATTGCCTGGAAGTAGTATCAATACCTTAAGCACCACAGAGAACAGCACAATGTATAAGCAAGGGTGTCTGTTCTTTTTCTCAAAATGAAAGGATGGGAAACCATGGAACACAATGCAATACTTTGAGCCGGATCAGTATACACAGATGCTAGTGATGACACTGTCAGTGGTTAGCAGTTAGCCAAGATAAGCACTTGTCCTTCTCACTGGCATTTCAGATCCTGTAGGAGTTGATATGGACTATGTGCTACTAAGGACCAACATAAAGTAAAATAGTTGTTCTAGTGACAGCCCTAGTGAATCAGCATCTACTTAATCTTAAACCGCAGCTAATAATTGCTGATTATTTTTGTTAGTCTTCTCGTTAGCAAAACCTGACTTATTTTGTTTTATTTCAGTTATGCTTATATTACTGATACAAATATCAATTTAGTTTGTTCCTACTTTTTTTCCTACTTGCACCAGATTTGGCTACCCAGCCTAAAGGGTCACTATCTGTTGAAGTCAGCTGTGTCCAAATGGAAATGAATCAAAATATTTGAAATATGTCATAGAATCATGAAATCGTTTTGGCCTTTAAGATCAAGTCCAACCATTACCTAACACTTCCAGTCAAACAACTAAGCCATGTCCCTAAACACCACGTCTACACACCTTTTAACTACCTCCAGGGATGGTTACTTCACTTCCTCAGACAGCCTGTTATATTGCTTGATAACCTTTTGGCAAAAAAAAACTTTTCCAAGATTCAATCTAAACATCTCCTGGCACAATTTCAGACCGTTTCCTCTTGTTCTGTCACTAGTCACTGACACTGTCTTGGATGGGTTTTGCTGCTTGAGTTCTTTATAGATGCAAATAATATGGAAATTTGCAATATATAATGTGAAAACACCAAAAGTGGAATAGTATATCTTTTCCAACTTGGCTGTATGAGTTGATTAAGAGTATAGTAACAATGAGTGATAACCTGAAATGGTATTTCTTCTCTTCTGAATCTCTAGATGCTATTTGTGTATTCCTTTTTCACCTAGTACAATATCATTTTGTTGGAAAAATAATTTTCTTCATAACTTATTCACTATAAATTCTGGAAATAATTTTGCCTCACTGAAACCACTTTTATAGCAGAGTAATACTAGTAATCTTGATGGATTTTCTGGATAGGTGGAAGTGAGAGGCAAGGCATGTGCTGTGTCAAATTAAAAGCTTCAAGGTAGGAAAAGTCAACTGAGGATGTCTGCCGTGTCATTTAGTTTCATGGTGACTAACACTGCATTCAATTTACAAGCCCCACAAATAGCATCATTTACAATTTACAACAAGGTTAATTTAGTCTGTGAGTTTTACACATGGACTATATGTTTTTTGGGCCCTTGTTTAGATAAAATAAGAGATAAAATATAATCAACGCACAAAACAGCCATTTAGATCTAGAAAGTAAGTGAGGAGGAGGAAAAATGGATAATGTTCCTGGAATATGTTTGAAGATCTGTGTGAGATGCTCACAGAACTTTTGATTATATGTTATGGAAATACTTTTACAAATTAAAAAAAAAATGCTTAATTTGTAACCCATTTTGCCTGAGAAATGTTTCTATGGACAAGGTTCATAGAAACCTGGAGCCGGATTGTTAAAAGAATGGAAAAATAACCAAACCCAACACATTACTGATGTTGAAGATTACTCATTTAAAGGAACCCATGTGAATCTCTTAAATATATAGTTTTTTCTATATACTTTTATTTTCTTAACTTGGAAAAACTGTGGAAACTTTCGTATGTGATTATGGTTACTGAGCTTAATCTTAGCTTGCGTTGATTTCACATGCATGTGTGGTTCTAAGGTAGTATCATACATATATGATTGTGTAGGACAAGCTAGTTAAGTTTATTTGGCATGTTTACATACCAAGTTACCCCAGTTTAATACTGAGTTAAATTTTATAAATTTTGGTGCAGAAACCATTATAGGGAAAAGCAGCAAACTGCAGCAGTTAATGTTCTTAGGTATAATAAGAGATGGAGGTTAGCACTAAAGTAGGTATGACTTCAGGGGCCTCTAAACAAACCCTGCCCAGTGTTTCTAAGTTTCATGTATGTGATGTCAGACATTCCTCTGGCAGACTCAACAGCTTGCACCCAAAGGGAGCTAGATTGTGAGGCAGGCGATTTGAGAGACAGTGAGTCAGACACCGTATGTGCTATTTATGTTGCTGTCTGGCTTATCTGTTTACACACTGGAGTGTATAAGCTGCTCAGCCTGGAGCTAGAACCCCAGCTGAGTATAACTCTGGCTAGTCAAACAATTCAGTATTTTAGGAATACACGGTTTTCTTCAGGACTCATTTCTAGGGATTGCATCTTCTTCTGTGATAACTAGTGAAAACTGATGATGTTATATCAGAAGAAAAGGTTTATCAGGACTAACTATTCTGCAGGTACTGCTTTCTAGAGACAGGGTCAGCAGCGCCAGCCAGTTAGGCATAGTCCCAAAGTGAGAATTTATGGGAGACCGCCTGTGACTCTGCGTGCACACAGCCTGTCCTGCTGTAAAAGCATGCAAGTGAAAGGCAGAGTGCTCTTGCTTTGCACAGAGCTTTGCACAGAGCTGTGCACAGAGCTCTTGCCTTGCCAAAGTCGTGATTTTCCCTCACAGCCCTAAGACTCACGAAGGGAAAGTTACTTGCCATGTACAGGGGAAAGCAGGGGAGGGAGCGTGTGCAGGTTAGCGAGTGAACGCTGAGCCCTTACAGGTGATCCATTACCCTGCAGCCACTACAATTTGTCATATATGCTTCACCTAACAACAGCTGCAAGATGAAATGTTTTCAGCTCAGTTTATCAGTCTACCTGGCTGTGTCAGGTCAACTTCCTTTTAACCCACTGTTCTGGTTCATGGGCTTTTGGAAAATATAGCAGAGATGATCAGAGCTAGCAGTTGTCTTTTTTATTTTTATTTTGCTCACAGTGTGAAAGTGGGTTTCTTGTACCACTAAGAATTAGACTTCCAGATGAACCCAGTACAGTTCAAAAATCCTGGCATATGCCTTCATTTTGGTTCCAAATGATAATTAAGAAAATCTATTATATTAGAAAAATGCATTTTCCTTCTTTGCAAATATATTCACACGCACACACACACATATAAATGTACATACGTATGTAGCCACACAAATACATCTACCTCCAAGCACATAATCATCATGGAATAAATCCTTTCAAAACTATTTTAATTGGCTACCTGGATATAAATGTATGTACTTTTTAGTCACAAAACTGTGGCAACATGATATGCTGGTGATTTTTCCTTTTTTTGTCACTACAGTTGCAGGGAGGAATCAAGATATATGCTATAGTGGCACTCAGGTTCGAAAAATCTATTTGCAAAACAGTTTGCAAGAATTCGTTTGCAAAATTTCTGACAGTGTGCTGTACATGGAGTGAATAGAACCCGAAGAGCTTAATTTCTAGTTTTACTGTCAGATACAGTTGGCTAAATTCCTAGGCACACAGAGTAATTGTAATATAGAAATTATGTAAATTATAGTTAAAGTTAAATTGCCAGGCAATTCACACAAATTATATTGCCCTTCCATACAGAATCTCCTAAGATACTGCTGCTGCTGTATTGGTCATTGCTCAGTCCCATGTTTTTTTAATCATCTTATTCCCAGAGCTTATTAATACTGACTATACATAGATTGAATGGTACTTGTCTATTTTTCATGCCATCCACTGTGCAACCAAAGTGGGATATTGCTATCAAGTGCAATTATCATGTAGCTTTGGAAACCTTCCAATTCTTCTGTCCACTTGACTTCCTAAGAGGTCTTTTAGAATTAGAAATCCATAAAAATATCATGTAGCTGACTTCCCACCCCCACCCTCCCCGCCCCCATCTTTCTGCCTAGAGGGGAACATGGTGCTCCTGGAAGTTTTAAATCTAAAATCTTATTTTCTTATTCAAACAGAAACAAAAAATTTTTGTCAATGAACCCTGAACTACTAGTACTACTACCACTAGTACTAGTATTATTATCATAATCATTATTATTGTTATTGTTATTATTATTGGATTCTAATATAAAATTATTAAACCAGGATTATAACATCTGTTTTGTTACCATGACATAGTGCTTGGATAATATTAACTTACTAGCTTAATAAAACAATAATCATTATCTCAAGGTATCTGTGATCCATCAAAGTTAAATAAATTTTCACCCTTTTCTTTTTAGACTTCTTCAAATTTCCTACCCATGGAAGTACAGTGAACAAAAATAATTTTCCCATGGAGGACTTGCAGAACTTCATAAAACACAGGAGAAAGATAGGAGTTTCTCTGACACACCACTGGTTCTTTTTCCTCAAGCTTGCTGTTTGATAAAAATGACAGTTGACTTGCCTACAATCGAGCTTGATAAAGAACACCATTTCAGTTTAAAAGAAAAGGATAGAATCATGGATCGAATCATGGATAGAGTAATGTTTTCATCTTCGTTTTTTAATTGCTATTTCTGAAATGTTTACTTCCAGCCTTTATGTTCTTTCTTGCAACATTTTCTCCCCTCTGCTCATTTTGCCTCATTCTCAAGTGTTTATATGGGTAGTTATGAAACTTTCAGTCTGGGATGTCTGTTTTTCTTGTACATCTTGTCTTACTGAGTTAACATTGATGTGGGTTTTAATGAGGCAAATATTTCTGTAATTATAGAAGTCCAGGATATTCTGTCAAGAAAATGTTGACCTGCTTGCCATGGGGGCCATAGAAATGTATTAGTCTTCTCCAACATTTTTAGAGACAATATAGAAATTCAATCTTTATAAACATGCAACCTAGTATACCTGTGACAACCGTGTGGGGAGAAGCTATATATATGACGAAGATAGATATATATACATATATATATATATATGTGTGTGTGTGTGTGCAAACTATATTCACTTGAATATAGGGATGTGAGGGAAAGAAGCTATATCTACGTGCAGGTCAAGAGATAATGTTGTAGAAAGAACAACTAAATGACCTAAGGAGCTTAAGCACTACAGAAAACCCCTTGATGTGACTTGTCATGCTTGAAGGACTAAACGTACTGATAGGAGAGAGGAAATCCAACACAGTAATATCGATTGATATTACCTGAGTGGATTTGCCTCTGTTTACAAGTGCCACACGCATGCCTAACAGCTAAGGCTAGGCTGGGAATCCTGTGTGAGAGAAGAAATTTATTTAAACTACGTATGACCTATTATTGCCATGTTCCCTGAAACAAGTGTGAACTGAAATGATGTAGCTTGAAAATAATGAAATGTGCTAGAAAGATGGTTCATTAGACATTTTCACAGCAGGAGGGAAAAAACCTAAATCAGACCAAATATGAAGAGTAGGCAAGCATTTAAGTGTAATGTGAAGCCTTCCTCATCTTTGTAAACATAAGGAAGTAAACACCAAAAGAACATTAAGTGATTATCTTAAATGTGCATAATCATGATGATCCTGAGAAGACAGCTTTATTGATAACTGATTTACTTCTTTTTATATGTCTATTCAGCAAACACTGTATGAAATTGCAAGAAGCTATATGGAATTTTTCTACTTACTATTAAGGTGTTGTCTTAAATTTACTTACAAATGGTTGTTTTGCTGTGAGATTTAAGCATACCAGCAAACATATATACAAAATCATCTAAGGATAAAATTGTTTTTGTAAACTCAAAACAACAAACCATGTAAAACAGATGTGTGGGATATTATGGTAAATGTCAACACATTACTTACTGTACTAATGTAAAACGCTTTCATATATGTCTGTTCATCTTGATAGGAAAACATCAACATAAACATCTCCAGGGTATTTTTTTCATCAAGTCACACTTATATACATGTTGTCCTAGAATGGAAAAGGACATAAGCTCCTGCCTCTTTCCAGGGAAAAAAAAAAAGCAAATTATCAAATGAGAGGAAGCAGCCAAAACCCTGAATTGTCTGAAACAGACAATTCAGGCTTTTCACTGTCTTCTGATATCAATGTTTTGAATTATTCATAATTTTCCTGTTTGACCTGTCTTGTTTCAAAGTAAAAGGGTAACAGAAATAGAAAAGAAAAACAACTGGAAATACATAACCACATTCTTTCAAGTCACAAAAACATGTCCATAAATGAACTCATGTACTGAGTAAAATAATTTCAGAATTGGAAAAAAACCTGTAAAATCTGAGAGAATTTCACTGTTAAGAAATGTAAATATGAAGGGTGGGATTTATGATATAAATAATATTTATCTGTAACAACTTCCTTTCCCTTGTTGGTTATAATTCATTTCTTAAAATGATCCTCTGAGAATTTTTGGTTTAATTGCTCTCTCTAGCAAATGGTTTATATAGTTTGAAGTGACAGGTGGTTATAAGCTAATAAAACACATTCCCTAGACCACAGCTTTAAAAGCTCCATGCAAAATGAAGTAAACTGGCTTTATTTTGCATTTTGACAGTGTTTAATCCTTAGTGGGCAGTCTCTCATACCACCAACCAGCCAACAAAAACTTTCTTAATATCATACAGCTTGAAGGAAAATACCCAAGGCTTTCAAGACTTCATTGAATTTTGTTAAATTCTTCTATTTTCTGGCCTTTTTACCTGCATCAAAAAACAATGCTAGGAAGCCTTTTTTAATTTTCTTATACAAAGAAGTTTTCTTAGCAAGGTTACGTTCAGAAAGATTGAATCGGTTCAAGTAAGCAATTTGGGAAGCTCTGACAGCGTGACCAGATCTTTTACTTAAGCACTAATACTTTGAAGAGGACAAGAGATTTTTACATCACTTCATCAGCTAAGCCTGTGTCATCATTCACTGAGTTATAAAATTTATGAGGACATAACACAAGTTACATAAATTTCATTTGTCCCAAGCTTCAGAATTTCTATTAGATTAAAGCCTAGTTACTATGCATAGCTGAATAGTTTCTTGATAGATGGGTAGGTTAAAGAAGGTTAAGTAGGTACGAGTGTAAAGTAAATAAAAATTTCAATTGGGAGCATTCCTATTGCAGACAGACATTCTTGATTATCGTTTGCTTTAGCATTAATTACTTTGTCAGAAGTTTTCATCAAAACCGTGACGTTTCGACTCTTAGTTCAAATGGACAGGAGGGCTACTTTTATATTGTCAGGGGTTTTTTTTTCAATTTGAGGAGAAAAAAAATTAAAAAAAAAGGCTGGAAATTGAAGATGTTATATCTCATCAGAGCGCAGCTGCTATTAGAGCAGAAGAGATGTGAGAACAGACATGTCAAACGTGTCTGAACAGATATCAAATACAATAAAAGACAGTATCTTGGACATTATGCCAGCCCTTTGTCATGTCACTTCTGGTTTTCTTGAAGAAGTTTGGGTTTCAAGTTCTGTCTGTCACTAACTTTACCAAAAAGGCCATTAATTTTATAGCCCCTGTGAATCATACAGCATTATGTAGCTGCAGTGTATTTTATCATGGTTTATGATAGCTTCCCATAAATTTAATTTGGTTCTTTAATACTTTAAACACAAAAAGATGAAAGAAGTGCTTTGACAGGACTCAAAGGCAGAAAGAATGAACAAAACCAAAACAGGTGCTGTACAGTTACACATTGCTGTTTGCACCATGTATTGTCCTCTTCCATTATTCTTTTGGTGATGATCTCATGTCTAGTATCTGCAGAAAGCATGTATTATTCTTGTTGATCTCCACCAAGGCTTCTTCTTAGAAAGTTGTTTTAATTTTTTTTCAGAAAACAAATATAAGTTTATTTAAAAATCTAAAGCCACGTGATTGACTTTGCTTTTAAAATCATCTTTCTCAGTATTTTTACATAGCTGTGGAGTGGTACACCACTGTTGACAATATTTTAGGTAAGTTGTAAGTTAGTAAAATAGAGACAACTTTACATTTAAATTATAATTTTTTTGAATTAATAATTTTCGGTTTTATATGTTTTTGAAGAGGAAATGAGGTATCAAGGGAACAGCAATGACAAAAAATATTTCTTCATTGTAATCCTGATTTATAAACATATGGTATAACAGCCTATCTCAATATGTGTTTTTATGGACACACCATTATACATTAGATAAATACTTTAATGAATACATAATAATTCAAATCTAATTGGTATAGCACATCCATAAGAATTCTCTCTTTAAATATGTGTATGCAGCAGTGTCACTAAGAATGTGGTTCCTCTGTACAGCTTTTAATGGAGAAATTCCTCACTTGGATGCAGTCTTCCTTGATAATAATGCTGAGCTACTTGTGGAGACTTAGGTGTCCAAAGAGATCCTAGCTCAGTAAGTAAAACTCAAGAAGTAAAGAACTGACTACAGAGTGGAAGTACAAGCAGTCTGAAATTGAAGTGTTGAATACTTCAAAAAGGTGTAGAATTTATTTCAAAAAACTGGTACAAAACAAGATGAGAGAGCTCTGGGTGTATTACCTCAGAGCAAACTAAATATATAACTGCAAAACTGGAATCCAATTATGGTATCTGGAATAATGGATCACTTCGCTAATTTGCTTAACATAAACCACTACTGTCTTCCAAACCTAGCTTTGAAACCATGTCATGAAAAGGGCTTTAAGTGAGGATTAACAGAGCTAGAAGGGGTAGCTGAAGAGTGCCAATAATCAGGTGAAAATAAGAAACAGTAATGCGGACCAAACCCTATCACTGGGGAAAGGGAGCAAGATTATTCTTACTATATAAATATGAGGACATCAGAAGTAGCATGGCAGTCTGCAAAACACCCAACTGTATATGAATATATTAATATATTGTAGGCATATTAATACAAGAAATATGGGGAAGAAAGAGGGTCTGAGACTAACTGGATGGTCAAGTTTATGATGTAACTGGTATAATTAAGACATAGTGGGATAATTCCTGTGACAGGATTGTTAATATAAAAAAGGAATAGCTTGTTCAAGAAAGGCAGGTAATGAAAAGAAGGAGTACTGCTTTGAAGACCAATAATGCACTTGCCAAGACAGAAAATAAAAGGAGAGAAGCTTGTTTAAAGTCTCTGAGATGAACGGAGAAGGGAATAACGGAGCTATCTGATTAGGATCTACAATAGTTCAACATGTAAAGAAGTTCAGGTGGATAGGGCTTTTTTGTGAAGAGATGGCAAAATCATTCAGAGAACAGTATTTGCTTTCAAAAAGGAATGGGAAAGTTGGGGAAATGATAGAGCAGGTTAGAATGGATTCTAGCCAACACAGAGACATTAGATAAGAATGTAAAATTGAAAAGACCATCTTAACGTACACAACTACAAATCAATAGTCTTCAAAAGCTGGTAGAGGAAGAGGTAAAATGGGATGGGGGGAACAATTTAAAAATCAAGGTATCAGGAAGACATAAATACTCAGATGGTTGACAACTATTGGAGGCAAGTGTGAGCAAAGAAGATATAAAGCATAGCTGGCCTTTTCTTGTGAGCACAGACTCAAACTAACCAAATGAAAGATGAAGAGATGCAAAATTGTTGTGAAAAACGTTGTTTTCAACTCATTTGGATCTGAAAATCTTCAAATGAAATCCCAAAAAGCTGAACAGGTATTTCTGAGACATGCAAGAGACTGAATTTTTATTTAAAAAAAACAAGAGAGAGACACATCAGTTACCTACATATAATTCTTGTGGCAAAAAAAAAAAAAGTTCATAAACAAATAATAAAACTATCTCCAGTCTTCTGAAAGACAATAAGGAGATAAATAGCAGCCAACCTGGATTAATAAAGAAGAAAGGATTCTAACCCTATACATATATATGTATGTGTGTATATATATATACATACACATATACATAGAAGTATTTTTAATGAAAGAACAACAAACTTGTAAGTCGGGAATTTTATGTGCTTTTTGACCTTTCTGAGGATATGCCCATGGTACTTTGGGACACACCCAAAAGCTAAATCAGGAGAAATGAGGCATAATTAAAAGTTCTACAGCATAAGTGTGAATCGACTGGAAAACATGCTCAGAGAGAGCCTTTGTTTCTTTGCCTCAAAAGAAGTTCATCTGTAATTCAGTATTTTTATTAATGACCTGCCAGTGGAATTAGGTATACTAAATAATACCTCTTGGAGAGACATAGTATTTTGAAGAACAGAATTAGAATTCTATTATTGAATAAAAGAAAAAATCTTGAGACAGTATGTTACAACAAAGATTACTTCAAGGAGCTGTGCTTTAAACCAAAGTTTAATTATTAAAATACAAGATATTGGTGTGGCATAAATGTCATAGAAAAAAAAATCTAGGTATTATAGTGGTCACATGCTAGAAATGACTCAGTGATATTGTGCTGATCCAAAAAAGATGATTAGCCTTTTGGGATACATCAGTAAGAATGCAGCTGGCCCAAAAATGGACAGAATCCTTCTGGTATACACAATAATAGTGAAGCCTCATCCTGAGTAGTTTCCGTATTAACCATCCCACTTTCAAAAAAATGTGGATACATGGGAGGGAGTCTAAATGAGAATGAAAGGACTAATCAGAGATATGAAAAAGGTATATTATATATTGAAAGGATGGCATGAAAGCAGTCTTCAACATTTTGAAAAGCTGTTTCAAAGGCCTGTGAAATTTATGCAAGATGGTTAGTATGGAAGGAATGAGCTTAAGTTGCAGCAAGAAGATTCAGGGGTAGGGAAAGCTTTCTGTGACAATGGCAGTGAAGCTTCTGCAGAGATTGGGCCCCTCTGGAAAATCCATCAGTAGAGGATATTTTATTTACAAGTCTGACAAATATTTCTTCAGAATGATATAGGAGTAACTAAAGCTCTCTTTGACAAGGTGAATGGGTGTGATGACTTCCTGAGGTGCCTTCAAGGACTCTTTATTGTGATTCTCTAATGCAAAGAGAATTCCACACTCACTTTGCTCCTTATACATCAAAAGATTTGCAATAATAATGGAAAATCACATTAGATGATTTAGACCCCCTGTCAGTGTTTCTGTGTCTCCACATTTCTAATCAGATCTCTAACGAAAGCTAATCCCAAATAAACATGTACTTTCACCCAAAGTGAGGTACCTGATGGTCAGGAATTTAGCCATTAAAAGTGGATTATGACACAGGCATATATATTTAATCCACATGTTGTTAACTAAATTGTTCTCTTTTCACATACTTTTGTTTTTCACGTCATTTGCCTAAAATCCATTTTAAATTTCTTTAACAGAAACTTTTTCATTTCTTTGAAGAAAATAATAGTGTAATTGATAGAATGATTTGTGCTTGAAAGACAGAAACTGGGAATGATTTTACAACTACTTTCCTTTATTTTCATTTTAAAGACAAATGGGAATCAAATGCCAGCATGAGGTAGTTATGAACATAGTGGAATTGTTCTACTAATCTTGCAATATGCTGTCAAAATAATAAGAGCTCTGAGCATTTTCCATTGATTTCTGACTTATTATCTAAAGGACCCTCCTTATAACTAGTTAAAAAATGAAATGCATCTGCTATTTCAATAAATGCTGTGAAAATTACCCTTTTATTCAAAAAGAAAGCAAGGAAAATGAGAAGTAGCATGTCATAGGTGTGCCATCTTCAGCTACATGGGTGTAAGGTAGATGCAAGGTTCCTGATGAACCACTTACCTTTCCATGACTCACTCTTGGAACAGTCTATGCACAGACTTCCAATTCACAGCTCTATCCAGGGCTTCCAAATTTATGCTTCAAACACACTAGAGCAAACTGTCAGTGACTTCCCAAGACAGAACTGTGATAAAACAGTGACTTTAGGAGCAAAACCAACAGTATTTCTTGGCTTAGATTTCTCTCTTCTCTATCGTCAGAGAGCTCTGGAAGACAGAAACAATCCCACTAGAACGTAATAACTCTAAAAAGCACTGATAAACATGATAACATGATGAACACGATAAACTCTGGTAAACAGAGTATTTTGAGAAAAGTGGATATGGTAAAAACTTTATCTTTCAGTCTTATTATTGCAAATTCAATCAGACAGCAATGCAGGAATCAGGATAAAACCTGCCATCTTTGTAAATGTATGCTTTGCTTGATGAGTATTTTTAGGGGGGTGGAGGGGTGGAGGTCGGGGTGGTCCTTTTTGCTCTGGGAAGGAATACATCTCTGGAGAAAATCTCCAAGTAAATTTACTACTTTGAAGTTGATGTTAGGGTTCTTACTTTATGTTTCAATTTACACGGTAGTATGACCTTCTACCTAAAACCTCCGTTTACCCTTTTTACTTATGCTGAATGGAAGAGTAACTGCCTTAACAGGTAGTTCCATACCTGTATTAATCTTATTGTAATATTGAAATACCACATTAATTTTCAGAAGCATTCCTGCCTCCAAAAATTATGTTTTAGCTACTGTGCCTGTTCTTCATTAGTTTAAGTAGTTTATTGGAAAATACTATAATGCTTCACATTATAGGCACAATCTGACGTATTATTTCTGGCACCATGCATGTTGTGTTCCTGATGCATTGTGGCTTAAATAGCATGTTTAGAGGATTTTGAGATTTTTGCTGCTCCTGAAAGACAGTTTTTACTCCAATTCAGCTTTGAAAAACTTCGTTCCTCAACTACAATAGTTTAACACTGCTCTGAGGAGTGGGAGTTTGAGCCGTGTCAGACTATTACCAGCTGCTTATTCACCTACATTCAGTAAAATAAATATGGATACAATTATCTACACTCACAGGAAAAAAAAATAGATGCCTATGTCATGCAGAGGCATTGAGCTATAAATTCCTGTTTCTGGAGGCATGCAGCTCAGGACCACATGTATTTGTCTAGCTGTGGGCAGCATGCAGCATTCCTCTCATCATTTCCAGATCAGATTTCCAGATCACTTTGTTATGTGGCATCTAAAGGCTTGAGACGCACATAGCATGCTGTGGGAGAAATGGAGAGGTGGCCATGTGTGGAAAAGTCACACCACAGGTATTACTGCTCCCATAGCACCATAGGTATGCATAGTACCATATTGTGGGCTTTCCTGAGGTGCTACACAACATCTAATGGAGGAGGACCAGCGATCTTGGGCAGAAAGCATCAGTTAAAGGTCATTCTATGTGTGAAAGGGCTGCAGCACTAAGTCCTGCTGCAGGAGTACTAGGCTTACAGTAGCAGGTTGGCAGGTCATTTCTGTGTGAATGGGAAGTGCATGGAGGAACCTACACATGGCTGTACACAAGGCAAATCTCAAAAGTAGGACTTTTGACCTCACTACATGTGATGTATCAAGCCTGGACTTCCTATTAGCTGGCTTTACATCCTGCCTCCTCACCAGGCAATGTTAGAAATTTCAGTCTCATATGCCCACCTCTTCTTATTCATTGTGGGTGGGAAGTGGCTTCTAGCTCTGGTTGCTGAATTTCATGAATTGATCTGGTAGGTGTCCTTTGTGTCCTTTGTCCAAAATGAGTTTTGGCATGACGATAAATTCCAATCCTTAAATTGTACACAAAAGGTATCTGGTTATACACTTTTAAATTTCAGAGTGACCTGAAATACCTTGGATCTGAATATCTGAAGGGACCCCAAGGATCATACATTTCCAACTCCCCTGCCTGTGGCAGGGCCACCAACCTCAGGCCTGGATCTACACAAGGTTGCCCAGGGCCCCATCCAACCTGGCCTTGAACACCTCCAGGGATGGGGCATCCACCACCTCTCTGGGCAGCCTGTTCCAGCACCTCACCATTCTCTCTGTAAAGAACTTCCCCCTAATATCCAATTTAGACCTTCCTTCATTTAGCTTCAATCCATTCCCCCTTGCCATTGTCTACCCTCCTAAAAAGTTGATTCCCCTCCTGTTTCTATGCTCCCTTCAGGTACTGGAAGGCTGCAATGAGGTCCCCCCAAAGCCTTCTCTTCTCCAGGCTGAACAAGCCCAGCCCCCTCTCCTAGGGGAGGTGCTCCAGCCCTCTAATCATCTCTGTGGCCCTCCTCTGAACCCTCTCCAACAGTTCTACATCTTTCTTGTGTTGTGGGCCCCAGATCTGGACACAGGACTCCAGATGGGGCCTAGAATTGAAAAAACTGAAAATAGGTCCTTGTTTTTTAAACAGCAAAGAGAAGTTTTTCTTATAAATTATTTTTTATGTAATCTGGAAAGTATATAGTGTACATATTCACCATGGCATTTACCGTGCTTTGAACACCACATACACCCTAATACTTATAAGAAGTAATATTCTTTTGTTAGATTTGGTACAAGAAAAAAAAATGTTTTTTTCTTATGAACATCTGGATACTGCAGGAGACAGATTTGAAAAGAATAACAAAAAATAGTTTGCTAGCAAATTAGAGCAAGCAGTTCATGATTTGTGTCAATATTGGTTCTTGTATCCTGCACAGCCGTATTCTACTGTCCTTTGTGTGCTATGGTTTCAGTCTGCAATTTTCACCAATGATGTTCATTATTTAAATGAGACAAATAGGTTATTGTCAGGGACTGTGATCTTGGTGACATTATTATTCTGACCTAGTGTAAATATCATGACCTGTCTTGGAACTCTTGCAGTAAATGAAAGGGTTCAGGCAGTCAAGGTGACAGCAGACCTGTTCATAAATCAAGCCTTCAGACATTATGATAAGTTTTATTAAAGAGCAAATGGATTTCTTGACATTATGACTTGTATACAGGAGTCAGTAAATGTAAATGTAGCTATTTTTTAAAAAAGATAAAACCGATTACATTGTGTGACTAGTGGAAAAATACTGCTGTACTTTTTATTTCCACTTTTTTATGTTGATTGTAGGACTTCTGAAATACCAGAGATGGATGATATACACAGAAGCCAACTTATTCTGAAAGACAGCAGGAACCTAAAATGATGAACATAGCCGCTGGTACAGATCACTGGCTTAATTAACTCAATACTCTAACCATTTTTATTTGACATAAGGCTACATGTAACTATTTCATGCTTCAGAAAGGTTCCATTATATCTGGATATGTAACTTAATATGAATTCTTAGGAAAACTTTAAGGAATTTTACTCTTAGTGTTTTTTCTTTAAAACATCTGATATAATAGAAGATAGTCCAGCAGTAGGAAAAGATGGTCTGTGGTAGATACGATGTTCTTTCTCATATACTTGTAGCTATTTATATCCTCATTGTACAAGTTTAAATTTTGTACACCCATAAAATACAGAATTTTATGTGCATAATAAAACATTACTTAGAAAACAGTGTCATAAAGCTTTTTTTAAAAATAATTTGATATTAAAATATATGAAAAATGAAAAAAGATACAGTATAAGTATAAGATACTTTTCTGTTTAAAAACAACTATAAGTAATACAGTTAAAATACTAAAAAGTCACATTTGGATAGTCAAGTATAACATATATATGGTTTTGAATATTGCAAGCAAAATATGTGCATTTAAGAATCAAATCTGTTCTCAAGAAAATAATTTCCTTGGTCATCAAATTAATTCTTTTTTTCTGTTTTTATGCATAGCAAATATTAAGTGCAATCTCAGCCCACATGGTCTATTAAATATCAAAGTCACTTTCCAAATCTTTACCTTTACTGTAATGTTTCTTGCCACTAGAACACAGCATTAGCATTTTGATAAGCATGGGCCACTTCTATCTTCTTGTATTTCATGGTGACTATCCTTTCTAATTTTTTTATGTAATATTGATTTGATGATTAAAAATCAGTGTATATACTGAAAGGTGTCTTTAAAGAAATAACTTCTCAATTCCTGTGTAAGGCAATAAGCTAAACTAAGGTTAAAGAACAGGTGACACTTGCTGTAAAACAATACAATACCAAGAGTAAAAGGTTACATGTGAAATAAAGTAGCAACTAGCACAAATGACCACCCATTCCATAATGTCATTCATCCTGATATCTTTTTGTCACAGTTCTGAACTGCAAATTACTGTCACATTTGTGTGTCAAAATTTCAGTTTGTTGCTGAAGATTGCACAGCAAACACCCTGCTGTCACTTTGCTACTGTCATACTAAAACAGAATGCCTGGAATAAATCCCAAACGCTGACAAAGGCCTGAGTTAAACTTCATCTCATCTTGGCTTCCATTTTACACATTAGAACTTGGCATTGCTAAGACACCTGGAGTAGGAATTATGAAAGAATTTTGGTGTGTTATTTTTTTGTATTTGAAAAGACTTTTTAGTCTTTCCCTCTCATTATGTTAAAGGCTATACCTCAAAGTAGCAAAAAGCACACAGAAACTCTCCACTGCTCACATCCAAGAGACTGAAGTCCCTTGTTGCCTCACCTACAAAAAAATCTTTGAGTTGCCCGTGTTGACTGTGGGGGGACTGCTGACCCTGGCTCATCCTGGAATAGTGCCTGGGCATTTTTGTTAGAGAAAAGCATAATCTGACCCATGTCAAAGCTGCAACAAGACACATGCTGTGAATCAAATACTTGCACTACATCAGTTCAAGCCTAGTTTGATTTATTAAAGTAAATGCAGCTGCTAACGTATAAATACTTTATCCCTTTCTTCCTTTAACATATCATCTTCCAGTAAATTAAGTTAATTTTTTTCCAATGTCTTAACACCATTCAGCTGTGTTTCTCTACTTTCTATTTACCATTCGCCTCATAGTTGACCATCTCCCAACATTGCCAATTTGTCTCCACCAGAATATATTTCAAGTGACACTAGCTACAGTGCAGTATTTTCAGGTATTTTCAACTGCAAGGAAAATTAGTTTTATGCTTATTCACTATTATGATAGTGAGTGGAAAAAAACAGCTGCTTAAGATGTCCTTCTGCATACTTCAGTTTCATCCATCCAGAAATGCTATGTCAGAGCATCACTGTTGAGAATTCTTGAGATATCTTTTTCTTGGCTTTGTAGCTTTTGCCAGGCAAAGTTACAAGAAGAGCTTCAATGCCTTTGATTTGGAATATAAACCCACATAGAAAATTTGTCAGGAAAAAATAGTCACCTTCTCCGTTGTAGCATGAACCAGAGACATGGATTGTTTGACTGGGAGGCAAACATCTCCCATTGTCATCAATTGCAAATGATGTTACAGTAGTGAAAGTATAAGTCTATCATCCAACAAATGCCATCTGTTGTTAACATCATAACTGCACTATAATTCACCTGAGCAGTGTTTGTAGCACTTGTCACTCCATACTTAATAACAAGAATTTCTCTTTCTAGAATTTCACCTTCTTTTTCTTTTATTCTGGCATTTAATTAGATTTCTTAAATATTTTCTTTTGCTTTATACAGTCCATCCCGTGCCTTCTTAATGCCTTATCAGACTATTAAGTCAGGACCTGATGTAATCATCCATAAATGTGTCGTCATGAGTATGAAAAAGATTTGGTTCCTGTGGAGTACTCTTGACCTTTCTGTTCAGAGTAGGAGAAGCCACACAGTGATATGAAAGAAACTTCCGGTGATTTCCTTTGTAATATGCTCTGTAGCACTGAAGTAAATCTACAGTTGAAATCTACTTTGACAGAAATCCTGAAAGTTTTTGTTGTCTGATACGTTGGAGAAAAAGTTTGCAAAAGCTAGGAAGTTCATGGCACAGATACAACTGGAATAATATTTAAATACTGAATATAGTCAAACTCATTCAGGGGCATGAAAATACTGATATTTTTGAAAGGTACTGAATGAAAGCTACATTGGTGTGAAATGGAAAATGGACACTTTCCAGTTGCTAGAACCTACTGTTGCTGTGCAGTGACCTCTCTGCCACAACTAACTTCATCTAGAAGTTTGTATCCTGGGAAAATTAGAAACAGAAAATAAACTTCTCAAAATAAATTAAGGAACTGAAATAATTGATAACTGATGTAAGGAAAAGCTTATAAAAAGTGGTGGCTTTTGTTTTGATTAGCTGTCTGTATCCAGCATGCAAGAGGAAATGCCTGGCCTTGGTTCTAGAAATTGTTTCTGAGTTTGTGAATGCTTTTTTAGAGCTGAAGCCAGTGTGATAAAGTGCTGTTCTTTCACCAGAAAGAATGTTTGCTTACTATTTCATCATCCCCTGGAGGCACAGAGAAAGAAAATAAGCACATCAGTTGTCATTATGACAGGATAAAAATGGAGCCATCATATTTCAATAACACAATGCAATGAGCAGCCCCATCGAGTGATGAATTATGGACTCTCTCTTTCACACTCAACTATAAGTTAATATTATCTCCCCAGGATAATTAGAGTGAAGTTCAATTACTGACCCTGAATTACCGTGTGGGCCACTCCATGGGTTCTGACACAGCGTTTTACACATTTATCTTTTCACCTAATGCGCTAAATCTGCATTGCTCAGGTGATTAATCATACTGGGTCCCATCTAGCTCACACTATTCTTCTTGTATGGATTGGCTGGTCCCTGGAGTCCCCTTGAGCACAATATGAGGAGGTCTATTATACTGTGTTTTTCTACCAATTTATGTTCTTCCTTGTGTTTTGAGATTGTGGTCACTTCTGATGTTTGCCAAAAAAAGCCGATCGTAAAAATACAAACACTTTCCAATAGGGAATTATCCACCTCCTTACCAACAAGGAGACAGATAACTCAGTCAGTGCTGTAAAACATACCTATAAAACTGCAATTGAAACAGATAGGTTCTTTTATTTCCATGCGTAAAGATGAAAGAAGAGAAATTCACGATACGGCTCTGGAGGCATCGATCAATTTCCTGAAAGCTGTGTTATTTCTTCCCATCATGAAGAACAAATCCCACTCCTGATCTACTTACTCAGAATAAGTCCCTTGCTAATTTTTTCTGTCTCTTCCTAGGGCTGTATATGACCAGCTTCGAATTTATGTAACTTAAAATAAAAAAATATATAAAAAAAGAAATCCAAAAGGTTTTGTTTAGAATGCAAATAGGATAAATAAACCTCTAGATTGAGAACCCTTGGCAGAGCTTGTCACAATCATGTTTTCATCAACCCAGCATCTTGCTAAATATATGTTGGTGGTTTGAGAAAGCTAGATAATTCCACCTCACTTAAGAAAGATCCTTGCTAACTCCATGAGCAGCCTCGGTGAAATGAAGGAGAGGGGATTGAAAGAGAGTTAGACGGTCTGGAAAACCAGCTATCTAAGGGATGGAGATTGAGGCATATGCTGGGAGGAATAAAGGAGAATGAGACCATCCTTTATATCACCATCCATAATACCTGAATCTCAATTTGCAGGGCATAGGAGTAAGTTGTAACTCCCTTGCCCATAGGCAAAGGAAATGGGGAGGAAGGAGAAATGAGAAACAGAAAACAACTTGGGCAGGTGACAACATGTAACGTGTAGACTAAGACATTATCATGAGTAGCAAATTTGGGCTACAGCAAAAAGCTATGCCTCAAAACAGAAGGGAACTAGGAAAGAGCTACAACTCAGAAGTTTATCTGATTCCCATCTCTTCTTTGGGTATAACCTCCCTGGGTTAGGTATCAATAATATGATGTCAGTGAATAACATGTTTGCTCTTAGCAAAAATGTCATGTTAAGTTATAGCCAAATTTGTTACAGAAGTTAAAAGCATGGCTCAGAAGTACTCTTTAAACCTCCTCAAATTTTGGGATTTGAATGAGGTTCAGATAAAATTTTCTGGGTGTTTATGTTTTCTGAATTAATCACTCCAGTTCTAAATTTGTCTCTCTTGATCACAATTACTTAAATTTAATTTATGGCAAAAAGTAACAACTGCTACCAAAGTGCTTCTGCACACAAAGGAATAAAAATAACAAATTTAATGTCTCACAAATGACAAGTAAGAGAAGGTCAGAAAACTTTAGGATGGCCTGGAAAGCAGGTAGAAACAGAATAAAACCGAAGAGTGAATAAAACTCTCCTTCAGCCTTGCTGTCCGAATTGTACTGATTCTTTGGCTGAATCATTTGAATTTCCTCATTAATTCATTAAAATGCTTTACATGCAAAAGTATCAGAAATCAAGACTAACATTGTCACTACTCTTTAATATATAATATTATGAAATTACAATATTTATAATCATGTACTGAAATACTACACCTGCTGAAACTTGGTGAGTTTTCCAAGTTGGTGTGATGGAACTTGCTGGCATGCTCTGCATTTCATACTTATTTTTTTTGCATTTATTTGTCCTTCAGGTTCAAAGCAAAGTTATGGGCCCTGTGTCCATAAAACTGTAATCAAAGACGCCATTAAGGTGTTGTGGATGAAGGAATATGTTTTTCATGTGAGCATAAGTGACTGCTATGTGGCCACATATCTTCAGTCCACATCAGTAGTAATTTTTTAATTACTCTTGCAGCACAGAACCGTTGGAAACCTGACTTCTGCAGCATGTTGGATATCTCTCATAGAACATGTAGTACTTGTACTAAAGCTCTGCTCTTTCTCTTTTCCCATGTTATGGGTATATTTTTAAAACCACAAAACCTTGCCTTGCCTTCCCCTTGCCTTCCCCTTGCCTTCCCCTTGCCTTCCCTTCCCTTGCCTTGCCTTGCCTTGCCTTGCCTTGCCTTGCCTTGCCTTGCCTTGCCTTCCCTTCTCTTCCCTTCCCTATCCTCTCCACCTGAGAGGAGTTGGCATCCTAATCACAGAATCACAGAATCACTAGGTTGGAAAAGACTTTTAAGATCATTTGGTCCAACTGTACCTGTCCTCTACTAAGCCATATCTCTAAGTACTTCATCTACCCTTTTTTAAACACACCCAGGGATGGTGACTCACCCACCTCCCTGGGCAGCCTGTTCCACATCCTGACAATTCTTTCAGTGAAGAATTTTTATCTAACATCCAATCTGAATCTGGCTGGGGTAGCTTTGTGCCATTTCCCCTTATCCTATCACTGGTCTCTTGGTTGAAGAGACCGTCTCCCCTCAGCCTCCTCTTCTCCGGACTAAACATCCCCAGCTCCCTCAGCCACTCCTCATCAGATTTGCCCTCCAGCCCCTTCACCAGTCTGGTTGCCCTTCTCTGGACTTGTTCAAGGACCTCAATGTCCTTCTTATGGTGAGGAGCCCAGAACTGAACACAGTACTCGAGGTGTGGCCTCATCAATGCTGAGTACAGGGGCACAATCACCTCCCTAGACTTACTGGCCACATGATTTCTGATACAAGCAAAGGAAGCATTCTTCTGATGCAGAGGAAGCTTTAGTGATTCTCAGACACCTGAGTATAGACATGTGACTTACAACTGACATTCTCCCAGTCCCTGCTCTGTACCAAGGGCAGGTCAGAAAGGGAGAAGGAACTCCATCTAACAAAATGAAAGCATTAGCCTCTTTCCACCTTTATGCTGTAATACAAGAGCCTGTCTTCCTAATCTCCTGGAATACATAACCAGAATAACAGAATTATTTTAATTAGACTCTTTGGATGAGACCGGTCCTTTCTTCAGCTGAGATATGTAATGTTTTCCAGAAGTCCCATAATGTTCTGTACTTCTACTCATTCTGTAGATCTCTGTCTTTCCTAAACTTCTCTGGAACAACCTTGTGTTGTTATTTGTTTTCCAGCTGTAACTAGCAGTCTAAGCACAGGTCAGTCTAGATGATGTGCCTTAGTACAGCTACAACTATAAATGATAATTTTTGATCTTTTGATATGTGGCAGAGATTTCAGCAGATAAACCTTTTGGACATGAATATGCTTGATTTCCTGATGTCATGAGTGTTACTGTTGATTTTTTAAATATTATTTTTAAATGTAAATACATATTTGACAAATGTAACCTTTTTCTCTATTCTCTTTGCTTTTTCCTTTTTTTTGTCCACTCCAGCTAGCCTTCATCACTCTTTTAAACATACCACTGCCTCGAAAAGCAGTCCAGGATTAGGCCTTAACTGTCAACAAGCTGAGCAGATCAAGAGCTACATCGTTAATTTCAACAGTCAGAAAAGCCGTAGTGAAGAGCATCTTCTGACTGAGCCAAGCACACAGAGATCTGTGTTAGCTCACCTGACAACATCGCTACTATTTTAGTATTTACTATTTTAGAGGTACTGGCTTGAGTCAGGCAACTGTGATCTGAGGAGTAACACCGCAAACCCAGGCACAGGATGAGAGAGATGGCTAATTGGGTAAGTCTGGCCACCATCTGGCAGTCGTAGCATCTACCTAAACTCTCCAGATGCAGCTCTGAGCAGCTGTAAATAAAGTCTTTCAGCAGTCAAAGGTAATTTATATTAGATATTTTATTCTGTTAGTTAAAGCCCAGAGAATTTTGTGTGTCTGACAACCTTCTGTGAGCCAGAAGGAAAAATATGGAGAGGAGGCAAAAGATGGCAGTTAAAACTATACTGCAGTTGTTTTCAAGACACTTGAATCACTATGCCAGCAGTTCAGTCACATTTTCAACATGCACTTGTGAAAGCAGCTGTTGAACTTTGTCCAGCATATGTCAGCGTCTGAAAAACATACACAGTTTGTGTGTTGGTCTCCATGAGGTAGACGCTGGCTATTGAGGAAAGACTGAAAATTCAGGATGCAAGTTCTGTTGTAGTGCTACTACAACAGACCATGAAATGTAGTAATGGACAGATACTTTCTACTGCTTTGATTGAACCTTAACCTTCTTCAATTAGCTGCCTTGCCATTTTCCCATATTGTTATATTCTTCTTGCAACTTCATGGGGTTTTTACACTGTAAAGTAAGCTTGCTCTGCACCCCACTCCTCATACTCCTCTTTCTGGAAATTCTCTCCAAGTTTTCTTTGTCTCTGCCTTTTGTCTTTATTATTCTTTTTCTTTCTCTTTTTTTTTCTATGCCAAACTTTTATCAGCTTAATTTTTCACTACTTAGGCCTGCATATCTATGAAAAATTCTCCAATCATCAAAAGGCAGCAATTGTCCTGCCACTTTATTTTGAACCCAAACAAGCGCACTCTGAAAGAGTCCCAGAATCCATTTAAAAGCGTAGTGCTCATGAGCAAGCCACAAGTGAACATGCCTCCTAGAAGTCACAGTTCCCAGAGAATTTGTTCCTTGGGTAGCCCTTCATTGATACAGTCATTTTTTTCTTTTTTTTTCTCATTCTTTTTTGCTGTCACTATATCATTATATGATTACACCATGAAGGATAGATATGCATACATGCGCAAATTTGCATGATGAGAGGTTTCTTTTTTTCTTTTTAAATGATATTTCAATGATATTTCTTTTAGCGCTCCCTCTGTAAAGGAAAAGAAACAAAAATAAGTATTCCAGGGCTGAGTATGATGATATTGTAAGGTTGCAGAGGTATTCTCACAACTTCTAATATTTTCTCCCTGGTATAGGCCTTTGTCCACCCAAACCGATGTCTACCTTTCTGCTCTTCATTTACTTTGGACTTCACTCGTGTCCATCCAGCTCTTCAGTACAGGCGGATTGTATTCTTTCTTAACTCTCTAAAGAAGGTGCTACTCTGTTGATGTTACTGAGAGAGCAAACTCCTTCCCTGTCAATAAGAAGAACAGCATGCGCTATAGCTCTATAACTGAGCTCAAATTCTATCTCATAAATGGTCCCAAGGGTTTCTCTCAGTTGCATTCAGGGCCACTTGCTCAGCACATTTCCTCTCTGAATCGATAATATAATACCTGGACTGTATAACAAAAACTGGAAAGCCACCTTTTTCTTCTCTTTTCTTCTTTCCCTTCAGACTTTGAACATAACCAGTCACACTGATTAGATCTGTTTTATAAGTCTCCATGTTACAATCAAATTAGGCTTTTGGTACAATACCTGCCCCAATGAGACAATTTGTGTAAGTATCAGGTTTGCAATTGTATTTCTCTGTGAAGAGAAAATTTCTGTCTGAAAATAAAATCTGGTTTATTTTAGGAAAAACTGGAAAGAATTACAAAACAAATTTCTATGCACAGTAGCAACACAAAGTGATTGTGTGGATAAGGTATGTTACCCCACAAGAAGATTTGCAAATAGCAGTATTTTGTGAGTGACAGTGGGAAGCCATCTCCTAGTCATTCAGCAATGTCCCCCTCTGGAAGGGATTGATTCCCAGGCACAAAGCAGCACATCATTTCTTAGGATGATGCAGGGTGCTCTATGGATTGTTCTGAAATCTGATGCATAGGGGAAGGAAATCTTTGGGCTAAACTGTTTTCCATGTCCTTTAGGCGGTAACCACATCTTTTGAGAGGAAAGAGGAACATGTTTTCCTTGACAGTGGGTACTACAACTCTAGCTAGTCCTCTCCTAGAGGCTACTGCTAAAGATATCCTGGACCTATTCAGTCAGATTGGTATTATGAGACCATGTTGACATATATATTAAATTATAATTTTGTAGCTCAGTCTGTTTCTCTTACACACACTCACATACCAACAAAGCAACAACCAAAACCCCTTGATTACTTGCTATCTTTTTCCAATAAAGCAAAATGCAGCTTTATGTGCCAGTACTTCCCCATGCACAAGAACTAAAAAGATATTATTTTTTAAAAAAATCCTGTCTCCTCACATTAGCTTTGTTACCAAAGGGGGATTTATTTTCTTCCTTTTGAGAAACTCCCTGGCACCT
The DNA here is from genome assembly GCA_027925045.1 of Hypotaenidia okinawae. Taxonomy (NCBI): domain Eukaryota; kingdom Metazoa; phylum Chordata; class Aves; order Gruiformes; family Rallidae; genus Hypotaenidia; species Hypotaenidia okinawae. The sequence goes on along the minus strand of BSDF01000002.1, from coordinate 96,879,752 downwards.
CTTCAGTGAAATGTAAATGGTGAAATATCTGCTTCTTTAGAATCTTCTAAAACATCCAGGACAACTTGAGAAAGTCATTGTAATAAAAGACTAGTTAAGAACTAAGAATGCACCTGCACTATCCATTTCTTCCTCAAACAATGGATTCAAGATTTTGTCAGCTATTCAGATTTCTCTTTTTATTTTATTTTCTTTTTTTTTTTTTACAGTTCAGCTCTGAAACTGTCCCAGACTTGAATCAATACTACAGCTATTTCAGGAACACATTTTTAAAGGAACATTTATGTCATCATTGATTCTCTTGATTCTTTATAACCAAGAACTAGCCAAACCATACTTGCTTACAATACTGTGTATTTATTGGTATCTGTAGTACGGTATGTTTTATAATTTTGGATAATCCAGGAGAAAAGTTAGCCGAAGTTGACAAGAGTGAAAGAAGTATTTAAAAGAAGATTAGGTCGTATGGGATTTCTAAATATTTATTAACGAGTGACCAATCCTATGTAGAGTACAATCTAATGGACTTAGATGAGTTAATTTATTCTTCTGTTTTCCTCAAGCTCTTCTTGGATAGTTCAAAACCTCTGTTAGTTTATGCTAAGCCGTATGTTGCAGAAATACATGGTCTGTATTTGCTCAGAATCTGTTCCTTGAAGTTGAAAAGTCAGAACCGTGAATTGATGAACATTATGGGAAAAGAGTTCTGTGTTTCCTTTGAAAATAAATACCACAAAGCATACCATTTAACATCAATTATGATATAGCAAAGATTGTCCATGAAATTAACCTAAACAATCAAGTCATCCTTTGATATCATTTCAGTAGCTGACTGGCATTGTCACATTTCAGAAAATTGAATTCAGCTTTATGAAACATATGTTTAAAAGTTGTACCCTTTCAATAATTATGCTATAACATCCCTATTTTATGCAAAACTAACTAGATATTGTCATATTAAAATAGCAAATCCAATTCATTGCTTATGAAACACATGTTTAAAAAAATAAAAGGCACACTTTAATTATTTCAAGAGTGTTCAGACTGGCTCACCAGCCTACTGAATATTGCATTTGTTTAAAACTCAATCATGCAAAATGAAGACTCGATTTGAAAAATTTTAATAAAGATAACCAGACTATCATTATATCATTTGAATGCTAATCGGTGCTTTCATTCAGTGGAGGGAGCAGCGATAGTGTCAACTTTGCTGGAGGCTCTTTATTTCGCAATAAAAACATTTACATTCTAATGATTTTATTAAAGCATAGTAGCTGTCAGCATCCCCAGATGACTCCCTGGCAAACTGTATCAGTTATCAACTCATATTGCCTTTATCAAAACCACCCAGTGGTGAGTCTAGGCCTGCCACAATGAGATGTCTATTGCTCGGAGAGCTGGTATTTAATCATTTCTTCTACAGTATTGTTCTGCTTACAGTGCATAAATAAGTGCTTCAAATAACCCCAGAGTGCTACTGACAATGAAACAAAGTATCAGTCCTATTTATCTTTCCCACATTCTTCAAAAACCTTCTCCTCCACTTCTTTTTTTCCCCTTTTTTATTATTTTGTTGTTGTTGCAGGCACTTTTTTATTCACTCTAACCTATCATCATTCAACAGCTCTGAATTTCTTCATGATGAGCAGTAGGACTCACAGATAGAGTCAAGGAAGGTGATATTTTTTGTGCTAGGAAGTGATATAATGAATACTGGAAACAACTGGATTAGAAGTGATAGGTGGACTCTGAAGCAATGTTGACCTTAACAGAAAAACCTAGAGGGAAGGGAAGAATTAAAACCCCACAAAATCCTATACCAAAACCCAAGGCTGCTGTTTTATATCTCAAAACAGAAATAACGTTCCTTATGGAGAGAGAGAAGGGGGAAGAAAAAGGGTGGGGTGGTAAGCACAGGGTTGTAAACCTCCTGGACAGACCTTGTCAACTTCCTGCTAAGGGACACTAAACATAAACAGATGCAAACATTGTCAGATATTTCTTTTCCTGACTAAGCAGTGCCGATCTAAGGGCAGCTCTCTTAACGGTGATAAAAGTGTGTCAGCCCTCAGCACATAGACACGTCTGTTTTGAAAAGAAATTCTTTCTCTGGCTTTCATTCGCTTTGTTTTACACTCAGAAGACCAGCATAGATAATAGTGCTCCAAGGACTCCTTTTTCAGCTGAGCCAACTAAAAACATCTCGATCTCACTTTGTAAAACGTCTCATAATTTGGTGGTAGTGCAGATCTGTCCTTGGATTGTAGCTGAATAACTGCTTGGAATAATTTTTAAAACCTTCAGCAGAGATTAGCTGTAATAGTCTGTTTTGTTTTGGTGCGAGGCCAGCTCACTCTGACAGACGGCAGAGTGGCAGTGAACTAGGTGGGGGCTTTTGAGTTCAGTGTCCTAACATTTGGCTTTCCACTTAAACTGCTGAACATTAGTTCTGATCCACTGGGATATTTCCCTCGCACAAATGTCATCACATCCTTTTGGTTTATGGCAGCTGTCCATCTACCCAGTCATATTATTATCCATTCTCCAGCAAAGTGTTTAGTATGAACATCAGAATGCACCATGCAAATCAATAACATATTGTTGTAATTACATTTCTCGGGCTGGAAAATCAAATACTGTTTGCAGTATTTGGCTGAAATGGCATAAATATGCAAAGTCTATTGCTCGGCTGGTCTACTGGTAAGAGATCTATTTTAAATCTAGACACAGATTTTGTTTCTGACTCTGCTTCTGATTTGCTCTGCAGCCTTGGGCAAATCACATTGCCTCCATCTGTAAAAGCAGATGATAACTGATCAAAGGCACCATCTTTGACTGGTGTGTGTAATCGCAGCCTAAAATGAGGTTACAGATTTTGAAAAGACACATATAGAGACAGAGATGCAAAGAAAGTCAGCATTGCTAATGCCTGAACGAAGAACGGATACAACATCTAGACTTGATCATGTGTGTGTTTGGGAGCATAATCCAGGCTGGGAACATGCTGTGCCAGAAGGAAGTGGGATTTTGGCCTTCGGTCCTGTTTCTGCAAACATCACTCCACTGCCATGATCTCTTGTGAGGTTTTAAGACCTGAAGAGGATTTTCAAACTTTGAAGTGTTCTGCTTTTGCTCCTAATGTTAAATTTAAATGCCTAGTTTAATACTGCTGAAACTTACTTTATTTTCTTAATCTAAAAAAGCACCATCCAGGTCACCAGACATACACCTCTACTCAGCGAAGAGAGAAAAACAATTGGCTCCTTTTAAATGAACTTCACATTTTTGCGATCTGATCTTGGTACAAGGCTCAGGGCTTCTATTTCACCCTGTCCTGCTCACTTTATACCAAAGTGCTATTGACCTGACCTCTTTGATATATCAATGTTGACAAACACGCAGTCTGACAAACCGGGCCCTGATACAGAGTCTTTCAGCCATAGCAGCAGTACTTCAAACGTCCTTCAAGCTGCTATTCAGATGAAGATGACACATTTAATTTTTTATAAGGTGGAGAGCATACCACCATTTTAGAAATAAATCCTCCCAAACCAGATTTGAAATGTTATCAAGATTCATTTATTATTATTTTGCCGGGTACAACTTTGAAACATTATTTCAGCTGTAGCTTTACAAAGTAGTGCATTTATCAGTATTAGACATAAGTGGCTTTACAATGTTGGATGAAAGATATTGTAGAGTTGTCTGAGGATGCATTACCAAGCTAAACACCATTTTTATACAAATATTATTCTTTTGCTAATTATGCATTTACATAAAAATTCCCATTATTTGTTTTCAATCCATACATTCATTTCTTTTGAAAGAAGAAGTCCTAAATAATCCAGCTATTGGTTAGTTTCATAGGCTAGATAAACTGCTAATTTCAGTTACTTAAAATAAAGGTACTCAAGAAATGTGCGTGCACAAAGGTGATCTGCAATTTAGTTTTCCTATGTAGGTGTTCCATAGTGTTCCTATGTAGGTGGAAACACTTGTGTTTTGTGTTTTATATACTTTTTAAAAATTAGGCTTGTGAAATTACCTGTGAAAAGAACATGTCTGTGATGTCTGTGATGAGTATTTCCTTCACCAGTTTAAGTGTGTATAAACTTACCTAAGCAGTAACCTTTCTAAATGTATGATTTTAACATCTGGACCAAAGTTGCTGCAGGTTGTGCTCTGGTGGATTTCTGATTAGAGTACGTTCACGGCAGATGTAGAAGACAGCAATCTGTTATTACTCAATAATGCACAAACAACAAGAACTGATGGAAGTGTATGTTGATTGTATAGAAATCATGCCAAGAGAATTCTGAATTTGGCAGAGTGTGCTACTCTTCCACTAACAGCTAGGACCATCCAACAGAATTGCATTCATCTAAAATGGACCATGCTTCATCGGCAAGCTACAGACTTCAAAAGATGTGACAGGATCTGAGCTCTTGCTGTGAAACACACTGAATAAATGTTTCTCATTGCTTTCTCTGACATGCATTTATGGAGCAGATAATCTGTAAGAGGTCTTTCATGATCTTTGCATTACTGACAAAATTCCGTCTTTTGTGTAGCGCATTCAAGGATGGAAGAAATTCCAGAAACTGTCTTTTCCTGATGGGGGTAAATCCTGAAACACTCAAGAAGACAATTTTCTTTGAGGAATAGCAGCCTGTGTTAGAAAAGACTGACAAGGCTGATCTCTTGCCTTCTACTTTCATTAGTAGAACACACCACGTATAATGCTCAATAGTGAACCTTAGTAGCTCTTCCTGAACTTTGAAGAGTTGTGAAAACTGTTTGTACTGTTGCTCCCTTGAGAATGCATGACATTAGCAGGTGGTCTCACTTTCTCTGGCAGTGCTTGTTTCTCACACTCTACTTGCTTTGTGAGTGAATTTCGGTTTCTCCCATGCTAAAAAGGTTGCAGAATCTGTGAAGACCACACAAATGTGACGACAGGTTATTGTCTCCCTCAGGATAAGAAAATAATTACTGGTCGTCATAGTGTTCATGCAGCTTTTGATGGAAAAATGATGATTTATAAAACCAAAATATTTGATGAAAATAAGTCAATTTCACAACTTTTAAAAAGAAAATGGGAAAATATTTTTTTCTCTTGGTGTTAAATGAGAAAAAATAAGCACTTTTTTGACCTTTTTTTTCTGTTTCACTGGAAGTCACAGATTATTGCATTTATCTAAATATTATAAATATGTATGTGCTGATATTTTTCTCTATATTTTATATGTATATTTAGTCTAATTCACATGAAGCAGAAAACTTTACTGAAGGGAATATTTCAGCATTTCCAACTACATTTTTGAGATAATTTTCATTCTATAAAAATTTTTGGAAACTCAAATTTTTTTTCCATTTGGAATGAAACCCTTCAAAGTATTGCAATTCATTTAACTTCTGAAACAATCTAAAATCAAGTATCTGAAAAAGATGGGTTTATTTCTGTCTATCCCGGTACATGTCATAGCTTCCCAGGTAAAACCCCTCCTCATTCTACTCACACAAAGTGAGAAGATGAATAAAAGTTTTCATGTTGCCCCCTCATTGTCTACACTGAATAATTTTCATTAACTATATAAAAGGCTATCTTTTAGATCTAAAATCCATGGGTTACTAACAGTGGAGTAGAAGAGTGGTTGCGATGGGCATGGTGTTCATTATCCCTGCCCTCATTTGAGAGACACAAAAGCCTTACAGCACAATTTGGGGCCATATTCCCATTCCCGAGATTCTGCCTCCTACAGCACAGGAATCCCACCGGTAAGCAAAGGGTACGATATGTCACTGAGAACTATTGTCACGATGGAGCACTTTCTGAAGGCAGGTTACCTCCTATGTGTACGGTTGCTGTGGAGCATGTTGAGGGTAGCATTGTGTAGATTGTACAAGGACCAACACCATGCTCAAGTGGAATAATTATGGAAAAACCCATAAGGAGTTTTCAGTAACATTTAGTAAGTGAAGGGGCAGAGTAAGCTACTGAGATTTAAGAATTTGTTTCTATTATTACTGTCTGGGAATCTACATATCAAAAGATCTGGGACATTGTATACAGGAATTTATCTCACAAATGTTATTTTTAAACAATTATCAAAAGGTCTTGTTCCACTAAAGCAGTAATGATAATTTTAACTTAGTTTCATTTGAAGTTAATGAGACTATTCATATGAATTAGGTAACTGTTTGAACATCATATTGGGCCAACCTTAAAAGAACATAAAACCCTCCAGAAACTGTTTTAAAATATCTTTAATGTTTTAATAAAATAATAATTAGAGGTATTTTCATAGTAATTCATTTCTAAAAACAACATTCCAAATAATTATGTGCAAATTTACAAATATATACAAAAATCTAGCTGTTTGAATTACATTCATCTTTTTCTTCTCACCCCCTGTTTTCATGAGCTTTTTAACATGGTCATATATACCTTAGACAGTCATAACATGACATTTTAAATGCATATAATCTAAATGCTGCTCTTCCACTTGAACTAATGATGTACATGATTCTAGCAGACAAAGAATATTCATTTGCAATAAATCAAAAGGTTCTGCACTTTATATAATTGCACATAAAGATATATTCAAAATAACCTATTAAGGTTGCAAAGTCAAGCATTCAAAAATTAGAAAACTCCAGAATTAAAATTGCTCATGCAATCTTAATTTACTCTGTCAGTGTATGTATTATTATAAAGATATTAATAATATGATCAAATCTTTTTTCTTTCCACAGGAACTTTGCCTTATAAAATGTTTTCCTACAAATAGCTGTTCACTATACTATTTTCCCCTCACATTCAGTGTGCAGTTTCCAGGACATAACCCTTTATCCAAGACTTTTCTGAAGATACAATGATGAATGTCATTCATGGTTTACCTATACTACTGATCATTCTCTTATATAGGGACTTAATAAACATAATTGAGTTTACACCGCTGCAAAAGGAACTGGACTAGTATGATATCTGTGTCAAAGGTACTTCCAAATATAGATGCTGATTTTGAGACGCCAGCTCCCTGAATTTTTTTCAGACACTGTAATTAAAAAGCAGTTTTAAAGCTACAATCATGACATGTATTTGCTGCACTTGCACTTCTCAGTGCTTATGCCAATCAAGTCCCTGGGTCTTTAATCATCCAAACAAGAACCCTTGAGGAACTCGCAGATAGTGATCTCATGAAAAAATCTTTAAAAATTTCTTGGCCAGGAACATAGAGGAACTCTACAGCATAGTCACAAACATTCTCTGAAGCTAGGATTTGAATGCTAACAGTGCTAGCCTGTGAGTCAACTGAGTCTTAACAGTTTATCAGCTCACCCTGAAGGAGAGCCCACATGCTCAGCTGACCAGCCCTTCAATCTCCATTAACTAGTCTATTACAGTTATCTGAGTACAAGGGGAGCTGCAGTACCTATTTCACATGTAGATACCTAAATTTAACTGTTTTAATCTGCTAATTGAAATCTACTTGAGTTTTCCCACATAGTCCTAATCATGAAATTATTCTGTTTGTTCCTTCCGTCAACTTCCCTTCAATTTCACTAAACCATCTCCCAACTTCTGCAATAAGAGATCCTTTGCTAACCCTAAAGTAAATTTCTGAACACATTAAGTAATAAAGCTTAGGTGATGTTTAGAAAACAACATAATGCCTGTTAATGTAGCTCAAGTTTCCTTGGAATTCCTGGAAATCTCTTCCTCTTTGTCCTGAACTAAATGTAGCCTTCTGTTGCAGTTTTGTGTAGCTGGGTTTTAATGGAGAAGGCGGGTGCTGCTGTGATGACTTCTGCAAGAAGAATCTAGAAGCTCTCTGCAGCCCCCAAATGTAAACATTGGCCAATTCAAGGCCAGAGTTGCTGCTGAGCAAGGCCAAGCCAATGGGCTATGGTCACAGTGCCTCTTTGAATCACACACAGGAGAAGAAAAAACTGCAGGCAGACACATTTTGCCACCAGAGAAGAGAGTGAGAAGATGCATGGAGCTGCACAGACATCAAGGCCAGGGAAGAAGGAGGACGAAAGGAATGAGGTACCCCAGGTGTCAGAGAGAGAGATTCCCCTGCAGCCTGTGGAGAAGACCATGGTGGAGCAGGTGTCCCCTCACAGCCCATGGATAAGGACAGGGAGCAGAGACCATTGAGGTCCTGTAAAGAGATTGACCCATGCCACAGCAGGTTTTCTGGGGGACTTGTGACTCTGTGGGGAACCAGGCCATAGGAGTCTGGGCCCAAAGGTCAGCACCCCATGGAAGGGAACTGCACTGAGACAAGTGGTGAGGAGATGACTCCCTGATAGAGAGGACTCATGCTGCAGAAGTTTGTGGAGGACTGTCTCCTGTGGGTGGGACCCCACAGTGCAGCAGCGTAAGAGGGGGGTGTGTGTGTGTATAATGTGTGCGTGTGTGTCCCAGCTAAGACGGAAGACAACTCAGGAGGAACGGACTGAAAACCCCCATTCCCCATTCCCTGTCCCTCCCCCCATCACGATGTGGGGGAAGAAGGGAGCCAATTTATGACTAAAGTTTGTGAAGAAGGGAGGAGTGGGGAGGAAGTAGAAGTGTTAAGATATGGAGAAGGAAAACATCTTGTAAGGAATTGACTAGAAACCCACTCCCCATTCCCTGCCCCTCCCTGCACCATGTTGGGGGGGAAGAAGGGAGTAAAATCATGAATGAAGTTTAAGTCTACTAAGAAGGGAGGGGTGGGGGGAAGATGCTTTAATACTGGCCACACTTCTCATTACTCGACTCTGTTTCACTGGGTATGTAGCTGTGGTGTAATAATTTACTTCTCTTTTCCTTTATTCTGCTTTGAGTCTGCTTTTCCCATGATGCTAAGTGAAGAACGATCCCTCTGTCCTTATCTTGAGTCCTATCCCTCCCAATATATATTTTCTCCTCTTTTCGGCTGAAAAGGGAAATGATAGAGCAGCTTTGGTGGGCATTTGGCCTCTAGCCAGGGCCAAGCCACCACACTTTCATTAAGGCCTAGGCATATTTTGGTTTTGCCTTTCCAAGATTTTCACCGAATCTTTTCCAGTTTTCCTTTGGCATCCTTCTCCAACCTTCCTTTGACTCACTTATTCGTCTATCTCATTCCTAGTAATTTTCAGTTCATCACATTTTAGTATTATTTTGACACAAAAGAAGTCGTCTACCCACTTGAACCAATGTCCTATTCCTCATCCCAACTTGTTAGTCCTTGTGTGCTAACAATCCATCACTATCTCTGGCTCAGAAGACTGCCAAGTCATCGACCAATTTTACACTAATTACAAACAGAAGTGTCCAAAATATATTTATGTTCCAGTGACAATTCAAATCGTTCTATGGATAGCTTTTCTTTTGGTTTGGGTCTTCTCAGGACTCAAGGCTGAGATAATGGAAAAACTGGCAGCAGTAATAATCACCTATGTGAGGGCTGAGAGCAAGTCTAAACCCTATGCTAGAGTGCTTTGCAGATGGCAGAGGTATGATGAAATGTGGGAAACCTGAAACAGCCTGAAGAAGCCTAAAGCTCCAATTTCAGGACAAGTTCTACTCATCCATCGACATGGATGAACATGCTCAGTTTAGCATGGGGAAGTCTATTTTTCAGAAGGCTGTAGGTAAGTTTGGAACAGCTTTCAAAATGGAACGAATGGCATGTGCATTTTTGCTGTAGACTATAAAGTTTCCTATCTGAAACACCTTTTATCCTGGGCTAAGCAAATAATCCTTCAAATTTTAGACTATTTCTGTAATAGCTTAACAATTATGGCTGAAATTTTGAAAAACAATTCTACATCGTGTATTCCATTAGGAAAATATACGTCATCCCTGATAATACTATAAAGTTATTTACATGCAATAAACTCTTGTCATAGAAGTCCAATAGTGTTAATAATATGCAGTACTCTACTATCCACTCCATCAGTAATTACTGAAATTCAATGTATATTCTTGGCTTACAGGTAAATGAAACCTAATTAAAAGTACCATCACTGTTACATTTGCTGCTAAAGGCCCAATTCTATATCTTCTAAAATCATTTACTCTAAAGGCTATAGCACATGGGGTCTTACATGTTCAAAAACCTTCCATCCAGGGGACAGTGAAAACAGGGATGTGTGCTGAACTCTGATCTCCCTCTCTGATTTAAAGCTGTAAACCTGGAGGCATTGAAAGTAAGTTAATACTTGTTGGAAAAAAAAAAAAATTGCAAATGTGTTTAAAAGGTAATTAGTGAATAATTCCTTTAGTTACTTTGCTCTCTTCCTTTCTCATTGAACTTGACCCTGTTGTCCATAGGAAGCATTATAAATTTTGAAAGTCTCCCATGAATTGGACATTTTAATGAACTACTCACAGCAGTCACCTGTCAGTGGGCAGTGTACTGGAGAGAGTGAGTGAAAATTTATCTCTCCTGCACAATATGTAACACTACTTTTCACAGGGACCTGGGCTAATTTAACTCTGCTGTTTTCTGAATTAACAAGGCTTGTCTTCAAACCTTTCGACATAGGAGCATTCTGTTCTGTTATTATTTTAGCACTCGCCTTCCCACCCTCCCTCAGGACGTGCGTTATTTAATCCATCTGGAGCCTTAGTAACCACGTTCCCCTGCTCTCTCTGACCCCAGTGATTTATGTTTCATATTTCATGCTGTGGTTGGTCTTTTACCACTTATATACCCCCTCCTTCTCCTGGTCAATCTCCCCCTTGGCCCCCTCCTCCCTCCTTCTTCTCCCAACCCCCCCCTTTTTTTAGGAGGAAGGATAAATATTTGACAAGTGGACTGTTTGTCATGCAAGCCCTAACGCAGTTACAGTTAGAGAGGGGAATAATTCAATCTGCCAAGACTTAAATGCTGATAGATCATTGGCTGTTGCTAGGCCAAGGGTTGTGCCACTCATAATTTTTCCCACCGATACAACTATTTTATGGAATATGACATACATCTTTAGGTGTTAAATCATCCCTAGAATAATTTGTCTGTCGGGAATCAAAATGAAAGGAAATAAAATACCAGAGCGCAGAGTTGTATTGCTAAATCTCATATTCCACTGAGGCTCGTGCTTGCACTTTAGTGTGTGGTTGTATCTGTGTCTTTAAATAAAAACAACACGTACAGCAAGGGTAGAAAACCATGATGGAAGGGGAGGGGGGAACATTTGCATTGTGAATGTTGGATTCACAATCAATCTCCCTTTGCTCCGTGTCTTCTTTACTCCCCGTTCCTCATATCCTTCTTATCAGATTTCATGTTTAATGCCCACCCTGAACCCCCCATCCCACACCCACAAATCTGACTGAACACAATAGCACTGATAAAACGGAAGCAAATTTCTTCTATTAGTGACTGACAGCAATTTGAACAAAATGAAGTTGTACCATGATATCGTTATATATACAAGGTGCAAATAACCTAGTTTGAATAATCACAGCCTCTGTCCTTTTAAATGATTTTTCTCCCCCATTTAAAGGGAGGCCTTTGATGTGATAATATTAATTCCCTCTGTGCTTGGAGGAAGAAAAAAAAAAAACTCGGAGAAGCGGAAATTAAATGAGTAATGCAATGTCAGTCAATCTTTTAAACCAGGGCCTTATTAACAGCTAATCATTTTGTCATTTTGTCGCTCAAAGTAATGAATTTGATAGGAGGGGAAGGGAATGTTTTATGTTTATTTTTATTAGTTTTAAACAGAAACAGTTGTGGAAATATTATATTATCGAGACTCACAGCATTTAAGTGGTTTCTGTTCAGCATATCGCTATTTTTCTTCTCTGCCAGTATCTGATTGCCATAATTTTGAATAATCTGCTTGTATTTCAAAAAAAAAAAAAGTGAAAAGGATATGCATCTCAGGCCTAGTGTGGAGTTCCATCATTGGAGACACATTAGGCTTTTGTTAGGTATTTCTTTACATCCTATTTATTCATAAGTATCTAAGTAATTAATCGCTAGCATGATAGTTATGCAGCAGAAAAGAACAGTGTGTGTTTCTCAGCCACCAGTTTCTGAAGATCAGAAAAAATAGAGGGAAAACCCCATGAATAACTATCTATTTCTAAAAGTGCAATGTATGGTTTTGTTTTATTTTAAAATTCTGTAGGCTACAGCTACATGTTAAACACGTACAAGTAGAACACATTAAAAATCTGTTGCTGAGGATGGATTCTCTATTGACGTCCCTGTAGCATTCTCCTTTGAAATGGCAGGGGTGACCTCTGTATTAGGACTCCAGAGGACTCTCAAATTAAGTGTTTTGAATATGGTGCCATTATAAGGCTTGATCTAATGTTGATGGGAGTATTCTATCATCTAAAACTGCAATATTTGGCACACAGAGAATATGAGAATCCACAGTCTCGTATGGGGTTACAAGTTTTGGTTTGCTTCAATGTTCCCTTTCATATCCTTCCATTACATTTATGTATGTACTTGTTTTGTATTCACTTCCTGTATAAACACTTATTTTAGAGCTATGTGTTTAAGGCCATGGAGTGGGTCGTGACTCTAGAGAAGTACAGCAAAAAAATAGTCCCTGATGTCCAGCTCAAGGCCAGCCTTCATTTACCATGAGTTAAGTTAGCAAGCAAATCAATACCTAGTAGCCTAGTGATATATCTGGTGATTTACTTACTCATTGACTGAAAAGTAATTAAGTGGGTTAAAGCACATGTGAAAATACTTCTCTAATATTAGCAAAGGTTCTATTTCTTCTTTATTTTCAAATATGAATCTATTTCGGCATGGAAAATCTCTCCACCAGAATCGGAGCATTCACTGCATGTGGAGAAACAAATTGAGGTGGCTCATCTAAGCACACTTCTTAAAGCCTGAACAGAAAGTTCTGCTCCACCAAATTATAAAAACGTGGTACAAGACATATTCTACTTCCAGAGAGTTTGAAAAAGGGAGGGATGTACCTTCTGCTGAAATTTGCAATGGCAGGAAAAAGGATATTATCCATAACTTCAAATGACATGACTAAACCAGGAACAAAGTTATTTTTACAAAACAACAAACAAAAGGTTAGGGCTGGTCTCCTCTTGAAACCTGGAGTCCTATTGGTTGTTTGCTGCCCTAAGAATTGATAAATCCACAGAGTTTATGGCAAATACAAGGTGAAAATTATTAGCTAAAAAATCAGTGAAATGAACTCATGTGTTGGAGTCCTAAACTTGAAACAGTATTTGAATAACAACCCTTCCAACTGAGTCAGCTGACGTTCTTGTCCTCTTTAAGAGATGAAGAAAATGGAAGGAGTATGAAATACTCTTACCAGCCTAGGTATTTTAGATAGATTGTGTGAGGTGTAAACCATTAACAGATGGAATGATCCTGCCGTTTTTGAGTGAAAATGTTATTCTGGAGTCTGTGCTAAATGCTGAGTCCTTTTCATTATCTTTACATATCTATGTCCTTTGTGCTATAGAAGAAATGTCCTTGTGGGAACTGATTGCTGCCATTAGGTTGAAGACATCAAGGAAAGCTGGATCCATAATCTACAGCATAATCAAAATAAGACATATTTTTTTCCAAATTGCTCTATAATTAGTTGGAACTGAAATTTTGGTATCAAAGAAGGAAAGAGTAGTTACAGAATCACAGAACAATTTAATTTGCAAAGGGTGGCTAGAGGTTGCCTAAACACTAACATGGATCAGGTGGCTCAGGGGTGTGCCAAGCCAAATTCTCTACAGCTCTGTGAATGGAGACTCCATAGTATTGTCAGTCACTCATCAGTCCGGTGTTTGGCCAGCTCTCAATCCTAACTTTCAGCAACTGAAACAAAATAATATATTGATAATGTGATGGCTGAAACGTGAAATTTCAAATACATTTTTCTTTTTGACCATTTTTTTTTCCTACAGAATATTTTGCTTTTAAATCAAGAAGTATTTTCTCACTCAAGAGTATCTGATTGTCTTGGTCTACAATTTGAACATTTATACTCCAACTTTAGTAGCAATCATAATACACTTTTACATTGAAAAGCTCAATTTTTGGTTAAAAAGCTGATTTTAAAACCTTTTGATGAAAAACATCTTCAGCTATACTGTTGTAAGAAAACTGAAAAGTAGTCACATGACTCAGGATACACAGATACAATATTGTTTAAATTCTACATTTAGACTGGGATTTGGGATATGGACACTTGCAGTACAGCTAAGTGTTTCCGCATTCTTCTGAATGTTCTTTTATCATATACACATTCTCCACTTGCCATTACAAAATGACATATGGCTTGATACACCAAAATGCATATTTGGTGGAAATATTCAGTGCATTCTTAATATACAGCAAATTTACTACACATGAAAACTCTGCTGCTATTATCAATAAAATAGGAAATGGGAGTGCCTCCACCGTAGTCTGAGTGTGGCTGGGGCATGGGGTCGGTCTGGTCCTCATGTTGTTCAGTACTCTGTTATCACCCGATGTGAGTGAAATTAGCTTCAGGCTGTTATTGTTCCCCTTTCACAGTGATTTTGTCAGTAAACTGTCCTCATCCCAACCCAAGGAGGCTCTGTCTGTTTCTCCTTTGTGAATGAGAGAGCAGCCAGCAGCATGTGGTGCTCAGCCGCTGCTTGGGGCTGAATCACCACAGTGAGGGACGAGGAAGTATAAAAATCTGGACTAATTTTCACCTAATCAATCCTCAGTTCTTCATGACCAGGTCTTTTTTTAAGTATCATCTCTCAGTACAAGGTACTTATTTTTGCTCCAATCTCTTTCTCATATTTAAAGATGGTTGAACTCATCACTACATGGAAATTGGCCTTGGAAATTTTCTAGCCAGGAGGTAGAAGTTTAAAAAACTGAGAACAGCAACCGGAACACTTTTTTTGGGATATATACACAACTGCAGATTACTGTATTTTAGCCAAACATGCACACATTTTCACTGCAGTACCTCATACTTTATCTCTATTAAGCAAATAAATTCTGGTCCATTTAATTCCATCTTGATTCCTTGAGATTTTCGATCTGAAACACAGGAAGGAGCACCTTCTACATAACATATTATTATTCACTGACAATTCACATTTTCCATAATATGCCTTTATGTGTGTACATGTATCTATACTTATATAGGGGTTTTATATTAATATTAACTTAAATATGTGTAAATAAAGGAATCTTTGAGCAAGGTTCTACACTTATGAGAATAGTAGAAGAGCAAATAATTTCAGAGCACACACAGAGATGAAACCTGGTTTAGTTGAAGGAATGGAATTTAAACACTTTCTTTTATACAAGAGAGCATCATCATTTTTACAAATTTGTGCAGCATCATTATTTGAATGTATTAAAGCCAACCCCAAGTAGGTATATGTATTT
This sequence comes from Hypotaenidia okinawae, assembly GCA_027925045.1. Taxonomy (NCBI): domain Eukaryota; kingdom Metazoa; phylum Chordata; class Aves; order Gruiformes; family Rallidae; genus Hypotaenidia; species Hypotaenidia okinawae. Next base: position 96,864,399 of record BSDF01000002.1, on the reverse strand, counting down.
GGCAGACATGATTGAAAGAACTAGTGTAGAAAGCTAGAACTGGAATTTAGCATATAGAATTCATCTCACCTCCTTAACTGTTGTATAAATAGTGTAAAGCATTTGCATAACATGTAGGCCAAGAATTCTAAAAATAGGTCTAAGTTTAGATTCTTAAAGTCTATATTTAGCTATGCAAATAAATGACCTTTTTAAAAAAAAAATTTAAAAAAATAGTTCCTAAAACATTTAATCTCAACAAGATTCTTGGGTACTCAGGAGATATGAAAATCAGTCCATTTGTTCATATTACTCAATTGGTTTTAGGAGCTTAAATTTACATTCATCCTTTGGAAAATCTTAGCCATTGATCCAAATTTACATCTAACTGAAATCAATGTGAGCTTTGTCTCTATTTTAAATGACAGTAGGAATATATCCTTTTATAAAATATACATCTGTTCAAAGCAGCATAATGTATAGACAGCTTGTGCAAATTTAATGTCATGCTGTTGTCGTGTAGGCAAGTGAATGAACACCAAGACTGATAAATCACAAAAAAACCTGGGTGTTCTGATAACTGGACACACTTTAAATGCCAAAAAGATTAAGCATAGGCTAGCTTGTTATATTTTTCTCTAATACTCTAAATAAGTAATATTGCATAAAAAGTCATGGAATGCCTATGATTTGATAATATTTCAAAGTCTGTATGCCTTGAATATGTTTTGTTTAGCCATTCAGATCATCATTATGGATGACTTCCTGTACAGTAATAAGAGGGAAAATATTTGTCCCTTACAATTCGAAGAATACCAACAGTTTTTAAGGCACAGAATGCAATCAACTTTGTCATACAAAGTCCCCACAGGATACTCCCAAATAAATTAGACACTAATGACATTAACTTATGAAAAAATGATCTAAAGGAATCATAGTGGCTAATTATATAATTTGTTCAAGAACAATCCTTTTACTTTGAGCAATGTATTTATTCTGCAAAATAAAATTTCATGTCAGGTGTTTTTTTCTTTGCAAAAAAAAAGTCAGCATAGAATGAGAAGTGTGAAGGAAAAACAGTCTGAACTTATTTTACCAGTCTCCAGACTTACCTGCTGCATGCCCAGACCTTTATCCATGTTACTGTCTGGAAAACAGGAGGGAGGGACTCACATCTTTCTTAGCTAAATGACTGCTAAAACCTCAGAATCAGACTACAGCATCCTCTTTGAGAATTACTATCTAAAGCACATTTGTTTAAAATGCTTTCATGCACCTTTGTCACATTTGGGAAACTCAGGAAACTTTGAGTAAAACCTGTATTTTTTTGTGGTCTGCTAGGCTGATGTGCTGATAAGCTATTTGGAGCAGATTATTTAGTCTTTTGCTAAAAGTGTCTTATTTTGTCTCCTTCAAAACCCAAGCAAAATCCAGTGAACATGAGACTGTAATCTTAACAATATTTATGATTTCTTTTTCTATGCATACAATTCATTATATTTATACACACAAGTAATTTCTGTAAATTAAAAGCATTTTATGTCATCTTTCAAAGACACGTGTTACAAAAGGCACAGCGGATTCTGGTAATGTGTTATGATATGGTACCTCTAAAATGCGTCATCTGCTGTCTGATAATCATATCTATCTATCTATCTATACACAGACATATATTTAATTACAGAAATGAACACTTATGTTTAAGACATTCAAAATATTTAAATAGTTTCAGGGGGAAAAACGAATTAATTTATAACTACTGTGCTTCAAAATTTTAAATCAGATGCCTACTGTTCTAGAATCAGAAATATTTTATTATTGTTCTGTATGCCTTCTTTTTCGGTGTATTTAAGTATAAATTGTCTTTAAATCTATGGTTGCTACTGTTTTATTAGAGCATTTGAGTAACTACAATGTGGTCTTAGTTCACTGTTCCAGTCAAAAAATGCAGTATCTTAACCACTTAATTAAACAAAGAACAGTCATTTATATATCTATGTTCTGTATTTTATTGACAAATAGGATTATGTTACATGGATCAATTTCAGGAGTGCACCTGAAATAAAAACAGGTCATCCTCTGGGAAGAACATCAAGACCCCACCTGGTCTATACTAGACAAGAACAGAAGGAATTTTACTGAGTGATTATTGCAGAGACAAACGGGTAAGCATACAAAGCCTACTTGCTCACTACTATTAGGCACCATCTTAAGCAGTCACTTCCTCACTTGCCAGAAAGGATTACTGGAACAGCCCCTCGCCCATGTGCCAAAGGGAGAGGAGTCAGACTGCACATCTTAAAAGTGAATGATATCTTAATTTCTATATTTATCACTGTCCCAAAGGGCTGCACATATGCTTGCAAATAAAATGATTGGGTGTCTGGTCCCCAATCCCTGAGGGCTTGTGGCACAGTGCAGCACATGTCCACACAGTTGACATCATCTCAAAAAGCAAAGTAACATCATCCATGCTATGCCTTGGTAACATTTTCTGAATTATTTAGTCCTCTGACTTATGCCTGAGTGCTCCCTAGAAAGGATGCAAGTCTGACCAAGGCAAAACCTACCTGGAGAGTGGGCTTATGCTTTGGCTTTGCTGAGTTAGATAGAACAGTGGCAGCAGGTCTGAACATCCTGTATTCATCAAAACACACAGCTCACACCTTGCAAAGAGATGTGCACAGGAAAAGCTGTGAAACATTTTAAGTTCAGTGACTTTCTGACAACTAAAAAGAGGGAAAATGAATCTATGAACAGCAACCTCGATATCCCTCTTTGCTATGCAGTTCATGGCATACACTGAAAAGGGAAATTAATATCTTTCCATGTAGCGAGAAGTCATGATATATGGTTTTGGACTTAGTGATTTCAGTCTTTTTCCATGGTGTTATACTATATAGTAAATGGGTAGATAACTGCTTTTTACAGTCTGCAGTGAATAGTTGCAGACCTAGGATAGATTCCAAGAATTAAACTGATTAAAATATTTCAAAAATCCATTAGCTAGATTAGATGGAAGCTTGATCACTTAAAATGTTGTCTTTTGACTTTGTCATTTTAAATGACTATATTTTATTTAAAACATTAATAGACAGGGGAAGTAACAAGTTAATGTTGAATTCAATGAGATTTTTCAGAAGTTTTCTTAGAATATTCCTGCCATTTAAAAAAGCCTTTGACACAATAAAATGACATAGGTGACACAGCTAATTATGGTACTCAGTGTGTTGTAATGTGTGAGGCAAGAATCCAAGTGCCTCCAGCATATTTAGATGTACTAATAGCCTGGCATGAGACCCCTTCATCATTTTCCTTGCTATGACAATTAAGTTATAATATGATCAACTTCAAGTGTGATCCTAAAGAAGCTGCTTTAATTCTATGCATCTTTATATCCTGAAAAGAAGCATGAGACCTACTTTCTGACTTAAGCAGGTTGGTTGTGCTACCATCTACCTGTCGACAATCTAGCAATTCTTACTGGGCATCTTGTGGGTCGAGGAAGCTTGTGTTCACATAGATCAAATGTCTCCCTAACAAATACTCCTTCAAGCTTGTTGGAGTTGCTTTGGCTAGGGACTAACCAGATGAACATGTATTGGACATTCTACTGATTCTTCAAATAGTTCTTTCTCTGACTATGGGAAACATTTATAATCTGCTACAAAAGTTTAGTCCTTCAAAAACATAGAGTCTCTAACTCAATCTCCATGAACTCACCAATGCTTTGATGGACTTTTAGTGCAGTTCACCAGAGTAAAGAGCCATCTCTTCATCACTGTGACCCAAAGAGTATAAAGAAATGTGCTGCATAAGCCACTGCAAGTAACAGGCAATATGAAGTAGATGAAAAAGCACCTCCTCTGGGAGTCTTCCTCAGCCTCACTTGTAGGATTGCAATTTGTGAAGTACTATATACCACTGATTAGCTGTTCTTGTTTTGTTTTGTTGCTACAACTATCGCCCTGTATATTGCTAATGCCAGCTCCTCATGAGCTCACTGAAGTCATGAGGGAAAGGGAAGGGCCTGTTGTGCTTTCCTTCAGCTCTGTGAGTGAAGGCTGCCTTTAATTTAAGCATAAACAAGAGAAACTGAATTTTCTGTTGTTTCCCTGTATCTAGGCTCTAGCTCTTTTCTTTTCATGTTTACTGTTATGATTACGTCAGGCAAGGAAATTCTCCTCTATCTTCTCCCAGCATCTTGAAAGTATCATTTATAATTGTCTTGTGTAGCCTCAGTTGGAATAAATAGGATTCCACCTCACAGTGGGCCAAGTTTGTGTTGCATGAATATTAGATAAGGAACAATTATGGCCAAAACTGAGGAAGTGTGCAAACTGGAAAAGTATCATCAGGAGACATTTGGGTGTTTATTGAAGATACTTTTTTGTCTTGTGTTCCTCAGAGTGGTATTTAAGCTAAGCACTACTGATTTCCAGCACCTAGCCACTTTTTCTGTTGTTGTTGTTGGCTTTTGGGTTTGCTTTTACCAGTTGGTACTTTCTTTCCTCTGAACAGTTACCCTGGGAATAATATGCAAACCAAATAAAACTGTACAAGTTCCTGGATGGGTAACCAGGATTTAGAAAACATTCCTATCCCTAAAATGTAGCTATGTCTAGCTGCAGATTGCAAGCTGGATGTCTTAATTACATTTTCCCTTGCACAGTATACATGACACACTTGGACCTTCAGGAAGAGAAACCTAAAAGTTATATGCTGAAGTACCCATGCAGCAGACCCAGTCTGTAGATACCCATGATCTGCTGTCTCCTGCTCACCCCAACTTGTGCCTTTCTGCCACCAAGTCTGGAGTATCTTAGTCTAAGATCTTAGGATGTGAATAGAATTCATCTTTGTTTATTGTCACCCTCCTCAGGAGTGACTTCACTCCTTGTGAGGTTCTAGTGGCTTTCACAGAATCTTTTTATTTAAAACACATGTGGTTTTTTTTTTCCTCCTCTTCACCTGTTCCCTGATATTTTCATAACAAAACCAAAACAAAGCATTTTTTAATTTTTCTTTTATTTCAATGTGTTATGTCTTCCTTGACTTCTCTTTAGTAATACTGTCAAATAATACTGAACAATTAGGTTTTATAAAATTATCTTAACAGTCCGGGGGAATGACTGTGGCCCTTCTGGAGAGAGATCAATGTGTAGTTAAGCACTGAGAAATACTGGAGCTGAAGTAGTGCCTTTGGCAGCATAACTGAGTGAAGAAGTTCTGGCTCTCTTGTCCCCATTCCCAGTTGCCCATTCCCACCCCTGGAGCTTATTGTGAACTGGGAATATTTTATTTTCCTTGGTTTACAATGCGAGAATACAGAGTTAACATATTGAGATGGGAAATGCAACCAAAAAGCAAAATGAACTTACTATCCTAGAAAACCTGGTCAATGTTTCTATACACACAATACACTAAGTGCTCCACAAGATGGGATTCAAAACATAGCAAGGATTTCTTAGAAAGTCCTGGACAATTATACTAGAAACTCCTCTCTTCAAGTGCCAATTGTCCTAGGCTATCATGATGAGACAAACACATTGTGATGAAATTTGAATGGAAGACTTGGTTGCCCAGAGATTGTTTGCTCATTTGTTTGTTTGTTTTTAAGGATAAAGATGATAAACATATTTTTATTTTTCTGGTGGATACAGCCAAAACATCTTCTGTCTCTGCATTAATAAAAGTGGTTCATATGACATCTCTCACTCACTGCACGTGCCCTAATGATCAGCACCTACACAAGGATGTGTGTGTGTGTGCACAGGCATCCTCTGTAAGCATGTGTGTGTGCATGCAGGCATCCTCTGTAGGTCACAGCACTTCATTAACTTCTAACTTCATTACAGACTAGGTTAAAAAGAAGGACGTGCTACAAAGGCAGCATCTTTATTCAAATGTGTGACCTTCATGCTTTCTGATTTATTAGTGTAATACAGTATAAGGCAATATCACATAAACATAACATATTTATCACACATATCCTTTCAGTAACTTGCGATGAGCATAAAAATGATGCCTGTCTTTCATATAAAGCTTCCTATACCAAGGCATTAGCTTTTAAGTTGAAAAAGGTGCAGGGGAACAATTGTTCGTGGAAACAATTTCTTCTCCACAAATATTGTTTGTAAACGATTTTGCCCTCTCAGCTTCTTAACAGTCAATTTCTACCTCAAGTATTTTGAATGTTAAATCCTGCCTTGGCTATTTTTCTAGCTGTTCTTCCAATGATTAGTATAATGGGTAGCTTCCTCTCTTCTGTGATAATGCAGAGATACAACATTGTATCACATGGTATCTTTTCTGAATGCTAATTAACTCAAAGTTCTGGTATGATTAGTATGGCTTTTCATTAATGGAGAAAGTTCATATCTTCTTCTGTACACCATTTACAATACTTTGTCACAGTTGTAATGCTTAATTATAAAAGATGAAAAAAAAGCAGAATTTGAGGTCAATCAAAGAACGTATATGGAAAAATGTAATGTAACTTCATACTAAATCTAAGTTAACATGAGTAGTAATGACTTCAGTACTTCTTTTTACTTTAAGAGATTGCTCTAGCAATTTTTGAAATTAGTATTATAGGGCCATCAATATGTTTCTTACTTAGTGTTTGACATTTCAGAATTTTATTTTATGTAAATTATCAACATACTAACAAAATATTTCTGCTCTGCAGATGACGGTTTCCACCTTGCATTGCATACATCTCAATTACTAATTGCTGTTGAGACCTTTACATGCTAAGCCACAGACCTATCAGACTTCACCCTGGCTTCTTCTATATTTATAAATAATGTTTGGCATATTTCTGACATCAGTTTCTCATTTGCAGTGTAAACTAATAACGTAAGATGGAATAGAAAGACACAGAGATAATCCTCAGTGACCCTTGGAGTCACCGTGTGCTTTGCAGTAAAGATGAAAAGAAATGAGCTGCAGCTCAGCCCTTTAAATTAACAGCAAAAGATATCAAGTCCTTAAACCATTTAACAACTTAATTTGACTTGGTTTTGTTTTTCTTTTATTTCTTGTGGGAGAAGGAAATGGGAAAGCCTGATTAGAATGGGGTTCCAATTCTACCAGTCTTTGAACTAACATTTGGAAGCATGGGCTCACTTAATATTTAAATCATTTTGCTATATATTCAGGGAGTTTACATATACTGCAATGTGTCAATAGAATTATTCCCTAATAAATGCTGCATTTTAGCTCTAGATAGTATGTTATTTTAGAACAGTGTTAATAGCTTCAATCTTTTAGATTCCCCTGCTTCTCCTATGGCCTCTTAAAAGCAACTAATGAAACACCCAGTGATTCTACTGCAGGAAATTGGTATTTTATTGAAAGATTTTTTTCCGTCTATTCTTTTTTTTTCAGCCTTTTCACTGAGTCTTGGTTATGATTTAAGTAGTTAAAATGTAGTTCTTTCTCCTCCTATCAGATATTTTTATTATTGTCACTCTGGGTTGCTACTGTAATAATGATAATTGAAATGGCTCTATTTCTTCAGTTTGTGTATGCAGTAAAAATATATTTTTGGATTCAACATAATCATTACTACATGGCATTAGATTATTATGTCACCAGTTTAGGATTGCTTTTGACTTCATCATAAAACCTGACAGGAAAATAAGATGGATTACATGACTACCAGCTGAGCTGAAGTTACTTTTCAGTAATAAAGGGAATAAATCTTCTTCCCCTCCCAAATTTAAAAAAAAGAAAAAGGCAAAAAAAAATGCACCAACAACATCTGATCTAACAAAAATGTGAATACCAGTGATAAAAGTAGTTAAAATAAAACGTACTTTGCATCTAGCAGAAGATGCTGTAGTGGTGTGACTTTCCAGCATGAAAAGAAGGCAGATTTGAATATTGATCTTTTGAAGCTCCATTAGCTATATGCTAAGCATTGGTGACATCACAGATTGATATCTCTTTAAACTGTGTCTCAGATTGAATCACTTGGGGAAACCAGGTATTGACTTTGGATGTTTGTTCACTTCAGCCACTGGAGAATGCTCTTTTTCTATTTCTCTTTCCCTCTGTCCATCTGTGTGTCTGTCTCCCTTGAACACAAGCACAAGCACACGTGCAAATGCACAAGCACACATGCTTGTCTTTTTGTGTTAGGAAATATTGTCTTGTTTTTTTCTGTAACTATAAGTTGCCAAAGTTACACTTTTGCTTCCTTATTGCACCTCTACATAACAACATATAGGTTATGATGTTCACAGCGAGGCAGGGCTCTTCAAATCAGTGCAATGTATTGAGACAGTGTCCAGGAAGGTCTAAAGGAATGAGCATCATCTTGTCTGTGGAGACCTTCATTTCACCTTGTAAAGTGAGGCGACCGTAATAGCCTCTAGAGGAGTGCTATAGGAATCAATAAAGACAAAGAAACCGAAGCCCTTCTGAGGTGCTGGTGGTAGAGATACGTGTCTGCGTGTGTGCATGCCTGTACGCGTACAGATGAAGTGAGCTGGTTTCTGATGAAAGGGAATGCAAATGTTCAAGGCATTGATCAGCACTCATCTCCGTTCAACCTCGTGCCCTCTGCTACATCAATACATTGGAAACATAATTTGTATCAGCAGTTGTTTCTTTAATTAAGATCTCTCCCAAATCTTTCACATTGATTCATGCCATTAACTTATTGATTGGCTCGCTTTTGCTGAGATGGTAGTTTTTGCTGAGAGAGGGTATCTCTCTCAGTTCAGGATGCTGGTGTGCACTACAAACATCTTCTTGGCAACTGATGAGAAAACTAGAACTCATTCAGCTTTGGCACTGCTTTAACAGTACACAGAGGCTTTTCTGGGGCTAAAAAACCTACCACCAAACCAAACCAAACAAAAAATAGTCATTCGTCATCTGACGTCTTTGAAAATCTGCCAAAAAAAGAGGAAAAATGTATTTAATATGTTTTTAAACTTGCTGGAAAACTAACTAGTCTAAAGACAACATACAGAAAAAATTATAGCTGTGGGGTATATGCCATATCCAATCTCTATATTTTAATGGCTAATAGCCAAAAACTAAATAACAGAACTTCAGCTGAAATGTGAGATATATTTAGGAATTAACTAAGAGTAACTATGAGTCATTTAATCAAATATTTGGTTAAAACATGTGATAATCAAGGCAGGGTGAGGTTAAAACTAGGTAAAAGTTGAAAAAAGGAAGTTCCACAAATATTTAATTTTAATTCTGCATATTTCATCTCTTCACATGGTGCCTTTAAGAGAGTTGTCATAAATACTGTAGCAAACAGGTTTACTAGTCAATGTGTTCATATATAGAGAATTTCATATGGATACCCGCAGTGTAAAATTGGGTATTTGTAGTAGAAAGTTGACTTGGGCAGAAATAAAATCAACCTATGTCATCTCGATCTTCTTAGGTAGTAAGGTAGTGTATGTTGCACAAATTTCAAGGAGTTATGAATGTCTTATACAAAATTCAGAGATGAAATTTTTTTCAGTACAATTATTTTGATTTAAGGTTCTTCTCTGTCTCACACGGACTTCAGGACGTCTTGATAGAACTACAGAGAAGTGCAATGACTCATGACAGGAGTGGTTTAGAATGGTGGGATGAGAAAATCATATCAAAGCTGTGGCAAAAATGATCAGGAATAAAATAATTCGGCTTTACCTTAGCTAGGAGGAGAGCTAAATCTGACCTAAACTCAGCCACTTCTCCTACTTGAATTAGATCTTAAAGATGAATTCTAGGATAGGTGAATTCTGACATTGAGATGCCCTTGCCAGACCTTTCTGTTGAAATTTTTGGGGACTTACTGTAAATTTCAATGGGCACAGCATTTGTCTATTATTTTAGTTAGTCTGCAGACTTCTTAAGATTTGATCAAATGATGCTAGTTCACATTTTCAAGGTTGTTTTCAGAATGGATGAAATCCTGGCAGAGAACCCATCAAAATTAATTTAGATAATTGGTGGATTTTCCTCCACATTCTGAAGTGAATATGGAACACAATTTTCATTAGACTGCTTTCTAATCAATTTAGTTAATTTGGTATTTGAACTTTTCTTGTAGACAAGACTTTATGCTGTGCTATACAGTTCATCTAAAAAGAAGAAAATATAAGAATCTGCTTACTCAGAGAGTCACAGTATACTCTAAGAAAAAAATGGTCTGAGCATCCTTTAAGACAACGAGTAAAGTGTTTGCTGTTTGTCTGATTTTAGTATTTTTTACATATAGGGAAATTTTATATTATTTGTAGTATAACCTGGTCTTCAGCCTGTGCAGGATAGTCCTCTCAGGCAGATGTACTAATTCTGATGGACAAAAACATATCTCACTTTGTTGCGGGTGGAGGAAACCCCAAAGGATGGGGCAGGGATAGACAGGGCTGGTGGTACACCCATGGCTCTGAGCAATAATAACCAGGATACTGTGTACTCTCACTTAGCAGGAGTATATCCCAATATTTTATTTTTTTTTTTCAGAGAAACTAGGATAACAGTACTGGCCTCTTTTTTGTTTTTGTTTGATCATTTTCCAATTAAAAATATTTAAGTGAAAAAGTTCTGTTCAGCTTGAGTTATAATTGGAAGTTTGGAAAAGATAAACTCTAAAGGAAGCTAGCATCCTTTTCAGACATTGCTGAATCTGTCAGTCTTTGCCTAGCAATTGACAAAGTAAAATCATTTTGTAATATGAGGAAACTTCATTTCCACTGCTGGAGTGAAGAATGGATTTCTTATTGTTTGGCAGGCACTGAATTTGAAAGAAAAATGCTTTAAAATAGATAAATATTACAGGAGAAATATTTTCCCCCTTATTTTTAGAAGAGATGATACACTTATAAAACCAAACATGGATATCCAAGCAATATTATTAACTTTATATATTGTAAATCTAGCCAAACGTTGGGAACACACTATTAGAGCTCTTATTGTGTAATCAATGTTAAGTATTGTATTTTGTGATCATTTGAACAGAATACTTGTTAAAAAAACCCTGTTGCCTTCATATAAATAAATAAAACATATGAGATACTGTTAACATTGAGTAATATGCTGTGGCCATTCAACTGGGGTTTTCTTGTAGGAAGATAATTTTATTTTATGAACATTAATACCAACTTTTTTATGTAGTGACAATAGTTTCAGTGAAGAAGGACTTTTATGTTTTTGAATCAATGGAATTTATAAAGATATGTTTCTCTTTGAAATTCCATATTGACTTTTCTAGAATTTTAGCCTGTATTTTATTGGGAACTGGGAGAAGTTGTGAAGATTGATTAATTTTTCTATATCTGACATTGCCCCAGAAGAACTGTAACTGGCAGAAAGGTTGGCATTCATCTTAGCTAACTTAGATGTTCACAGCATAGACCTTGACTCTGAGTTGTCTAGACTTCCTTTAAGTCAGTTCTTTACAGTCGTTCTTTAGAAACCATAAAGAGAATTTAAACTACTGCTTTCAATATTGGTGTCTACAGGAGTCTAAAGGTAATGCTCTCTGAGAATAAATTATATGTTGCGGGTGCTGGAAGTTTAGGGGAATTCAAGGGGTCACTGGAAAAATTCATAAAAGAGAAATCCTTTGAGAATTAGTAAATACATGGACACCATTTCTGGTTCAAGAAATCTCTAAAATGCAAGCTTTTGAAGTCTGAGAGAGTTCTTGTCGATGTATTTTAAAAAACTTACTTTGTTTTCATGCTCCTCTGTAGCCAACCACTTATTGCCATTGACGGGGACAGGTCAGTGAGCTAGATGTACCTTTGCTTCACCCTGTGCCACAGTCTCCTGTAATAACTTTGCTATAGTAATAGAATTGTGATGGTTTTTTCTGTAAAGTTATCTTTCTGTGGGCTACAGGAATTTTCTATATTAAAAAAAAAAAAAAAAAAACCCCAAACCTCTGATGGATGCACAGAGAAGAATGTCAGTGTATTTAAAAGCCAGGAAACCAGTTTACTAACTAGAGCCTCTTTTATCTCATCTGTAGGTGCTTAGAAGCTTTACCTTATCCTAGATACTAAAGGAGACTGATCATCTGAAAAGTGTTTCGGAGACGGTTTGCGGTGAACAGTGGGTATTTGAAAGCACATTTCAGCTGCTTGCAGGTGGCAAGGATACAGGCTAGTACAGCATGAGCTAAAAAGGAATACTTTTTCACCCATTGTTTAAAGTATAGATGCCTCTAAAAAGTTTTTCTTCTCACCTAATAAAAATACAGTGTTATGAAGTCATCTGCTCACTGGTATTACTCCCAGGAAATCACAGTCGAACCTCCTGAGCTAAACTCTGACTGATCTATCTGGTCTGACATCCAGGGTACAGCCTGGAAAAGGACAATTTATATGCTCCCATCCTGAGAAAGAAGGAGCAGCTAAAAACTAGTCCAAGAAGGACTGTGCTCCGAGACATCCAAGAAGTCCAACATAGAAATTAAAATTAGCCTAATGAATGGCTGTGATAAACTGCAAGTGGTGCTAGCTCCAGTCACCATGGCTATTCCATTGCACTGAAAGACATGTGAGATGTTTCTCACTTCTATTGTTAGAGACATTATTTTTATAAATAATTCAATTTTCCACTCTCTATAAGTAATTAAACATTATTTATTTATTCAATATAAGGTGAACCTTAGAGAGGTTGACTGTAGCTCTGTGATCCAGGTATCCTTATTTTTCAGAAGTGGGAGTTGGTAGTACAGGTCCAAACAACTATGACATGTAACAAATTCCAGTGTTCTCCCTAATGAGTAGAAGATAAGCATAACAAAATAATAACATTGTTCACTTTGGAGCAGATGAAAATATTTTAGATGTTTTTAATTTTAAGTGATATAATTTTAAAAATACCTTTATGATGGCTTAAACCGGGCTTGATTTCGCTATGTTTGTGTTAGGAAAAAATAGCTGTGTACATTTCCTATGACTGCTTTTTAAAAGTTGATATGGGACTACTTTTTAAATATGTGATAGTTCATTTGTGTTGTTTTCCAGTGTACATGCACAGTGAAAATATTAGGCTCTGTAGTTTGGATGAACAACTGGTTTAACATGGTTTCATCTATTTATTCTTTTTTACTTGTCATGACAAATAAATTGACTCTCAATTGAAGATAGCTCCATATGCACTTAACCATATTAGAATAGCAGTGTCTTGCACATGCATCACCTTGCTTTGCATAAGTTTTTGTCAGGTGACAAATAGTAAGGTCAATGTTTCTCATTATGCTTGAATTTATCTAATTCTGGTTAAAGGGAGACAAGTAGACTAATCACAAAGGCAGTATTTTAAAGTTTATTATTATCTCATTTTATCTGTGCAGTTATGGTTTGGGATTTTTATTTAATCTCTTATAAATTAAATTATGGGAATGTGTGGTGTTTAAAGCTCTTTAGGATATCAGATTTTGCTGAGACACTCCTTCACCCTCAGATTTTAAAGGTCTTATATTTTATGTCACTGTGGGCAACTGTGTATTCTTTATTATATCCACAACATAAGTAAAAAGAAAGTTTCAGAAATCAAGCAATTGTTCCTTACCTTACTGCAGACTAACATAAACAGTGTAACTCTTGATCAAATTTCATTTGCAGTATAGAATTAAGCCTGGAAAATCCTAGAATTCTTAAATTAATAACTTAACAAGAATGGCTGAAAATGGGTTCTCCTTTTGCCCTTCTCCAAATGTTCAATTACTCATGTTGAAATTTAAGCCCTCAGTACCTTACTTTTTTATCTGTCTGAGGCAATGGAAAACAAGGAAGAGACTTCCAAAGGAAATAACCAGGAAAAGACAAAAAAGAATAAATTAACAGCTATGTAAATTGCACCTTTGTCAGATGTGAGAACTAGTTTGTTTAACTGTAAATTTCTGTGAGTTCTGTGGGCAAGATAAGGCTTTAAAACATGATAGCATGTGGCAAGATTTGGAAATTTCTAGATACAATGCTTAGTATAGCCCGAAAACCCAGAAAGATTTTATTCAACAGTTTATAAAGATAGGTCTTTGGGGTGTGAAGGATTCTGCTGTGATACACTGCTTCAGTTTTTAAATGGGCTGTGCAAGAAGTTTCAAGAAATTTAAGTTGTATTTAAGAATACAGTTGGCTTCCATAAGGATTGCATGAGAGTTTCTGATGAGTTCTAAATCTAAAAGAAACAAACAAGTCCTTCAGTTCCTATGCTGACACTATTGTTTAGCTAAATAATATATCAGAATATTATAAAATCTGAGAAAAAAGCCAAGATTTTATATGTTCAAGGAAAGGTTGGATGAGGTACTTAGGGACATGGTTTAGTTAGTAATATGGAGACAGTTGAACTAGATGATCTTGGAGGTCTTTTCCAACCTTAATGATTCTATGATTCTATGGTGAGTACACACTGTTCTACTAATGTTTCTGAGTGATTGGATCTAACCACTTCCACAAATCATTCTGCAATATAAGATCACATGAATATTAATTAGTCTCAAATAAAACACAAAACAAAACAGTTTACATTTACAAAATTTCTATCAGCTGTCATGGAAATGCAAAAAGGTAAGTGTGAGGTGTCTTTCCAGAATAGCATTTATCTATTCAAAAGAACTGCAGATAGGATATTATGGTATTTAATTTTTTTTTCCCACCTATCATTGGGTAAATGATGGTCAGTGGGAACTCAATATTTGGAAGCACTGGCTATATACAGAAGGATGGATCATGACCAAGACAATGACTTTAGGTGAGGTCTTATCAGCACATCAAGGTATCCTCTTGAAAAAAAAAATAAAATTGGTTCATCTTGAATAAATGAATAAATAGTTTTGCATGAATCAATACAGATAACAAGAGTAGCCTAAGCTGTAGGTTGTGGAGGAAAAAGTTCCTCAGTGTTTTAACTTCTAGGTGTGAAGAAGGTATTTGGTAGAAGACAGGAAGCAAATAAAAGATCTATTTCTGTCATAGCTTCAAAGAACAAAACTCTTCAAACACCTTTTTAATAAATCCATATCTATACAAATGTGTATCTTGTGAAGTTTATAGAATCATTGTAATTTGAGAACCTTTACTGAAACGAACTTAAATTGGAACCACAAATTCTACTGAGGAAGCTCACTGTTTTTCAAAGGAGAGCAAAGTACAGGTTTCAGAGTTATTGGTGCTCAAATATGCTTAATTTAAAACACAGTGGAGTTATCACTCAGCTGTAGCTTTACTCTGAGCTTGCAGTTCTTTTATGTATCTATCACTGTACTGAATGCAGCGTTTCATCCAGATAGTTACAGAGCTGGACTTCAACATGTCTTTGTGATGATTTATTTGGAAAATATTGTATTTGGCAATAGTAAAAATAGAAGCATGCTTTGCATCTTAAACTGAAAACTAAAACCCCAACTGTACAAACACTTAGGCAGGTGTTCATTTTTGTGCATTATGAATATCTCTCTGCAGAATTCAAGGCCTGCATATTACACATAGTTTTGCTGCTGTTGTTGTGCACAAAACTTTTCACTTTGAGCTTCTTTTGTCCAAGTTTTCATACCTTTTATGAGAGTAGGTCCCCTAGCCAATTTCCTTAAACTCTTTTTTGTATCTTGCATTTCCTACGTTGCAATATTCTAGCTGGTATTCTTTGCAACTTGAGTCAATATCAAAAGCTGAATGTGTACTGTATTTACTATGCATCATTAATGTAAGAACTGTTATTTTAAGCAATATAATTTTTATTTTTTTTTTAAATAAACTGGCTACTACCACACATCATCAGATGAAAGTGGGATTCATACCCTTTATCACTAGGACTGGATCTACTCCATCATGATTGGCCTACACCCGCTGTGTTCATGCTACTATATGACTGTGGGTGGTGTGTGATCTACATTAAGGATCATGTAGGCAGCACAAGTGGAAACATTATAACAGATCTCTGTAAAGTGCCACAGCAGAGGCCTTGTAAAATGGAGAAAATCTCACTAAATAGTAAAGGAATGTAGGCTTTCAGTCTTATTTGGGGATTTTTTGTGTGGCATTTTTGATGGATCCTCTTACTCAAAATCCATCAACTTATCTGATACCACTGGAACCTGTGAAGTGTTAACTCTTAACCTCATCCTTTTGGAAGATGACTTAAAATGGGTAAAAGGATGTGTGTTATGTGGAGAAGTGGGATATATATTAAAAAAAATAAATAATGGTGTGATAGGGATAAGGGGTGGGGGGCGGGGGGAAGGGGGGGGGCTGATGGTTTAAATCTCCATGGGCCTCGGAATCGAGCCTGTTTGAGTCAGATTGTGGCCCTGCTAACAAATCCAATAGCAGCTAATCTGATCATCTACTCTCTAGTTTTCATGCTGTGTTTTCTTCAGAGTTCCTTCTCCTAGTTCCAGTCTGTGACAGTGTGATAAGACACAAGAAATTTAGTCATCATTGCTGCTGTAAAGGAGCTCAGAGAAGGGATTATGATATTCCATAACCCTTACATTAGACACGGACAGGGGCAGCCACTGCTGTGATTACAGACCTGAACACTGCTGTTATTTTTCCCACCTCCTTCCTGCTATTCATTTATTTATTTTATTTTTTTTTATATATATATATATATTTATTTTTTTTATTCAGAGAAAGCTTCAAAAGATTAGCTGAGAAATAGTCACCATCACAATCATCATCCTAAATCTCATTGTGTAGAACCCAGAAGTTGTGCATCTCAGAAGGTTGTTACACTTCTAACCAGCACAGCCAAGATAACTCTCAAGCAAGTTATCAAAAACACTCATCCGCTATTCAGTCATTATTAGGAAATTCTAACAGTGTAAGCTGTCCTGGTTTCAGTCAGGATAGAGTTAATTTCATTTGTAGCAGCTGATGGAATGCTGTGTTTGGGAGTTAAAATGAAAACAGTGCTGATAACACCCTGATGTTCTTAGTTGCAGTCAGACAGTCAAGGACTTTCTTAGCTTCTTCTATTTCTCTATTCTTGAGAAAGGAGGGGCGAAGCCAGGACAGGTGACCCAGATGGGCCAAAGAGAGTATTCCATGCCAATTACGTCCTGCCTAGGAAAAACGGGGGACTGTTGGGAAGAAGAAGAGGGGCGGTCTCGGGACGCGTGCTTCTTGGGGGACGGTCGGGTTCCGGGACAGCTCTGGGTGGTACCTGAGTTGTGTGGTTCGGTGAGAAACTGCATTGTGTATCAACAGTTTCATATTCTTTTGCTCTAAAGTCCTGTTAGCATTGTTATATTTTATTTTTCTGTTATCTTAGTAAACTATCCTTATCCCAACCCACGGGCCTCTTAGTTTCTTGGTTTTGGAGTTATTTGCCCCTTCCTTTTCCCTTCCCTTGTTTCCCTTTCCCTTTTTCCCTTTTCCCCTGCTCTTTTACTTTAAGGAGCAGGCAGCTGCGTGGATCTCAGCCCACAGCCGGGGTGAAACCACGACAACAAATCAACATGGAATACAGAGAAGATGCCACAGGGAGCATTGATTTGGGAAAAATATAGTTTACAACTGAGGCAAGTTAGAGATTAGGTTGCCTTTCCTCTGTTCTGCACATGGCAATATTTGTGACGAATATATTATTTGC
Source organism: Hypotaenidia okinawae (assembly GCA_027925045.1). NCBI lineage: Eukaryota > Metazoa > Chordata > Aves > Gruiformes > Rallidae > Hypotaenidia > Hypotaenidia okinawae. Next base: position 96,846,843 of record BSDF01000002.1, on the reverse strand, counting down.
GGTACCTCTTGCTTCTGGGTATCAAGTAGGTTTGCAGTGCTGTCACTGAACCAGTAATTATACTTGAGTAAATTGACATTCCAACACCAAGGTTTTTTACACCACTTATAACTCTTATCCCCATAAAGAAGTGTATTCCCGAAAAGAAAAAAAGAAGCAAAACCAAACCAACAAAAAAAGGAAAGAAAAAAAAAGTAGATGTTTTTAAATAGCAAAGTCACAAATTCAAAAAATGGGTGTTGATGAAAGTTGTATTGCCAACTCTCATAGAAGTAATAAAATGGTCTGGAAGTGATCTGTTCTGCTGTTTGTTTGCTTTAAAAGCAAGAAGTGAGACAGTTTTTAAATTGGCTTAAGCTGTTGGTTAAAGATTGCTTCTTGCATTTCAAAAGGAATACCCATCGCTGGCGTTGTTATTTGTTCCTCAGCACGGAGGTAAGGAAAGGTACTGTATGGAAATGTACATCTGAGCCCAAATACAGGGAGTTCGTGAAGCAATGGGCAGAAACACAGTATTCAGCTTGGATGTTCTGTGTCTTACACACATGTGGTGTGCAGCACTGCTCCACTCCGTTCGGTTCAGCTCAGCAGGCTTGGGCGGATCCGGAAATAGCTGTATGACAGTTGCTGGACTGGGTCTGTAGCTGCTTCTGAGACCGTGTCAGAAGACCTCCTTGCAGATGAACCATCTGACAGGACATGCCTAGGCACCACCAAACCCTGAGCCAGGAGGACAGGTTTTAATTACAGCACTGAACAACAGATCTGTAGACTCCTCTGTGGCTCCATGCAGGACTGAAAGAGGTGCCTGTTGTGAGCACTGGACCTCCACTGCATATTGTAAAATTCAGGTTACGTTTGGCGTTTGCCAGCAAGTGAAGGCCAGCTGGGTAAACTTGAGAGCTCTGAGAGCAGTGGAGACTGCTGGCAAGAGATTTTTGAGTTTCTCAGAGGGAATTTTGACTCAATTTCCAAAACACTAACAGTCTACCATATACGGAGCCTGAGACTTCAGATCCTGGACAAGATCAGACGAGAATCTGTTTAAGTATGATGTACTTAAAATATGGCAATGTAAATATTATGGTAATACTTTATATTTGAATATGTGTAATCATGATGAAGAGAAAACTTTGAGGGACATATTATCATCAGTAATTCCTACCAACAGGTTTTGTTTAAAATTTAATCAAAGTACTCCAAATACGGTTTGCTATATTTGATGCTATTTATAATGGTTTCTGTGTGCATTAATTTTCTTTTTAATTGGAAGACTTATGTAGTACTATCGCTTTGAAAGTTGACTGGAAACTATTAATTCTGACTTATCAAAGTTTTGCATACAGTTAATGTAAGGTTTGACCCAGCAATGTTTTCTGGAGCCAGCTAATGCTTTCTTAAAGAAAAATTTCTGTGTATCTTTTTACAGATATTTTTTTGCTGAGGCACAGACAGAACAAAGGTAATACAGAGGCATACATAGCGTACTTACCAGTCACTTATGCCCTGACAAACACAGCTGGATTTCTTTAGCCATTTTATAGACAATATTGAATAGATTAAATATTACCACAGAATAAAAATTCTCTGGTAAAAGTAAGCTGTGAGAGAAAAGCTATGCATTCGCTTCCTAAAAATAAACAAAAACTGACAGATGGCTAAGACTGATGGCAAATTTCCCTATTAATTTATGATATTTTGTATTAGGAGAATCAGCATGCCTTGTGTGCAGAGATGACAAGATAAACAATGATAGTTTTTGCTAAGTAGGTATGCAATCATCCTTACAAAAAGAAAAAAAAAAAAGAACCAGCAAAAAAATCCACCCTCCAGCATATTCTTCTTCTGCATTTTGAACTTCTCTGTTGAAACTGATTGCCTTGAGTATGCCTTAGACATTTTAATTTGATCAAAACCTTTTGAAATTTCTTAAATATATTTTCCTATATTACCCATGCCATCTCAGGTATCCACAGTCAACGTGACTTGAGCATGATGGATAAGAGTTTACTGTTAGCCCAGCCCATTAATATGAACATTTACTGATATTTTGGTTTATTTGCTTTTGACACTTTGCTTTCCCTTAGCCAAGTGAAAAATTATTACAGAAAAGACTTTGATATGAAGAGGCCTTCTTTGGCCTTGAGCTAATCAAATTGGGAACTCGGCCTGTCAAAGGTCAAGGTCGTAGACTACTTCCTGTTTCCTTTAAAACTAAAAGAAACATAAAAAGATCCCAAACTTTTGAGCCATCACCATGGGGATTTCAGAAGATGATTGAGGCTGGAACAAAGCATACCCTTTTGCTTCTGGGTATCAGGAAGGACTTTAATGGTATCATGACATTGATCATTGAATTCAAGGTCACAGTCATGTCAGTGTTAATGAATTCCAAGTACAATTCCACAAAATATTAGTATACAGCAGATAGGAAGCAGTACATATTATAGTACATATGATAAAAGATTTTAGACATTATTTATAACAACTCATAATAAACCTTTATGCTGTCCACCCATGGTAAATTTAGACAATTGTTTCTTTTCATGTCATGTGAATCAACATGAGCAAACAGCATGCTTAAATTCTACAGATTTCTTTTATTATTATTATTATTCACTGTTTTAAGAAAATCACATAAATTTCTTGTAACTAGGGTTATCAATGTCTGGAGAAGCTATCTAATCCTGACTAAGTAAAATATTGATAATACTGTGATCTGAAATGATTTTCTGTCTTTGCTGATTTTCCCAGTCTGTAGTCAGTTCACATTTCCTTGTGATTTGCACATATTCAAAGTCAGATGAAATTAGGGCAGAGCTGTCTCGGTGAAGCCCACAGTGACAAAGATGTCCCCAGCTACGGGAATTTGCAGTTGTGACTGCCTCGTTTCTCTGTCCACTATAAATATTTCAGTAGGTCATGAAAGAAGCCAGCTACACAATTCACAATTACAATGTATTGGAGTTACCTTGCTTTCCATTGGCTTAGAAAAAGACAGTATTATTTTAAAATTCATTATTATGAGCTGTGCATCACATGTACTCTAGTTATTTAAAGAACACCATTTTTAAAAGGCTTTATCAAAGGGATTTTCCTTTTTGTCAGAAATTAACTTGAATTAGAAACTGGAAATGCAACAAACCTGAGTGAGATTCGTAATCCCACTTATAACATGTTCTCATTTATAACATCTGTCTCCATCAGCATTAATACCAAATATTGCTTACATGCTGCAGTGAGCTATGCTCTTCCAGATCTAAGATTCCGGCTGTTAGCCTAGTGGTAGTTTAAGTAATGTTCTGTATCAAAGATGGAAGAATTATTGGCTCTGACACAAGATTTAATTCTGGTTTTTGGAACTATGGCAAGCAGAGATGAAGCCAAGGTGATAGCAGACATTTTCCTGCACTTCTATAGATCACTGCAAAAGTTCAGAGCTGCTGAAAGTGCCCATGCAGTACTAACAGAAGACAGCAATGTAGAAAGGGTAGAGAGAAGCAGAAACGTTAGACCTCTCATATGACAATAAACTATAGAGAAGTCTTCTCCACTGGGTTCTATTCAATACAGCTAGAGTGATGTGGCTTTCCCAGCAACAGCAGTCATATCAATGCTAACTAAAACCAAGTGGTAACATTGTAGGTGCTATCTAATTTAGGTTTCAGCAGACCAAAAAGTACACATAACATAGTGGTTAAAATGCCTCCAGAGATAAGTAACAAAAAACTTTAGTTCTTCCATCTTTGACATTTTCAAGTTTTCTGATATTTTCTATGACACTCTGGTAAGCCTGTATCAGAAAGTTTTTCTTTCAACAAACCTATCACAATCAGGCCCTGTTGACCTACTAGAGTGTCCTTTCAGAGCTTCTGGAGCTTCCTAAATCCATGAAAACTCTACGGAATAATGAGAGCGCAGTTGTTTGGAATGTCTGTGAATGGAATACCTGGTCCTCCTGTGCAATGTCTGAAGTTTTAGCTTCTTACACAGTTTTCATGGAATCAGCGAATTGTTTGGATTGGAAGTGACCTTTAAAGATCATCTAGTCCAACCCCTGTGCTGTGGGCAGGGACATTTCTCATTAGATCAGGTTACCCAAAGCGCCATACAACCTTGCTTTGAAGGCCTTAAATCCATGCTACATACTAAAGAAATCTATGGCAGCTGTGTTCTTATTGTCTTATGGTTACAGTAGTTAAGGTATTTGTGTGCAGCAATACTATATAATAATATTTTTAAAATATTAATATACCTTATTTCTTAACATGTGTTACCAGCATAACACATGACACACATTAGTTAATAAGCCATGGTATAGGGTAAAGTTCATATGGGGAATCAAATCTCATGAACAGGATTTTTGATAGCTGTCCTGTGTCACAGGGAGTCTGAATTGCAAGGGTTCTTGCTGTAGCATCTTTAGCTAGATTGAGAGAGTTCCTTGAGTTATTGTTTTTGATCAACTGGCTATGGTCCTACTTGACTCCCCCTATCTTAACTACACACAAAACATCTCCTAAATAACTACATGGAAAGGACTGTTCTAGATGCAATTCCTGCAGCAACAACTTCTTGTCTGTGCATGATTTGGTCACTTCTGCAACAGGAATTACAGAGATCAGCCTTTGGGACACTCCACCCGCATTTAAGTATACAAATCAGATGTGACACATCAGGAGCTGCCTTGAGGAATTTCTAGAATGGACAAAAAAATACCACCTGGATTACTGTAACAGCCAAACATTTAATTGCTAATGTTCCATCTATTGCATGATTTCAACTTGATCCTCAGTCCAAACGCCAATCTATTACCTCACCTGTACAGGTCACTGATTTAATGGTCCAAGTGAATTGAGTCAGCATACAGGTGCAGCCCTGATACCCAGCTACACCCAAATTCCAACTAAAGAATACACTTGAATGTTGTACTTTCATCTCATGATTTAAGTCCTGCAACTGTTAACACAGTAAGATTTATTTTGTTTGGACCAAACTTTTAAGAATATGTTTGTTTCTGAAGCCCTTCTCTATGTTTCATGAAATATGTCTCCTAAAGAAAAAAAAAACAAAAAACTTGAGTAGTGGCAAGACTCTGAGACAGGAGAAAGCTGTGTTGCCCAAAACAATGTGGTAATAATTTGACATAGGTAGCACCTTCAAAAAGTATCAACATATTCCTATCAAGGAGCATGGCTGTGGAGCAGAGCTGAGGCACACTTCAGGATGCAGACAGGAATGCAATTGAAAACAGAACTGTTTAAGGAAACTATGAGGAATCATAAGCAAATTATGAGGAACTATAAACAAAAGGGGGAAAGTCTCTTGCAAGCTATTTCTTTTAAGGAGATCAAAAGATAAGATATGGGAAGTCTTTGAGCTGAGGATCCTCCCTGTTGCATAGAAGGTTTGAGGGTCATTTCTAAAAACAAAGTATGGTGGAGCTGCTTCTGGTGACAATTTAACCATGTTTTATTTCCAGGGATGCTTTTGATTGTGAGAGAGAAGTGTTTAGTGCAGTCTGATTATCCCTACCTTCTTCTAATGCCTAAATTAATCAGGATTGGATCTATGTAGGTTACCATTTTTAGTGTGAAGAGTCACACCTGTAGGGCTGAATTGCATACTTTGGGTATGGGACACTGAATTCTCTTCTTAATTCAGCAACTTGCATTCTATAAGCAGTTAGAAGTAGCCTCAAGATCCCGGGCACTGATCCTTATGGGGGACTTCAACTATCCAGATATTTGCTGGGCAAGCAACACGGCCAGTCGTATGCAGTCCAGACAATTTCTGCAGTGTGTTGAAGACAATTTCCTGCTACAGATGGTGCAGGAGCCTACAAGGGGAGGGCGGGTGCTGGACCTTGTTTTAACTAACAAGGACGGGCTCGTTAGGGAAGTGAAGGTCGGGGGCAGCTTAGGTCTAAGTGACCATGAAATGGTTGAGTTCAAGATCCTGGGTGGAAGAAGCAAGCCAAAAAGTAGGATAGCTACCCTGAATTTTGGAAAAGCTAACTTTGATCTCCTCCGTGACTTAATAGGGGCTATCCCGTGGGCTACGCTGTTTGAAGGAATGGGAGCCTGTGAGAGCTGGCTAGCATTCAAACAGCACTTCTTCCAAGCACAGGAACGATGCATCCCTTTGTGCAGGAAATCGGGAAGGAGAGGCAGAAGACCTGCGTGGATGAACACGGAGCTGCTGAGTAAACTCAAAGAGAAGAGGAAGATCTATGAATTGTGGAAGAAGGGTCTGAGCACATGGGGAGAATACAGGAATGTAGTCAGGGCCTGTAGGGTCGCAACTAGGAAGGCTAAAGCCCTCTTGGAAACGAAGCTGGCAAGGGACATAAAGGATAATAAAAAGGGTTTTTTTAGATATGTGAATAGCAAAAGGATGACCAGGGATAATGTAGGTCCCTTGCTGAACAAGGAGGGTGTCCTGGTGACGGGGGATGCTGAGAAGGTGGAGATACTGAATGCCTTCTTTGCTTCGGTCTTCACCTCAAAGGCCCCCCGGGACCCACAGGCACTGGATGTAAATAGGAGTGTTTGGGATATGAAGAATTTCCATCTGGTTGAGGTAGGGGAGGTCCAGGAGCGGCTCAAAGGGATAAACGCACACAAATCCATGGGACCGGATGGGATACATCCACATGTGCTAAGGGAGCTGGTGGAGGTGATTGCTGAGCCGCTCTCTATCATCTTCAACAGGTCCTGGAGAACAGGAGAAGTGCCTGAGGACTGGAGGATAGCCAATGTCACTCCAGTCTTTAAAAAGGGCAAGAAGGAGGATCCCAGCAACTATAGGCCAGTCAGCCTCACCTCTGTCCCCGGAAAGGTAATGGAACAGCTTGCTCTGGATGCCATCTCCAAGCAATTGGAAGAGAAGAAGGTCATGAGGAGTAGTCAGCATGGATTCACCAAGGGGAAATCGTGCTCGACCAATCTCATAGCCTTCTACGATCTCATCACCGGCTGGGTAGATGGAGGGAGAGCAGTAGATGTCATCTACCTTGACTTCAGCAAGGCTTTTGATACTGTCTCCCATGACATCCTGATAGCAAAGCTGAGAAAGCATGGGATTGATGAGTGGACAGTGAGGTGGGTTGAGAATTGGCTGTCGGACCGAGCCCAGAGGGTCGTGATTCGTGGAGTGGAATCTGACTGGAGGCCTGTGACTAGCGGTGTTCCCCAGGGCTCAGTGTTGGGTCCAGTCCTGTTTAACATCTTCATTGACGACCTTGATGAGGGAATAGCCTCGACCCTCAGCAAGTACGCCGATGACACAAAGCTGGGAGGAGTGGCTGACACGCAGGAACACTGCGCTGCCATCCAGCGAGACCTGGACAGGCTGGAGAGCTGGGCAGGGAGAAACCAGATGAGGTTTAACAAAAGCAAGTGTAAAGTCTTGCACCTGGGAAGGAACAACCGTTTCTATCAGTACAGGCTGGGGGATGACCTGCTGGAGAAGAGCTCTGTGGAGAAGGACCTGGGGGTCCTGGTGGATGACAGGTTGGCCATGAGCCAGCAGTGTGCCTCGGTGGCTAAGAGAGCCAATGGGATCCTGGGGTGCATCCGGAGGAGTGTAGCCAGCAGGTCAAGGGAGGTGATCCTCCCCCTCTACTCTGCCCTGGTCAGGCCTCACCTGGAGTATTGTGTCCAGTTCTGGGCTCCCTGGTATAAAAAGAACAGGGATCTCCTGGAGAGAGTCCAGAGAAGGGCTACGAAGATGATAAAGGGCCTGGAGCATCTCCCCTATGAGGAAAGGCTGAGAAGATTGGGACTGTTCAGCCTTGAGAAGAGAAGACTAAGGGGGGACCTAATTAATGTTTACAATTATCTTAAGCAAGGTATGCAGGGGGAATCAGCCAGCCCCTTTTCAGTGGTCTGTGGAGACAGGACAAGGGGCAATGGCTGCAAGTTGGAGCATAGGAAGTTCCGCACCAACATGCGGAGAAACTTTTTCCCAGTGAGGGTGACAGAGCACTGGAATAGGCTGCCCAGGGAGGTGGTGGAGTCTCCTTCTCTGGAGATATTCAAGACCCATCTGGATGCCTATCTCAGTGAAATGTCCTAGGGAGCCTGCTTCGGCAGGGGGTTGGACCCGATGATCTCTCGAGGTCCCTTCCAACCCCTACAATTCTATGATTCTATGATTAACTTACCAAAACCTGTGATTTTTAGAAAAAAATTAGGTAACTCCTAAACATAATTTTCTTAACCATCATAGGAATTTGCCATCATAAGTGCTTCCACCAAGGGTATTTTTTCTGCTTTGTAAAACATTTGCATCAAGAGAGACCAAGTACTATAGAATTTAAGTCAATATATTTCCATGACCTGAGCTCTACTGCATCATTTCTGATCTATGTATGGCTCAAAAATATGGTTGAATGGATAAAATGGAAACAAAGGTCAGTGGTTTAGACTATAAAAACCAAGGTATGGTAGAGAGGTATTTTTTAATCATTAAATTTGAGGAAATTTTTGTTTAATGTAAATTTAATTAATTTTCTTATAACCATGTATGGCATAACCACCAGGAAAACCTGCTGCCAAAAAGCATCTGAAAAACACTGTCTCAGTTCTTTATTTTCACTTACCAGAGTGAAACTGAAGAAAAAAATATCAAAAAAGCTTCAAAAAGGAGGAGAGATGAAACTATCACCTTCTTTCTGGCACAATTGCGTTTTCAAAATTACTCTCCAGCCATCGAAGCTTGAAGATTGTGATTCTAAGCCAAGAATATATAATGATTTGACATATATTGCAGGAAAGTATGACTTCCCTATACCAGTTGCACAAATTTTACTGTATGTTTTTTGCTATTAGTACAGGTAACTAGGATCCACTTTTTATATAAGTTTCCATATATTATCATAATAGCAGCTTTATGCCCCATAGTTACTTGCTTTGTTTTTCATTCCCATTTTATAACAGCATGCCTAAAGCCCATCAATATTCAAGTTAGCACTTTAAAATGAAACTATAAATTTCAATTTGGAGAAAATAAGCCCTTATTCAGGCTCATAAGTTTTAAATAACACATTACCATTGGCTACATTAAGTTTGCATTTCTAATGTTATTTTATGCATTTGACAATAGATGTTCCACTCTGCTCAGGAATGGGGAGCAAATGCATGTGAAATGTAAGTCTGCTTAAAATGTAGGAATTTATTAGAGCTGTCAGTCAGCAGTGACATGAGAGTTAAATTATTTCTGAAGATATTTGAGTTGATTTTTGCACTTTCCATTGTCTTTCTTCTCAGAAGTTTGAGTCTAAATAACTCTTTTTAAAGGTTTTCTTTCTAGATTGGTTAGTACTTCCTAAAGTCAAATAAAATGAAACTGAAAATAGAATACTGGATGGACAAATCTCTTGAGGAAATAGGGAATCATTTAAAAAGTTTAATTATTTATTTCTATCAGTCCCAGAAGAACCAGACTGGTTTACTTTTTTTTGGTGGTGATTTTTAATTTAGTTCCTTTAAGAAAAATGGTGACTAATTCATTTTCCTTTTGAATACTTTCCTTTTAATTGAAAGGTATTTACTGTTGGTCAAGCCTTTTGCAGCTGTCTGAATATTAGCTGTGATACAAATTAATAAAAAAATTCCTTCTGCTGCATGACCAACAAGAAAATTGTGTGTGAGCACTACTTTTCCTGGCAGGAGTGATTCCTATTCTTCTTTGCAGGTTTTCTTGTTTATCATGTGGATGGGCTATTAGAATTGATCTGAAGGAAAACAATTCCTTTTCACTTGACTCATTTTTTATGATCATCTGGTGCTGCTGCCTGCATTTCTTAAGCCTGTTTTCTTCTACAGAAATTAGAATGAAAAACAGTTAGCTTCCTTATGAAATATTACATCTGTAGGCCAGTGCAATCACCCTACCTTGATTCATTTTGGTTGTTAACTTAAGAGCTTTTGTATGTCTAGAGTAACAAACGTCAAGAATGAAATCACTTTGCACAGTCTCCTAGAACTAAGAAACTATCTGCATGGCCCCAGTGTACAATGACTGTCAAAACCAGAGTGTTTTTTGCTAATTGATTTGTTAAAAGAGTTTATTCTTGGCTCAGGTATCAAGACATAACTAAAAAGTTAGCAAGGAGGTGTAGTGACAGATTTTGGACTCTGGCATCTGAGCAAATACAATCATGCTAAGGAAGTAGACAGTTCCACAGTGCTGGCACTACTTGTACATTATTGCTATGTGATGACAGGAAATTCCTATGGTTACTTGGACTGCTGAGATGTTTTCACATGCAAAGGTCAAAATTCAGTCATGGCATAAATAGATAAAAATTCAAAATGGAAATTTAGCTCAAATATAACTGAATAAAGAAAACACACTGATTTTTTTTTTCAAGTGAATAATTCTCACACAGTGATTTATTCTGAATACATAAATTTGTCATGCATTTCTCAATTATAGGCATAATTCTGTTTCAGAAAAGGATATTATGACCAGAAAGTGTATGGTAGTAGTTCTCAAGTAGCTGAAAATTCCATGCTTATAATTCTAATAGAGAAATTAATTTTAAAAGTCTGTAACAGGTTACAAAATCCTGACTGACATTTCTGCAAAACAACTAGATTTCCTTAAAACTCACATTTGATTTTCCAGATAACTTTCCAAATTACTGAAATCTAGGTAGGGATGGATAAGCAGATGCAGGGGGTAAGGGAGGACTCAGAAAGGCAATGAAAGGGGTTGATATGGAACTGTATTAATGCACATACTGGAACTGAGACATGCCACTGAATTAACATGGACTTATACTGCATACAGACTGCTATCGGCTGCCTTAAGAACCTACATTTATAAATATGTAAAGGGTGAGTGTCAGAAGGATGGAGCCAGGCTCTTCTCAGTGATATCCAACGATAGGACAAGGAGCAATGGGTTGAAGCTGGAACATAGAAGGTTCCATATGAACATAAGGAAAAAAATTCACTGTGAGGGTGATGGAGCACTGGAACAGCCTGCCCAGAGAGGCTGTGGAATCTCCTTCTCTGGAGACATTCAAAATGTGCCAGGACGTGTTCTTGTGTGACCTAATCTAGGTGATCCTGCTCTGGCAGGGGGTTGTACTAGATGACTTTTCGAGGTCCCTTACAACCCCTAACATTCTGTGATTCTGTGGTAGACCCTATTTCTATATGTCGTGGTTTAGTCCCAGCTGGCAGCTAAGCACCGGGCATTTGCTCACTCAGCCCTCCCTGGTGGGATGGGGAAGAGAATGGTAACAAGGACTCAGGCCGAATCAAAGTCTTCAGAGGAGCTGTTCACTTCGTACAGTGGATATTGTTACACAAGACTCTGATTCATCTGTTTGTGGAAAAAGAAGGAAGGTTGCAAGGACTGGAGTGAATGAAAAAGAGTAGACTTTGGTATTATAGATACCATTCAGATGCAGAAGTGATCGTATAAACTGTGCTGTCTGAACAGCATCCACAGACTGTGCCGTGAGTGTCTGGGTTTTCATGGCTAGATTATCACTCTCTCCCCAAGCCAAAATATTTAAAATGGGGAAGTTAAACTGCAGAGTGCAGGTAAAATTTGGAATGAGCAGCAACAGTTTTAAATTAACAGGTACAAAGCAATGTGTTGTATGACTCAAATATCTACGTATGGGAAATGTAGATGTTTTGACAGTCTGATGAAACTAAGGAAAAGCTGATGAGTTGAAAGCTTCAACCTGCCCTATTTGAATCATTCTACCAAGCTCTCAGCCAAGCCATTTAATAGAAAATGACATTATCCAGATATTGTATTGCAAATCCGTTGTGTCTGCAAAAACCTGCCTGGTTGTAAATCAAAACCTTCTTCAGGCAGTGGAAACTAGGATAACTTGCTTCAAGTGATGGAAAAATAGTGTACACAGGAATCTGATAATGCCAGTAGTAGAGGTCACAGCCATTAGGATAATTTCGACCCATTTGAATAAACATAGCCACTGCTCCAAGTAAAATCCAATAATAGATGTTGCAAAGCAAGCCATCTCACATGAATACTTCAGTCTTTGATATTTACTGGAAATAAATCAGGTCAGGAAAGCAAACTGGAAACAGTTCTGTGAGATGACTGCTCTAGAAAGTGTATGCCAAAGTGTGTGCAGGTATCTTTTTTCTCTAGGTCTTGCAATGTTCAGTAATACTTCCTGCCATAATACTGACAGTACTGCTACTTAGTAGTCCCATTGTAGACGTGTTTGCTTCAGGATTTTCTGTTGTCATGGTTTTCTAGAGTGATCAGTAGCTATAAAAGTTACATTGCATTTGGAGAACAGGGGTTCTCCAAATACTGTTGCTGTGGCAGAGATTCAGCTTCCTGAAAGCGTTCCTGAAGGAAGAGGAGCATCTCTTCAGCTGAGTCATATTTTCACACATACATGTTTTAGTACTACATTCCATTAAAAGTGTTGTCACCGGTGCATGCGACCGATTTTGGACATATTCCACTGACACTAACTCAGTTGCTCCACACAGTCCAAAAGTGGTATTAATAAATTGAATTGTTCAGGAAAGAGAAAAAAGCTTACTGTGAAGCTAACCATGAAAGAGCATGCAAACCATGTCTTGCTCTCTAAGCTCATTTGTTGGGTTTTTTTTTTTCCTAGGGTTGCTTTGTTGTTGGGTTTTTTTATCTGCAGAAAACATTGAAAAGGCATCAACTGATGATTAAAATTGTCATAATGATAATTTCTGTGCAGACATGGAATATATCAAAGACTTCTGCTCTGTGTGTATATTGGCATATTTTTATACCAGGTAAAAGATTTCACTTTTGGGACAACAGCTTGAGTTCCTAAAAATGAAAATACATGTCAAAAAAAGAAATGAAATGTCAAAAGCTAGAGCTTCTTCTTTAAACTATTTTTGATGCATTCATCTTAAAATGTGAAATGTTATGGTGTTTTCTTTCATAAATCCAATCTAGAATGTCAATATGAAGACAATAGCTGGAAATTTGATGTCTTTGCTGCATGTTTGAGAGCTGATGTGATATGGGACAGATATATCTGATGATGCTATGCATACTGTCTGGAAATCCTATGCCACAGTGCATGTGGTTGTAAAAATGCCTCATATGCTAAATTTCAAAACACAGTTCTCTGCAACAAATCTAACAGTATTGGCATATCTACTAGATGTTTCCAAGCACCTTTTCCTGTGTTGGCTTGTCACTGAAGCAACATGTATAAGTAGATACATCTTTATTCTCCTCCAATCCATTATTAAACACTGTAGCTATGACATTAAATTGAATGACATTAAATACATTAAATGACACTTAATAATGTCAGTGGTACATGGCAATAGTGGCTATGGGGAAGGAGGCACCAACATCACTGATATGTCTTCTTCACAAGCTTTTCTTAACAACACAGCTCCCCAAATTATGAACCCTGAGCAATCTCTGCATTTAGATGCATTTAGTCATGCAAGTGTGACACTCATCTTTGTCTTCCTCTCTCTGTCTTATATTCACTTGTCCGTGTCCTCAAGGAACATTTGACATTTAAGTTGTTGATCAGAAACTTTGATTAAGCTTCTGAAACTGATACTGCAGATCAGTATCAAAAAAAAAGGGCTCTAGCCTGAGTTATTCTCTGATGAGATAGTTGTATAGTATGTGAAGATTGCTAATCATCAAAAAAGCATTGTCAAAATACAGATGAAAAACAATGCATTTCTACTTTCCTTGCAACAGCCTGTTATTAACCTCTAGTAAAAGTATGGCTGGAAAAAATGAGAAAATCTCATTTGAAGAGATGTAGACAAGTACTTCCTATCATACATCTGAATAATTAACTTTCTATTTTCTGAATGTTATATAAACCTTTCAAAAGTAGTCTGGATGGGTACGTTTGGGTTTTTTAAAATTTTTGGCTACTGTAGATGAAAAAGCTGATATACTAGGCAGTCAAACTGAAATATATATTAGATACAGTGAGAAATGATGGACTGTAGATAGTTCTTGATTTTTCCATTCTTGATCCAAGATGATGTACAGCTGATTCAGTGGAAACTACAGAGTTGTTCCTGAGAGATCAGAACAACTAGATTGATATGATAGAGATTAATGAAAAGGATATGTTCCATGATGGTAGATAAGGCAAGACCTTTAAAGGTATTTAGACATCTCATCTGCTTCCAAGTGACACTTGAATGTCTTACTCTTTTTGAAAGTACAGTGATAGAATTCTACTCTACTCTGTACAGAAACTTTGTTCCTAATATTTAGCCATATCACACATTAAAAAAATACAGTTTTCCACCAGAATCTTGATTGTTTTCAAATTAAGATGACAAAGGTTCCTCTGAAGTGGAACCTTTGGAATAAAGTTGTGAATTCCTCATCAAATGGGTACGTTCCAACACTGTAGGAAAAGAGAGAGCAAGTCTATCTCCTAGGACAAGTTTGAGAAATAAAGATTTGATCCATTGTTCCATTCAAAGACTAATAAAGTTCTAGACAAGCATATGAGCCGGTGAAGGTTACAGCTCAATAAATAATTACCTACCAAATAGCGAAAATAAGCATCTTAGGCTAAAACTATAGACATTGTGGGATTTACACTGCTGAGTATTTCAGCATCTGATTTTTAAGAATTTTACCATTGATCAACTACCATGATGATTACAGTACTCACCAGAGTGTAAGAAAGAATCTAGATCAGCTTTGCCCCTATCCTGAGGTCTGTAAAGTTATTCCACACAAAGTTACCAGAACAACCACCACACTGGAAGGGAAGATTCCTGAGGCCTCCTGTTGAAGCTGTTACCACGCTGAAGTTCCTATACTGTGGTGTAGATAAATATTTCTTGGATGGAGGGAGAATGTGTGAGTATATACTGTTTGTGGATTATTACACAGATTGCCAAAACAGTACTTGGTATATATTTGTTTTGGGTTTGTGTGGCAAGGTTTTTGAGGGAAAAGGGGAGGTTGCTACTGGTGTGGCTTCTGTGAGAAGTTGCTAGAAGTTCCCCCTAGGTCTGACAGTCAAAATCAACTGGCTATAAGATGGACCTGCTGCTGGCCAAGACTGAGCTTATCAGCAATGGTGGCAACGCCTCTGGGATAACATACTTAAGAAGGTTTAAAAAAAACCAAACCTAGCTGCAGCTTTTGCAACCAGAGAGAGGAATGAGATGTGAAAAACTCTGCAACCCTAAGGTCAGTGAAGAAGGAGGGGGAGGAGGTGCTCCAGGCACCACAGCAGACATTCCCCTGCATAGTGAAGACTATGGTGAAGCAGGCTGCCACCCTGCAGCCTATGGGAACCCCACATCAGAGCAGGTGGAGGCACCTGAATGAGGCTGTGACCCCCATGAGAAATCTGCACTGGAGCAGGCTCCTGGCAGGACCTGCAGCCTGTGGAGAGAGGACCTCACTATGGAGCAGGTTTGCTGGCAGAACTTGTGACCCCATGGGGGACCATGCTGGAGCAGTCTGGTCCTGAAGGTCTGGAAGGAACTCTGGAGCAGTTCATGAAGAACTGCAGCCCATGGGAAGGACTCACGTTGGAGAATTTCATGGAGGCCTATTTCCTGTGGGAGGGATCCCCCACAGGGGAACAGTGTGAGGTCTCCTCCCTGCGAGGAGAAAAGAGTGACAGAGTCAATGTGTGATGAACTGGCCATAACCCTCATTCCCCATCCCCCTGTGCCACCTGGGGGGAAGGGGTAAAGAAAATTGGGAGTAAAGATAAGCCTGGGTAGAAGGTTGAGGTATTTTAAGCTTTGGGGTTTTTTTTCATTGCTCTACTCTGTTTTGCTTGGGTAATAAATTCCATGGCTTTTTTTTAAGTTGAGTCTGTTTCGTCCATGGGGTCAATTTTTGAACAATCTCTCCCTGTACTTATCTCAACGCACAAGCCTTTTTTTATATTTTCTCTCCCCTGTCCAGTTGAGAAGGTGGAATGACAGAACAGCTCTCGTGGGCACCTGGCCTCCAGTCAGGGTCAACCCACACAATATTTATGAAGTTTTTAATATTTTGATGTCAAATTTTGCTATTTTGAAGGAAATAACTGGAGATTCCAGATCTGATTCTAACTGGTAGAAAAAGATGACTGAGAATAGGCAGATGGAAAGGAACTTCAGTTAGAGTGACCACAAAATGAATAGACTAATGATCTTGAGAAAAAGAATGACCAGTATCAGGAAGGAGAGACAGACAGCAAAATGGAAAACAGCATAAAAAGAAAAAGTGGACTTCAAGAAGGAAGCGTTCTGTATATTCAAAGACTGCTTTCACAAATTTTTTTGTGGGAAATAAATATAGGAGGAAAAAATAATTAAGAAGACTTTTTTTTTTTTAATTGATACTAGTGGTACAAATACAAACTATCCCAGGGCAGAGAAAAAATAGAAGTATGACAAAAAGATTAAGCTGACTGAATTATGAATACTTTATTTACCTCAGAGTTAGTAAGGAAGTACATAGAAAATAGAAATGTCACTAAGGATAAGTACAAAAGATAATTGACATATATTAAATTTGAAACATAAAGAATGAGAAAGAGTAGTAAGTTGAATTTAAGATTGTGAAGGCTGTATATGTATACTACTTATAATAGAAAGATTGCCTAAAATGACAGGGAAGGTGATTATTAGACTATGTGTAAAACTTTGCTGATTCAATCTCCCTTAAAAGATAATCTGAAATGGAATGTGGAAATTCATGAAGCCCAGTTAATAAAAAACAACCAAAAAGTAAAATAGCAATCTAGGACAGGAATAGAGAATACTTGGGGAAATCAGATACTTTCTACCATGTGGACTATGCACTTCATTGTAAATTACTGAAAGGTCCAACTTCAGCAATATGAAAGCCTTTAGCAATGATGTCTGAGAACATAAAGGATGGGAGCAGTACTGAAGCCTGGAACAGTGCAGATGGACTGTCATCTCTAAAATGAGATTGGCACTTTACAAGGAGCAACAAGAGAATTATAGATCAACCAGTTTAATTTCAGTGCTCAGAAAACTACTGAACCAAATGATCCAACAAACTATTCGTAACCTGGAAGGTAACGAAAAACTGAGTAGCAGCCAGCATGGATTTTTCAAGAGCAAGCAATTTCCTTCTACTACTGAGTAGTAGGCCCTGTGGACAAAGCAGAACCAGTACACATTTTTTTGACATTAGAAATGTTTTAACAATATGTGCATGGCATTTTCCTAAGCCTGTTAGAAAGATATATTTTAGAAAATTGCTACAGTGGCAATAAAAAAAGTGTATCAAAGATTATAGTTCACTGATAAAATCTAAGAGATCACATGTTGTCCTATTCAAGATTCCCTTTTGTGACACAGATGATAGAATGCTTATTAAGTGAGTGGGAAGCAACATACCTACAAAAACTTCAAAGAACAAGAAGACAATGTAAAACTGTCTTGAAACACTACAACAACTGTCTGCAAAGTATAGGTTCATATTTATGCAACAAGGTAGGTAGTTACCAATTGTGAAACCAATATGGGGAGAAAACTGGTCATAGAAAAAATTTGCAGAAAGAAATTTCATGTCGCAGTAGATAGCAAGACAAATGTTAGTCTACGTTCAGAACTGCAATGTTATATCCTTGCTAAACAAGAAAAGGGAATGGGAGGATAACCCATAAGACACATGAAGTCATCTTTCTGCTCTATTACTTCTGAGCTCTCAAAGGACCAGTTGGCGGTCATATGCAGGAGAGAAACATGGAATTTAGAGGTTTAAAAAGCATTATCTATGAGGGAAAGACTGAAGCTACCAGTCTTCATCAGGCTGCAGGAAAATATGGAAAAAAACTATTAACTTTCTAATACATAGAAGGTTACTGCAGAATAGTTTCTTTTCCTTGTCCATGATGAGGAGCATTAGCAGTAATAGGCACAAATGAAAGCATGCCTATTTAAATTGGAATAGCAGAGATATAGGTGGCTTTTTCTGAAAAATACTTTCTGAAAAATACCACAGTTTTCAGCTGTGGTTGTTTTTAAGAACAAGCTAGACAAGTGACATATTTGCAGTGACATACTTGATCTCCACTACAGTAGGGAAATGATCCCATGAGGTCACTTGCCATCATACTCTTTCCTACAAAGAAGGGACGTTGCCAGGGAAAGTGAAGGTGTAATATATGCCTCTGCTAATCCATGCTTTGCCCATTCTTCGAATAAATGGAAGACATGGACCAGTGGGACTTTGCTTATACTGCAGCAAAAGAAGATATTTCTTTTCTTAATAAATACCTATGGCGTAATATTAAATTTATAATAAAAAGGAAAACAATGAGCAGCAGTATTAATTTGGCTTTATTATGTTTTCTATTTCCACTTTGCCATGCCTCACTACCTTATTAGCAATGTAAAGATATGAATACAGAAGTGCTCATTTTATCATGACAACATTCAGTTTTGAAACTAATCTAAAATAAAACCCAGGGAATGCACAGAAAACTCAATTATGAAACAAAAGGCATCCAGTATAAAATTAAGGTAGTACATTCCATGTCTTATGTTCTGGCATTGTAGATTGTTACAGGGTTTTTTTGCTGATAAACCTCAAAAAGCTCACATAGCCAAGAGCAGCTCTAATGGACTGAATCTAAAATTACTCACTTTCATCTGCTGAAACAAATTGGTTTAATATACAGTTGTTGTTGTCAAATACACTAAAAAACACTTGTGCCAAACAAAATTATAGGTTGTGTTTGTTGTCAGTCTAGTGTATTTTTGGAAGGTGGGGGAATGGGAGAAGGCGGAAAGATGCTGGGTGGAGTTTTCCTGCACTCGCCAACATCAGACTAGATAGCATTAAGAAGATGTAACACACACAATATGCATGCAATGTGTCTGGGTTACACAGGCGTAAAGCTTTTTCCTTCCATTTTTTAATGTTTGACCATGTGTAACTAAAAAGTTCTAACCTGTTGGGCATTGCAAGATAGTATGCAAATAGGCCAGCTATTGACAAAGGACTACAGTAATTCACTTTTTTGTTAATCAGGGTGTGATTATCATTCGATTCTTTTGAACTCCATCCAGCTTGCTATTCTGTCTCATCTTCAAGCAGGTGTTTTGTTGTTGCCAGGCCATGAACACAGCCCTGTGCCTGAGTCTTTCAAGTGTGCTAGCTGTGCAGATGAATTTTGCCTGCAAACTTTCCTCAGGCAATGAACTGACTAGTGCAACATGCTCACAGCAATGTTAATCTAGCTCAGGGACATGCACTACACATGAAAGACTATTTTTACCCTAATTTTTAATTGATATATTTTGCCCACTGCAAGTTTCCTCTCTCTC
This sequence comes from Hypotaenidia okinawae, assembly GCA_027925045.1. Taxonomy (NCBI): domain Eukaryota; kingdom Metazoa; phylum Chordata; class Aves; order Gruiformes; family Rallidae; genus Hypotaenidia; species Hypotaenidia okinawae. Next base: position 96,827,530 of record BSDF01000002.1, on the reverse strand, counting down.
CCTCTCTCTCTCTCTCTCTGTCTTTATATCTATCTACTTTTTCTTTTTTTCCTTTTTTTTTTTTTTTTGAGGCAGCAAATGGATTGGAGTGAAATGAAACTATAGTAGCCGGCAGACACAAAGCAGAAACAAGGGTGAAGTTAAATAAAATATGAGAGGGTGGATGCTCAGCAAAGAATTCACCTTTGATTTTAAAGATTAGATAAATTGGAAAAGTAATAATCAGTAAATTGAAAAGTGGGGACCATTATGCATTAGCATTGTGACTAGCATAACAAATCTCTTTTATTTATTTGTACTTTCAGGATGGTACAATATTTTATATTATACAATAGCTGGGAATGTCTTCTGGAAAGGGGTCACAATGATACATTTTAGCTTTACAATCCTAGTAAGAAATATTTGTAAAGTAGTATAATTCAATGATATTCAACACAAACTCTTTTGAATATCAGAATCTTTCAGACTTGTTCAGAACACCCCTCTTCAATGTAACTTGCTGTAACCGATGAACATTTGATTAATCTGTTTCTATATCATGCATGGGGTTTAGCTTTTATGCAGTGATTATTAAGTCTAGTTGTTAATCTGTAATTGAACATTTACAAGAGAATATGTTATTATTTTACCACTAAACATGGTCTAGAATAAAACATGGTCTAGAATAAAAATACACCCAGCTGTACTCTGGCTTCATAGTCCCTCTCCCTCCTAATTTGTAATATACTGTATTCCAAAATCTTATAAAACAAGAGTCCGAAAGGCTAATTGGACAAAAAGGTTTGGAAGACATCAGGGATATAGTTGCAGAACTGGTTATTGTACTGTTTGTGAGCTGGGGATTTTCCATCATTTCTCAACATCTGCATGGGAAATATTTTATGAGGAAAATATCCCTCAGATTGTCTGCTCTTTGCAATTCACTCTAGTTAGAACTGGGTACTTTGCCTTTCCTCTGCACAGTAAAATACAGATCTTTCCTTTTCTGCTTCCTTGGAAAGGAAATTGCCCCAGAACTTCTTGTTCATCCCATTTTGTGGATGTCTTTTCTCTCCTGGTTCCAGACAGGAATGCTATTGACCCTCCCTGGCCTTGCTGTGTGAAGAACATCAATTCCACACTGAGCAGATGCATGTGTGGAAGGATGCCCATCTCTGTCTGTAGGGAGAAAGGTGGGAAGCTGAAAATCTAAAGCAGAGGGATGACCACTTTTGATGCTATACGTAAAGTCAGGGGGTTGGGCTGGGAAATGAACAAGAGAAAAAGAAGATTTGTGATATAGGATGTTTGTGATACAGGAGAGATACAAGCTGCCCAGAGACATTGTGGAGTCTCTGTCTCTGGATATATTCAAAACTGACCTGGATATTATCCTGTGCAACCTGCTCTAGGTGACCCTGCTCTCGTGGAGGGGGTAGACAAGATGATTTCCAGAGGTCCCTTCCAACACCTATCATTCTGTGATTCTCTGAAAACCAGTGGAACTGAAGTGATATCACTGCTAGAAAGGTGCTCTTCTGAAGAAGAATGATTAAACATCAATTGGGAAAAAATATCCATGTATTTTGTAAGTTCAGGAAATGCCAGCTTCAGAACTTCTAGACAGTGTTCCAAACAGATGTAGCAAATCTGTCATTAAATTCTCTGCTATCATATGCATGTATCAGCATTACATACATTTTCCAATATACTATCTGCTTGTTGCTTATATATTTTAAGATCTAATTTTTTCCATTTTGAGACAAATGCAATGTTTAATGTTCAGAAAATAAATTGTTCTCAACTGAAATATTTTTAAATTATTTTCATTTTAAGAAATCCAGTTCATTTCATGAATTGTTTTTCAAATACAGTATAATTTTTGTGAAAACAAATTATTCCTAGATGCATTAATCACTATAGAAACATACTAATATTTGCATGCCTGACATTGCTAATCAGTGAAAAAAACCTCTGTTTGGTTATAAGGGCAGATGGACTTGGACTTCAGTTTCACAGTCATGGAATTTGGATGGCAGGGTGGCAGCAGTGGTTGAGGGCATCCCTGTCCTCATTTTCTCCTCTCCTGCTTCGTGCCAATACTGCACATATCAGTGCAAAACGGATGAAAACCCAAGGTGTTCAAAATAAACACCCTTTTTGTACACTTTATTTTTGTTTGCTTTGTGTGGCTTTATACAGAGATCAGTTCACTAATCCACTGCATGGTGGAATCACATCCCAAAAGCAGGAACACACAAATAAGCTTCCTCATCCCATTCAAGTGCTGCGGCCATGGGTTTATGTTGGAGCTGTGCCATAACAGGCTGTTTTACGATACAGCTAATCTGATCTGACAGCTAGCTGCCACCAGACAGAGCCATCTTCCCTTTTCCCTGCCTTTCCTCCCGGCCCCAGCCGTGTGTGCCTGCCTCCACTCCTGCCCTGGCAGCGATGCTCATCCAAGCCCCTGGAGGGATGGCTCACTGGGGTAAACAGATAGAAAACTATTCCTTCCTTTTTTGGTTTTGGCATCCTGTCTGCCCCCCAGGCTGGCTCAGTGGAGGGCCAGGTGGGTGCTTGTGCCCATGTGGAGCAGGTGCAGGGGAGGAACAGGGGATACAAGGGGCAGCTTGTGGTCAGCAGCACATCCTGGGATTCCTCCTCTGTACCTGCACCCTCCTGTTAAGCAGTGCAATAAGTTAGCAGGACAGTTGCTGACCTCCATGAAGCTGTTTTACAGTGTTCAATAGTTGTGCAGTTATTAAAGAGAAGAAAAAAAATCCTCCCATAAAAAATTGCTGAAGTACAACACAGTTATAGGCTGTCAATGGCAAAGCAGTCCCAACATGGATTTAAGGCTGTGGTAAGGTATAAGCAGGCTATTTTATGGGGTATAATTGTAAATATTATAAGCACAAGCTTTTATCAACCCTCTCAAAGAAAATGTGTGATTGCAAATGGTTCTAGACTGCCACAAAATATATTCCAAAAATTTACAAACACTAATTAGGCCTATTAGGAACTCTTCACACAAGTTAAATATTTCATTTCCACTGAGTATAGTGTCCTATGGGCTAAGCCTTAGGTTCACTAACCTCAGAGTGGATTTCCTCTCAGTCAGTTTTCATCCCTTGGGGTTTTCTGGGGGAAGACTAAAGTGGAATAAACCAGCCCAGGACTTGGAATTGTTTCTCATGATGTGTGTAAATCACTCTTGGCCAAACTTTTCTCTGCTTCTTTTTTCTGAAAAAGCAAAGTGTTAAGCAAATAGTCCCAAGTGAAAGGCTGTTAAAAAAAGTATATTGAGTGCAAAAGCATCACTAAAAATCACTCTTTCAGCCATTACATAGGTTTCAGTCCTACTTTGTCTAGTGTTCACAGGATTCTGTGCCCTCAGTGGTTTATTGCTTACACAGAGAACTTCAAAACAAAATCTCACTATAGGCTTATTTATGGCCACCTACACATTTCTTTGGAGTTCTCAGTCACGATCCCAGTTTGAGGAGTATGCTACTTTATTGAGAAACATATTTTTATGCAACTGGAGTAAGAATTACTATAAACTAAGATCTAAGCCCCATTTTGGCAGATTATGTTTTTTAGCGGTTAGTGTTGGAGCTTCTATAGGTTTTTTATGGTTTCTCTGTGCTACTAGTAAATTTCCCACAGCAATCTGAGTCAAAATCCAACTGCATTAAATCCTAAATCTGAAAAGCAAGTGTTTTCAGACTTATGCAGGAAGAAGAAAAGGATTTGCAAGCCAAGGTGAACTGCTAGTGATCTTTATTCAACAGGTGCAGGAGATGAATGAAGCAGAGCTGGTACTAATACCTAAAAAAACACAGAATATATAGAGAGATTCATGTAAACAAAGAGAGACTGAGAAATACAATTAGCTAAATGGATGTTAGGAATGTTAGCTGGAAATGCTTTCATGATAATAAATTTCACAAATTTAATTGTATAAGTGTCACTGTTTTCACTTCTATAACCAGGATCATTAGGAAGGACTGGAGAATAACAATAATACTAATAACAAAAACAATAACAATAATATAATAAAAATATATCTCATTGTCATAAATGGATTCATGAAATAGTCATTGGAAAATTCTGAAGGTTATTTTCATTATCATATATTGCTACCGTGCTAAACCAGATTTTCTGGTATTCTATATTCAAGGAAATAAAAGAGGGGAATAAGGGTAAAGATAAGGAACAAGGAAAAGAAACAGGGAAAATAAGCAGAGAAAAAGAACAGGGCAAGGAAGAAGGAAAGGACCCCATGCCCAAAAGGAGTTGGAAATTAACAGCAAATTAAAGAATACCTGGTTCAATATACAACTAGATATGCATTTCCAGCAGTGCAAGGCCCTCAGAATTACAGATAGTACTTTTAATCACAAAGAGCTCTCTCTATAATACTTTAGAAGTTGTTTAAAGTTTGCCTATGCTCATTATCTTTGCTTTTTTAATGTTAAGTTCTATTTGTAAAGGCATTAAACATAGTATTTTTTCCCACAAGGAAACATGTATAAATATGAATTTATAAACATATTTATCGCTTTATACATATATGCAGCATGCAAATTATACACGATCAAGTTTTAATGCAGCTGTATGAGAATGACCACGTTCTTCATAACACATTTTGTATAGCTTTTTCATATTTTGTACATCTGGGATAAGCAGAGTGGGCAGGAACTGGGAATCTCTACATTTGAGTCTTATTTATTAGTTATTGAATTCTCGATAATAATACCACTAAGCCACATTTATATCTCACCAGTTTAGAAATACTATTGTATTAGTGTTCAGCTGTGGTTAGCAAGCACTCATATTTTTCTAAACAAAAGCTGAGATGCATGATGGGAATACAAATATTAGCATATCTAAACTGAGCATGGAGTGTAGACTCCCTGGTGAGCAGTGCTTCTACAGCCAAGGATTATTCACACCATATACAATTAAGTTTTCCTCTAAGACTGATTCTTTTACACTGCAGACAGAAATGAGAACCTACACAAGGTCTTCTAAATAAATATTCATATATCTTTAATAAAGAAAAGAATGCAATCTCTTGCAGGCTGGCCAAATTTAGGGAGTTTTACTTAATCTAGGAATGTCTAAGAGCAGAATTTGGTATACAGTTTGACCTCTTTGATTGTGTTTTGGGGTTGTCATTGTGCTTTGCTGTCAGATCTTTAATTAATCTTGCCGGGTCTGTAATATCATTGGGGCAGAAATAATGGCTTAAATATAAAAGGACCTGTTAAGGCAGCCACATGGGAAACAGTGAAGTGGTGAAAGAGTGCACTTCTAAGATTTCCTTATTGACTGTTTAGTAAATAAATTGTATGTTTTAATTGCTCTGTCAGAAGGATCCTTCAATGAGGGAAAGGTGACTGGAGCTGAATATGGGAACACCACAGGACAGCTGTTTGGTCTGGCAAAGGGCTCTATGCACTTGTACTATATATCCAGAGCGACCTTTCAGATTCCATGTACATAGTAACAATTAAAAGTACACAATGACTTGACAATGTTCACTGTGACAGACTGCAGGTTGGCTGCTTCCCATAACAGCCTCCCAGGCAGAGAGGAACAAAGAGCCTGGGCCCATCTGTACGTTGTGCTGAATGCCTCATGTTCCAGAGAGCGCGCTTTGTTTTTCCAAACGCCCCAGGAAGCTCTTCAACAAACAAAACTCAGAGGTCCAGAGGAGCCCAGTCAGGACATTAATATGATAATGAATTCCGGATTACCCTGACAGACGTGACAAAGAAATAGATCCTTTTGATAATAAGTTATCGGGTTGATTAGGTGGAATTTGTCTGACTCCACGACTGTTGTGGGTATTTCAACAAAGTCAACAAACCCATGCATGACATCACTTCTGTTACCCTCTCTCCCTCTGCTTGTTGCTTTTTGTCAAGTCTGACCCATGCCACTGACTTAAGGCTTCCTCAGTTGCAATGAAAAAGCTGCTACCTGTTTGGGAAGTTATTGTAAATCATAAATGCAGTGGCACCTCCACTCCTGCATCAAACAAAGGAAAATGGCTGCCTATCACAGGCACTTCAGAAAGAAACTTAAGTTCCCAGCTGATGTTCCTAGGCTGAATTGGCTCAGTAGACTTTGTAAGGTTAATTTCCAGTCATCGTGATTTTCAGAAGTGGTATATGCTGCAGCTCTTTTTGACTTCAGCAGAGGTTGTCGTCGCTTTTGGAAGGGTACTTACACTTTTTGTCTTACTATTGATTTTTGTGGTAATTGTTGGTTTTTGGCTGGATTCTCCAAAAGACTCTAAAATGAACTTCTGTTTTTCCACAAAAGCTCAGCAGAGCAAAAGGACACTGACTACAGATACAGTAGATGGCTAAGGTCACACAAAGTACCAAAATCGGGTGGCACCAGCCATCTGTAGTTAACAGCTATTATATAAACATAAAGGAATGTGCCCTGTGTTCTGAGTGATGGAAAAAAATTGGTCATTAGCCACTGGGGAAAGTATGATTCCCCCCACAGCTTTCCAGCTGCGATCCAAGTGTGTTTAAATAAAAACTTAGCACACTTAACAAGAAGTTTGATAGAGTGTTAACAATCCTCAACTTCACGTTGAGCTGTTAACCAACAAAGTAGTCATTAAATGCTGGTAATGACTGCATTTCTTGGGATTATTGCTTAATTATGAACTTGATAGAGTGGGTCCTGCCTTCTAACTTGGGGGACATTTTCCATTGCAGTTTTAACTACAAACTTTTCTTAATATACCACCTCAGTTATAAACCCTTGAATATAAACTACAGCAAGAAAACTCCCCTTAAAACAGCTATTTGTACACTTCATGATTATGTTCAAACTATGACTGATCTTGGATTCACCTCATACCATGGACACAAACTGTATGTTGATTGTGGCTTTCTTGTAGCATAAATAAGCATTTCTAAAATTGAGTTCTGCGTTCTGCTTGCCTGGAAGGAGCCTAGAGCATAGGTAGGACTTCATTTCAAAATACACCATGAAAGTACTGTAAAACTGCAGTAAATATTTTATCTCTCATTCTTTCAGAAGTGACTAAATACTGTTCACAGTGTACAAGAAATTACTTCAGCAGCCATGACCTTGAAAGTTCCCTAGCTACTGCTGCCTGCTGTGCTTTAACATTCTTTCCTAAAAACTGTAGATACCATGGCCTTATATATCCAAGCAATTGCAGAAACGTATTCAGGAAAGTTTTCTCCTCGGTGTTGATACCTGAGCATCTAAATATAATACTAGCCAAATCCACATGGAAAGATAGAGGGTGCAAAGGGTCATAGAGCCTCATACCTCAAATCCTAGCACATGAGGTGGCTGTGCACAGACACAAGGGGTCTGGGAGAAAGACAGTCCCATTTTTTCTTTCCTTGTTAGTTTCCTGTGTAATTCAGGTCATCATATACCACTAATGTTTATAATATCTGTTATAAAACACATTAAGTAACTAGGGTTTGAACGCGTTAGTATACTGGATTTATTCCCATTTTCCATAAAAAAAAGCTTAAAATATTTAACATTAGTTTAAAATTCTTAAAATTCCTTGGCACTTTAAGGCCACTTAGTATTTTCAAGCAGGGACACAATTGGTGGAAAGAAAAAAATAATCATCCTTTAAGAAGAATCTTGTTCTGTAATTCTCAAAATACCAAGTCTTCTAATGCTAAGTTGCTAAGCAAAGTAATACATCTTTCGTCTTTTTCAGACTGTTCTTTTAGGTATTAAACAACGAGGAAATCAAACAAGATTCTGTCTTTAGAAGCTATTAGATCAAACATTCTTTGAAAAGAATAACATATAGAATATATTTATTTGTACAAAATTTGAACTGAAAGTTGCACTGATAGATAGTTTCACATCTAATTTATCTGAAAAATGGCATGTAAGTATTTCTAGGAGTGTTTAGAAAAAGGTTAAAATACTGAATTTTCAAGCTATTGTATTAATTAACTGATCAGTGACAATATAAAGAAGAGTAGCATCTTCTTCCAGGACAAATGATACAGCTAAAAAAGATGGAGAAGACTTGCAGCATGCAAGTACTTTTAGGTTTTATATTTTATTTCCAATTATCGCAGTAAATGAAAGGAGGAGTTGTTTGTTGGAAATCTGAAAGGCAAGAGACAAAAATATCTTTGCATGTGTAAATCCTCTTTCTTTATTCAATAACTCAGGCTTGTGTCCACAGTGGCTTTTGGCTCAGTTCATCAGAAAGCCTGCAGCAATTCCCTGAGCCCTCATTTATAGACATCACTTTGGCAATGGAACAATGCAGCAGATTCTCATTCTAGGGATTATGATACTATATATAAAGAAAACATAAAAAGATTTACATATATTCCATGTAATTTCCCCCATTATATTTTAAGCATGGAGCAGACTTCTGAGTCATTTAATTGGTAGATGTGTCACAAAATATTTTTTAAAAATCATGATTTGTATTACAACACTTTGTTTTCAAAGAAAATATGCATCTCACACATCAGATAGATGTCCCATAAACTTCAGGCTGGGAAAAAATGGATAAAGGGATGCTATTTTGGGGGGGCTAAATCACATATCTTGCTCAAAAATTGGGGTAGCAGGTACAGCTTCCCAACTCCAACCCTTGGTTTGCATGCATGCTGTAAACATGCTATGGCCTACAGGAGGAGTACAGGCCTTGTTGTTGGCCTTCTGTCCTCACAAGCAAGAGGGAACACTGGGGATGAAGCCTTGCCTTTGCCACTAGTGGAGGAAGCATGGGTGAGGAAATACAGTCCACCATTCACAGGTTTGAAATGTCGTATCGTTGTATATTTCTACACCTTTCCAAGTGTTTCAAGATAGCAGAGGGGGAGCTGTGCATCTGAGAAATGTCTCTAATGACACAACTTCATAATCACAAATATCAATACTTCACCATACAAATGTGCTCGTAATGTTCTGCTCCAGGTGAGAAGTAAGCACACGATCACAGAGCACATTCTTTATGATGGGCACTACCTGATCCAGCATAGATCTTGCCAGGAAGAAGCTCTGTGGGACACATTCAAACCAGCACATTTGAACCCAAACTAAATTTATTCCAGATCTGCCCAAATTTGCATCATGCAGCTGCCTTAGAATGCTGATTTTGGGAGACAGAAAGCCCTGTTTACTGTGTTGTGGGATGATACTCTAAGAAGCAACACCTCCATTTCTGGGGATCCACTGTCTCCTAGCTTCTTCATCTCAGAGGCATGATTAAACTTAAAAATACCTCATCTGGTAAAGAAAACTCCCACCAGACAGCTTGATTTAAGACTTTGACCTTAAGTGGAAATCTTCCATTTGCTTAACAAACCTTTGGATCAGGCTTCTAATGGAAAAGATGGGAGGAGCTGGAAAGGAAAGGAGCCTAAAAGCTTGTTACTGCCACCAGCAGTGTGTGAGAAAAAAAAGTCTCAGCGCAGTCAAATGACAAAAGAGGAGATGCTGGCTGCTGTATGCTCTGGGATACGAAAAAGACATTAATTTAAATTAAGTTCAATCACACAACACATAAATAACTCTCTGAGAAGATCTGAGCCCCTTTGCAAAGCTTTCTGTTGACACAAGTGCAGTACACAAAGCACGAGTCTCTGGTGCTTCCTCACATTCTTCACATCAATGAGGAATGATGTACTTTTTCATAGACCCGCAAGGCTCAGGAACATGCCGGAGGAGGAACAGATTCTTGTGCAGCAGAGATCTGGAAGACCACAGTGAAGCGTGTCTCTACCTGGAGCAGACCCACTGGCTTCGCTTTAATGCTGTAGTACTAGACGTTACGCTCAGAATTTGGCAGGGCGTTAGAGCCTGGTCCTTTCCTTAGGACAGACTGGCTTTCCCCTTCCTGCAGAGGACCCACAGACCCGTGACGAGTGAAGGAGGGAGCAGGAGCAGCAGCTAACTCAATTTACAGTTGCCAGTTGCCTGGCACATCAGCACAGTGGATGGCAGCCATGACTTAGGACTTACAGGAAAGCCACAGCTGTCTGAGGCAGCTGCAAAAAGCCAAGGAATTGACCCTCACTCTCTGAATTGACACTAGACACCTGCATGTAGCTGTGTGCATCGCTTTCCCCATTTTTTTCCATAGCTTCTCTACCTTCATTAAGACAGAATCTCCACCCATCTTCATTGTTCAGAATTAGCTAAACTAGTTCTCTCGGCTACTGAGACAGTTGAAAGAGACAGGCCCCTGAGAGCCTGACTGGTCCCACTGAATTAGATAAGGACATTGGGACACACTTGGTTGTTGAATACTTACTTGGTGCTAGTAAGTATGGTGAGACAAATCACAGAATCACAGAATCTCAAGGTTGGAAAAGACCTTTATGATCATTGAGTCCAATCGTTCCTGTCCTATGCTAAACCATATCCCTATGTTCCTCATCTACCCTTTTCTTAAACACATCCAGGGAAGGTGACTCAACCACCTCACTGGGCAGCCTGTTCCAGGTCCCAACAACTCTTTCAGTAAAAATTTTTTCCTAACATCTAATCTGACCCTGCCCTGGTGCAGCTTTGTGCCATTTTCCCTTGTCCTGTCACCTGTTACTTGGCTGAAGAGACCATCGCCCATCTCTCTACAACCTCCCTTCAGGTAGTTGTAGGTGGTGATAAGGTCTCCCCTCAGCCTTCTCTTCTCCAGCTCCTTCAGCCGTTCCTCATATGATTTTCCCTCCAGCCCCTTCACCAGCCTGGCTGCCCTTCTCCAGACTCATTCAAGGACCTCAATGTCCTTCTTATGGTGAGGATCCCAGAACTGGACACAGCACTCCAGGTGCGGCCTCACCAATGCTGAGTACAGGGGCACAATCACCTCCCTAGACCTACTGGCCACACTATTTTTGATACAAGCCAAGATGCCATTGGCTTTCCTGCCCACCTGGGCACACTGCTGACTCATAGTCAGTCTGCAGTCAACCAATACCCCCAGGTCCTTCTCTGCCTGACAGCTGTCCAGCCAGTCTCCCCCAAGCCTGTAGCACTACATGGGGTTGTTATGTCCCATGTGCAGCACTCTACACTTGGCATTGTTAAACTTCATCCTATTGGTCTCAGCCCATCCATCCAGTCTGTTCAGATCTCTCTGAAGAACCTCCCTACCCTCAGGCAGATCAACACTTCCGCCCACCTTAGTGTCATCCAACAGAGCACTGGAATAGGCTGCCCAGGGGGTTGTGGAGTCTCCTCTGGAGATATTCAAGACCAGTCTGGATGCCTACCTGTGTGATCTGTCCTGGGGAACCTGCTTTGGCAGGGGGGTTGGAGCTGATGATCTCTTGAGGTCCCTTCCAACCCCTATGATTCTGTGATACGTGATCTGCAAACTTACTGAGAGAGCATTCAATCCCTTCACCAAGGTCATTGATAAAGATGTTGAACAGAACTGGACCCAGGACTGAGCCCTGGGGGACACCACTTGTGACCTGCCTCCAGCTGGATTTAGCTCCATTTACCAACACTCTTTGGGTCCAAACATCCAGCCAGTTTTTAACCCAGCAGAGGGTCCACCTGTCCAGGCCAGTGGCAGCCAGTTTCTCAATCAGAATGCTGTGAGAAGCAGTGTCAAAGGCTTTACTGAAGTCCAGGTAGACCACATCCACAGCCTTCCCCTCATCCATTTAGTGGGTAAATCAAGCAGTTTGCACTAGAAAATTGATTTTCAGGCAACATAAGGGAGACAAGATGAGTCACTATTTATGTGAAGTTAGCAAATTTCTTATTTATCTTAAAGGATTTCTCATGAGAGAAAGTATTTTAAATGAAAGACCTTTTGCTTAAACTTTTGACTCAGATTAAAAAAAGGGTCCTCAAGAACTGAAAAGTCATCTATACATGCATTTTCTCAAAAATCAATTACTATATTAGAGTTTTTATTTATTTTGCTTTGTCATGGTATAGACAATTTATCATTCAAACAGATTAGTTTTGTCACCTTAAATTCCCACTGCCAAAAGTCCTGGAGAAGTAATCAAAAAATTGTGTTCTCATTTAAATATTATGTTCCACATTACATCCAGCAGCACATGCACTGCAAATCAAATAAACCAATTGCAACAATAATAAAGTAGACAAAAGGGGAAAAAAAAGTGTATCCTTTGTATGTTGTACAAGATTTTTGTATACAATAATTCTCTATTCCATTGCAAAAATTTCTTTTTACCCACAATAAAATATTAGTAATACTAAATTTGGGTCCATTATAAGTAGAGGGATCTCTAATTTTGTCTGGTTTCTAGCTTTGTCCAAATCCTTACATTCCTTATTTCATTAGATTTCAAAGACAAAAAATCCTAAATTTCAGTCTTGCCCAATCTATCTTCTGGGGAAGGGGGGAGAAAAAAAGCTGCCTATATGCACTGCATGACACTGATCTTCGTACTCTTAGCTTTATCATTTTACCATATTAACAATAAATGCTATGTTTTCCTAGGATACCCAAATGAATAGATTAAGGAGCACAGAAAGGAGAGGAATAGCATTGTTTGTTACCTGAGCAGTGAGATCTTTGTGAAAGCAACTCCCAAAGTTGCTACTTCTCTCTGCACCATAATGCTATTGTACAGTGCCTTTTGGCTCTAGCACAATGTGTTATGCATCAGTGTTTAAGAGCATATTGTGCACCATTATTGCCCTCTCTCTAGAGGACTACAAACTGCATTAGTTTGAATTACCAAATCAAAACTTTATGTGCAGCAGTTCCCCCACAAGGGCTTTAGCATTTTTATGTCATAATCCCTCTATTATCCCCCTCCTCACATGCTTTATAACCATTAAGTTATTGAAAAATTCTCAACAGATGTCATCTTAAGATGAATGTTGCTGTGCCGACTGGTATCAAGGCTGGAATCTGGATATTGCTCAACTTTACTAAAAATGTCAGGGAGAGAATAGTCAGCTGTAAAAATACAAGATATGCCAGCAATGGTTGTTTTCATGTCAACTGCAACATGACTTGTAGTGTTCGCAATTTTAGCTTCTAGAAGATGCAGTTTTCATTTGATGGGTTGGCAGTAATGGCTTGAGATATGTAGCAAGAAAAAGGAAAATAATTCAAGGGCTTTTTTCACTCTCCTTTTATGATAAAAGCAGATCTGTGCTTTAATCTGATTTAAGCCTCAAGTCTTACCTTTTAGCATATATTGTTAATATTGAGAATTTTGTTGAAATATAGCAACTTTTTTGCATAGATGTAATAAATACTACAGCTTATTGATGATTATATTTCCATTTTGCATCCAGAGTAGTGAAATAACAAACATGATTGCTACCACAGTAATAATAACAATTTATTGATTTCTTTCCTCTCACTCCATCAGGGCATTTGTAATTTTAAACAACATAAAGACATAAAAATATACAATGTGACATAATTTAGAACCACCTTAAATTTGAAGAGAAGAATGCAAAAGACATTTATTTTCCAAGAGGTGATGGTATGGTATTTAAATAATAGGAGATACACACAGCACAGATACCTGTCAAAATGAGATTCAAGAATAGAGCCAGGGCCCACATTAGTTAAAGCTTTAAAAAATAGTGGCATTTTATAGTAAATCATCTGTTTAAGAAGCAGCAACTCTACAAAAGAGAGGAATAGCATAACATATTTCCAATTCATCAGAATACCAGAACAGTTGAGTACTTATATTCTTATATTCAGAGGTGACGTGACAACCCTTTTTAAAGGTTTTAAAGAGCTTTTTAAAGAGGAAATTACAATAATAAAGTCTCATGATGAAGCAAGTATATTTTGCTGTAGAGCTGGCAGGGAATGTATAAGCAATACATAGTTTAAATAAACCTATTGCATCTGAAATATGAAGAGTTTGAGTCAAGAATGAGGCTTGAGATTCTTAATGTGACTGTCCTCTAATTTGTGATCATCTACAGAGAGAAAAATCAAATTATGAAAAAGCTTCCTATTTTCAGAGACCTGTAGAGCTCACCCTAAGTGCCCAAACTGGCTAATGAAATTTTTTTCTACGCTGTCTGTGGCAAAGACTGTTCCTATTTCTCCAGTTCACAGCTGTATCTGTTATTTTAGCTGTCTAGACCCCTATAATTAGAGGAAGGATAGTTTCTGGAAAGTTTTCCAACCATTCACTTTCCATTTTGCATCATAAAGGCTCCTCCCTCCGTTGGTTTAGCTCACAGCTTCCAGTGGTTCAAAGATATAAAAAAGGGTGGGATGCACGAACTCTTTCAGCTGATAATAGCCATCATATAAAAGAGGCTGATCGAACGACTCTTGCCTGTAAGCAATAAAAAGTGGAAAAGCCAAATCCAGGCTGCAGAAGGCAGCATGGGTCTGACTCTTGACTGAAAAAATGGTGTTAAGTAAGGTGATGCACTCAAGTTGCCATTCCAACTGTTTTAATAGGAGATACTTGTGATTGTCAACTGATCTTTAGGGGAATAATGAACAGGGAATTTTGGAAATAAAAGGTCCCAAACTTCTGTTTTCAAAAACTATTTTATCACAGAAATCTCATCTTGCATTGGAGTCTTTACAGTCATTGTGCATTGTATATTATTCCTATTTGTCTCTGTTGTAAAAATATTCTAATTCATCTCATTATGCTCTGTATGCTGCTTTTGTTCTGTAGTTTTATTTTAAAACCTATGCCACATGAACATTTCCGGTTCTTTTGAATATGATACTCAACTTGAATTTTACTCACAGTTTATAAATTGAGCTGGTTAGTGTATTCATTTATATGCTGTGATACTTTTCCAGCTCAAAGCTTTAATATTTCATTGCAGTGCTGGTATCTGATCTGAGGAAATATATTTCTGTATATTTTGTAAGAATCTTCTTACATTTTCCCCACAGTCATTTCCATGCAGTTCTTCAGTACAGGTTTGGGCTGGTTCTGATCTTCTATTGCACATTCTCCCCCCCAGATTTGGGTAGTATGTTGTGGTGTACTAATCTGCCACTAACCTGGATAATTTCTATCACTTCTCTTTATAAAAGCTGACAATGAGCTGCTACCCCAGTGCTCCTTGAGAACTGGCATAAAGGGTACATATGAAAAAATGTTGATAATAAGCTAGAACCTCCCTAATGCATTGCCAATCAGAATGTATTTCCTATATCTCCTGCATCTCCCTCTATGACACTGCAGAAATGTACTTTCACAGCCAAATGACTCATTTACCTCCAATTTTACCTGCACCTTATTAAGAGCTGACCTATCTTTTTAAGACACCCCTTTCTTCTCCCAAGCAGTTTTCCATCTTCTTCTTCAGCTGTAATAACAAAGGCTAAATAATATTTAACAAATTGCTGTTTCCTTGTGCCCTGTCTTCAATCCCCCATCATTGTTTTTAATGGGACAATTTAACCTTTGAACCTATGTCTCTATTACAGATATAGTTGAAGAGACCTTAACTGAAATATTCCATACAACTTGACATTCAATATTGTTTCTTTGCTCCTCTAATTATCCTTTTAACTTTCTTCTGCTTATTTGTATAAACCCTCCTCCGTCTGTCTTTCTACCAGACTGTTTATATACTTTTTGAAAGCCTTTCAATTATTTGCTCATTCTACTCTTTACATACTACATAACTACATTTGACCTCTGTAACCCTTCTCCCTGTTTAGATTTAACTGAGATGAGTTTCACTTGTGGGTTCTGCAACCATTTCCCATATTATTTCCCAGTGCTGGTCAGTCGTGCTCATCTCTGCATTGGAGAACACCCAAACAAAATCCTTTTGGAATAGTATTCCTATCCTACAATTTGTGGTCTTTCTCTTCCCCTTCTCTGCTGGGTTTTATACCCCTTCTATCTCTGCAACAATTCTTCTTGTCCTCACATTTCTAATGACAGAATCAAAAGCACCTCCTGCTCTCCAGTCTAACCTGATGGTATAGGGATTGATAGTAGCTGATAGTAGGAATGGCTTGAGAAACCAGCTATTCGTGCTAATATGCTATTTTCTTGATATCTTGATTTCCAGATAATGTCTGGAAACCCTTAATGTTTCCTTTGCATATCCCTATTTGATATTTTTTCCAGTACTTTAAATGTTTATTTTCTATAGACAGAAATGTTTTTTATGTATGAGAAGAGATTTAGTGTAGAATAGAGACTATGGATCAGCTGAGATTTGCATTGTTTCATTCTAGAGCAGTTTTGTAAGTTACTTTCTCATCAGGTGGCAAAACAAAACTTCTGGACTTCATTGTTGTCCATGTTGCAAGTGCTCTGGAGTATGACTTGAAATCCATTAGCTTTACTGGGCATATTTGGGGAAGATATTAAAGATGTGATCAGGAAATCAAGAAGTTTTTGAGAAAAAAATCAGCCTGTGGCAGGCAGCTAGGATCATATCTGGGAGAGTATTACCCACCCAACCTTAACAACTGCCAAGACTTCCCACATTATGCAAT
Organism: Hypotaenidia okinawae; assembly: GCA_027925045.1. NCBI lineage: Eukaryota > Metazoa > Chordata > Aves > Gruiformes > Rallidae > Hypotaenidia > Hypotaenidia okinawae. Next base: position 96,811,092 of record BSDF01000002.1, on the reverse strand, counting down.
GTTTTCTTTAACCATTTTACAAATTTTATGTAAAATTTTCTTTGCAATTCCATTCTCTGAAAAGAATTGGTTCTTCCCATACAGGCAGTCAATGAGTTAGGAGTATCTAATCTTGCAATATAACTTCAGACTAGATACTTTGGCTTTTGCATAGCTGTTTTCCAATCAATAACTATGTAATTAAAATCCTCCATTATCACAGATTATGTCTTCATTACAGTCCTTTTTTCAGCCATCCTTAATGATGTCATGTAAGAGCAGATAATTTTATGCAGCTGGGAAATTATAGAAAATTAATTCAAAACCTGGAAATGTTGATTTATATATATGAGGAGTGTCATAGGAGTAATAACTGTATGGCCTTCAAACATTTTATTCATTGCAGTAGGAACATTAAGTTGAATTTTTGTCTTCCAGTGCACTTCCTCTCCTTAAAAATAAGGGAGCTACCACGTTACATCAGGGAAATGTCATCTGATGAAGCACAAAAAATGAAAGGAAGAATGAGATACTAAAATGAGGAATTATGTCAGAAACGTGCTATTTTTGATTGCAGATATTTTTCCTTTTCTGAAACTTTCTATAAAAATAAAGCTATTCTCTGACCTGCATGTACGTAATGTCACACAACTGCAACCTACAGAAGCAGACCTGAATGAAAGCATTTGGCATTACTGTTGTTCCAGATCAGGAGCACACATACAGTCAATTATTAAGGTTCAACAGATAAATGCTAACTAATTGTGGTGCAGTAACTTGATCTCTCCTAATTGGCACTTGTAGTATAGAAACCTGACCTTGCTTAACCCTCATGTAGCTGAATGTGTGAGTTAATACATAAAAAAACCCTTTTTCTCTCTTCTGCAAAGTTAAATATAAAGCCTCTACAATGGTAGTTGGTCTGTTTCATTTAACTTTTTTTTTTTTTAATACACTGACTGTGTATAAAATTTTATTTGACTGATCAAAACAGATCTCCAAACACATAAAAAAAGAACCCTATTAGAAACCCTTCCTAAGTTTTAAAGATTTCCACAACAATGACCACACTTTTAAGCTCTTATAGTGCTCTTAATATATAACAGCACTGTGTAGTCAAGACAGAAACTACAGAACTCTTTTGCATTAGGTATGCAATGATCAAGAGAAGGGCTTTCAAGCTCACTTGCAAAGAAGTTTAGCATTCACTCTTGACTATTATGTGGAAAGTTTAACAGAAGAAAAAATCAAATATTTTTATTTCTCATAATGAAGAACAGTGAGTTTTATCGCTAAAAACATGTGAACAGCTGTGTTAGATCAGACAAAAAAAGCCTGTCTGGTCCCTTATCCTGTCTCTGACAGTAGGCAAAAGCAGATGCCTGGAAAAAAGTGGAGGAAGATGACAAGTATATTGTGAAATTCCCCCTAACATTCACCCTCCCAACTCAACAGTTAAATACTTGGGAAACTTTTAGAGGTAGAGGTAGTACCTCTATTCCTTACAGGCTCCAGCGACATTTTCTTCCATAACTTCCTTCAATGAGCTTTGAATCCAAACTGCCTCTCACATTGGGTACTACCACAGCTAATTCACATACTGTGTGGTGATCAGCCTTTCTTTCTTCATTTGAGCCTGTCACTTGCTGGTTTTGTTTGATTGCATGTAGTTCTAGGACTGAAAGGGAAGTGATCTGATTCTAAACTTAGAGATGCCATCATAGCTGCCTTTTTGCTATCTAGTTTGAACTGTTCTGGATTATTTAGCATTTCCTCACTTGCAACTGTTCTACACTTTTGAATAGGCTTTGCCATTACTTGCTATTGGATATTGTGTGCATTTCCTGTCTTCCTGTCATATCTCTTTGGGGATGGGAGGGTCAGACATAAATTCCTAACATTCTTTTTTTTTTTTATGAACACTGAAGTTATTATTTTGTGAAGCTATCTATTATAATTGATGATCTCATTCCTGAGTGGTAATGGCCATCTTAGAACTCGTCATTAAAGAACCCATCATAGAATTATGTTTATTTTTCTATACGCGCATCGCTTCACATTTCTTTGTGTTAAATTTCATCTTCCAGTTTATCATCCAGTCCCTCAGTGCTGTGCAACTTTTCTACAACTCTCTGCAGCCAACTCTTCTTTTTAAGATCCTAAAAAGTCAGCATGATCAACAAGCTTTGTGACGTGGTTATTGATTTTATTTTCATGACTGTTTATTCAGAACTCCACTGCTCACTGCTCTTTGAGAAAAAATAGCCATTTTTCCCACAGCCTTCTAATTTATACCCAGTTATATGGGTTGGACTGTCCCCTATTACACCATGGCTACTTAGTTTCTGTAGAGGCTCCAGGCATTGTCATACTTTCCATCATTTTCATGCAGAGTATACGTTAATTGATCTGTGGTGCCCCACATCTCCAGAGGAAGTCTTCCTCTGGACCTCTGATATGGTGGTCGTTTATCTCTGGATTTCAGCTCTGGAAGCATGCATTTAGCTTTGGTGATCTAAAATAATTCATTTTTTTAAGTTGTTCTATAAGATGTACTCCTGACATTTAAATCTGATATTTGTGTTCTCTTTTGTGTTCTGTGTGAGAAACAGTTCCATCTTAAAAAAAAATAATTAAATGCCTACCTGATGCAGAGAGATCTGAAACAGTAATTTAGTTCTGCTATGCTGTCATCTATGTTCTCATCTCATCCAAGCACTCATTTCATGCCTTGACTCTTTCTTGGGCCTTGAGACTATCTGACAGACTTTCTGCTCCCGCCAAGATTTTAGCTTTTTTTTTGTCTGGCCTTACCATGTTTTTACTTTTAAGCTAAAAAAGTTCATATTCTTTTCTGGTTTCTTCATTCAGATTGAACTTAAGGTTTTTGAAGGACGGCTTTTTATTTTTTAATAGATTTCTTCACTCTGTTGTTTGCCCATGCTGACTTTCTTTTCTTCTTTCTAAAATCTTCTTTGAACATGTATGCATTTATTTTGTACCTCCACCATAAGGCTCCAGAATTATTCCCAAATTTCCACTAAAGATTTTACTTTTTAGGCTCCTTCCCTTTTAGTTTACTTTTAAGTAGGTTTCTCACGTTCACAGTGTTCCTGTTTTGGAATATCACACAACAGTTGGGGATTTTTCAGCTTTTGATATTCACACAAAACTGTTGAGACATCTACTGTGGCAGAGTGGCTTTTCAACAACGGCATCATTACACTTGCCTATGGAACGATGCAGGACAAAGAGAATTATTTCTTAGAGATTTCTAGTATGGCTCAGCCTAGGAATCATTAGCTGTCCAGGAATCATGGGCTGTTTCTAAAAGCTTATTGTCAGCATCTGTGCATGTTTTTTTTTAGTTTAGTGTGAATTAGATGATGTTTCATGTTCCTATTGTTTTTCTTGGATTTGGTGCTTCTCTGATCTCCTCTCAAGCAGGTGGCTGTCACCTTTGCCCAGTTTGTATGACAAGGGAATAGAGTGTACAATCAAGAAGTTTGCTGATGACACAAAACTGGGAGGGGTGTCTGACACATCAGAAGGCTGTGCTGCCATTCAGCAAGACTTAGGCTGGAGAGCTGGGTGGGGAGAAATTTAATGAGATTTAAGAGGGACAAGTGTAGAGTCTTGCATCTGGGGAAGAACAATCCCAGGTACCAGTATAGGTTGGGGACTGGCTTGTTAGAGAGCAGCGTGGGTGAGAAGGACCTCGGGTCTGGGTGGACAGCAGGATGACCATGAGACAGCAATACGCCCTTGTGGCTAAGAAGGCCAATGACATCCTGGGGTGTATTAGAAGGGATGTGGTTAGTAGGTCAAGAGAGGTCCTTTTCCCCCTCTACTCTGCCCTGGTGAGACTGCACCTGGAATATTGTGTCCAATTCTGGGGTGCTCAATTCAAGAAGGACAAGGAACTCCTTGAAAGAGTCCAGCACAGGGCCACCAAGATGATTACGGGAGTGGAACTCCTTCTTTATGAGGAGAGGCTGAGGGAGCTGGGCCTCTTTAGCTTGGAGGAGACTGAGGGGTGATCTTATTAATGTTTATAAATATGTAAAGGGCAAGAGTCAGGAGGATGGATCCAGGCTCTTCTCAGTGATGGCCAGTGATAGGACAAGGGGAAATGGATGCAAGCTGGAGCACAGGAAGTTCCATGTGTATAAAAGGAGGAACTTCTTCACTGTGAGTGTGACAGAGCACTGGCACTGGCTGCCCAGAGAGGTTGTGGAGTCTTCTTTTCTGGAGACATTCAAAACCTGCCTGGGTGCATTCCTGTGCAAATTAGTCTAGGTGATCCTGCTCTGGCAGGGGGTTGGACTAGATGGTCTTTTGAGGTCCCTTTCAACTCCTAATGTTCTGTGATTCTGTGATTCTGTTAGGCATCATAGTCCAACAGGTTTATTTTCCCTATTTATATCTATGATTTCAACTAATAAATACACAAATTTACCTAGTGAATGACTTATTAATTCTTAACTCCAAGCTTTTTATATCATAGAGCACCTTTCTTTCATCATAATTCTCAACTTCTATTTTACTGTCCCACTAATATTTTTTGTTCCATTTTCTCAAATTGTATTTCTCAAATTTTACAGATGCCCATCAGCCAGAACAGCACATATAAGAGGACCTTGTACAAGACCACATATTTGAGTCTGTAATGTTCCACTTGGAAGTGGCAGCAGCAGCCAAGCCAGGAAAGCTGCTTCACCCACAACAGTGGTCTCCTCGTGTGGCTTTTGTCTAAGAACTGTATCAGAGAATCCAACTCAGTGGGAATGACTACACAATAAAATGCTTTTAAAATGGAAACACACTTGTATAACAAGGAAGTTATTAATATTAACTGGGACGTGTGCTTAATTTCACTGCAATATAAACACACTTTTGATGTTCATTTTCAAAGTATGCATTTGTATATAACTATGCTTAATGCATATCATACTCTGGAGTCTTTGGATTTGCAGTCAGTCTGATGGAAGTGCTTGGTTTTTTCATTTGCATTGCAAAATATTTCTTTGTCCACATTGTTCTTACCTGCTGGTAACAACTTTCTTTTTCATGAATCATGTGGATAAGTATTTCCAAGATTCATCTGATATATCATATTTGGAAAATTAGTAAATATTTCCTACTTTCATGTAAGTGAATCACTGCAGTAATGCACTGATGTTGGTGCAATTGAGTCTAATATTTATATGATTTAGTGACATGAAAGAAAAAAACACTTACTTGTTATAATGTAGATTAAAAAGAGAATTCTGACAACAGTCTTATCAGTAGTACTTTTAGACGTATTTAATTTTCTTTTTCAGTGATTGTTGTCACAACAACTATTGTTTCCAGTAAGCTTCATATCACCCAGCAATAATGATGCAGTTTTAATCTTGTAATGATGTATCTTCTCTAGCTGAATTAATAAGGAAACCAACTAAAAGATAATTTAGGATATCTCTGAAATGTGTGCTAATAAAAAGGCTATGATCAGTCCCACTACATGTTGTTCTTAGTAATATTATGCTAATGATAGTAAATAATAGCCTTTTATTTATCTCTGCCTTCCTTTTCTTTATAAAAACAAATATTGGTAAATATGAAACAATACCAGTGGCCATTTACTTCTGAAATATAGAGGTATGACTTTGCTAAACTGAACAGGAACTGCTGGTCCTGTTTCATTATTATTTAACATAGTCCATATTTTTCAATACCACTCCTCAGCTGAGGTGTCTTTTCATGCTATTGAAAAAACCTGTAAAAAATATAAGTCAATGTTGATATTTACTTATCAGCTATTATTTTGTGTGAATGTAATTGCGTCATTGCACAATAAATGTTACAATGCTCATTTATAAATACTGTAAGTGTTCCTTAGCAAAAATTTTATGACTTTGCATTGGGTTTTCATGGCAAAGTTCTGGTAGCAAGGAAGCTACAGGGGTGGCTTCTGTGAGAAGCAGATAGAAGCTTCCCCCCCAATAAAGCCAGTGTTAAGACGGACTCACCACTGGACAAGGCTGAGCCCATAGGTGATTCTGGTATTACCTCTGTGATAATATATTTAAGGGGAAAAAATACAACAACAAACCCAAAGAGCAGCTGCAGCCAGAGTGAGAAGATGTGAAGAACAATTCTGCAGACACCAAGGTCAGTGAAGAAGGAGGAGAAGGTGCTCCAGTCACCATTAGAGATGAGATTCCCTCACAGCCCATAGAGAAGACCATGGTGAGCCAGGCTCTCCAGACTCTTCTTAATGGGCACACCCCAGGATGTCATTGGCCTTCTTGGCCATGAAGGCACATTACTGACTCATGGTATGACTCTGTGATGTTAATTTATTTTTCTTCCCAAATTAGATGTTTTGTTGCTATAAAGTCAAGGAACCTCAAAGAAAGGTTTATACTAATACAGGTATCATAAAAAATATATTATAGACAGATTAATCTAAAAAATATAAAATGTGTATAGCATATTTGCCACACAACACAGTCTTTTTCATATTAAAAGAAACCCTTAACTACTGTACAGAAAGTTTCCAAAGCCTTTAAATCTTTCCATTGTGGAAAAGCCAAAAGTTAGGCGGTATGAGGCCAAAGGGTATATTGTTATTTAATTTTATGTGTATAAAAAAGGGAAAGTAACAGTATACATAATTTTTTGCTCAGTTTTCTATTCGCATATCAGACAATATATCTACGAAGAAAAAAAAACCCCACCAACTAGAGTATAAAGGGACAGGGTATGAAAATGATGGATCATTACTTGAGGGATAACCATCCCCCACACCCCTCTCCCCATTTTCTTAACTTTGTGTGTATTATGAAGAAATGTGCCAAACACTGAACATGTAGTATTTATAGATTCATTTTTTTCTTCCACTTCCTTGATTCTGGAGCTGTTGTATTGTTTGGACCCCTTCCAAATGCCAATTTTAGGCTAAGTCTTAGTGCAGAAAGAAAATTTACTCAAAAAAAGTGCATTTATATCTTTGTTGGTGTTGTGCTGCAGGGTTTACATATCTTGGCATTGTGTGATACTGTATTACTCAATCCTCTGACAAAACAGAATATCTTTCTACTACATAACTTCTCTTAAGGATGTAAGTGGCATCAACTTGCAGACAGAATTCACATGTCCTTGACTAGAGCAGTCCTGTCACATGCTTTGTAGTCATGGTGTATTTATATTTGAAAACCGCCAGCAGGCAAGTAAGCAGTACTGGTACAGCGCACCATCATTGTTTTACATATACCCAAAAATGTTTCAGGTAACTGGGACTTGGTCATTTCAGTCACTGCAAAGCCCTAAATCCAGTCTTTATCATTTTAGTCTCTTCTCAGATATAAGTCTTCCTGCATGGTCAGAATTTTTCATTGTTTTTACAAAAGCAGTGGGTAAGCTTAAAAATATGCTGATGCTTTAACAAGATGCACTACTGTAGGAAGAGCTTTATTTGCATAATTAATTGCATTGATATTGTTAGGATTGCAATGAAAAACATTCTCTTGGAATGCCTAAGAGAAGTTAAGCAAAGTAGAACACGGAATTGCATCTCCAGACTGCACTCCACCACTTTATATTGCTATTCTTTTTATTTTGAAAGCAGCTCACAAAATCCAGATGTTGAATGTAAATTATATTTCTGCAGTAGTAACATGTGGTTACTTGCTGGGTTCACATTTACAGATATTTTGTGTGTCAGTTTTCTCTATGTCTTTTACATAGGTAGGCTGCAGATGTGCTTCTAAACTTCTGTCTTTCTATGTAATATATCATATTTTAATTACTTTACATTCTTCTTTCATTTGATTCACATGTGAAAGAATTTCTTGGCTAATCCCAGGTGAGATCTATAAATAACCCTATTTTTTTCCTTCCAGTAGCTTTATTTTATTCTTAGAGCTGTGCTCAAGCTTTTTATCTAAGTGAGCAACCTATAGGTCTGTTAAGGCACTGCTTTTATAGGTCAAAGAAAAATCTTTCACCTCTTCTTCACCTGTAGGAAACTTGAGGGTCTTCCTATTCACTTCAGTGTGTTTGGAAATAAATCATAAAGTATTATGATGTTATACATTGAGCTGCTTGAAAAACTTATTCTGAGATAGAAAAGGATTCATGAGTCTTTAAAATGCTTTAACTATGGACATGCTTAAAATTATCTTTTATGGTTTTGCTAGTTATCAGTTTTCTTCTCCAGTTTTCTTCCCGAAGCTTCTGTGCTTGTTGTTCTTAAAAGGATAGGAAGAAGAAATCTAAAGGAGAGCTGTTAACCAAAAGCAGCATGGCCATCAGTTTAAGGTGTTTTCCTGGATGACATAAAACATTATTGTTGTTTAATTTATCTGTATCAGAGAAACAATCACAGAAACTTTTCTGATAGCTTTTCCCTTACTTACTCAGTTCTTTAGCAGAGGGTAAAACTGGGTATGTGTCCCAAAAACTTCCCCAGAACACCAAGTAAGTGTGTTGATGTAGTGTGACTTGTTTATCATCTTGTGATTCAGTTTCCACAGTAAGAAATGTGGGTAATATTTTGCAAAAGCACTCTGAGATCTACAGATGTAAAGAACAAATAGCATCTAAGTATTCATTTTGAAGTTATGTGACCAGTTCTCAGTAGATGGCTTTATTTTTCTGTTGTTGTTGGATACACCGGGCCCATCTGTATACACAAAATACATTTCACTGTTTTTAGTAAGATGCTTGCTGTCGGAAGGAGTTTCCAAAGACATTGAATCAGCACTCCAACAATCAAACGAGCAAGTACATATTTTTACCAGAGTCCTGGCAAGTCTGTTCCGCACACTTCTGTGTTCCTGCTTGGGCCAAATATAACTGTGTGGACAGAGAAGTTGAAGAACAACTTGGCTTTAATCAAACAAGCTAAATACTAGTCATAAAATATGCTTTACTTCAAATCTCTGTTTTGAGGCTATGATTAGATTCTGGTTTATGCACTAAGTATGTGTTGTGCAATAATTAGCTATGTCGTTAATAGTTTTATAATGAATTATATATGGCACCAGGAAAGCACTTAGAGTTTTACACGTGAAATCATACTGTCTGTTTCCATAAAGTTTTAATGACACTTCTGCCCTGTCCCACAGAGTACATAACACATTTGTGAGGTTGTCCTCTGTACAGACAGGGCATATGGAACATTGAAGTAGGAGTCAACCATTTCGTACATGACACAGAAGTCTAAGAACAATCGTAACCTTGTATTATTGGAGAACAAAATCTCTCCAGAGTAATTTCTGGGTAGTGCAAATCACTTTTATTTTTTTCCTTATACAAGCTGAATCCACAGTCAGGACTAGTTACCTAACTGCATAAATACAAGATGAAGATGCTAAGAGCTTTTGGTAAGCTTCTTTTAGACCTCAGGACCTGTCAGTCCTTGCCAGGACTTGTCTTTGCCTGCCTGGAGATCGTGTTTCAGCTTGCAATTGTTTAGCAGGAAAGGGGTTTAGCTCATTTGGTGATCGTGTAACTGTTACCTTTCAAATGTAACTTCCCAAAGTTGCTTTTGTTCTCTATACTTCGCAATTAATGCATGATAACAACAGATAGTTACTCATGTGAAGTGAAGGATCCATTGTCATGGAATAGAATGCATCACTGAGGAGTAAAGACGTGGGATGATAGCAGACGTATCAAAAGAGGAGGGAGAGGGTGACTCCAGGGCTGTAAGTGACTGACTTATGGCAAATTATTACTCATCACCAGAATGTCACCTTGGGAGCTAAGCGAAACCTTGTGTAGTTACAACAAGAAAGCAAAGGGCAAGTATACAATGTATGTAAAACACATGCATACACATAAAAAATTTGGATGTAGTCTAGACTTTCAGAACAACAAAGATAGAACATGTAGACATTGGTCCTAAGAAAATCCTAATGTCAGGAGGAAGACACAATCAACATCACCACCACATTGCTTCTGGTAAAGGACTAGGGATGCAGCTGATGTATATAACACCTAACACCTTCCCTCCCTGAAACTCTAGTCATTGCTCTTAGGGACTGAGAGAAGCAGATAGTGAGCATAATGCCACAGAAAGGGAGAAATACTTTAAAGTTTGTATATATAACATTTTGATTGTAATAAAATTGCAACTATAAATGTTAACATCATTTCAACAAGACTAATATTTATTTCACTAAATTTATTTTCATTTTATTTTAGTATATATTATTATTTCATTATTTTAAATATTATTATTTAATTGTTCTAACAGTCAGTTCCTGGGTTTGCATGTTCCTTTTGTCAAGATTTGAATGTGAGACTCTCTGGCAATCTATTCTGTGACTTTGTTGTAAAAATCTGGTAATAAGAGAGACCCAAATAGAACAGAAAAAAAGCAGGGGTTTGGTTTATTCCCCAAACATCTAGCATCTGGACCTTTTTTAAATAATGTGTTGCTCCTGTAGGCTAGAAAAATAGGTGACCATTCATTGAAGCAAAGCCAACAGGCCATTCAAAACACTCGAAGCTCACTTTTGTGTCAAGAAAATAGCATATAAAGCTGATGGAGGAAGAAGAATGGTGTAGTAATAAGCATTTCTGATTGCATATTTTTTAAGATTTACAGGATTCTCAGAAACCTACACATCCCCAGAGAGGACAGACCCTACCTTCTCTGTTGGAAGACTAACATTCATTATTGTCATAAGACTGTTGAACTTTCTCTTTGTGGCATAAATTGTTTCTTGACAGGTCAGAAAGTGGTGTTTAGCTCTTTTTCAGCTGAAGCTGTACTAGGCTTTTTTCCTCTTCTCTGCTAAAGTTATTTCCTCAATGACTTTCGTTAGGGAATTGTTTTGGTTTGGGTTTTTTTTTTCCAAAGTTCTTGGAAATTTTTAGCAATTGCTTACAATTTCATACCCAGATACGTAGGCAGTGCTCCAAGTGAGGTTGCATTGCAGCTGTAAGAGGGTAGCTGTTTATTACTTCCACGTTTTTGGAAACGAAATCTCTGTGTGGGCAGTTGAAAATTGTTTTGTTATTGTTTGTAGCTAACACACTGTAATATCATGTCTAATTTTCTGAAGATTCACTCCCTTATTACTTTTCAGAGAGCTTTCTTCTTTGGGATTTTTCAGATTAAGGAAACAGAATGTAATTCTTTTATTTTCCAGACTTTTTAATATTTCCATTCTTCTTTATTCATTCCATTTTTCTTTCCTCATGATGAAAATTCTTTGTCAAACCTCAAGTGGTTGAAGGTAACTTTTTAATATTTATATTTTAATTTATGGGTTTTGTTTCTCTTGGTAGCTCTCTACCTGTACTGGTTTTCATAGTCATTCCCTCTTCCTGGGTGTTATTCATATGAAGTCTGATCAGCCATTAGGTATGTCAAGAATTTTTATAACAAAGGTCTTCCAGGCTATGAGAAGCTGGCTGAAGTCAGAATGCTTGCATCAGAAAATAATATGGTGAAATTTTTACCTTTGTAAATGGAGAAACAGGAGATATTAATTCCAGTATCCATAACACTGCCATTGTTTGTCGCTATTACTTCCTAAGTCTCACAGTGGAAATCACTAGTATCAGGTCTATCTGTTCTATTTGCTTTTTCACTTTCAACATACATTGTATGCATGTTCTCTAAACAGTTCCCTAAAAACTGATTGGGCCAACATGAAGAAGTGCTTGTAAATTACTTTTTCCTGCTTAAATTGTAGCAAATACCACCATTGCAATTTGAAGACAGTGAAAAAACTGCGGGACCACTAATGCCTGGGAACCTTAAATAGATCATTAAATAAAATGTGAATTTTGTTTTATTTCTCAGTAATATGCTTGTGGTTATGCTTTCCATCAAGTGAAGAGTGGCCCACAAAAACCTAAATCACAATAAACTAAGAACTGTTTCCCTGACCTTCCCATCAGACTTTCAATCCATATCTTCCATTTAAATAGGAAAATAGCAGACTGGTCTAACTAAGATAAAGGTAACAGTGTAGCTGATTCCTGGAATAGAAAGAAGACAACTATGGTGTTTGCCACAGGCGTATGAAATAGATAAAAGAAAGATAAAAGCTTTAAAAAAGGTGGACAATAATGAATATACGGGGATGTAGAAAAGAAACGGTTTGGGTTTTTTCCCCCAAAGTAAAATGGAATAAAAAACTTTTTCAAGAAGAAGAAAACAGTTTTCCCTGAGAATCAGAAATCTGGTATGCTTCTTCAATCTTAATACAGCATTTAGGCAGAGGGAGCTCTCTGACACTTGAAGGGAGCAGAGACTGAAATGTTTTACCTCTGACATAGAGTCCTACAGTAGTGAGTTTTTATATTTAATGGGATGCAGGGTCATTTCCCGTGGGCTATTTAGTGGACCTTTGTAGCTTCAAAATGTGATTCTTCCCTCAGAAGGGCCTAAAGCTGATTATTAACCATGATTCATAAATTCTTCAGAAGACAATCAAGTTAGGTTTATGAATTCAGGCTGGGACAGAACGCAGCCACCTCCTCTCTGCTTATAAATACCAAGAAGGACTGTGACTTACAGAAAAATAACCTTTTTAAGTCTGTTTTCTTTCCTCATTTTCCTTTTCCAACAAAGAAACAGCTGTTTACATGAATTTTTGGTGCTTATAAAGAGAAGGAAAGTGAAAAGAGTGAAAACAGACATGCATTCCAATTTTTCTTTAGAATGGCCCGTCTGGTGAGTTAGCTTTCAAAAATAGTTGTGGATTTTAAAGGGAGGACACAAAATAAGGGAAAGGTTGGCAACTTTGCTGCACGAAATCCGTTCTGATCCGGCAGTAATCCAAACACTCCATGATATTGTACTAAGTATCTGACACACTACAAATACATGGAGGAACACTAATATAGAAATCCCCTCAACATCATTACCACATTGAAGGGAGACTTTGCCCAAGGCATGCGGTTGTGTTTGGGTTTTTTTTTTCTCTAGGGTAGAGCTACAGATTTGTAGGCCAAATACTCTAAATAAATAAAGCCTAGACAGAATGCATTGACATCTGCAGATTTTCTGCTATTTTTACTTTTCCAGAGGTAGTAATTATGAAACAGCAAAGTCAAAGTCATACTTTTTCACCACGGATTTCCTATTACAAACTACAGATATGACTGCAATGCATAGAAACACAAATGCCATTAAGAGTAATAGCACTGCTTCTAGTCTGTTCTGCAAAAAGCCTTTTGTTATGTGTAACTTACTGGAATTCCTCTTGTTAATATTTAAGATGGTTCACTTGTTTTAATTGCTTGGTACTATACTTAAATGATTGATCCTCCTTTGGTTGAAATCAACTCAAATACTCCTCATTAACTTAATATATGACAATAGTTCCATTTACAGTGTTCTTTATATTTATAGTTGAATTAAAATTATCACATTTGTCCCAGTAAAATAACTACTTCTGTCCAGTAAAATAAGGTCCGGAGGCATGTCATAAGTATTGTTCTCTAAATAGCTTATATGATGTTTTTCCATTTTAACTGCTGATATTAGTATCTAAAAGAGCTACTTAAATAAGACAATTCCATTTCCCCATATAACATGATGTTGGGGATTCTTGTTAATTTTTTTTGTACCTCAAAGGCCTTTTATATATATTTGTTCAAATAGATAAATGAAGGGAGGGTTGGGGGAAAGAAGGGACATTTTCTTTTGTTGGACAGCTTTTTCTTGTTGGTTTTCTGTTTCAATGAGTGGATTGCTACATATTTTTTCAGTAAAAAATTATTTGTGGTACAATTGACAGCAAGTGACTTCAACTACAAAATAATCAGTTAATAAAACTTGTGGTCAGCTTCTTGAAATCCTTTACAAGCACATATAAGATATGCATTTGTAGAATGCAAATGCACACAAGTTCATATGTATATATATATGTGCCCATTGATGGACTGATTTGAGAGGTATGTGTTATCTGAATTTTTAATGTACGTCCACTCAATACTTTTTTACTGAAATCTGCAGAATAGTTTAACCATTGTATCAGGAGATAAAGTCATGTTTTTTGTGAGAATATTTTGTGCATCTGATGTTACCTCACTAAGTTATATTTCACCACGCATAGATCTCTCTTTGTACCAGGAGGTAGAAGGTCTTCAGCTTTTACACTAATTAGCTCTTCCCTCTTTTCCTTAAGTCTGTATAGGAAGTGGTCCACAAAGTGTAGGATCCATCAGGGAAGATACAATAAAGGTATTGGTTCGCGAGCAATGACATGCGGGGTGGTAGCAGCTGCCCAGTGTTGACTTCTCCAGAAGGTTGCCCGGGTCTGAAGGAGTTAGGACTAAAGTGCAAATGGCCTCCTGAGCTAGAGGTGCAAAGCTTTGGATATTAAAGTAACCCCTGCCCAAATTCATGTTACTTTTGATTTGGTTTGGTGTTTTCTTTTCAGCCTGAGACTAAACAAAACAGAAAACTAAAGCAATGCATGTTAATCAGAGATTTATTGACGCAAGGCAGGCAATCTCTGGCAGAGGGATGAAAAAGACATACAAATGTAGCAACCACTTAATCATCTCCCTGCTATGTGCTTAAACTCCAAAGCAATGGACTCTAGCATGTTTTGTCCCAGTTTTGTGGAATTTAGGGCAGAATGATAACATATCTGGCATTGTATTATGTTAATTTAGTTGAAGAGTATCTCCAAACAGAATGAATCTCATTTACTTTTGACACCCAGGTAGAATTTACTTGGAGTGGTTTATATTTGTGATGGAACTCTGTGATTTCCTGGTTTTTGTTCTTTGGGCTCACATGCCTGTCTGTGGGGGTAAGACTTCATTGCCTCCAAGAAATTTCTACCCACTTGTGTCTTAATAGTAAGCTTGTCCTTTGTTACATAGCAGCCTTATTTATTGCTTCATACCTGGACACAATCTATTTTGTCCCATAAATGTACACTTAGAAGAAACACATTTTCTTAGCTGACAGTTGCATCCCTGGAATGATTTCTCTTGAATAATACAACAACTCCAAGGAGAACCAGCACTGAAAAGGTTAAGTATTTCTTCAGAATAATATTAGCTGGTGAAAACCATCAGACTTTGATTCATGTAATTTATTATAGTCTCACATTCTCCTTCCTGTCTCAATAGCAAAGCTGCCAGTTAAGATCACACAGGAAGATTGCTGCAGTTTTTGCTGTTATTACTTGATATTAAACTTGCATCATCATTGTTATTATTATTGTTATTATTTGTGATTAAACTAAACCACTACTAAGCAGCATGTTTTAGTGTGTCTCCACCCTTGGGCTATCCTACATTTCTTTTGCATTTCCTTCACTTAAATATTTAAATAGATATGCAGTGGGATTTTCAGGGATGGGGGGTAAAGGTAAGCTACAGGAGGGATTTGGGTGGTTAACATTTTGCTTGTCCAAATTTAATGGTATCACTAAAGTGGAAGATGTCTGGAGTTCGTTTTTTCAGTGTACCGTTTGTTAAAGCTTAGTAGAACAGAGCTGCCAAGGTTCTTTTTTTTTTTTTTTTTTTTCAAAAAAAGCAGTTATCTATTTCTGTTTTTTCCACTAATACCCTTTTATCTTCAGCATCTTTTAAATCAGCCTGCTGATAGCAGTTTTACAATTATTCCAGTGTACTCTATCCAAACTAACACCAAAGCTGCCATTCTAATTGAGCACAGGTGTGGCTAAGGACATTGTGCTTAATGTGACTTGTTTTTATTTGGTCTCCACAGGGGAAGGATTTTATTTTTTTAATTTGAATGAAGGAGCCTGGTAACTACTATGAACATAGGTAAAAATTTGCTCCAGTAAATTTTTGCTTTAGTAACTAGAAAGGGAAGTGGGTCTTCAGCTTTAGAGCATCCCTGCCACTTGAGAACTTTCCTCTTCTGATTTAATTTTCCTAATATTTTTTTCCCCATTTTGATAGGCAGATTCATTCCTGCCTTTGTGCCTGTGCCCCTTTCTCCACCTTAAGCCATTTTTTTTCCTGCTTGATCTCTCATTTTTTCTACCTTTCCCATTCACACTTTTGAGGAGTCCCTGTACAACTTTTCTTTCATTCATGCTCTCATCTTCCCAGGCACTTCTGCTACTGCTAGCATCTTGAATCTCTCATCCTGTTGCTTGTGATCCCTGGTGCTGCTATAATCTCCCACTAATTACTTCAGCCAGCAAAGCCCACAATTCCTTAACTTCTTCATGGCCTCTTACACTAGCAGTATGTTGCACTTACCAAAGACCTGCTCAAATGGCTGAAACACTGCTCTAGTCACACCCCAAAAATAATCAAACCAAAACTGAGAAAGAAAGGAGATGTAATTAAGATAGTCGCAGTTTCTGGAGAACCCAGGAAAAATACACTTTGCATCACTGGCAAGGATCGGAATCACACATCAGAATGTGTCTCCACATTGTCAGAATTCACTGGATTATTTATCTTTAATCAGTGCTGGTACATAGACAATATTGATATACTTTTTGTCATTCTATCTTCAGGAAAAGTAAAAAGCACTGAGGAAACACACTTTTCTTTCTGGGTGCATTGAGACTGGCAACAGACTTTTGAAGAAATTAAGTTGTAAACTGTGGCAATGTTCAGTTAATTCATAGATATGGGGAAAATGACAATGTGATGCAGGATTTCCTCTTTCAGCTTGAATGCCAGAGAGTTATCAATCATAGATGCCTATCTTTCTTACATACTGGGAGAAATAATGCATGGCAGAGGGACAAATTTATTTTCTCTTTCACACTAAATAAAATTAAGACACGTTTAAGAAACCAACAGTGAAGAAAACAGAGAATAACCATCTACTAATCCATCATAGAGTTTCTCTGAATCATTGAGATTTCATAGCATCTATCAAAATTCTCCCTAAAATTCCCATTGCATCATATAGCCTTTTCACATCCAAGAAAGATTCCATGGCTCCAAACTAAAACAGCACTGGTTTTATACTTTTATTGTTTTATAGCAGAGCATCAAATGACATTCTCAACCTATTGATATCTTTTTGGAAAGTAACAGCAAGTTCAATCTGGATTACATCTCACATTTAGTTTGAGGAACTATCTGAGCAAAAATTAGATCCTTGAAGGCAAATTGTTCCAAAAGCTGTCCTAGGATGTTGATGAAATGTAGCATTTAGACTGACAGAATTGCGTACTATTTGGGTAGAAAGGACATTCATTCTATATTATATTATCTTTAAATTTCAGCATAAGAACATGTTTTTAAGATTTCAAGTGTTTTGGTGTTTATGAGACTTTTTCATCCTTAGTTCCAGTAGAAAAAAAAATAAAATATATATAGTCAGTAAACAATACAAATATATAAAAACTGTTGCCTGTTTATCACAACTTGTATCCTCTTTCTGAAGGAATGACTCTACAAACAACAATGGGAAAACAGAGATAAATGCTACAACTTCAGTTATCCCCATTGTCTCTCTTTTACAAGACCTTGGTTTGACTGGAAGACCATACCCTAGAGCAAAGTTATACGATCCAACTGTTAGCTAAACTGCTTATCACATGTACTTACAAATGCTAAAATAAAATAGTATTGTGGGGGTTTTCTTGTGGATCTCATAGCAAATGGCTTAGGTTAGGGTAAAATACTGCAGATTAATGTTCTAAATTGGAAATATCGTGTGTAAAGCCTACTACTGAAGGACAATTAATACAAATCGATATTTTAGCCACATTTGAAAACCAAGACAAACATGACAGGCAAATAAATTTCCATATCTGTCATCCTGCATAAAATTCTAATTATTTAATTCAGAAGGGTTGTGATGTGGTGTCTCTTTGGGTGATCTAAATTTCATTAAGAATAGGGAATCATACTTTACAAAAAGTTGCAAAATAATTGAGCTTTTCACAATTCTCACAGAAATTATTTTTTTTTAAATTGTTTCTGTAGCTCCTAATTACTTAATTTAATTAGTAGATACATTTCCATATGAAGTATTTAAATGATTAATATTTTTGATAATATGATATTCCTGAAAAGTAGAAAAATACTATAGTTTTAAAATGTCAGTAAAGACATTTGATAGGCTTATATTTTAATTTTTTTTTTGTTTAGTTTTGCTTGTTTGTTTATTATTTTGTAGAATTCCATAAGATATATTCCTGCATGCCCTCTAGGTCACTCAATATCAAAGTGATTTTAATGATGTATTCCAACAAATTGATTATCTTACAGATATGAAAGGGCTAAACATATACTTTGAAACACTGTTTTTAAAAGTAAACAGTAGTATAGGGGTTTTTTTAAAGACTACTTTTTTTTAAGACAACTAATGATTAAAAATATACTCTATACAAGTTCATATAGAATTAAATGTTAAAAAATAGAAAATGTTATGTATACAAATTAATACTGTGAAATAAATAACATATTTTAGAATTAAATACTTAAATACAGCTTTATTTTTGAAGGCTTTACTTAGTGAGTTGTAAATATCCCAGCCAGGCCCTGATTCTGCAAAAGCAAATTTGTTATGCAAGTGGACTTGCAGACTGTAAACCTAGGCTCTGTAATAGTAAAATCTAGCTATCTATTTTGCAAGATTTGCCCCAAAATGGCAGAACCTCACCAGAACTTCCTGCTTTAATTAAATTTGTGAGAATTACAGATTTTATTCTTTTTGCAAATTACAGCTTTATGCGTGCAGATCTGGGGAAGAGAAAGCAAGCCATTCTTGTCTAGTCTGAACTACAGCCAAAGGACAAGCTTGGATCAAAACATTTGGATCTGAACCTTAGCCATATGTATGGGGGGAGGGGTGCATGTGTGTGTATGTATGTATTTATATTTATATTTACATTTATATTTATACATTGCCAGATTCTGGATGTGTGATTTAATCTCTTCATCCTCATGCACTGTATGACTTTATTTGCAGTCCACAAGTCATCTGAATGATGAGCTGAGAATTTATTTAGATATTAAAATAAATTCTAAGCCTCAGTGATTTGTTCTGCATCTACTGAAAATATGTGAAAGCCACAGTGGCTGATACTTATACAGAATTTAAACATACAATGCATGAAATGCTACTAGTTTGTGATGCAAATTTGATCTACAAAATGCTTTTTTTTTCTGTCATTGGTAAATCTATGCTACATTTTATGAAACACAAATGAAAAGTGAAAAGGGAAATGCCTGGAATATTTTTTGAAGTACAGTGCAATTTGGTTTTAATGCGAAGCAAAGAGATGTGGTGGGAGGAAAGGTTTTTTGTTGTTGTTTCTTCAAAAGTGAAAATAATGAACATCATAGAGTTTCTATTGTTTGGCTTACACTCTTCATTTGGGCACTTCAAGCTTCATCATTTCATAAATGAAGATAATAAAAGTCAGTTGTGTTTTGATCCTTATAAACTTTGATCCATAGCTAAAATTCTAAAATGGCGGAGCGCTATCTCATCTGTATGTCCCCCTTTAAACTGAATGTAAATTGACCCACAGTACTTTTTAAGATCAAGCTTGGAGCTCAATTTAAATTCTAGCACATTCAAACTTCTTAAAAATATAAGTTCCATTCAAATGGGAGGGTTTTTTTTCACTGCACACAGAGCTCTAATCAAAAGTAGAGCTGTATAGAATGGTTTAAATTTAATCCAAATCTCAGTGAATTTCATGAATCTGACTATTCAAGCTTTACATGACTGGGCTCATAAATGTTATTTCTGCTTTTATGCATGATAGGTTGCGGGTTGCTGCTGCTTCTGGGCTTCACAACAAATGCCTCAAACCAGAGTTCATCTCTCCCTTCATGCATTTTTCATAACTCCAGCTAAAAAGTAAAAATGTACTGATTGATAATAGTTAATGAATGTGTAAGCTGCTAGTGAATGTTTTCCACAGGTTACTAGCTTGGGTCACAGGCAGTTGAACAGGATAACTGATTATCCATAAAGATCACATTAGTGTATTAAAGAAGAGTATGTCAAATACCCAGGTGACAGAGAAAAAAAGGAAAAAAACAGGAAAAAAAAGATACTCATTATTTTTCCTACCCCTGGTATCCCTGCACTCTCTGAGAAAAAGAGTTTTACACTTTTTACTCCTCATTTGTAAATATTCCCTTGGAAGTTTTTTCTTCCAAGGGTAAAAACATAGTTGAAAGTCTATTCTAAATGCAATTCATACTTAAGAAATTAACATTGTAGACTGAATTTTTTTCTGCTTCTTTTCTTATAACAATGCCAAAGTTCCTAATTTTCACAAAGTTTGAGTTCACCTCATGAAGAATTACAAATCTGACTGTATTTGTGTTCTCACACGTTCTTTCAAATAATTCCTTTGTCTAGTTGCCTTTGTAGTATGAATACATGGTCTACAATATACTGTTTGCATTTGATGACTTAATTTCTCACCATAGCAGGTTAAATGATTTTTCCTTCATGACAGGAATGGAGGTTCTCGTTTCATAGGGAATAATGTTTGGAAGCAAATACCTGTGGTAAGGTTTTAAGTTAACAGATACATTTGTAGTAAGAGAATATATGATGAAATAACATACTAGAATGTCTGTAAGATACATTCACAAGAACACAAGAATACTTTTTGAGAAATAGTTAACGAATATTAACATGCAAATATGCACCAAATGGAGCAGTTTAAGCTTCTTTGTAACCTGACCAAATCATTTTAGGTTAGATGCAAACTCAAAGAAACATCACAGTGTCACTTGTTGGAATTACACTATCAAGGAGCTTAATGATAGATTCCTAAAGCTAGGCATGGCAAATAGAACATGCTGTTTGTATTTTACAGGCTTCCATGAGAACTTCAGTGTTCAGAAATGGGGTCAGAGAGTCAAATGAGACCATACAGAGAGTGATGTAACTTCAACCCAAAATCTCAAATATCTGCCCAGCTTCAGAATCAAACAGAAACTTAGTTCTATTTTATGGTATAACGTTGAATGACATGTGAGAGGTTGCATTTTATATGCAAATTTGACCATATGTCCTGAAGTATATTGACCTAGAATTAAAGGAATACCTCACAGTATTCGAAGCATGTATCATTAAAATAAATACTTTTCTTCCATAGTTTGATGCTTTTCTTCCAAAATGAACATGAGTTGATGAGAAGGAAGATACAATTAATTTTTTGGTCATTACGATGATTTGACGTTATGGACCTGTGAACTCCTGCACCTCCAACATAATGATTATTAACTGTCTAAAATTATTTGGATCAGTTGGAGATCATATCTAGGGAGCATGAAGGGACTCCTGGAGCAATTGAAATTCTGACAGTGCAATTGAAACAAAGATTTGCATTTTCTGGTGTTCATCCATTTTTCACTTTGGGAAGATTATGAGTTTTGATATTTTAAGCATGTGCTAAATCTCCTCAAAACATGTTTCTAAATGTTTCTGGATGGTTTTAGACTCTGATCTTATAACTTCGTGAAATATATTAGGAGAATGGTTAGATGTCTAGAGCCTGTGGAGGGCAACTGTTGGAGCAGGTATTTTATCACCTTAAAATATCTGGACTTAAATTTAGAATTTAGCAAGCTGGTGTATCTTGATCATATTATATGGAAGTAGAATGTTGAAAACGATGTGAGAAACACCTGCGTGTAGAAATATATGATTTCCTGATTTTCACTTAGATACTACAATTTCACCCTTTTTAATTTATAATGTTTGTGGTTGAGTATTGACTGAATTTAGCTGTGGGTTTTTTCCATTCCTTTTCCAATTAGCATGCACCAGTGAAACTCTTTTGAAACTACAATATGAATCTCTGGCTATACTAATTAATGTTAATTAATTGATATTAGCAGACAAAAGCAGCTTTAAGATCCTTTTGGAAATGCTGACTTTCCCTTTAAGTAGAATACCCAATGAGAATTTGTCTTAATGATATGATGATAAAACTGGCCAGTTTAGTCAGTTGATATGCTTTTAGATAGGGCTGGAGGTATGTGGAAAACACAGATTTGCTCCTTATTCACAGGTAGGTAAAATTACTACTTAACTGACACCCTACTCTCCTCCTGAGTTTTCCATTATGTCTCACATGCACGTTAGCAAAAGGTGAAATAGAGCAGCCAAATAAAAATTGCTATAATTAGCTCAATCCATAAGGATTATTGATGGGTAGGGAGAACAAAGAATAGAATGACTGGTACACGGAAAGAAGTATATCTCAGAAAGAGCTGGAGATTCACACCACTGAAAAGAAGAGATAGGTTTGCTCCCTTGTTAAACACAAGCAAAATATTCATTGGTAACAAATAAAGAGCAGATATTTTGTGCTGTCTGCCATAAGCAAAGCCTTATACCTCTGTCTAAGAGTAATCCCAATTGAAGAAGGCAAAATCTTCTAATTGATGAGTCAAGCACCACAGCAGAGATCAAGAATGGCTGTGCCAACTTTGAGAAGATTCTCCAATAAATGGTGTATCAAGTGGTCTTCGAAAACTTAATAAATGATATTATTACTTTGGAGAAGAGGAGGCTGAGGGGAGACCTTATCACCACCTACAACTACCTGACAGGAGGTTGTAGAGAGGTGGGTTATGGTCTCTTCAGCCAGGTGACAGGAGATAGGACAAGGAGAAATGGCAAGAAGCTGCACCAGGGCAGGTTTAGATTAGATATTAGAAAAAAAATTTTACTGAAAGAGTTGTCAGGACCTGAAACAGGCTGCCCAGGGAGGTGGTTGAGTCATCTTCCCTAGATGTGCTTAAAAAAAGGGTAGATAAGGATATGGTTTAGCATAGGATGGGAACGGTTGGACTTGATGATCTTTAAAGGTCTTTTCCAACCTTGTGATTCTGTGATTATTTTAATAAACAATACTTTAGGGGAAATTTTGGAATACTCTGAGATGCATTCCTGGAAACATAATTTGTCCAGCTGAAGTAAACTACAGTGTTTGGCATAAGAATTTCTGATAAACTGAATTTTCAATCAATTATGTATTTAGTATAAGACATAGGGCAGTGACAAAATAATTTCCATTTCTACGCAAGAATTTGGAGCACACAAAGCCAAATCTAATACCTGAAACAACACTGTTGTAACAGACCACTAGATCAAAGATTGGAAGAAATAAGAATACAACTGTTGAGAGCAGTAGTCAGGAAAATGAAAATGCTGATAAGGGGCCTAACAGTTATTGAAGGAGGATGTCGAATTGTTGTTGTGAAATTGTGTGGAGATAAATGGCTAACATGTTGAGTTTTTTCCACGTAGGACATGGAAACTGACTACATACCAGAACACCTCTAGTTTCATATGGTTATTTGTTGTCCTAGAGCTGACTATTGGCTCTCAAGTGTCCTTGGCTTAGATCCTATGAACATGTTTTAAGTATGCATTAGCATGACTACAGAAACTCAAAATTATTCAAGTTGGAAGGGACCTCAAGAGGCAATCTAGTCCAACTTCCTGCTCAGCAGGAGGGTCACCAGAGTCTACAATGAGATCACATCATCTTGTTCAGGACTGCATCCAGCTGTGTCTCCAAGGCTGCAGATTGCACATCCTCCCTGTTTCCTTGTTTGAATATCCTTAGAAAGGAATTTTTTTCCTTATATCCAGTCGGAATATTTCATGTTTCAATTTAAGTTGACTTTAGCAGGGCTTTTGATACTATAACCCACAGTGTTTTTATAAACACATTGGGACCTAAGGGACTGACTGGTGTTGGCAACCATGTGGGTGAAAAAAAAAATAATGCACAATTAGGCTCAAAACGCAGTGTCTAATGCATTGTAGTCTATCTGGATGCTGGTAACAAGTAGGACACCACAAGGGTCTATCACGGGACATGTCCTCTTACACACAGAAATATAGAATCCTATAATTGTTTGGGTTGGAAGGGATCTCAAAGATCATCTAGTTCCAACCCCCCACCACGGGCAGGGACACGCTTCACTAGACCAGGTTGCTCAAGGCCCCATCAAACCTGGCCTTGAAGACTTACAGGGATGGTTATATTGAGGAGGTAACGGAGTACTTGCTCACAAAGTTAGAAAATTGCATCAGATTTGCAAGGGGGTCCTCTCTTTTGAGTAAGAGGTTAGATAAAATCCTGAGATCCTATTTAACCTCAGTTGTTCAGTCATTTTGTGATTTTATGATTGAGCCAAAATCACTTGAGGAAGACTGGAAAAATAAGTTTTATTGAGAACTGCTATATAAGCTTGGGATTTTATTTGGATTTGGCTAGAAATCTCTGCAACGCCATTAGTGAAAAAATTACTAACAGAAACTGTTTCTGGATGTTTTTAACTTATTGCTGGAGTCTTGCAATCTCCAAATACAGAATGTAAAACAAATGCTATCTATACACACAGGGTGCAGACTTTTCTGAATGTGAAATTTCTACATAGGAGAGTTATTGAATGAAGACATTAATATCCTTTGCCATTAATATCTCTAACAGGAGACTTAATTGTACAAATGACCCTTTGGTAATATGTGATCATAGTGTTATAAAGCTCAATTTAAAAAAAAAGGTAAGCAAGAAAGATTCATAAGTGGTGTTTAGAATTTTAGAAGGGTGAAGTGAGAAATCAAGGAACTAGTTAATGAGCTAAAATTGCCTGAGTACTTAGAGGGTTGAGTAAGGATGAGGTTTGAAGTTTCTCTAAAATTCTACAAAAATATCTGGATCTTAGGTCTTAGACAAGAAGGTGTTTTGTAGAAAGTGTTCCAAATTCTATAGGCTCCTTAGAAAGGGCAATTGGATCAGTCAATAAGTTTAGAAATGTCAAAATAATTAATTAATCAATAAAGAAAGCTACAATTTAGAGGTTGGGGGTGGAAAAGGCAGTGTATGCCAGAAGAAAGAGGAAAGAATAAACAGAAGTACAATTTGTTTTAGTCTTGAAAAAAAAATTTAAAAGATAAAAAAGTTTCTTAAGCACATCATAAGAAAACTAAGGCTTCTATGCAGTAAGAATGAGGTAAGCATTAAAAGCTTTTTAAAAGCCTTAAATTAATACATCATTAGTGTCCTACATTAAGGACAATAATGTCCTTCAGTAAGGACAATTGTCCTTCAGCAAGGGCAATAGTAAGGAATTGTAGGGCAAAGGCAGAATGGCTAATAGAATTGTAGGGATGAAGGTATGGAAATTAAAATTCCACATCTGAGGTTAAGGAAAACTCAAAGATGAAATGTGTTCATGTCACAAAGACCTGACAAGCTCCAACTCAGAATTACAGAAAAAAGATAACTTGCATAGGAAACAAGAAGTCAAATAGACTTCTAAGTATGCCACATGGGAAGTGGGAACATATTAATGTAGGCTAGTGAAAATATTGTGTGTACATATGTTTAAGAATAAGGGAGAAGAAAAGTTGACTGGGCTATCAGCTTGACCTAAACAATATAGAAAATGTCAGAACACATTTTGAAGGAAAGTAAAATAATACATAGAGGTAAAAGAGTAGTGAGAGGAAAAAATATCCATAAAGGCAAGGCAGATTGTTTCAGACTAGTTTTTTTCTTTCACTGGTGAAATAATTGCCTTTCCATACTAGAAAAATGTGATAGATCTCATCTAACTAGCATGTAAGTAAAGCTCATATATTCTCCTGGAAAGGAACTTATTAATTAAATCATAGAGACAATCTGATATAATATTAAATAGGAAGTTATTAATTAAGATTATAGGGATGATAACTAAATCCTAAAATGAACAATGAACTGGCTAAAAGGTAACTGAGACTGTCCTGGAAAGGGAAACAGTGGTCTGGCACAAAGATGCTTGTTAATCTTTTCATTAGTGAAGTCAGTGCTAAGAGCTAGGCTGTGATGATGAAATTTCTTCTGACATAACATATGCTGATGCTATCAATAGAAGAAGGAACTGAACATAGTATAGTATAGAAATAGAGTATGTCTGCAGTAGCATCTTATTTAAGGGCAGCAGGGAGCTTGTCAAGTCAGTCTCCTGTCTTTCCTCCACTTACTGATCTCTGGTTCACAACATGAGTGTCCCAGACAACATCTGGAAGATGTTTCTTGTAGTATCAGGAAATACACCCAATGTTCATTAGTCACAAATGGATTCATTATACCAGGCTAATCTACATCAAAGTTTAAAGAAAAACCACTCTGTACCCCAAAATGTGTGGACATCAAGTTCTTAGTAGAAGTTACTGCACTCTACAGATCCACCCTTACTAGTCCATCCCATTCACTCATGTAGGCATGTAATGTAGATATAACTTACTTATTTATTTATTTTCAATATGGAACCATAAACTACCTTCCTTCAGGTAAAATTAAACTGAAGCCTGAACTCCAGGACAGTACCTATCATACACACCACTAGTGCTCACTCCATAGGATCATATTAGCCAGGTCTGAACTACGGCACGTTGGGTGAATAGTGGGGTCCACTCCTGTGCAGTTGTACCTCCTCCACCAGAACCTTGCCATGCAAAACCACAAGTAGAAATAGTCTTTGAGACATTCAGAGATGGAGTAACAGAGGATTCCAGTGCAAAATAGTGTTTTATAGGTTGGAAACCACTTTGAAGAGGAAACTTTGGTTATACTGTTTAATCACAGAATAGTATAAGCTGATCATGGAAAAAGGAATGTGTATGAGTGTGTATGTCCTATATCACTGTTTTATACATTACTGTGTATTAATACCTTTAAAAATCTGAAGACAACATTTTTCAAAACAAAAATATCTTTAAATGTTTCGACTTTGCTTGGAACATCTGATTTTCAAGGAATGGTTGCTCTTCAGTTTGACTATGTACAGTGTCTTAATTTGAGAATGCAAAATTGAGATTCTCAGAATCATGTTATTTCCTTTATTTGTCCTAAATTACAAATAATGTAACTAAGCAAAATAAAAACCTATCGATATAGCTCTAATTTCCTATGGGATGCTGATAAAATAATATTTAAATAGCTCTATATTAATTTATGTATAATGGTCTGGCTCTGGATCTTCTGTTGCTGAAAGGCTGGAATCTATCAACATTCTCTGACCTATTAGTAAACATAGATGAAAAAAGGATTTGGGTGGCAAATTACATTTGCAATATATTTGTATATAATTACAATAATATTCTAATATAGATATATTAGACTATATATTATATATATATTTATACAGGGCATGTATAGAATATATTTTTTTCTAATTCTTGCATTATGTCTGATTTTCTTCATTCCCATGATATTTATTCCTAGTACATTTTTATACTTTGCAAGAAACTATTCTGTTGGTAAATCTTCTTCATTCAGTCTATTAGTCGAATAGAAAAAGTGAACTATAAGGAACCTCAAAACCTTGTTTTAAAACCTTATTACTGATTTTTATGGAAATTAGGGAAAACACAAATATTAGGGGATTGTATGAAAAGTTATGTCTCAATCTTGAAAAATAGTAGCTGAGAGCTACCTCCCAAAGAAATGTGATATTGGATGAAGATTTTAGTACAGCCATTTCAAATATTTATGCTTTCTTTTGGAGGTGAAAGCTGGTTACTTTTGCTTCCTCTGTTAATTTCTGCTTTTGTATAAAACCTGGTGTTGAATTGGCAGTTCTCACTTTGAGTATTTTGAAATTCGTATTTATACTTTCTGACGTATTGTACAAATCTGTGTGCTGCCCTTTCAGTGAGTGTATAACCAAGTACGTGGAGTGCTTTAGGGTTTGGGGAGAGACAGTCGCCTCATCTCTTTATTGGTCATGAAAGACACCACAGACATTTTGGTAAAGGCTGTTCTTGAAGATCAACATTATTTGATTCCATTCTGTGTGTCCATTTCTTTGTTTCCCAGATGTGAAATTTAGTTAGTGTTGCAGAAACTTTGCCATGTGGGAGGAGAAACTGTTCTTGAGTCAGACTGCTCCACAGTACCTGCAAATTATTAAGAGCTTGCCTGTGTGTCAAGGCAGTTACTTATTCCAACTTCTGGATGCATCTGTATCCTTCCAAAAATAGTAGTACAATGATGTTCCAAGAAAACCTCAGAGCCCCATTATGAGGTCTATTCATGTTGTATCACTCAGTACTAATTACCAGGTGTTTCTTTAGGCCCTCATCTTTTAAAGAAGTGATCATCTGCTCAATTTTATATACTGTGAATAGTTCCATTAAAGGCAAGGGACATCTCACGGAGATTAAAGGTAAAAGCACGTGTTAGTCTTTAAGAAACGTCTTTGGAACTACTATTATTAGCTTTGATTTATCTATTGTCTATTTTAAACAACGAAAATTGAATAAAAGATAAGTTTTTATCATAAATTTTGAATCTCAATAGGAAACATTAGTCAGCAAGTTATTCTTTTTTTCATTTCTGAAATATAGCAAACTTGGCCACATTACTGTACAAGATGTACTCGGGTTTGATGCAGATTTTAAATCAGTAGTCCATATGTACTTTATTCACTGTCTTTCATGATTTTAGAAAGATATTATGTCATATTCATCTGTGCATTGCTATTTTGGGATGTCAGGAAACTAGACCATTTAATGATTCCAAATGCAACTTACAGCAAATTTAGGATGAGTGAGGCATTTCTGACTTACACATTATTTTAAGCTTCATATTAGGCTGAAAAACCTATGAAGACTGATCTTGCTATTATTGAATGGAGCAAGTTTTATTAATTTTACCAGTAGTGGACCTGGATTTTGCACAAGGGATTTTATCAGTCAGTATTTATACTGCAGAAAATCTACTTCCACTACCCCATTCTGCTTTATGCGCGTGCCACATGCTGTATTGATGTACATCCAAAAATAATAAAACACTCAAAATGTGAAAGGAAGAAACTATTATGCATAAGTCATTGCAAGTACAAAGCCAATTTTGTATTGTGGGATGGTGTCCAGAAACATACTCAAAGTGAGGAAAGAGATTTCTTTCTCTAAAAACAAACCTGAATCTTAATTTAAGCAAAGTTTAGTTGAAATTATTTTCTTTTCTTTATTTTCCCCAAATGGTTTCATTTCCATCCTGACACAGGGATCGGATTTTATTTCTTTTTTTTCACTTACAGTAATATTTACAGATTTTGTTCTTATTTACCATGAAATAAAGTTTCTCTTAAATGCTTCCAGGCCCAAAACTTAAAAAAAAAAAAAAAGAAAAAAAGAAGAAAAAAAAAGAAATAAAATCTCTTTGATTATCTTGATCTGAGAAACTCTCCTGCTGGCAAATCATTCCCTCTCTTTTACTTTTTCTTCCAGAGCCAAAGGACGTGGTAAATTCGGAACTACTTGGACCTTATCTGCTCTGGAGAAGCTGCTAGTCTAACAGATATGACATGTGGCAAGCATGTGGGAGACCAGTTTTTAGCTGCTTTTTGTTGGGAAAAAGATCTACTTTCTGTCCTGTTCAAACTGTTCCACTTCCTATAAATAATTAGCTATTCTGTAGACCAGAGAATGAAAGGGAAATGCATCTTCAGTAAGGCAGCAGTTTGGTATTCAGCTAGCAGATGGAAGAGGTAGCTTTACATTCTGTGACATCCCACTTCTCAAGTGAGAACTGTCATTGTTTTCTAGAAAGTTAGATCTTATTTCTAAACAAATGTATCAGCTGCAGCAGGTGAATTATATTCTGATTCTATTTTGGTAAATGAGTAAAGTCCCAAGGGATAAGAAAGAATAGCCAATTTAGGAGAGGAATCTAAACTGGCTCCAAAACAGACTCTTTTGAACTTGCTAAAATTTGAAGCTACCTGTACAGTCGATGTTTGTTCAAACTTGTATGTTCCTAAAAACTTTTCTTCCAAAAACTTGATAATTTTATACAGGGAAAATGTTGTCTAGGAAATCTCTGCGCACATATCAATTTCAAAAGTGAGACATGCAATATAATTCATTTTGACACAGTATTCTGAGGTAGTCTGATAAAAGATGTTATTTAGGTGTAAAGTATGCTTTAAAGTAATGAAATACAAATTAATGTAAGCAATAAAACCATACATAATACAACATTTTTTCTAAAAAATGGAGCAAAAGACAATGGAAACTGTTTGTTGGGGCAGTATTTTAACCAAGATGCTGAACTGTTACAGAAGTGAGAAATATTTCCCAAAAGAAATTTATCTTTCCCTTTTTTTTTTTAATTTTAAACAACTCCACATTCTGAATTAAGAAAAATAAAACATTACCTAAGCTTGGAAATGTTTTCTTGCTAGATCCTCAGCTTGTCTGACTCACTGAATAAGATGGTGAGAAAATATGTTTCAGGAAAGCACCAAAAAATTAATGAAATTTTAAAAATTAGGCTACTTAGAAGTTTCGTACTGGGATGTTATGTATTTTCCCACTGTTTTTTGTTTCCGTTAACGGTTTTTAAAGATGAGGTCTCAGAAGTTCATTAAAAGATTCTGAAGTTCAAATACCACATTATATGGCATTGTTCGCATTGAAAAATGTACCCCTGTGCTCACTCTTGTATTAAAGACATGTAATTGAATGGAAGTCATTTGAAATGCACCCACAGACACCAGAAAATTAATTATACCTACTTTTCTGTACATAGATGCACATAATTCCCCACTGCCTCACTCTGAAGCTGTATTTGTATCTGCACCAAAGAGTAAGGCAGAACCATTCTCATCTGGTCACTTCTTGCACCAGCACTGCCAACAACAGTTCAAAGTTCCTGCTAGTGAAAATAAAGGCCCAAAGTTTAGAAGAGTCAGCAGAGGAAATACAACCAAAACCACATGAAGGAAAATGTAGGAAAATGGTTTTACTGGTGGCATTTGAAGGCAACTTCAACAGCTCTAATTTTTTCAACGCATTACATTTCCAAGCACAGCAAAGGTCTCAGCATTTTGGCACAGGTTGTAGGTTTTGTTCGGCAGCATAGGCAAATGCTCACAACAGACAGTGAGGTGACACACAGGTACTCACACAGCCTTCTCCAGGGGAGGGTTCTACAGCTTTCAAACAAAACAAAAACAACAACATCAACAAAACAAAATAAATTACAAACAAACAAAAAAAAAACCACACCCAAACTTCTTGCAAATTACAGGCCAGATCTTGCCAAAGAACAGGATGGAAAGAAGCAGGGCAATGGCAAGAACTGAATGTCATGGGAACAAATTTACCAGGAGGGCTGAAGGGTTGCTGGGACCCTAAGCAGCAGAGATTGGTGCAGCCCAAGCACCCACTCTGGGAGTAGCATAAGCATGGCTGCAGGGCCTCCTATTTTGCTTGGGCTATGTCTGCCTGGAGATGAGGCTGCAAAATTGGTTCCTTTCAAATATTTTAAACCTTCAGAAAGCTTCAGTAGGTTATTTCCTTCTGCTTCTAGTTAGCCCTTACAGTTGTGCTGTTTTGATGTGAGCTGACTTTGTGAGGTCAGGAGGGTTAAATGGTGTTTGATTAAAATCAGAACACCCAACAACTACTGTTTCACAGTTTAACTTTGTTGGCCTCTTCATCCGGGAATTCAGGAAGACACCTTTATCTTCAAAAAAAAAAAAACCAGGAGGGTTTATTTTTTAGCTTTTTTTATATATATGGCTTAAAGAGAAACAAAGAAAAAAAACCACATTGTGTATGTTTTTCTGGCAATAGGCCTGCCACTGTTTATCAAACCAAGGCAAATCCAATTAGCCTGTGGCCTGCCTCCCAACCTTATTAACCTGCTCAGCTGTGAGAAACTCAACAGCCCCTGCCAATATCTCATTTCTCCAGCAGCTGATAAGATCAGTTCAAGATATTCAATGGGGTTTCCTTTCACTTCGGCTTCATCACAGTCACCGGCATCTTAACCGTGGTAGCCGGATCTTATTTTCCTCTCATTTACTACATGAAATAGGATGGCGACTCCAAGGCCTATGCAGCTTGTTGGAACAAACACCGATCAGGCCTTCGTGGTGTTTGACAGGACGGGCTGATTTTCCTTATCACAGCTTGCCCACAAAGGCCTGGGCCAGGCCGGGGTTATTAGCATTCCTCGGTGAGATGCGTCAGGCCTATTTCTGTCACGCAGACAGATTGAGCCTTTCACTCAGGCTCGCGAATGAGTGACACATGGCCTGACTGGGAGGACAACATTGTTATTTGAGTTAAGAAATCAATTTGTATCAAATGTACACTGTAATTTATTTGTTGGCTTTGAAGGGAACCTGGCTGAGATAAATGGGAATGGGCTTCTTTCTTCCCCCCTATGCTGAGCTGATAAAGTTCTTGTGAAGCTCCAGATAGCTCCAGTCAGAGCCAAAGTGACAAACATGTTTAAAGTTGCACAGTGATCTTTAAATCTCAAAAAGAACACCTTGTCGGACATGATAGAACATTTTTTACCTTTTCCCTCTATCTGTCAGAAAGCTGCTGTGACACATTGCTTTAGTATTTTTGCTGACATTTTCTTTATCAAGCACATCTGTTTGTGGTCGAAAGATGCTTATTCCTATTTTCTTCAATCTACCGCAGCCTAGGAAACTGCCAAAAGGAAGGAAGAAAATGAGACATTCTTTCCAAGCATAAAGCTTCTTTAATTTTTTTCTTAATTGTGACTTTTCTTGATCAGGTTCCAGTTTTCTTTTTACTTTTGTTAAAAGAGAGAAGAAGCGTGTGGGGAACAGGCATTGTAAGATCTTGTCTATTTCAAGAAGTTTGGTTGGGTCCAGACTGACAGTACATTAAGATACTGGTATTATATGTTAAATCATGAGCTACAAGATTGACATTCTCCTCTATTAGAGTTATGAGTCTAAGTGTTGACTCCATGCATGAGTTTTTTTATCTTTGAAATAAAATGAGTAATCAAATGTTACTACTACAGTTTCACATAAGCTTGCAGTTATGACTCCATAATGAAAAAATGCTAGCAAACTAGCCACAGGCAGAGTAGCTCATTGACATTTCTATACAATAACCTGGTGGATAGTTTTGGTTTTCAAGGGTGATCTAAATGTAACATGTTATATTAGGTGACTATATAAGGTACCTTACCTTTCCTCTGGGTTATAGCTTTCCACCAACATATAAACTCTTTTTTAACAGATATGCCTGTGTCTGAATGCACATCCACACAAATATTATAAAGCAATACAGGCTGCTATACACTGATTATTCCACATAAGGTACAGCCATCATCAAAGCAAGGCTAAACTTGAGTAAGTCTAAAGTGTGCAACCACATTCAAACTCTCTTTCCAGTCCTTTCAGAAGCCAGGTCAAATGTGATTAGCAGTACAAGCTTTTTTAAGTTAAGTTGGCTTTAGGAAGTATTAAACTTGATAATGGCCTGATCACACCATCGCCAGAATGGTCACATCATTCCCAGCAACCTCAGGGGGTGCCATGCATCAGTACTAAATCTTCTTGGGCTGCCCAACCAATACATTTTACTCTCCTCTTTCCTGCTTTTCCTCTGGGAATTCTGCAATCCTTTAGGCTGTGAGCAGCCTGCCAGCCTTAGATCTTGTTATATGTATGAGTACTGACACTGTAATAGTGTTAAGCCTTGCTCTCAGGTTTCTCTGCCATGCCCTTTGGACTAGGGCTTGTCCTTTTACCCTTCTGCCCAGGTGCATAATGACAGAGCTGTTATTATGCTTTACCTAACATTTTTTAATGTGATGTTTTTTAAACTTTTAACTCCAATTTTCCACCTTTAGGCAATGACATCAGATTCTATCTCAGTTTGGAAAACCAAAGACAATATATAATTTTAAATATATAAAATGATTTCTCATTTTCATTCCATGTCACAGTCTAGAGGTATGACTTTCAATTTTCAAATGTTCAGAGTAGGCAATACTGCAATCCAGCTCTAATTACTGAGACTAAAGTGCTCCCTGTTTACATGCATTTATATTTCTACATAAAAGTATTC
This sequence comes from Hypotaenidia okinawae, assembly GCA_027925045.1. NCBI lineage: Eukaryota > Metazoa > Chordata > Aves > Gruiformes > Rallidae > Hypotaenidia > Hypotaenidia okinawae. The sequence continues at coordinate 96,777,302 of BSDF01000002.1, read as the reverse complement.
CATAAAACACGCACCTTCTCAAATGAGAAATCTACTTTGCCATGCTCTTTTAGTTATATCTATATAGCTGTTTGCAATTATTACAGCCAAAGCACATCAATCAATCCATGGTCAGATCAAACTCTTCAAGAAATCATACCAAATATTGTTTTAACCTCATTGCTTTAGAAATAACCATTGGCAGTGGAGTAATTTAGACCCCAGAAATGGCAGTACAAAATAAAACACCCTCTAGCTCTGATACAAGAGCACTCTGTCATGTCTACAGCTTCACTCTATTAAAATAATACATCCTCCAAAGCACTTGTTTTGGCCTTCTCCAGCCTTATCTTATACCCCTTAATGACAGAAAATGGAAAGCACTTAATTTCTCTTCCAGGTTTGCAGTAATTCATTATGAGCAATGCCAGTTTTGCCTCTGCTGCGAGCAGGCTCCTGATGATAATGTAAAGATGAACCCTTTGTATGGAATTTGGGGAGGAAAAAACAGAGGCAACAATGTGCCAGGTTGGTTCATGATTTACTGTGCATTATGTTCTCTAAAAACCCACTGGCTGGCAGCCGGGTCAGGCTGCCTTTCACCTCACCTTCACTCACATGAGTTGGAGGGAGCACTCTGGGCCAAGGGACTCCCTCCCGCATCTTACCCGAGAGCAAGGGAGTATCTACAGCTGGAAAAAGCTTTCGGTGAAACCTGTGGGACAAGCAGTGTAGAACCCCAACAAGAAAAAAACCTGCAGCAGGGACAGTGATTCCTGGGGAGATCAGGGACATAGATATAAGGGGACAGAACCCCCCCAAAAAAAACCCAAAAAAACCCCCACAAACCTTTTCTCAGGAGAGGATTGCCTTGAGTTTAGTTCAAGAAGTCTCTGAAAACTGCAGATTCAGAGCAAGAATGGAAAGAAACAAGGACAGTGGTAAAGGGAGGATATATTTTTGCATTCTCTTACTTTTATTGTCTTGCAAAGCAATCCTCACTTGCCTCTTTAAAAAGGTCCATTGCTTTAGTTGGAGCTAAAATAAACTATAACTTCAGAGTTCATTGGATCCTTTTGGTGTGCTTGATGTAAGAACAGTACCTCAAAACTCTCACTGCCTCAGGGTCCATTCCTTGAAATGAACTCTGCATATCCTGAAAGCTGTAAGAAACAGAAAACTGGGAGACAATGAACCCAGATTCTGGCTATTTCACAACCAGTTGCAATTAATCTGAACTTCACATGTTGAAGGGGTGAATTGTCATTTTCATGGGTAAATTAAGAAAAACTCAGAATAATATTCCAGTCCTTAATATAACAAAATAAAGTCCATATCCTTAATACTGGCTAATTAATCAGATGAAATCTCCTGCATCGTGTAACCCCTACTGAGACAAAATAGCTCTCTGTCATCTTTGGGCAGTCAGACTACTAGAGGGGGGTTATGATGTTGTTGCTGTAAGCATGATAAGAGATGTGAAGTTTTATCACAGGATATCAGCGTCCCCTTCCCCAGGTCTCAAGCATAACACATCTAGAAGTGGTTATTATTTTTATAAAACTACCATGGCTCCCTAGGTTCCTTCTGAGGAAGAAGGAAAAGGGAGGAAGAATATAGTACTGTACATCTTCCCATGTTGCTTCTAAGACTAACGTGGAAGCAAATTTTCTAGATGTACAGTTAGAGAGTTAAACTACAGTGTACACCTGATAGCTCAGGATAAAATGAGAAATTACTCTGAATCCTTCACCCGCTGCTCTGATTTCTGTGTGGACATGCAGCAGGCTGAAGGGGAGCTGAACATGGAAGCAACAGGCAGTGCTGAAAATATTATTTTTTTTTTACATGTGTTGCTTCATTGTATTTAGGAGGCACACATACTAAAAATGGCATGCCTCGAAGTGAGGGAGATGTTAAAACTGTAAGCATGTAAAAGTCTGGACCAGCACTTAAGTGTGCCTGGAGGAAGAGCCACTCTAAACTGGAGGTAGTAGAATGCCAATTTGAGGTACAAGAGTTAAAGCCTTGGGAAAAAAAAGGAAACACAACTTCCATTAAAGAATATTTTAGGAATGGCAAGTACATTTGTCTGTGAGTTACCTGTGACTAGTGCCTGCATGCTGCATAGTCTCATTGACAAGTAAAAAGGAGCAAAACTGCAAGTGCTCTCAGCAAATTTACAGAACACAGCTAAGCCTAAAATCATGACATTCATTTTGGGAGTAGAATAAATGGAGCACTAGAAGGTTCAGTTTCATTTCTTCTTTCTGAAGGAAGGTTTGAAATGCTGTTCATTAATTAAACCCTAAGTTTTGAACTGGTTACTTGTTCCTGACAGTCAAGTCTTGATTAATACAAGGGATAAATGTGTCACTGCTTATTAATATAGGCTGAGAGAAAAGCTTAACTTCTTTAAGTTTTCTGACTGTGTCTTTTCAGACTGAAAGTATCCCTATAAATATTTGCTTCACACTGTATTATCTTGGACAGTTTCAACTAAAATAATTTGAGGAATAATACAGGGCAAAATATGTTGTTTTGCTAGGGGAATACTGGTGGCTTTTTATTTAGTCCAGTATGCATTCCAGTAAATACATCCCTTTGAAAAGAAGGAATTTGACAGAAGTCACACTACTTGGCAGACAATTTTCACCTGGTGTTTTTTTCATAAAACAAATAATTGCAATGCTAACATCTAATTAAAAAGTGTATAACAATGCAAATAAAGTAGATAGTGGGACTAGGTTTATAAGTAAACATTGGCATTTTTGTAGCTGTGGTAATTTTAACTCTGTATTTGAAAGTATATTATAAAAAATATTTTGTGTGTCCATGTATCATTTTGTGCAAATGCTCTGGAAGAGCTGCTGAAATAATTCCATACAGAGGAATATCATCCTTATGTGAACACATAAATATGATGCCAAGGTATTTGTTATATCATATGCAATTACATTTAGTTACTGGTTAACCCTTAATAAGAAAATGCTTCACACTTAGCAAGTAGAACATTTCGATATTTAGTACAAGAACCTGCCTTTGTTATCATCACAATATTCAAGGTATAAATGAATAAACTCACCTCTTCAAAAAGAAAGTACAATTCTCAAAGGTTTAATATTAAATCTTTTAGGAGATTAAAAGATATAGTGGTGCTGTTGAAGAACTAGGGAGTCTTATATGATCTCCTAGTCTCCGGCCTGTCCAACTCCACAGGAGGTAGAGATATTCTAATCTGTGTGATGTGAACTTGGTGAAGATCATTTCCCACTGTCAAATTCAAACTATAACACACATCACTAAAAAACACCTTTCTCAGTTTAATTCTTCAATTATCAGTTACAGAAGACCTGAATAGTGGAGAACCTGATCTCAGTGAGGCTCTTTAAATCATAATCCTCAGGGCACCCCAAATGATTATTACTCACAGGGGAAAGAAAAAAAAAAAAAAAAAAACCACCAACAAAAAAAAACCCCTGATCAACCAACCAAGAAAAAAAAACAACAACCCCAAGACCTAGAAATGCCCTAATTGTCCCAGATGCTTTGTGTAGCAGACAGTCCAAAATGAGTAGAGTCCAAAACACATAATTTTATTTTGGATTATTTTTACTTTGGCATCTTTATTTTTTGACCTCTCTTGGTAAGCTACAGAAGGAAAGAGAAGTTGTTACTCAACCCCAGCTTTCTCCTGCTCCACAGGCATTCAGACAGCACAGGAAAAGGACTGAGAAGGCCCTGCTGTGTCAGTCTCTGAGGCAGCTGTACGCCAGAGCCACAGCTGCAGCTTCCTGTCTGCCCAGCAGGTTGTTGGAGGAGCATCTCGAGGTGGATGGCTCCCACCATGGGTTTCTGCAGCCCACCGGTTTCAACAGCTAAACAGCTGATTGTTGGAGACAACCTAACTGCATTTAAAGCACAGCCTATGTAACAGCATCAGATTCTTTCCTTTTCTTACTGCTCAAGCCGGGGAGGGAGAGCGGGAAGGGAGCAAAGTATTATAAACATGTAAAACCCTGGACAGTGAAAAATAGATGTTCTTTCTCTTACAAACTCCTTTTATAATTTGACTTTTTCATCTTTGGAACCATTTATTTTGCACTGTGTTGCTGCTAAAGGTGCTGCTAAAGGTGCTTACATGACCGATGTAATTGTGTTCCAAATCTCATTTGTACAAAAAATAGGCAAGTTTGCTAAAACTGTGAGACAGCCATGTATGATACTATTCAGCAGTCAGCAACCCACTTCGAAGTCCCTTTGTAAATGCTTGCTTTGGGAATATAAAAGGTATTTTGTGATATCCAGTTGCCACTGTTGGATTAAGTAAATTAGAGCAACTTGTTTCCAGCAAACTCACCTTAGAATGAGTGATGTGTTTCCAAATGGTTTCTGTCAAAGTGCTTGAAGTACGATGTTAGGAGACTTTTAATAAAATATTTGGTTTTGGTTAAAAATAGCAAAGGCAAACACACTGCTCATTAATAATGGGATACCCTGTAAATGATAGCTTTCAACAGAGTAATAGAGCATAGCAAACAAAGAAGAGCAGCAGAGGGAAGTAAAAAGGAAAATAACTTTGAAACTCTACTGATTAAGATGCTAAAGTAGTTTCCAGTGTTTATTACAAAAAAGCTAATTAAAGAGTTTACATTTTATCATGCACAGTAAAGAACTCCTGACAGGCACTGTTATAATATGAAATGCTGCAGTCTCCAGTAGACTTTAATTTAGAGCAACAACAAAGAAGGGAAAAAAAGAAATAAAACAATTGAAATGTTGCAAGCAGACTGCCTTAAGCTCAGGGGAGGCCATTCAGAAAACCGTTTGGTAGAAGCAATGCACACTGAGCTACTACCCTGGGAATAATATTTTTCCTGAAATTGTTTCAGGTTGAAGTGTTTATAGGAGGCAGTATATAGGTTGTGTAAACCACCAGCTAAAAGATTGGGGAAGTATAGCTTTTCATCAAAGGCTAATCACGCTGATTATGCAAGAAGATACACAGATGCTTGTGCAAACCGTTCACTGGGCAATTAGGGATTCCTTCATCATTACTGATCAGATCAACAGCAGTTCATACTGTCACCAGTTACCAACATTAACTTGTTAATAAACAGCATCATGCTTACTAGACTTATTAAACTAGAGCAGAATGTTGACATCTTGTACAGATGTAACTTCTTCCAAACACATTTTTGGTCTAAGAATGCCTTGGAAACTGTATTGATTCCACTCTTGCCCAATTGCTTGATGATGAATAATGACAGATTATGCATATCAATTATTTTAATCCGGTCAACTATTGTTTATTTACTTTAACTACAATATTTTGTTGTCATATCTGCAGACTTGAGGGTATGAAGATGATTCTACTTTTGGCTAGTAATTTTTCTGCAGGAGATATGAGTAGGCAACTTTTCTTTGTCACTATAAGCCCTTGGGATCTTCATATTTTATTTCCCTGGCAGTCAGACATATGAGCTGTTACAGAGGACAGAGTTGAGCTATAGGACACTGAATACACAGAAGACACACTGCTCTGTCTCATTTTCTGTCACCGATACGGCTGTATGATTTGCTTTCTGAATGTTTGACTTGGTGTCGGAGTTGGAGGAAAATTAATTGGCAGAGAACCAGCTCAGATAAGGTGGCAGCAGGAGGAAGGACCACAAATACCTAGTAGCAATGTTTCTTGCCGCATGTGTTGAGCAGGGATTTCCCATCCCTTGTTCAACATATCATGATGAGAGGAGTTTTGGGACACCAGGCTTCTGCCAGAATCTCCTGGAGCCCAGAAGGTCCAAATATATATGATTATGGCCATGTGATATATAGCCACGGGCATATAATTTTTTCTTTCATATTTTACATTTTGAATTAGTAGAAATTCAGTATTTCATGCAAGACATCAGTACAGCTTACAGCCACAAGAGAGCATTCACACTTAGTATACATTTTATTTATGAAAAGGTTTCCTCATAAAAATGGAAATTAAAATGCCATTATTTTTACTAGGTAGGTATTTTTCTGTTTCTAAAGCTGCTTTCTTCCCATAAACTTTTCTGTTATCTTTCATGCTGAAACAGGTTTTCTTCACCTTTTTCAGAAGTATGTCTAGGCTGCATGTCTTTGCTAGAAGACAGCGCAGGTCTCTGAATCCCAGTACATATCTTTCTTTCTATCACCCAGACATCGCTGTTGTAATTTGCAGATGGAATTACGAAATGTATTCTTCATTAAGACTACATGAAATAGCTGGGCTGTCATGTGGGTGCTTGGCTGCACAGTGATCGCAGTCACACCCTACTGTCCCTGAAAATTTCATTTTCCAGGCATAATTCACAGTTTTGTTTTTTCATCTTTGGCCTCATAAGTGGCATCGTTCCCTGCCTTTTTCATGTACTGTAACATTGTTGGGACACTCCTGTCAATAAGATCCTCTCTTTACGTGTCTACTGACAGTAGAACAAATTTTTTAATAACATGAATTTACTCCAGTGAAGCTCACTCGGTAGATCATCACAGCACAGTGCGAAGTCAATTTGTTCACTCAGTCTTGACACTGAATTGGATTTGAGATGGTTCCTTTTGTGGTTTTTTTGGAAACTAAATGCTCTCTTTTAGCAAGCGCACTCATATTGGCCAACAGGTCCCCTTTACTCTTGGGTACTTCATTGTGCTGCCTCACCATTCACACCAGCTTGCACTGTGGATACCCTGTGTTACCCCTTATCCATACATACCAGCACTGCCACCCACCTTGGTGCAGGGCACTGTACAACAGTGATGTCAGAGCTGATGGCTCCATTTGCTGCTTTCCCCCCAGAGTAAATCATGGGATCTCTTGCATCTGTTGTTTTTTTATGGAGGGCCTGCTCTGGTTTGGTTTTTAGGGACTAGTCCCAAATCCATTCAAATCAACAGAAATTTGTTCTGGTTCTCCCAGTTCATTTCAGGATATTTTGTATGCGTTTACAACAGCGTTCACATTGCTCCTAAAAATTTGCCTTCTCTTTGGTGTCTGTAGCATATCAATAACAGCTTGTAATTAATGTATATATTTTTTTCTTAAGCTTACAAATGAGAAAACTTAGAGGAGTTTTCATGAAACGCTGGGCTTAAATATACCCATCACTGGGTTGCATTTCAAACAACAGAATTTCCTTCACTCCTTTTCAGTCTTGCTGTCTGCTTCCAGCCTTCTCTATTCACATTTACCGTATCATCATTTTACATGAAAGGAAGTTTTTCTTTAGCACTGGGCTCATAAAAATAAAAGATAATGCAATGAATGAATATCACCAAGAGCCAATTTTTCTCAGCTAAGCCTTAATGCAGGTTCAGGCTACCTAGAGTGAGCTGTGATAGAAGGCAGAAATGAGACTTCAGGCAGCTTTCTAAAGAATGGAAATCACCCCTCTCTTGCTGTATTGTTGCACAGGGCCAGCAGGTTAATGGCAGAGGAGCCTTACAGCACATACGGCTATGGCTGTGGAGGACAGGGAGCCACATAACCGAGGATGCTGCCTGTGGATTTGTGTTCTGGTGTTGAGTATCTACAGGTGCGTTGCTCAGCAGCAGAGAGTAGCAGTGCTTGTTGGTACCATGACAGTATTTTGTCTCTAACAATGGCTGTGGCTGGATGTGTATTACCTTGGCTATTTTTGAGAGGAGTTGTGGTTGATTTTAATTTTTTTTTTTTGATTGGTAATACTAGATTACATTTTCAAATAATATTAATCAAGCCTGCTGCAGCTTTCCAATTGATTTTTTGTACTAGATCCAAGCAATTTGGTTTTAGCTTTCACTACACTGGTAAGAAAATCATAACTATTACCAGATGCCAAGAGGATATCTATGTCTCAGTGCAGAATTCATTCCATTTATTCCTATTTACTCAATGTCTTTCAGAAAGGAGGTGTCATTGCCTGTAACTCTTCACGTACAGACACTATTTGACTATGAATTGCAACCCCAGCCAATGCCATTTTGATTTTATTCTTATCTTTCATTTCAAGGAACATTCCCACAACCTTTATCCCTCCCCACACACAGTCAGACACTCTGAGGCACAGTGTCAATCATTAGACACAAAAATATTTCAGTTATTTTAAAGCAGGAGTATTTGTCACAGGCTCAAAAGATAGAGATCTAATGACTTACCAGGGGCTTTGCTTACAAACACACACCTATGCTATTCTCAGAGCTCGGTATTATTATTATTTTTTTCTTATACTCTCCATTCTCACACTTAAAACAGAAACACATTTTCTCCTAGAAAATGCTGACAGCGTGTCTTGGTATCTCAAGGCAGAAAGGTTGCTTTCCCCCAGGCAGTGTGCTGGCAACTTTCACATGGACACACATGACTGAGCTGCCTATAGGCATCCTTGCTTTCATTGTTTCCATAATTCAGCATGTTTAAAAACAGGCATGCTAACAAACATTAGAAAGAGGAGTGGGAAGTGAAACTCTGTGGGACTGAACTTTGGAAATGTAGTATAGTTCAGTGAGAAGAGGAAGGTGTTCAGAGGGATTTGTTATGCAAACGTAAGACCTCATCTGAAGCTGAGAAGTTACTACATGCAATCAAAGTGAAAAGCAGTGCTTACAATAATAAAGCAGAGACTGTTCTAACACTCTTTAACATGCAGTTTAGAAGTAAATCCTTAATAAATTACATATTATCACAAATAATTCACTGATTACTACCTTTTGCTGCATCTATTAATCCTTTCTGTACCACACACAAAAGTATTCCTGAGTGAAGCTGCAAAAAAAGATTTAAAGAATTTTTTTCTGAGTCTAAAATATTTAGCAAATTTAAACAAATTTGACTTACAGCAAAATACAATTAAAAGAATACATTTCCAAGTTGTCAAAGGTAAAATCCATAAGCTACTGTGCACATTAGATGAAATGGTAAATCCCTAAAGTGAACAAGAATTTTGTGTTTGTGTAGCTGCAGGAGGAAAAAACATAATATATATGGCAGAAACACCTTTACTTGGTGTTTTTATTACTCACTGTAGTCTTCTGAGTAGATCAGTTTATATTTAAGTGCAGATTTTTAAAGGCAAGCCAGAGTCCTGTGAGATAAAAGGTACAGCAGCATAGCTCAGTACGATTCCTTAACCACCTAATGAACTGATAGACGACATGACAACAGAATGATGAACTGAGATATACAGAAGTTACTCCTTTTTCAGTATTGGACAAGAAATGATATAAATCCCTGAGGTAATTCTGAAATATGATTACTAATACAGTATGTTAAGGAAAGCCTTCAAAAGACAGACACAATGCTCCCTCCCACCATACACTTGGTGAAAGAGCAAAGAACATAAAGATCTGTAAGAGCCGTGAATTTTCACATGCACTTTTACCTCTGCAAGAATATTTCTTTTAAGATCTTTGGAATGCACCTATACTATGTATGGCATAGATGACTTGCATTTGTACAGATATATATCCAACTTTCCTGTGTCAGTATTGTTTTGTGCCTGTGCATATATATGACTGTATGACAGAACCCCATCATGACTCGACTGCAAAATTTGAGCTGAATTTGAAAGCTGCCGCTGATTATTTATTTTATTACAAGAGGAGTTGCTCTCCTCTTTCATTGTTTGACTGTGAAGAACATGACACTAAGACTTGACAGCCTCTAAAAGAATTTTGTTCATCCACAGAGAAGCTGAAAGATCACCTGTGACTGTGGAATGTATTTTTCCAGCATTTATGTTATACAGAGTTCTTGTTAAAGCCTTGGAAAATGCTAGTGGAAAAAAATAAAGTCTTGTGCAGTGCTTTAGAACTAGCTTACCAAACTGATTCATTACAAAATTGCTGCATTTTATGAAGTAACATGAAAAATTGCTGTGTGGAATAATCAGTAGTACTGTTTCAACAGGCATTCTGGACACTTATTATAACGAGCACTGTTTTAATTTTTTGTATTCTATTGTGGTGGATGAACTTCCTGTAGTATGTTTCACAAAACCCTTCATTATAACATTAAACCTGCTGTTAAACCCAATTATGATTTTGATGAAAATCACGGTATTTGCAGACCAAGAGTGAAAACTGTTGTTTGGGGTTTTTTATTCATTATGTAGTGATTAAAACATCCGTGAATATTTCAAACCTTCTACATCTGTGCTATCTCACCAAGGCAATGTTGAGCAAGTCTTATTGCTGAGGATACTATCCTTTGTAAGAACATGAATATCTTAAGGTGAATCATTAAGTGTCTTTTCTAACCCAAATCATTCTATGATTGTGCAATTATTTCCAATGGTGTATTGACATTATGTGATTATAGTTTTATGGGGTTTTTCTCTGCTAGTGTGGAAAGAAAAAAATCTTAATCAAGAATGAATGTGATCTATCACATATGGTTTTAAGAGTATCCACCAGAGATAGTAATTTATGGGAAACACAGTTGGGATTGTGCAAAATACTGTACACTGCCATATATCAGCAGCAAAACCAATGCTGGTCTTGCTGTATCTTAGAATGCCAGCTGAAAACAGGTCAGATAGATAGGAAGTACCACACAGTAATTACGGTGTGTAAATGTTGGAAGCAAGTTCTCATTTTTCCAGTGTAATGGCTCATCTTACTAGGAGAAGCTTTCAGTCATTAGATGAGCTCAAAATGTACACACTGACGTTCCTCTGCACTAATAGCAGATGTGTGCATATCATATGTGTTGGTGTGTTTATTTGCTTCTTACTTGGCACAGAATCTATCTACAGCCCTTATATATTACTAATATACTGTAGTATAACACCAGCAAAGCACGAGACAATATTCTGTCTAATTGTTTTGATCAAACATGACATAGACTTTGTACTCGCGCTAGACACATATTTCTGTAAGTTATAGCTTTCACAGTACTTGCTTTCATTTTTTTGTAATCCTGTCTGTTTCAGACCCTGAAGAATGCAGCACAACCGTTTCAGTTTTCAACCTGTCAAGACTTTGCACAAATGATTTGTCAAGAAAAAGTCTAATTATGTCTGGCTTAAGGCTTCCATGTTAAACAGGAACAATTGCGGTGACTGTGAAAGAACCGCCTCCTGGCACTTGAGCAAAATGTGAAAGCAGCATGATTGTCCTGCCTTGTTTCTTTCCATCAACACCCTGTGGTCAGAAAAAGAAACTACCAAATACTTCACTTCCATTTCTATCAGTTTCTTGTGACTGGCAGGACCTTGGCACTTGCCTTCTACTGTATGTGAGTCATACTGCTAGGGCAACAAGAGAGACTGTTGAATACAAAGTCTGAAACTAAGCAGACATCAAGCCAAGAGCTGCTACAGCAGCAATCAAGCAGATTAGCTTAAGTAATTCTGATGAGCATATTAAAGCTCAAAATGAATGAGAATGTTTGGAGGAAAAATATAAATCAGGCCAAGTGTGAGTGACCCGGTACTGTGAAACATTTTATATAATGTACCTATTTTGCCTTGGCTAGTTTTTCAGCACTCTGACATATCAGCACTCAGTTATCTTATTTTATCCATCCATTTAAAATATATTACTTATCTCTCTTTTCCAACTGAGTCTATGAACAGCAACAAAACTTGTGTTCTTTACTGAGGACTTGATCATTCAGTGGTTTCATCACCAGTATCAGTGGAAGACTTCCAGAGACACTGGCTGGGTATTTTGAAGTAAAAACCTGTAAAAACAATGCTGATACATAGCAAGTAAGGAAATGCATGGCAAAACCAATAGAGCACAAACAGATTGCTCCTATGGAAATTTGACCAACATTCAAAAACTGACTGCAGCCTCGGGTCCCTACATTTTACAGTGCCCATCTTAAAATAATCAGAATATCGGCTGAGTTTTTAGAAAGGACTCGTCATCTACACCCTGAAAACTGTTTTTAAAGTCTTTAAGATGTCTCTAAGCCAGCAAGTCTGCAAATAGCACTGGAGATTATCCTGTCCTGAGGGAATGTTTGCCGCAACTAAAATGCTAACAAAGCCCCTAGAATCTCACTTTGACACTTTTCTCATGGAAGTGCCCTGCAATAGCAGGAGATGCAAAGTTCAAAACTCTTAGGAGCCTCAGATTTGTTCCTACTCCTCTGCATCTGCTGGTTACCAGCTCCTGCTAGTTGGTCTTAGGAAAATGTGGGCTGATGGCTAGGAAGATGAATTTTCCCCCTTCTGTTATTAGAAACTCATTTTATTATTGACCACTGCAAAAAACCCAGGGAGATACCTAAATACTTGAGAAAATAAATGGTGTGCTCATTTAGTGAAAAGCAAATAAAAGTAACTGATCATTCTATTAGAGGTAGAGCTTCAAAAAAGCAGGCACTTCCAACTGAAATTTCACTTCAACCTCAAGTTTCAGTCAGAGTGGTGGCAGGAACCTCTGTAGAACAGGAAATTCACAGAGACATGATACTTCCCATTGTGCAAAGTAATACTAACTCCTGTATTTATGGGGAATCTTCTGGAGTTGGGTATTGTAACTTCTTGCATAGACAGAATATCACTGATCTATACTCGACACAGTGGTAGCTTCCCTAACACATCTTGGATTTTGGGCTATTTTTATGTCATTTCTTATCTTTAAAGTGGAGGTTGAGAGACTCTAGTCATACATACCTTTATTGTGATTGGTGTAAAATTCTCTCGCCTCGTGTTTAGAGGTACAGATTAACAAAATTGATGGAGATAGGGTTTGGTATTATGATGACATTATAATTCACCAAAAGGACAGCCTTTTGTGGGCAAGGGACAGCAGGGATGCAGCTTATCTGTTCCATCTTAACCCTCAAGTTCCATGTTATCGCGTAGCTGTATCAGGGTCAATACGTCAAGTTCCCCAGATGTTATTAACCTTCAAGATTGCCTCAGAACTTACAATGAAGGAGGATGTTTAGGAACCTTATGGCTGAGTAGGTGCCTAGCATCTCAGCTGCATATCACCCTGGAATACTCTGTAAATCCTGAGCCTTTCAAAATAGGGTTTAACTTTTCAATTACCATTACCTCCAGTCATCATCCCACGACAATTAGGGAACCTTTTCTCTGTCTTCTGCGAAGGAAACCCCAAGCCACTGAGATCAGAGATGGGAATTACTATACCTTGTTGAAAAGGATGAGCCACACATCTGCTGAAACAAATATCACATTAAGTTACAGTATTTGACAGAATATTAAGATTTTAAGTACTCAGGAAATGTTTTTTCTGGCTCTTGTTCACTTTCTAAATTAGCATTGTGGTTCTTAACAGAACAAGAATTTTTCAATTTCCAGATGATTATCAGCAAAAGTTATGGTTTCATTTTCCTACCAAATCAACAGATTTTTTTTAATATATCTGCTACTTAATCTACACACTTTAGTGAAAAGGTTGTATTTTCAAGCACCAATTTTATAAAAGCTGGATATTTCTTCTCTGCAACACCTTATGTGACCATCACAAAAGCAAATTTACATGATTTTGCTTTTTTCTTTCTTTACTAGAAGTCTTTTAAAATGTGTTGACAGCATTTTGGCTGCCTAATTCTGATTCGCTTGGGCCAGCAACTATATTTTTAAGAAGAGCATGTAGATGGTCCTGATTAGTTCAGATTGTTTGAATTGTCTCTTGATATGCTTGAATAAGTAGGTGAAATAAACAAAAGTACTCCCGGGAAACAGAGCTCGGGGTTCTCAGAATCAAGTAACTGCTTTGCTTACCCCAATTTCTTGTCTCTCCCCTTCTCTCTCTACCACCATGTTTGAAAAAAAAGCACCCTGTCACAGTTCAGGTCAAAGCCATGGAAGATATTTTAGAGGTCTGTGTTAGTAACAGAAAACACTGGTAGAGGATTCGCTACTGCATAAAAGCTAGAAAGAACGAGAGAGACAAATGTCACAGGACGTAAAGGCTGATAATTGCTGTATGGGAAGAAAAACCACAACACACTGTTTCTCTCAAATGGGTCTGGGGAGCATGGGAATTTGTGCAGTGTGTCTTATAAAAGCAGTGTTTATTATGAAGCATGGCTTGGCTAATATGAAAAGGAAGAGAAAAAGAGTTTCATATTTATTTGTACTTGTTTTGTTTTTCAAAAAGTTAATCCCGATCTATGTCAAATTCCATTCTGCTTTTAATTTTTTTCCCACTGCTATGTATCTCTTGGGTAGAAGGTTTACATGCCTTTGCTGTATCATGACGACCCTACAATGCCCAGTAAAACAAATCACAATAAAATAAACTTATTCTAATACCCAAAAAATTAAATTATATATTTTACTAGAGTATATTTCATTAGCTAGTTCTGATACAAGAAAATGTTATTAAATACAATTGCAATTAGCTGGGTGAAACGGTGTCTGAAGGGATAAAGAAGAAAATGCTACACTTGCTACTGTGAGTATAAATTATAATCTGCATAGCAGTCTCTTTTTATTATATGCAACAAGAAAGCCCTGGAAAATCTGTCTGAATTCTGCGTCTTGCAAGATTTATGGCCCAGTTTTAAGTCCAGGTTGCTCAGAATCTTCACTTGAAAGACCTATGGAACATCCGTGTCATCTAACTGAAATCATGAAACACAGTATTTTAAAATACTTACGTGTGGAAGCAAATATGTTTCCAGACTTGTCATGGTGGGGCCCCCATCCTTGACTTAGTTATATAAAATTTACAAAAACAGTGCAGCAAGCAATAGCAAATAAGACCCTTAACAGAAATGGGCATAACAAGTTTCTAAGGGCAGATGTTTATCTTGGAAATGTATCTATCTGAAAAAGCTCTTCTTAGCAACTGAAAAGATAAATGATTTTCCTTGAGAGCTTTCTAGCCATTTATCATTTAGATAATATTGGTCACTTTTTTGAGTGAAACTGACTCATGAGCACATGGTACAGAACCCTCAATTAAACAAGGACTTTAAGGACTTGCTGAGCTCTCAGGGTGTGAGTGAAGCAAAAGATAGAGATGGCCTATTTGACGAAAAAACAATCGGATCATCCTTCTTTGTCCATGTTCCTGATATAGGCCATCTGCAGAGGAGGGTCTTTAAGCTCTGAATCCAGTCTTGCAGATGCATCAGCTACAGACCCAAGTTGCATACATAAGTGCCGGCTCTGAAATTTCACTCCCTGTGCAAGGCTTCTTCACAGGTAAAAACAGTCATTGAAGTTACTCCAGATGTGTAAGTTCAATTTAGATATGATTCATCCAGAGTAGTGAAAAAAATCTGTGTTTTATTATTTATAATTATATGTATCAGAACAAAAGCTGGATGTATAACAGTTTAAATATGCTATGTTAGTATATTTTAAAATATAGAATAATATTACTATTAAATCATTTCAAATCCAAACTTTAATATTACTATTAAATCATTTCAAATCCAAACTGCCTATTGCTATGCTACCTCACTTTTCAACAGTTCAACAACCAAAAGGACTGTGATGTACATGCTTCAAGAGCCACTTTCTTGCTCGTTTTTAATCGGAAGGGAAGGGAAGGGGAAGGGAAGGGAAGGGAAGGGAAGGGAAGGGAAGGGAAGGGAAGGGAAGGGAAGGGAAGGGAAGGGAAGGGAAGGGAAGGGAAGGGAAAAAAATTCAGCAAAAACTCTTCTGGCTGTATAAGCAGTTCAGACTTGGTCTGTGGTTCCTAGTTTCAGCCCTGAGAGTGGAAAATTCTGTGGAATGTCAAATATTCTTAATAACTATAAGGCTGAAATCATCATGGGTAGTCTGCAACTTTTTCTAACAATCCAAAACATTGTCAGAGAACACAGTTAGGGAACCCAGGTTTATTTATCACTGCCTTGGGCAGAAAATATGTAAGGAGCAGAAGAACCCAATGTGCCCAGATTCACATTTGATCTTTTCTTTCTTATCACTCAGGGCACCTCAGAAGATATGGACAGAAAGAGTTTAGAGTCTGTTTCAGTATTTTACAATAAAATTATACAGAGGCCTCCTGCTAGGACCCTGTGACAAAGAAAGCTTTGCCTCAAAATGCCTTCCCAAACATAGAGGCTTTCCTTATCCGTTTATCAGTTCTCCCAAATCTGGCCTTGGCTAAGTGAATTATTTAAAGGAAAAAAAAAAAAAAAAAAAGAAAGATTGATGCAGGAGTGCATTGGTGACAAATCTGTTCAAGTCTTAGAAATTCTAGGCTGCTGTTACCTGTTTCAAGTGATCCAATACCACTGAAGTAGCCTTGTCTACTGAAGCAGCAAGGGCTGCAGACAACTGAGAAGCCTCTAAACTTAGCTAAGGATGGCTCAGCATAATTATATCTCACTCTCTGGTATAGCATGCTGACATGTAGTTAGAGCATTTTGATAGTAGGTTGCAATGATACAGTGTTTCAGATGGCAAAACACAACAGTGTCACAGGTTTGTCCTTTGAAGAGTGCTACTCCTGCAAATCTAAACTGCACTTTTCCCATTCATTTCATTGCTGTGTTCAGGCTAGTGGGTTTTGCTGGAGGAAGCAGTAAAATAAACCTGAGTAACCCTGTGAGGTTTTTAATAATTTTGTAATAATCTCAATTTGCATGACATAATGTTTACACAAAGCCTCAAGACGTTGTGAAGCAAAGTTTCAGCAAGTTCCATCCAGGATAACAAAATCTGTGAAAAGCCTTGTTAATATGCACCTCTCATTCAATGTTATAAAGCATTAAAGATTAACTCAAAATTATTTGCCAGAGCAATTCAGGCCCTAGAAATTAGTTTCTCCATATAACACTAACTGTACATTTATATCTCAAACCTGTTGGTGTCTGACTGAAACAGGCTAAAGGAACTACTCTCTGCTGATAACCATGACGAAACGCTAATAATGCTCTGTCAAGACTGGGACAACGGTGAAATAAATTTTCCTGTTATTTGGAAATCAGGCAAACAAGAAAACAAACAGAGCTAGTTTGACAACTTGTTCAGAGCAATAAAAACTTTTTCACTGAGTTACTCCAACAACTGTAGGTCATTACTGATTTTTAAAGTGAGTGAAAAGGAATGTCATCTGTGACGACAACCCACTAGCTGCTTACTTGCATAGACACCCCAGCTCTGAAGGAGAAACTTTTAGAATCATATTAGATAGGTTTTGAGCTAATAAGGTAGTCAGTGTGGGATGGAAAGGTCTGTTGCTGTTACTGTGTATCACCAGGTTCTGTAATAAAATATCTTGGTGGGATTAAAATTTACCTGCATACACAGTGATTCAGTCTCTTTTTTCTGAAAGGTAGGACTTTGTCTATTCTACTGATTATTCCCTGTGCCCAGTGATGAGATGAGTGGGTATGGCTCAAAACTGTGCCAGGGAGGTTTAAACTGGATATTAGAAGCATTTCTTTACCAAAAGGACGTCAAACACAGCAAGAGGCTTTCAAGGGAGGTGAATGATGCCCCAAGCCCATCAGTGCTAGAGAGATGTTTGGACAATCCCCTTAAACAACATGCTTTAACTTTTAGTCAGCCCTCAGCTGGTCTGGCAATTGGATTAGATGATCATAGTAGGTTCCTTTCAGCTGAAATACCCTATTCTATTCTATTCTATTCTATTCTATTCTATTCTATTCTATTCTATTCTATTCTATTCTATTCTATTCTAACTTATTGCCTTCTTAATTTAAAAAACCAACAAAGAATGACAGTTTTAAGATATATGAGGATACATAAAGATAGTCACACTTTTCAGGGACTGCCCCACCTCCATGACATGTGATG
The DNA here is from genome assembly GCA_027925045.1 of Hypotaenidia okinawae. NCBI lineage: Eukaryota > Metazoa > Chordata > Aves > Gruiformes > Rallidae > Hypotaenidia > Hypotaenidia okinawae. Next base: position 96,759,606 of record BSDF01000002.1, on the reverse strand, counting down.
CAACATATCTCCAGTGTTGTACAGAAGGAAGTCTAAAAGTACTTGTAAGATTAAGTACAAGCTTTCATCATCCTGGACTTTTGGACCTGGAAATACACTTTCATTTGCCAGCATACTGACTGGTTTTGTACTAACTAATGATGTACTACTCAGTGCAGTGCCTGCTTTCAGAAGAAAGGAGATTTTAATAAACATTTAGACAAAGAAGTGCCACTGGATATCAGTTTAATCCAATCTCTGGTCCCCAGAGCTGGTTTTAGCAGTCATTTGTTCATTGCATAGCAAATGCTTCAGTTGCAGGTCAAACTAGGTCAAAAGCAGCACTAGAGCAGCAATCCTGGAGTGCAGGAGATGTATAATGCTCCTTTGTGACTACTCCTTTTTTACTGACATCTTGAGTGCCAGGATGCTGCATGTCTCTTTGGCACTAGGTCTTAGTCCCACAGGTATCCACACTGCCTGCAGAATGCTTTGCACCCGATTCTGCTTCTGTGTGAAGAAGATACATTCTCTGCTGGAAGAACTCAGCTGTTGACAAACAAACTATCTGTTCTGTTGTCAAAAATATATATTTGGTATGGATGTGGTCAGCACTGTGGTATTCCAAAGGTTTAGACCTTTTTACATGAGGTGGGAATGAAGTGCATATTGGAAGAGCATGTGCTGTCAGGAGCAGTGATCAGATAACTCCTGTTCCAGGGAGCATTCCTGACTCAGTAATAGTCTGAATACAGCAGAATAAGAGTTAAACCAGACTGTGAATCAGGCTACATGGCTTGACCTAGAGATGAAATGGAGCTTAATGGCAGAGTTTCTTGGGAGAGTGGAAGGAAGAGTCTCAATTTTTTGCAGACATCATCAAAACATCAACGTTTGCTTTCCTGGCAGGATAGTGATAGTCATCCGAAATCTGCAAGTCCTCCTTGAAGGTGAATCATGGTCCTGTCTTCAGGACCAGTTCAAATAAGGGAAAAAGAGCAAGGTTTACTATAAAAATGTTTCCACAGAATGAATTGATGCAGCAGACTACTTCATTCTCTACATCTTTCTGTTATCCTCAAACCCAGAATTAATGTAGAGAAGAAATTCTCAGCTAGCACAATCAAAAATCATGGAAAAACACACTTTTTTTTCTTGTGTCCGTATATGTATGCATAAAATACACTTGGACATGAGGAGTGGGATGGAACTGGGACCTGGCCATTTGATAACACTATTTTTGGAGAAAAATTCTTTTAGCTTCTATGGCTGTGCAATTCTGTTTGGCACCTATGAATTCTTGAGTTATGGTGCTAGGGATGTACCAAAATGTTGTTCTTTCTCACAAACTTTTAATGGAATTAAAAGATCAAAATAATTAGTCTGCAAAATATCTACTCCTGAGAAATGTGACATGGCATTAGGCAAAATATGAGAAAAAGATTTATAAACTGGAATTATATATGAGTTATCTACATTTGAGTGGTACCGTAGCTATATATATAACTTATAAACATATAAAGCTCATGTTGTTCCAGAATTATAGTAATTCTGTGTTAACATTTTTCTATGCAGTTTAATGCATTTCTACAAAAAAGTATCATATTTCATTAGCACTGAAACAAATAACTGAAAAGATAGGATTGTCTTCCACAAACCACTGACTGCAGAAGCAGGATATAAATGCAATCCACAAAATCTTTACTGCTTCACTATTTTCTTGACAGACTGCTCTCAACTTTCTCATTATTAATTAAGATAACAATCTGAAAATAATCCTTTGATGCAATTTAAGGACAGATTAAAAATGAAAGTTAAACTTTTTATCATGTTTCCCTGCTAGAGTTATTGTCTGCCATATAGTCTCACAAGTACATAAATACTCAACACACTTTTGTGTGGCATATGATGTCAGCTGCCACTGAACTGGACTCACAGTAACTAAAGAACAATATGTTATGATAGGGATATACAATAATGTCATATGATAATGAAGATCATCTTCTGCAGCACTCAGATGAAACTATTTTACCAGTGTAGTCAGAACTTGATTTTATCATCTCCAAGAAGTAGCTTGTGATGGGTGGACCCTGGCTCGAGGCCGTGTGCACACCAAAGCTGTTCTATCACTCCACATCCTCAGCTGGACAGAGAAGAGAAAATATAACAAAAGGCTTGTGGGTTGAGATGAGGACAGGGAGAGATTGTTCACCAATTACTGTCACGGGCAAACCAGACTCAACAACAACAAAAATATCATCTAATTTACTACCTAAGCAAAACAAAGTAGAATAACAAGAAATAAACCCTAATCTTAAAACATTCCCTCCACCTCTCCCTTCTTCCCAGGCTTATCTTCACTTTCAATTTTCTTTACCTTCTCCTTCCCCAGCAGCACAGGGGGATGGGCAATGGAAGTTGCAGTCAATTCATCACACGTTGATTCTGCTGCTCCTTCTCCCTTCAGAAGGAGGACACTTCACACTTTTTCCCTGCTCCAGCATGGGGTCCCCTGTGGGGTGCACACCTTCAGGACCAAACTGCTCCACCATGGGTCCCCCACGGGGTCAGAAGTCCTACCAGCAAACCTGCTCTTCCATGAGCTCGTCTCTCTATGGCTGGCCACAGGTCCTGCCAGGAGCCTGCTCTAACATGGGCTTCCCATAGGGTCACAGCCTCCTTCTGGCATCCTACACTCTGTGGTGTAGGGTCCTCCATGCAGGAGGTGGATATCTGCTCCAGCATTATCCTTCATCTATTACAGGGGAAGAGCCTGCCTCACCATGGTCTTCACTTTGAGCTGCAGGGGAATCTCTGCTCTGATGCCTGGAGCACCTCATCCTCGGCCCTTCTTCACTGTCCTCAATATCCGCAGAATTCCTCACATCTCATTCCTCTCTCTGTCTGCAAAAAGTCTTCCTAGGGATTTTTTTTCCCCTCCTTAAATACATTATCTGACCATTCCTGATGGGCTTGACTTTGGCCAGCATCAGGTCTGCCTTGTAGCCAGCTGGCATTGGTTCTATCACACACAGGGGAAGGTTCTAGCAGCTTCTCACAGACTTCATACCTGTATCCCCCCTCCTACCAAAACCTCACCAAGAAAACTCAATACAAGCTCAAAACAAGCTCAAAACCTTCGTAGTTGACCACTCAAGCTCCTGGAGAACATTCTATTTTTTTCTTGAATTGGTGAGTAGCTGAAAAGTTAAACTGTCATTAGATAACGGGCAGCTGTTATGGCAATTCTAGTAACATTGCTGTGCTCTATACGTTTTTGCATAGATTTTGACTGAAACTCACTTAGGGACCCCATAGAGGTCTATGCAAGAATAACATCCTTCAGAGTTTTATCCTACTCGGGACAAGTACTGATGTTATTTTCATTACCATAATTGTATAATTACATTTCTCTGGTGAATGCTTCCTTGAAGGGCATTAGACAGACTTGCTAGTCCAGAAATGTGTGCAGCATAACATTTCCTTTCCTAGAGCCTAGTTCCCAACACACTTGTGACTGAGGGGAAAGAACATGAGTAGATTTAAATGTGCAGTTATCTCAAGTGACTTCAGAGGAATCAAAGCCAATTTATACAAGCTAAATCATTGTTTCCACCACTGCCAGAATATATCATCCAACTGAGCTGTTCTTGGGTAGACAAAGTGTCCTCCTTTGGTTTTGATCTGAAGAGCACTGCTATTTCCCTGGTCTCTTCACCATTCTTCAAGAAGATTAATTTCTTACTCCTTGCAGTTAATAGTCTCAGATTTATATGCTAACTTAACTCTCTTCTAAGTATTCCCTTAATCTCACATTCCTGGGCATTACTTTTTATTTAAATGTATTTCTGCTGTCCTACTAGAGCAAAAATCTATACCAAGCCAGGGAAGGACAGGTTTTACAGCAGGAGGAAAGGTGATTTCAATTTTAGTATATATGAGTTTAATAGTACTGCTCCTTATAGCATAGCAATTTTTGTTCTCCCTAGCTGACCTGTGGAGATTCAGAGCCTTAAGGTGTTGAAAAAGCATGTTAATTATTGTGTATCTTTACAAAGATACAACAGATTCCCTTATCTGCAGAATCTGTAAGACAGACAGGCACTGTGCGTACACCTTCTTTTTTCCTTGATCAGGGTACCATGAACTACTACAGTGGGAACAAAGATAATACTATCTCTGAGAAATTAATTTTCAAAAAAACATACAATTAGAAAGGCATATTCTGTTTGGTATAGTTGCTTGCCAGGACCCCAGCTCCCTCACGTATGTGTCAGGCAGAACCTACACTGTGTATTTGCTTTCTCTCTGCAGGGCAACATCCTGTCTGCTTTTCTTTTTCCTTAATAGTTTAGCTCTTTGGTATCAACAACTTATGACAACATAAGAAGAAAAGAAAAGCTGATTTCTGCACAAGGCGAGCTTAGCTACAATCTCCTCACCTTTGTGTAGATGTCCCTGAAGACTGCTCCATACTTGAGATATAGATGTTGAAAGGAGGTTTCTCAGCACACTGCATGTAATCCAGTGTTTTTCAATCAGAGTTTTTCCTTGTCTTCTGTACTTTGTATTCCTCTCTCCTGGACACTTCAAATCACTGCTTTTCTATCAGGTTAAATATTTCAAACTAGAGGCGGGGAGGTAGGAAGGAAAAAATGCAGTTTAAATGAGTATGGGAGTTTATGGAAATGAAGGACAAATCAATCACAATTTTTATGTTAATTCATTCTTACAGTCCTTAGGTCCTACGTAACTTGACTTTTTTGGGTGACAAAGGAATTGCAAACTGCTCATTTCTGAATATTAAGGAAAAAGTGGTAGTAAGAAGCAGTTTGCAAAAACAATTTTTTGTACTACCTCTGTCCTTCATACACCTTGGGTTTGAATTCTCTTGCTTTTGCTTTCATTCCATAACATTCTCTGTTGTGACTACTTCACAACATTGGATCTAATTGTTCCTTCCTGTTTTCAAAATGATTTTTTTTTTTAAAGAGGATGTCCAGCAGCTGTTGTGTTAGGGACAGAACAGCAATTATTTTGGTCATTCATTTCTAAGAAAGAGGAATTATAATGGGAAGAGAGGCACAAATCATGGAGCTAGTGTTGTGCATGTTATATGATAGAAGGCCGCAAGAGATTATTTTGCTAATATATCAAAACGAAATCTATTAATACCCTTCAGAAAAAAAGTAGATACTTCAAAATAACTTGAGCAAATTAACCACAAACCTTCGACTTATCTGAGTTGGTACTATTCTGGAATGATAGGACTAATGAAGGAAGAAAAACCCAAATATTAATCAAAGATGTTTTGAGGTTGCAAGTGCAGGTTGGCAGGAACCTTGTCGTGTTGGGTTTCAAATGTCTTGAAGGACAAATACACCACAATCTTTCTCAAAAACTTTATTTCAGTGTTTGATCACCCTCAATGAGCACAAGAGTGAAAAGTCTTCCCAGTAACTGAAAATAAAACATATGTAGACCTTAAACCCTTTATGAGAGAGAACTTAGGATATGAATGACTGTAATATCATCAAGTGGATTTACTGATTCAGAGCATGATTTCCAGCCTTAACTTACTATTTCTTTTTTATTCTTGGTTGTAGTCTACTACCTTGTAACTGTTCCTTTGTGGATGTTTGGGGGTTTCTCTCTTCATTCACTTATGTTCTTCCCTTTAACAAGTATTTTCGGAATCCTACTAGCATGCAATGACTCCTCTTGTAACTTTCCTACTGTAATGGCACCATGTCAGCCTTAAGTCAGGTGGAATTTCACTTGTTTCCCTTTGAATAGGTTTTTGGCTTTTTTTAATATTTATATTTTTCAGTGTTTAGATAGAAGGTAGAGGTAAATGACTTCATAGTAAGATAACTTAAAATAAGCTAGCAGTTAAATAAACTGTTTCAGCCGCACTCACTAAGATCAAATAAATCTTATTCAAACTAAAGTAGCAGCTGGGCTTCCAATCTGTCTCTGATAAAACAGAAAGCAAGTCCATGAGAAGCTGCAAACTTCAGGACAATGTACATGAAATGAGGTCTTTAACTTACTTTTGCAGCTTTAATTTAGGGTTCTGCTAAAAACAGAAGACTCCCTAAGAAAAAAGTTGTGTGTAGATGCTATTTTAGTATTGCCAGTATATAAACATCCCCTGAAGAGTTCAACATTCACTAATAAGCCACCTTGAATGGGAATCAAAGAAAATACACAGCTCTTTATTATCCTTTTCCCTATTTATTGATCTTCCTCTTCACCTTACTTCGAGCTCTCTTTCTCTGCCCATCTTCTCCAAACAATCCATCCACAACTACCTTTTTCCCATTGATCCCAGTTTTGTTTTGTCCATACCCAAATTTCTTATTGTTACCTAGGTGATCTTGGCCTTCCATGGTATTACTTGATGGACTTACCTACTAATGGGATGCTGGCCTTGCAAGATTCTACTACCCAGAAAATTCTCAATACTCCAGCTTGGTTTTCTTCAGGTTTTGACCATTTCTCACATAACTCTGTATGATTCATGAAATCCAGCCATCTGTAACATCTTTTATCCTCTAACACTGTCATCTTTCATGTCCAGTAACTTCTAATGTCCAGCAATTTCTCCTATACTGTCCACACAGCTTTACCTCAGATCAGGGAATAGTCAGTGGCCTAGTCTTTTACCTAAAGCCCTGGTCATTTGCCTGCTGCCTTATCACACTGCTATTTAAAAATGTTACTATTTTCATACAAAGTCACATGTATACAGGTGCATGTCTCCCAGAAAAAGAGTGGCAGCACCTTTAGTGGGGGATATAAGGAAAGTGCAGAACCAGGTCCCAAGGAAGGATTAAAAATGTAAGAATCTGGTACAAGAATAATAAAAATGCAGCTGTGGTAGCAGCAACATAGCAGATACAAGAAACAATCTACTTACCTTTTTGCTTTCTAACAATCATATTGTCTTTCCTAGTGCATCTGTAGCCCTCTAGCATCCTTCCAAACTTTCAGGTTCTTTAACTTGCTGCCTTGATATCTCTCAAGCCCTGCAAACCCTTTGGGCATCATTGCGATTCTTCCCTTGCTCAAATAGTTGTGGTGCATTTGAAGATTTTTAAAAGATCTCAGGCTTTGGCAGCAGATTTCCTCTTTCAAAAGTAATCCCATCATTTCAGGTGATCATTTTGCTTTCTTCCTTCCCCCTCTTTCTACCTCTGCATGCACACAGTACTCAGGGAAAAAAAAAAAAAAAAAAGCAGCACTCAGTCCTTCAACATTAAGACTTTGCTTTGAAAAAGAAGCCAGACATGGCTGTTTGAAGACAAAGAAATGAACATCTGCTATACTTTCGAGGACACTGGATCTGTAGACCTGTATTTTATCCAATTAGCATCAAAGAACTTGAGAACATATTCTTTTGCTTTCATACAAAAAATGAAGACAAATTTCTGAGAGCAGTTCAATCTTTGCCACCTACATTTAATTGCCCAAAACATTTAACAAGTACCAAGCCTGTAGCCAGGAGCGCCATGCTTAGTATTTTCTTCTTTGCTCCTCAAGATAAAGGCCAAGCTCTGCACTTTTGAAAAGCAAACGAAAGAAATGGAAATACCTTCTCTTTCCAAAGATCTGCAGGTTTTAAAGGATACTGGGATAAGAAAAATCCTCAAAGCTGTCTGCATGGTGGCTAAACAAGATTAGGTAAAACACATCCTCTCCAATGCACACACAGAATATAAAACATCTTAATCCCTCTCCAGTATGGTACCATAAGCAGTTACTATGCAGAAGAAACTCGCATACAGTAAGCAGGCCAACAAATACATCCCCCTTGGTCAGACTTTGTACCCTAAGTCTGTGCTGCTGGACTCCTAAAGGGACTGTACAAGACTACTGGTAGCAGAATTACAGAAACAAGCTCTTTTTTATTCTGCTAAAATTAAAATACTTCAAGTGGCTTCAACTAATAGATGATTGCTATTAAAAGATTAATTTCGATGGAGTATCTCCATCAAATAAAAGTGAAATATTTCCCTTGTTACTGGACTTTCTACAGTAAAAAGTTTTTTAAAAAATCCCAAAGCCCTCCGATGATGTAACCACTAAAGCTTTTGTGAGCTTAAGGAACCTGGCCAAGCCTCTTCCCAAATACGCCTGTCTCCCTATCAGTTGAATTAACAGAGAGCTAAATCCCTTCACTGCAAGCTACCGCTGTTAGTTCCCAGTGAGTACATCATTTACATGTATCACCCTGCTCTTTCTTTTATTGTGTTCTTGTTTTGGTTCACTGTTTCCCTTAATTTGAAATGCCAGTTTCCCTTGCTGTACATTTGGAGGTATTTGGTAGCAGGACAGAAAAGGCTTGTTATTGAAGCTGAATTAACCTAACAAAGAGAGAGGGAAGAAAAAAAAATCAGAGCCGCACACAGAGCCATTAAACTTCAACCACAGTTGCAATACTTAAACAGCACAAGCTTGATACAAGCATACTGTTTCTTTAATTCCCGTTTCTTTTTCCATCTATTCGCATCATACAGCTGTATCTATTGAATGGATATGTTTGTTATAACAAAGGTAGAAAACATGCTATGCACAAAGCAATGCTAAATCATAGCTAATTCTGGCTTCTTATTTGTAACTATAAATTAGTTCTTTAGTACCTGAAAAGACTGTTCATATCAGTGCAAGGGCATGTCTACTGTGCTTCAAGTGCAAAGCTCAAATTGTACAGATTCGGCATATACAGTACAGTATTTGTTTCTTCAAAACCCACTGGGATTTCAAGTCACCAAGCATTTATTATGCTGAAACAGTCTTTTAAAATGGATTATTTTGAAAGCTTACAAGGAAGAGCTCCTCCATCTCTATTAGCAAGCTGTGGACTGGTTCCCTTTGTAAGAAGCTGCAGGGGATGGAAATACTTGGCATCACATAGCAGTTTGCTCAGGAAAATGTTCAATATCCTAGTACAAAATACAATAAGAGAGCTGTTTACCATGGTGTCTATCACAATATCTGTTTAGAACCGCCAAAAAAACCAAGGGTCTTACAACAGAGATAACAAAATAGCCAGGAAGACAAAAATCTACTCAACACTTGATTTAGAGAATTTCTGTGGGAATCTGTGGTTCATGCTTGAGGGTACAATGCTTCTTGTTTAACATAGTTAATGTCCATTGACTATTCCCTGCACCACTACAGTTACACACATATTGTACACAGAAATGTGACACAAACACTGTGGATTACCACCTATGGTTTTATTAACTGAAGGATAGATGAGGGGAGAAATATAATAAAGGCTTATGCTAGCCCAAATGAATGGACTTTTTAACAGCAGTGGGGAAAAATAAGAAGCGCTGTCATTGTAAGGTGCTGAAGAAACTTAATGTGTTCTAGAAATAGGAAGGTGACAATTTTCATCACAGACCAAATTTGTTCTCTCAAGATTTAAAATCAAAAGGAAGCAAATCTATCAAATGCCTCATAAAACAAGCTATTTTTAAAGCTGATCCAAGACACTTCATCTCCAATGCAGTAATGTAAGAAAACACCAAACAAACCCCCCAGGTGCTCTCATTTATAGCCCTGCATTTAAAATTCTGACTATAATAGCAATATTTTGGACTGAAATCAAGTGAAAATCAACTTATTTCAGGCTTAAATAATTTTTTTTAAATCTCAATATCACTTGTTAGGATTGCATCAAAAGACCTCAAAAAATACCAATTTGATTTTTCATATCCTGAAACATTAAATGAGATAGGAATTAATGCTGATGCTTAACAATGGATCTTTGAATATGTATTTTTAGCTACTTCTATATAGTTGGGCTGTTTTTTTCCAGAGGAGTTATCATTATCTTTCAAAAGTTCCAGGAACTCCAGCATAAGGAAGGAATATATTTTAGAGGTTTGAGCCAGTTCAAAATTCTTCCTATGGAAAACTGTCTCCAGGGTCACAGACTATACTGCGTTTTTCAGCCTTATCAAGACACAGTTTCGTTGCATCCTGTGAGTAAGAAATCAAGCAGAGAAGGCAGGCAACCTACATGGAGTGAGCAAGGAGCTTCTGGAAAAACTCAAAGGGAAGAAGGAAGTTTACAGAATGTGGAAAAAGGGACTGGCCACTTGGGAGGACTATAGGAACATTACCAGAGTACACAGAGATGAAATGAGGAAGGATAAGGCTCACTTAGAATTAAATCTAGCAAGGGATGTCACAGAAAACAGGAAGGGCTCCTTCAACTACACCAGTAGCAAAAGGTGACTAGGGAACACATGAGCCCACTGCTGATTGAAGCGGATACCTTGGTGATGGAGTTACTGAATATATTTACTTCAGTCTTTACTGCTAAGCACAGCCCTCAGGAATACCAGATGCTGGAGGTAAGAGTGTTGAAGGAGTTGGCAGATGTTAATCTATGCCACTTTCTATCATCTTTGAACAGTCATGGAAAACAGGAGAGGTGCCTAAAGAACTGGATGAAAGCCAGTATCACTCTGGACTTCAAAAAAGGCAAGAAGGAGAACCCAGGAAACTATATCACCTCCATCCCTGGAAGGGAGATGGAACAGCTCACTCTGGATCTCATCTCTAAGCATGTGAAGGAGAAAAATGTTACCAGGAGTGCTCAATGTGGTGGACACAGTGATCGCCAAGAGGAAATCATCTGACAGCCTTCTGTGATGGCATGAGTGGCTGGGTTGATAAGGGAAGAGCAGTGGTCACTGCCTACCTCAATTTTGGCAAGGTTTTTGACACTGTCTCCCATAACATCCATATAGGTAAGCTTAGGAAGTGTGGGTTAGATGAGTGGACAGTGAGGTGAGTTGAGAACTGGCTGAACAGTAGGGCTGAGACGGCTGTGAAAAGCAGTATGGAGTCTAGTTGGAGGCCAGTAGCTAGCAATGTGCCTCAGGGGTCAGTACTGGGTCCAGTCAACATATTCATCAATGACCTGGTCAAGGGGACAGATTTTCTGTATCATCAGTTTGGTGATGATGCAAAACTGTGAGGAGTAGCTGATATACTACAAGGCTGCACTGCCATTCAGTGAGACCTGGACAGGCTGAGGAGTTGCATTGAGAGGAACTTACTGAAATTCAACAAGGGCAAGTGTAGGGTCCTGCACCTAAGAAGGAATAGCCCCAAGCACCAGTACAGGCTAAGGGTTCCTGCTCAGAAACAGCTCTGCAGAGAAGAACCTGGAAGTACTAGTGGACAGTTTAACCATGAGCCAGTGACGTGCCTTTGCGGCTAAGGCGGCAAATGATACCCTGGAGTGCATTAAGAGCATGGCCAGCTGGTCAAGGGAGGTGTTCTTCCCCTCTGCTCTGCCATTGTGAAGTGACATCTGGAATTCTGTGTTCAGTTCTGGGCTCCCCAGTTCAAGACAGACAGGGAGCTACTGGAGAGAGTCCAGTGGAGGGCTACAAAGGTGATGAGGGGACTGGAAAACCTGCCTGGATGCTCTCCTGTGCGACCTGCTCTAGGTGATTCTGGTCTGGCAGTTGAGGTTGGACTAGAGGATCTCCAGAGGTCCCTTCCAACCCCTGCTCTTCTGTGATTCTGTGATTCTCTGGGAGTCACTTTTTAAGAAATATTTGAATATGCAAAAATGAAAACAGATGTGTATCTGTGGTATTCCTTAAACAGAAGTTTTATTGTATATCCCTCACTATTTTGGTGTTCAGAATGAAATATTTTTTTAAAAAAAATCACGCATGTATCATGTCTTTCACGCTCCCTACTCTTGAGTGAAAGTAATGTTCAGTGTCTACAATGGCACACTATCTGAGGTGGTAGATGTTCTCAGAATTCAGAGGGAAGGCAAGTAATTCTGAGGACCTTGTGTATTGCCGCATAAACAACAATATGTTAATGCAAACATTTTTTTTTATTCATGGTGGTCTGAATAGAAGAGACATCACAGCTGACGTAAGAGTAGCTTGAGAGCTGGATTATACGAACTGCTTGGTATGACCAGTGAAGGTAGAAAGCATGAATGAACTATTTTTTCAATTGAGCAAGCTGTTAGTAATTTGAGTCAGCATAATAAAAGTACTTTCAAATAATAATTTCATTTCTGTCATAAACAGTTCATTACAGAAGCTTTTCTCCTTCTCCCTGTCCCTACTAACTGGTTTTATTTTCAGTTTTCAGTCTAAGGCTTTGAAGCCATTGCAATAGCTTTGGATTTGAATTCTCTGAAGAGATCTGTTACATGGAGGCTATAACATAAGAAAGTACAAATTCTTATAAAGGTGGAATTCTTCCCTACAACAAGAACTCTGCTGTGAATCTTTAGAACACATTACTTTAAATGTTGGGTATTTTAAAATAAATATAGAACACACAAAAGTGAACTGTAAGAAGAAAAAAGTATGTTGCCCAGAGTTGGCCACTGTCCAGTGATAGAACATGCTCCAACATCCTTTCACCTACATTCTTTCAGGAGATATTTAAAAAAATCAAATAAGGGGGTAGTTAGTTGTAGGGGTGCCTGAGAATTGTGCCCATCCAAATTACAAATACGATTCTTAAAATCCCTACTTTATTCTTTTTTCTGGTTAATTTCAGGAAGTAAATATGGAATGATAAATTATAATGAAGTATTAAAACATAGTGTAATTTTGACCAAGACCATAAAACTTTTACTAGTTTTGACTGTTTTGCATAAATCTTCCCTTATGAGGCTACTTTCTGTCTGAGCTGAATGGGGACCAGTGACAGCAAAATATGGCAAATAAGCTTATTTATTCATCTGTCTTAAAAAGAAGTTTCCAAGACTTGTTTTTTATTTCTGAATAATTCCTGATCTGCTGTGTAAGAACAGCTTTGTGAATGCCATTTGATCAAGACCAAGTATTTAAAGTCTTTAATCTATTTTCCTGTAACAACTTGAAACATCAACAGAATGCTAGCTATTAGAAGTAAAATTACTTTAGAAGCAGAAGAAATTATTTTAAAAACCTCAAACCAAACCAGAACAATAAAACTATGATGTAAAGATCACCTTCCTTTTATTGAACAAATTTGACTAACTTGTGAACTCTGGCCATTAAGAGGATAATACACTTAAAATAAGAAAGTGAGACAAAATGGACAATCTTGCAGAATCAAAGAGCTTTATCATCACCTGCAATCATTTTAGTCCTACATTGTTTCTAGACTAAGAGAGAGATCATTTTCACCCTGTTATGCCTCACACAGTTGTTAGATTTCAGTATCGTAGTCTGTGGGATTACTTTCTCTTCTCTAAATCAAATCTACTGAATTACTGTGCCTAGTCACATCATACACTGGGACTTCCCTTTGCTTTAAACATAGTACTTTGCAGTTCATTTTATGAATCTCAATATGACCTGTAAATCTACTTGCTTTCTGATGAAAAATGTTGTTATCAAAAACGTAACTTCATCTAAATCATTTTTAATATAATGAAGATAAAACTCTACTCCCTTGCAAATTTTTTGGCAGGCTGTGTTTGTCCTATCACAACATCTAAGTAATTTAGTATTTAGTGTTAATACTACTTAAAAAAAAACCCTCTCATAGAGGTACATATCCCATACCACACAAAATTAATTCTGTTATCAATTAATAACAGAATTATCATTATAATTCTGAATATAAATTCAATCACAGGAAGTTTAAATATAATATTCTCCTACATTTTAGCCAGGAGTTGGAAGGTCTATGTCTTAATCCTGAAAATTTTTGCATTCAGGTTCCACTTTCCTTAATGACTGAAGCAAGGAGCCTTCTGCATGTGTGCGTTGCATCTGCTTGTGCAAGAACAAACTCTGCTCCACTTGCAATGCTGTGTAAGCATGGTGGCTTTGTAAATCATTATAATTCTCCACAATTGCTTTGTTTCTGTGTTCCTTTACTGTGTAGGAGCTCTCAAAAGTTGATTTCCCCCTTTTTCATGCATCAAGACATAACTCTGCTACAGACAACTAGACGCAGTAACATTTCATAAGTTTTATAAACTGAAAGGGCAGGAGGTACTTCAAGAATAACTTCAAGCAGTGTTTTGAAACATAAATCATTTAGTCTTGTGTTTCACAAGAGCTCAGGTTAGGCAATCACAATAATTCCTTCTTTCCCTAAAAGCAATGATTCCAGAAATCAGTACATCCTTGTGTTGTTTTTACAGAATTCTGTAGTAACCTGAACATAGATTTTTTTTAATTACTAACAAATAAACTATATAAAATAAAAATAATGAGGGCTATAGTTCTCAGTATGCATTTCAGCTGAGTGTTCAATGCAATAAAAATTCTTCCTTTTACAGTATTTCCACAATTGTCTCAGAGTTCAAGCTGGTACTTGGTTTAGTTGACAAGAAAAGTGCTACTGCCACTTTCTTAAATGCCTTATACAAAGGGATATAACCAGAAATGGCTTAAATAACTTGTATCTCCACTAATTTTGCATGACTCTGTTCAACTCTCACAGCTGAGGATTCACCCCAGTTATCAAATAAACAAAATTAGTATCTGCTTATATAAAATGTGTTGCTGCTGACAAGATGGAACTGCAAACATCACGACCCGTAAAGAAAGCAGTGAGCCATGGACTGAAAGTTACCTGTGGTGAACAGTGTAATTAACAGTTCTGGTTCATATGTATGTGGATCACAAACAAGGTCTGCAGACGTTCTCCTCCTGTCAGAGAAAAATAAAACCCTTCATGAGGATTGCAGGATTTCTTTTCCATGGAAAGGGTCTTTTTTTCTCACTGTCACAGTGCCCAAGAAGCCTCCATCTCCTTTTCTGCTGTCTTTATCTGTTCTGTGGTACACTAAAGCTGAAGGGTGCAACCAGTTGCAATGTGCCATGCAATAGCAATTCTACAGTTTGTCTTCCAGAGGGAGGAATTCCTGTGCTTGGAAGACTATTCTGCTAAAATTATGACCAGCAATACCATGCTGAATGATGTGATCAACTTGTGAATGCTGGGCACAATGCCACTGCAACAGATGGGCATGGATGCAGTGAGCCAAAAAATCATGTACATGTATCAAATGTGAGAAATGAGGGCAAGACTCCAAAGACAAAAATACAGAAGTGTCAGTCTTGATCTGGTACAGCTTTCATTCAAAGATGGTTCATCACCAGGATCTTGGCAGATTAACTAAAAGAAAAGATGCTCAAACTGTGTATAAAGAAATGTGGCCCACTTAACCAGATAGGTGCATGGCAGTAATCAACAAAGTAGTCTACCCTCTCTTGTCTTCTTGCAGTGGCTACCAAGGAAAGGGCTAAAAAACCCAGTGTAATAAATTAACAGACCCAAACTCTGTCTGCCCATCTGTACTTCACCTTTAAAATGCTGTGTATGGAGCCAGAAACCCCTCAGAGCTCAATAGAAAGTAGCAAACAGAGGAGAGGATGGGAACCCCATCCCATGTCAGAGTACTTCTGGATATCTACCTGTTACTTTCTATTTAGTGGAAGTGAGATTTATAATGGATCCTATTAGCCTTATGAAGAAGTTTGCGCCTAAGATCACAGCCTCTCAAGTATTACCATTTCCAGTCTCTAGGATGCCCTTTTTCTAGCCAAAACTTCACAGAATTTAACAATGCAAACATCTCAAGGCTAACTTCCACTCAGTGCTAAAGAATGAGCAATGTCTACCCATGTTTTTCTTCATGGTTAGTCTCCACTTAGAGGGACCCTCAAAGAGCAATAACTTTCCATCAGCTGCTGTATGCTTGGCAAGGTCTTGCAATATTACAGCCTTTATATGCACTATTACATTTCTTCTCATATAAATAACTTTTTTACAAATGGTGATTATAATAAAAATGCACAACCACATGCAATAGAAAACTGTAAAGAAATTAATCTGTGCAGACATACATATGAAAAAATAGGATGTATTACAGAGTTCAAAAGAGAGAAAGTAAAGGTGAAAAGTGCAACTAAATCCACTTCCTGATTTCTCAAAATACCACTGTTGGCCTATCCAAACTTTGATTTCTTTCCAAGACCCAAAACGTAGTAATTTCATTTTGTTTGTTTTTTAAAAGTATTTTTCTTATGGTAACATGAGATAGCTGTACAGCTGGAAGGGAGGAAGGAGGGAAGGAGGGAAGGAAGGAAGGAAGGAAGGAAGGAAATCTTTCAATGAGCAAGTTCTAGAGCACAAGTCTACAAATTATCCTGTTTCAATATTTATTTTTATTTGCAATGCACCTGTAATTACACCCATGGTGACAGTGAGTTTCTTTTGACCTCTACTGAAGTCAATGGAACCCCATGCAGGAGCATAGGTGCCCTGACCACACACAGATCTTCGTGAAATATGAAGGTCAGAAGGTAGAAGGACCAGAAAAATAAAATAGCTACCATAAAAAAATGGTCCCAGTACAGTTCATAAGTGTTATGAAGCTCAGCAGAATGATGAAGCACATCACACAAAATCTCGATGCCTCACTCAGAGCGTCACTTAAGGAGGCACATCAATAGTTGAAGGGTGTGGTAGAGGAAAAGTCACAGTGTCTCTGGATGCTGACACTATCAAAATGTTAGATGGGGGTCTATAGATTTGTCTCGAAACACTCGGACCCCTGAAAACTTTCTAAGCAGCCTTGTGGATCTTACTCTTAGTCAATAATTCATATCAAATATTTCTCTAAATGCGTATTTCAGTTCATGTACGTTTCCTATTTAAAATTAATTGTCTTATTTTAAAACTCTGTGATATTGCATATTCCGAATTAGTCTCATTGCATGTGAAAAGCTGTTTCTGTTTGGGAGGATTAAAACTGTTATCAATATGTTTTTGTTTTATTGCCTGCAGAAAGCAATAAAATGTGTTTTTCCACTTCTGTCAAGCAGTCATGCTACAATTAGCTTTCTGCAAACATAACTACAGAACTCAACTGTGGTCACTTGACAAGTAGTGTGAAAAAGATCAAAATGAAAGGTTAAGTTCCAAGTAACTCTTTTCAAATAAGAAATTATTTTCAATATTTGCTCAAAAGGTTCTTGAAATTTTGACATAGATTTTCTTCAATATTTGACATATACGACCATAAAAATCAGGAATTAAATCTTGCTAAATTTTGCTGTAATCACCAAAAATCAGTTATTTGCAGTAAAATAAAACCAGAAGTTTATTTCATGTATCTTCTGAAAAACATTTTGCATTTTCAAAATTATGTCAATTTTCTGTTCTTTTTTCCTTCTAATATAATTCTGTGTTGCCTATGCAAGTTTATTCTTTACATATGAATGTTTTGGATTGGATTTTATCATTGGGTTTGGTTAGTTTTGTTTTTACACATATATAGACTTTAAAAGTTGCTTGCCATGGTGTAATATATTATACAATACAGTGAGTTTTCACTCTCTTCCTGTCATCTTTGTTCTCTCCATATTGTGTTTCCCTCTCTGCAGTTCTCTACTACATCTGTGTTCGTTTCTGCTCTCTGTTTCAGTTTCACCTGAATTAAACAGGGGCACAGTTCTAATTTAACTTTAAAAGTGTTCGTGACCAAATGCGTTTAACATCAGATCAAATCTATGTGCAATTTTTGGTAGGCAATCAACTGGAATGGATGCATTTAATAAAGTAGGTAGTTCTCTTTTCATACCAAATTTCAGTGAGCGGTTTAAAAAAAATGGGAAACACTAGATGAAACTAAAAAAAAAAAAGGTGCAATTATGTTACACTGTAATTCCCATATGCACTGCCTGTTAGTGAAAATCCAAGCTAATCAGGAGATAACATTTCATGGGGGGATGATATTCAGACATGATTCTTACCCAGGCAAGGTTTCTGCAATAGAATTAATGACGGGACTATCAAATTATTTTATATGGGATCTGTCATTTTTAAGTTGTTTAAAGTATAGTTAAAGCTAGCATTGTGGCAAGAGACTATATACCACAGGTCTCTACATCTTTAATGAGAAAGGATTTATTTTTTGTTAAAAAGAAATTCAAAAGGGGGCAGTGTGCTTTAATTAAATAAAACACAATGGAGGGTTTTTTTCATGGTCTCTGCAGTAAAACACAGTGATAAAGCCATGCGTGCATGTCTTGTTTCCCCCTCCAGATTCCAGTGCTAGAAAAAGATTTCGCCCTTGATCATGCGGTTTTAGACATGAAAGGCTTCAAATCTATCCAAGCTCAAGATGAACACAGAATGCTAATTTGGGTTCACATGAAGAGCCGGACAAGAAAAGTCTTTTATTTTAAATTGCTAAAAATGCACTCTTTTTTGAGGTCCTTTTCCTACTATATGTTTCTGAAGTACATAAAACTGATTCACTGATCGCTTATGAAAGAATAAATTTTATGAAATATATATTTGATACTAGCATGCTTCCCTATGTTTGAAGAAGCTTATAATGTTTCCTAATTAAAAAGGTACGTGCTTTTATATATACTCTATACTCTTACCATATTGTAATTTTACAGTTAAATGGAAATAACTTTACATACAACAATGTATACTGAAAACATATAGAAAGCTTAAAATCAAAATCCAACCAAACTCACTGAAGCAGGAGAGCTCCTTAAAACATATCAACCTGGAAAGAGGTGTTTTGGAGAACTGATGAAAAGTACAAAGGGGTCATTCACTCAATCAATTAAGCCACTTTATATGGAATCTATAAGAAACTGCAAAATTATGTATTAAATTTATAATATGTGATTGTACAACAGGAAACAAAATACATGTTTTATTGTGATGAATTTGGTATGGCAATGCGTCCTTCTCTCTCTCAGTCCAAAAAAGTGTTAAGTAAACCTCTCTAAGAAGAAAAATGTCATAATTTGAAGTTCAGTATCTGGGGATGTGCTATAAGCAATTACTTCCTATCTCACAGAACATAGAGACTCTGTCCCTTTTTAAGAATATAATGGTTCAAAACCACTAAGTTTGTAAGGCTTGAAAAATTTACTTACCTTTGACTCACGATTGAACATTGTTCATTATTGTCACCCCATAATTGTAATTAAATTTGGGGCAAAGAAAATGGAGGGGACAGGAGAGGAAAAGCTGATGGAATTATTGCTACTGCTAGATATCATGTCTGACTAGAGACTGGCTGACATTTCTCTGTCACCTGGAAAACAATTACCTCAACCCTTTAGACTGCTGACCTCTAAATCTGACTAGATTGGTCTACTTCTGAAAACATCTATTTCAGTTGCGAAGTGGTCAGAAGCACATCTCTTCAACATAATTGCACTTTCTCTTGCTGTCCAAAATTGTTGTTGTTGGAGCCAAAATTATTTGCTAGCAGAAACATTCTGTAACTCTTAGCTGCAGACAGGAGTGAATGTATTCATAGAAATCTCTTCTAATGAAAATTACAAAGAATGAAGGTGAGAATTGGATCCATGTCCTTCCTTAATTCATTTTCTCATAGTTTATGAAGTTTAGTGCTCTTGAAGTATTTTCATTTTTTATCTTTCCTGGAATCCAGATGAACACAAACGTACTATTCTGGAATTACTTCCTCTCAGTAAAGGTAAACTCTCATCTCCAGGTACTGATGTAATCAACAGAATAGGTGGAATCAGTATCAAAAGAAAACAACCAAAAAAATCAGTGTCCCAGCTACAATCTTTTCTTGCATTATTTTGAAATTAGCGCAAAAGATTTGACATGGAAATCTGATGAATGGGGCACTATGCCTTTCTTTACAGATGAAAAGTCTTTTTACTTTTTCATCTCATACCCCCTGTAAACTGTGAAATGCCTTCCAGGGTTGATCAACCCTTTTGCACATCCTTAGACACTATATAGTGAAGAAACTGGAAATGATCATTCAGATTTGGGGACAGGCATAGAAATACAAGGGTAATATTCATGTAGTGTATGAATCCACTCCCCATAAGGATTTTGAGCAAAGGCTTTTCTTCTCTCCAGTACTTCATGAAAGCTTGGGAGCCAGGCTATGGGTAAACTACATGGAAAAACAAAATCACTTTTCTTGAAAAGTGTCTTGGAAAGTTGTACTATAAGGAGTTGAGGTCAATTAATTACATCCTATCTTAGAGATTCTACCCTCCATCTCCTCCGAAATAAAAAATGAGAATGCATACTAATATATATATATATATATATATATATATAAAAAGATGAAGAAAAGTCTAAATCTGTGTGCCTGTAGCATTAATCAGATACATTTGTGTTGATGACTTGTAGCTCAGACAAAGATAGTTGGCTTAGAACTGATCTGGAGATGAACGAGCATTTACAGCATCAACAGTAAATTTTACTCCAAGCAGTGAGTGACACAGAGTCATGACTATAAGCCAGTGGTACTCTGATGTAACTAAAATGCTAAAACCCAGTAATTAACACCTAGTATCAGCTATTGCAAACACGACGTATATTCAGACATCACATTGGATTGTCCATTTAGCTGAGCCATGTAACTATATCATTTAAAATGTACTTACATCAAAAAACCTTCACAAAATGGTTAAACATTTCTGTAGACAAAACCGGAAAACCATTTTGTGTTGCAGAGCTAAGATGATTTTCCAGTTTATATTTATTTATGTATACTCCCTATGCTATTTTTAAACATTTTTATAACTGGTAAAAGTTTTTAAGTATTTCCATTATTATATTATTTGCATATCAAATGTTAATACAACTTTTGTAGTATTTTTTAGAAATCCACTAATTAGGTGGATTTCCCACTGTGATGCAACATTTTAAGAGTAATATCTTCAACTAAATTATTAATTAATTTTCGGTAATCTCAAAAATAAAACATCTCTTTTCACCTGATCCAAAAATAATACATTATTTGTCCACTTCCCTGGCCCCTTATCCAATCTATAAGTAGTACAGTTGAGTACAGTCCCATCACTGAAGAAATGCTGCATTGCATGATGGTCCCTAAGCAATTTTTATACTAATCAAATCCAATGTATCATTCATCTTCTTGCTGCTGTTCATCCAGATATGGCTAATCACTATAGATAAGCTTCATTTATTTGCATGTCATGAATGCACCTGGAAATGGAAAATTTGGTGACATTTCAACTGCCAATCAAGAGTCCACCACTTCAGCACCTTACCACTCTTCAGCATCTTACCACTCTTTGCCTCATGGACAAAAATACACTTACCAGATTCTGACTTACTACAGAAATGCCCAATGTACAGATACCAACTGCAAAAGTGCTGTTTTATATGTGTCTTCAGCAACTCTTACTCAGTTCTTATCCAACAGCAGCAAAATTAGCAGCATGATTCCAGTGGTTCCTGTGCAACCTGCTCTAGGTGATCCTCATCTAGCAGGTGGGTTGGACTAGATGATCTCCAGAGGTCCCTTCCAACCCCTATGAATCTGTGAATCACTTCTGAAATCACCAGGTTAGAGATGACATGGTTAGTGCTTTTGCTGTTGACATAATTATTGCTTTACCTGTGTGCTATTCATTGCCCACACTCCTACAGTGAAACATAGAAAAAAATAAAGACGTTTCATGTCCCAGAAAATGTATGGGCCCATTACAGCAAGAGAGAATGGTTGAAAAAACAGTTGATATTTCATAAGAAAATAATGAGTTAATATAGATGCATTATTAAGTCCTCCATAGGCATTCTGGCAAAATATAATTTTGTGAGAAATTAAAGATACTGATTTCTGTTGAGAATGTAAGGATATTTAATTGCTTTACAGAGGATTATGAAGACTGGCATAGTAAAGATCATGAACATAATTATTTTCATATCTTAAAAGTGGCTGGTGAAGTCTTGCTGGATTTAAGACAAGTGTTAAATATCAGTAAATTCATAAGAAATTTTAAAAGTACTACTTACAATCTATAGTTTGAAAATTAAAACAATAATCATCTATCATCGCACATCATATAATATTTAATATACTTATCAAATTAGTATTTGTTGCATGATGGAAGTAGTAGAAATATTCACAGAAAGAAGACACAGGACAAAAGAAACAGGCTGGAAGAATCATCATTCTGGTGCTCTCTGGGTGGATGTCAGCTGGTGTCGCTTCTCAGAACCAGAAAAAAATATTTACTGGAGTAGTGGATGTATGCAACATTCTATCAAGAGACGAGTTGAGATTTGTGAATGCACGGGATCTAGTTTATCACAGAGAATCAGTAAGACATAGACATAATTTTCACAACCATACCTAGAGGCATGGCCAAACTGAAGATAATAAAAGAGATGGAAATCATGGCCACCATGGTTGACATTGTTTGTGTCGCATATAAACGATGGAGGAACTCCACTATATGCTTCATTCTCCTGGCACTACATATGAACCTTTGTGTATCTTGATTATTGTATTCCACCATTTCTGAGTAGAATTTTTTAAGATTCTTGATGAAGAAATATCTATGGGGGAAAGGTCATCTTCTCAGTGTTTGTGAGGATTAGCAGAAGGCTGCTGAGGATTTTGTCTCATTGTGCAATCCAGCACTGACTGCAGTGTGTACTCTGAGTCCATGAGTGCATTTCTTCCACAGTGTAGGAACAAGTTTTTCCCGTTGCAGGGGAGGAAAAAAGAGTTTTATGAAAAAGTTTGATGATTGCAAAGGAAGCAAAATTCAGTAATTTCGTCCCAGGCAGGCTGTTAATTGATGGGGATTCCAGAGAGGTAGGCCAGTATTTTGTTTCATCAGAGGAAACATGTCAGTTAGTTTGTTTTCAAAACAGATCACATAGTTGCTTTTTGATTAAAGGTCTGTGTATGAGAATGGTGGTATAAGAAGGAATGCTGGCATTCAGATCATCTCCCATGTCTGATGCCTCTGCATTAACTCTCCTTCCTCACTGGGCTGCAATCCACAGAAAGTCAATCTCCTGGGAAGAAGAGACACAAAGATCAACCTTATCACAGAGAGGGACAGGTCCCTACTCAGCCATCGTTATTGCTACTGAAATGGAAACAGAAGTAGGGTTTTGTTGCACCCTCAGAAATCTATAGGAGGTGATAAAGACTGTTTAGACAAAGAAATGGAGGACCAACGAAAAAGGAAAGATTAAAAGCCAGAATAAAGATGAAATCAAGAGAATTCCTGCTTTCAAGAAGAAAATTAGCTAAGCCAGTCAAGGTAAGAAAAAAAATCAGTGAATATGTATTGTTGAAATTTTAGATTTGAGAAGGTATTTAGGGAATTAGATGAGAATAATTTCCATTGCATTGAAGATACAGAAGTTGGTTGGCAAAAGTATAGATTATGATGAGAAATTAATACAGAACATTACTCTCATTGAGCACACTGATAAAAAGAAGGTGAAAGATTATATAATAAAGCAAAGTCAAGCAGACTTTCCTATGTCAGGGAGAAAAATTGCTAAACAGCGCTGGTTTTTGCTGAACAGTAGTGCACTGTGTGGTACTGTATGGTGAAATGCCATCACGAAAGAGGGAGAAGATTAGAGTGGATGTATTAGAACCAGTGAGAGAGAGAAATGAGATAAAATGGGATATTGTGAAGAAAGGAATGAAAGGGTTTGAGGAATGATACCATGGCAGCTCATGAGGATAAATTCTGTTCACTAGGAAGAATACAAACCTGAGGAGCAGGAGATCAAGTACAAGGTGAAGGAAGTCAGCATGGTTGTGATAAATGCAGAGATTTGCTTCTTGTTGAAAGCAGGAGCCTAGGATGTAGAGAGTGCAGGTGGTAATGATAGGACAGACCTGCAGAATGAAAAAAACACGTAAAGTCCAGGAAAGACTTGTAGATATAATTTGAATAAAAACAAGAAGAGAAGGCAGAGAAAAGGAAACTGAGAGCTTATAAGGAAGCACAGAACAGCTGAAGAGGGGAGGTTGAGAAAAAGACAATAACAAATAATATATGAATGGGTCAAAAATGGTGGAAGAGGAACCAGGAGAGCTGGGCTTCATGAAGACTGAATCAAGTGAACAGCCCATGTGGGTATCAGCAAAGTTGAACACATAAGGAATGACTGAAGAGGGGTAAGAAAAAGTTCAAGTATCAGATGAATAATCAAATACAATTGAGTTACTGATACTATTAAACATAGCTAAACTCTTCTGTAAGTATCTTTGAACCTCAGCCCTTCAAATCTGCACTAGTAATATATATATAACATTTCTGATTATTTCAAGCTTACACAGAGACTTCATAGCCACTCTGTTATACCTTAGAAAGCTGGTTTCTTCCTAGAAGTCTATGAGATGATGAAAGCAATTTATAGGATAACTTTTTTCCTGGAGCCAATACTGGCAATTTTGTTTGGATTTACACATCACTGTATGGTGAGAGAAAACCAGATTAAATGGGAAAAGATATAAACAAAATCGTTTTGAAAGAGTACTCGAGGATTTACGGTACTGTACTTGACTAGAAGTGATTGGCAGCACATTAAATAGAGCTTTGTGTCAGCTTCAGAGTGGACTCTGCAAAGACAGGATGTCAAGTTACGAACTGCAGACTTTGCGACTCCAACTTAACTCCTTGTTACATTTTGTGATATTAGCTGGGAGAAAGTTTATATCTACAGTGCTGGAGAAATTAAACACACGCACATTGTCATGTTAGCCAAGCAAAATTTTAACTAAAATAAAATATTAGTGAAACAAAACTAAAAAGAGAAACAAAACAATCCTGGCATTTTATAAATGGGTTATTTCAACAAGACCTAGATGGGTTGCAGAGGCCCTACACTAAGCTGTAACGTTGTCTTTGAAATAAAAGTATTAGGTCTCCCTGTAGATTAGGGCCTCTTTGGTTTGACAAACTTCACTTAATTGGTTTCTAAAGATTACTTGACAATCTGTACTCCAGATTTTTTTCTCCATTAGTTCTTACGACAACACAGTTACAGTACAATATCATCACAGAAAAAAAACCTGGTTTATATACATGTAACCAAGTTTATTTTTATTTTTTTTTACTCATTTAAAACATTTTCTCAGGAAATACCTACTGGGATTTAATTGAGTACTGGAAACATATGGGATCCTAAAAGATGTGGACACTGAAACCAAAGTCACAAATATTCCCTACTGGCAAAAATAAATACTTTGAACTACTATGTTCCTTTTATGTGAGGATCTCAAAGTAATTTTTTTTCAAATATTAGTCACTGATTCTACATTCATGTTGGCCCTGTGAGAGAAGTAAGCAGTGGTTTGATGCTACTGACTACAGCCCACAGACTGTGGTCAGAACTCCATTGCCCTTGTAAACTATATACTTCAAGGAAGTCTATAGACATATTTTAGTATCAAATCCTTCTAATAATGATTTTCAGAAGTACTCTCAAGAGTTTTACTATATATGCAGTATTTGCCACACTTGTAACACAGTAGTTTGAAATTATATATTACTTGCTTTACCTTTTTCTGCAAATCCTGTGTATAAATGGCAGCCGCAAATAAGAACGCTTTTGTCTGAGGGACCCTCCGACAGAAAGATTTAAACTTTCATAGATTCAGAACACAGGTTGTGCACCTCAAATACATTTTCCAAGATCTGAGAAGCAAAATTAATAAATTGCATCATAATTAATCAGCAATTTCTTGAAGAAAGCCCAAATACTCATCAGAGCTGTTTACTTTAGAAGTTGCTTTGCACAGCATTTCAATAAATCTGGAAAGACCAGCGAAGCTGCACATATTTTGTACCTCTGAAGATCAGAGTTAACAAAACTATGGATTTGTCACCAACTTGTTCCTGTGAACATTTACAGTGAAACTCTTGTTTTCCTGGGTGATTTCACCAACACCAGGAATAAAGTCCATGTTATATGCAGCACTGACTCTGTTCACCATCCAGCAAACAAAGAAAACCGACTATTGTCCTGTTAAAGGCATCTTGTGTTTGATGTCACAGATCTGCCATGTACTGAGGAAGAAAGCAAATAAGGAGAAAAGCAACTCAGGAAGAAAAAAAATCTTGGAGCATGAAAAAAATTGGATGATTACTGATGGAATTAGGAGATTAAAAGATAGTTTTCTCTCTTCAGAAAAAATCATTACCCAAGTCTTTATTTTACAGTATTTTCTTTCACATTTGGTATGAAGCAGAAGAAATTTTAATTAAAAATTATATTGCTTTATTCTCATTGTTTCGCTTTTTTATGTCATACAATACATAAATAAACTTAGATTCACTTAGAATAAACTTCATGAGACAGGTACACTATATTCTCCTTTAGATCAGAGAAAACTTACAGTCAACTATGCTGAGCTGAATAGATCCCTGCATGGTTTTGGATATACTAATACTTAATTTATTAATTGCAGAACAGTTCTGTATACATAATGATGATAAGAAACTGTAAGAAGTGCTACTGGCATCTATCTAGGAAGGAAGTCAACCATAAAGGTCACTCAGAGGATCGGTTCCTAGAATGTGAATATTGAGAGACTGAGATTAGATCTTTGTAATGTTCCAGATCTTCAGTAGCCCTCCAGAAAACAAGCATCTAAAGATTATTCTTAATCTGAGCACCCATATAACAGTGGAACAACTGTTCCATAGCTGTCTTTTCTTGTTTTGAATATCTAGTTGGAAGTACTAGAAAATTGAGTTTCTTAAGAAAAAAGGGGGAAAAAAAGGTGTGTCTATAGTAAATGTAACTCTTCATCTTGATTCAGTTATCAAAAATCTCACCATTAAAAATATTCACTGAGAGATTTCTGACTTGGTTTGCACAAGCTTGAAATAAATTACAAAATCAGTAACATGAGAAAAACGCATTTGTTAACAGAAAACATGGTTTACGAAACAAATCTATAACTTCTCCCACGTCTTTAACACTTGAGATTTTTTCAACTGACTCTCTTTAGACAGGCACAGCTCTGGTAATGTATATTTTGGCTTGAAAAACTTGCCATCCCCAAAGGACTCACTTTAGTTTTATTGGCATGGTCCACACTTAAGAAGAGCAATGAAGCATTTGCCATTTCAAAACAAAGAAATAAAATTCCAGCATTCAGGAAAACTTCACCAGAACCATGAGCAGTAAAGCTTTGCCTGAACTCTATTTTTACGGATTTCTTTCAATGGTCTCAACCACTTAACTAACATTTTAAAAACAATTCATCAGCCAAATAATATTTTTCTTTGAAAAGTCCCCAAACACTAGAGTTTTCTAAGAAGAGCGTGTACGTTATCACATAACAGGTAATATTTACCATTTGATCACTGTCAGGTATCCCCATGGAGAAAGAAAAGAGACACTTTCTGTTGCAATAAGGAAGACTGGAGCATATCACACAGCAGACCTGAATAGCTCATCATCTGGAGATTGCTGTGGGCGAGGGAGTCTCAATTTGTGATCCTCCATAGGCTGCAGTCCCCTCAGGGACCTTGCCCCAGCATGGGTCCTCCATGACTTCCAATCACTTCAAAGGGCCTTCCTCTGGCACAGAACACCTCATCCCAAGAGCGTATTTCCAGGCGTGTTTCCAACAATATCTCCTTCCACATTACTCCTCCATTTTGTTTCTCCAAATGTATCACTTCACATTTCACTTCAAGTGACCCCTTTTTGTGTGGCCTCCTACTTCTCCACTCACATCTGCTTCTTCTGTGTCCTTGCATGAATTCTCAGCTGTCTCCCATTTTTCTTTTTTTGATTCCTCTGGTCTCTCCTCCTGGGTCTCTTGTGCCTACCAGCTACTACTCTCACTCACATATGTCTGAACAGAGGAACCATGTGATCCTCAGATGGGTTGAAGTTTTGGCATTCGATAGGTTGCTTCCATCCAT
Organism: Hypotaenidia okinawae; assembly: GCA_027925045.1. Lineage (NCBI taxonomy): Eukaryota > Metazoa > Chordata > Aves > Gruiformes > Rallidae > Hypotaenidia > Hypotaenidia okinawae. Next base: position 96,731,917 of record BSDF01000002.1, on the reverse strand, counting down.
TACTGAGCCATCTGGAGCTAGCTATGACTGTCACTGACACCACCTCTGCTACCTACCCAAACCCTGGCTCTTATCATAGAGTCATAGAATGGTCTGGGTTGGTAGACACCCCAAAGATCAGTGAGTTCCAATACCCCTGCCACAGGCAGGGCCACCAACCTCCAGGCCTGGATCTACACGAGGTTGCCCAGAGCCCCATCCAACCCGGCCTTGAACACCTCCAGGGACGGGACATCCACCACCTCTCTGGGCAGCCTGTTCCAGCACCTCACCGCTCTCTCTGTAAAGAACTTCCCCCTAATATCTAATCTAAAACTTCCCTCCTTTAGCTTTATGTTATGCCCAATACAGAGAACAATTTTTTACTCACCAAGACGACTGAGCCTGGTGTCTCACCTGTGAATTTTGGAGGATAAAGTTCTGCTCTTCTGCCTCCATTCTGATCTCATCAGGCCAGTCAATCTATTCTTCTACATCCACAGCACTGATGGCTCACTGACCAATCATAAATGTTGACCTATATGAAGATCTGAATTTTCACATTACAAATTCACCTATTACAAATACCAAAATGAATTTTAAATATCCCTCTTTTTCTACTCAGATGACTGTGCCAGACTTGCAGAGGAGATAATAAAATTTATTCTTCCTTGTAAAAGCTGAGGAGCTGGACTGCTAATTGAATGTTTCACTTCCCTTTCTTCTAAGGATGTCAATTTGCAAATTAATAATTTGTCAACATCTAAATTTGGTAGACAGAGTCTGAGCTTCTTGTGTTTTAATTAGGAAAAAAAAGGATGCATTCTGTGGCACTATATACACACTAATTTGAAAAATGCAACTATTCCTGAACAAAGACAAATAGACTTTGCCTTTACCTCCAACATTTTGCTGAAGGAAAAATTCTCATTTTTCTTTGTAGATAAAGTAAGTATTGTTTCTTCTACCACCACTGATCAATGAATAAACAGAGAAGTCCATTTCCGTCATGTCAATGAGTACATACTTTATCACACTTACAGATACTTACCAATAAATACATATATGAGATGCCTAGAGAATGTAATTAAAATTGTCAGGCAATTATTTTTTGCATCCAGAATTCTTAATAAATTATAATGAAAGGGAGAAAAGTATATAAACAAGCAGTCTATAATTTTTTTTATTTCTTTTCTCTGTTACTTTATCTACTGTATGTTCAAACACTGACAGTCACAGTAGTGGTGAAAGTAGAAAGTAAATTAGAAAGAAAAGTCTATATGTTGTTACCAACAATATTCAGTTACACTTTATTGCCATGTAATGTACACTAATGTGGCATTTCTAAGGTTGTCAGTTCTGAGAAATTGTTCTTATAAATTTTATCTTTCATATAATTTAAGAATGAAACCTAATAATCTCCCAAAGTATTCTTAGCAAGAAAATAATTTCAATGAGGAAGAAAATACTACATCATATGAAGAACTTGGACTGTAGAAGAATTTAAAAGTGTCATTTATTTTCCAGTAAAAATAAAGATTGAAGGAAAGATTTCTTTGTTATTATTAGAAATTAAAAAGTATTTTTTTCAGAAAATATTTAATAATTTGAGGAGAAATGTTGTGATGATTTTCACATAAAATCCACATGTACATAGTAAACAGAACAATAACAAAACCCAAATGACAACACTAAAAGCACTATACTGTTCCCATTGAAGTAGTTTCATTTAAAAAACTTCATTATATTGTTGAATTCACTGTACTTATGTGGCACACATTATCATGTGGCACACAATCAATCACAACACACACATTTCTACATTCACATTTCAATTATCTGAATAAGTCAAACGCTCAGAGAGGAAGGTATGCAGCTGCTTTCTCCTTAAGAGGTACTTTTGGTGGGTAATTTTTCTGAATTTCTGATCTCCCTAACATCTTTTGGAGCAAAACAAAATCCTGCTAGGGTGAAAATCACTTCTGGGCTTCTACCCTGTATCTTTTACAGATGAGGGCGCAATCTTTGGGGGCTTTCCATAGGGTGAGGTTTTACTGCAGGTGTTACCTACACAGGGACACGAAAAGAAACAAGATTAATAGACAAAGCATTTTTGTACCAGGCAATCTTACTAATAAGGACACTTTCTGGGCACAATGATACAATGAAACTAGCAAAGGCAAAGCCCACAAAGAAATAAATGTTGCTTTAAATTGAAAAAGATAGTGCTGTGCAATGTAGACTCCACACAGAAGAAACTTTCCAATCATGGCCCTTGTCCTTTATCTCAGTGTCAGCCTGGGCCCCTTGCTCTTCTCTCTCACTTCTCTCAACATAGCTGTGGTTGGCAACAAAGCTATGATACCCCTGAAAAAAGCTTTCTCAGCCTCCTTTCAACCCTACACGCAACCCTCTCTGACACTATCTTCCTGTGCTGGTTTTGGCAGTAACAGAGTTGATTTTTTTCACAGTATTTAGCATGGGTCTGTGTTTTGGACTTGTGTTGAAAACACTGTTGATAATACAGAGATGTTTAGAGATAAAGTGCCTGCCAGTGGAGTTCTACGAAATACAAAACATCTTTGAGTAATTGCTATCCAAAGCCATGGGCATTTTCCCACACCTGCTATATACCTCATATATGGACTGAAGCCCCACCATTGCCAGGCCCTGGCAGCCACCAACTCTCAGTCAAACCTAAGAGTGCAGTATGGCTCTGGGAGATCAGATCTTCCTCTGTAAAACATATTTTTAGCATTTATAAAACTCTAAGGGCTGATGTGAGAATTAATTAAGTAGTCCTGGCGAAGTGCCCTGAGGTCTTCAGATGAAAACTGCTGTGTACAACCTCATGCATCGGGCTGTTGCTTACTCTTATTTTGTAGTCGTGTTCCTGTCTGTCACATACTTTGCATTATTCTTACCTCTTGTCCTTGATCTCACAATGATGTGCACAGTCTCATGCACTCAGGCCATACAATACTGTATTTGAGTGAGAGGAAAGTTGTGCTAGAATGATGAAAATGTATTATCGCACCGGAGAAAAAAACAGTGTCTCCTAACAGGCAGGAGAAGCAATAGAGGAAGAGTTTTAGCAGCCTAAGGTGCAATTTGGGACTTCTTGCATTGCTGAAATGCAAGATTAAACCACTTACATGCATTTCTTTTTTATCTTTCTTTTTTAAAGAAAATAACTTTTGACACTTAAGAACCTATGCAGATTTTCTTTCATTTAAAAAAAACCCAACAAACTACTGTGATTGTGCCACAGATATTATAATTTTGTCCTTATTTGGGTCTGCATAGTGTTTCCTTACTTAAACTCTGAAACCAGAACATGAATGGTAAAAATTATTTTGTCACTATACATTGTCAATGGAAAGACAAATGAACAGATCGGGAAGGAAGCATGCTTTCATTTCACTGCAAAGGAATGAGATTGCTATATCAAAAAAACACATTAAAAATGAATGAACTTAGGACAGGTATAGCTCCAGAAAATGGTCTTGATAAATCAAAACTTTTTGTTCAGAAACTATGATTCAGCTCCATCTGAGTTCAGCAATGAGGTAAAGTTTAGATTACCATCTAAGTGGTGTTTAGCAGTCAGTAATTAGTGTCGTGGTTTAACCTGGCAGGCAGCTAAAACAGCCACACAGTCCATTCACTTACTCCCCACCCCCAAACCCAATGGGATGGGAGAGACAATTGAAAAAAAATAGTTAAAACTCATGCATTGAGATAAACACGGTTATATAGAACAGAAAAGGACGGTAATAATCAGAATATACAAAATAAGTGATACACAGCACGATTGTTTACCACCCACAACCAATGCTCAACTAGTTCCTGAGCTGTGTGCATCCCAACCAACTACCCCAGTTATATACAGAGCATGATGTCATATGGTATGGAATATCCTTTTGGCCAGTTTGGGTCCTGGCTGTATTCTCCTAGATTTTTGGGCATGCCCCAGCTTCTCACTGGGAGGCTGGTATGAGAAGCTGAAAAGTCCTTGGCTGCATGGCAGCAAAAAAAATAACCAGGATAATCAGTGTTTTGTTCTAGGTGGACCTTCATACCTTGCCTAGTAGTCTCTGACAAAGTTGAAAAAACCAAAAAAAAACCCCAATACAAACAACACCCCCAAAAAAAAAAATCCCAACCAAAACCAAAAAACACCAACCCAAAAACAAACCCCAAAACAGATGTCAAATATCCTCTATTCTTTCATGCTGAGAGATACTTTTATTCAGGTTCTTGGCAGGAGGAGAGAACTGACAGTTTTCCTGCCTTTGTCACAGCCATATTCTTTGCAAACTGGCTGTCAGCCTCCCGACCTACCAGATGTTCCCTTCTGTAAGCATTAAACTTATACAAAAAAATTATTAAAAACACATAAGCTTCTTATAATACGTTTTGACCTCCCTCATCTATTACTATCTTTGCTTTTTGTAACAGTATTTTTTCCAGTTTCTATTTTCTTCACATTATAGCTTAAGAATTTATTCATTAATTCTTAGAATGTATTTTATGTTAATACTTAACATACTTTTTAAAATTATTATTTTTTTATTATTTAAGGTAATTCAATCTTTAAGTAAATGATTGAAAATGCACCTGATAAACTGCCACAGCCTGTGTCAAATGTTATTACCATGTTAAACTCAATTGTTAGGATAATTAGGTTAATGTTCATTCATTGATTTCTTCTTAATGAGAAGAAAATAACTTTTCATAATCTTGTGCTTTGATAGATTGTCTGGGTTATTTCTAGTTTTGTTATATCTGTAAAACTAGAACTAGGCTGAACTTGCAATCTTTCTGTTGAAGAAATATAAAAATAGTACTATTTCCAAGCTGGATAAAAGTATGAGAATGGCTGTTGTGGAGAGGTATAGGAGTAGGAAGGCATTCTTTGAGTTCACTGTGATTTATAATCAATATTAACTACATAATATACTGAGAAACACAATAGTGAGAGAAAAGGCATGGTTGGTACTGCTCTTTTATCCTATGAAGGTCATAATAAGATGGGTGAAATGACAAGAAAAATTGATGGAAGATAGTTTAAACTACAATGGGAAAAAAACCCATCTGTTATGATGAAGAATTCCCTCCAGAAATCTTGCAAAAGGACTGACTTCTGCTGTAAATTTGCTTGAGAACTAGAACAGAAAGTTTAAATGAGATCTTTAGTGATTTCTGGCCTCACTGAAAGCTGGAAAATGACAATTATTCAATTTAAGTGTCTCTCTGTCTCAGAAAGGTAGAAAAAGGGTCTGACTTGATGGCTCAACAGACTAATGCTACAGTCTGTAGACCCTCTTGCTTCTGAGAGCTGGTGTTCTAAACACTGCTAATCATGTCAACACATTTGTTTTTTGTGTCAAGTAGTGGAAGGCTTTGTGAATTGATCTTGATTTTAGTTGAAGGGGAAAAGAGGAAGAAATGTTGATTAAATTCCCTAAGGAATTTCCAGGTAGATGTATGTAAGTAATTTCACCACGTAAAATTCCCATAGAAGCTTTAAAGTGCCTTAATGTTTCCCCTAGTTTTGCTTGCCTTTCTTAATGATACCCCCTAGATTTCCTTTTGGATAAATTTTGAAATACTCAAGGCCAAGAAAGGGCCAGTACTATGAACTACCATCTTATATTTCTCAGTAAGGCAAGGAAGATGACAATAATATGAATTCTCTTTTTTATTACCTTCTTTACTAATTCTGTGTAAAGAGTTGTTTGCTGTATAGCCTTGCCTCTCTGAAGTAAATATGACCATAATGAACATTTCTGTGTCATTCACAATGAAGTGTTCAATGCAAATTAGGGAAATCTAGCATCATCCTGGTCAGTGATAAGATGTAACACTAAAAGCATGAAAGTGTCCTTGTGTTAAAGTTAAATTTTAAAAAGTATGCCTATCTGTTTCTAGTGTCCAAGTGTTGAATTCATCACAAGGTAGAAGTGAAGTTTCATGAAGCCCAGGTTCACAGAGAAAAAGTTGTTGGTACAAGCCTCCCCTTTTTCTAATCAGCAGGCCTTAACATTATACTTTCTCCTTGTTTTAGGACAGGTTAGCTGTTGATATAAAGGCTTGTTGCCTCTTCCCACCTTCTAGCCTTCAAATTTTAAAATAACATTAGTATCATTGCCTTTTCCTGCCCTTCCAAAAATGTCAGTCTAGCTTCGATTGTTATTTGAAATGGAGGTAGATTGAAGATACCGACGGAAACATGGATTGTCACAGTTAGATTAATAAATTTGATTTCTAAAGCCCAATCCCAAATGCTTAAAATAAAATACCAGAAATGCTCTGAGGTACAGACTGCTCCTTTGCGAACATTTATTTTAAAGATAATCTCTGGAAGCACTTTCCCCAAGGCTCACCAAATAACCTTATGCTGAAAAGGTCACACTATTACTGAATTATGATTAACAAGAAATAACTATCAATAATAACTAGGATTTGTAAACAGCCTTATCCAATTTTAAAACTGAATTCAAATACTTTGCGGATACCTTGGATTCCCTTAAGCAACAATTCATAAAAAGCAATAGAATATGGTATGCTCATTCCTGCTAGAAGGAAAGGTGCAAACCTGTAGGCACCATAGCAGTGAAACACAATCTAACAGTCACTCATCTCAAATCCAAGCCTCTCTATTGCTTATGTTTCCAAGTCTAACCTGGCCCTAGCAGCTGCTCACATTACATAGTTCTTGTTCCCACCATAGCCTTTCACTCTGTCTTGCTTTCCTGGTTTAACTTACACCTGCACCTAGTATGCAAATGGAGATGCTCAGAAAAGGAGGGGAGGTCAAATATTTCAAATGATCTTTGACAGGTGTGAAATAATTCTCATTCAACATTAATTTATTCATCTGTTTTTGCAAATTGAAAACTGTTGCATTTGGGAAACAAATCTTTTTCCATTGTTACGCGTTCATATTTGAATATTAAAATACCAATCCATTCCTTTTGGGATTTTTCTTTTCCTATTTGCTTTTTTAACAAAGCTTTTCATAGATTCAAATTAAACCATAAAATGAATGAACAATAAGAACAACAAAAAATTCCATAAAAATTAACAAAATAAATTGAAACTGGAAAATTACCCTTTCATAGTCCTGTAGCAATTCACCCTCATATAAATTGAATGTAGGCCTACAGGATCCATAAAGGGGATTATGGAAGCCATCTAACATCAGAAGCATGCCAATTATTCAAGTGTCCCATTTTCTGTTTGGACAACAGTATCAAGAAGAAAAAAATAAAAATTCACTCAAATTAAATACACTGGGCACAGAAACACAAAATGATTTCTTTTGGTACAAAAGATTCAACAACTTTTGAAGCATTTTATCTTTTAGTTCAGTTCAAGTAAAATCAAACCCAGAATATTTCCATGTGTTTAATCACTTTCCACTGCATTTTCTATATTCATATTTACACATCTTAAATACCTAGAAAGTTTGTTTTAGAAGTTTGCTTAAAACCATCCTTGCAGCAGACTATCAAAGGAAACAGATTTGAGCATGAACACTACTTTAATTTCCATCTGTTCAATGATACTGCAAATATTTCCGAATGCATTTAGCATAGAACATTACAAACATTATTCTGCAACGTCCTTTATGCAACATAAATATGCTAGCAATCCAACAGTAAAGTGCCACACAGCATCTGTCTGTATTCCTGTACAGTACATAGCCCAGCTCTCAAACAGAGGGTATTCAACATCTGGTGGAAATGAACTGTATAATTTTACTGTTACAAAGATTCTCATTTTTCCAAAATAAACATCCTCTTTATGTAACAATGACTTTTTAAAATCTCAAATTTTACATACATGACCATAACAATGCATATAGAAGGATTTCTACTAGAATGTACAAGGCAAGATCAGCAGGTGGAAATGAGAACATTCCTAAGATCCATTCCTCCATGTTAAATCCCTACACAACATGTCACACTTAAAATACTCATATTGTCACTTTTTTCACATTTGGAGTTATAAAAATCTAAAAAGATCTTATATTTTACTACTTTTCTAAGCAGTCTGTTTAAAGGAGAATTTGTATCCATTATGCTTGCATTCTTAGAGTTTACATAAGCCAGAATTTCCTTTAACTAAATTCCAAAACAATGTGTCCTGCTTGCCCCCTAGAATGTTATACTGTTTACTTCTTTTTGTTAGTTATCATATCTCCTGACCCAAATCTGAAAGATTAAGTTCCCTCAGGAAAAAAAGGAATCATAAAGTTTTGATAAGAAAGACATAGTTAGAACAAAGCTCCTGCTGCAAAGAAGTTAACCTCTTGGCAGGACTTAATATAATTCTCCTTAGACTTGAGATTGATAGCAAGGCGTTGTTTTATGCTCTACAATATTGTCTGCTAGCAGAGGTCATGTGTCATGCAGATATACTTCCTCGTACTGAGTGGCCTTTTAATTGTCTGTTGGTTCTGTCTGGGGTCCCGCCCGTGTACACTCCAAATGCAAATATGAAAAGCATGAAAGGTGGGGAGCAGAGCCCATGCTTTCATCTGCGTATCATTTTTCAGACTAACTGAAGCTAGCCTGTCATTATATTACGGCCCATGCATTAGGCACTCTTGTTTCACAGTAGCACAAATCATAGTGGGAATAGGGGCCAATCTGTCAAGCAAGGCTTCCAGGCAAATTCTTGTTCAGCACAATGGGAAATGGTACAAAATTCCTTTCTTCAACCTCTCACTAAGAAAGGTTGCAGGACCTCTACCAACGCTGACAGTCTGCCTGAATATGATGCCCTCATGACTCATACCATGGTGCCTCTGTCACAATGTCTCAAGGACAGCCTCCAAGGTTTTTCTTTCCTTGAGTAAAGGGCTCTGCTCTGTGGCATTTTGCAACACTGAAGTCACAAGTGTGAATTGCTTTTCCATCACTTCGCTCTTTAAAAAAAAGAAAAAAGTCCAATTGTCTCTCACCCATTGTGCTTTCAAGTTGTCTCAATAGGGTATGGCAAGAGATGATTTTTACATAGCTAAATCAATCCATTAAGCATGCATAAACAAAGAGAAGAGTAGCACACTAAGGATCACTATCTACCAAACATTACAAATCAACATGAGGCTTTTCATGCACCCCATATAGTTGCACTCACTATTATCAGTGGACCTGAGGTAAACGCATGAAAGAGATTAATTAATTCTGAAGATGAACTTTCCTGCTGTTCTGCATATTTGTTACAGTGAGGCTGTGCCTCTAGGCATGGGACTAGCTCTTGTGTATGAAACACGCTACTCTGGGGTGGCCCTGTGTCTCGGAGAAATCCTCCAAGGAGGCCTGCTAGGAGGTTATTTGTTAGTTGCAGAGGCCACCACCAGTTATGAGTCCTCTCACGCCGTTTCTAGGTCAAGCCCACCTAACCTCATTTCTTACAAATGGCCCCACCTATACACCTTCTCCCTGAAACAATCTGTTAGCACAAGAGTCCAAGGAAATACCGTGAGGGCAACAGATCACGATAGTCTGTGCCACTGCTGTCTAGTAAGGGAGGCATTGGTCCATAAATATGCTCACTCAAGACAAACATGGGTGTTTCAGAAGTCAGTCCCATATGGGCAGCATGTGACTGCATCGTAACCACAAAATGTCACTTCACCTCCTATAGGCAATTTTAAGCATTAATGAATAAGAAATAGCAGTGGAATTAGCCTTTCACTTGAAAGCCTTAAGATTCAGTACATTTTCTGGTGACATATGTTGAAATTAAAAGAAAATAAAACTCAGGAAGTTGTCACTTATGACCTTTGTCTGCCCTTTCAAAAAGTGATAAAGTAAGTGCGTGTATTTGGATTCCTCCTAATAATACACAGACCTCTGCCATGTGAACAACTGAGTGATTTTTGTGGGTATAAATTGCAAACATGTGTGTTCACATACTCCACTATGTCTAATGAACAGTATTGTGTGATAAATATAAACGCTTTTATAGCTACTGATGTGTAAATTTATATATATACGCAGTCAGTATTAGGCTGCATGATAATGAACAGTTGATTTGACAAATTGTTTGGAACAGGCATTCAGAAAACCATTGTCTAATGAATTTCTGTGGGTTGAGCCACATGTCTCCTTTTTACTCAACTCACTCTAATAACTTATGTCTTTGGACTATGAATTCTGTACTTGGTTCGTATCACTGAGAGGAGTCTCACTGTTGAACTAAAATGGAAACAGCAGGCCCAAGTTCTGCAGCCTTTTTACTGCCAAATACCACAGTTATTCTAAAGGCGTTTGCCAAACCACTTATGAAAATTTCCATGCAGGAAAAAAAGGATCCAGTAAAGTTGTAAATCACATGACAAATATTCTTCATTTGACAACTTCGGTCTTCTTGTGGTCTGTAAGAGAGCAATGAGTGGTTGAAAGAAGGCATGATGATTTGATTTTTCATTGTTCAAATCAGTTCACTGGCAGTCAAAAATTTTCAGGAAGCCAACACTGATAATATACAAATTCTCTTCAAATGTAGGGAAAACTGTCAAATTGAGAGCTTTACCATGGCTTCCTGGGTCTAACAAACTCCAGATTAATTACAGCATCACCATAAATGGTCAGTTCTTTGAAATAGGTGATCTTTCTCACTTTGTCTGCTAGCTGGAGAATGAATTCTGTCCACCAGAGATAACTTTAAAGTAAAGAATGTAGGTAATTTACCAAAGCAATGAAAAGAAACTACACCAGCAGGCTAAACCAACTAGAGGTAGTTTTTAATTTCCATAGACAACTATGTTTACTTTTTTTAGGCCACCAGTGAACTCAGTCTTCAATGACGTATTCGGAGCACATCAGAAATCTTCTTGAACACAGCACTATTCTTAAAGAATAATCTTTCAGTATTCACTTACATATTTTGTTTCAGATGATAGCATTCTGATATAAACTGAAGATGACCATAATTTTCCTTCGAAAAGACAACATTGCTATCAAACATCCACCTAGCAAATTCCTCATTGGAAAGTTCCCTTATCAAGATTGCATGCAAGAGACAAAGCTGTTTTGAAAGTCAATGGTTTTCAAAAAGGTCTACTTGCTGTGTGTTTTTTAGATGCAAGCTTCAAACTGTCAGAGTTTTGTTATTGTTGATAAAGCTGGCCAGGGATTGATGCCCAGAGGGGGGTCTGCACTGAAATTATGAGGCAAAGCTTGAATTTAATTCTCTTGGTAGGACTAGCAAAGACAGGAAAGAATACAACCCTTTTGCAATCATACTAACAGCTAATCTATGATGATAACTGGTTGCTAAATGCCTTAATTTTCTAATTTAAAGTACGTATTTATGCTCCAGTTTTCAACAGAACTCCAGTTTACAGCAGAACTCCAGTTTTCAGTAGATATTTATATCTTTATGAGCATTTTTCATTCAGAAAAGTGACTGTCAAATATAGACTCTGTAACACTTAAATGTCCTAAAATACCTTGCTATATTATGAGTAGGTATGGCTTCAAAAGTGACTGTTATATAACTTACAAAATTCTTTTAAAAATTACATTAATATATGTGGCAAAATCTTTATTCCTCTTTCTGTAAACAGGGTCTATTATATTCCCATTTCAATCTGACCACCGTAAATATTGTAAAACAAGTTTTTGTCTGTTAGTCTTCTAACTTGATAGAGGCCCCTAAAAGGTTAGCATAGATATACTATGTCTTTAGCTTTCAACAGGGAAAAAAAACAAAACAAAACAAAACCAAAACAACCAGCAACAAAACCAAAGCATAGAAGAGTATTTTATTTCTGGAAATGTGGAGCCCTAAGTTACTTTAACATGTCAACACATACACAGTGTAAGGCAAATTGTATTGCTAGTTCAGGCATATTCAAACTACAGCATGTATTAGCACAAAATGACATTCCAAATTGCTCACCACCATAAATGCAGCTCAGAACCAGAACCAAATGAAAAGTTTTACAATAAATGTTGAAATTCATTGTGGTCTTTTCATAAGATTGCAATAATATTATGGTATCTCTTCTGGGGGCATGACACAAGTTCAAATACTATGACCTCACTTTACCACTTGATGTGAGTTTCCTTGTCTTAGTTTATTTTCTTTCCATACCACAAATGAGAGTGAGGGTAACTACTGAGTGATGCTTGCTGCTAAAACTCCAGTATTGAAATTCTGTCTTGCTGTCTTTTCCAGCATTTTTAACCTCCTGTGGAAGTATAAAATTCCATACCTATGCTTTACCAGCCTATGCTTTACCAGTTCCACCCAGACAGGGATGTGGACAGAGCACTAAGACAATCTCTTGCCTTTCTTCACCTCTCTTTGAGAGGAGGTGTGACATTACCAAGGGTAAAAGGGCAGGAAAAAAGATATTTTGCCATCATGCCAGTTTGGCATGTACACATGAGGTAAGAGTAGCACCATATCCCAATTTGTTTTGAGAGATCAAAAGCATTTGGCTCTCTTAGGCATATCCAAGAAGAATTCATTCCCCAAAGTAGAATTCATCCCCAACGTCATTTGTGTTAGGGTGACTTCAGCCAAAGCAAAGTTTTCATGACTGGCATAACACTTAGTGACTCTATTCCAGTGGATCAGGCTTCTGTTGCTTTTGGTACTGTATAAACATACATATAAATTGCTACACATAAATAATTTATATATAAGATAGAAATGTCTGTAGAATAGAGGGCCTGTGTAGGACAGAGTTCATGAAAATATTCTCTGGTTTTTAAAGTTACAAAAAGTTGATTTTTTGAGGTAATCGCTCCACACCTTCAAAAGCAGGGAAAAGCCAAAGTCATTGATGCAAGCAGCTAGTAATAACAAAGTGATACTAAAGGGACTGCATAGCTTTTTTTTCTATCTTACAGGACACTCTCATATCAATGTTACTGTTCAGTTCAACCTACAGAAAAAATTACCCTTGCAATTCATTTGAGAGTACGCTTTTGACAACTGAAATTCAAGCCATAAGAGGGAGCAGCAAGAGCAAATACAGCCCAGTTAGGCACATGAACATGAGGTGAGAGTAGCCATGCAATATCCCAATCCATTTTAACTGTTGTGGTTTTGCATGGCAGGGTTCTGGTGGAGAAGGGGGGCTGCAGGGCTGGTTTCTGCAAGAAGCAGCCAGAAGCTCTCTGCAGGTCCCACAGAGCAAACACCAGCCGGCACAAAGCTGGAGTCGCTGCTGACTGACCAAGGCCGAGCCCATCAGTGACGGTCACAGCACCTCTGGGAATCACATTTAGGAGAAAAAACCCACAGGCAGCTGCTTTTTGCCACCAGAGAAGGGAGTGAGAATATGTACGAAACTGTGCAGACACGAAGGTTAGTGAAGAAGCGGAGAGAGGAAGCACTCCAGATGCTGGAGGGAGAGATGGAGAAGCAGCCCACGGAGAAGACCATGGTGGAGCAGGTTGTCCCCAGGCACCCCATGGAAGATGACAGGGAGCAGATATCCACCTGCAGCCCATGGAGAGGCCCCACACTGGAGCAGGTGGAGAAATACGGAAGACACTGTGACCCACTCTGTAGCAAGTTCCTGGCAAGAACCTGCAGCCCATAGAGAAAGGGCCCATGCTGGAGCAGATTTGCTGGGAAGGGGGGTGTGTGTGTGACTGTGACTCCAGTGGAGGACCAGTCTGGAGCCAATTGGCTCCTGACAGTCTGTCTTTTAGGCCTGAAAGACTGCAGGCCATAGAAATGACCCAGGCTGGGGCAGCTGGTGAAGAGCTGAAGCCCCGTGGGAAAGGACTCACGTTGGAGAAGTTCATGGAGGACTGTCTCCTCTGAGTGGGATCCCACAAGGGAACAGGGGAAGAGTGTGAGGAATCCCCTCCCCAAATAAGAAGGAAAACAGCTTGTGAGGAACTGACCAAAACCCCCGTTCTCCCATTCCTGTCTCCTGTGACAGCTGGTGGGGAGGAACAGAGAGAAATCATGAATAAAGTTAAGTCTGCTAAGAAATGAAGGGTGGAGGGAGGTGTTTTAAGATCTAGTTTTACTTCTCATACATTATCCTACTCTGGTTTCTGTGTGTGTGCAGTGCAGTGTAATAAATTAGATGGTTTTCATTTTTTATTCCATGCTGAGTCTGTTTTGCCTGTGATGCTAACTGTGGAATGATCTCTCCCTGTCCTTATCTCACAGATTCACAGAATTTTAGAAGTTGGAAGGGACCTCCAGAGATCATCACATCCAAGCCCCCCACCAGAGCAGGTTGCCTTAGAACTCCTAAGACTCTCAATAGATATTTTCTCCCTCATCCAGCTAAAAAGGGGAGTGATAGAGTGGCTTTGGGGGGGCATCTGGCCTCCAGCCAGGGTAAAACCACCACACTGACAGAGCCCAGAAAGAGTACCAGGCACTTGTAGATGATGGATGTTAGTGTTAAATGGGGATCCTGAGCCTGTGCCCATGGATGTGGCCAGGTAGAGCCATTAAGGCTTACTGGTGCTCTCAGGGATACAAGAAGCCAGTTTTTGTGGTTTTCACACGGCCACAGATTACTTAATTTCCTACAAATGATCCAACATATAGGACCCAATATGGCAAACATCTACCTGCCAGTAAAGTTTCAGTTAAGCAGGCTAATCTAACCCACGAGATAGGAATTTTTCCTTCATACACGTAAATAATAATTTTATATACTTGATTTGGTTTAATTAATACTCATCTTATGTTATTTTCAATAATTATACATTTTATAAAAGTTTTATCAAAATTTATAATTCTTTATATATTATTTAATTCCTGAATCTCTAATAGAACTACAAAGTCAAATATTTGAATAAAATAAAAAATAAAGTGAAATAAAATAAAATATACAATTAAAAAAAACCCTGCTAACCATTAGTGCATTATGTAATGTCACAGTTGCACAGGAACTGAGCTTGCACACTCAGCCAAAAATAACTGGGTGGAAATTATTTTCAAAATGTAAACAGAAAAGTCTTTGTGGTTCAATTTTGCCGATTTGGCTGTGACTTTTGTTTGTCTGAGTTTTCTCTACAACAAAGAGAAAGGACTGGTTTTAGGCAATTCTAATCCCCTCTTCCTTTTCTGTAGAGGAACAAGCTGTGTCAGTAGGGTGGGACTGAATACTAATCATGGTTGTATTGTGACTATCCATTATTAGAGAAGCATTTCTTAAGATAGGCTTAAAACACAGAAAAATATCTGTGATATACTGAGTTATGCTATGAATTTAAAATAGGTCTACAGAAATGTAAGTGATTTAAAAATGTTGGATTAAGACATTCATATTCTTCCCATTGTCCAGTAATAGGAGAAGGGACATAGGAGGTTTGGTGCGAACATAAGGAAAAACATTTGCACATTGAGAGTGACAGAGCACTGGCACAGGCTGCCCAGAGAGACTGTGGAGTCTCCTTCTCTGGACACACTCTAAAACCACCTAGACATGTTCACGTGACCTAATCTATGTGATCCTGCTCTATCAAGGAGGGTTGGACTAGATGATCTTTTGAGGTCACTTCCAACCCCTAACATTCTGTGATTCTGTGATACTGAAATTACAAGGAAGAACTATTCAATTAGAAACAAAACCTTTAACTGTTATGCTGTTTCTATAATGCAGAACTCCAGCTATCTCAGCCACATCTCAGCTGCACATCTGTATTTATGACAAGGACTTCTTGTCTCCTGTAATATATAGAATAACATAATCATGTAATTAATTAATTAATAACCATGCTTTTATTTTTTCTGCTATATTTTTGTGTGGCAACTGTCTTCAAAATGGGGCACATACTCTTTCATTTCCTTAACCTTATTTGAATGTCCATAGGGGTTTGTGACAGATTTTTTTTAAAGGACTATATCTTCCAACTGCCTGATGGGAAATCTAATGCAAACTATGTATTGACTGGGCATGCATATAGTGGGAATGGGAAAGAAGTGAAATATTATATAAAAATAAGAAGGAAATTTTGTTATGTCCCTTGTTAGTCTGATAGCTATTTTTTTTCTCATTTATTGGATGCTTTTGTCATGTTTTTTCTACTACTTGATACAGTTGGTAGAAGTAAACAATTTCTCACCATTTTAGCTATGCCAACCTAAAATATCATATTTTAAAGTCATAACCCATAGCATATAATAAAAAGAGTAAAAACCAATAAGACATTAAAATGCATCCAGAAATTTATAATACTGGCTACTTTCTATAGGCCTTCTTTGTTCTTACTGTGCAACTTAGGTTGGTATCATGTCAGTGGAGGCAGGACAACCATGGTCCTTCAAATTTTAATGAATATAACACTGACACCTTTTGTCCACCAATTCTACAATGTTCAGAAACATACCTCATCCCTTACTTTGAAATTTCATAGGATTGATCGCATGTTCACACTTAAGAAATAATTCATAAGGGAATAAGAATTTTAAAATCACACATTTTGTAGTGCCATATTAAAAGGATGACAGAAATTGCTGAGGCAGAGTCTCAGACAATTCAACTTTCAATATTACATCTACTAAGCTTGTTATGGAAGATAAAAATGGATTGCCTTGTACATGGATGAATCATAGAATCATAGAATCATAGAATATCCTGAAGCAGAAGGGACCTGTAAGGATCATCAAGTCCAACTCCTGGCTCCACATGGGGCCAGCCAAGTCAGAGCATGGGACTGAGTGCATCATCCAGACACTTTTTGAACTCAGTCAAGCTCAGTGCTGTGACCACTTCCCTGGGGACCCTGATACTTATCCTGGAATGTTTTTTGTTTGCAGCAAAAGTGAAAAGCTTTGCTTGCATGTATCTGAACAGCAGAACTCTAGTAAATTTCTCTGATCTCTATTGCTTATAATTCTGCTACCACAATACTATTAGGATGAAATAGATGCACTTACAATAATGAAGTAGTTTAAGCTTTATCATGTCAGACACCTTAACTAAATACTCAGTGGCAGTACTGGAGGCTCTCAGAAGAACTGAGCTAAATGTAGAACAGATCATTTCCTCACAGAATGGTTTTATTCAACATTTCAGTAATCTCATTTACCATGTAGTCCACTTAACAAGTTACATTCATAAAACAGTTCCTATTTTTAGAAATTCATCACCAGCATGTTGTAAATAAGCATTAAGATTGAGCAAACTGTTAACATAAGAAAGCATTCAAAAATATAAAATTATTCAAGTTGGTAAAAAAATTAACAAAACCACAAACCTGTAAACAGAAAATTGTGGAAAAGGGTAATCATGCTAAATACACAGGACCTTTTTACAAAAAGCAGAGGCTGGGAACTGAAAGTGCAGAGAGGTATGATGCTAAAGCAGAAAGACTTCTTGAACTAAGAGACCTTATCCTGTCCTTGGCTTTAACATCTTTTTCCCCTCAATCCACATTAAACCCTATTATCAGTTCTAGTTTGAAAAATGCGCTTTATTAAAAATTAGGAAAGGCTTACCTTCCAAAAGTAGCTTTACTGGAAGAATGATCTAGAAAGTGTTCTGAAGTCCTTAAGTGACAAACAGTTTAGTATGCTCATGAAGCAGTCTGTGAAAGGGCCCTTGCGTTTCAGCTCTAATCACCTTATTATAAACACTCTTGTTACACTATTCAAATGTTACTAACCATTGTGTTTGTTATCCATTGTGATAAGGGCATTATTGCTGTACATATAATCATGCTTTTGTTTGCTTTAGGATTTTGAGGTTCCTATTTAAGTAAAAGTATTTATGAAGGTTACAATTTAAAGCACTGTACTACTGTTTCTTCAAACAACAGTAATCAGTATATAGATTTAGCCCTAACAAAGGAAGACAACATTTTTCCTGTGCAAATATTCAGCCATGCTTTAACCTTGGCAATCGATACAGAATAGTAACAAAGCTGGTGTATAAAACTTCAGATTTACGACAACAAATATTTACTGTAGTTACTTCAAACCTTTCTGCACACAACTGACAATTACAACTTTACCTTTACGCTTTACTAGTAGCATTTTAAACTTTATGTTTAAATAGTTAATCTCGAATAGAAAGAATAGTTTCTGCAAGTTCATAGCAGACCACGCGATCTGTACGGTGTAATGTGTAATGACACTGCTTGCGTCATTAGGATCCTTCATATTCCTTTGCATTCTGTAATTCTAATGAAATTTCACACAGTCCTTTTAATAACACAGGCCTCAATCTAGCAAAAGATCTTGAGATAAGTATGTGCTTAGCTTGAGCTATGCATGTAGTACTTCAGAGGAACAACCCGCAGGGTGGAAGTTAAGCAAGTGTTTAAAAGGCTTTCCTGGATCAGGGCCATATCTGCTAATCATGTAACTCCAAGGCTACTAAGTGTCATTGAAGGTTGAGGAATTTTCTTTCTATTTACGTCAAAAGGTGTTTATTTTTTAATCACTAATGCACAAATACTGTACTCACAAAAGGGAAATGTAGTGCTTCTCCGTAGTGTTCGTGCATGAGAATAATCCATTCTCCCAGGGTTAATGGGACTTCTACGTGTGCATGTAGACACTTATAGCAGGAAAAGTGGTAGCAATGTGTTAATACTTTACTGGTTTATTTTTCTAATCATCTTGGTCTTTTATATCATGGATATTTTATACCTGAAACCTCTGAATTTTTCATATGCTGTTCTGCTGTCCCTGTATATAGGCATTACAGGAGTACCCATGTCTTTTGCTGTCAGCATTCGTAAGAACTTTACAGTAGCTACTTAAACAACCATCCACCAAAACATTCAAAAGAGGTTTTCATTCCTGAATCTATTATAAGTAGTTAAATAAATATCCCTAATAATTTTCAGTGGTCTTTGAATGCTTTCTGTATAACAACAGTGTAAGTGGGGCTGTACAAGGGTAAAACAGGTAGTTATATACCAGAATATTCAAATAAAATTTCACCTTTATATTTTTTCAAGATGAAAGTTCACCTTCCCAACGTGTTCTCCTAAGGCTTGACCTGTCAGCAAGCAGAAGTTCTTCACTGGTCTCACTGTCACAAGAACATACTACAATGTCTTCCCTAGAGATATCCTATGAGGTAAATTTTGGTGAGCTTTGCAGAGAAGTAATTTCTTTCTTTGGGACTGGACAAGATGGGATCTGTGTGCTGAAAGAGAAATTTCTTTCCTTTCTCCCTCCATTAGCAGGAAAAGCACTTGCACAGGTTTGAGTACCTGTGCACGTGCTTTTCCTGTCCTAAGGAGTTAGCCTGTCCTAAGGAGTTCAGCCAGAAAGGCGCTGAGTTCCCGTGGCCCTTGCATAAGTTGGGTCAATGAGCATTACAGATTCTCCCTGGATTAAGCCCAGAGTGTAAGGAGGATTAGCAACAACTTTTTCCAGAAAGAAGATTCTCCTCCTCCACTCTGAATGTTTGAAAGATTTACAGTAATGACACATGCCAGGCCTAAAAAAATCTATTGAAGTACCAGTAAATTCAGGTCTTTTTGTGTGCTTTAAGAGTATCATGATATCAATTTCTTTTGGCAAGAAATACCTAATGGTAATCTTTTCCTGCATTCCATGAGAGTTATTAGTCAAAGTAATAGTTTATTTTTTCACCAGAAAAATAAACCATAACGCACTCAGGACTGCAGTTCACTAAACCATAATTCTGCTTTGTTTGACTTACAAAGTGCTCTATATTTTGAAAAATTGTTCTGTAATGGATGAGGGATCTGTGAAAAGTTCTACCCCACATTAATTTGCTTGCTCTATTGAAATTGCCACTGAATGAGACCACCAAGAGTTATCTTCCACGACTCTGCTACTGATGAGATAGCAAAATGCATAAAATAATTCACACTGAAAACAACTTTAACTGCCTTGGTTAATCCTTGGTTACAATGTGAAAGCAATGCAGAGGTAAAAATAAGTCTTCTATAGAAATTGTGTGTCCTCCAGTGAAAGGAAAGCTGTAATGTGTTGCATGAGGAAGGACTGTAACAGGTTAATAAAAAGAAAATAAATGTTAGGAAAAGTTATGTTTACAAAAGAAGTTTCATAATGTATATGTTGTGTTATATAAAGTATATGGCATTCAAAGCTTTCCTTGCACTACATTAATAATTACAGCATAGACATGAAATTAATTCAGTTTTTTTAATAATTAAGTAATAAAAACTCTAAAGAAAAGAGATGTTCATGTATGTCAAGTAGGTATACAATGTATACTAAAAAGCGCACATAACAGCATCATATACATTGCTCTGGAATTTAATGCGGAAAAACTTTTTCACAGTGAGGGTGGCAGAGCACTGGAATAGGCTGCCCAGGGAGGTGGTGGAGTCTCCTTCCCTGGAGATATTCAAGACCCGTCTGGATGCCTATCTCAGTGAAATGTCCTAGGGAGCTGCTTTGGCAGGGGGTTGGACCCGATGATCTCTCGAGGTCCCTTCCAACCCCTATAATTCTATGAATTCTATGAATTAATAGAATGCCCTTTATTCATTTCTCAAGAATGTTTCATTTTTGTCCTCAGTATTTCATCATTGTATAAATAATTTTTATTTCCAAAATCTAAGCAAATAACACATATGTATACATATCTATATAAACACACATGCATATGTACATTATCCTATACACTGTAGAATGGCGCACTCTGGGTCTATCTCTTTAAATGACTCTTAATAAATTCATCCTTAAGAAAACTCATTGTTTCTCAGATAGAACAGATAAGGTGTGGTTGGAAAAGTAGCAGCAGAGGATTCTTTTTCTCTGAAAAACAATTTTATTTGCTGGGGACAATACTGTAAATCTTAAGAGCATCCATGGTAAAAGACAGTAGCAATACAATAGTCTTTAGCATATCAGTCATGAGACAGTGAGATACAAACAGGACTGAAAATAATAGGACATATGCAGCTTTATCATAATCTATTTCAAATGCAATATTTACAATGAGCCTTCCCACAAAACAATACTGTTTGATAAATGCTCTGAGAAGTTTTGTTACTTTTTTTAAAATATGGATTACTTTTCTACCCACTGTATTTTTTGCTTGCATATGAGGTTACCCTCACAATAGATGTTTCTCAGTAATTTTGCATATGATTAACACATAGTTACCAAATGATGCTGTTCTTGATGAAAAGACATCAAAGAATTCCAAAAAATAAACATTTTCTACCAAACTATTTCGATCACTCCATATATCAAATATTATCATGCTTTGAGAGCATTAAGTAATCTGTGTTCTGTTAAGAAATGAGAAAATTTTTCTTTCCCTTTGGTAGTGAATTTCCATGTTCTGCTGTGTTTGTTAATGAACTATACCAAGTTTTTGACATTCTAGTTCTCAGAAATTCTGTTACTGATTTAGATTTTCGTTTCTTATGCCCTTACTCTCTCTTAGGTCATTTGGTATGACTTCAAGTAGAACAGAAGAGGAAAAAGGGTTACACCAGAAGGTTGAAATAGCATCTATTTGAAGGTGCTGTAAGGGTAAAATGTTAGAGTAAGTTTCAAAAGGGATATATTGGAGAGCAGGAAGCAGGTGCTCTGATTCATATGCATGAAAATTCATTGCTATTTACTATACAGATGTCATTTCTACATATGTGGTGTGTGAAACAGAGAAACACCACCTTTCTTCTTACCCCACCAAGGACAAACAAAAAACTGAACCCTCTTACGTTCAAGGAATGTTATTTAAATTGTGAAATGAAACACTTGAAAGTTAGGAAATGCCAGAAGTCAAGTTATCCATGTAATGTTAAATACAGCCTCCAACAAAGCATGCTTTATAATATAAGGTACAGTTTCAGAAGTACATAGATGTCCTATGAACGAGACTTTTAATGGCACTTAGAAACCTGATTCATTTCTGTGTCGAGTCTCATCAACAACCCTTACTTACCCACACAGCATTTTTTCAGTAAGACTATACCCTTATCCAGGGCACAAAATTCACATAAGGTCAAATGAAACAAGTTCTCACCCATACAAGATCTTCTTTTGCAGTATGTGAATCCTTCTCAAAACAATACATTCATTCTCCTGGTTATCATATTACTACAGATGTAAAGTTAAAAAAAACCCAAATCAAACCATTTCTTCAATGGCTAAGAGTATCACACAAAATAAACCATATTTAATATACTGTAAGCATCAGTTCCATATAGATTTTCTAAAATTTGCATTACTTTGTTTCTCCTCTCTTTGCCTTCCACTTTAAACTGCTTTTCACCAACAAAGTCAGCATTAATTGAGATCAATATAGCAGCAGCAGTAAATCTCTGGTTTTGTGAAATTTTCTAAAGCAAAATCTATCCCAATGCTAGCAATTTTTATGATGATGTGAGTTAGTTCTATTGCAAAAACATTTCAATCTCAGCTATGTTGTTGGTTGTTTGGTTTTTCCTCTATACCTCTGTTCTTGGAGAAGATTGACTCACCTGCTGTTTAGCAAAGGATTAAAAATTCACTGCCACTGCTAGAACTGCCATGAACACAAGTGTTTAGATTTGCCTGGACCAGAACTACGTGTTACAGGGATGTTTTCAGAGGTAAGCACAGAAACCCTAGTCCTTGTCTGTCAGACACATACTATAATTACTTATTATTTCAAAAAATTTATTGTTATTCACAATTATTCAGCACAGCTTGAGGTACCTTCTGCTCTGTAAGTCTGGGTACCACTGTGGAGTCAGACTGAAGGCTCCATTAATGCTTGGATAAACTGTTCAAAGAGATGGTGGATTCAGGTACTTTGCTTCACAATATGAAACAAACCATCTGATATTTGTCTGTCCCTAGTTAAAATTCTGTTCAGTCACTTTTCTTTCAACCTCTCATCTCAGCTGCTTGAGCATGCTTGGCAGGAACTGTGACAAAGAAACACTGACAAAATTTCAATAAAATACGACTGAATCATAAATGAGATGAAAGAATGAAGTTGTACCTTGTGAAACATATATTTGAATGTAAAAGGAACAAGCTTGCCTCTTGTATCACTCAAACTGTTTTAAAATATATCCAGCCAGGATCACCTATGGAAAAAAAGAACCCGCTTGAAAGAAGGCTGCATCTGAAAACTTTGCTTCGAGTGTTTAACGTCATTATCTTCTTTGAATAGCTTTTCCGAAAACAGCATAATTTAGATTTTTCTGATAATTTTCTTTATTAAAAAATGTTAATAATTTAGGGGTTGGAATTTTTTGTTTCTGACTTACTTGAAAAAAGTGGGAGTCAACAGTGCTGGAGGGTTATTGGAAACACAACCTCTATATCGTGATTTCTGAATTAGAGCTGGACAAATATTTCCTTGATTATATCAGTTTCAGGATGCAACAAAGTTTGCCTCACTGTAGAGCAAATGATGCTATGCCAGGATTTTTGTATTTATCTGTCATTTTCCCAACACTTTTAGCCAAATATTTACAAAACCTAACGCACTATTGTGGTATTTAGGCTGTGTTGCAACCTTTGACAGATCTGTGTAGTTTAAGCCAGTGTGAAAGTGGAACAACAGAGTGAGTCGGGTCTTGGAATCTATATACAATGGATAAAATTAACCTAAGTACTGGAGTTGAGTGAATTCATCTTATTTAATCTCTCCACAGAGCCTGTAGGAACAGTCTGGATGTTGGTGTAATGGTCATGTCATTGTGCACAGGATGTTTTTGCTTTTCCTTTTTCCTTTTTTCTCCCTGTGCCAGCCTTGCACACACAGAAAAGGTCAAATGGAAATCACTTAGCTTCTGAAAAATAATATTTTCCATGTATTCAGCTACCATATTTTGGTCATTTTGCACATGACCTTATATTTTTTAATTGTACAGGCTTGAGACCACTTCTGAATCTAACCCCACCCTCAAATCAGATATATTAAATTCAGAAACAAAAGCCAACCTGTTTCTGCACTGTCCTGATACAAGTCTAGGTAAAAAGTCATGATCTGAAAAAAAAAAAAAAATTATAAGAGTTGCAATAGTGTATTACATCTAAACTAACAATGGGCATTTTTAGATTACACAAAATAATCTAAAAATCCTCTTGAATTTGTACTAAACTCTACAGATTTCAAGCTACAATTTGTCTATTTGACCATTCATTCTAATACAGACTAATACAGATCCAGCTGAGTAGCTGAAACAAATGACATTTATGATAAACAAAAGGAAGGCGATACATAGACTTGACATCAAGTGTCTTAATTTTATGTATCTTCTGTTTGTTCTTGATTCTTTGCTCTTATACTTTTTTCAAAGCATAGAGGTATGTGGTTCTCTATTGATTTGAAAATAACAGTAATGCAAATGAGAAAGAAACAGGTTTAGTACTATACATTTCTAGAATTTAACCATTTAACTAAGAATCTTTTCTTACTATAGAGAGAGAATTTCCAGGTGAACTAAAAGCATTCTTGAATTACATGAGGGCTGTGTGCATTGCTCATCAAACCCTTGGATACTATAAATCAATGTTTAACATATTTTATGGTCGCTGGCATTTCCTTATTCAAAAAAGGAGAAACTGGTTCGAATGAGTCATTCAACACTCACTGTCATCCGAGAGGGGTTTGAGACCCTCCCTGGGACATTTCTGTGGATAGTGCATAAAACACCTTCCTATACTGTTTGTGCACATCTTGTTGCAAAGATGGCCTGCTTTGTTCAAGACTTTGATCAGCATCTGTCAGCCTCAAAGTCCTCAGAGGCATTTTATTATAAAGCATTACTTTATTATATCAAAATCCATTATTGCATCATGTTATTCTAGTTTATGCCAGGAGGTGACAAGATGTCAACAGATGGAACAGCATAGTGACAACTCGAAAGTCAAAATAAAAAGGCTGATTTAGACTGTAATTTGTGTCAAAACTATTTGATCTGAATCATTATGGACCAGAATATGAGGACACAAAAAAGCACACGTTTTCTCCCCTATTGCAATCTAATGCAAATGGGGACAGTAGCATATCATTACGTCTCATGTTGTGAACTGGAGCAGAGAGGAGAATACTCTAATAAGCTTCAGTGAAATTATAAGTCAGCATAAACCTGTCTTGAACCAGTGGTATAGCCTCACTATAGACAATTTACAGTAAGCATTAACAAGGAAGTGCTGATACCTTGCAATAAAAAGTTGCTAATAAGACAAAGTCAACTAATGTGTTTTGATGCCCTGCTCTTAAATTAAATTTTCAAAACCTGTAGCTATCTAGCAGCAACTAGCAGTGATGGGTACAACACCAGGAGGACTCACACGATTCAGCCACAGCAAACAAAGAAACGGTCAACCTCTGGAAAAACAGACAATCCAGATACCCATCCTCAAACCTCTTTAGGCACCATAATTGGAGTTGAATGTGGGATCAAATGCATAATAGGAATTCACACGTAGCTACTTTGTGTTCTCTACAGGTAATTGAAGGCACATCCAAAGTAACCAACTTGGCAATGGTTTAAGAAGGAAAAAGGCTACTTTCTAATTAGCTTGTCTTTGTGCACTACAATTTTTTTCAGCAGTTACATAAGAGGACATCATTATTAGATGAAATAACAGTGCTAAGAAATGATACTCTAGAACAAAGCAACTGAAGGAATATCAAGTAAGCAAGATCCACAAGATGACATTCAGTCTCTGAGTTTCCTAGTGCTTGAAAATATTTCCCATATGACAGGTTGCTTTGGTCTTCTTCCATTCTTCATAGCCCTAGGAAATAAAAAGCAAACACAAACTTCATTTCTTTATATATATGAAAAGCCAAATAAATAAGATTTGATAGTTTTCCCTAATGTGTCAGCAAAACTCTTTTCAGAGGGAAATTTGCACAGGCAGACTCTTATAGCTCAATGTGTGTCTTCTTAATCATATTAACATGGAAACATAAGAGTTCATAAAGCAATACATATTCCTTTAGAAATAAAATTCACATGAGAAAGCTAAATCCTGAGGCACTTACTCTTTTAACAAAATCTTTATCTGACAGTCTTCTATTGAAATCAAAGGAAATGTGCCGGAGTAAAGCATTTAGGATTTACTCAACAGTGTGAGCTAATCTGAACACACTGATATCACAAAGACTAATTACATAACCTACAGTAGTATCATTTAGTACATATTTTTTCATTTGAAATTCATATAAACATCCATATCTCTTGCATAATAGACATGTTTCTAATGCCATACATCTACAAATTATATCATGCTAATGGAGCTAATTATATTCAAAAATGAATTACAAAGAAGTGACATTTTAGAATGAACTTTTGGGTTTGGATCTTTTTGTTGGTCTGGACCCCAGTCCTGTTAACTGTGTCCTCCTGGCAATAGATGGTGGGGATGTATCCCAAGAGCATGGAGTAGCTGGAGGAGGACTCCAGATCACTGTTCTAACCAGGCACTAGGCTCTGACTGGTAGGATATACCGACAGGTTTGTCCATACTGTTCCTCCTGCTACCACCTGCACTTCAAGCCATGGTGGAGGGCTTGCATGTGGCATGGGGGAAAAGTACATTGTGCAGCACATATACTTCTATCACTCAGAAACTTCTGATAGCCACAGACACTGCTGACATCATCTCCACTTGGTCCTTCTTCTCTGAGACCTTCTCTCCCAAAGGATACACATGAGGTCTAGTGAACTTTTTCACACACAAGCACATTGTGCAGAGCCTACAGTGGATCAGTGCAGCTCTTCCATGCAGCTGGCCTTTCTAAGCTTTTTTTTAACCCTCTGAAAGAGTCCAAAATGCTAAAGATTCCACAGGTATTTTACAGCGTGTTTTGGCCCCTGTCAAATCACTCATCTGCCTGGATCCTAACCTTACACAAAGCACTGACAGAAAACCATCCCTCTCAAGCTTCTGGTTTGGGTGTCTCACAGTTCAGGGGTTTTTACATTGATATTTTTCAGAACAAGCATTTACTCTTAGGCCATGTAATACAGGGGAAAAAGATGAAGAAAAGCGGCCTTAAGAGATGAAAAACTATACTCAGCTAATTCTAGGTCATCTGGATATGTTAAAATAGTCCAAATTTATGTTTTTAAGGTAGACCCCAAGTGTTTTTATCACTCAATGTCATATGCAACAGCACATATTTCTTAAAACCTCAGACAGGGCTAATTTTATTTTCCAAAATTAGTAATTTGAATTTTGCCTTATCTGAGAAAAATAACTTTGAAGTGAATATTGTGACCAGTGTAATGGTGGAAGATATCTAGAGTACTTTAAATTGATTTTACCATGGAAAAAGGAAATGAATGGTGGGGAATTTGAACATATCCTGACTATTTCTTGTTTTCTGCATGCCTGCCACAGTGTTGACACTGATGTGTAGGTTTGGACTTCCCCCTGTCCTACTCCCTTCAGCTTGTGGCACTGTACAGTCTGAGCAAGACACTTGTACTCAGCACAGACTAGGAATAGGAAAGAAACAAGGGTAGCAGCAGGACATTCACAAAATTCCATAGCTGATCAAGCCTATACTTGGAGACCATATCTATCATTATCAAAGTCTTGGACTACTTTGGGTGAATGGTACCTGGCAGACCTACTTTGATGTTGTCACTGAAGATATGTGTGTGTGCACATATTGAAATGTGAAATATATTCTCTCACATATACAGCAACTAGAAAGGCTGTAGAGGTGCTTACTGCTAACATATACTCTCAGTATACAAAGAGAAAGAGTATGAAATGCAATAGTACATTTTACTTTTACATTATGAGAACAAGGATAGTTTTGGACAGGCAGGACACGTTCCCATTAGGATAGACAGTTGTTTTACACTTCTGTTTGGACCTTAATAGCTCCTCATCTTTAGGTGGAGAAAGTTCCTAAACATCAATGTATCTAGGACAATATGAATATTGGCTGGTTACAGCATTTCTTGATGCACATTTAAGACCCACAGTAAGCTGCTGGGCCTGCTTTGAGAGAGGAACTGAATAATCCAAAACAAGCTAGAGGAAATCTGGATGCAACCACTCTTCATGGAATCACAGAATCACTAGGTTGCAAAAGACCTTTGAGATCATCAAGTTCAACCATGCAAAATAACTGCAATAGCCGTGTAAAGAGCTAAAACAGGATATATCTAAAATCAACTCTACCATTCCTCGATTACACCAGAATTCCCCCAACCTCCTTGAACTGGTCTGTTTAACAATGAGTCTACTTAATCAACTGTATTTTCTTCTCAAATTAAAAATCAATTGGATTTCATTGGCTTTTTAAAACTATCGGTTGAAGACATGAATAGACATAAGGATATTTGTTTTACATTGATACAACCTTATCATATGACTTTACATTTAATTCTGTTTGTATACATCCAATTATATTGACTTTTGATTTTAGACATCTTCATCTATTTTAATATCATATAATAGACAATCTTATTTTATTACTTACAGATTCTGTTATCCATTATTCTATGACAAATAATTTCTTTCAGTGCAAATGGGAGCCTGTGAGAGCTGGCTAGCATTCAAACAGCGCTTCTTCCAAGCACAGGAATGATGCATCCCTTTGAGCAAGAAATCAGGAAAGAGAGGCAGAAGACCTGCATGGATGAACACAGAGCTATTGAGTAAACTCAAAGGGAAGCAGAAGATCTATGAACTGTGGAAAAAGGGTCTGAGAACCTGGGAAGAATACAGGAATGTGGTCAGGGCCTGTAGGGATGCAACTAGGAAGGCTAAAGCCCACCTGGAAATGAAACTGGCAAGGGACATAAAGGATAATAAGAAGGGGTTTTTAGATAAGTGAATAGTAAGAGGATGACCAGGGATAATGTAGGTCCCTTGCTGAACAAGGAGGGTGTCCTGGTGACGGGGGATGCTGAGAAGGTGGAGATACTGAATGCCTTCTTTGCTTCGGTCTTCACTTCAAAGGCCCCCTGGGACCCACAGACACTGGAAGAAAGGTCTTTGGGAAATGAAGAGTTTCCCTCTGGTTGAGGTAGGGGAGGTCCAGGAGCATCTCAAAGGGATTAATGTACACAAATCCATGGGCCTGGATGGGATACATCCACATGTGCTGAGGGAGCTGGCGGAGGTGATTGCGGAGCCGCTCTCTATCATCTTCAACAGGTCTTGGAGGACAGGAGAAGTGCCTGAGGACTGGAGGATAGCCAATGTCACTCCTGTCTTTAAAAAGGACAAGAAAGAGGAACCTAGTAACTATAGGCCTGTCAGCCTCACCTCTGTCCCTGGAAAGGTAATGGAACAGCTTGTTCTGGATGCCATCTCCAAGCAATTGGAAGAGAAGAAGGTCATGAGGAGTAGTCAGCATGGATTCACCAAGGGGAGATCGTGCTCGACCAATCTCATAGCCTTCTATGATCTCATCACCGGCTGTGTGGATGGAGGGAGAGCAGTGACATCCTGATAGCAAAGCTGAGAAAGCATGGGATTGATGAGTGGACAGTGAGGTGGGTTGAGAATTGGCTGTCGGACCGAGCCCAGAGGGTCGTGATTCGTGGAGTGGAATCTGACTGGAGGCCTGTGACTAGCGCTGTTCCCCAGGGCTCGGTGTTGGGTCCAGTCCTGTTTAATATCTTCATTGACAACCTTGATGAAGGAATAGCATCGACCCTCAGCAAGTACACCGATGATACAAAGCTGGGAGGAGTGGCTGACACACAGGAACACTGCGCTGCCATCCAGTGAGACCTGGACAGGCTGGAGAGCTGGGCAGGGAGAAACCAGATGAGGCTCAACAAAAGCAAGTGTAAAGTCTTGCACCTGGGAAGGAACAACCATTTCTATCAGTACAGGCTGGGAGATGACCTGCTGGAGAAGAGCTCTGTGGAGAAGGACCTGGGGGTCCTGGTTGATGACAGGTTGGCCATGAGCCAGCAGTGTGCCTCGGTGGCTAAGAGAGCCAATGGGATCCTGGGGTGCATCCGGAGGAGTGTAGCCAGCAGGTCAAAGGAGGTGATCCTCCCCCTCTGCCCTGGTCAGGCTCCACCTGGAGTATTGTGTCCAGTTCTGGGCTCCCTGGTATAAAAAGGACAGGGATCTCCTGGAGAGAGTCCAAAGAAGGGCTACAAAGATGATTAAGGGCTTGAAGCATCTCCCCTGTGAGGAAAGGCCGAGTAAGTTGGGACTGTTCAGTCTTGAGAAGAGAAGACTAAGGGGGGACCTAATTAAAGTCTATAATTATCTTAAGCAGGGTATGCAGGGGGAAATGGACAGCCCCTTTTCAGCTGTCTGTGGAGACAGGACAAGGGGCAATGGCTGCAAGTTGGAGCACAGGAAGTTCCGCACCAACACGCAGAAAAACTTTTCCCAGTGAGGGTGACAGAGCCCTGGCACAGGCTGCCCAGGGGGTGGTGGAGTCTCCTTCACTGGAGATATTCAAGACCCATCTGGACGCCTATCTGAGAGAAATGTCCTAGGGAGCTGCTTTGGCAGGGGGTTACTCCCAATGATCTCTTGAGGTCCCTTCCAACCCCTACAATTCTATGATTCTATGATTCCATGAATGTTTACAGCTTAATAGTTAGCAACACATGTACTCACATTACTGAATTTGTATTAAAGTTATAGTTTGTTTTTAAAATTACAATTTAATATTATATGTGTAGGAAAAATCCTCTGAGCAGCTCTACATTAAAAAAAAAAATCAAACCCCTTCTAATTATACATACCTCTGTAAATCCTGAAGGCATTCTAGCATAAATTCTCAATGATTACACATAGTATCATTTCTTTGCAAGAAAAAAACAAGCACTATAAAGTAAAAATAAATTACAGTATGTTCATACAGATGGAGTAAATTCTTAAGAAAGAATGGTCACAAACTTTGACTGAGAAAGTTAGCTTGACTATTCCGTATATGTAAATGTAATATATAACCACAGCATTTGTCCAATATTATCTACAAGAAAGAGCAAGAAGAGAATTAGCAAAGCAGAGATTACTTTTGCTCACCAGCTTGGACAGTGTAGATTTTATTGGCAATTAAAGAAATAGGCCCTTGGAATGTGGCTTCTCCCCTGTTCTGGCTTATCTTCACATAGCAACAAAGCATGAACAAAGTTGTTCAATTAAAGGAATGTACATTAAAAAATACAATAACTGATTTGCATCATCCCAGTGATTTGGGATTGATGTCTTATACCTTTTAATAGCACAGCTTGATTATTCAGTCCTCATTGGGTCTCTTGCCAGTCATCAGACTTTTCCAGCTGCAGACTGTGGTCATTTACAGCATTTTATAGACACTGGAGAGGTCTGTCTGAAGGATAAGAAAACACAAATTAGCCTTTGCAGATTGGCCTCAGTCAATGCTGCCTTTGTGCTACAATATCCGCATTCAAACAGTTGGATAGATCACTTTAGGCATGTTGTGTCAAAGAATTATAAAGAAAATTACTAGAAGGATGGTTTCCCTTTGTGTGTTATTGTGTTTTTGAAGCTTTTGAGGACTTCTGAACATCTTTGAAATGCAACACTGTATGTATATGTTGGAAAAGGGAGCAGCAGCCAAGTTGAGAATTTTAGGTCAGACATTTTGCAAAGGAACAAGAAAATGCAAATAATCTCTTCATTAGTTGCCAAAGCAAAACAGGAAAGGGCCCTTTTTACTGTTTTTCTCCTTCTAAATGAAACTGTGATAGTGCAGACGATATGTTTCCAATACACAGTAATTTTCTGAACTGTGTTCTTTACCAAAAAAAAACCCCAAAATCTTTGAAGCGATTCCCCTAAAGTATTTATTAAAATAATTATATTAATAAAGGGAGGGCTAAAAATATTTCTATTTTCATGACTCTGATACTTAAACAGACAGAGCAAGAACTTATTCAAATGTTGGTGTCATTTAATTCAAGGTTTTACAATTTGAAGACCATTCTTTGTCCATTAGTCACACACATCATTTGAAGAAGCCAAAGGGCTATTGCTTGATCTCTGAATAACCGCTGAAATGTGAACTCCACTTTGTGCGTGCTTGTGCTTTGTGCACAGAGCAAGAACAGTTCACTGAATACAGCAAATATTTCATTTAAAATATAGAACTTGAGAATCTCAAACTTTTCCACAGGAAATTTGCCCAAACATGTGCCATTCATTATCTAAATAATTCATTATAACCTATTCACTCAGCTTTATTATTAATAAAATTTTCTTTGAAATAGTTGAATTTCCTATGGATTTTAAATTACTTAGAATCTGAAATTTTTAGAAGTGACTGCATTTCTGTTCATATTTGACAGTGTTGATAATTTTTCTGGTGGAATCAAAGAAATTATCCTTTCCTCTAAAAGTACTGACAATCCTAGCAAGCCCGCAAAACATTTGCTTTTCTATAGTATTAGCCTGAATGTTCAATACATCTTGCAGACTGGATCTGACAGTGATTTCTGTTTTCTTTGAACCACCTCCCTCTTCCTGTCTCATAGGAAAAGGGGAACATTTGGGGGGCGGGGAGGAGGGCAGTGTGTGCATCCATTTGCACAGACTGTTTTCAAGAAAACACTATTTGCAAGCAGATACTTACGTCTACTTAATTAGCTTTAAAGTACATTCATTTTATGGAGTGAAATCAAGACCTCATTTATGTTACCATCATACCCCCCTGCTCAAGTAAACCCTTTACAGAGAAGCATAACGTTAAATGCTGTTCTTAGAGATGTTTTTCTCAATGGAGGCACAGTAACAGACACGACCCAGACCTTGCTTGTTCTGTCCAAATCCTGACTCTGCATATGAAAACCATACATATCCCTGGAACAGGGCTCAGCAAAAGTGTTCTTGTCATCTGCGGCTTTGTACTCTGATGGAATGTCAAAGATCTGAATTTATCACGCTGTAAAACACCTACTACTATTCCTATATGCTTTGTGCTAATATTTAAGTATAAAAAAAAAAAGATAAAAGTCATTGCAATTACAAATATTCACCCTTTGTTTCTAATACATCTTGTTTATTAGGTTTGAATGTCCAGTAGTAACAGTACTGAAAACCTTTAGAATTCTTTCTTCATTGGCCAAAACCACCTTTTCTCTAGAGAGTTTTTATTTGCTTACCTGAAGAGAAATCCCATAATTCTGCAGATCAAAGTTCTGTCAATGTACTGAGTGGTTTCCCGGCATTACAGGTCAGAATGACCTGTCAAATGAAGAGGGCGGGAACATTATATGAAAGTGGAGGATAAACTGGCAATATTAAAGAAACACTTAGCATTCCTATAAGCTGTGGCATGTTTAATATACAACCAGTGTGGTCATTCACTAAAATGAGTAAGACAGACAATCGCATGTTGCTTTGTGAAACCTTTTCTTTCAGGGAATTCACCTTTTCTAATATTAATTACATAGTCAAATATGGGATTTTGGTATGTATAGATGCAAGTAAATCTCTCTAGTGAGTTTTTAAAAATATATTTACATACAAATATATACATTCTGACTGTTAGCACATTCCCTTTGTGGACTTTAAGGCAAATTCAGAATTTCTACAAAACTTGGACTGAGTAAAAAGGAGCAGTAAATTACAGTGCCAAAGAGGAAGGCAGGAAGGCAGGCAGGCAGGCAGGCAGGCAGGAAGAAATCATCTAAAATGAAAATTCCATTAAAATTAAAATACTAGAGTGATTTTAGTGCTGTTTCTATTGCCTACTGTCAGCATTTAATGCTGGTCCAAACTGGACAGTAATTAGTATGTAAATGTATTCTTTCAAGGCTCTATTATGTAACATTATGTATTCATTAATGTAACATTATAATTTGGTCATGGTATCACAAATGTAGTCATTAAAAAATGTACAGTTAAAAAACTTCTTATTCTGAAGAATGTACTTTAACACTTAGACTTCACATTTGCCTCTTCTTCCATTGTTGAGCATTTTAGATCAGAAATGAGATACACTGGTAAGGGTAAACTAAAGTAACCACAATTAATCTGCAAAGAGAGAAGTCATCTGTAATTATTTCTCTCAAACACATTGTACAAATATATAATAGTCAAGAAATTCAGTTGCAGTGAGAAACACAGTTAAGTATTGAACAGTATAAACCAACATGTTTTGCACTGGACTTTCTTATGAAATCATGTTCTTATTTCAGATTTTTCTGTTCAGTTGGACAAACTAGAATACAACACTCAGATCCATTTTCG
Organism: Hypotaenidia okinawae; assembly: GCA_027925045.1. Taxonomy (NCBI): domain Eukaryota; kingdom Metazoa; phylum Chordata; class Aves; order Gruiformes; family Rallidae; genus Hypotaenidia; species Hypotaenidia okinawae. The sequence continues at coordinate 96,697,855 of BSDF01000002.1, read as the reverse complement.
CTCAGGCGGGTGTAAAATTTCTACTAAAATAATTTAACTATTAAATTTGGTTGATACAGAAAAATGCTAGCCGAGACACTGAGGCAGCAATTGTAAGTTTAAATGCCACTGTTTGAGTAGATTTAGAAATGTAAGATACACATTCAAATACCCTGAATACCAATTTCAGGTCTCCTCTATAGATTTTTCTTTACAGACAGGCTCTTTCCTACAAGCTTCTGTTGCACTGGAATTACCAAGAGCCATCTCTGGTTATATATTCCAAGTTTAAACAAGCACTTTCAATTAAGTTTCATCTATTATTTCTTTCTGCGTTGTGCTTCTGTATTATTTTAATACATTATCTCCAAAATCTCCAATATTTCTGTTTTAAAACCTTGGACACTTAAGCCATTTCTTTATCTACACATGGTTGTTCTGCTGGTACTGTAAACTGTTGTTATAATTATTTCCTACAGGTTTTAGAAAAAGATTAAAGTAAAACCAGGTTAGGAATGAAAAATTCTGTCTTATTAATGAGTTTTAGGCAAGTTCCATGGAAAACAGTAGTTTCTGTTGTTATTTGCATAACATATGTTCTAGCTTTCTAAGCAACTTAAATGGAGCTCAGACTGAAAGTAATTAACAGCTTAGTTTACAGTAAATAAAAGTCCCAAATCAACAATTTGTTTCTCTGCTTTAAAAACTAAAATCATTAACATGCTTAACACTTGAAAGTTCAGAGAGAAACTGATAGTCATGAACTGAGAGTGGGATGATGTTCCCTTCACTATTCCTTATGTACAACAGAAATATATCACACAGCAGTAACAGCTGACTAATACAGCTGTTGAAGTCATTATGGGCAAGTTACACCTCAGGAACCAAAACTCTACTTAAAATTCCAGACAAAATCTATTCTGTTGCTTTTATGACTGCCTAGCCTTATCATACATCAAATCACTAGGCATCCTAATTCTTAGAATGAAATTCCTCTGGACACCTTCACCTGTTCAGATGCATTCAGGTGACCCTGTAACTCTCATCTAAACCAACTTTGCAATCTATAAGTAGAGAATTCACTCAACAGTTTGCAAGTGCTAATTTTAGGATAGTGAGTGGGACCCAGTAAACCCTGCGTATGTCCTATCTAGAAGTGGTCCTAGAATTGTAAAATCATAGAATAATAGAATGTGTTAGGTTGGAAGGGACCTTTACAGGACCTGCACTGAAGTCCTTTGCTGAGAGCACCTCCTTCACCAAGGGATGCCTTCTCCTAAAAGGACAGAAAAGTCATTGACGGTAATATAAGAAATGGGAGTTCCATCATTGATGATACAAGGTGATACAGTTCAGCCTCATAGAGATCATGGTACTCCTAAAGAAGGAATGTGGTTCACGTTTTGGCTTCCTGCTCCCAGGATTTAACAATACTTTAAGGACAAATCCATGTACATTCAAAGGAGCAGTGTCTGAGACAACTAAGCTCCATAAGGAGTGCAGATCACAATACAAAAGACAGAGAACTGTTGATATAATAAAGAGGACATGCAGACAGGGACATGTATATGGACAAGAGCCCAAGTTTAAAAAAAGCAACATTCAAGGAAAGTGACTGACTTTTCTTTGTTTTGCAAAGCTTTAAGTGGACCTCTTTGAGGGGTAAGTGATCTCATAAAATGCAGCTAAGGAATGAAGTGTATTTACTTACCACTCCTTCCTCCTGGAAGTCACCACTCTCCTTTTAAAGAAAGACAGACAGATCTGGTTTAGAATTTGTCCCCAGGTTTGTAGAGTCCCTTTATAGCACATGCCTCTTGAAGGCTTTTGCCATCACATACTTGATAATTGTTTTCTCCATCTGGTCACACATTAAAAATCTAGGTTAGGTGGATAATTCTGCCCATTTTTGTATTTTCTTTTTCATTTGTCCAGTGAAAGGACAGGTATACTTAGAAAAAATTTTTTAAGGGAAAGGGAAAATGGTCCAGGCAGTGATCAGTTTACTCATTACGTTTGAATGAGGTCAGTGAGTGGCCAGGAAAAACACAGGCTTCGATCGCATAAGTCACCTCACATGCTCTTGTGTGACAGAATGAGCCCAGGGACCGCTGGGCATTTTTGTCTTCTGGCCCACAGACAAATGTGTAATACTTCATCCAAACAAGCAAAGACATTCCTATGATGGGAGGCTGTGATGTGTTACTTATCAAAACTACAGAAAAGTAAAAAAAAAAAAAAATTGGATGTCTTTATAGTACAGAGAGAAATTCATTTTCACTATAGAGGGACCTGGAAAAATAATTTTTTGACTTATAGTATTTCTTAAGATTTATTCCCATGTTATTTTGTGTCATCAGCTAAAGAAGAGCAACATAGAATTTACCTTAATAAAATTATTCTTTCATGATTTAGTATCTTCTTGTAAGTATGTGTATTCAAAGATAATATCTGATTGGTTCCTGAAGTCCTTAAAAATGCATTTCTGATGTCATACTTCTAATAATATTTCACGTTAAATTTAACTTTGAGCCACAAAATAATGTTGATAGTAAAAGGTGGTTCTGGGAATCAGAACTATTAAATAAGAATACTATATAAAAATTATAACTGAATATTTTGATTTACTAGATAGAGCTAAGGCTGTGGAAGAATTTCACTTATAAGCATTATAAAATACCTCAAATTTAATTATCAAGGAAATAAGGATTAAAATTCACCTAGTAAATGATTTTACACACCAATACTATTTAATTTCAAAAAAAGTGTTAGAAGTTATTAATACAGGAGAAATTTAGAAAAAATGGGGGGAGTGTCTTATAGCAAATATATAAATATTCAAAATATAATACAAACTAAACAGAAAATGTTTTTATGAGCAGTATGTATCTAACTCCTAATTTAGTAAGTATCATTGCCTAACTGGATTTTGAGCTTTTAATACGAGTAAAGTTTAAGAATGTTTTTATAAATAGATATATTGAGAGCTTTATCTCTGTTTCACAAAAGCTATGATGCTAAAAGAATTTTTAAATCTTACTAAATTAAGCATGCTTCAAATTAAGCATAAACCATTATGTTAACCTCAACAAGAATTAGTCACATGGCTAAAGCTTGTCTGAACCCTGAAAAATAATTGCTATGAAAATCTACACAAATTTGGTACCACTATAAGTATCTGCGGGGTGGTGGGGGGGGTGTTTCTTTTTCTCCCCAAACATCTTTACAGAGTGCACAGCATGAAGATTACCTTAGATATTTGAAAGATTAAAGTTAGGATTCAGGATTAGAAATACTCATATTCTAATGTTTTCACAACTGGATCCATATATATTCCTAAAATTTCTTTCTAGATAATCCATATAGTTTTACTAGTTGAAGATACAAAATTCTCCAACTTCTGCAAATATATAAACTATCATCTAGTAAATATTCAGTTACGTAAATCATTTGAAAAAAGAAAATGACTTTCAGTAAAGGAACGTGAGGTCATAATATGTATAGTATGAGGTTCAGATTTTAAAGCTACAGCCTTATTTTTATGTAGGCAACTGCTGTTGTGCTTCTAACACCCTTAATGAAATGCTGAAGACTTTGAAATATTGTAAACTAAACACAAACAGCAAGATACAGACACACAAATCAAAGGAAAGGAAAAAAAATTCCATATTTTTGTCAGGTAAAATCCTGTGTGAATTCAAACAAGGTCCCAAACTGCTGTCTGTGCTGATCTAGGTAATTGAGAATTAGAAGATGTAAATACCATCTGCAGACTTTACTACTTGGACTTCCTGAAGTTCTGCACTTCCATAGCCAAAGAGCAGATCTAAAAGTATTAGGAATCATCCAACTTGATCTGTAGAATGTTTAAGCTAAAAACAAAAGGGCAAATAATTCATAAGACAAATATATTTCAATTCCATAAGGGTCTTGGATAAGAGAATTACACTTTTAACTCATTTACTATGCTTTTGCAAGGAAATGAAAGAAAATCAGTAGCAATTAAATACATTAGGTAGAATTTTTCTCTCAGAAAATGTGAAATAAGTACAACTGCATTGATTTCAGAAGTGTTTTTCAAATCTTCATGGACTTCACTGTGAGCACACCTGGACTAATTTTCTTTACTATGCTATTATAAAAGGCAAACACACAGGTCTTGAAAGTGGATGCTGATAAGCACTTTTTCTGAGTTGATTTTCCTCTCAATTGGAAGGATTGAATTGCAGTATGTGTATCAAAAAGACTTTTGTAGTAATAGTATCTGAGATAATACATTTCAATTTATCAACATTTTGAGTGCAAGTTTACTTTTCACACATTTTTTGTGATTTTTATAGAAATAATCTTATTTTTTGTAAATAAATTTTTTGCAACAGTGAAGTTCAAGGCAGCAATTTGTCCACATGGGCATGCTTAAGAATGTGCAACAGGGAATTTAAACAGATGTTTAAACACAACGCGCTCGAACAGCCCTCTACAAAGTCTTCGCCTCTATTCACACAATGTAAGGGATGAACTGACTATCAGCGGCAGTTTTCAGACAACCCGTAAGCTGAAAAATGATGGCATGAAGAATCCATGAATCATTGCAAAATATCAAAGTTGGAAAAAATCAAAATGCAAATTATGAGTGAAAAAGAATAGTCTGATCAAATAAATTATAGCCAAATAAATCTATTCTAGGGATGCAGATGGCATCCAAACTCTGTTCCATATTTTTCTGCCATTCGGGCCAGTACAAAAGAATGCAATGAATGCAGCTGACTGGAAAAACACGTAGGATGAAAAAAACCACTAAGCTACTGAATAAAAATGTTGGAAAGTAATGTGGTTAGGAAGCTATCCTGAAAGACAAAATGACCTGATTTTAAGACTGTAAGTCATTCAGAACAGCCATCCAAGCAAGGCTCAATAGATACAGGGTTTGTTTTTTCCTCCAACTCTCACATGAAAGTGGCTGATCAGGCCTATGGAATGTCAGGCACCATCTATCAATGCACCAAATGGCACAGTTCAGCTCCTCTAGGCCCACGAAGCCGCTGCGCTCGGGACACTGACATTTGGCGTATAGGGATAGCAACATTTTTCTTGCACTTGGTCATTCACACTCTAGTGGAAAAATTATGCTCTATGGACAGAAGATAGCAAATAAACAAGAATGAGCTCTAGGCAGGTCAGAGAAGATACTCCATGACTCTGAAAAACTTGAACTCTGTATTAACATGAAGTATAGAAGCTTATTTTTTATTACTCTTACCCCATGGCAAATAGATTAGCACATGCAGACCAGAGTTGCACCTGTATTTTGGTGGGTAGTCCTCCAAAGTCCACAGGCAGGGCAGGCCATTTGTAAATACACTTTCTTTACAAGATGGGAATTCTAGTAGTGTCGGGTAAGATCACGTAACTTTGCTTACACAGTCTTTCTGTTGGCAGATTGTCTCAGCTTGAGTTCTCCTTACCATTATTAACAAAGTTTGAGCAAGAGGATATGGAGTGAGTTGGGTGTGACTCCTCCTTTGCAGATGATGGTCATTACATAAAAATTAAGACACTCATGTTTCATTCTATATCTTCTCAGAGCACTTCCACTGAAAAAGAAGCACCTGAAGAATATGCTTTGTTGAAGCTGGAGTGATTCTTTGAAACATGCAGGATTTCCATAAAGCTTTCAAAACATGAGCTTTAGGGCTGAAAAGGAGAGATGGTAAAATTCCTGTTTGCCATTACAAAATTGCATTTCAGCATATTCAGAACTTTTAATAAAATGTCATGCTGTGATATGCACATCAGTGGACCGGTTCTGCTTGCTTCATTCACTATATTATGAACACGCTGGTCCATTTGAAGTGTGTTGAGATTATAAGATTCTGAAAGAGCCAAGTGACATCTTTACAGGGTGACCACACTCTGTCAGGATGATCTTAGCTGGTCTTCATATACTGTTCTGATCCAAACCTTTCTCCCTCAGCATGAAAACTGCAAAACTTCTTCACCACAGCTCCTATAGAGTGGTAGGGTAGATGTGATGCCTTAGGAGCTCTTTCTGGGAGGAACTATTTTTCTGCAACCAATTTGAATAAAAATTTTTAAAAATATTCAAAACCGAGATCTCCACAGTGCAGCCTGACAAGAAGGGAAGTATTATATTTCTCTGAGAAAGGAAAATCTGATCAGTTGTCTTCTCAGGAGGAGCAAAAATGGCTTTAGTTGTACAATATGCTGGGTGCTTCTTCCTGCTGGGAAGATAGCTACTAAATCCCCATAACATCAAAAATACCACTAGCTCCAAGTATGTTTCTATGTTATTGAGCATGCTTGTCTATATGTGTAAGATAACATCAGTTCCCTACCAAGGGCTTTGAACATATTACGGTCATAATCACAGCCAACCCTATCAGAGCCTTTTTTTCACTTTGCAAAAACAAATTCCACATCTGAATTAAAAAAAATAATCTCTAGCACAGACTACATCACAAATTAAAATTAAGTTATAAAAATTTAGTGGTTAAGTTACATTTTCTTGGACAGTTCCTGGACTACAGAAAGGCTCCTTGCAAAGAGAGAAGTATCCAGACCTCAGACCTCCCACATGAAAGCCCTCATCACAAGGCAGCAGAGCTTTTTCTCTCTACCTTAAATGATCATTGGATTCTTCTCTGGGCAATGACATTATTTTAATTACTTTGATGTAAGAAAATGAAGAGGACATTACTGTGACTCTATTACTGTATCTCAGCAAGATTTAGAAAAGTGGATGTTTTTCAGGAGCAAAAGTACTCAGTCCTGAAAACTAGAACAAGAGACAACATTTTAACTTTCAAAAACATGAAAAAAAAAAAAAGAAAAAACAGGTAACCATTTGAAAAAGAAACTTTTAAATAAAACTTTATAATATTTCTTTTTTTCAATAATCATTTTTATCAATAATCTTTTCAATTATATTAATCACAAATTTAAGTCCCAGTTCTTCTGGAGCCAACTGAGAATCCAAATGATATCTAGCAGATTGTAGACACTACTGCAAAATTTTAGGCTAGAGTTCCCTGTGTTGTTTTTTTTTATTACTTTTGCAAGTACTGGTTGAAAGCCAGTGATTTTCAGTCCCTCTTTCAGCAGGAGGTGAAGATCTCATGGAAGAAACTGCGAATCCCTTAATGAGATCCACAAAAGTGTATTTCTTGGTGAAACTACTTAAGTGAGTCATTATCTACCCTGATGCATAATGTAATATGTGTGGCACTGAAGTACGGGACTAGGAGTTGGAGTTTAAAGGATTAAGGTGAACATACATCATACTTTTCAACACGTACCGAATAATTTGTGACTCTTTAAAGAGTTTTACAAGGTTAAACAAAATCTCTACAGTATATTATTGCCTCTAACAATTACATTACTCCTTTAGAAATGTTTATACTCCATGACACTTTAGGGTGTCATTGTCAAAAGAGGTGGAAGATTGCAATCAATAGCTGTTGGAAACCACACAGCATAAAAACCTAAGGAAAATAAAGTTCACAGGTGCATTGACTGCAACACTACTGCAGTAGCAATGTGACTTTTAGTCAGTGCTGAAGACTTTTTTAAAAGACCATTTTATGAAACAAAATTCACATTTTCTACTGACTGTGCCATTTAAAAAAGGCTTTCCTCATGCACTTGCCCTGGACTAACCTGACCACAGGAAATTTCTTCTCCTGAAGCCCCCATGGATCACAGATTTGGTTATATCCTAGGGTAGATATTTCTGTACCTTATATTTTTATTCTTGTGTCTGTAGCTCTTGATGTTCCTGTGTACTAGGAAAAGAAATAGATACCTAACCCCACTGAGATTACTGACATCCATAGGTACCTAGCCAGGAGACTGAATAAAATACACTGATTACCTTTAACTAATGGCTGCAGCCTATCAACCATGCAAATGCTGCAGAGCATGTTGAAAGAATGGAGATAAGTTCAGCATTAATTACCCTTGGAATATGTCAGGAATTTTCAGTTCTTTGTCAAGACACCACTTGCTGAAGTGGGAGTTAAAAGCTCCTGTCTTCCTGTTAATGAAAAAATTATCATGAAAAAGGAAAGGAACAGAAAATTTCTGTATCTATTTTGTGATTATATTTTCCACCTTTCGCTCTTCTCTTTCCTTCTTTTTCCTTCTTCCCAGTCCCATTGCTATAGCACCATTTGTACAGGAGCTTCTGCAAAGAACAGCTTAAGGAATCAGAAAACTGTACATATTTCCAAATTCTCTCTGAAGATGAATAAACATTTAAGAATCTTTAGGGATTGCAAGACACCTTTTTACCAGGTAGAGTGGCACCATGCAGATGTGCCCAGGTCTCCAGACATCCATGTCCCAGCTCAGCTGAGATTCAGTTTATACTGGCAAAGAATCCATAGCTACTGACTCACTACCAACCCTGTAGAAACCAAACCTCTGCAGTATCTCACCTTTAAGCCGATATATCTGAGCTGTTTGAAATGCTGAAAGAAGAAGGTCCTGCTATACATTGCTTTTTGTATTGCTACCTTTGTATTTTTTTAATTATGGTTAAGCCAGGATAAGAAGGGGAATGTTTCAGTACTTATTTTTATCATGAAACTGAGAGCCTTTCTATAGTAGCATATACTTATTGCGACCAGAATAGCCTTCAGAAGAGCATGTGACTATTCCATGATTATGCAGGTTTACTGGGAGGACTACGGGTTTTCTGGGCAAGCTATTATTAAAATTCTCAATATCATGCCAAAGGATCCTATTTCTGGAAATAAACAAGAAATATTTAAATAATCTTATCTCCATATATTATGCTGATGAAAACATCTCACATGATAACGATAATGTGTTTTTTTAATGTCGTCTGATGTCAACATGGTGTTTGGGTAACAGAAAAAAATCTAATCCTTGCTAAAGTACTCCCCCTTAAAATAAAAAATGGCATGGCCTAAAGCAAGGCTTAGAAACAAGCATTTAAATATTCAAGCTCTAACCACACTGGTTTTGAATAAAGAACATCCCTCCTTCCAGGAGCTGCTTTTAACTTTCAAATGAGGCATGACTAAATTTTAGCAAAGCAGATATGATGTTTCCAATTAGCTCAGAGAGTTGAAAATAGTTGTGATGTTATCAGACAGTGGTGCTGTGAATGGGAGCCACGTCCTAACGCAGCCTGCAGGCTGGTAATAATTTCAGAAGAAACATAAAAATTACTTAACAACATAATTGTGCATATTTAATAATAATAATAATAATAATAATAATAATAATAATAATAATAATAATAATAATTTTTCTGAAGAACTGATGCTCATAACAAAGGAACTGCATTTTATTGTTTGTTCATATGTTTTGCAGACAATTTTTAGGTTCTGAATTATGGGTTCATAGCATTTTCACCCAGGGTCTGGTCCAGATTTCTCTGGGGGAAAAAAACCCTCCAAAAATATCAATATAAGTCTTTACCAGTTTTGTGTCATTTTGTTAGTTTGCTGTAAGCTAGAATATCAGTTTAGGCCACTATCTTCCAAAGTCTAATCTTTGTATTACGCACTACCGTTGCTATTGAAGACAAGAGGGACATGCTTGAGTCATGCACTTTTCCTAACGTTGGAAGATGTAAACATAAAATGTTATGCTACTGATGAGTTATTCTCTCTTTAAATTATGTTTAATAAAATAAAAGACCACAATGAGAGCTGTAATGTAAGAATCCTTTGTTCACATGATGTATTATTATTACTGTATTATCATTGGCTCTCTCCTATGCCTTTTTTGTAATTATTATTATTTCCTTGTATTCTCTGTTTATTTTTACAGCTAGTAAAAAGCAGGCTCATCCAGGACATACAGCATGGATTAAACTGAACAAAGCCTTTTTAAAGTCAATAAACTAGTTGTTTAGCAGTTGGAGTTTGGTCAAGAAAATCACTCCTGTAAACTGACTGCAAAATGAATAGGCAACATCAACATATATTTGTGGATATTTTTTACAGAATTTTAATATAAACACAGGGAAAAATGCAGACCATACCTTGTGAAAAACACACACACATTTTCCTGGGTTTCCTTCTCCATAGAAAATACTACAATATTTTCATTCGCCTGTGTCATTGTGTGCTAACACATATCTGACTTCTGTCACAAGAAATCAGGTGATGGCGCATTTTTTCAAGGCCACACTAAATCTAATAGGATTGTATGGTATAGGAAAATTTAAAAATAATTTGACAGAACCTTTGGCTGACTCAAGAGGTCCAATCAGCACCTGCCATGAGTGCGCATGTCGTTGACTACACAGGAGGAGTACCCATTACATAAGAAAGAAAACAGCTTTTCAGTAACACTTCTGAATTTCAGATGTCAATCTCAGTTTTTGTAAGGAAAAAACAACTTATTTTATGTCAAGAAGGTATAATTAAATTGGTGGTAAACTCTTTGAGCCTTCAAGGAATTCAAGTTCTCATCACTAGTTTTTAGTCTGCAAATATCAATGTGTTTTTGTGATCTGATTGACATTATTTTGCCAGGAGAGTTTTCACCAAGTATTTTAGGAAATGAGAGTACTTTTTCAAGGACTGAGTGTGATACAGAAATTGACATGTCATTGAATACTTCTTACCAGTGTTGGGTTTTTTCCAACGTTGGTTTAAAAACATACTGATATTTTTCTTTCTGGTTTTTTGGGTGGTTTGGTTTTGATTGGTTTGGTTTGGTTTGGTTTTTTTGGGGCGGGAGGAGAGGGAACCAAACCAAACCAAACCAAACCAAACCAAAAAACTAAACAAACAAACAAACAAACAAACCCACAACTGTGTTTTCTTCTTTTCTTTCAGCCAACAATTTAAAAGGATGCAGCAAATTATAAACAAGTTTTCTTACCTGTTATCATGTATAACAGGAGCAGCTATTGTCCTTCAGTTTTTCCAGTAGTTTGTGAGGTTTGTTTCCTGTGAACTTAACAGAGATCTTCCCCTACTCCCCCTGACAATCCCATGGAGATGAGGAAGCCCAGCCCCTTTTTGCTGAAGGCCTTGCTGTAATATGGTAGACCTCTTCCCTCTGCATCCATTATACTACAGATGTGCGCAAACCTCTGCCTTATACTAGCTAGAAGGAGAGAAAAGCAAAAAGTGTACGCTGTGTGGTGAAGAGGCTGCATTGAGGAATGGAGCTCAGCTTTGCTTGGAAGGTATGTTTGTCAAATTAAGTAGAAAGCTGGTAAGTCTGAAAGGGGAACTAGAAAAAGATAATCCATGATTCACCTTTCTCCGATCTTGACATACATGCCATCCTTAGTACCTCTAGGTCTGAGAAGGCTTTTCCACCCAAGAAGAAAATATATATCAGACTGTTCATTCACTGTAACTGTTGGAGCCGCAGGTATAGTTGCACACTGATTCTGAAAATGGAGACGATCGTGTTTAATTGCTTCCATGTGTACTTGGATCACAGATGTGACAGGCACTGTGCCTGACCACAAATTATTAAAGAAAAACATTAGCTGGTATAAGTCTTGTTTATGAAAGAGTGCCAGTGGAAAAAGTCACAGGATCATGGTCTCCAGCTACTACACAGATGCCAAGGAAAAGCATATCAACAAGGGCTGAAGTTTATAAAATGTATGCTGTCCTTTTCAGAATAAAGAAGTTCCTGACTGCATTCACTTATATTGTTGTTATTTTAGCAGTAAATAACATGGAGACATCCAGCCAGCTAATTGACTGATGGAGTTTTCGTTTGGAATAATTTACAAAACCACTACATAAGATGTTATGTAACGATTGGCTGTCCATGAGCATAATTTCACAACACAGCCCCATCTAAACAAAATGTCAATGATCAGACATTGTCCATTTTTTTCTCTTGCTTGGCACCAGGTTAAAGATGCTAATTGCTAAGCATTAGGCTAAGTCTGTTAGTCACTGACCCTCCATAAGTTCTGCAGGTTCCCCTCAGTAATGACTGTCCCAAAGAAGAAGGATACACCTCCAAGGGGGACACTACCTCAGATGCATAGCTGAGGGGTACAGCAGTGCACCTCCTCAGGGACTGGGAAGAGGAGTCTTTGGTTCCCAGGGCTGTTTGCAGCCTGTGTCACAACAGGAGGCAGGAGGCGCAATGGCAAGGAAGTTCCCATTGCTCTTCAGGCTAGGTACTGGTAAGGAGATGAGAAAAGGCCTTTCCTTCATTTTACTGATACCCAAACTTCTTGAAAATTATTCTTAAAAAAAAACCTCTTCAAAAACTACTATCTTTTTCCATGGGTTTAAATTCCAAAACAAATGCAAAAAATACATGGCTGTATTTGTACATCCCCTCACACTGATCTCAAAGATGTGCACAGATTTAAGGCACTATAAAGCTACATTTGCAATAGGATATCTTACTATTCAGGTGCCAAAATGCAACTTTCCTCACCACCAGAAAGATCTTCATACCTAATTTCCAAACTCACAAAACATTTGCTGCAGAAAGAAATGTCTTCAATTCATTGAGCATCTATGCTTTGGTCTTAACTTCACTGGTACCATGAAATATCTGAGCTTATGATCCCAAAGTGTCAGCAAAAGAAACCCTGCAAACCTGAGAGGCACCTACTTAAGCTCCACCATGAGCCACAGCCCTAAACTTTAGGTGTGTTTTAAGCAGAGCTGAATGTGCATAGGCAGCTACAAGTACTGCACAAGACAGTAGCCAAAAACCTTCATTCATTTGAGTATGTAGGTACTGTATAAGGTGTTACATGAAAGACAGCTCACCAAGAAAGCAGAAATCACATTTTACAGACTTTTTCTACTCCTCATTTTCCACATGACATCCTTGCCACTATCCTGTGAAATGATTGGTGGAGGTACCCACTGCACTGATGTGGAGGTACCCAGTGTAACTGGGTGACCCTACGACTTAGTGGAAAGAACCTTATTTTCTTCCCCCAGCAGAGATGTTTAAAAATAGTACAGTCACAAGCTACTCTCAGGAGGGAAAAAATCCAGCTTCACCTTTCGCTGCCTCAACTATTTGCCCCATGGAGTGCAAAATGATGTGGAGGATCTTATACTTGCAGTGCTTATAGCCAGCTACATTGGCATCACATGACTCTTTGCCCCATGTGGCATTCCTCTGTCTGTAAGACAAGATTATTTCTTCAGTGTGCATCCTTTTCCACCTCAAAACTCCTCAGCTATTATGGAGTATGTGTCTCCTCTGGTCAGAATGGTGGTGTTACACAACGGATGTGGAAGATGCATGTTGAGGGATCAGAGTACAGTTGTGAGGGAATAATTGCTTTTAAGGCTTGCTCTGATAATGTTGAAGGTCTACATATGGCACCTGGAATTAAATGACCTGTAGCTAAAATGTTCTGGTTTGACCAGATCTTGGAAAGGAACTAACTGATCTGTGACAAAATTACACCTAGGAAAGAACAGGCAACAGTGTGGTGATGAGGGAAGGATGCTGGCATGAACAACAGCCAGATTATTAGATGGTGAAATTGCAACCCTTGTGTCCTGATGGAGGACACGCTAGTACACAGTGCTGAACAAGACACATTGCTAAGCAAAGGGATGTACCTGAAATCTTGTTTTTCTCCACAGTTTATCCTTTTTGCTAACTTTCTGTGACTTCCTGCTTGCTCCACTTCTGAATCGCTTCCTGTTAGGTGCACAAGGACTGTGGTGACTTCTGTATAACTCTCTGACCAGCTGCACAAAAGCTTCAGAATGGAAGCAAAACAGACACACATAAAAGGTATACTTGCTCTAGCTCTTTTTTAAACATCCAGATGGCTAAAAATGCCTAGTTTCCATCATTTTAGACTTTTAGGTGTTTAAATGGAAGAAAATTATGTTTACATCTATTATTTATCTAAAGTGCTACCACCTTTAGATAAAAGTTGTCAGTGAGAGCTTCTTGTCTCTCTTTGCCATTGTCTGCACTGCCTTAATAGAGCCTGATGGAACAGTACTGTTGTTGCAAGAGGGTCAAAGACCCAAAATATCTGATCTACACAATCTACAGCCTCTGCCTGACATTTCTGCACCTGTTTACAAAGATCTTGATCTAAATCCCAGAACTGAAGACATAAATTCTTCAGCAGCAAACCTGCTGCTAATTCTGTCAACATGCTGCTCTGCTTGAGAGACTCAGAAAGTGTTTCTCTTTTTGTAAAAGAACAAGCACCCTTTATTAAGGCAAAAGGAGGAGATTTTCCAGTAAAGTAGAGAGTGCTTAGTGTCCATTCCCATCTTCCACAGCCTTCCCTCTACAGCTGCTCCTCGTACACCTCTGCCTAGTAGTAGCTGACAAAGGAAATGATCTGTCACATTACTGAGTCCATTTCCTTGCATGGGTAGGAAGGAATCCCACGGGAGGTAATGTATCAGATATTAAAGTGATTTCACACTTGATCTTAGCCAAGAGGTCAGACCTAATATTTATTGTACATGGCAGTTCTATGAGTTTGCTGACTTAGCCGCGTTGCAGTAAATAGACAAAACCTGTGTGGTGAGCACAAGCTCGCTGTCTTGTTTGGGGCAATGAATCCCACAAACTGACCCTAGTTGTAACAGTTTTGATTTTCATGTAACTCGGGATCCTGGGAATCCAAAGAAGGAGTCTCACAGAGGTATGGTTTCAGAAAGCTCCCAAAAGCATCAGTAGAGCGCTAGAGCTAAATCACCATGTATGCATTGGAAAAAGCACTCCTAGCTTATAGTAGGACAGACAACATTACCCATATTGCACAGGAACTTAATACCAGGGAAGGGGCATCCTCTATTAAATCCTGACATAATGTATTCAATAAAAAGCCTATTTAGAAATAAATTAAAAACAAAACATAGCGAGTTAAAAGCCACAATGGAGGAAAATAATTTAAGGAATGGAATAACGAGAACAATTTTCAGCCATGAAATGTTTTTATCTTCTGATAACTTGCAAACGGTAAAGCCATGAATTTATGCATAAGATACAATACACAACAAAGAGATAATTCATATTCAAATCTCATGGTCCTCCATCACACATCCCTCTGTTTATATGTAGATAGTCTTATGAGAAAATGACACCAGGCACAACCAAAATTATGAGACAGCAAGTCAAGCCTGAAGATAATAATTACTTACTTCACACAGGCACAGTGAAATTCTTCAGTTCACTGTCTTGGTGGCCTGCAGTGGCAAATGTATCATGTGAAAGTAGTAAATTAGAAGGACATTATTTCCTTTTTTTTTTTCTTTTTTTTTTTTTCTGAAACACTTTATGAACTAATAACTGTTTGACAAATGCATCGCTGGTATTTAAGAGAGAAGGGGGAACATGAGGCTAAGAGCACCAAGAGCCCAAATTCATTCCCGTTTACGCTAGTGTAAATCTTGAGCAAGCCCATGGGCTTTAGCTGAGTTATCCTGGCTATCAATGGCATAAGGTGGGAACAAAATGTACAAAGGGATCACATTTTACTGTGGGAAGGCATTTGCTTTCAAAAGAAATGCTCACTACATAAACTGCAAGGAATACTTAGTGTCCTAGTTAAAGGTAATATGGTAAAATAAAGCAATGAAAAATTAATCTAATCTCATAAAATAAAAGCATTAGAAAAACTTATTTACAACATTTTCCCCTTGATAAAAGGGACTATTTATCATTTTGTCAAGATGCTTAGCTATTCAAGGACTTCGTTAGACTAGCCTATTGAGATATATTTAGCAGTTTACACAAGAAATGCCTTAGTCTTCTCTTCTTCCTGAGAAAAGTTTGACTATTTACAGTTTCATCAACACTCAGGTTCTCCTTTTTTTTCCCTCAAAACAGTCAACAGAGCAATTAATTATGACATTTCTCTCAAGATGACTACAGGTTGGAGAGTGTGCAAAGTGTCTGTTTAATATAACGATACATTTAAACTTCCTAATTGCTAGAATCATGATATACAATAGTCTTTTCTCATAGAAATTGTGATTAAATAGTCATAGGGTGTCTAAGAATAAAGTATTTCTGGCACTTCTGTAAGAGAAATTTAACATCAAGAAGATTTTGTTCTAATGAGTCTTAAAGCAGCAACATGTTACTGTTAAGAAATGCCAATATATAATTCTGCCTCGGGATTTTTTAATGCGAATGTTTGTATTCCTTCTCCAGATAATTTTTTTTCTTTAAAAGCACCTTTCTCTTCCACTCTCCCCAGTCACTTATGAAATAATCAATCATGGATTTTCATTCCCGCTGAAGCTGTAATAATACTTGTGACAGTTTCGTCATCGTACCAGTCAAGTCTACTGCAAATTGCTTGTTAGGGTACACTGTATCTTGGCCCTTAAATGTGATTTTAGGATTTGCTTGATGTAAACCAAGCAGCACACATTCACTGACTTTTAAACCAGACAAGACTCTCACAAGAAATGTGAAACTGACAAATACTTCTTTTTGAAAGGATATAATGCGCAGATTGTAGAATGGAGTTCTTCCTCCAGGATTTCTTGGTCTGCTTGTGAACTAGAGAGGACTAAATCTAGCAGATGAACACAAGCAAGTGAATGCTAAGACCATCTGCTGAGACAAGTTACAACAACAAAAAGAGATATTGTAAGATAGTAGAGTGTATAGGATATAAAGTATAAGCATAGTAAAACACATAAAACACTGGCAACATATAAGAAATTCATCGACAGGAAGTTAAGGCAATTTTCTTAATTCACAATTCTTTCAACAATAACTTTTCTAAACATATGCTGACATAGACTCTGGTTTGGAGAGAATGGCTGCACTAAAAATATAATTTAAATTTACTATTTTCCTCTTTAAGATGTTGTGCAGAAAATTTGAATCCAGTTTTGGAAGTCTATATTCATGCAGATGGCAACTTGGGAAGAAAATATTGACGGGTAAATATGACTGCAAAATGATACACTCAATTTTGTACAGTTTTGATGGTGCATTAAGTTAGGTTGCATTTTCCGTATCTAAAGAAATGATGAAATTGTAGTAGAAGAGATATTACAGTCTCAGTTCAGTTTTCAACGGGAATTTCAGAAACCTGAAGGAATTTTAAAATGCAGGTCAAATGAGTACTATGTACTTAAAACCTTCATCCAAATGTTGCATCCTATTCCATAGAAAGTGTTAATTCACTCACATTCTGCCAGTTGCAGGCTTTTTACTTTTTCCCATTTTACTTCTTGCTTTCCTGGCAAATACCTATTGACTAGTTTTAAAATATGACTAATATTTTTTATGGGCTTATATATACAGAATAATTTAAAGGTACCGAGCCTACTATTTAATACCAATATGTCATAACAAAGACAGTCTTTCCAAGACAGTTCAAGAAACACAATTCAACTCTTTAATTCATATTATAATAAATGTTTAATAAAGGTGAGCAGGTAATTCAAAAATAATATTTGATTTATTTAATCTCTTTTTTTCTCTTCATAAATTATCTGCAAACAGAACACATTATTCTTCAGTTATTGAGTTATTTGAATTACAGATTTATTCCTCAAAAATATACTGATAATTGATTAGATATCTAAGAGCTCCGGGGTAGCTTATTTTGAATATTTAATTTAAAAATCAGGTTATTTATATTAGCTACACAATTCATTTTTGTTCTTAAACTAGATAAGCTCGACTATTAAATCTCAGGTGTCTGATGCAAATTATTTTGATTACAATTCAGCAAATTTTCTTCAAAGGCAGTTATTCACCAGAATATCTTACAGAACATGAAAAAAAAATATTTGTTTCAAAGTCTAAAATTTCAATAAGATTCCACAGCTTCCAAGTCCTTAAGTTAATACTTGAAATATAGGAAGGGATACAATAATTTCTTAGGTTTCGAATTTAACTCTACAGATCTAGCTAACGTGCACTACAACACATCCATTAGCGCACGGAGGTGCAGCTAAAAAGGTGTGCATTACGGCTGTACAGCTACTGCCGTGAACTGCGAGTGCTGGGTAAAAGACTGAGCAGACATGCACACAACACAGTCTCAAAACAGAATCCAGGTAGCAGCATTCACTCATTTTGTTTACAGGAGGAAAAAAGAAATAGAAAAAGAAGAAATCATGTTTTCTTCTTCCTCTTAATTTCTTTCTCAATCAGTGCAGGAAAGTTTAATAGGAGCTTTTGGGGGTTTTTTTCTTCCCTCCCCTGGAAACAGTCTACCCTTTTTGAAGGAAAAATTCTCTGACTGCATTCCCTTTCTTATCTGCCATGAGGATCTCCTCTGCACTCCTGCTCTCTCTGGAATCCCAATGATGTCAAAGCTGGATCTGCATGCAAGGCAAATGCAGAGTAAGCACCTGGGACCCATCTTGCAGGTAATTAAAAGAAATCCTACTTCCTTACAGGACAGCAGATGCAAGAGACATATAAATTTCAGGGATTTAACTGTTCACAGCCATTACAGTAAACAAAAATTTCTTAGCAAAGGTTAATACAGAAAAATATCAAAGCTAATTTAAGAAATATTATTTCTTTAATACTTACAGTTCAAGCTAGCCCTACAATAATAATTTTGAAAATTTAACCAAACAATCTACCAGAGCACTCCAGTGTGCCATCATCCTGTGTGCCAACATCACAGGCAGAGTTAAAAAGCAATTCTGTAAGTCATCATTTGAGACCATTCTGTGGAGAGCCACCCAGTCCCCCAAATTGTACATACTTTCATTCACTTTTGGTGCTGTGTTATTTTTGTTTTGTTACCACTCTCTGTACACCCAAGACTTTCAAAATTAACTTTAAAGGCCTTTATAAGTAATATTGTAAATATTTTGTGAAATGATATGGCAAAAGTAACTGATGCTTACCATGGCTTCATAGTGATTGATATGCTTGAAGGCAGTTACACATCACAGTTTTTTCAGCTCTGTGTCATTTTCTTTTCCATTGAAAAGAATGTTTCTGATATTTTCAATTTCATTTGAACTTGAGTTAATATTAATTTTTTCAGAGGTTTTGAAAGCCAGCCTCTACTAGCAGAAAGAGCACACAGACATAATGTTTTTATGCAACATAAATTAATGCAGTTTAACACCTGAAACATGAGCATTGCTTACCTGAAGAGCAGAACAGTGCTTACTTGAAGGTTTTCTGAAATACCGCAGTGAGGTATTGTGTTTGTTCTGTTCCAGTCATTTCTATGCCAAGAGTGATGACAGCAAAGTGTTGGGACTTTTACAGAGTCCTCTGCTCAGATACTCAGTCATCTAGGTAACTTGGGTATTTCTAATATACATGTTACAAGAAAACAGAGTCCTTTAGCCAAAATGTAGTTATAACTATGTTGATTTTGCACTTCACTAATTCTATTCAACTAACAGAAATGAAAGAAAGCAGAAATTCATTATATTCATATTGAGTCCTAATTATCTGGGATGAATTGTGGGTGCAAGTCCTTTGCCCCTCTAACACAGTGTACGCACATTGTGTGGTACTTTACCAGTAATGACCTCTTTTTTTGTTTCTGTGACGATTTGAGATCTCAACCTTTTAGTCCCACTTACCTGTTTCCATACCTTTCAACAGTCGATAGTCAAAGCATCACCTAATGTTTGTCTACTTTTTTGAGCTTTTCTGGAATATGAGGCAGCAAGTCACAAACCTCAAGCAGTTAGGAAAGTAATTATACTGAAAGCATGAATAACTTTTAGAAATATATCTTACCTAGATTTTAAACAAAAAAAAAAAAAAATATATATATATTCACCTATATGTTCTCTGCCTTATTTTCTTTTCCCTTCTGAACTTCAGAATTCAGCTCATTGTCTTCCAAGGAGTCCTACAGCACACATGCAGCTCAGTCCCATCAGGGCATATCTCCTGTGTTTTAAGCAGCTAGCAAGAAATGTATTTACTAGCCTATGCTGACACACTCAACTTCAACAGCATGGTGTGACTGTTCCTAAGAGAAAAATGCAGTCCTTAGTCAAAATATGGTTATAATTGTGTTGATTTTACACTTCACTGACTCCACTCAACAGAAACAAAACAAAGCAGAACTTTATTTTCAGCATTTATTTATGTATTTATTTTAATCAGTCTATTTGCTGCATGGAAGTAGAAACATGAGTCAGCAGAGAGGTGGCCAAGGTGTACTCTCACAATGATACCAAGGAGAACACCACTTTTAAAGGAGTTATTAGATCATATGGACAAAAGTAAATTAAAATAATCAAACTGAATTTGACCAGCTTGTTTAAATTTCCTGTAAATATTGATGAAAGTACTATAATTTACCATAGCTATCAATAACAGTCATAAAGCCCAAATCATACCAGGGTCATATTGTACTAAAACATAGTCTACATAACTTTCCAGTAGCTGGTGTAGTGCTCTGTTTTGAGAATAACATTGCCAGTGCACGGATGTTTTTAGTTGTTGCTATGTAGATGCATTGCCTACACTAAGTCAAGGACTTTTCAGCTTCCCATGCCCTGCCATGTGCACAAGGATCTGCGAGAGCATAGCCAGGACAGCTGGCCCAGGCTTTCCATATATAACTGGGGAACTTCGCTTGAAGGCAGATTTTCTGTGCAGAAGCAGACTGGACATCAGATTGGTTTTCTGTATGTGGTGAGCAATACAATTTGTGCGTCATTCTTGTTGTTGTTGTTGTTGTTGTTGATTTTATACTATTCCTTTGTTAACCTACTAAATTGTCTTTATTTCAACCCACAGTTGGGATTTTTTTCCATTTTCCTCCCCATCCCCTTGTGAGGGGAAGGGGAGAGTTGGGCGAGCAGCTCAGTTACCAGCTGGTGTTAAACCATAACACAGGGCTACCCTACTGCCTCTCCTTCCTTGCCTATCCTTTCTGAAGTGTTTATATCTATCCATTGCAGGACTCCAGTTGTGTGCAAGTCATCCCACCATGCTTCTGTGATGGAAACAGTATCATAGTTTTCCCACTGCACAATGGCTTCCAGCTACTCCTGTTTGTTGCCCGTGCTGTGTACATCAGTGTAGATGCACTGCAGTTGGTCTACTGATCTCACCACCATTTTTGGTTGGGAAGCCATAATTACTACATGACCACTCTCCGGTGCTTCCATAGTTCCTAACACATCAATAACCCTTGTGTCTTTGCTGACACATGGATCTCCATCCCCTACCTCCACTGAGATGCCAGATCAAAGGACCTTGCTAGCACACCATCTCTTAAACACTGATCTGCCATCCCCAGGCTTACCTCTAGCGAGCCTGGCTTTATCCCAAAATATACAAAAGGGTAGAAAAGGAAACACAGTTTTAATTTTAATTTCTTAATGCAAGAACAGAAGCCTCTAAATAAACAGAAGGATTTTTAAAGCTGCTGAGAAGCCATAAAGTCCTGCAAATATCAATAAGGGTTTCGGCCTATTATGGACTTTTGAGAATCAGGACACTTTTGATTTTGCAGATCATGTTCAGAGGTTAACCATTGACTTCTACCAGAAAATCCTGGACACAAATTTCTCCTTAGAATCTGATTAAAGGAGGGTAAAGAGAAGCCAGAAAAATCACAGACAGAAAGGATGAGAGCCATGAAGCACTAATCAGTACAATTCTTACGTAAGTTAGTCCTGGTCTTAATTTTTCTTAATATGTGCATGGTTTTGTGGGTTGGGGTTTTTTCCCCTCTCAGAATAAAATTGAATATTTAAAAACTTTTTTGTACAGAAAATTATTTTCACAACCCAACCAGGTAGTCTGAGATAACAAAAAATGCCAGGTTTGAACAAGAGTTAATGTTAAAAAAATGTTAAAAACAAATGTTAAAAAAACCAGCAATATTAACAACGCACTAACTAATCATATTTTTATGTAGTTTATATAAATAAAGACAAACAGTATTATAATTATAGTTTTCCTGTGCCTGAAATACGCTAAATGAGTTTGTAATCTTTCTTCAGATCTTGATTTAAAGCAGGCACCTGTACTTATGCTTAATTATTAGAAGCCTCACTAAAGAGGCCATGAATAGAAAGAAAATACTATTTATTCTGAAGGATTATCTCCCAGTAAAATCTGGCTTGTTGTTAGTCCCTCACTATATTTACTCTGGGCATTAAGAACTGCCACTCTTTGCATGAGTTACAGTTCACTTAGCATTTTTTCTCCAGTTTATTCTACCTTACAGAAACGAATTTACCATATAAAATGTTTTTGCAAAGTTTGGGTCTTGGATTTAAGTGACTTGTGAAGTACTTGGTTACTTTATCAAATTAGCAGCTTGATCACGGCTGCATATAGCAGTGAGGTTCTGTTGGTAGCATGCTGGTCTCTTATCAATGTCTCTATGAAGAAGTAAGAAAAGAAAGGAGAAAAAATTTAATTGATAACATTGGCAGCACCCCAGCCTTTTGCTTATAAAAGGCTAGTTCTGCTTGACCCTCCACTCTGGCAAGGAATCATTCAGTTTATGTGTTTTTTCATTCCTCCCACCAGGTCTGAGAGCAAAGAAGAGGTTTAGCTGCACACTATAAATATGTAATATGAAAGCTATGTAAGCTGTCAGAGAATATTCCAGTGTTTAATGACAGTTTTCAGAATGTAAGGCTTGCAGATCTCAGATAGCATGCATACCTTGGCCAGTGAAATATATCCATACTTCCACTGTATTTATTTGAATATTTCAGTATTTTAAACTATTCCCATCCACCCAAGGCTAACCAGAGCCTGAAATCTCAGAGTAAGTGCTACTCACAAATCTTGTTTTGGAATCACAAAGGAATACAGTCAGGAATAGTGCCTGTGTGGAAAGCCTTTCTTGAATATCAAGCCTATTCTTTTGAGGAGACAATGCTGTCAAAACCAAAAACTGCCCTACTTTTCAAAACCCTTTGGAAAAACAGCACACAAAAAACTTACTAAATAAAACACTCCTACATGCTGTAAAATTAAAGCAGGTGAACAAAGCATTTTCTTAGGTGTTCAAGATCATAAGAAAATTTACAGTTTCTTGTTAGCTTCTCAGATTTAGATCAAGCTATTTAGACAATAAGGGCTCAGAAAGACTAATTGTGCCAAAAGTCAATGTTCTGACACATCAAATACAAACTTTAGGACTGAGGGTGGATGGAAATTTTCTGCATCTTTTAACTTCAGTTTAATAAATTTTTTTAAAAAGGAAAATAACGTATCACTTTCTTCAGAATGGCAGAGAGAAGTATAAATTTTTACGCTGAAAATTAATTTCTTGAATCAGATCTATTTACTTTTGCTATGCATTGAATTACCATAAGCTCAAAATATTTAATGTACACTTTGCTGATAAATATCATACTTTCTGGGACTTTTTATTAAGGAGAAATGGGCACACTTCTTTACTCTGAGGAGTGTTAACATGAAATAGTTAAATAGTTCTATGCTTCATAGCCTAATTCTCACCTCTATGAACCATGGTAGCGTAACTGTGTGATGGGAAAATTAGCAGAAAAGAAATGGAAGATGGTAACTTCATTACAGTCATTGAAAGGAAGGAAAGAGTCACCATACAACTGCAGCAGCACACAAATGAGGGTAGTTTCCGTGATCTCAGTGCCACCTTTAAATGGAGGAATGTTTCAAAACGTCATTTGGGGTTTGGTATGTTGCTCTACTCCACCTCATTTCTGCCCACTCTGCAAAACAAGACACCAGCACCTTCCCTCTGAATTAGGGTAAGGAATGGACACGAGGTAAACTTGCTTGGACTTCAGTTGTCTTTCTGGTCCAAAGGCATGACGGCTTTTATTGGAGAAAAACCTTACTTACTCTTTCTACGCACTTTCAACATGCATGAGACCCAACCAAGTGCATTCAATTAATTGCTGTATATTTTAACAATAAAGGAAAAGAACTCTTCGGTTTCTATAACTAAGATAACAAAGATCGGAGAGATGCTAATGTCATCAAGGACTCATTCTTAAAGTCAAAGGTGAACTAATTAAGAAAAACTGTTGCAAATCATCAAGTTAAATAATTTTGCATTTAGAAGGTACCCATCATTATCTTTAATTAAGGGCAGTCTATCTTAACAATAGAATACTCACCAGAAATTCTACCAAATGCATAATCTGAATTATGCATAATCTGAATTATGCATTTGTCAGATCTGAAAACAAAATGTTAAAAAAAAAAAGTAATACTGGACTACATTTATTATGATTTAAATATGTCATGCACAACCTAAAACAGATTCAGAAATTAAACTATCATCACTTTCACTTATAATTTAGTTGCAGCACTTTAAGCAAAATCAGAATATTCCAGTTACTGAGAAATATCATAGGTCTTCTAAGCTAAAATATATGAACACATCATTTTAGCTTAAGGACACAAATATATGACATAAATGCCTGACTTCATTGCTTATCCTTCTTAAATTTTAGGGTATGAGCTAAAATATTGGTGACATCACAATAAAACAACTAGATCAGCAAACTTAGGGTTAATTGAATGTTATTTCACTGGGAAATAACAAAATTGGTATCCTAAAAATTTTATTAACTACTTTAAAGTGGAAAACATATTGAAATAAACAAAGCAATCAGAATTTCAGAAATATTTACAATTATAACTATCAATCAAATACCTTTATATCAAAAGGAAGGAAGGAGATCAGATAGATAGAGAACAATAAATCAAATAATGTTGACATGGATCTTGATCAGGATTTTATCTGTACCAGCAGCCACGGTTGGAATATTCTCTAACTTTATCTAATGTGGAAGGTTTCAAAAATATTTTTTTTTCATAAAGACATCTTAGATTGTGTTCCTATTTAACAATTTCACTACCAAAGATACCTCTGAAGGGCTGGACAAAGGCAGAAGGAAGGATTGCTGCAGATTTGTACACACATGATGTACAAATGACAAGCTGAAACCAAATACAAAACAAATTAATTTTTGAGTAAATCAATGGATAATGGGGCAGCAATCTGATAGTTTTCTATAAGTACAAGATATCCTAACTGGAAAATTATTGGAAATAACTTCTTAAATACTATTCCTTAAGAATAGAAAGAAAATAATCTCTTGAAAATTTTAAATTGTGCTGAATTTATAGCTAGAAAAGAACTCAGTAGGAGGTAGGAATTTAGAAACAGTGTGTTTTCATAAACTGCAAATAATTGCTTTAATAATTTAGCATATAACATTTTTATTTCACTTTTTTCATTGCAACTTTTTAATAGGATAATTTTTATTGCAAAAAAAAGAATATAGGGTTTAGACTTTTAAGATATCATCGTTTGATATTAAACTATCACAAAGATCCATTCAAAAGCTTCTCTGAATTTTGGATTACAGAAATTAATATCTTCCTAAAGATATAGTTATTTTATTGCAGGAAATTCCTTGTGTTTTTTAATTATCCACAAAGGACAATTGGTCTTTTCATATCTCACAAGGTTAGTGTTATATTGCAGCAACTGAAGACTGTTACAGAATGGCAAGAAAAACAGAACTTAAGATCTGCTTCCTTTCCTCTCGTCTTTCCTTACTCACAGACAGGGATGTGCAGCACTTACTCTGAATAGGTCTTCAAAATACGTTCTATTCACAAGTTCTTCAAATTAAATAGACGAGTGGTGGAAAACAGAGAGGAAACATTTCACAGAAATCTGTAGCTGTTACAAAAGGGACTGGAAGACCTTCCAGTGTAAGCAAATAAGAAACAAAGTAAGAACACTAGATAGGGAGAAAATACCAAGAAAACCTATGTTATATTGTTCCCAGTTTGATAAAAGCAAATATGCATAACATTAATTTGGTTTCAACAGGGCACTGGCTAAAAAGAATTATAAACTATTGACTGAGAAGCATATTTTTTCATTGGTATATATAACCTTCACTTGAAGTCTAGCATAACACCATCATTGAAAATAATGAGAAAACTTAGACATCTATTTAACAGAGATTATAATGCAATCCTGAAAGAGGAACAAGGGCCACTAGATCTTTAATATCTTTGTATCTGATGCTCTGCTGAAAATTAACGTAGGAGAAAGGTATGAGAAGCCATTGCTATGGACAAGACGATATCAAAAAGCTGTGTATCCCAGATACCATGCAGTCCCTCTCCTCCCCGGTTCAGAGAAGTAGGGAACCACAGGTCTAGGCACTGATCTCCCCCTCTGCCCTACTCCTCGCCTTCTGTATGTGTACATGGTAGCCTCTCTGTTCCCCAGCAAGTGGATGGCACACAGGAACTGGGTGAAGGCACACAGGTTTACAGAGCTGGGAGCAGATCTAGACTCAGTCCATTACTGCTTTCTTAGATTTCATTATTACTACCTAGCTTTCATTCCAGTGATTAGAGTCATAGAATCATAGAATCATAAAGGTTGGAAAAGACCTCTAAGATCATTGAGTGTAACCACCAACCCAACACTACTACGACCACTAAACTGTCCTGAAGTGTCACATCTACACCATTTTTTAACACCTCCAGGGATATGATATCTCCACCACTTCCCTGGGCAACCTGTTCCAATGCTTGACCATTCTTCCAGTAAAGACATTTTTCCTAATATACAGTATAAACCTCCCCTACTGTCTACTTCCATGTAGACATCTATTTTAGGCATCTATGTAATCCTGAGTACAGATGCTCTTGCAGGCCTGCGTTAATACCTATAAAGAAGTCTTCAAGGAGAGTCTTAAATCTCAGTTCCTTTCTTTCACAACTGTGAACAAGTTTTGCCAGCATCTGCTCCTTAATGAATTGGAGGTTATTGGGTGTAACACAATTGGAGATATCAGTGTTGTCATTTCCATTTTACAGTTGGAAAACTAAGGTATGGGAATGTCGGCGTCACTCAAGAGACCAGAAGACTGATTAAAATATATAGCTGAAGATGCAAAGAAACCCACTTTGGTACTCTTGAATACCCAAAACTATAGTTTAGACCTGAAGAAGCCTGATACAACAACTTAAATTTGGAATCATAATTAGGTTTTAATCTTTCAATAATTAAAACCAGACTTGTGCTATAAAAAATTAGGAAAAAAACCCCAGAATTCTTAAGCCTGTGAACTTTAATTTCATATATATTTATTCACTGCTGGTTAAGAATGAATAGTAATTAAATGATTCTCTCTTTTTTTCTGTTTTTAAGTACAGCTTCAATTTTAGAATCATCTGAGATAATACTAGTGAAAGATAAAAGCTTCCATATAATAATTAGTTAATAGAAGTGGAATATGCTGAAAATCACTAAAGTTAAATGGAGGCATATGGAAAACTCATTTCTTTAACCACTGGCTTCCCGACTGTCTATTTCCTGTGCATACATCACGACAGTGCATGTTCTTAAACCATGTCCAAGACACCCCTCCTCTTCATTTCAAAGTTATGCTATGAGAAATGCTAATAGTACCACAATGCCAGACAGATGATTTTCCTCAAAGAAAAACTTTCGTGCTCCCTTTCGCATCAGTTTTCTCTCAGCTAACATTGTCATAAGAAGAGATCTGTATTTGAATTCCAGGTGTCATCCTAAGCAGTAAAAGACAAGTTCTTGAGACCAAATCTCTAACTGAATGGACAGACAAAAGCTGATGGACTTTCAAAAGACAGGACACTTAAAAATACCTGTTGTGCAGTAGATGAAGCAATTGATGCCTTTTGAGATTTGAAAAGATTAAGGCAAGCTCTATAGGCAATGAGTGCCAAGTCAGTGACAAATCAAAACCATTATCAAATTATGTTTGAAAGTAGAGCTTTAAAACATAATCAGAAAGATTGCAGGCATGACATTGAGAGATGATGAAAATGAATCACAGAATTCTAGAATGCGTTAGGTTGGAAGAGACCTTTAAATGTCATCTAGTCCAACCCCCCTGCAGTAAGAAGGAACACCCTTAACTTGATCAAGTTGCTCAGACCTTCATCAAGCCTGACCTTTAATTGGGATTGGATAGGGCCTCCACCACCATTCTGAGAAACATGTTCCAGTGTCTCACCACCCTCATAATGAAGAACTTCTTCCTAATGTCTAATCAAAACGTACCTTGCTCTGGTTTAAACCCATTGCCCCTCATCCTATTGCTACATGCCCTTGCAAACAGCCCCTCCCCAGCTTTCCTGTAGGCCCCTTCAGTTGCTAGAAGGCTTCACTAAGGTTTCCCCCAAGTTTTTTCTTCTCTAGGCTGAACAAGCCCAACTCTCTCAATCTGTCTTTATAGGAGAGGTGCTCCAGCCCTCTGAGCATCCTCGTGGCCCTCCTCTGGACCCACTCCAAGGCATCCATGTCCTTCTTGTGTTGAGAGCTGGATGCAGTACTCCAGGTGGGGTTTCACCAGAGCAATCTTCAGTTAAC
The DNA here is from genome assembly GCA_027925045.1 of Hypotaenidia okinawae. NCBI lineage: Eukaryota > Metazoa > Chordata > Aves > Gruiformes > Rallidae > Hypotaenidia > Hypotaenidia okinawae. The sequence goes on along the minus strand of BSDF01000002.1, from coordinate 96,669,573 downwards.
TGGAAAGCCAAATCACTTATTTATCTTACCATGATTTCCCATTGAAGCCAGTCTATGGAAGGAACAGGGGTATAAATGAACAAAATTTGGGACAGATAGCAGTTGTAATTTAGGTAAACTGGAGTTTTACAATTGACTGTTTCAAACGCCTGAGGAGCACTGTGCTTCATGCCATTCCTGTTTTCTTCTTTGTTCTCAAACAATTAATTTTTATGTTTTTTAACTTCCATTACACTTCCTTTGAATCTGTGATAAGACCTTCTCTAGAGAATATGTTGGAAATTGTTGGTATTTGGGCAAAAATTACTGATGTTGAAACAAACCTTCAGAAAGTCAGCTGCCTTCTGGTGTCACGTAGCGTCCAGGCCATGTTACTCTCCTACACAACTTCCTTCTGTGTTTCTTACACCTGGCTGCTGCTGAGTATCAAAAAACAGTCACGTCTTCACTAATAGTCAGCCTTAGCCTAAACCAGGCCACATTCGCTAACTAGATGGGTGTAAAAGGCTTTACATAAAGTGGATTTTATTCAGCATATCTTTGTTGCTTGCTGCCGAGGTCCCTGAAGACCCAATAACTACAAAGCAACCCTGAATAACAGGAATGTAGGAACAGATGTTATTTGGGCACTCTCACATAATAAAGACTTCTAAGAATCCCTGATGTCCAATTATCTAAACACTTAAGAATAAGTTTCCATTCAGTGCATGATGAATTTAGTCTATTTTAGCTGAATACAAAAAGAAAGTTGTTAGTGTGAAAGTGATGTCAATCAAAACAGACACATAAACGGACTGGGTAACATTATCTCGCAAAGCATAGAAAACATAATCAAATAGGTAGTTTAAATTAAATCAGTTTATCCTGTAATAATTACATAAGTACCATGTGTTAAGAGGGTAATTATCTTCTTATTTTCAAATTATTTCGGATTATTTTAGGTGCTAGAGCATTATCATATATACTATATTATTAAAATAAAAAAATCCATAGCCACATGTCCTTTTAAACTGTAATCTTGTAATGAAAACAAAACCACAGTGACTCAGAGCACCAAGAGACTTCATTTTGATCTGGAAGATCATCAGTTTCACCAATATTATGTCCTGTGAAGGACTTCAACAGTGCATCAGAGGTGGCATATCCATCTTCAGTGTCTGCTCAACAGCCAGAATTGTTGCAGATTATAAAACTACCTTCCTTTTCTCACCTCAGCTACTTCCAGACACTAGTTTCTTCAGCTAGTATCTGCTTACGGATGGGCAGATTATTTTTAAAGACAGGATTGTGCTGAAGGGAATACCACACACTTATCTTTATATTACATACAAGATGAGGGGTTAATTTGGTCAACACTTATCTTTGCAATCACACCTTCCCCTATATAATACCCCAAGATGGAGAGAAAACTAAAAGAACTCCAGATGCATTTGAAGCATGTGAATTCTGACGCGAAGGGTGAGCCAACTGTATTACATCTGTATGTTCTGAGAGACAAAATACAACAGGTTCTCTACAAGTGGATCACAACTAAACAGAACTCAGTGATCACTGAATCAGGACACTGGTAGGGTTTTGAAAAACAGCAGTCAGGGTCATGGTCATGCTTCCTGCACAAAGGATTGAGATGGCCTCTGTAAATTAAAGGGCATACCAAAAAGAAAGTGTAAACTTGCAGAACTGCTTCATGTTAGCTAATTATAAACAAGCTTTAATTAATGTGGTGCTATGAATTAACAGTCATTTTTCTTTCCAATAGTAAATTTTGCATTAATAAAAAATGGAGGAGTAATGGAAAGAATTGATAAATTAATTATTTTGAGGACAATCATTTCCATCTCTGTTTTTAAATATTTTCTGTGAAAGTTGGTTATGACTGACAGATTGTAACCAATAGGTCTTGCCATGCCTATAACATATCAAAAAGCAACATGGAATACTTATCTGTGCCTTTTTCATTAGCCTCTTTTTTTCTTTCATCAGGATCATTAGGACCCAAACTGTCTTGGAGGAATCAGCATCACTCTAATGTTAAAATTCATAGTCTCTCTCAACTTCTTAATATGCTGCTCTCACTCTAGGTACACTTCTAAGAGGAATTTATACACACAAAATCCTAATGCTATGGGGATTTTCCTTTGTAATATACATGAATTCAATACAAAGCAATATGGATTATTTTCTATACATTTGTATCTGCCAGGCATGTGAAGTCCAAATAAGGACAAATAGACTGGGGATAAAATCAAGTATGAATAAATGATCTTTCATGAATGAAAAACAAAGAGGTTTTCAAACACTGAGCATGTACATTCAAATCACCTTGAAGCAGGTCTAATATATGCAACAAGCACTATTGAGACAGGGGAGGCACTAAAAAGATAACAGTTTTATTTGAAGTAACTTTGAAGAATCTGGTCAAGAGTATCTTACTGTTCACTTGTTCTCACATAAAAACATCCATTTCCAGGCAGTTTGTGTTTCCTTGTGCACAAGTTTTACCCACTTGTATAGTAACAGACTATGAGAATGCTTTTTTATTTTATTTGTTTGTGTGTGTGTAAGGTTTGGATTTTTTAGAATACTTGCCTCCAAACTATGTCACAAATAATGTTTAGTGATGTAGGCCAGTAGGTGTCCCTTAGTGAGATTAAACTTGATTTTCATCATTAGTGACATCTTTCAATTTCCACTTCAGAGCAGGCAACACTGCAGCAGAGTGTTAAACCCTGTTTTTAGAACAGTAGTAGAGAAAATATGTGCCAAGGCTCCTTTTGTAGCAATGCAGAACAAAGTAGAAAGCTGTTCAGTACGCACTACTAAGATTCACTTATTACAAAGCTCTACAGAAAGTGATCCACTCCATCAGGCTGGACTTTGGGAAGCAAGTTACTGAGAGCAAGCTAAACTGCTTTCATTGAGTACCAGCAAAACCTTGAAGCACCTAAAACAAGAAGTTAGCTCCTTCCTATGGGCTAAAATGTTTATACAGTTACATAGCAGAGTGTGCTTCACAAAGATGGACATGTACCAGTCAGCCATGAGAAACCGGATTCATGGAACAGTTTTGTCACCCAGAGACAGAACTTTAGCGCTTTCTTTATGGAGACCATGGTGGATCCTTGGTAGATTACCTTGATAGACCTTTGGGCAGAAAAGACTCGAGACACAATACACAGAGTCCATTTTTCCAGGCAGAGTGTTAAGTCAGGGTGTTGCACTGGAAGAGTTAGGGTCAGGCTTTTCTTTCACTCAGATAGGCTTGAGGGGTCACCTCAGGAAGGTGCTGCAATCACCACCCTACAGGGTGTCACAGAGAGTGAAAGACAGAGGACTTCACTTCTCATGAAGCTGGATCTTTGTACAGCAAAAAGAAGGCACAGAATCAGACTGTTTTCAGATGTATTTTTCCACATTTACTAAACAAATATCTCTATGTTAACCTATGTAGCTCTATTTTACTTACAGCGGTATAAAACATAATGAAAGATTTGTGTTACTGCTGCATCAGATACCATTCACAGTGGGTTTCTCTTTTGACAACAGGGAAGATTTAAAGTATACAAGTGCTAACTGTAAAACAAGGAAATAAAACTCTAAAAAAGATTATGAGACTGGCTTTAGCAAAGAATGTTTTTTGCAGTATGTTTTATCATGACGGTAGTCTACGATTACATGTATTTATATGAATGCGAATGAGGCCAGAAAGATAGTAAGGAGTTACCAAAATATTACCTATTACTGAGTATTACACTTGTGTAGGAAATACCAGAACAGAAATACAATGTGGATAAATATTGTATACACTAAGTCCCAGTGCTATGAGTACAAGCACACTAATTATGAGCATGCAAAACAAGAAGGTAAGGGATACATGGGTCTTCTGGCTGCAGCTTCCAGAATAACCCATCAGTTTCAACTTTTGCATTTAAATTACAAATATACTTATTTCCAGTTTTCTTGTTCAATAAAAACACTTGCATATGAGAATAAAACTTTACTACTTTGACAGACAGACCTAGGCCATATCTAAGGAAGAGTCAAGTTCAGCAAGTAAACTGGCATGTTAGGAGGCTAAACTGGGTCTGCAGACAAAAGAGACAGAGAAAGTTGATATTGCTATTTCATCCCAGGCCATGCCCAGATAAAACCATTAACAGTACTGTGCTCAGCTTGCTTCCACTGTGAGCTTCTGTAATGGCAGTAACACTGCAGGGAACAGGAAGTACAAGGATAGGAAGATGGTGCAGGTTACTCATAACAGGGTTTGAAGAATATGACATATGAATGAGCACATCACTTAGTCTTAATGCTACTATCAACCTTTCTGGGCTGTAGAGCAAGGAGAGAGGCATGAAACAAACTCTGAATAGCATCTATAGCTCCAGACTGCTTTAACCCAGCTAAGGGTAAAAATTTCAGAGCCACATGGGAAAAAACAGCACTGAAAAGCAAGGACTGTCTTAGGAGCAAGAGTTATGTTTTATGGAAAGCTAGCCTAGTAGGTAGAGCATTTTGTATAGAAATCCATTTGGCCACATACAAAGCCCTGTTCTCTACCGTATGATCCACATTTTTCTCATCCTTCTGCAGAGGGTCTCGGCACATTCATGGAAACAACTCCATACATCTTACTTGTGAGATTCTACATAAAAAATGGCATAATTTTTTAGGTCAAACATATGAGCTAATCTGACTGAAACCAAGGTTTGCCATTCGGACAGGCAAGGAGGGAGAAGAGGAAAGTGTGCAATAGTGAATGCAGCTATTTTAACACCCGGGTTTAGATATATATGCAGTAGGACCTTCACAACATGCATTCCTTGACAGTCAGTAGATAAGTACTTTCTCAACTTGTTGTCTGTCAGTTGTGTAATGTGTTTCCTTATTCATGCTTTGGTTAATCTGGAGGCTGCTGGTTTTTATCCCAGCCCTTATTTCTTGCAAACATATGGCCATCTAGGTGATGACATTGATGGCAGAAGGTGAGAAGAGAAGAAGAACAGTCAGATGCTGTCAGGAAATTCTGCATCTATGTCAATAAAAATCTCCATTTTATGTTCTTGCACTGATATTAAGCAATAGGATTGAAAAGAATAGTATCTAAGGTACATTTTTTTCATGAGATGAAGGTTTTTAAAGGACTTTTAGAAGATCCTTCCCATCACAGCTCTCTGACAGCTGTGATGAGAATGAACAAAGCCAATCTAAAGTGTTTTTGACAACCCTCCCCATGTCATGAATTTAGGCTTATGGCCAAATGTAGGATTACCCACAAAACAACTGAAAAAATTAGTAAAATCTTTTGTCTAATTCTGGAAATATTTATCAGCTGCTGCAACCACCAGAAAAAGACAAGCCTAGAACACTTTAGTTAACTGACGCTATTTATGTTTTCTTGCCATTCTTTTCTCATGAACTTTGCCCAGGAAAGGGGAAGAAAAATTGTTAGTGTTAGGGCTAGAGTTCAGCAATTTATATTTAAGCACTTGCTGGATTATTATGTGTTTCACAGTGTTTGGGGCATCAGCTCCACTGAGATTATCCTCCATAGTTATGGAGGAGCTCTTTATTTGCTTATTGCTTTCCTTGTTAAAACTCATAATGCAAGACTAAAAATGCAGAAAATCCCGGAGTGGATCAAGCATGATCTGCCTCAAGTAAAACGTTTTATTTTCCCATCACAGTGAAGACAAGATCAAATCAATGAAATATCAAGTTGTCTGAATTTCTTTTAAAATGTGTTTATCATTTTGTATGCAAATTGCAGCTTTAAAGAAGCTCCATATTCTGAACCTTGTGAATAAGGTTACACCTAAAATATTATTAATTGAAAGTAGAAAAACAAGTTAGAATTTAAAAAGAAAAATCATAAACACTGATGTGATTTTATAGTAGATTTACTTTCACAAAAGAACGCAGTGTAAAATACAGTTCCTGGAATGACCTCTGCCTCTTGCTTCTTTCAGGTACAACCTATCACAGCTATGGTACATCTGTAATGGATGTTAATTTTTTTTTTTTTTTTTTTTTCATTTTGCCTTCTCCTTTTCTGTTTTGTAAAAGAAACAGCAGCAAACCAATAGAAAGAAAGGAAAAAAAAAGGAAAAAACTAAAAAAAACTCGATAGCTTTAATCCTTCACTGATTGGCAGGCTGGAAAGCTCTAAATTATTTAACAAAAGACATAACTTCTAACAGCATAGAAGTGACACATAGAGAGGAAACCTTCAAACAGGTGAGAAAGCACACAATGAAAAGTGAAAACCACATTCAGCTGTATCCTCTTTGTCCCAAACAACACTTCATTTCCTCACTTTTGAGTTCCTTCTGTCACAAAGCTTCACCACTTTGTGGCGATTGTTACAGATGATATACAGCATGTTTTTCTGTTCCATAATTTCAAGTGTTAAGAGTAAAAGTGTTTGAAGAAGGCCGACTAGTATCAAATGTGAAAGCAACTTATACTCAACCAGTTCTTCCAGACTCAAAAATCAGGCAACCAAAAGTAACCGAGGTATGACAGACAATACCTTTCTAGAAAGAAAGAAAAAAAAATAATCAACCCACATTTTGGGCTAAGAAAGAGAGGAAAAAATGATCAACTGTATATCTTTGAAAAATTTCTGTCACCCTGCTTTTCAACTGATAATTGGATTTCCACTGAACTTCCCCTCCACCCTCAAATAGAAACATCTGCTTTCCACAGTAGTTTATGACTTTCCATTGAACAATTCTTAAAAAATGAAAACTTTCTAGCATTGGTGTTTTCCAAGTTTGGATCTCAAACAATCACAGTTTTCTCAGAAAAACACTTATGAAAATATCTTTCCTTGGCCCTACTGCCATAACAATCATAGCAAAAACTAAGACCAACCAGAAAAATCTGAGCCGCTGCAGCAGTGATCTGCTATTGCCCTACAGAACAGGAGCCTAGCAGGATGTTTAGAGAATTTCCCTGATTGGAGTTCATACCTGATGAACTATAGCATCAAAGTATTTTTCAAGCAGAGAGCTCTGTTAACATTTTCATTCTGCAGTGTGTTTGCTATAGTAAAATCAGAACCTATAATCACAGAAGCTCCCAACTTCTCTTTAAGGAGTTTCTTCTCAGAATAGCAAAGTTACTTGCAAGTCTGTAGGAGCTTTAACCATGCACTTAGTGCCACATGCTCCACCACATTAACCTGCAAGACACAACATAGAGCTGCTGCTGGTACTGAGATCTCATTCTCCACACATGTCATTAACCATCACATGTGTACTCTCCAGAGGGACAAAAAGCCAAGGAGAGCAGAGACTGCACAGAGCCATAATCTACCACCCCTGAAGTTACCTGCTTTGTGCCTTTTATCCACAGGACACAGGTTCCCACTAGCCTAGCTGGTGTTACAGAAGCACACCTGGGCATGCAGCTAGCATAGCATCCTATATGGCTCAATGGCTATATCACAAGTAGAGTCAGCTCTGTGAGCTCACAGGAATAGTAAGAAAAAGAAACTTCAGTAACACAGACATGAAAATCAAATTTAAGCCCAGCCTAATCCACAGTTTTGCTGAACTTATAGTTGGATTTTACGCAGCTATAACAAACTGAAATCAGTGCCAGAAGACTTGGAGTTCAATTTGAACTACCTGCTCTTGCATTCAAGAGCTTGCCCAAGCCTCATCTATTTCATTTGTCAAGGGGATACCTTACGCACATGCAATAACGATCCAAGTCAGCTTTTCCCTTCAAGAGCTGGGCCTGCCTCTCTCTCCTTCGAGCATGTGCTCATGCGTAACAGCAACAACATGCATGGTGGAACTTGAAGGTAAACTTGATCTGGTGACTAACCCACACTGTAGACAAACATGTGCATGCTCCTGGGCAGGCTGAGGGTCAGACTAGTCCACCTTTCTGAAGCTACTCCATGAGCCATCCTTCATGAGAATGTGCTGTGGATTCTGCTCAGGAGCAGCAGCAGAGAGGCACAGAGGTCTCAGTGACCCAACAGATACATAACTGCCTTTGAGGCAAAGGAAAATCCTGAAGATTTTAGAACCTGTATTTTAGAACCAGAAGATGTATAGGTGGAAGAATAGCCTGAAATTCATACCACAAATAGTTTTTCTCTGTTGTTTCATTTGTCATTTGTTAAAATGAAAGGACCTCTCACCCAAAATATAACACATATCCTGAGTACTGTTTGGGAATATTGCTTGACATGGTGACCCCAGCCATTGTAGATCTTTAATAAAAATTGAGCAGTGCTAATATCCCAAGGTATAATTGTTTATTATTTCTCAAATATTAACTAATTATCTGGGAATCTTAAAGTGCAGACAGATAGTTCTACCACACAAACACCTTGGGAGGTAATTACTTCTTCATTTTATCAGTTTCTTTCACCTAAATAATGCATCTCTTTTTCCATAACTTAGACTTAATGAAAAAAGCACCACCAACAGAGACACTGGTCAAAGAACTGCACAAGTTTCCAGGAAAGGAAACATTTATCAAAACATACTGTATGGTTAATGATAGTATGCACGGATAAAGAAGCCTGTAATATATAACAACAATAAAGTTGGATTAGTGTATCGAAGGTTGTTTGGACAAGATTCAGTTCCATTTTCAAGAGACTTCAATTTCCTTTCACATAAACTCTGTGAAATACTTTATGTGACATGTTTATGACTAGCTGTTTTTATGAATGTTATAATTGCAGACCCTTATGAAGGCTGCGAACAGCGTTGCCCCTTCAGCAAGCTAAAAAGCAAACAGATGAACACGACACTTATTAGTCACAGTAGAAGAGACAAAACCCCCATATGTCAACTGCATTGCACCAGATTGCAGCACTGTATGGTATACCCTATATTACGTAGGATTTTTGCAGCTCCAAATAACTAATACAAAAGGCACGCTTAAGTTCAAGTGTGGGCGATAGGTATGAAATTTGGAATGTACCTCTGACTTAGTAGGTTTGTTTTATTAGCACATCTCACAGCCACACTTTAGAAATCAACCATCAGATTTACAGTTCATGTGTTGTTAATTTCTGCTTAAATTTTCTCTTAGGAAGAGCTCATTGTCTGCTTTAGAGGAACATCATTTTCCCTGTGAAGTGCTTGTTTTACTCTTTCATACAAATACCTGGAGATATTTAAACACTACAGGTTGTAAGCTAGTCCTGAACATTGATTAATTGTTGCAAAAACACAGTCCAGCACTACACAAGTATTCTAAGTCAGAATATATATATCAGAATCATCACCTCATATGATGGCAATACAAGAAAGCTGTCATCTGTTCTCAGATCCTAGACACAAGTAAATAGGGTATCCGCATATTTTATTGCTTCATATCCATAAATTGACCATTTATGAATTTTACAGGTAAAAAGCTGGACAATGAATTAAACAAGGAAGTACGATGAATTCAGACTGTAAGGCTTTATAAGTTTTTACGGACCTCTGCAGCTCCAGATCCCAGGGAATACAGAGTTTACATTCCTAAACCCATTGGGACAAGTTCTTTTGCACAGAACCACAGAAAAGGTTGGTTTGGAAGGTGTGTCTGGAGGTAATCTACTTCAGTCTTTTGCCTAAGTCAGGATGAACTTCAACATTAAATCAGGATGTTCAGGGCCTTGTTGCAACTTGTGGCTGTTGCATCCTGGCCTTCCATTGTGCATGCCTGTAACCTGATTGAATAATAACATTGACTTTTTCTGGCTGCTGCCTGTACATAGACCTGCCATAACTCCTGTGTATGTCAGATTCACCAACGTTACTTCAGATGCAACTTTTAAATACTTTATGGAGTTTTCATTCTCTGGACTGTGATAGCTAGTATTGTAGGCATCCAAAATAAAAAGAAAGACAAACCTAAACAGTATTCTATTTTGTTCTTCACCTGAAAGTCCTCAAAGTGCTTCCCTGACACACCAAAACATTATTAACACTCAAAGCTGTAGATCTTCAAACAGCCTTCTGAATATCCTCTATAACTTTCTATATAGCCCTCCCATAAGTAAGAAAATCAGCGTTTTCTTTATTAGCTAATTGCTTATATAATCCAGATGACTTTAAAAATAAAATAGTTCAAACTAAGAAAATGCTGGAAACATATCTAAGTAGAACATGAAATTTTCAAGGGTAGAATATAATTTCTATCTCAGCTGCTTATTCACATTCCATGTGGCATTCACCTCTGCAAGAAATATACCTTCCTATCACTTTTTATATCTTCTGTTTATATTTAACAGTTATAAATAGTTGCAATTCACATTACTCACTCTATCAAACCCTCCCAGACCTAGGAAGAACGAAACACCTCAATTGAAATAGACAGGCATTTGTATTTATGGTTGAAGTGGAATATGTACATTTTGTTTGCACATGCATTTTTAAATTGTCACTGATTTCTGGCTCACAAAACTGTCAATGAATTTTGCATGCTGAAAAATCACTTTCACTTTTATCAAGTGATTGGACCCTTTTAATGAAGACCATAAGGCAAATTATTACATTTATATTTCATTGAAATATTCCCCATTCAAGTAAAATATCTACAACTGTAGATATTAAGAAAAAACCACCCAAAACCACCTAACTTCCCAAGGCTGGATTGTGGGCAAGAATAATCACTGTGACTATTCACAGAACAAATATTACAGTGCGTCTTTTCAGTAAATACTCTGTTACCTGTCACATCCCTACTAATTCATCACTTCTAGGTCTACTTCAAATTTTCCAACATACTCAGTACTTTAAAAGTTTCTTATTGAAACAAAACCAAAACATGGCAAAGTATTTCCCTTTCTTCTCCTCTGTAGCTTACAGTGAAAGATCCAGGATGAGTATATCCTGACAGCTTCTAGAGGAATCCCTATCACACTTCCATTGAAAATAATTCAGAAAGTTTTTCCTCTTCCCCCTACACAAGTGTATTAATAGTGGTAAAATAGTGCTCTGTTGGACGATAAAACACCTTCTTTACTTCCAATAAAGGGTTTCTTTATCATTCTTTACAAAAAGAAAAAACTTTCAAGTGACCAGTCTTTATATCAAGATGTGATTTGTTTCATCAAACGTATTGCAAGATACAATTTCCAAGAAGTATTCTTTCTGGAAGTATGGATTTATTCACCACTTGTTCAAAAAAAAACCCAAAACCCTAAAACCTCTTAAATATTTATTTGTATGGCTTCTATATCTCACCAACATGTATATACAAAAACATCCAGAAAAACAATGTAGAATAACATTAAGAGTACAAAGCCAAAGACTGAAATTTTGAGGTGTTAAAGTAGCCAGTAAAAGTTTAATTCAGGACTCTTGTACATATAATCTTTTAAAATAGTGTTTGGTTAATTATTCAGATGCCACTCACTGCTTCATTCGGCATACAGAATGGCTGACATTGTGATCCTGGCATAATGTTTAATATTTTGCTTTCTTCAGTGTGTGCCTCTCCCAGCTTATTCTTTGTCTCACTCTTCAAATCCAACTCTGAACAAAGACTCTTTCATTTTCCCATGGGTGTTGTCCTATGTCACCATATAAGGATTTATTTTCAAAATAACTGTGTAAGGCAGAGAGGTGTAACTATCTTAACTTTACAAAACGCTGATGAGCACAGACGCTGGAGTCAAAAGTTTCCAACTATTTTAAGAATCCGGTCTAAGATACCTTATACAACTAGGTTTGAAACCACATGTTGCAGTTTTGCATAGTTGACTACTGAGAGAGGGCCAGGTCTGGCAGAAAATGGCTGCTGGTATCCTCTGCAGGCCTGCTTATAGCGCCTCTGAGAATCACATATAGGAGACAAAGACTCCACCAGAACACGGAGTGCCAGGAAGGCTGCAAAGTTTGGCCTGTTAAGGGCATTGGGATGTATATTTGCATATGAATGTAAGCAGCTGACAGACACAAAAAGGCCGGGAAGGCTGGGGGAGGAGTAGGCGCACCCAGGTACCCAGACGAGAGATGCCCCTGCAGCCTGAGCAGAAGCACGTGGAGTAGCCGGAGGAAAGGACCCATAGAGGAGGCAGAAACCCAACCTGCCCGGTGGAGAGGCTCAACGCTGGATGGAGCCGATGGAGACATAGAGAAGATGCCTTGACTTACGTTGGGATGAGCCCCTGCCAGAACAAGCGACACACAGAGATGAGTGAAACAGGTTTGCTGGAGGAGGCATCATAGCCCCGTGGAGGACTGGGACTGAGAGACACTGATTTGTTGCTGCCTGCCATGGCAGAGATGAAGCCCGGTGGGAAGTGATTTGCCTTGGAGAAAGTTCGTGGAGGACTGGCTCTCCTGGGTGAGATCCTACGGTGCAGCAGGGGGAGGCTGTGTGGAATGGATGCCCCCATCCCGGCCGAGAAGGAAACCATCTTGCAAGGGACTGACTAAAGCCCCCATCTCCTAGTCCCTGCCCCCTGTCCTGTGCTGCGAGCAGGAGAGGGGAAGAAGGGAGCAAAATCATGGCTGAAAGGGAAGTCTGCTTTCGAATGGAGGGGTGGAGGGAAGGTGTTACCGAGACCCCCCTTTTCCCCAGTCCCTGCCCCTCCTGGGCTGCGACCAGGAGGGAAGAAGGGAGCAAACTTCTAACTAAAGCCTGCTAAGGAGGGAGTGGTGGGGGAAAACTGTTTGCCTGGTTGCATTTGTTTTAAGATTGTTGGTTGCACTCCTGACTCCGGTGTTCCTTTTCACTGTTTTCTCTTTAATGTAGTGTAATAAATTAGATAACTTTCTCTTCAGCACTCTGTGTTGAGTCTGTTTTGCCCGCGTCATTAACGAGTTTGTCTCTTGAGCCGCCCAATTATATTATTTCTCCCCTGTCCAACTAAGAAGGGGAGTAATAGACTGATTTTGGTGGGTGTCTGGCCTTTGGCCAGGGCTCAACCACCACACCACACCAGGGTTATTCTTCAAAGGGCAGCAAGTCAACCCAGGTAAGCATAAAATACGGTACACACAATTAGAGATCCCTCATGAAAAGTCTGGGATAAGGAGCTTGCTAAACAACATGACAGGGCAGTAAAGAATTTGTTTCTAGGGTGAAAAAAGGAAGTATCAAGACACTCTTACCTCTCTTCATCAGCTGTAATTACAGCTATATTCACTAATACCTTCTTATTTCTGCACTAATATGGGGTGAAGGAGAGCACAGCTTTATTAATGACAACATTGGTTCATCCCTTGCTCCATGTTACAAGCAAAGATGTTTACTGGAAAAACAGGCAAGAATCACATAATGAAAGAATGCACCTAAATTTGCCACAGTACCACAGCGCTGAAGTCAGGACTTGCAGTTTAGGGTCCTGCTTCCAAAATTACAAACCCTGGGAACTGTCAGCTGCCAGATTTTCCTAGAGGTACTTACATTTTCATTATCACGTTCTTTTTCATCATTTTTAATGTCAGAGCTCCTCAGGCACCTGGACCGATGCACACCGAGTCTTCGCAGTCTGGGCCACTCAGCAACCAGCTTGTGCCAAGGCTCTTGCCAGGATCTAGAAGCCGTGCATTTGTCTGCTGACTTCTTCAAGGGTTCTGCCTCAGCCGGTGCTCTCAAAACACATTTAATACGCTCCAGAATTTTTGGTTTCTCACAAAAAATGATGCTATTCCTCCTCTGGCTGATTTTAAAAAGTATCAACTCCTTTTTTCTTTTTAGATAGGACATAGTCACCTGTCTTCAAGAGGCCGCTCTGAGTTGTGCATCCTAAACATATAAAAATATCTCATTTCACTCATAGCAATGCAGTTAAACTGCAGGAATTAAGATTCACCCCTGTTCTGACCCATTCCTCCTTCTTAGCTCCAGGCAACAAGATGCTAATTGGGCTGTTCAGCATGCAAACATTTTGAATCTCATTCTGCAGAACATGGTGTTCTTATTGGGTGATTAATGAGAGGCCAGTGTCGCCGCTTCTGAGATTAATTCTTTATGTACATTCTCACTACTAGTGTAACATTCTTTTAATTTCTGTAGAGCTGTCTGATAATTGGCTGCTTCTTGATCATTTTAATGGAAAACTTTTCAGCAAATCTAATGTCATGGGCTTAATAAGAATAATAAAGGGAAAAAAATCCCATTTTCCTCAGTTTTCTCTGTGGCTCCATTTACTTTCACAAAAAAGTTCAGATTCATGTATTAATCTCTTTCAGATGGCTGCTGCATGTTTGGAGAGTTCAATTTGCAATGGGGTCTTACACTGTTTCTGCACTTTTTTTCAACTGTATATTTCTCTTACAAGAGCTTTCTTCACATGTCTTTCACTTCTAGTGCCAGGTAAGATTTACAGTTGGTGGTGAAGAGCTGTTTCTCTCTCATAATTATTTTTATGCATTCAGAAGAATTTGCAAATATTTTTAAAATCTTAGAACGGGATAGCAAGAGGTTTGTATTAATTGGTTCCTTAATGTCAAAATATCTCCATGAAGAAGCTAAACTGGAGCCAGTACTTGCTACAGCCCATACATACACAGGTATCCATGTATCCAGCTTCCACTGGTAGTTGATACCTTCACACTAAATGCTGATACAGAGTTCAAATGCTGAAATACAAGGACACCTTAGACACCTTAACTTTTTAATTATCTGTCTCCTTTGTTAGTTCTGCGTCATAATGTATATGGATAGGAAGTGAATTTAGGTTGCTCAAGAAGCTTCAAGTGTGGCAGTATCCAAATTTTTTAGTGTTTGTCTTGACAGACTTGATAATAATTTTCAGTTTAGTTTTGCCTATAATTTTCTTGTTTCTCAAAACGTGTAGTGATCTCATCCTCCCCTGTTATTCCATACCATTATTTTGATGCTTGCACTGTTCCCATTGTGCTGATGAGCTGGCCTAGACTAAGCATGGAATATTTTCAAAGAAACCCACAGGTATGCATGGAAATTCTTGTGTCTGTCCCCCCCCCCCGCCCTAAATAAGAATGGGATGCTTTTGACAGATATTTGCCAGCAGCAGAGAATGGAAAACTTTCATTTTAAATCAAACTTAAACGCATGGCCAAATCTGAGTAGATTGCAATAGGATTGGGAAAAGCATACATCTAATAATTATATTATTTTGCCAGACTTCAAGAAAGCAATCTCTGGATGGAGAAATAATCACAGAGAGAATCATCACATTCATTTTTCAGCACCAAAAAAAAAAAAAAAGTAATTCATTTTTTAACAAAAGAAAAACACAGCTTCACTTTTAGGGGTATCTGAATTATCAGTTCCACATTCTCCCTTGCTTCACCTTCTTATCTCACCTGCCTTTTGTCCTGACACATACCCAAAAAAATCAGATAAATCTGGACACTCACAACTCACAAATATCACCAGGGGTTAAAGCTGTGGAGTCATAAGCACTGCAAAACAAGACCTTACTTAAAGGACCAAGAAGTCTTCGTAACTATAAGAAAACCTGTTAGAGAACAGTAAGCTCTCCTGTAATGTAGCTTTGGCACTAAAAAAGATAAGGAGTACCTTATTTTTTGTTCTTGCTTTATTCCTACTTCAGCCTGCAAAAAATAACTGGAGCTCAGATAATCTTGAATACACAAAACCTATGAAGCTAAGAATGGAAAGAAAAGTGTAGCATTTTCCCCATACAGTAACACAAATCTGCCCTTAAATGACTATGGTAATTTTCAGTGATCACAGCTTTTTTCTGCTTGTATTTTAAATATTTTTTCTAGATCAAATAAATATATATCTAAATAAATATATTTATACATATTTTAAAATTATAAATCAGATTACCTATAAAATTTAAAAGTCAGATTACTTAGTATCAGGATACTAACACAGAGGGTTAATTAAAACCTGTGAGCTGGATTCCTGTGGTTTTCATTAGGTCCTTTGTAATTCAAAACTTTCTGTCATCTCCAAAACTGAAACAACATTGTCCCCAGAGAGCAACGCTCATAGTAATGTGTGAATTTTCCTCAGAAAAATACATTATTTGAGGGCCTCAATATAACAGGTATCTAGTTTACTACTTTGGCCTAAGAATTTCCTTTCTGCACCATGAAGAAACACAGCATGGATGAGGCCAAACACTTTTTTTGATTGCCCTTTCATCTTGACAGACGTAATGCAGAGGCACATAAGTGTCACCTACTGAGAACAGTAATGGACTTATTTCCTGGATTTAAAATCTTGACAGAGCATTTGGAATCTGGATTCAGATGAAGACCATGAAAAATGCGCAAATCCAGACATCTCAGTAAGGTAAAAAAAATAATAAAGAAATCACCTGCCAATCATCTTTTCAACAGTTTACCTGCATTTCTCACTTCAAAGAATTAAGACCCTCATTTTAATAATTCTAACTGACTCAGAAAAGGAGCCCTCATATTATTGCCAGCTGTACTGGTCAGGCTAACATCTTTAAACTGGTTTCAGCCAGTGTGTGCTCATGAAATATACTGAAATTGGTCAATATATAATTGTAAAGCAAATGATTTGTCGTTGCCCTGTTTCTGTGTATCTTGCAGTGTTAAACAGATGCCTACGATTTTGCAGTGCAGGTTTGTGCCTGTATGGGTGGCTTTAATGAAAGAAAATTCACTTTCAAGTGATTGACTTCATAGTGAAGTTCCCCATGAAAAGCGTTCTGCTCAGTTCTGGAGAAAGATTGCCTGGATGAGGTAGCATCTGATGAGCTGAAAGCTGACAGGGAGAGGGTGCCCCTCATTCACAGACATTTCCTCTCATATCTGTCCCAAGCTTGAGAGGTTTTGTTTTGGCAGAAGATGATAATCACAATGAGAATGAGAGGTTCACAGGCAGAGCTGGGTAGTGTGGGAGAAATACGTGACATGAGATGAGATAGAAGGAGGATGACATCTGACATCAGAGTTGGTGGATAATTTGTTTAAAGATGGAACTCTAGACAATCTTGGAGGCCCCTGTACTGAAGTTTTGATGTAACCCTTTTGGTAGCTGCCTCAAGATGAGTGACAGGAATGAAAGCAGCCTATGTGCAGATGCAAGCAGGGAACAGGCTTCAAGCCTTCACCCAGAATGCAGTCATGAACCATGGACACACCTATGTGTAGGGTCGTATAATAAATCCAGATCTACAGTTGGAAAGACCATTAAGTTCACCCATTAACCTTCTCCCCTATTCCTCCACAACTGGATCTACTATTCACATTTCCAAGTTAGCCCTCCAAGGACACTAAACCTGACGCATGAGTCAGGTAAACAGAGAAGCACTGTAGTAATGCAGTAAGAACATGATCAGTGGTGGTACCATAATAGAAGGTCAAGAGAAAGGAAGACAAAGTCCTGGAGGTGTCCCAGTAACCATGTTCATAACCAAGATGGCACAGGAGAATGATGTTCCTGGAATACATTGGGCATGGGCTTGAGGGTTTCGTCTATATAGTTCCTCAGTGCCTTATAGGGGCTAAGTGGGAGTAAGTCATTTCATTTTATTACATTGTTCCCATCTTTGATTATCTCTTAGCATAGAAGATGTCACCATCTTTTTCCTACATTCAGTTTGACTGAGGAAGTACAGAACCTACTATTCATAATTTAATTTATACTGTGTACATAAACAGGAATACATAAATAAAGTCTGGTTTGTGCAAAATTGTCAGGATTGTTTTGATGCAGCCATCTAGTGAAACACTGGATGAAATTTTCTTTCTAAGATAACAATGGTAGCATATTGGAAGGCTTAACATCCATGCAAATTATAGCTATTATTTACATACAGTATTAACTTTCTTTTATAACTATGAAATATTCCCCTGTCATTCTGCCTGAATTCAAGTGAGTAAAGTAGTCTGGGGTCTGATATGGGCAGAGACTAAAGGAAAAAAGTAATTGAAGACGTGTTTTGTGTTGGTCACAACTGGAATTTCCAAATGATGGTGGAAACACGGATGCAATTTCAGATGTTATATTGAACTGAACAACCTTACAGTTTCTCATTTCTAAATAGTGATTTTACCAAAACCAAACAAACAAAACAAAAAAGAATATAAACAATGGATGCTCAGAGCACCAGTGACTCATGTAGAGTTGGGAGAATTATTCATAGTAAATAAATTATAAGAATTTTTTTTCTTTTTCTGTTTGCAAATTGTCTGTGAACAGTTCAGTTTTCTCCGATTTATGTATTTGAAATTGCTCAATTATTCATGTGATTAATTCATGAAAGTATCTTATTGTGTGAAAGAATTAATTCAAAATCTGTAATAATAAGAAATTACATAGTTATGATTGCCCAAATATTTCACCAAATTTTTTATGCTCTAGGTCAGCTGAATGAAATTTCAGCTCCTGTTTCCAGATATTCATGCCTGTAAATTTTAAAATCTCTTGACAATAATATTCTTTGATATTTGCTTGTAAGTTCTAGATATGGGTGAACAATCTTATTAGTAAATCTATTAAAACTACTTGTAGAAATCAAAATGAGTGAAATGAAAAGACTAAGAATTGAAAGAATATTATACAGGGAACAATGTTGAGCTGCACTTTTAGTGACAGTGAATTTATTAATATATTTTTTTAATTCCTGATAATCACATAAGCATGCACTTAATAAATGGTATTAACATATGGCAAGGCAGCAAATGCAACAGTTATGCTGTGACTCCTGATGGGAAGTTACAGATCTAAGGGATCAACAGAATGAGACTTCAATTCATTATTCCATTGGTGATAATTTCAGATTCTGAGTACCAGAATTCCCTGACTGACATTCAGCATTCACTGAAAGATAAGTTGAACTCAAAAAAAGTACAAGGGCAACAAAAATTGCTAGAGGAGTAAAGGAGTTGCCTTGAGAGGAAAAACAAAATTAGAAATATGGCACTTCATTTTGGAGAGCAGGAGGGTAAGGGGAAACATTATACAAGTTTATAAAAGCATGGCAATGATGGAGTAACATCAGTGAGAATAGTTATTTAACAATTTCCTAAAATCCAGAATTTCAAAACTCTCACTGAATCTTGTAGGATATCATCTAAAACAGATGGAAGAAACTAATTTCTTTTTTTTTACTAAACAGGTAGTGAACTTTTGAAATGTATTGTCACAAGAGAATGTGCAGATAGTATCAGTGTTTCAAAAGATTAGACAAACTCAGAGACAGAGTTCCATAAACAGATACAAAAGACAATATGCAGGGTTGTATAATCTATCCCATATCCATATGTATGATATATCCAATGACTGAATCCCGAGAAAGGAAAAGGACAGGTGGCTAAACTCAGGTGTCCTGACTAAATATCATTCCTCACTGCCAGTGAGACATGGCATGGTGTAGGACACTGGTCTCAGTACAACGTTTGTCATGTTCTTGGAGCATTTGAAACTTTTCTAGTATGCCCACTTTTGGTTCACATATTTCTGCTTAAATTGAGCATGAATTCCTTATGTACCATCAATCAGTTTATTGTGATCAGGTAGCATGAGGCAGAGGTCATTTAAATTTCAGCACCTTCACAGAGCAGGGCCAACCTTTATATGCATATACTCCTTAAAGATCCTATAGAGATTTACTGGGGCATATTCATTCCACATGCCCCTCTTCATACAGACAGTTTCTCAAGACTCTGGATTGTCAAGCCTTCTATTTGTGAAAGGTAAAATATTAATTTTGTTCAGTGAGAAAATTCCATCTTTAGACAGGTAAGACTCATCCTGTGTTTTATGTCCTGGACATGGGCAATGCAAATGAACAAGTCCTAACCAGCGTTCATAAAATCTTAGAATCATAGAATGGTCTGGGTTGGAAGGGCCCCCAAGGATCACAGAGTTCCAACTCCCCCGCCACAGGCAGGGCCACCAACATCCAGGCATGATCTAGAAAAGGTTTCCCAGGGCCCCATCCAACCTGGTCTTGAACACCTCCAGGGACAGGGTATCCACCACTTTTCTAGGCAGCCCATTCCAGCACCTTACCACTGTAAAGAACTTCCTAATATCTAATCTAAACCTTCTCTCCTTTAGCTTTAATCCATTCCACCTTGTCCTGCCACTGTCTACCCTTTTAAAAAGTTGATACCACTCTTGCTTCTATGCACCCTCCTTCATGCACCAATATAGCTCCACCTGAGCTATCTCATAGCAATGAGAGAGGCATTCTAAATGAATCATGTTCTTCCAGAGAATATGGATCTGAGGTTATTGAAATGTAACTTAAAACCATGGTCAGCTCACCTAGAAGTTCCTTAGAAAAAAAGTGTGGACAAAATAAATGATACAAACTTTTTTTTTTTTAAATCACAAAGGTTAGAGACAACTTGGTTATACAATTATGTTGAAAGAAAAAAGTCCTTCCAGGCTCTATAGCTGACATGCTCTCCCATGAATGACAGAGAGAAAAGAGATGATTTTCCCTTCATGTCCTATACTTTCTAACTCATAACATAATCAGGAAAAACTGGGAATGTCGGTCAATTTTCTGGCACCCATTTCTCTTGTGGTAAAAGAGGAAAATAAAAGTTACTCTTGAAGTCTCACCCATCCTCAGATCTTAAACTTATCAAAGGAACACAGAATTCACAAATTCACATATTTCTGAGCAAAACATCTAACTCTTCCCCACTCCCAATTTTCTACTTTACCTAACAGCGCGGAGCAGATTGCACTGCCTAGTAGAGTGTCCCTGTCCCTGGCAGGGGGTTGGAACTAAACAATCCTTAAGGTCCCTTCCAACCCAAACCATTCTGTGATTATATGATTCTCTGGAGATTTTTGCCTGTAAAAATTACTAGTAATTTCACTACTCAGGCTGCAAGAATACCCATTTCCTTTTCCTCCTTAGTCCTGTCTAACATTATCAAGTCTCTGGTGGTCAAGCCCTGAATGCAAGCCTGCAATAGCAACACAATTCATGCAGTGACATGAATTTACTTTCTTGTCAGAGAGACGTTTTCAGTTTAAGGCATACATTTAGGCTCTGAAGCCACTGAGATGATCTCTCTGTGTTTATATTTCTTCAGAGAGACACTATAACAAACTTTCAATGCAGAGGTCAAGCATCAAAGGCAGTTACAGGTTGTTGGCATTCATTTGTCTTCTGGGTACAAAGAGAACACTTACTCACTTTGAAGATGGAAGAGCTGAAGCAGACTTTAAATCAGCGTATTTTAGAGGTTAGTCAGAGAGTATGAAGTGTAGCACTATACTACTGGATGAAAATACATAAGGACAAAAAAATTTTAACCCCCACATTATGTCTGCAGAGATGCTATTATAAGTGAGAGAATAAAAATTTTAAAGGGATGAAAACTTTTACTGAAAATGTAAATAAATATAAAGAGCGCAGATTAAATTGTGACCTTGTGTAAAATTTTAGCTGATACAACAACAAACATTTCTATAATCATGCTAACAGGACAACTAAATAAATGAAGGTGATCCTTGCAATGCTTGTTCTCCAGGCACTTTGCTTACTTATCACCATCAATAGGACTCCAAGCAGAGCAATAGAAGCAAGGCTGAAGTTACCTGGGAATATAGTGCTGTAATCACCTCCCTTAACCTGCTAGTCATGCTACTTTTCATTCAGCCCAGGATAGTTGGTTTTCTGGGCTACCAGAGCACATTGCCAGCTCATGCTCAGCTTTTCAACCACCAATACCTCCAAGTCCTTCTCTGCAGGGCTGTTCTCAATCCCTTCATCCCCTGTATTGATTCCAGACTTTGCTCTGACCCAGGTGCATAGCATTGCTCTTTGCCTTGTTGAACCTCATGAAGCCCACTTTTCAACTTGTCCAGGTCCCTCTGGCCCCTCAGGTATGTCAACACAACCATTCACCTTGGTTTTGCCTACAAATTTGCTGAGGGTGCACTTGATCCCACTGTCTATGTCACTGATAAAGACATTAAACAAAACTTGTCACTGATCTCTATGTAGACACCAAACCATTGACCACTACCCTCTGGATGAGACTATACAACTAACACTTCATCTGCTGAACAGTCCACCCATCAAATCTCTATTTCTTCAATTTACAGGGAAGGATGTTGTGGGGGACCATGTCAGAAATCCAGACAGATGACATCCATAGCTCTTCACTTGTCTCCTGATGTCCAGTGCTGACAATTCCTGTATGAATAGGCTCTGCTTTTACTTGCCTTTCCAACAACAAGCACAGATGGTTGGTTTATATGCAAATCTCAATTTTCCTAGTACATTCTTACCTACATATATATTGTTAACTAATCAGCATGTATAAATATTGAGTGTCCTTATGTCCCATAATACCTCTTCTCATATGGCAGCGTTAAAAAAAAACCAGTTTCTATCTTCCTGTAGGCTGTATGATAGTGGTGTTTTAGTTTATCCAGCTCAACTATCATGAATGAAGCTAGTATATCAGAACTTGTTAATTGGAGGAGATTTATCATGACAGTGCTCTCATGTAAGCCAATAGACCAAAATATGAAACAAAAAGTGACTAAGCCAGAAAGTTATCAAGAGCTCAAAGCCAAAGTTCTGAAATCATAAAAGCTTTGTAAAGTTTTGAATTTTTGCAAAGTTCAGCTCTGCAACATTTGAAGCTTAACATCCAGCTCCAGGAATGGAATTTACAAGGTCAAATGAAGCATGCGAAACTCCTGAATGCGTAAATTAATTAGGTAAAGTGAAGTGAATGGATTGGGATTCACAATAAACAGCATGTTGAGCATGAAGTTATTTAAACTAGCTAATAGAAAACAACAAAAGAAGGATCTACAACTCTGCCTCCCTCATGGAAGTCTATATCACTGACTTGCCACCCAGCCAATTCCTGCACAGCAGCTCACTGTCTCAAGCTCTTGTCTATGAAATGGAAAACTTCCTCAGCCAGTGAGAGGTTTTCACACATTTATCTGCATTACGCATGCATATAGGTATAACCTCACCACCAGCTAATCTGGTGTTATGGATAAAAAATTTTCCCTAGTTAGTGAAATACTCTGCAGTTCTTCATGCAAAATTCATAAAGGAAGAAGAACTGTGAGACAGAACAAGCATGACCTGGTTTAGTAAGCAGTAAGTTGGTTTTAAAAGCAGATTCTTAAGAATTATGAAACTTGTAACAAAATCAATTGCCCGCATTTAGAAATGTTAGGCTCTGACATACACTTGTACACTGGTTCACTTGGTCCTGTAGTCATATGAAGAGTGAGGCCATCTGCACTCAGCCTCAAAGCAAACGGGAAGCTTCTCAGGGCTAAAGACAATGGTACAGCAGGCAGCATAGCAGCAGAAACCACAATGCAAACACCGAAAGAAAAGTCACAAGCAGGAGTATGTATGTATTTGAAACAAAGCGGCTATGGCAGAGAACTTGCACAAAGAGAATATGTAAAGTGTTTGGGTGAATAGAATTGAAAAGTTTGCCAGGGTGCCAAGGGAAGAATATTAGTTTGTGAAACATCTCAAGTCCTGTAGGGCTAGGATCATAAAAACTGAAGAGGATTTTTAGCATCATGCTTCAGGGAATAAAGAAGTTAGACCAGTTGCCCCAGGATACATGCATCTCATAGGAGAAAACATTCCATCCTATGACAGAGGATGAAAATGAAGCTTAATAGGCTCTCAGCTCTGAAAATTATAGCATGAGTAGAGAAACAAAGGGAATAAGTCTGACAGCTGATCACTATAGGCGAAAAACAAAACAGATCTCACATTTATACATAGGCCTGAATTAAAGAGCAGAAATAGTTGGCACTGTCCTAAAGCAGGAAGGGCAAGGGAAATGATGGGATAAATGTTGACATCCCTTGTTTTCCTAACTTTCATCAATCAGGGAGGTTCAATTGGAGTGCTTAAAAAATGGGACATCTTTTCAACAGTGCTGTGAAAAATGCTGTTTCTTTAAGTTGATTTATGTACACCATCAGTGACATTTTTCAGTAAAACACAACATTTGCTGCTTTAGAGCAGATCTACATAAATGACAATTTGATTTGGAAAAGTGGTAGCTTAGTACAGCTTTGCAATGAGCAAGAGCAGTTCCATCAAGAAGTCTCAGTACCAGAAGTACCATTTCAGGAAGAGAAGTGAAGATAGCAAACTGTGTAGTCAGTTCACAACATAGTCTGGGCCAATCCCAAAAATCGGTCCTCCAGCAACTGTGACAGGGTCTTGAAGACTCATGGAAATTATGAGCTACATAGAAAAATGTATGTCCAACCTCTTTGAACCAGCAGCCAGAAAACTACAGTACAATGATGATGAATAGATTAAAATTCTTAAGGATGTGTTAGATGAGCTGGAGGGATAAGAAAAAACTCTAAAACAGAGGTACTATGTTAGTAAATTAAAATTAAAGCAGCATATATATAAGAAGAGTACAGACACATAGCAAATAATTTTTCAGTGTCTTACAGTATGGTACTGGATCAAAAGAGGAAACCCACAGGCCTCTGGACTAGCTCAGGACTTCTATAATCCTTATATTTAAATTCCTTTGTTTAACAGTCTGGTTATACATATTTGAAGCACTCCAGATTCCTAATATGGCTTGTAAACTGTTATTATTTTTGTACTTTATTAGGTATAAAAGATGCGGAAGACTGGACCTTTAAGAAGTTTTAGCAAGAAGTTGGAGCTGACTGTTATCTCATGCTGAGATTCCTGGTATATAACATTGATTGGTTGGGAAAAAAAGAGCCTGACAGCCTCCTTGGCTAAGAATGATTTCTGAACAAACATAGCTTTCCCATATGAGGTGATGGTTTAAAAATAGGAATACATATTCACCACATACAGTTTTCTACAAGTGAAGCAGTGACATCAAACACAGTAGCTGTTGGCTTATTTAAAGTTGACTTCTTAACATGGACTATCCACTCAGTATGACAGAACACAGTTAAGAGCTGAGCAGTAAAATTCAAAAATTTTCCATGTATACAGGCAAAAAAATAATAGTAGACCGCTATTAGGGTAGAACCATTCCCAAAATTAAACTCATAATAATTCCAAGCAAATGACTGCTTTTAACAGTTATTTACTATATTTTATAGCACAATGTTAACCTAAGCCATAAAACATAATGACTTGGACTGCAAAAGTGGCAGCACGTTTTAATTTTCATTCCAAAAATACTAATACGTACTAGTTTTAACTTTTGCTTTAGTGTTTTGTATTTAATGTGCAGGAATTTGTTGTAAATTCCTATAAAAGTTGGAATTAATTTCTAAAGCAAAATAAAAACAAATTATTTCCTTCTGACCCCCACAACCATCTCCTGGACCCATAAAATAGTTTCTTTTATTGAACTACTCATGAAAAATGTAGTCTTTTTCCAAAGTAAATTTCTCTGCAGTGATGTGCCAAGTGATCTGATCATAATGAGGGAGCTGGGTAACCATGGAGTTTGTTTTCCATCTACTTCATAATTACATTGCTTATAGTTCATGTTTTTAGCCTGAAGCTACCATGAAACTTTTTTCAGTGTGTCTGAAATCCAAACCAAGTTTTTCTGTCCTTGGTCTCCACAGCATCAGTGGCTGGTTGTAGTCTTTCTGATGGGTATCTAAATGGTCGCAGGCATAACACCTTGTGTCTAATTGAAGCTAAAGTGCCGTACAAGGTGAAAATCAATGTGTGGAGGGCAGAGAGAGCAGTGGAAGCTGTCAAATAGCATTTCTGACAAGCACTTTTGGCTGTGGGACAGGCCTCTCACAAGACGGAAAGCTGTGGTCCCAAGTTTTGGTTTATTAAGTTTCTTCATCCTCAGCCCCTAAGAAAATTAAATAGTTGAGGTAGTTTGTTTATTTTAAACAGTGAGCAGAATCACCTGAAAATTTGACAGTGACAGTGAGCTTTACTCAGAGATCTGCCAAGAAAACAATAAAGCAAGAAGTAAATGTCCCACAGCTTTTTGGAATACAAAGAGTGAAGACAACAAGAAGCAGGGACTTTCTAGATTCACTTCTAAACAACAGGAAAGAACTAGATGAAAATCTGAAGCTGAAAAGCCACTCTAAGAGACTGACAAACAAAATGACAGAACTGATTATTTCTCAGGAAGAGAGGAAAAACAGAACATTAAGACTGAAAAATGTGTGAAAGCTGACCCTAATAAACTCAGCTTTGTGAGTAAACTCTTATGGAAAATAAATCTAATGAGGTAAAAAAGGAGTTCTGGTAAGTTAGCTATTGCTTTAAGAATTATACCAAGGGCACACATTTAAATTACATTGTGGCAGATGAAGGATAGAAAGCTAAATTAGTGATAATGAGTTTTTCAATCACTTAAGATTAAAGAATAGAGAAGTAGAAATTAGACAATTTCTGAAGGATCTTTAAGGAATAGTTGGAGCATGAGGAAAAGAATATAAGAGCCAGGGCTCAAAACAGACAACTGCTGGCAAGAGTCACAAGTAGTAGGAAGAACATCAGCAAAAGGGCTGGCCACTTCTCAAGGGACCAGAAAGCTATCAACATATGATATCAAGAAATTGAAAGAAAATTTAATGTCTTTTTTGTTCCAGTCTTCACTAAAAAGGTCAAGTTTAGTCAAACAGGCAGTGCAGTTAATGCTCATGACAAAAAGAATTAAGAGTAAGGATACAGAAGGTAAGAACAAGACTGAGATTACTAAAATTATTTATGCAGTTTTAAGTCAGCTGGACATGATCAAATTAGTTGCAAAATTTCTAGAAAGAGGTCACATGGACACAAACAAAAGCCAACATAGTAGTCAATTATGTCTTATTTTCTTCCACAAGATGAGGAGCCTATGTGTGGGGATGAGTCACAGTGCCTTGATATCAATAAAATACATTCAGTTGTAAGACAACAAACCAGGGACCAGAGTGTGTTGAAATATTTTGGAAAATTGTATTTTCACTAGGGTCAGAGGTTGACAATCTCCAAGAGAAGAACAGTAACAGGTCTGAGAGATGGTACATAAAAAGAACATTTGAAATGTTGAGGGTGTCTAGTTTGAAGAAGATGTGGGAAGTAGTAAGTATCTGATGTGCAAATGTGACTGAGAAGAGCAAACAAATGAGTTCTTCTCCACATTGAGTATGGGTAGGGAAGAAATAAAGGCTTTAACCTGAGAGAAGAAATTAAGTTCCAGACTAAGAATAAAACTTCCTAGTGGGAAGACCAGGTAAGAGCAGGAATCAATTCCCCAGAGACAGAGTAGAAATCTTAGGTTTTAAAGACAGATTAGGCAAACATTTTCAACCCTGTAAGATCCCCCAGAGATCAAGGAAATGTACTGTTTAACCTCAATTTCTTTGTACATCTATTGGCCTGACTGATGAGGGGAGGACAGGAGGGAACAACAAGGTCAAAGATGTTACAAAATGGGAAGATTGGGTAAAAATCACTGTGCAAAAAGTGAATACCAGGTCTGTGTGCCATGAAAGCTTCCCTAAAGATAAGTGGTGCTTATGTGCTCTACTGGAATTAAACTAACCTTCATAACAGAAACTTTTCTTCCTCTTCCAAAACAAAGTGAACCAAAATCTCTGAACTGTTCTCATCATTTTAATATAATATTGTTTACTATGATATTGCTATGAACTAGCCAAAAGTGTTGAAATAGCCCTGCTATGTTAGATATTGCATAAGAACAGAAGACTGGATAGCTCCTGCATCAGAGAGCTTACAGTTCAAAGGTATATGCAATATATTCTTCCTGCTTTCCTAATGATAATTCTCATCTACATGAAGGAGGAATTTTTTAACTTTGACATCTCTGAAGATGGGTAAAAGTGAAGATGGGTAAATGTATGTTTCTACCAGTAAAGATGCATTATATTATATCTGAAATCCCAAGGAAAATACTTTTATCAGTAATTCTCAGTGGTTAGTGTTTTCTGCAATGAGCGTTCTAAAAGTTGAACTGTTTGAGGACCATTTTGAATAGGTCAGCTTTTCAGTGTTTTGAGGCTTGGAGTATTAATATTTTTACCCCATGTAAGATGTCTTTGCACCTGGAAAACTATTTTAGCGATTTGCAATTACCAGTACTTCAGATCAGAACAAAGTACAACAGCTGTATTGCACTAGAAATTGTTGTCTGTCATTTCTGAATTACATAAACTATATCTTCTCTTTCCAGCCTGAATCCGATTTTGTAAGCCAATATGGTTTTAATCACATCCAAATGTCATTTGTGTCTATTGTCAAACATTCCATATCTTTAATTTGAGCTAAAGAAAATAAAAATTCACATGAAGAACATAATGAATAAAATTATTGTTTTGGTTTTGACTCTCTTAAACTTACTTGTTTTATCTCGATGTTTTTCAAAAATGTCCACATACTTCAAATTATTGGAGAGGTTTATTTTATTCTTGCAACATAGTTTTGCTGGAGCATGGAGGAAATGAAAGCAGCGTTACAGCGTTAGGGAAGCAAGGGTCATGTGCTAGAATGATGTATCTGCAGTGTGACTGAAAAAAATATGCAAATGTTGTGTGCCCTTTTCTAGAGAATCCACCACAAAAAAATGTTATGTGCATGACTTTTGTCTTATAATGTATGAGAAAATGTGTCTTAAAGAAAGCCTAACCATTGCTAAATATGGGATTTCTGTTATAAATGCCATTGTATTAATCCCAAGGGACTTTTCTCACTGTCTACATTGTCTGTTTGAGTAACTATGATGTGATCTTCCTTTTCCTGTTTCTTCAAAGAAGCAATGATTTATGACATCTAAAAGTCATTGTTGATCTAACCTCCACATTATATAGTTTGTTTTAAAATAATTCTTCGCATTTTCCCATTACGGACAATGAAGAACTTAAGCTAATACTGATCAAAGATCCTACATTTTCTTGCTAAACTGACCATTTGATTCTTTTACAATATGTTCTAGCTGCACTTACTGTATTTATTGATTTATGAACTTCATGTTGTTTTTCCCTTATCTTTTCCCCATCCCCTTTGTAATCAGCAGTCTGAATTTCTGCAATATTATAAATGGTGATTTTCTGTTTGTCAGGCTCTGTTTGTGATTCTTCCTGTCTCGGTTTGCACAAGAAAATCTTAACTTTTTCATAGTGACATCTATGCAACTAAACCCATGATACCACTAAAAAAGCCACAATGAGAGCTATCTGGATTCATGCTGAGCCTGAATTAAACTCAATAAGACATCAGGGTCATGGAAGCTTCTCCTTGTCCAGTTTGTACAAATATGAAATGCATGTAACATTAGTATTATGCATTTGATAGAGTACAAATACAGACAGCAGCAAGGTAGTTGCAATTAAAAAAAAAAAAAGCCTAGTATTTTGGAAAAAACTTCTTTCAAGTGCAATTTCAAATTAAAGGTTTTGGGGGATTTTTTTCCGCATTCAATACTGTAAAAATAGAAAATGTTTCAAAATTTTTCACTGAATTTGACTGACAACTAAATTTTAAGGCTTGTAAATTAATGGGTTCATTACCTTACAATGAGACCATTAATCCATGTCATTCATTTACAAAGCTGAAAATCTGGCCAAGACTTAGTCTTAGAATAAGGAGGTTGATTTAATAATTTCATTCACATAATAATTATAATAAAACGAAATAAATGCATATATTATGTAGTAGATTATATAGTTTTATAGTTTGGCATAGTTGTAGATTTAAATGTATATTTTACTTATTTGCAAGATCCATATTTTCTTTAAATTTGGAACTATATATATTTGTGCATTGTTTCTCCTTGGTTTAGATATTCTTCAAAGATACTACAGTGAGGTGACATAGCACAAAATCTGTTTGCACATTATAGCAATTAAAAATGATACAATATTCTTGCTTCCTTTATGCAAATGAGAAAGAAATAGCCTTGAGATGATTTAGATACACCCATAAATCAGACAAGCCAAACAAAGTAAGCTTTGCTTTGCACAGATGTGACAGCCAGATGTGGCTCTGCTTTTTATTTCATAGCTGTAATCTGTACTGGATTTAAGTTATTTCCTGAAAAACAAGGCATGCACTCAAAGCTGAAACATCACTAGTAGCCTCAGATCAGTATTGTTTTAGCAGGGATCATTTCTCTGTTTGGACTCTTTTTCTCTACGGAAGAGGTGGAATAGAAATTGTTGTTTCAGGGCTTTTTCTTAAGAGTTCTTAAGAGAGGCCAACAGATTTCATGGCATTCAGATAGTGGGATCATTCTTTAGCTTTCTGTTTGTTTAAAAGATTCATTCAAATTATTGAATAGGTTTTTGCAAGGCGCACAAAATGTAACAGTAACAGGTTTGTTTCTATACCACAATCATGCATTGATTTTTTTAAGCCATAATTAATATATATCCCAAGATGATTATATTTTAGTGTGAAGAAAGCATAATATTAGCAGGTTCCTTTGGTGAAATGGGAAGCTTTCAGAGATTTTATTTTTCATGTTTTTCATCCTGTTCCATTGATAATGCCTTTTCAAACCAAGCTTAGAAACCAAATCAAAGGTAACTTGTGAAATTTTGTCCTCAATTAAGTGAGCATGATCTTCAACAACTTCATGCCAATTTTCATAGAAATGATGAGCACTAAATCTATAATTGCAGCTGTGATCACCTGTATGAGATGCAGGAAAAGTTCTATCCTGTCTCTGTACAGTCCTTATTCCTGTTGCCTTGTTAAAGAATAATATTCTATATCTAATCCCTTGGTAATGGGTGCTCAAAACCTAACAGCTGCCTGCTCCAAACAAGGGAAAAACACCGAGGTAATTGATAGTGTGAACCCAGGACACTGAACCTTTCATAATCAAAACAGTAGGCAAACACCTCCCACCTGCAGACGGATGAGGCAGAAAGATGACCTTAGGATATGCAGCACCTCAACTTTAGGCTTTCCTGTTCAGCTGCTTTCTATGGAATTTTCCTCTATCCAGGCCCTGCTTTTCCTGGATTGCCTGGCGCAACTAGGCAGCCCTCACCTCTGAACCCGCCAGCTCTGTCTCATTGCATAGTTGTGTTCTGTGAGATGATGGATAAGTAGTTATATCAAACTGGATTCTGCTCATCAGGTGCTGGGCACTCTGGAGATCCTCTCTCTTCTCATAGCACACAACCAACTTTGTGAAGCTGACAGAAAGGTATTTGTTCTAGTCCCTTTTCTTATGTACGGTATATTCTAAACAAAAGGTTTGCTTTGTACTATGCTTGTAGATTTTCAAGGCTTATTTTAACTATAGCTTATACAAGTTTTACCCTTTTCAAGGCTTTATGGCTTCTATTAATTGATGTGCAAGCATTTTGATAGTGTAGGAATAGGACCAGTTCTCTTTTCCCCTTTAAAAAGACATATTATTGAGAGAACACATAGCAATGCTATCAGACAGACCAAGGATATAAAGATCTGGTTTGATGTCCTTCCATTAGAAAGTAACGTGTGTTACTCCTTGGAGTCCTATGTTCTCAGATCATCTGATCATAATTTTGGACATGGTCATGGATAAAAAAACTTTTAGCTTTATTGCCGCTTCATCAGTTGCAGTATTCAGCAGATTAAATTTACTTTAAGGACCAAGGTCTTGCCAGGGTAGATGTCCATCCTTTCCCTTTGTTTTTAATGTCATCATTTGATGAAGCTTGAGGCTAGTCACCTATTTATATCATAATTATTTCATATTTGTTCTTTATTAAGTATTCTTGTGTCATGTGGGTAGTTCCTGCTAATCTGGAAAAGAGACTAAAAATAGGCAGATGTAATTCTTATATTCAGGCAGACAGGACGTTAGTGTGCAAAGCAACATTGGCATGGGACTATGCTCAAGTGTAAGGAGTCAGTGTTAATCGAAAACAAAATGTATTACAGATTACCATTTAAAATGTGCCTAAATTGGCCTGGAAGTCTATACTACTTTTACTGTGCTTTTCCAAACAGCATTTCATGATGAGGACTACATGCCTTCTTTTTTAAAGTATGTTTATGAAATTTATAATCCTAGGTTCATCTTGAAAAGTCTGGTTAGGCCTCACATAAACAAGTTAGCAGAAATACAACCAGAGACTTCCCTTTCCAATAGCCCTGCTTAGTATTACAGTTTTTTATTTCAGTCCATCACTTGCATTCATTTCCACTATTGGTGAACAATCTCCTTAGTTCATCACCTCATAAATCAAAAATTTAAAACTTTTTTGTATATTTCAACACCAAAAATTCAGGGTTGTTTTTTGTTGTTGATTTTTTTAACAAAGGTCAATCCTGGATGCCACTGAATATTTTGATCACGGGTTTATGCTCAAAATATTTCAGAATACAGACTTCAGAGAAAGATCTGACTGGCTAGGAAAAGGTGTACTTTAAATGCAGAAAGTGGTTGTTTTAAGTCACAGTATTTTTGAGAAAGACTACATGAGCCCTCTGTAGATGTCTTTATAATGAGCTTCCACATTAATTTTAAGAAATCAGTATGATGTGCTGCTTGCAGATTATAATGTAATTCTGTAATACAAATTAGATCAGCTTTGAATGTCTTTGAAATGTAGTGTGTTAAAAATGGTATGTACAGGTTAAAAGATACAGATTCAGAACACCGGGATTTACATGAAATTATCACACATGCTTTGATAGAGTCCTAGACTGATTCAAAAGAGCAAGTTTCATATGAAGCTGTCTCATTTTCTTTGATAGCCACCTTGATCTTTATGCAGTCATCTATTAATTATATTACAGATAAGGTAAATAAAAGTGTTGAAATATTGAGATCACAGCCTCCTTTTTTCTTGTGAAGACTAAAGGTACGCTTCTATGAAGTCAGTGAGCAACGGGGGATGATAAAGGTATTCTTTAGCTGTCAGACAGTATTTATTTTGACACGTGACTGAAAGATCTTGAGTTCAATAGCTAAGAGTATAACTGAAAGGGTAGAACTTATATGTGATCTAGACCAAAGGTGCTATAAGACAGTCTATGGATTTTCCAGGGCCAATGCACTGGATAGCAGCATGAAAGTTTTCCTGGTGGAATTGTATTTCATTTAGTTCTCCGCAGACTGCACTGTAAGCCCAGGCCCACAGCATGCTGATCGCACTGCACAACTGCCACCATCACCGTGCATTCAAGCTGGTATCTTCTCAGGTTTGGCCTCTCTGATTTCCTCACACAAGCAGCTCCGAGGCTTTAACCCTGTTAGTTCTAGAGGAGTCCATCATGGTTATCACAGACTAAACATAAGAAATTTGTGTATTTTATCAGTGTTCAGGATTTGCCAGAATGGGTTTTGAATGTAGCAATTTTTCAAACCTGTTTTTTTTAAGGCAGCAGCATTTAGCTAATAAGCTACAGTGTCACAGTTACACGGAGCTGCAGGGTACTCTGTCTCAAGAAATTGGCTTATCTGCTTACTCTTTGGTTCAGAACTTTCCGAAACCAAAGTCCTTTGCTTTCAGTAAGCCTAAATAGAAATGTCTAAGCTATAAAAGGTATTTATCTATGTAGTGAAGGAATTTTCAGCTGAACTAAATGCATTTGCTCACTTTAATATTTAATTTCAGTGTTCTGCCCTCTGTAGAGACAGATAACAGAACTGCCACCAAAAAAAAAAAAAAAGCAATCTAATCATGGGTATATCTGCTAGAACAATAGCTTTATTTACACAAACATACGGGTCCCTACACAACTCCATTTCTCAGTGCAATAGGTTTAATTCAATTCATTTCCTACACAGACACTGCTGCTGTGAGAAGAGGACTCCAGAAGTCTTCTTTCTGGTTTGTTTTTTGGGGGGTTTTGGGTGGGTTTTTTTTTTTGGGGGGGGTGTTGCTTCGGGAGATATTTTAATCCAATATCAACATTGCTTACTGTGAGATTATCAAAAGTTAACACCCATGTCTCCACTGATGTGTTAAAAATGCAAACTAGCAATCCGCTAATAAAAGACTGGATCCTTCTGTTCATTAACGGTGTATTTCTCCTTTAAGGGATTCTTTTCCTTGTTCTGTATGTTTCAGTCCTAGTCTTTAAAGGGTTTATTTTCCAAACATGCATATCATTCCTACCACCATTGATGATATTTATGCTACAAATGTATGAAGAGGGAAAACAGCCCTTATGCTTTTAAAAGTAGTTTGTATAAATATTGCAATAATAAAACTATTCAGAACCCTGTCCAGTATTTTTCTGTACTAAAGTTCTTTTGTAAACTCACTTTGTAGTCAAGACAGATGAGTTTTTTGTAAGTTTATTTTTCTCAAACCAAGGAATGCAATTAGGTGACTTTTATCTAAAACATAAATCTGCTGACTCGCTGTTAAAGTTTTGGAAAATGAGGAAGTAAGCAATGGCTACAGCAAGAATTGCCTAGACTGCAATTGTATAGGTGCTTATTCCTAATTTTTTGTTTAAGTCTATATAGGAACACTCATAGAGCATACATAAGCAGAAGAGAGAATGAAGAATGAAAGGGAAGAAAGATGGACCCAAATCCCCTACAGGAAAATATACTGAAAGCTATAAAAACATTATACTCCTTATGGGATGACCAATGTGATGATTTGTATGTTAAGATCATCTTCAGTACGAGACAAAGAGTGGCAACATCTGTGCTTGAAAAAAATGTATTATGACATAGCAATGAACTAATATAGAGAAGGGAGATGATTAGATGTGTGTTTTCCATAAAACAACTGGAGTATTGCCAACAAATAATGAGCAGTTTGGTCTGTGAGAAAGTAGCTTCAACAGGTTTCCTTTCCTAAGCTCAATTTACTGTAAAATACATCTTCTGGTGGGGATGAGTTCCCATTGCTCTTCTGGCCTTTGGGTGATTTCTGTAAAATTGTCAGAACTAAAAAGTGATGTGGGCTTATAAATCATGTGCATGCTTGACATTTTTGAAAACCACACTCTGAACTACATATCAGACCACATAAGATATGCTCATATGGACAGCAAAAAAATATCCAGGACCTTCCTATGCAGATTTACCCTTTTTGGTTGTTGGGGTTTCTTTAAACTTTCTTTAGGGTAAAAAGTGGGGGAGGGAGGAAGGAGAAAACACAAAAAAGCAATTATTATAAATGCCAGAGTATACCAATAGAAATACTTTAATTTTCAGACACTTTGATATAGTAGGAAAGTAACATAATCTGGGGATTTTTTATTGAGTATGTCTACTGAAAATTTTTTAAAATCACTGATTCCTCTTCCTCTCTGGATTAATTCACATATACATTAATTCATATATACATCTGATCTGCTGTTCAGGTGCTTGGGGGTTTGGTTTGATTTCTGGTGCAAATTCAGATGCAAAGACTTTCTAGATTATCTCTGAATGCTTCTGAATTGTCTGACATAGATCAACATCTCATACTACTACAGCCATGATACCGTCTAAGAAAAACACAAACCACTAATTAGCTTGGAACACCAGAGTTGTAGCTGCAAATATCTTTTGATGATCCTTGCCCTCCCTGCAGCTGTGAGAACTGGCACTGGTATACTACTTGCTCCTGTGCACAGACACAAAATTTGTGATAACACCGTAAGAATCACTAGAGAGGGGCTGACACCAGGTGACCTCTTCTAGGTGGCAAAACAATTTTCAAGTAGAACACAGGCCTTCAAAAGCAACTAGCAGATGAGCAAGAGTGGGTTTTTTCCCTAGTTCATAGGTTTTTTTCACTTTTCTATCTTTTCCAGCCAGTTCTTTTGCCTCCTAAGGCCTACATTGAATAATAAACAAATTCCACTGATTTTGTTTGGATTGACTGTGGCTGAGCCCTTGGAAGTAGAATATTGAAGAATTTGTTAGCTTTTATACAGAGTTTTTATCTTTAGTATAGGTTTCTTTCACTATGCATAGTCTCAATGTTAAACATAAGTCTTTCACATGAATATATTACAGAACGCATTTTTGAAGATAAGCTAACAGTTACGTTTTTCTGCTTGGTTAAAAACTGTGTGCCTTTGTTTGACAATCAAAATAATCATTTCCCTGCAGGAAGAAGCTATATCCACAAGATTAAAAGACACAGCAAGATACAATGTCTAGAAGTTGGGGAATTCTGAGTCAATGCTCTATTGATAAATTATTTGAAGACCTTGACTTATCATAAATTTTGAAAGGTCATTCACCTTATGATAACAAAGGCTAACACTTCAGACCCCAGCTTCCTCTTCCAGATATTAAGGGTCTGAGAAAACCCACAGTGTATCACATGAGAGACTACTCAACAGATACCTGCAATAGGTGTCCTCAGACCACGTTTCACCTACTTCTTAACATACCCTATTCCAAAGCTATAGTGTTTGTATTTAAGCATGGTGTGCACCATTTCCATACACGCTTTTCAGTATAAAAGTAAGGTTCAAAAGGAATTTAAATCTGTCTCACAAGGCATATATATCTGTAGTGCGTAAATAAGACAGAAAATCGTCAGTCATACCACCTTTTCTGCTAAATCTACAGAACAACCATCTAACAGAAAACAAAGAGGATTTCTGCAGCAAGTATAGGAACATTTAGAGATGATTAGAAGGTAGAAATGAGACACAGACACATACATAATAATTATGCCATTTTACAGGATTTTATTCTTGTCCTAATTTTCCCGCAAGCAAGTCATGGGATGCCCATGCAACTCCCACTGACATATTAACATAAGACATTCTGAAAGTTTGTCTTTCTCTAAAAATACACTTGAACTAGTTGAACTTCCTGATCTACTTCTCTCCCCAAAATAAACAACAAGTGAGATCTGTTTATATTTGAGAAGAAGCTGCTGTGAATATCCTTTAAGTGCTTTTGAAGAAGTGCATTTAACTGCACATATTATTCTAAATTTCCTATTATGCAATATTCCCAATATGAAAACTCCAAAGGATTTAATTGGAACATAAAAAGAGCAATATCCTTAACCTGATATGTTAGGATTTAGTAATTGTATGTAATATTTTTAAATTTATGAAAAACATGAATTACAATAGATTATTTTGGATAAGGTCCCATGTTATTTGTTCCCTAATAGTCCCAGGGACATTATATTTCTCCAAAAGAAATATAAATCTTATTTTAAAAAAAAACTTGAGAAAGTTGGGGTGTGTATATGTCTAGAGAGAGGTTACTTTCCTTTTCATCTTTTTTTTCATGCAAATTCTGATTTCTTTGCCTTTGTCAGCTTTAATTAGGCTTTTAATGTTATTTTAACATTTTGTATTTAATACATACTGAAAACAGTCTGGGCCTAATGTTAGCACAGCTGTGAAATTTGATTTTTATCCTCTTTGCTAAAAGACTTGCGGGAGTATAAAGATTTTTATAACAGTGCTTCCTAAGGAGGTAAAAATAATCAATATAATACCACTTAAAAAAAAAAAGTAGATAATTTGCACAGTACTCCTCACCATAGCAGTGATTAAATAAACACCAGGTAGGGTCACCCATTGCTTGTAAGCTGGTAAGTATAACTTAGCCTTTAGCATCCACTCCTACTTTTTTATGTATCAAATTCTGGAACTGTCACAAAAGTTCCAACACATTTCATAGAGTCATATAATAATTTAGCAGAAAGAACCTCTGGAGGTGATTCGGTCCAGCAAGGCCAGCTGAAATCAGGTTGCTCAGGGATGTGTCCAGCTGAGTTTTTGGTACCTCCACAAACAGAGAATTCAAAAAAATCCCTGCAAGAGGATTTCTCCACACTTATGGAGAAAGGATTATTCATAATATCTAAAAGTTGTCCCTTCCATCCATCACCTTTTATGCTGTCACTATGCAGCTCTGAGTTATGCCTGGATTTGGTTTTCTACGTCCTCCAGGGTAGATGAAGATAGCAGTAAGATCTCCCTTTCACATTTCTTTTCTTACTGCTGAATAAAGAAAGATGTCAGCCTCCCGGCGGGTCTCCTGTGCTCCAGCCCCTGCTCATCCCAATGGCCCTCTGACAGGCCCTCTCCAACATGTCACTACCGGGCTTATGCTAACTGGGGAGCACAAAATGGACACAGTAGTCCAGGTGCCTCCCCTCATTAGCCCTGAGCAGAGGGAAACAAACACTTCCTTCCCTTAGCCTGCACTTCCCTTAGTCAGCTCCCAATGCCCTTCATACAGAAATTATCTTAAATTTTCTTCATAAATCTTTTGGTGGCAGCAAAGAGTTGACTTCAGCTGGAAGTATGCTGCCTACTCCTGAATGGGACAGGAATGACCAAGTGGATAAAAGCAGGGGCCATATTACTGTGTGACTGATGATTTCTCTCCAGTCTCTCTCTTATGCTCCTCCCTGCAAAAGTGGCCTTCTTTGGCCTAGTCAAGACAGGCACTCTTGAGTGCTCAGCTTCTCCAAGATGATGGCTACCTCTTGGTAGCCCCCTTTGGAAACATAAACCTTCAGGTTGAAATGAGTCATCTGCTATGCCATGGCAGAGAAAAAGGAGCACCCAAGAACCCCAGTGCTAGCCCATGGCCTGTTCGCTCCCCACAATGCTTTCCTTGAGGGCCTGTCCTGGGCTGCATTGGGGCAGTCTGGGGACCCACCCCTTCACTATACATTATGGCATATTTCAAGCTTAGGTCAACTTTGATGGTACTGCCTTATGTTCATCAGAAGCTACACCGTCTGTGTGTCATCCAATGGAGATGGGGACAAGCACTGAGAGGGCTAGAGATCCACATCTGCTGAAGCCCAAGGAGTTTAGCAATATTGCAAAGAAAATCAGAACCACTGCTACAGGTCACAAAAGAAGGTGTTACATGAATGGTATTTTTGATCACCAGGAGACAATGCCTCATCTGGCAGGCTGTTTCCTGCCTTCAGGATAGCCTGCTATCCTCCATCCCAGCTAATCCCTGGCAGGTGTCTAAGCCACCCAGTACTTCAAGTCACTGGGCCCAGGCTAAGCAGGGTTGTGGACTACAGACACTTCTAGTACCTGCAGGAGATTGGAAGCAATTAATTCATCCCCTCTGCAGGAAGTTTTTTGCCTGTCTCTGGAGGAAATCTCAGACAGGCTCATATATATACAGTTAGTGGCTGCACCTCCTATTGGTCCCTCACCTTGTCCTCTTCAATGTCATCTTGATCTCCAGTGGGTCTGGGCCTCCACTGACCTGGCAGATCAAAACTGATTTGTCCTACATGTTATCCACAGGTACTCGTTTCCTATCCTACATTGCCATATCCTTCCTCCTCTAGGCTCCCTCCCTTCAGTTTATCCAGGCTTGACAGGCAGAGGAGCTGTAACCTCTTTCTCAGGAAGAAGTGAGTGCCTATTCCTGCATCCCAGGGATGTCTTTCCCATTGCTGGTGCAGTTGGCATGCCACTTCTCATCAAGTCTTTGTTGGAAAGATTTTACTGATGGGACAGGCTGGTGCCAGTCTTTCCCAGGCTGGACTTGACTCTGCGGAAATGTTCTTTTCTCAAAAGGTCAGAGTCCTTCATGCTTCAATCAAGGAGCACAACTTTTCTTTTCCTCCTCATGCCCCGCCTGTTTCAAGACCCCTCAGTGATCACAGGGATGACACACTCAGCAAGATGAGGGGGCAGTCATGTGTGCAGATTTCTTTTAAGGGCTAGGGTACAACAGGTTACCCAGTATGGATGGTCAGGTGGCTGGTGACAGCAGACAGTTGTTGGCAGATACTGCACCTCTATTTCCTTCCTCCTGGATTTAAGTCCTCCATCAAAGCCACCCACTGGGCGGCTTCTCCAAGAATGTCTGGAAAACACAGTATGCCAAGATAACTTTCATCCCAGTTGAATGGGAAAGCTTGCACATACATTTTCTCACACTTGATGAGTTTACAAAGAGAAAATAGGAAACACCAATTTATTACTGTCTATTTAGCACAGGATTTTTTCTCAGTAAGACAAATATTGATCACTTAGGATCACTTCTGACAATTTGCTCAAGTCATTTACAAAATCTTCAACATAATACAAGAACAACAGTATAAGTACGCTGTGTAGCTAGCAATATTACTGTCCAGGTTCTGGCCAGAACCAGGACAATTATTTAAATCAGTAATCTCAAAAAAGTATAATTTGATATCTAAAATATTTTAAATCAACAGCAGAAACCTCCTGAAAGTGGTTTTGAACAGTATTAGTCTGTTTCATGTACAGTTAAAGGTGATAGAAGTTAATCCTAATGAATTGCAGTAAATGAAAATATTTTCTAATTTTATATGCCATATTATCTACTTAACCATTTAGAAGTAGTCATACCAAGAGCTGGACTTTGAAAGAGACATCTTTGCAGAACATTCTTTAAAACAATTTAGAGGGATGTAAGACTGTAGCTTCTATCTAAGCTTCCACTAAGAAGCAGAAGCTTGAAAAATCACTTTCACATAAACTCACACTGAATCTATGACAATACATTTGTCACAATATCAATAACAGAAATATACTGGTAACTTCATTATTATAGTTGTAGTGTTTCTTATAGCCATAGAAGTTAAATAAGAGGATTTGAAGAGAGTTTAAGTAAGAGGGCATTACTGCAACTTTCAGCAAATGAAACTGTCATTCTATTATCTAACCTTTTCATTGGTATAAGCAGGAGGTTGTCAGTAGCACTCCAGCTTGTTTTTTGATAGAATTAAGATATTTTTTTTTTAACAAAAACCACCTTGTTTAAGCTTATATCAGGAAGCAGCTCTTCTATGGCACTAGAAAACCAAGGTATTACCTGTCCTCATTGAATTAGCTGCTTGTCAGATATTTGATGAGTAGCACTGCTAAATGTGTTGCATCTATCAACTAGCATTGTTTAGATATGATTTTTATATTTGTTGGTTTTGAAAAAGAGATCTCTCTATGTGTATGAGCTACCCACTCTCATAGACCTGTGAATCAATGCTTGCAACCCTGTGGGTTAAAAATGTGTGGAGTATGAGCATACTCCAGTTTTACACAGACAAAACTATATTGATTTCTGGCATGAAAGTAGAGTATTGTAGTGATAAATCAGACTTTTTCATTTCCTACAGGTCTAACACATTTTCAAAGACAACTTAAATAAATAAATAAATATTAAATTAATAAATAAACAACCCAAACAATTAACCAAACACCTCACCCCAAAAAAAACAAACAAAAAAAAAATCACCTCCTAAAACTAGAAAAGGCTATGCCAAAAAGAAGAAAAACAAATTAGTATTTGTTTCATCCCAGGTACTGATTTTAAAATGTATCTCTTGAACACATCATGAAAGTGGAAAAGAAATAAAAGTTGTACTTATTTTGTAGTGACCTGAATTTAGCATCAGATGTTAAAATCAAGACATGAAATTTTGGTAGAGAGATAAAAGTCAGAACAGAGACCTGACCACATGCCGGATGATATTAGTGGCAGATGTGATCGTCAGAAGTGTGATGGCATTTCCTCTGAATAGGCGAATGTACTCTTCAAACTTTGATGTTAACATGATTAGCAATGAAAGTATGCTTTGTTCCTTTGCCTTCACATGGTCTCAATATTGGCAGTTATCGTTTACTTGTATTTTTAAATCAAATATTATCCTGCCCTGTATTCATGTGCAGATGCTTTGCACAATGCTGCTTTTTCTGTTGGACCTAAAAGAAAACTGTGAACCAATGTACTGAGCAGGGTCTAAATATACTTTTTTCTTCCCTTTTACTCAATCCAATCGTTTGTATTTCCTAGTTTTATAATAGAAGTCCCAGTACTAGGCTTTCCACTTCACACCAATATCCCTACTACTTTGTCCATTGCCCCCAGACAGCCATTAATTGACTGCAAACAGAACTTTATTGCAAAATGACTGCAGCTTTATTAAGCAACAGGATTTACAGGCAATAACATAATCAATATAACATTAATATATCACATAATTAAGTAAGATTCTTACAAGTTCTGCCTGTAGCCTGAAATATATAGAACATCATCGTGACTGGTTGTCCAAAAGAGATGCAAATCATGACTTCTAAGGTGGGAAAATACATGTCCTCAGTTGAAGGAAAGGTGTCCTGTTCATCCCACACACATCCTCATTAGTCACCTAAAGATCCTCATTCACCTGTCTAAAAATGTAGCAGTTGTGTAAGAATGTTACTATAATGAAAGTTAGACTAGCAAGGTATGTTCTTGAG
Source organism: Hypotaenidia okinawae (assembly GCA_027925045.1). Lineage (NCBI taxonomy): Eukaryota > Metazoa > Chordata > Aves > Gruiformes > Rallidae > Hypotaenidia > Hypotaenidia okinawae. The sequence goes on along the minus strand of BSDF01000002.1, from coordinate 96,627,584 downwards.
AATGTACCGGGATTGACTCCTTTATTCAGACTCCTGTAAGTACACCTGGAGGTCAATTATTCTTCCTGTATTTGACATGTTACTTGCATGAGTAAAGACGGCACACCAAACAAAGCAGATAAAATGTTGTTACATCTTGCACACTGGAATACTACTGAATGTCTTTCAGCTGCTGCAATAAATCTGGGTGCACTTAGGAAGTTCTGTGAACCTAAAATACAGTTTAGTATTTCCATGAACTCTATCCATACATGAATGAATGACACTTGAGATAATGGAACCTATTCAAATGGGGTTTTTAAAGAGCAAAAATGCTCTTGAACACAAAACTCTCCCAAAACTTTCACATAGCCTCTGAGGTTCTTCTATGCTGTTTTTTTAATCCAAAATATTAATTATTCTTACTACAGTGGAGATATGCCAACCTGGAAAGCCATGCCTGCACTGCCCTGTTGGAATTTAGTTCTGTTGGCAGCCCTGAGGTCAAATTCACTGACCAAATTCCATTACTGCTTCCTTCTACTTTTGAAATATTCTCTGGGGCATGGTAGGCATGTTGTTGCTTCAACAAGGAAACGGGTGGGAGAGAACCACGGAAGTTTCCAGCACTTCCAGCATATAACCCCATACAGCCTCAGTACTTGTGCTCTGTAACATCTCTCAAGAGTCTAAGCCTACCCACACCTCTCACACAAGGCTTTGTAGAGTAAGATCATGAGATCTTCATGCCATGACCCTATTGCTCCTTTCTGCACACACAATGTATCTCTTCAAAAAGACATGGCACAGACAGGCCTCATTTCTAAGAGGCACCCAAGCAAATGACAGTACTTTACCTCTAAGAAATTATCAAATCGGTAGAAAATCTGTACAGAGTTAATTTAGGACTACGGTCTGGGAAAGTCAGATGCAGCAGTTCTAATTCTATAGAGAGCACTAGCAATTTGTACCAAATTAGCTTAATGCAGAGACAAAAGCAGTAACACACTAAGGGAAAAAACCTGATGGACATTTACAAGCCAAAGGTAGTAACTCTGTCTGGAAGGGGGCTACATATAAGGAGGTCCATCATAAAAGACTACTGCACAGCTCATTCTATTCTTGGAATGGAAGAGGGGAAATCTCCAACCTAATAACTCAAAACATAAAAGAGAAAAATGGAACAGAAGATGATATCTCCTAAAGAAGGATACTTCCTGAGAGACAGACATCAAAACATCTGCCATGCACATAAGCTTATGAATGATCTCTTCCTACAATTTGCTTTGCAGGGACTTCCAACCAAGCAAGGCAACCCTGTCAGCTTGTTTGGAATCACTGCCTAGGGACAGTGAGAACTATCTCAAAGGTATTCACTGCCCAGCACCATGCTTCCAAGCTGGCAATCTCTTCCCTCATGCACTTGCAACTTATTCTTCCTCAGCATATCAGTGAGCACTACTCACAAGCCAGACATCAGTTATTCTCTCATACTGTGTAGGATACAGTTCTGATACACTTACAGTCATCTGTAAAACCCATTTTGGGATATCCAGACCACCCCTCTACACCCGATAAGGAAGAACAATTGTCTTGTGCTGAATCCCTACTCCACAAGCTCCATTTCAGAAATTTCTGAGGAAATTCATCAACAACTCTAGGAAACAAGATGGTCAAACCTTTAAGATTTACAGTAGAAATTTCCAAGACCAACTTCATTCTGTAAAAGGCAGAAGGAAGGATGAAGATGACTTTCAATCCAGACTTCACACAATTTCCCCATCACTCAGAGACTCCTGATATACACAAAACACACATAACTAGTCCTATCCCTGCTGCCTGAGCATGAGGATGAACATGGATGTAAGCCCAGAATTCTCTCTGGCAGAGAACTGCGTATTATCAAACACAAGAAGAAATAACCAGAGCTGTGTCCCAGGCTAATCTCACAGTCTTTTCCACACAGGACACTTTCTTATGAATAACTCGGCAAACAGCCCAAAGCCTGATCTGGTTAGAATTGCACATCAGGTTTATACATTTGACAACAATAAAATATTTTTGTACTTTCCAACATGTGTTTGCTCTCTGAGCTTGAGGTCCTTTGGGACTGGCCTTAGCTCTGCTGCTGTTTTCTCTGTCTTCCTTAGGAGATCTGTATGCACATGGTGTGATCCCAGGAGACGAGAACCTCTGCACATTCCGGTTTGGACTAATGGTCTCTTATAGAAGACCTGTGAGTCTCATTCCAATGAAAGGTTTGAAAGAGATGGCTATGTGCAAAAGAAGGGGTCAGAGAGATGAGAGATTGTGTGGCTTTTCATTGCATAGACAGCATTTTTCTGCTATCCTTTCAAACTGATTTTAGAAGCCACCTCTCTCAGGTAAACAGCAGAATGCTTGTGTTCATCTGCATGGATCAAGACTAGCAGAAGGCTGGCCAGTATGGCAAGCTGTGACATTCTGGGCTCCCTGGTATAAAAAGGACAGGGATCTCCTGGAGAGAGTCCAGAGAAGGGCTACGAAGATGATAAAGGGCCTGGAGCATCTCCCCTATGAGGAAAGGCTGAGAAGATTGGGACTGTTCAGCCTTGAGAAGAGAAGACTAAGGGGGGACCTAATTAATGTTTACAATTATCTTAAGCAAGGGATGCAGGGGGAATCAGCCAGCCCCTTTTCAGTGGTCTGTGGAGACAGGACAAGGGGCAATGGCTGCAAGTTGGAGCATAGGAAGTTCCGCACCAACATGCGGAGAAACTTTTTCACAGTGAGGGTGACAGAGCCCTGGCACAGGCTGCCCAGGGAGGTGGTGGAGTCTCCTTCTCTGGAGATATTCAAGACCCGTCTGGATGCCTATCTCAGTGAAATGTCCTAGGGAGCCTGCTTCGGCAGGGGGTTGGACCCGATGATCTCTCGAGGTCCCTTCCAACCCCTACAATTCTATGATTCTATGATTCTATGATTTGTAGTGCTGCTTTGGGGGCAACATCCCATTGCTCACCGTGTCCCGAAAATCCAGTAAAGTGACATCCATAGACCCTCAATAGTGAGTTGAGGAGTATGTTTTCTGATGTAAAGTATCACAAGAAGCTAAAAAATATCTTTTTTTTTTTTTTTGTAAGTAAAGAGGAAGGAGAATGTTTTCAGTTTGGAGAGGGAAGATAGAGGCAGTAGACATGCAGATCTGGTGTAGAGCACAGAACGGTCAGGCTGTCTGCTGTTAGCAGCCTGTTTTTACAGCAGCCAAGAGAAAGCCTCCTACCTGCTGTGATGATACAGAGGAGAAAAAAAGAAGAGCATTATTTGAAAGGCAGGACAAAGAAAGATAGAACCAAGATAAAAGCCTTGAAGTTGGAAAAAGCCCGGAGGAAAGGTGATGAAGATAACCAACAAACACACAAACGACCTTCAGTGCAGCCATTCCAGCAGCAAATGACTGAAGCCACATCCATGGTCAATGAGCCCAGAACTACGAGTTCTTACGGCATGGAGAAACTGAGCAGATTGTGGCTCCAAAGATAAGAGCCACATGCAAGTGAGAACCCTTGCATTTTATATTGGTGATCATACCTGAGTTACAAAAGACCTGCAGTGTGAGCAGGGACATCATGTATTATCAAAGGGTGCTTTCCACAGAGATGTGACAAAACTGAATGGGTTTCTCACAGCTGCTAAGAAGTTATCAAATAAAAGTAGACAGGCTAAAGCCAATTTGGCCAAAACAAATATTATTTGGGGGAGAGGGGAAGGCAAAGCCAATAGTCTAGTGAGACCAAGAACATGCACACACTACTTAAGATAGAAAAGCAGTTGAGAGGAACAAGTTCTTCGCTGAGAAAAAGCACTTGTGTTATGTTTCTCTGATCCTCCATATACCTTGCATAAATGGAAAGGGAGGACCTAGGCGTGTTGTAGGACTTGTCCTGCCTAAGAAAGCCATGTGTTTGGGCATTTCAAAGAGCCCAGCAACTTAGTTTTCACACTCCTTCCAAGAGCATGCTCAAACCCAGATAGCAGCCACACAAAATGTAAGGCAAGATCAGGCTTCGTAAGCTTCCTGGTAGATTTACCACAGATTACCAGAAGTATACAGATTTCCTGTGTTCACAGTCAATCATCTCCTCTTACCTCTTGTCCACATGTAATCACTTAGATTCACAGAGCAGCCCTTATGAGCAAGGCCTGGGGGAATAATTTCTTTGCTGTCTAACATAGACATGCACACAAACATATACAATAGTAGTAGGTCATATAAATTTTTAAAAAAAACAGTTGGTGACATGAATTGGTTTCCACTTCCTCCTCTGTCCTACTGCTTTTGTTTCTTGTAAAGTTAGTCACAAGCTCACTACAGAGAAAATGTAACTTGAGAAGTTCCCTCAAGTTATTCCTCTCCAAAGGGAGATGCTGAATTAAATCATCACTACGCCCTCAAGATTCTGGAAAGTAAGCCATAGGAGACACACAGGTTGTACACCTCCGTATCCAATTCCCCCCAAAAGATATTAATCTATTCTGTTACCACTCTAGTCTGTACTTTAATTCTACCAGAGGCACCATCACAAATTTCTTCATTGTATCCCACTCTCTTTTTCAAAATTGCACCTCTCTTGTTCTTAAAAACTCCTTCTAGTAAAAAGTTCATGTTCTGTGGCATGTATTAGGATTATTTTATATTCTCAAACAGATTGTGAACTGTTGATGTTCACAATACCCAACGCTGTAAGATGCCTATTCTCTCACACAACCTAAAGCATCCCCTGTCTCAGATGAAGAAAGTATCCATTTTCACTTCTCTTCCCTGTGTATATGAGAATGACATATATGGATATATTTATCATTATCTCACTTTACAAAACAGTCTTTTTCAAGGTTTAATATATTTTTAAGACTAATTTTCCAATTTTTAAAAATTATCTTATTTTTGTGTATAGTTTTACCTGTGAAGTTTTAAACTATTTATCCTTCTATACAATTCATTGAAGGACTGGCCTGGCATTTGTAGAAATTTGTTTATTTAAAAAACCCTGTATATAAAGCATTTTCCAAATATATTGAATAATTTTGCAAGCTAAGCTATATAGTTTCTCTAAACATACACCATTTTCCAAACCAAGGAGACCAAGAGTAGGTCCCTCAATCAATTTTGAACCACTGAAATACATGGAGTAATTTAAATTTTTTTAAGTTAAAAAAAGTCCCAAAACACAACCCTGATCTTATGTCCTTCCTTACAATTGTAACCTTTTGTAGGGCAAGCTGCTCTGAAAATGCCAGCAAGAATAAGCATAATTTGTAAATATCAGATTGCTTTCACTCATGAAATTAACTATGGATCTTAGTGTGTAAATTCAGATATGAGAGTCAAAATGTTTCCAGTGACATGGGTGTGGATAACATTGTGGCGAATAAAAAACAACCATATCTTGGGCTCTATCAAAAGAAGCATGACCAGGGAAGGTGATTTCCCTTCTCTACCCCACTCTCTTGATACCTTACCACCTGGAGTGCTGGGTCCAGCTCTGGAGTCCCCAATACAAGAAAGACATGGACCTGTTAGTGTCCAGAGCAGGGTTACAAAGATAATCAGAGGGCTGGAGAACCTCTCCCATGAAGACAGGATGCGAGAATTGGGCTTGTTCAACCTGGAGAAGACAAGGCTCTGGGGAGACCTTATAGCAGCCTTCCAGCACCTGAAGGAGGCCTACAGGAAAGCTGGAGAGGGGCTTTTTATCAGGGAATGTAGCAATAGGACAAGGGAAAAACTAAAAGAGGGTAGATTTAGATTAGATATTAGGAAGCAATTCTTCCCTGTGTGTGTACTAAGGCCCTGGCACAGGCTGCACAGAAAAGCAGTTGTTGCCCCCTCTCTGGCAGTGTTCAATGCCAGGTTGGATGGGGCTTTGGGCAACCTGGTCTATGGGAGCATATCCCTGCCCATGGCAGGGGGTTGGACCTAGATGATCTTTGAGGTCCCTTCCAACCCAAACCATTCTGTGATTCTACACGTCTACGATTCTATGAATATATCACGAGGCTGTAGATGCAGTTTAATGTCACTAGTTCTGGCTCCACCACTAACCTGCAGTCACTGCAAATCTAAAAAACCAGCCTTGAAAAACTCAGATAACAGTCTCTGTCAAGCAAACCCCTTAATTCTCAGGCTTGGGTTCTCATTTCTGCCACAAACAAAACAGGTCACTCAGGGAAACCACGTCTCTACCTTTGCACCGCCATCCTCCACCAGTCTCACAGAGGCAGTTATTTCTTTGTTATGCTCTGTGCAGGTGTCATCTAGTACTGTTTTACCTGTTCTAGGACAGGGTCTTTCTTCTACGTTATACAGAGCCATTTTTAAGACTATTCCAGGTACTGCTACTGCAAGACACAGAAAAATAGTAATCACTTCCCCGGGGATTTTGAGTCTGAGCTGTTTGCTCTTTGATAGCCTGAAAGAAAAGTAAAATGTGTGTATTTCAGCTAAGTGTTACTATCGTAGTAGAACCAAAAGCTGACAGGTGAAAATGGGGGAAAAAAAAATAAAAAAATAAAAAAAAACCCAGCTCATTTTAAAAGCAAGACTGTGTTCAGTCCTCTGCAGAGTTTATCTTGCTCTGAAACAGTTGGTAAAAAATCCTATGAAGTGCAGTGTGTTAAAACTGAATGCTGATCTGTTTACATAACTTACATGTTCCCACTGTTGCTTGCAGTTAACGTATGGATTTTCTTGAAATCAAGCTTACTGGATACACTTATTAAGTCCTGCGAAGTGTTTCCTGCATGTAAATTCAGTGGGCCTACAGACAGAAATTTCAATTCCCCGTCAATTTTTCATGTTGTGCATTCTTAGAAAATCCAACCTGTAAGGTCGATTACTAGAAGAGTTTTATTACTTCTGCTACTGCTTTGTCATCAGACAGGCAACATCCTGAATTTGAGTAAAGGAGAGATGCTTGTTGCTTTGTTGGTGTGCTAGGGGTTTTTTTTTTCACTTTTCAGCACCTAGAATTAAGAGGCAGAGGAGTTCCCCTCACAATCACACATGAAGAATGCAAACAGTTATTTCTAATACCATAGCTCCCACATTATATTATTCCAAAAGGGCCTTCATTCCCGTAACTGTTGTGAGGTGAATTGTTAATATTTGATTATCAACAGTGATGTCACCAGGCAAACCGTATCAGAGGGATCAGCCCAAAGTCAAAACCGAAGTTTACAAGGATTGAGATGAAAGAAATCGATACAAATAACGAGAGGGCAGTGCTACAAGGCTCTTCGGTGGTGGACTTGCTAACCCTAAACCCTTCCACCTGCATTCTAACAAGTAAATCAAAGCGCTCCTATCTGGATCAAGGCACTTTCCAGCTTTGCTTTAGTGACAGGGGAATGGGCATTACCCAGAAGCTGCAGGGTGATGTTCAGATGCGGCTAACAAACCACCAGCTCAGCTTTTCTTTTCCACAGGGCAAGCACTCTAAATGCTCCTCCTCCCCTTAACTTGCTGAAACTTGCAGCTGTGATTCACAACCTGACCAACAGTGATAGATAACAAACCGCTGACCTTGAGGGCGGCTTTGTGTGTCAGCCTCCTTATTGCGTTGAGTCACAGCACTCCTCGTGTGTGTTATTTTAAGTAGCACATTTATCAGCCAGTACCAAACAGAATATCTGGCCATGTGTATTTTATTAGTGGGTTTTGAGTATTTAAAAATAATAAGAAAATAAGGAAAAATCCACTTAATTTAAAAAAAAAAAGAAAAAGGTTGAAGGCTCTGACACACTTGAAAAATCTCCTTGTTTTCAGTTACAACATAAGGAATCTATATGGATGCTAATATGTTTGCATTTGTAGCTTTCCAGACTCCTCCCCCCCAGCACACTGCAGTATAGCAATGTCAGAAATATACCATTCCCCATAACAGGACACATCTGTGGTGAATCTGCACAGAAGCAATTAATTTCCTTGTGGTATTTTTACACTGGGGGCTTAATGCAAGTCCCCATTATACAAACAAAAAGCTCTAGACAGCTCCTGCTGCCTGATAAAAAAATAAAATAAAATAAATCAGATTGAGAAGGGCTGTTTGGCCTAGGACCGCTACAGGCAATGACTTGTAATGAGGCATCCCAACACTAATTATGAAGCTTATTAAAGAGAATTGTCTAAGTTGTACTAAAGTGCATGCTATAATCACGTTAAGGGAGACATACATACTGAATTGGGGTCCTCCAGTTTCTTCTGTTAGAGAAGTGGACTCACTACTTAATGAAGCCAATTTGGGGTCTCCATTTATAGCAGCAGTATTATTGTGTTTGGCAGACTGGTCAAGATGAATTTGATGGAGAGGCAGGTGAGAATCCCAGCAGCTTGGTGATAATTCACACATCACAGCCTTCACAACTAACTAACATCTGCAGGCGAGTGGGCCAAGAAACTGTCAAACACAAATACTTCCAATCCAGGATTTTATTATTAAACTTCTCCCAAATCTTCAAGAAGGTTGAAAAAGCAGTATTTCAGTGTACTGTTTCAGGAATGGAGGAAAAAAAAAAAAAAAGATTAATAAAGATGTTAGGAGGCTGAACTGCTGTGAGATTTGTTTAATTATTCCCCACAGTACTGCCCCAGCAATCTGCTGACATTTAGCCCCGACCTTGCAAATCCTCAGTAAATATTAATATATCAACTCAAACAGGGACCGTTGTTTTATTGGCTCACGGAGCTCAGAGAGATTCGCCACAGCAGTGAAAAATAATGTGCAGAACTGAGGAAGAACGGCTCCTTTGATATCACCTTCTGCTGCACACATGTGCTGGGAGCATCAACAAAATGGAAATTCTGTTACTTTGCCACAGCTGTAGAGTGACACTTCAGATGCCTTTGCTTCCCTTTGTACAGCCTGCTGGAATAATCCCAAAACCACAGTGGCAAGAGATTAGAAATACACACACACACACACACACACGCGCGCGCGCGCGCACACACACACACACGGAGAAAGAGAGAGAGAGAAAGAGATCACATTTTATTATCTGACACAGTGGAAATTTTAATAATGGTAAGCTCCCATCTTAAAACCTAATAAGCTTTGCCCAGAACAATGAGCTCGCTAACAAGAGCCAAGGAGAGCTAAATGCAATCCACTGGAATCTGTTTACTACGGTGACTTTGCTGTTTGCCTCCGTGAGCACCACATAAACTTCTTTTTTTCTCCGAAGAGTTGCCCCTATTGACTGCTTCCTAATGCATTTTATGTGCCTAGCAGTCCTCACAAATCCCGACAAAATACTCCCGCTTTATTTTCTCCCTTTTATTTGCTTGCCTCAAATGTAAATGTACATTATTAAAATATCTTCTCATAACTACACTGCCATTACTAATAGAGGAGTGTTTGATGTGGGTCAATACTGCATCCAAAATTCTTGGGTTTAGGGGAAAGGGCTGCTGTGCAACATTTGGCATTCAGATGTATTGAGCTGCAGAGTTAATGCGTGATTAATTTTATTCATAAAAATGTTAATCACTTCATTGTGAGATCTTTTAGCATTCTGTGCACCAAACACCTTTTAACTTCTTCTTCACACAAGCTCACAAATGTATTTAATATTTTCATATAACATTCTGTTATTACCAGTAACACTGGTAATTAAACATACATTTAAAAGACAGTAAAAAGCTGGCAAGTAACGGCAGGGCACCCAACACAAATGGAAGCCCGCTGCCCGCTGCCTCTCCCATGCCCCCTCCCCCTTGGCAGCAACTGACCAGTTTCTTTAATGTGCACTTGCTTGCAGTGTCCCAGAGGGGGTTTTGGGGTTTCTTTTTCTCCCCCTCAAGCATGCTTCAACCCTCATTGAAACAGCCAAATATCATGAAAATAATACAGCCCTGTAGCACACTATAGATGGTGCTAAAAATACTTCTGTTCTCAGTGATCCCCCCTGATCACAGTGTCGGGTACATCATGGCTGGTCGGGGGCTCCGGGGTTTTTGTTTTGGGTTGGGGTAGGATGGAGGGGGAGGAAGACAAGCACTCAACCCTCATCCAAGAGCAGTGTCAGGCATTGGTGGGTGTGCCGGCTGCACTCACTGACTTCTTGTTTCCAGCTGGGCGAGGCTATTGTGAGCGTATTCAGCCAATGCACTCATGAAACTGGATAAATGGATTAGTGGATCAGAGACACCATCGGCATCTTCAAAAGGAAAACAGCAGCCTGCAAAAAGACTGACATTTGTGTACTGGGGCAGAGGGTGTGTGAATGCTCTGCCTCCTCCAAAGGGACAAGACAGTGATAAACTTTCCACACTGACCACCTCACTTTGTGCTACAATTGACCAACAAAATAAATGGATTGCTTCATTGTTTTTGAACCGTAGGCAGCACAGAGAAAGCGCTACTTGGGCAGCAACAAAGGACAATGTATTGTGTGGGGCCAACAGCTCAAAATAAAACCTTTAATTATCTACGGGTCAGCCATAAATCTGGAATAAAAATAAATGTTACTTTTTAAACTCGCCTTTAATTCTGCTCAGAGTTTACACCGGCACTTTCTATTCTCTCAAGAGATGAACTACTGGGACGCGGTGTGCACCTCACGTCTGCATTTTTGCATTAGCTTGACTCCAGAGGAACGTGTTGGGAAACAAGTTTGGCTATCAGACATGAAGGATGTCTGTAATGCTAATTAAAGTAAGTAAAAAAACAGATAAAAGGTATATTTTTTTTATTTTCTTTTTTTACAAACACCCATGCATGTATTATCTTCACATACACAAAAGAAGCCAAAACTAATATTAATAATGGGTGACGGGTCTCAAGTAAATTAATTCCTCACAGAAGTACATTGTTTAGTTTTAAGAGCTCATATTTTCGAACTCTTAAATTTTGAATACCTATTTCTATGGGGTTTTCAGTCTCCTGGTACTTGCAGTGATTCCTGTCCACATGGCTGGTTTTACAGGCAAGCTATGAACGGCACTGCATGGGGGCACCGCACAATGGGGAACACCAACCTCGCCAGGAGCCGTTTATGTAACTTTTCACTGGAAAACATGCCACGCAGGCCATGTTTATTACATGTTCCAGTGTTTTACTTGATTTGTTAGTCCCAGGTAAGATTTACTGCTGAAACATAAAACTTGGCAGCTCAAAGCCTGGTATCAGGCCCCAAGTCACTCCTTGCCACAGCCCCCATGAAGCCAGCACTGAGCTCACACCCTTCTCAGCTGAGGGAGAGCCGCAGTCCCCCATGGTGCAGCTCCACATCCACATCCTGCTTCCCTCAGGCTGGAAGGGACCTTCCCCAGGGAGTTTAGGCCACAGCCACCTGACCCATGGTGGACGGCTGGGTTTTGGGACCTGTGGGTGGCACATACCAGCCTGGGACTCCCCTCAATCTGGCAATAGGCCTGTAGGGAAGCAGGGACTGCCAAATACAGGATTCACGTGCAGGGTGGTCACTGAGATTGCAGGGGGCCTCCTCTACGAATTGAGCCAGGGTGAAGGGGAAGAAAGATGCATGCTGGGTAGCATGTTTTGAGGCTCCGTTTTACGGAGCACTTACTACACATCAGCCCTGCCCCTGCACTGCTTCTGTTCCAAGAGCCTCCCCAGCATGCCTCCACCAGCCCTGGCCATTTTCCTTACACCTTTGCCTTTTAAGGACATTTAAGAAAAATTTTAAAAAAAAAAAAAAAGCCAAAAAAAAAAAAACAACCCAAAACCAAACAAACGAACCCAAAACCCAGCAACAACATCAGAACCGGCCAGGTGAAGAGACTGCTGTAACTCCTTCCCTCCCCAGCCCCAGCACAGATGCCCAGCAATGCGACGCCTCGGCCCCGGCGCAGGTTGGCTCCCGCAGACCGGACAAGGCACACCCCGGGCCAGCCCGAGCCCCATCCCCGCCCCGCTGTGCCCACCGATACTGCGAGCGCCGGGCAGCCTGCCTCTCCTCTGAGGCGAGGGGGCCCGGTGCGGCCCTGCCCGGCTCTGCCTGACCGAGAGGCGCCGGAGGAGGGGGGCGGTGGGCGAGACAGGGCGCCGGCAAGCCCCTTCCCCGCGTCCGAGACGGCGGGGAAACGGCGTGGGGCGGCGGTGGGCGTCCGGGGTTGGCCGGGTCTGGAGAGCCGCGTCTGAGAAAGTCCCACCGGGCGGAACTAATGCCGGACCCGCATTGTCCCCCATAAGCCTCCGGGTTATTTCCATACGAGCCTGTTTAACACGGGGCCGGTGGCCGGCAGCGGCGAAGAACCATCTCTCCTACCGGCGCCCCCGCCCCCGCCGCTCCGCACTCTTTGTAATAGTCTCATCTACAAGGACGATTGAAACTTTATAGTGCATGATTCATAGAGCGGGGCTGCGCTCGGAGCCGCGGTGCATATTACATTAATCAGTGTCAGGCCACTAAAACAGAGATATGAATATGAATTCTCCATATTGCAGGGGAGATAAATGTGCTTGTGAATAATTGATCGGCGCCCATGAAGGGAAAAAAAAAAAAAAAGGTTGAGGAGGAAAGGAAAATATGGTCACACAATGAAAGTTACCGGGAGATCTAGCGAGCCCAGCGATGAGGGCTCCTGCGGGGCTCCCGGAGCGCGCCCCCGCCGCGGCTCCTGCCGGCTGCGGCCCGCAGCTGCTCCGCGGCTTCGGGGCTGTTGGAGTTTCGGAGCGAGAGTGTCAGGAACTTAAGCGAAAGGGCAAAAAAAGGGATGACAGGAGCCGGGAACGATAGCAAGCACAGGAACGAGCCAGTTGAAGTGCATGCACCCTACTATTTTCTTGTTCTCTTTCTCCGGGCTTCATTTTTCCCCCCTTAGTTAAAAATAGAGTTTTTTTCTTTTTCAGAATAAAATAGAAAAAGAATAAAAAATGAGGCATGCATACCAATGAGCACGTTTCATAACTATGTCTCTGTGACAAAGCCAAATCCCCGTAACGCTGCCGTTTGCTTTCAGCGCGTTCTGGCAACTATTAATTTCGGAGTTTTGCTGAACTCGAGATTGTATCAACTTTTCAGTGCTCTTTCTTCGCAGATTTCTGCCATTCTTCTGTTAGCGCTAAGAAAATAGTAACAGAAGCAAGACAGGGAGACCCTTTTTTGTTGGTGGTTTTTAACTGGGAGAGGATGGATGATTATACAAACACGTATGAAAGAATGTTTTCTGCTGCCTTTTTAAATAGCACGGAAATGTATCTTGGCGCTCGGTTCTCCGACTCAGTGCAAATTTTCCTAATGACTTTATTTATCGGGTTCGGGTACCGTCATCGCTAAGAAAAAAAAAAGTAGGAAACCGAGACTTTCCAATTTACTCTTATCAGCTCGAAGCATTCCCAATTAAGGCAAATCGTTTAGCTTAAGCTTCTCCTTTACTATTCTCCCTTCACTCTGATATGTGCTTGGTATACATCCGCCAGGGCAGATCTCAATGAAAATAGCAAATATGACAGAAAAACTACACATTATTTTCCTGTCAGGGTGACGTAAACGATCGTTCCTAGCACAGCTCACGTGACAAGAGAAACCTAGGAAATATGGAGCCCCCCTGCTCCTTCCTAAAACCGGCGCGGGGCGCGGCGGGTCCCGGCGGCGGAGAGCGGGCGGGGTGCGCGTCCCGCCCGGCCCCGCAGCGCACCGCACACCGCGGAGCACCAGCAGCCTCCGAGGGCTCCGTGCGCTGGTGCGAACGACAGCTCCCACGCCTCAGCTCTCGCTGAAACTTCCTCCAAGAGAAATGGCCACCTCGGCGTGGCGAGCGGGGGAAACAAACGAAATTCGCTCTCTCCCCCAGGTGACAGCTGGGCTAAGGCAACAGCCCTCGGGGACGGCCGGGCTCTTCGGCACGCACCCACGCGAGAGCTCTTCTCACACGGCGTTTCTCAGCTGCCCTTACTACTTTTCGGCTTTCCCTTTTCTAACGAGAACAAGCTTGCGCCTCTGCCCAGAGACTTTGGAAGCTGCGCAAGCACACGACGTCCGAGGGCGCAGCCCGCGGCCCCGGGCGTGCTCCTCCCGCCCCACGGGAAGGAGCCGGTGGCGGGTGGGGGGAAGCCAGGATCCGGGTGCTTCGTCCCATCCCCGACAAACGGCTCCGGGCACAGTTGGGGAGAGGCGATGGAGTGACTTGGCTCTGACCCCGCGGGGTTTCGTTCACCACCGTCGTAACCCCCTCAGGATGGTTGCGGGAAGGAGAGGGGGGAGCATCCCAACTGTTGGCGTTGCTGGGGGAGAGGGGGAGGAAAAGGTGGGAAATTCAAACAAGCAGATGGAAAAAAAAAAAGCAGAGTCTGCTCCAGAGATGCTGAGGCTTCCGCAGGCGGAAAACTGCCAACCAGATAACTAGTGGGAATTATCACCCTCCGGAGGATAATCAAAACTGGAAGCACACTCGGGAGGACGTTGCTGGCTTTCTGGCTGAATGAAAGGCGGGCAGCCTCTCCCTCCCCACCCCCGGCTGAGCACGCCGCGGGCCGCCACCTCCGGCTGCCGCCGCGTCGAGCGAGGGGTCGGCACCGCCCGCAGCCCACAGAGGGCGCTGCGAGCCTGCCCAACGCCGGGCCCGCGCCCCGTCGCTCGGCCCCGCTCGGAACCGCTCGGAACCGCTCGGCGTTGCCCGCGACCAGGGAGAGGGAGTGCGCGCGTACACAGGCACACACTCACGCGCCTTTGCGCTCAACAGCCGAAGTCCCTTCTGACGTTAACACGCCGCGAAGTAATCACCTCTCCCCCTCTCCCAAGCCAATTTGGCACCGCCGCGTTCGCTCCGCCTCGCAGAGCATCACTGCGCGGTTCTTACGTGCCACCTCCCGTTCCGGAGGAGCGCTGCCCATCAATGACAGACAGGCGGGCGGCGGGGAGCGGCGGGGCCGAGGCCGGACCCGGACCGCGGCGGCGGTGGCGGTGGTACCCCGGACCGCCGAGTCGCTCGGAAGCGGCTCTGCCGCCCGCGAAGAATTGGGGAACCGGGCCTAAGGGTGGGAGAGGGGGCAGCCGGTGCAGGGCTGCAGCTATTTCTTCTGCACTGGCAGGAAAGAGAAAGTGGTTCCCGTCAGGTTTACATCAGCGCTGATCTGGCGCTCTGTGAGGCTTTACAGGCGTGAATCCCTTCTTCCTTTTTTTTTTTTTCTCCGCTTTCTTTTAAGACTTCCTCACTCTTCCTTTTCCTCGATGGAGGCTGAGTTGTTACGGTCTGGTTAAAACTGCAATATACTCTTTGGTTGGAACCGCTACCAACGCGGGTCTGCCTGTGGTTCAGGAAAAAGAGAACAACTAAAAGCTAGAACGCAGGCTCATTGGTGCTACGCCGGGAGCCGCGGGATGTCAGAAAGACTCCCTGAAAAGAGATGTGGCCCACTGTACGCCTCGACCCCTCAGCTATCCCGCGCACAATCTTACTTCGTCTGATCTGTGTCTCTGGCCCATCTGAAAAAACGCAGAAAACAGAAGCCTACCGCCTCCGCCGCTTTGTCACCAGATCTCAAAGAGATAGTTTACCTATATCCCTCTTTCCTTGCGATGATTTTGCGGCTAAGTCAAGATCAATATTCTGATCTCTGACAAGAATTGAATTAATATTTTATTTGAAAAAATCATCTAGCTTCCGACAAGTCCTGTTTTGAGGTTGGTTCAGTTTGGATAGGGCGTCACCACATTATTTCTTAATGACTTTCCCAGCTGCTTCTTTCCATTTTCCACCATCAACAACCATCTGGTATCTTATTAGCACCTCAATGCTCATTTAGTGTTCTCATTTAGGAGAAAAAAGAAGTAAACACTCAAAATATTACACATTTTAACGGACCGTCTTTGGAAGATTAATGCCTTTATAAACCGATAGATTGCCTTTCTCCGTCTCTTTTTAACCAACCGACCGGAATCGCAGAACTTTCCGCTGGGAAGTGCAAGAACTGCCATATTTTTCCTCTGTTACGATTGTGCTTAATCTCACAGGGAAAAAATCTTTCCCAGTCAGATTTCCACTGTGTTTATTTAAAGCGTAAATCGTTATTGATCGTTGTAGTTCCTGCACTATTTTCTTTTTTCTTTTTTTTTTTTACCCTCCCGGCTTCTGTCGGGATGTATACCCAAGCGCTAAAGCTCTTCATCCAATTTAGGAACCGGTTTGGACAGCGAAGTTATACACTAGGGAACTGCGAGAAAACTTGTCCCTTTCATTCTCGAGACTGTTTTATAACGCGAGTGGAAGTCAGATCCATTTGTGTTCGGAAAAGGGATGCTACAGAAAACGTCTGATTCATCACAATTGAAAAAAATAACTTTAATTTTACTAGTCAAGAGCCAGCTTCACTCAGCTTCTTCAATTTATGTGTATGAAAAAGGAAGCTCGCGGCTTGTTTTCTCCAAAATAGCTACAAGAGTCATTAAAAGCTTGGTTTTGGTATTTTAAGTTTCTGTTACCCAAAGGCAAAGACTTGACTTTTTAGAAAGCAATTTATAAATGTTTGGATAGGCTGGGAATATATGTATAAGATCTTCAGCAACAGAATACATACCTGAAGAAGAGCTCATAATTTCATTTAGTTTATTAGACAAAAATATATGATTTAGACAAGTTTTGCTGACGCGCTATTTACAATCTGAAATCACTCTATATACAGAAAAAACACAAACACATGGGAAACATTTACCAAACAAATAATCCAAGAATGATTAGAATAACACGATCTGAAATGGTACAGTGAAGAAGGGGATCCATCTACAGATTTGTGTAATCGCTTTTATGGATTTGCACCACCTTATTGCAAAAAGAGATTGATGGGAGTCGTTTATATAATTTCCTTTTTTTTCTTTTTTTTTTTTTCTCTGTCCTTAATACCAGTCTCTGTAATATTTTTTTCACCAAACCATTTAATCAAGCGGAAGGGAGAGCTGTTAAAATTCTCGGTGTTCCCTCTTGCTGAGCCAAAGAGCTGCAGGGGGAAGGGGAGGGGAGAGGGGAAAAAAAAAAGTCGTAACAATCTTTCAGGAAAAGAAGAAAAAAAAAAGAATCCTTTCTTATTATTGCCTGTCTATTGCTATAGCATCCTAGTATTCGTTAATTGCACAGAAATCATTGTCACTGGTGTAATTAACAGAAGATCTTTGAGGTCTGTTAAGTTTCAGAGAAGTTACAGGCTGGCTATGTACAATTGTAATTTAGCCTAACTTTGAAAAGACTACAGCAACTTCTATGTCGTTTCTTGTTGTCTGTATGCATTATTATGGCGATGATTAGGTGTTATAATTAGTCTTTATTATTCAAACACTCTGTCTCACATAAGTAACATTCCTGCAGTGAAAACAAACAAACAAACTCACTTGTCACGGACAGGCTGGAAGGGCGATTTTAGCGGCTGAGGTGGGGATTCGGTTCTTGGTACATTTTCTCTTTCTAGAAGGACACGGAAGGAAAAAACAAAACAAAACAAAACAAAAAAAACAACACAAAAACAGGAGAGCCATTTTAGAGAAATAACGACAAAATTCTGGACAGTGTGCAGGTAAGAAACCTCCCTCTCCCCTTCTTGTTCAGATGTCTGGGGGTTGTCTGTGTGTGTATACAGGACTGTCCCCTACTTCCAATATTTAAGGAACGTGCCAGCTTTTCTTGCCATTTTTTGGACTGTCACTGAAATGATTTGGAACTGAGGCTCGGGAAAGAGGGAAGGAAAAAGCAAACCTCAGAGAGTACGTTTCACAGCGCCATTTCTTCATTCTCATCTTATTTGGTGGACATATAGGGTGAGAATGTAGTAAGTAGCCCATATGAAATGGGCTTAATGTATGCAGTCAACATGCTGGGGGGTAGTGGGGGATCAACGGTAGGATAAACTATTTGTAACTCCGTTAAAAAACATCAGTTACACCAGGGATGAACCTGATACCATTCCTCCAGGAGAAGTTCATGTGTGGGTCTCAGGGGTGGAAGGGGAGGTGGATGCGTGATGCATTCGTTACCTATGTGTTTGGGACTGGTCCTCTCTGAAGGCTTTTCACTGCTTAGGGCTCCCAGGGTTGCTGTTAAAACAGAGGGCTGTTGCTGGGCCTGGAGGTGGTGATTGTGATGAGCAGCGTGGTGGTGATTTACTCCCAAAAAGGACCTCACGTTTAACAGGGAACTCTGAGTGAGGAAAGCCCCATTTGTCCAGTTGTGGAATTTGCCGATCTGGCATGTGTAGAGTCCATGGCTAGGGAGAAAAGCAGGGTGCTGGATCTGTGAAGTGTGGTTGACCTGGGGAGGAGGGGGTGGAGGGGGAGAAGATTTCAGGGCACCATCAGGACTGGTTGCCGTCTCTGCCAAAGACCAAATCTTGGGTTTGCTGTGAGATGGCATCTGTAAATTGTTCTGTCCCCCGGGACTGATGATTCGTGTGCTGTTGTCAGAGGCCTCCTTCACCATGGCCAGCGTGTCTTTGGGTTTCAGCCCTTCAGACCCTGACAGTGCCAAATCCTTCTCCTTTTCTAAGTGCTCCTCTTCACTGCTTTGTCTCAGGAGCTCGGGTTTCTCCTCCTCTTCCTCATTGCTCTGCTCCCCATCATTCTCATCGATTTTATCTATGTCTATGCTTTCAAGGTCGATTTCTTCATCATCTTCGTTCTTCTCAGGGTCCCCCTCATTGTCACTCCCGAAGAGGTTTGCGTCTTCTTGATCCTTACTCCTGGAACCCCAGGTCACCTTGTTCTCCTTCTTGAGCCGCCGGCGGGCGTTGGCGAACCAGGTGGAGACCTGGGTGAGGGTCATCTTGGTGATGATGGCCAGCATGATCTTCTCGCCCTTGGTGGGGTAGGGGTTCTTGCGGTGCTCGTTGAGCCAGGCCTTAAGGGTGCTGGTGCTCTCCCGGGTGGCATTTTTGGGCCGCCCCGGGTCCCCATACTGGAACTGTCCGTAGGGATAATAGCCGGGGGCAGTGTGGGCAGCAAAGGTAGCAGGGTGGACACCCGGATTATCTTTCAGCTCGTACTGGGAGCCCTGCAACACATTCAGAGAAGCGGAGAGGAAAAAGCACATCAATTATCTCGTTAGCGTCTCTAACAGACCTGAATAGGCTACTCCGGGAGCCGGAATGCGACTTTGAGTAGTGCAAAGGGTCTTCACAGACAAATTCGGCCCTCCCCGCTCCAGGGTCTCCACGTTTAGATCAGACAGAGGTATTCCCAAAAGATTCCTCCTTCCCACCCCCACCCCCCCACACACATCCCCCTCCCCCCTCCCGCCTTCTTGCAGGGAAAGGAAAAGAGAGGGGCTAAACTGGTCTCTGCCAGACATTATGCGTATTTCCCCGGCAAACCGAATCAAAACAAATGATGGAAATACAGCAACTTGGCTTTCTCCTCGGTGAGACAGTTTATCGTGCCCTCGAAATTATCAGGCAGAGAAAGCAGGTACTACACCACAGGTACAAACTCATGCCGGCGCACAACCTCGCATTTATCTGCAAAATATCCTGGAGGACATTACAGATGGATGCAGAGCATTCGTCTTTGGCCCCAGTTCTGCCTTTAAAAGGAGTTGGCGTGAGTCGAGACTGGGGAGATGAATGAATGCACAACTTCGGTACGAAGACACTTATAATGTAAGAGATTTTCCACACGCAAGCCAACTCCCCCCTCCCCTCCACTCCCCCCGCCCCAAATAATACACTGAGATTCTGGTATAAAACATTAACTTCTGACTCTTAGAAGAGCCTCTAAACTCTGGGATGAAAACCGATCCATGCGTTGAAGAATATGGACATGCAGACACTTTATCTCATAAGTTTTGCTTTGATCTGGGCAGAGCAAACACAAATTGTTTACAAGCGTTTAGAGACGGTGATTTATTTGCAATCAATATTCTTTTTATCATCAGTAGTAAAACACAGCAAGTCAAATTATCCCATCAGGTGTTTTGGTAAATAGCATTTTATCTCTCCAGCAACCTCATTAGGCCTCATTATTACCGCAAATTGTCTAGATATTAACTTAATATTTTAGCTCGTGATTTACTCGGAATTTCAGAATTTACTTCAAAACATCAGCGTCATGGTGATACCGCTGTAGCAAAATACCAGGACACTTTGCGGATAGGAAAGGGAACTGTCCCTGAGTAGCTAACATTTAAAGCAGTTTTCTTTTATCCTTGCTTCTACTGCAATCCCGCTTTTTATTTTTATTATTGCATTCTTAGTATTACTCGCGTGAAATTTGTGTCAGCCTTAAAAATTACCCTCCTCAAAAAATGGCCGCAAAGAAACTAATCTAACTTTGTGCAACAGCTAAAAAGGGACGCGTATTTTAATTCCAGATACACCGCTTAGACACAAAGAGAAGCCCGATGTAATTTTTTGTGATGTGTTACAGAGCAGGCTTTCTGCACTCTCTTTATCCCCTCTGCCTTTTGTTATTGTTACAGAAATTATATATATATATTTTTTGGTGCAATCACGGTTGGGAATTCCTTTGAAGAAGCCATTTGCAAATCACTCATTGCCTCTGTGTCAACTTTTACCGCATTTCCAAAATCAAGGTTAAATAATAATAATTTTTAAAAGTAGGAAATGCATGCTGCTAAAAGTGTGTTCGCAAGAAATATTTGCAGCACAAAATGATCTGTTTGCAGATGCTGACCCTTGTTCAACTGAGTATATACCTACTTGCCCACATATATGTATTAAAACCCCTCACAAGTTATGTCTTGCGTGCACCCAGTTATAAATATTCGCACTTTTATGTTTCGAGGGGAGGGGGGAGTAGAAAGGAGAGGCACTGAGAAATTATGTGGAACCTGTGAGTACCGCCGCCGAGAAATTTGGAGATTACTAGCAACGATAACGTTTCAACGGCACAAGGGATAAAACCAGTTAGTTAAAAAAGAGGGGGGAAAAAAATAAAGCTTCACTTTTTCAGTGTTACGTTCTAAAGGAAAGGAACAAAAAAAATATATTAAAATCCGTGAACAATCTGGGTGACGGCGTTTTGTTTGAGACCTAACGCCAATATGCCTGTCTGCTCCGATGCATGTGACGGGATGGAGATGCCCTCCTTCGCTTGATGCGAATCCCATCTATGATACTCGCCACAGCCAGAGTATGAAAAGTTCAGGGAACCGAACGGGCCGTTTTTAAGGCTTTAAGGAAAATGTCTTGAAATCCACGGGCGTACCAGGCACCGGCACTGCACTTCGGCCTTTCGGACGGAACCTGTTTATAGCTCGGCGGGAAAGAAAAGGACCGGGCGGAAAAGAGGAGCGCGCTGGAAAGACAACTGGAACAACAGGACCGACAGTATCACCCGTCAACACCACCGCCGAGAACAGCGGGAAGGGAAAAAAATACCAAAACAAAACCAGAACGCGAGTTGCTAGGGGAAGCCGACGAGACGGAGGCAGGAGCCCTGCACTCAGTCTTTCCGCCGCCGAGGAGAAAAACTCGGAGGAGTTTTGCCCGGCTGGAGCGACGGGGCGGATGGGGGGCTGCGCCTGCAGCCGGAGCCCGCCGCCCCTCGGCCCCTCTCTCCCTCGCAGACCCGCCGGCACACACGCTCCTCTCTCCGCGGCCGACCCGGCGCCGGGCGGGATCCGCCACCGCGGCCAGCCCGCCGCCCTCCGCGGTCGGGTCCTCGGCCTCCTCCCGCCCCCGGCTGCCCTCCTTCCAGTCCACCCCCCCACCCCGTCCTCACCCCCACCCGCTGCTTCCGCGCGTTGCGGCCGCGCTCCGCGGGCCCGGGGCGGGCGCGGGAGGCAGCGCGATGCTCACTCACCATTTGGGAGAAGAGGCCGAGGTCGGCGGTGTAGGGCAGGAAGGCGCTGTAGTTGGGGGCGCTGTAGGGGCTGGCGTACATGCCCAGCACCGAGGTGACAGCGGCCGAACCGCTGCCCAGCTCGGCGCCCGCGGGCCGGCCCGAGGCGGCGGCGGCTGCGGCGGCTGCGGCGGCGGCGGCGGCCAGCACCCCAGGCCGGTCGCTCCCGTACACCGCCTGGCTGGCGCTGAGATACTGCGGGTAGCCCAGCTGGGGGAAGGACATCTCCGGGGCACGGCGGCGGCACTGGCGGCAGCGGCGGCAGAAGCGGCAGAAATATATTTAAAAAAAAAAAAAAAAAAAAAAGGGGTGGGGGGGAAGGAATTTAAAAAAAAAAAAAAAAAAAGGGGGAGGAGGGAGCTTGAACAGCCGGGGAGGGGAGCGGAACAAACCCGGGCTTCTCTGGATATCTCTCTCTCTCTCTGTCTCTCTGTCTCTCTCTCCCTTTTTTCCTTTCCCCCTCTCTCTTTACTGGAGTCAGGCAGGGCGAGAGAACAGAAATCGAGCCGGTAATTTTCTTTTTTCGTTCTGATTTCTTTCTGTCAGAGATATATTGCAACCTAAGTATGGAGGAGGATGAGTGTGGAAGGATTCAGTGGGGTGTCTTTCCTCAAATCTCGGCTCTTCTGTGCTCCTAAATCCCTTAGATGTGATCTGATCAACAATTGAGCTCCAACTGATGTGTCTGCCCTTAGGTCCTAGGCTGATCTTTCAGATACAATTTGAAGTTGATGTTTTGATTGGCACCCACTTGAGCTGCTAGCGCCGCCCCGCGCCCCCCCCTCGCCCCCCGCCCCCCTCGGTGCAGCACGTGGTGCACAGCCCAGCCTGGGCCACTTTCCTCCGTGCCTGCGTGTGTGTGTGTGTGTGTGTGTGTGTGTGTGTGTGTGTGTGTGTGCGCGCGCGTGTGCGTGTGTCCGCGCAGCTGCTGTGCTGTGCTGTGTGTGTATTTAATGTTTAGCAATGGGCTCCTTTCAGAAAAGCCCCCACTGCTGTATGACAACCTGTCTACACGATTTTACAGCTGTCCAACATTGGGGTTTTGCTGTTTCGCAGCCTTAGTGTGTCCCCTTTTAACAAAAACAACTGTGTTACTGTTTTTTTCCACCTTTAACATTGAGTCCCCCTTGTCGACGTTGGACTCGGGAACAAACGAGAGTGGCCGTGAGAGGAAAAGGGGGCTTTGCAGGCAAGCGACTTGTAACAATTTACCACCAGGAAAAAAAAAAAAAAAGAGAGAGAGAGAGAGCAAAAAAAAGAAGCAAATAAATAAATAAATGCCGTCTATCTATAGCAACCCACAAACGCCACACACACATACACACACACACAACTTTGCTGAAAGTCAAAAGGCTCCTAGCAGTTCTTCCCAGAAGAATATTTAGTTTAAATAATAAAGAAAAAAATTAAAAAGATTAACAAAATAAAAAAGACCCCCAGCGATCTCGCCCCCCGCCCCGCCCTCTCCCCTCCTCATGCCCTTCCGACGGATTGACACTCGGGGACAATTATCAGAGGAATTGCGACAGTCCTCGAATATTAGCAATAAATAATATCGCAAATCAACAGCGGCGACGTGTCTGCGAAGGGGCGAAGACCCTCAGCCCTAAACCTCGAGCTGGGGTGGGGGTGAGCTGAGAGGCTTGTCGATCCGCAAAACTTCCATCCGCCCGTTTCAGCGAGTACCAAGGGAAATGCATTGGGGGGGGGGGGGACACGGACACACGACACGGACAAGGGGACACGACACGACACGAAAGGACCAAAACGGGCCGCTGCCATTATTGTCATTAACTATTAGAAATGGGATTTATTGATTTTTTTTCTTCTTCTTCTTCTTCTCTCCCTATTTCCCTTGGAGCGGGGTGGAAGGTGTACCGGGAGACAAAGAACCCTCTGCCAAGGACCGAGGGACTCGGCCGCCTTGAAGTAGATGAGTTGTCACGGTGGTGACCTTCCCGCGATGTTGCCTCTTTCCTCGACGTGGCGGGGTTCGCCCGTACCCCGCCGGGGCTGACAAAGCCTCGGCAGCACCGACCGGCTGGCACCTCAAACTTTCCTTTCCCTATCGCTGCCGGGGCCCTCCCAGCCCCTCCGCTGGGGGAAACAGAGAGCGGGAGGGACGGGGAAACGGCAGACCGAGGGCTGGGCATATTTTGCCCCGACCCTCCCAGCCCAAGTAGGACTGCCCGGCGGCCGCTCTGCCCCACGAGTCCGGCCCGCATCCCGCTTCGCCGGGCGCGGGGAGGGCAAGGCAGGGCAGGGCAGGGCAGGGCAGGGTGCTGCTGCCCCCTCGGCCGCCCCTGGAGGAACTGCCTCGCGGAGGGGCGAGGAGCGGCCGCCCCCAGCCCAGCCCTCGCCGCCGCGGTCCCCGCCGCCGCGGAGCTCCGTCTTTGTGCTGAAGGGGCGGACGGGGCCGCCGAGCTCTTCCTCAAGGGACGGCGCGGCGCGGCACGGAGGGGGCCGCAGAGGCGAAGGCCCGCTGCTTTTCGGGATGCAAGTGTTTGGCGGGGGCGGGAGGGTGGGAGGGAAAAGGCGGGGGGAGGGAGGGGAGCAGGGATGGCTCTCGTTTTCCCGAGCCCAGCTCCTAAGGTCCGCGCCCCTCCGCGGGGCTTCGCGCCCCCTCTCCGCGCTTGCAGCGGCGGTTTCGGCTCGACACCACGGGTCCCTCCGGGGACTGTAGCGGTGGGAGATGCCTCGCCTCCTGCGATCGCCCCTGCGGGGTGTCTCTAACCCCGGCCAGCCCTTCCCTCCCCGCGCTCCAGGAAACCTCTCCGTCACAGAGTTGATTAAACTTCCTCCCCCCATCAGCTGGAAACAGTGAGATTTCCCCTTCCCATCTCTAACGCTGAGAGAGGGGGACCTTTCACACAGCCCCCAGCTCCAAAATTTCACCCTCAAAGGGGGAGAGCGACCCTCAGACAAAACGCACCGCGGTAACAAAGCTGAGTAGGGCTCGGATATTGCAGCGGTATTTCGTGAATGGAAGTGTCACGTTACAAGGGCTGCAGGTAAATAAAGGTGGGATAAGGCACCGACACTGCCGAAATCTTCTTAGCGCTTTAGATCTGGGTGGAATGTGTATCCAGAAAAGGTTTCCACTTGGAGGCTTAAGAAATGTGAGTCATCCCCTCCCCCACCCGCCCCCATCCTGATCAGTTCGGTTCAAGGGGGGAAAAAAAAAAAAAGTGGAAAAAAAAAAAGGTTAGAAAGAAAAAGTATCGCTTGGGTTTTCTATCAGCCCAGCATCTTTTCGGGGCCAACTTTGCTTTTCCTCACCTAGCGTGGAAATAGGGGGTAGGGGGTGGGGGGTGTGTGTGAGGGGTGGGTCGGAAACCACAACAGAAAAACCCCGAAGTGCAGGTTTACCTGTAACAGTGACTTGGGAAAACTAACAAACAAGCCCCAGAAACAGGACAAAAAATATGAAGGAAATAAGAAAGAAGAAAGAAAGAAAGAAAGAAAGAAAGAAAGAAAGAAAGAAAGAAAGAAAGAAAGAAAGAAAGAAAGAAAGAAAGAAAGAAAGAAAGAAAGAAAGAAAGAAAGAAAGAAAGAAAGAAAGAAAGAAAGAAAGAAAGAAAGAAAGAAAGAAAGAAAGAAAGAAAGAAAGAAAGAAAGAAAGAAAGAAAGAAAGAAAGAAAGAAAGAAAGAAAGAAAGAAAGAAAGAAAGAAAGAAAGAAAGAAAGAAAGAAAGAAAGAAAGAAAGAAAGAAAGAAAGAAAGAAAGAAAGAAAGAAAGAAAGAAAGAAAGAAAGAAAGAAAGAAAGAAAGAAAGAAAGAAAGAAAGAAAGAAAGAAAGAAAGAAAGAAAGAAAGAAAGAAAGAAAGAAAGAAAGAAAGAAAGAAAGAAAGAAAGAAAGAAAGAAAGAAAGAAAGAAAGAAAGAAAGAAAGAAAGAAAGAAAGAAAGAAAGAAAGAAAGAAAGAAAGAAAGAAAGAAAGAAAGAAAGAAAGAAAGAAAGAAAGAAAGAAAGAAAGAAAGAAGTTCCTGGCGCAAGGATGAGCGGGGTCCTGCGAACGCCATTAATTATGCACAATTCCGATCAGTAAATGCCAATCCCTCCCCACGCGATTCCTGCTCCTGCATTGGACATAGTCCATTTTTTTCTGACGGTTTATGAAGTCACTTTAGTAGGTAACCTTTCAAAGCCCTTTTTAATTTCTCTCTCTCCACCTCCCCCCACCCCCCTCCCCACCTTCTCTTGCAAGTAAGCTGGGACCAGAGCTGCTACACTAAGCTACTTAGCTTGAAAATCAGTTTAGTGAAGGTCTGGGAGATTCTGGGTTTATTCCCCCTACTTCCCTCCCCACCACCCCACCCCCAACCCCAGACCTATAGCAGGAGCTTAATAACAAAAGTGAGAAAATAACGAAACTGTACGGGAAATTATAAACATCAGCAGCAGCTGCCAGAAACACCAGGAAAATCTTTCCCTAAACCCGAGACCTAAACAGTCAAAAAGGTTGGTGTCATCACGCACCCCCCCCCCCATCCATCCATCCATCCATCCATAAAATAGCTTAGAATTAAGAGATGGAATAAAAGACTGTTTTTGGGTTGTTTGGGGTTTTTTTTAAAGGTAATTTTAAACATAATTAGGAAAACACACATCTTTTTACTATTTTTCCCCCTGAGATCTGTGTTTTAGTTTATCGAATGTCTACTTTCGGTAAAACCGAACAAAAAGGAGTGCGGTGCCAACTCATTAGCCGAACAGCGTTTTAAAAGACGATAAACAGCCACGCAACAGAAAAGGATTTGAGCTCAGAGTGAAAAGCAGAGTCACCTTCCCGTTGGAGAGGGGGTGCACGTCTGAAAACAGGCGGCAGGGAAATATATAGCAGCGCTGGGTATAATGTGATTATACCTAAGGTAATCGCTTAAAATAAATTGTATACTGTTTAAAGTAAATCGACCTAAGTGGCCACGCTCAAATAATTCAAAGATCATTGGGCAGATAAACTTCTCCTTAAAGAGCCTTTCTTGAGAAGGAGTTTGCTAAGACAGTGTGATCCTTCCAGTTTCTTAAGGCGACGCGTCCACTGCCAAGAGATTTTCTCTTTATTATTAACAAATCAGTTTAGATAGGGGTCCGATAAGAAATGCAAATCCAGACATAGGGGTCGCTGCTTGGCCGAATTTTAACTAAAGGCTGGTTCTGCAGGAATTGACTAAAGGGTATGTTTGCGAAGAGGCTATGTGAGGCTTTAATACTGACTCCTCTAAAAAAAAAAAAAAAAAGAAAAAAAAAAAAAGTCTGTGATTTTGATCTGCTCCAGATGTCCTAAGAGTGGATATTGCAGTGCTGGGAATCCGCACCAAATATCTGAGGGCACTGATGGTAATCGGCGCAACGTATCAGCCAGGGGGACTGGCAATTGTGATAACCTGCTGCAAATGCGCAGGGCTGGAGATGGCAGTGATAAACCGCTGAAAATATCTTCAAATGGAGATGACAGAGATGTTGAAAGAAGACACCTAACTATGGGGAGAATAGGATACTAAGCAGAGCACAATCTGAGAGTGGAGTTCAGATATTTACTACTCCACGGTTCACCCGTGTAATTTCCACAGGGATACACGCGTTTGTGCACCGTCTCTGCGCACAGATACGGGCGCGTATGTACCTGTTAGTAAAAATTCGGGGTTTATACGCCGTTGATAATAAGATCCACCAAGAGAAAGGGAGGCTTAGTCGCTAAAGCGCCTTGTTTGTGGCTTGGGAAGGAAAGTTTTCATTTAATTCTGTGACTGCTTTGAAACATCCTGGTAACGATTTCTTTTGCAAATCCTCTCTTGGTTTTCAGCTCGCACCGGTAACAGACGAAGAAATTTAAGATGATCTCTTCAGTTAATAGTCTGTTTCAATTTTCTTTCCTGTGGAAAGAACGTGTTGGGGGATGGGGTGTGTGTGTGTGTAAGGGTGTGTGGAGGGGGGAGTGCCAAAAAATAGATTATCCGTATGTTGTTAATTTTCTGACTGTTCTCATCATGTAGTTTCATTGCTTTTTTTTATCATTATTTTTTCCTCGCTGCCTTTTTTTTTTTTTTCATGTGTAAGTTTAAAATAACTCTACCATGTTAAGTATCAATCCTATACATTTTAATGATACATCTGTGCAGGACTGAATCCATTAATTTAATATATCTCGCCTAGATTCTAATTATGCACCGACTGTAGACTATTTGGATCAGTTGACTGAGTTTTCATTAAGTGTATTATATCTGATTTAGCATGGGACCGTGTTTAATTTGAGGACGTGCCTCTTTTTTGGGGGGGCGGTGGGTGTGTGTGTGGTATGTGCGGGATGGAGGGGGGTGGGTGTTGGTGCCGGTAGCGCGGCTGCGGCTCCGCGGGACCTTGGCGTTGGTTTCCTCCCGCCGGTCACCCGCTGCCAGGCCCCGTCGCCTCCGTGCGTCCGTCCTGAGCGCTTCTCATCAGCCCTGATTTATGAGCCTTGTTAAACACTCATTATTACTTTGCACCTTTTTTTTTTTTTTTTTTTCCTCTCTCTCTCTCTCTTTTTTTTTTTCTTTTATTTTTTTTTTCCAGCAGGGTCTGGGAAACAACCCCACTTTGTGACAACAGGGCATGTGTCAAACAATTATAGGCGGAGAGGTGATGTAGCTCTGGAGCGCCAGATTTACCCCCCTGCCCCCACAGTCCCCCTCTCACTCCCCCCTCCTCACTCCCAACCCGAGGAACATTTCTTCTGTTAAAAAAGGTAAAAGGGGAAAATAAAAGATTAAAAAAAAAAAAAAAGAAGAAAAAAGAAATCTTGCTCAGTTCTTGAGAATTTAATTCACAGGAATCAGCAGCCTTCAGACCTCTGCCCGTGCAAACGAATGGTTTGGGTTGTCCAAATAAACACGAAGTTACAGTCAGGGATACCTGGTCTGTTCCCTAAATGTGAACGTGGACGTATCCATAGTCCAGGTAGCACAGGAAGGAACCCAAGTCCGAGCAGCTACGGCGCTCGTACTCAATAGCTAAAAAGGCGTTTACAAAGATTATTTTATTCAGAGGGAGCGAGCGGGCACTTTTTTTTTTTAAAAAAAAGAGACCATCTTTCTCCATCTTTCTCTTTCCCCCCGCCTTTTTAAAGTAAATTAAGAGAAATTGAACCTCTCTCCACCCCCCCACCCCCTCCCCATCCCCATCCCCAATCCCTGGCCGTGACTTTTTATTAATCCTTTATCAGGCCACCTCAGTTGCAACTTACTTTGATTTCTGATAGCGATGCGAACACACTGATGCTCTCTTCCTTAGCGCTTTTGCAAATGAATTGTTAAAGCTATGCACGCAGGCCTATACGAGCAAGCACACAAATCTATAGAATGAATCATCTGCCCCTCACCGCATCTATCTGTCCGTCTGTCTGTCTACTCATCTATGAATATTTTATGGGGTTGAACTTAATTAACAAAATAATTTCCATTTTGTCTCCGAAATGATCAACAGCAATTACGTGGGATTTTTTTTTTTTTTTTTTTTAAGGTTTATAATTTTATGTCACCAGACTGTTGCTTGGGGGCAGAGGCACAATTGCCGTGCCAGCTGCAGTTGTATTTATTTGTTTTTCTGTCTTGTTCCTGTAGGGCTGCATTATGCAGTTTTTAATTAGTTTGTGTTTGTATTTCACCCGTCCCAAATCAATGCCATCCTGGAGCAATGCAATGTAAATTCCTGCAGTACAGGTGTAGCTGCTAGCTCTGGAACACTAGGAAACTCATGTCTTACAAATGAAAGCAGTGAATGCCATTCAGCCAAACTGTCAGCTTTAAACAGCCAAGAGGAAGGAGATCAAAGCAGAGAGCAGGAACTTCTACTCTCCAGATTAGTCTTTATGGTTTGAACGCCTAATGCTATTAAAGGGAACCAGGACATATAGCACATCGTTGGCTACAAAGTTACTTCTAATTTTGCTAAAGTCCTGCCTTATTTTGGCCAATGTAAGCCTTCAGAGCATTTCAAGATGCACTGTTTCCTTTGAGGCCTAGTAGCTACTCATCTGAAATTATGCAGAACTAATACCTTCAGAGACACATTTCTGTTTGTGCACATATTTATATAACTTATCGCCTTTTGAAAGATAATTTTGATTTCCTCCTAGGTTCCACAAAGTCTTTTAATAGAACTCGCAGCAATAAAACCTGAAATTCTAGTATCTCCAGACATGAAAAGTCCCTTTATGTTGTGTTTGGTGTCTCTTCTTTCTTGAAATGACCTCTGTACGGTGGTGTATAAATCTATTATTCCAGTCACTGGGGAATTCTTTTAAAGCTTTTTTTTTTTTTTTTTTTTTGTCAGGAATAAGAGATCGTTCATCTTTAACTAGGCCACATAGAAATTATGATTCAACAGCAGTGTATATTTAATTAGAGTAATCTCACTTGAATTTAATTACCTAATGAATTATTTGTTTAAAAGGTAAAAAGGCTTGTTTGCCAAGTACAGTGCAACCCACTGATAAGAACTTCCTTTATAGGAACATTAATATTTAAAAAAAAAAAGCACCACAAAACAAACCGACGCAACTTTTTGTGGCTTTATATTTTAACTCTTTGGTTCTGCCAGCCGTCGATAGGCTCGTCGACCTCGCTACGACCAGTATCCCGACGCTGTCCCTTCGACTCCCCGGAGTAAGCCCTCTCTGCAGCCAGCCGCCGCAGCCTCGCGTAAGTAACCTGCCCTACGGCGCGGTGTCGCGGGGGTGGTGGTGAGTGTGTGTGTGTGTGTGTGTGTGTGTGTGTGTAGGGTAGGAGGGAGGGGTGGCGGGGATTGTGAGACGGGGCACGGGCGGCTTCGCCGGGTTGAATTTCGACGCGAAACGCCGGCGCCGGCTCGGCAAGCAGCGGCGAGGCCGCCCGGCTGCCGAGGGGAAGAGGGGCTGCGCGCCGCTCCGCTCCTTGTGCGCTGCCGGGCGCGGAGCCGATCCCCAGGGCTGCTGTCCCCTCCCTCCCCTTAGCACCGTGCCTGGAAGAGGTCCCGGCCAGGAAGGTGTCAGAGCGCGGAACGTCAGGCTACAAAACGCTCACCTTCCTATTAAATCCTTATTAAATATTTTTTTCTTGTCTGCTCCCGCCCCCTTTCCCCTCAGTCCTATGGACAGTGCAGCCAACGGCAGTACTTTGATTATTTATGATTCTTCAGCCAAGGCAGCAAACACTGGCCAGACTCTACCCTTGACCTCTCTCCCCTTGGTTCACAAGTTTTCCAGCTAGCGCATTGTTTGTTTCTAAGATACAACGCGCACAGCGCTGAACTGCAACACTTGTCAGAAGATCCGTCTGAAGGCACCATAGCTGGGGGATTATCCACCTAAAAAAAACCCCAACCCAAAACCCCGGAGTTTTTTGTTATTCAATAATGGAAAGCTCTGCTTGATGTCTTCTGCTGGCCTGCTGCAGAAGAAGTGAGTGTGTGTGTGGAGATATATATATATATATATAAATAAATAAATAAAAGTTCCCTATTCTTATTTTGCTTCGGTTTGTTTATTTTCTTCTTCCACAGCGTCTGGCAGCGGGACCTCTCGAAGGTACGTAAACCCCGTCGCTTGTCCCGAGAACTTTCTGTTCGTCCTCCCCTCTTCCCCAGACACAACGAGGCCATCAGCAAGGCCTGATCTGGGGGGCGGGGAGCGGCGAGGGGCCGGGCCGACCTCTCCTTCTTCCCCTCACCCCCTCCCCCGCCCCTGCCCAGTGATGCTCTGGCAGGGTCCAGAAGCCCGGTCGCTGTCAGAAAAAGGGACAGGCGTTAAAACGTATCTCTGGAGGTGGCGAAGGTGATCCGGGGGTGCCAAACGTTAAGGGGTATTCCCCCTTCACCTTCCTTTGGGAGGCAAGCACCTACCCAACACCTGTTGCGAAGCAACAGCAAGAGGGAAAGGGGAGCGTGCGTGTATTTGAGCCGTGTAGAGGGAGGGGGAAGAGGAAGCAAGCTTAAAACGAAGCTTCAGCGATGCTGAGGCATCAGTTCGAGCCAAAGGCGTGTTTGGGGATCCCTCCTAGGTGGTACTGAGGCTCCCACCCGGGTAGTCCTGCAGCGAAGGACCGCACACCTGACGAGCCCGTGGGTGCACAGACGTACCGCATACGGGGAGCTGGAGATGTACCCCCGGCTCCAAACATCAGAGCCACCTGCTCGGCGGGGAAGTCCATCCCGCTCCCTCCCGCAAATGTGTCGGGGTCCGTGGGCCGCCGGGAGCCTCGCACACACCCACCCTCTTCCGCCTCCGGCCCCGCGCCGCGCCTCCGCCCCGCTCCCGCGCCCCTTCCGACGCCGGCGATGGAAATGAAGATGAGCTCGTCACAGCAGCTGCCCGCTTTGCGACAGGCATGTCAGCTCAAGCCCTCAGTCAATTGCAGAGCAGCCCGCGCAGCGCTGTACCCACGCCCCAGTCCCAGGGGTGGCGGGCGAGCCCGGCGAGCCCCTCTCGGACCGCTGGACGTCAGGCAGGAATGGGGTGGCGGGGGCCGAGACTCAGACGTTCCCTGTCTTCTCAGTTTCAAGGACGGGGATGCTTTTTCTCTTTTTTTCCACCCCCACCGCCCCATTGTTTTTGCAGGTCTGCGAAGAGATCAGCGTCATGCACAGGTTGCACACGCTACTGCACCCTGGCAGCAGCGGAGCTGACCTGGTCGCCAGGATCTCGGCTCCTATTTCTCGGTGCCAGAATTGTTTGGGTCTGATGTTTGTTTCGTGCTTTCAGGTAAATACGCCAGGTCCTGAACCCGAGGGTAGCCGCGGGTCTGTTGGGGCGAGAATGGCAGATTGGCTTCAGGAAATCTCAGACCTCACAAATACAATAAAGCTGCTGAAGACATTCCACGCTGAGACTGCAGCCGTTTTCAGGTCTTACAGAGAAGTTACCATAACTTCTCACTGTTTAGAGGCACAGATATATATGTTGGCCTCCCCTACATCCTTTGCACACGGTGTTACTAGAATGAACTGGCAACCCCACTGCAAAGTTTGTAATGACCTTAAAATATTATGGAGGTCATAGCTCTGTGGGCCTGGCTTTTGAATTCTTGAGGGCCTATGCTTTTCTTAAAGTTATGAGTGCAGCTGTCACAGCACATCTACATAATGTAGCTTAGTCCACTAATTTTGATAACCAAATACATATATTAACAGATCGTATTTGCCCATGTGTTTTTATTCTTACCCCCTTTGGAAGATGTATGCATTCCCACTGTATTATTACTGGTGAAGTACAGCTGTATAATTTCAATCATGTAGTTACAGTAGGACAAACTATTGAATAAATCTTAGACTGGAACTTGTTGAATTCCTCACAAAAGCTCCTCAGATTCTTTTTAATATACTATAAACAGCGTAATTGACAATGTCATTCTACCTCTTCTATAGGTTTCTTCTAACACTTCAGCATTAGTAGCAGTTGGCGTGTTTTCTTTCTTTGCTTTCTTTTTTTCTTGGATGTATAGCCACTCCTTTTGCTAATAAAATTGATTTATGTATACATTGATGCGTGCTGCATTTTAATGGTGACTCTTTGTTTTATCCAACGCTACTTTTTAATAAGATCATTTGAATCATATTTTAAGGACAGGTGTGAACTGTTGCTTTGTTTTTTTAAAGCCCAGTGCAATCAAGGTTTTTGCCTGTGAACAGATTTGCACTCAAATGAGACTATGCCTTTTTATGCATTTATATACTTACAGGCTTTTTTACTTACTTTTGGTTTACTAAATTGTAATTAGCTTCCCCCTTCTGCTTCTTTGCATTAATATGGTTCAGCTCACGAGGCGCATAACTCTTTCGTACTTGTTTTCTCTTATAACACAGGAGTATATTTGAACGGCAGCACAGTTTGAACTTGGCCTGGATCACACAGCACTGCACTATCGAAGGCATTGCATCAGGAAGTCAGCCAGACCAGATATATAGCAGATTTAAAAAAAAAGAAAAACTAACTGAATGAAAATATTTCTACTGAAACAGTTTTAGGAGAAAATCCTTCATATGTGGTGCTTAGAACAAATATTGACTGTTGGACTAATACTACAGTTTTTCTTAACAAGAAAGTTGATCACGTCCTCTACTGAATCATTGGTCTAGATGTTGTAAGAAACAGAAAACCAGACTGTTTAAATTTTTTTTAAGACTTGGTCTTTGCGGTAGTTAAATCACTGTGGTAATGAGTAGAACTTAGTGCACAGTTATTAGCTGCATCATTGCACTCTACAAAGTAGCACTGAGTTTATTTTATTGATTCACTGCAGTTTCCACACACGCACCCAAAATGCTCTTTCCCATCCCATATGTTTTACTTTACTTATGTGTGGTACTTTCCTGCCAAAGATGGCACGTTTTAGGTTTTTGCCTAGGGTTGAGAATACTCAAATAATAATGATAATATCATATCCACTGCTAATTTTTCATGCACGACTAGACTGCTTCAATTTACATGACATTTTATGCAATACGGACCGATGTACTTTTCTTTTTTATTTTTTCGTATGTATTCTACTGTTTCCTCATATGTTTTGCATTGTTCACAGACAAGATAAATTTTAGAAGTCTAAATCATGATGTTCAGAGACTTACAGACATTATTAAGAACAGTAAGGAATTGTGAGCGTTTATAAACACGACAGGCCTGAATTAAGACCCTCAGTTCAGCAGCTGGAAGCTTTTTGGAGTTAATTACTACATGCAAAGAGAAAACATGCAAGGAATTATGTACTTGATATATTCCTCATCCTCAAGTTAAAGAGTAAATGGAGTAATATGTTGGTTAGCTTGAGTACGGATAGTGGAACCTGAAGTATTTTATTGTGTCCACCTCTGTCCATAAGTTCTAATATTCAACACCTGGATGCTTTTCAAATACTGTGGGATACCTGAATAAAGTCAGATATAAGCGAAATCTAAGCCAAGCAGATATTTCGAAGGCAAGGAAAGTAAAAGGCCATATCCTACAGAACTGGGATGACAATGGGCAAGGAAATATTTGCTTTACTGTTTCACTTTTTATTTCTTTCCCGAGCTTCTCCTTGAGGATCAGAGAGTTGGACAACAATGTGGTCATTCAGTTTTTCACAGATGCTTTTTTCCTCTCTCTCACCTTGTCTCAGGCCAACAAGTGCAAGCATTTGCAGTAGTTCATACTGTGCTGGCACCATCATCCCTGTAATTGCACTAACCCAGAACACCGTTACCATAAACATTTCTATACTAACCTTAATAATTCTAATGCTTCGTGGAAGCAGCCTCGGTGCAGTTGCATTGATGTAGTAGATACTGCCAGCGTAACTCACAATAATCTTGCAATCCTTACAAAGCCTGCTCTGTGCAATTTCCTTCTACTTCACATTATTTACTTGGTCTAAACTACTTGCTGTTTCATACAGTGATGAATGCCAGTTCATTTAGTTCAAATAAAATAATCTCTTCAGATATTGATTGGTGCTCTGACTAATCCCCACTTTCATGAGTCCATCTTGGGATGTGTTGGGAAGTTCCCCCATAATGCAGTGCTACTTCATGGCTGAACAAACTTCTGTGTTAGTATAATGAATGACCACCTACACAGAGGTTTGCTGTGGATTCCTTACGTTGTTACAAGTTTATACAGTCTTTTAAACCATGATATTCTCTACAGGTAATAAAAAGGACCTCTTTAGCAGAAACTGGAGCATTCAATGGGGAAGGAGATTATGGCCAAGAGCCTTTGTCATCTCATTTCCACTGCCATTTAGTTTCATTTTTTTACTTTCATTGTGCATTGTTCTGACTGCAGTACTGTCTCGAAGGCCTGGCAGCTGGACACTCAAAATATCCTCATTTAATAGGCCACAGGAGTAGTGGAACAGCCCTTCTTGGTGAGGAAGGAACAAGTCAATGTTCAGAAGGCTGTTGGATCTCCTCCCTCCACTGACCAACAGAATTTTTAACGTCAGTATGTTGACATATAGAACTTGGATCCTACTAGATCATGTCTTTTGAGTGACATCTTTTCTCTCCTAACTCAATATATTTTTCATCAGTATATTTTTCATCATTCTTTTTTAGGTCTTCTCATCTTGCTTTCTTACCCTCAGCCCATACATTGCCACTTCTTTCTTTCATCTTCCTCTCTTTTCTTCCATGTTCCTATTTATAGATCTCCTCTGGCTCACCCTACGAAGATGATTAGAAGCCTAGAGAGCATGATGAGGAGATGCTAGGAGAGTTGTGTTTTTTCACCCAAGAAGCACAGGCTAATGGGAGATTTTATTACCATCTTCAGATACTTTATCGGTAAAGTGTAAGAAAGATAGAAACAGACTCTTGTTAGAGGTGGCAGGGTAAGAAGCAGAAGATACAGGTTGTTATATGGGAAATTATGATTAGAGGCCAAAAAAAAAAGGGGAGGAGTGGGGGAACCTCCAAGGTATAAGTGCCCAGAGAGTCTCTGGACTCACCATCCTTGAAGATACTCAAAACTGAACTGGACAAGGTCCAGAGTAGTCTGATGTAGTTGGACCTACTTTGAGAGGATAGCGGAACTAGATGACCTCCTTTCCAACCTAAACTATTTTATGGTTTTGTAGCAGTTGAAGTCATAGCACTGTAAGACTGGAGTAAACATCCCTGCCCGTGTTACAGGGCCATACGGAGTGGTCTACAAAACATGTGGCAATAACGCATGTGTCTGTAATGCATCAGCTGTACTGACTACAGATACATTGGTTTCATAGCTTTGAGCTCTCATCAGAATGCACCCGTGTAACAGCACCGACACTTCTCTCTCTTATGGGTGGTTAGTACAGTTTAGACACAGCCGTGATAACTAATCAGATGCTGTCTGATACAATGAACAAACTACTTCTGTGTTCAGGAAAGAGTGGAGAGGAGGGAGAAAAGAGTGAGCAAAGACCTGAGCAACAGCCATCACACAGGTAATTAACTGACTTTCCAACCCAGCTGGTGCTCCTATGGCCTACTCCAGGGCACGTACAAGAGCAGATTGCATGTAGATGTGCAGGATAGCACTGTGAGAAAGTACAGCTGCCAGTTATTATCACATACAGTATTTCTGAGGATAACCTCTCTGAGTATAGGAGCAAGGGTACTTCCCAGGTGAAGAGCTTTACTCTATCACCAGACCAACACTCTTCGGCTCTCCTGGCTTCTGATGTCCCAGGAAAGCCTCTTGGCCCATTCCAGGACTAAGATCCTTTGTTATTTGTTACAAAATAACAAAGAGCAAAGCTACTGAATGTAAAGTGTGTGGGGAGGGCGAGCAGGAATAGGTTGAAATGGGTTTTGTAGTGTTGAAATGGAAGTGTTCTCTGACCTTTCTTAATCCTAATTATTGTTTATGAAAGGGCAAGTGCTGCTAAATAAAAGATATGCTTTTAATTGTGGAATTAAACATAATTACATGCCATTCTGAAATATTTCATAATTTTGTAATTGCTTAAAGTGTTGGTATTTAGTGAACATAATAGTAATTCCTTTATTCTCTCTTTGTCTAACCAATAATCATCTTTGTAATAGGTAATAGGATCGTGAACTGAACAAAACTGTACACGTCAGTGTTCAAAACATTTCTATTTGTCTTTTGTTTCAGTAGGAATCCAAAACAAAGTTAATCTGATCAACGAGGATCAATAGAAAAGTGAGTGAAGATTCTTATTTCTTTGAAGCCAGTGAAGGCAATGAAATAATCCTCCTAAACAATGAAGGCCTTTAATTCAGTGTCTCAAACACTGAAAGGCATTGTGAAGTGGGATTTGCAGTGTTTCTGGTTTTAATTTAAACTGTACAAGCAGGTGCAGTAATGGGAGGTGAATTACTCTTATTACATTGTTGCAGTACAATAAGACAAAACCCAGAGAAAAGTCCCAGACCTGATTTATTAATGACTGGAATAGTAAAAAAGTCTTAGAATACGCTTCCTCCTGCCTTACCCTCCATGTCCCATCCCACAATTTTAATGTATCCATCTTCTTCCTCTCTTCATAATTTCCTTAGGTCTACAAGCTGAAGGACAACTATGTATGTAGGACCTGACACCTGTGCAAGCTGGCCACCTCTGGAAGCAACATCATCCATTTCTTCAGCCTCCAGCTACTTGATGCCTTCATCTAAAATGCTGATATTGGACTGGGCTACAGAGGTCCCTTCTGTGAATTTTTGGAGCAGAAAAATGCATAGGACAATGAGGGACTGGTCCACCACCATGAGTCACAGGTGGTTGGTTCATCAGGTAGCTAACACACTACACAGAAGGGAATTGACAGCCAGGACCCCATCCAACTGTTCTTGAGCAAGGGAAGCAGGGAAGGCCCAGGGATGGCAGTGGGGTTCAACTAAGAGTCCAGAACACTTGGCATCACTTGGTGGTGATGCAGGTCTAAGGCATGTAAGTTGGCACAGCAGGATCAAATCTGGTGACAACTGCCAGTATCCTACTCAGTCCAGTGACCACTAGACAGGGCTCACAGTGAGGTGACAGGTCTGACGCCAAGCTGGGAAGTCAGCCCATTGGTCAGGGTCCAGTCCAGCAAGGTTCCTGGCTGGGCATAGCTGTGGTGGAGCTGGATACAGGCACACCTACAGCATAGCACAGTCAGGGACTGATGGCCCTGGGCAGAACTGAAACAAGGCCCCTTTGTGTGTGTGTGTGTGTGTGTGGGGGGGTGGGGGTGGGGGGTGGGGTGGGGGCAGACACACAGGCAGAGCTATTAAAGGCTATTAGCAACCCCAGGCCTTCATAAGCATACAGGAAAGTGGCTGGTCAGTAACCTGAGTCCAGGAGTTGGATCTTTGCTGGAAGGTGCAGTATTGGACAGGAGACAAGATGTGAAGATGGGGTTCTCCAGCTCATGCTAAGGCAGCAAACCAGGCTGACCAAAGGAGAGCACGAAGGATTCTGTTTCTGCTGAAGATGTATGGACAGCAGGAGGATGATGATTTCACACTGTATGTTTCTGTCTACTGCACAGGTTTGTGAAAATGAAATATGCAGTAAGACCCTTGTTGTCAGTCACCAGAGGTGAAAAGAGTGATTTCTTAGTAATTTTAGGATTTGTACCTCTTGTGTTGATTCGTTGATTCCCTTACTTCATGTTCAGTTGTAGGCTAGTTGGCAAAAAAATATTAAAATTAAATATTTATATTAAATATTTTCACTTCCATATCAGAAGGAATTGAGGATTGATTGCTCTTTGTGTCTTGGTCTTTTTTTTTCCAGTCTGTCCTTCCTTTTCTTTCAATGTGAGAAGTTCAACTTTTGAACCTTGGGTTAAAATGTTTGTCTTGGCCCCAGGTTGAACTTACTATTTTATTATTTTATGTTTTTATTTGTAGGATCTAGGAAGGTATAGATGGGCAAAATCAGGCTTACTATGGGTTCACAACTGGAGTCATAATGACTACGATCATTGTGAGGACCATTTGAAGTGTATTTAGTGGACATGTTGTCTTTGGGTTTTCCTGTCTACCTGGAAGAAAAAATACTATCCTCTGACCCATCTTCCTCCAGGAACTCAGGGACCCACAGTCATTAAAGCTGTCATATTAAGACTAGTTTCGTGGTGTTGGGGGAGAAGGCATGAAGCCAGAGTGCTGTTCTTATCTTCAAATAGCATCTCCCCGAATAAGGTCCTCTTTGTTTCAGGAGCCATGGGTGTGTTTTGTATTCACTGTTCATTTATTTTTTCAGTTGCATGTTCAGAGATAACAAGGCTTGCACTAATTGCCTAAATAAGATTTGGAATTTAACAAATTATAATGTTCAATAACATAATTTTCTTTCACAAAAACAACACAGGTAGTGCTTTCCTAGTCTGACAGCACAGGGAACTCGAGTTTATTCGGAAGTGCAAGTATGAGATTCTAATAGCATAAGAAAATAAAAAGTGCCATTTATCACTGTTTCAGTGTCACCAACTTGTTATTTTTATTGTTCTTCAGAATAATGGGATTTATTGAAGCAGTTTATCCTCAAGTCACATGGTACATATTATGCATGAAGAATGAAGAGGATTCTAAATAGCAAAACATAAAAAAAGCACCTTAAAATTAACAGAAGTCCAGAGCAAGAAGAGCCACATGTATGAAAAAACCCATGCTATTTCTGCGTGGAACAAGTGGAAAACAAGTATATATGGAAATGGAAAAGTTCAGTTATTAAAACCACACAAATCAAGATGTTTGCATAGTTACTGCCATGCTGAAATGAAAGAAGATGATTGTGTATATGAAAAGTTCTCAACAGCTGTCTTTGGAATAAAATAAAGAATTAGATAAACAAGCTGGCTTCTGTGCATCTGGGATATATACACACCAACACTCAATATTCACAAATTGCTAAATGGTTGTTGGACACCTGAAATTCTATTGATTCCTAAGGTTCAATAATGTCTGAAAGACTTGTTCAAAGGAGCAGGCAAGCAAACAAGCAATTACATATTATTGTGAGTCTTAGTATATTCAAAAGTCGCTATGATAAGAGCAAACATTCTGACCAGATAAATAACCTTAGTTCAGTATGGCAGCAGCCATAACTGGAAGCCTTTCAAATGGTGATTACATAAAATTAAGGATGATACAGTAAAGAAGAGTATTGTAAATCAGACAGCAGGGAATTTCAAGGATCACAAATCCTTGCCTAATATAAATGACAACAATAAATTCTAGCATGGATTGTTTCTTTTATAACAATGGTTACCAAGAAAATAGGAATTGCTAGCTAAAGTTCCAGGACATTTAAATCATGATAGTCTGCAGAAGTTTAATTGTTTTATTTAGTTTTCAGCTTGCTGAAAAGTGAACGCAAGCCACAGAAAGAAAACTATTTGATTGTATAGATTATTGTCTGTTTGCTGAGTTTCTACGTTGTTAGCAAATAACACTCTTAATGTAGTTATTATGGTAACTGGAAATAAATAGTGAAACTTGTTCCTTCTCTCATAGATTTTTAGCATTACCCTAGTGGCATACATTCATGTATCAAGAATTCCACTGAAAACTGTGGAAAGATACCAATATAAAACTGGTGTGTGAGTCAGTCTCAGCACTTGGCAGAGGTTACTGTCCCCTGGATATTCTCATTATTACAAAACACTCAAAAAAACAACTGCTTGAAAGATGAGAAAAGTAATTAAAAAAAAAAATTTCTTTTAAGATTAACTCCCAGAGTGCTGTGCCTTGCTTTTCATCTCACTGGAGTTATTAGTCATCTCTCAGTTGGCTTAACAGGGATGGTCATTGTACTGTAATCCTGAGCTCCAATTGTAGAGATGTCCTTATGTTGCAATTAGAGAAAAGATATTGCCTCAGAAAAAACTAATATAAACATGAACTGCTCTGGCTAGCATTAATCTGTTCTGATATGAAGTGGTCTGACATTATGAGAAGCCAAAGAAGATTTTCTTCATGTGGTTTACAAGCATAAGAAAGCACCGCAAGACTACAGAAAAACACAACTCCAACAATGCCTCTAATCTGGCCTGGGGTTGACTCCATAGTACCTGCAGGCAATCTCATGCAATGCAAAATACCATTAGTGAATTTCACTTCTCTGTGGAAGGCAGCTCATAGTGGATGTTGGCTAGTCACCATGCTCATACCACTAGTTAAATGCCAAAGTGAAGTTTTGCTTAAATTAATCAAGGTTCCCATATATTTCTCTTCAAATACTTCCACAAGAAAAATTCTTATGTTGCATGTACTGTGTTACTGTCCTTTGAGAATAGTCCAAAAAAAAAAAAAAAGCTAGATGAAAAAAAATCTCATCTTTTATTTTAGGTTTAAAATTTCACTGTCCTTAAAGTCTTCAACAGGTCCTGTTCAGAACCAAAACGTCAAATGCAACAGTTTTCCCCTCCGTTTTTCCAGTGTGCTTTGCCTTCACTGTGTCTGTTATTTAGGCGGCAGAGACTTTCTGGTAAAGAAGGTGCTTTTTTTATATTGCTACTGTCTAAGAAATAGTAAGGAATGAGTATAGATATTATACTAATGTAAAATTCTAAATATTGTATTTAGGATGGTGAAACGCTGGCACATTCTTTGCAATAAATTAGTTAGTTATATTCCATTTACCTATTACAATTCCAGGAATGCACTTCCACCAATTCTTGTATTTTTCTATCATATACTTAAGGTCAGAGCCTTGACAAAAGAGAATTAAGTACTGCACTGCTGGATAGTCTTTTCACAAAACAAGGAATTCTATTGATAACAAGTCCTCAAGTGAACTTGTGCAACTGACTTCTGCTGGTTACCCTTGATACCTGTCATATCTCCAAGAAATTGTGGAGAAAAATCAAAGCAGGTCCTCCTCAAATCCCTCCTCTGCGACTAAGCCCGTTGTCTGGGTTCCCAGTTCTCACTTGCAGAGCCTGGCAAACTTCAGTTTTTTTCTTGTGTGGGGTGTCTGGTGGTTTGGGTTTTTTTAGAAAACAAAGCTGATCTGCTCTCTACTATAAATAGCTGCAGACGGTAATAACAGCACTGGTAAGCAACCAGGTGAATGCCAAACCTTCCTTGAAATGCCCCAGCTTCTATTGATGAGGAGGCTTGCATGTGACACCATCTGTCAGGGGCGTTCATTTATCATTAACCAACTGGGGAGAAAACGTGAACTCAAATACCACCAGAAAAGACACCAGAGCTCTGTTTTAAATGTGGTACATTTGTTTCAAGTAGAATTTGTGAACAGAAAGTAGGGCTAAATGTATTAAATAAATAATTTGCTCTGAGTCAGATTCTGCCATGTTTACTCACACAGAAAAGTA
This sequence comes from Hypotaenidia okinawae, assembly GCA_027925045.1. Taxonomy (NCBI): domain Eukaryota; kingdom Metazoa; phylum Chordata; class Aves; order Gruiformes; family Rallidae; genus Hypotaenidia; species Hypotaenidia okinawae. Next base: position 96,585,068 of record BSDF01000002.1, on the reverse strand, counting down.
CTTTATTTAGCAGCTGAATGAGCATTTCACGCAGAGTGAAATATTATCTGAACCAAGAGAACAGATCAGAAATTTGCATCCTGTTGAGGTAAATATCAGAAACTAACCATGGGAGACTGTGGTTAGAAGTCTTCCAGTAATGGTGTCTAGGTCACTTCATCTTAAGAGTGAACCATACAGAAGGACTGTCTGGAGATCTTACTACCCAATTTCTAAGAAGTTCTTTGTTGTTGATATTTAAATGATGATTTTCAGAGGCTTGAATCTCAGCCAATCTTAAATGACTTTTCAAAGGGCCAGCAGGCTCCTGAGTGGTATCCTACTGCATTCCTGTTTCCTGCTCCAAAGCACATTTGATGTTCCTGTAAGAATTGACACCAAACAATCAGTAAGAAGAAGTGCATATAATATATTGAAATGCAGGGTAACATAGGTTGTAGAAGATTCCAGGAGGTCACCAGTCCAATTCAGAGCAGGGTCAGTTATGGGATCAAATCAGGTCCTGAAAACTTCCAAAGGCAGACACCGTGTGGCTTTTCTGGGCAACCTGCTCTACAGCTTCACTGTTTTCAATGTGATAAAGCTTTCTTGATAGTGAATCCAAGATGGTGTATTTTTTGTGGCATTTGTTCTCTTGAATGACTGAACGGCTTCGGATGAAACTATTCTTTGTGTAAAAGAGGTGTTAGTCAGTTCCCTCTGCCTTATTTTGTGTAGGCTTTGATTCAGAGAGCATTTTCCAAAAGATAACCTCTTAGTCTGGGTCTGCCAAAGGCAGTAAATAGATACTTAGAAACATGGGACCTTCAGCTACATCAAGGGTAGGATGGAGGTAGTATATATAGGTTCTGAAGACCTTGACTCTGGAGGATGTACTCAAAATCAGCAGTAGGTATCCTAGGCCTTTTTCAGCTATTTTCCTGTTCTTAGGCAAGGAAGACTTATTCTTAGTAAGAACATTCACAAGTTTTGTGGGGCTGGCACTCTTAAGAGCATGCTTGTGATATAAACAAAGAGACTTTAGGAAGCATTGATAGCTTGTATATTTTCAGTTTTGTGATGGGAATCACATTAATGAGAACATCTGACTCAGAACGTTAATACTTATTCTCATATGAGATAAAACAAGTAGACAAACTGATAACAGCATCACATTCATGCAGTTGATCTTTTTTTCTTTTACACAATGCACAATTTTGAGGGAAAACAACAACAACTAAACTTCCTCTGGACAGTTCATTAATACATCTAGAGCAATTAACTTTAAGCCACCATTAACAACAAAACCAGAAGTTTGAATCAGCCATAAATTCAATTGTTTGTTCCATCCCCGCCAGTCCCATTGTGATTTCTAACAGGGAGTGATATGGAGGGTTGGCGACATCATATTGCACAGAAACTCTAATTCACTGAACAGACCATGAAGGATAGACAGCTTACAGAAACCTGAATGAAAACACTTTAGATACTTACATCGCCGCCATCATGTCTCCATTTGTACTGCCCCTCATTGTCAAATCCCGTCACAAGCGGTCCTGTATACATTCCTCAGGGAAAATTTCACTCAGCCACTTTTGCAGTTGGAAAATGGGGTACTTTGGAAGCTGCATGCAGGTCCCGGAAAGTTAACCTGGTTCTTGAGAGGCAGCCATGACTTGGCCATTTCACACATAAAAGATTCCGGATGCATCTGGGTAGGAGACATGAACAGGGAAGTTACCTCAAGGGGAATATAAAACATACAAAGAGCTATTACTGCATGGACGAGTTGTACTGAAAGGAGAGGACATGGGTGATCTGAGGTGATGTGGTTATGGATAAGGGGGGATAGAAGGTGCAGAGGGGAGCTGCAGATGTGTACAAAATAGCTACAAACAGCTTTACCTGCATTCTCCTGAACTTTCCTTCCAATTCACCTACCGACAGTGTTAAAAGGACCCACTAAAAAGGTTTGTCTGATTGAAGTGATAATGTTGACTGTGGTTCATGGTATTTCTTTACAAAGGCTTTAGGTTCAGGAATATATAAAATATGGCTTTTTTCTTTGTCGGCCAGGAGCCATGTGGCTTTCAGATGTGGTTTCATTTAGGCCCAGTCCTGAATTCCCTTTTGGGGAATTTGAATAATATCAATGGGTGTTTTGGTCATGCAGGGATTGTTAATTTGCCCTCTGGATGTCTGGGTTGGCAGCTTCTGAAATGTTGATTTGGCATGTAAGTTCCATAAACAACTTAAATTTACAGTATTTCCCTCTTACTATATCTATCAAATATATTTTTTTCCTGTGGGAAAGTAAAAGCTATCAGAAAATCACAAGTGATTAACATATTGTTAAAACCTCAGTTCTGAAAGTGGAAATAAACCATGAAAACTCACCCCCAGAGCATTAAAACCACCTGTAAATACCTACACATTTCATCCCTGAAACTTTTATTGTTTTTCAAGTAGGAAGAATATCTTGCTCTCTCCAGTTGTCATAAATTTTAAAGCAGCCATGGCCCCATTACAATGTACCTTCCTGGAGCCTGATCTTCTCTCCAGTATTTTTTCCTCCTCTTTGCCCAAGTTGCAATGTATTTTGAGGCAGAAAGGCAGTAACAGACAACTGTCTTTCTGTAAAATATAGTGAGGTTATTCTGTACAAATGGAATGAACCTCATTTTTTCATTTCAGATCAAAGTAGAAATCTTTTGAAGTTTAGCTATTTGATAAAAAAGGGCTTTATAACAAGCAGATATAGAAGTTAATAGGACATAGAGATATTTTATTAAACTGCAAACCATTATTAATATTGCAGTTTTAACTTGAAAGAAATATGTGAAATGACACCGGAAATTAATTAGATTATTTCATCATTCTTTTACATTATAAACTTTGATACACTTGCATAGATATATAGGTACATTGATAAAAAGACACAAAGACAAACAGAATTTTAATGAGTGGGGAGCTTTTATCTACTATCACTTTGTGACTTAATTTTTTCTGTTTATACTGCCTATTGATTCCAGTTGAAACCTGCTGTTTTAATGTTGTTATTGATATTCTCTCTGGGTTTTCTTCTAATTCTGGCATTGATATTACCTTGATCGGATTTAGTTTATTTGAATTGCCTGTAGGTTTCAGTCTCCCGAGTTTTTCACTGCTTATAGACATGCAAAGATAAAACCTCTCTTTTTATCTAAAAATCCTTGAGAGACTCTGAAAGATACAGCCGTTTTCTGAGAACATTAAAAAGAAAGAGACAACAATCAAAAGGAATATACTTCTCACCCAGCCTATTCAAGACATCATTTCTATACACCCTGCATATTCTCTGACATGCACAGATTTCTCATCTAGTTCCATTTTACATTTGGAAGCGATGTGTGGAGAAATTGGTTTGTCATAAACTCACAAGTGGTTCCAAGCTTCATGTCAGGGTCCATACTTTTCACCCGACTGTCTCTGGTCCTGCCTAGTTTGGGAAATGGACTTGTGTAGTGCCCCATGCCACTTTTTTTTTTTTTTTTTTTTGCAGGGTTCAAATGTAAAAGAAAATTCCCCTTTCCAATGAGAGAAGTCAACGTGCAAGGGCAGGAGTGGTAAAATAGGGAAAACTTAACATGTGTTCGGGCTAGAGGTAATTTCTGTACATTGCTCCTGTTAGTTGCTATTTCAACAATCTCCCTATGACTCTTAGAAAGAACTAAGAAAAATAATACTACAATTTAAAAAAACCCAACCCAGTTTTACCTTTCAAACTGTATTTATTATGAAAATAAAACAAAAAAGGAGAAAAATCTCATACCACATCTTTCTGCTTTTTTATCTGTCTCTGATTTGTTTGCTTTATTTTCTTTCTCTTTGTAAGGTTGTTGTGGCATTTTTTTTTTTTCTTTTGGCTTGATTCCAGTCTTCATTTCCTTTTTGGTTTGGTTTGGTCTATTTTGTTTGTTTGTTTTCTTCCCTCCCCCACCCCCTCCCGCTTTCTTCTTCCTGTAGGTCTATAGTTTATTTTCTTCTCTTTGTTCTGACTCCTTTGTCATCTAACAGTACACTTTTTTAAAAAAATAATTATTTTGTAAGAAATAATGAACATTTTCAAGCCTGTAATTAAAGCTAGGTAAGGACTATGAATATATCTGTAAAAATGTGCTCTATTTGCACGTGATTTATTTCCTCTGTCCAACTGTCACAGTGCAGTTACATTAACTATCTGACATCTTATAGATCTAACAGTCAGCTTGTACTGGGCATTCATAGGAAGAAGGATCAGAATTGTTCTCTTAATCATCCTGGTATCACTATAAATTATTATTTTAATAACATCAATAGGGAATAATAATAGAAAAGTGAATTGGGGATTGTGACTAAAAAATATTATTCCTCTAAGGTAGAGAGTGGTGGACTGTGATGGGCTATTGGAAAGCAGCACAGAGGGAAGGGAAGCAGTGTTTGCCTTTCACTCCAGTCTTCCTCATGGATCACTTGCACAGAGCCATCAGCTCTGCTGTCTACAGCCTGTATGGACCATAATGTTAGAGTTACTGTGATTCTAACAGTTTATAGGGGTACCTGTCAGGTCTGTATGGGGAATGACAGGGAAACTGAGAAGTTCCTCACTCAGGGAAACCTCCCAAAACACATCCCTCCTTACCTCCTGCTTGTAACTCCAAACACTTTTCCTTCACAATCCTCCAGTGTCTTGCAGCACTTTGTCTTGACTTCCCCATCTCAGCTCTCCTTTCCATCCCCAAATCACTTTAGTGCTCTTACTTATACAGATTAACCCTTCTCTATCCCTACTAGTGGGACGAGGGGTTCAGAGCAGGCTAGGAGAACCCAGGAGTTGAACAAGTGGCTGAAAGGCTGGTGCCGGCATAGGAACTTTGGGTTTTTTGATCAAGGGATGGTGTACTCAGCTCCTGGCATGATGACTGCTGATGGGGCTTACCTGTCTCCAAGGGGAAAGCGGATCCTTGCCCAGGAGACGGCAGGGCTTATTGAGCGAGCTTTAAACTAGGTAAGAAGGGGGAAGGGAACATCATGAAGGATGCTGGGGTTAGGGAAGTGCTTCAGGAGACATGGCTAGAGTTGATAGGGGAAGAAGGTAAAGGCCAACGGCACAGTGACGGACTTGGGGATGTTGTTCCAGGTGATAGTAGGGAAAATTCTGTGGATTGCCCTGAGGACTCCTCAGTGGAGGCACCATTTCCCATCCCTTGTTGGAAACCTTCCTGTGACCTGTTGAGAATACCTGCATCTGCTGCCTTCCTAGAGTGCCTATATACGAATGCACGTAGCATGGGTAATAAACAGGAAGAGTTAGAGATCTTTGTGTGATCGCAGGGCCACGACCTCATTGTGATCACAGAGACGTGGTGGGACAGCCTGGATGACTGGCATGATGTCATGGACAGTTATGTGTTTTTTAGGAAAGATAGGCTAGGGGGACAAGGTGGAGAAGTTGCTCTTTATGTGAGAGAGCACCTAGAATGTATTGAACTCCACCTGGGGGAGGATGATCCATCAGTTGAGAGCCTGTGAGTAAGAATCAAGGGGGCAGGCTATTGTGAGTGACACTGTGGTGGGTGTGTACTACAGGCACCCTGAATAGGAGGAGGGAGTTGATTCTACAAGCAGCTAGAAGTAGCCTCAACATCCCAGGCACTGGTCCATATGGGGGACTTGAATTACCCAGATATTTGCTGGGCAAGTAACAGGCCCAGTCATATGCAGTCCAGACTATTTCTGCAATGTGTAGAAGACAATTTCCTACTACAGATGGTACAAGAACCTACAAGGGAAGGGCGGTTACTGGACCTTGTTTTAACCAACACGGATGGGTTCGTTAGGGAAGTAAAGGTCGAGGGCATCTTGGGACAAAGTGACCATGAAATGGTAGAGTTCAAGATCCTGAGTGGAAGAAGCAAGCCAAAAAGTAGGATAGCTACCCTGAATTTTGGAAAAGCTAACTTTGATCTCCTCCGTGACTTAATAGGGGCTATCCCGTGGGCTACGCTGTTTGGAGGAATGGGAGCCTTTGAGAGCTGGCTAGCATTCAAACAGCGCTTCTTCCAAGCACAGGAACGATGCATCCCTTTGAGCAAGAAATCAGGAAAGAGAGGCAGAAGACCTGTGTGGATGAGCAGGGAGCTCATGAGTAAACTCAAAGGGAAGCAGAAGCTCTCTGAATTGTGGAAAAAGGGTCTGAGAACCTGGGAAGAATACAGGAATGTGGTCAGGGCCTGTAGGGATGCGACTAGGAAGGCTAAAGCCCTCTTGGAAATGAAACTGGCAAGGGACATAAAGGATAATAAAAAGGGTTTTTTTAGATACATGAATAGTAAGAGGATGACCAGGGATAATGTGGGTCCCCTGCTGAACAAGGTGGGTGTCCTGGTGACGGGGGATGCTGAGAAGGTGGAGATACTGAATGCCTTCTTCACTTTGGTCTTCACTTCAAAGGCCCACCGGGACCCACAGACACTGGAAGAAAGTAGGAGTGTTTGGGAAATGAAGAACTTCCCTCTGGTTGAGGTGGGGGTGGTCCAGGAGCGTCTCAAAGGGATTAATGTACACAAATCCATGGGCCTGGATGGGATACATCCACGTGTGCTGAGGGAGCTGGCAGAAGTGATTGCTGAGCCGCTCTCTATGTTCTTCGATAGGTCCTGGAGAACAGGAGAAGTGCCTGAAGACTGGAGGATAGCCAATGTCACTCCTGTCTTTAAAAAGGGCAAGAAGGAGGATCCGAGCAACTATAGGCCAGTCAGCCTCACCTCTGTCCCTGGAAAGGTAATGGAACAGCTTGCTCTGGATGCCATCTCCAAGCAATTGGAAGAGAAGAAGGTCATGAGGAGTAGTCAGCATGGATTCACCAAGGGGAAATCGTGCTCGACCAATCTCATAGCCTTCTATGATCTCATCACCGGCTGGGTGGATGGAGGGAGAGCAGTGGATGTCATCTACCTTGACTTCAGCAAGGCTTTTGATACTGTCTCCCATGACATCCTGATAGCAAAGCTGAGAAAGCATGGGATTGATGAGTGGACAGTGAGGTGGGTTGAGAATTGGCTGTCGGACCGAGCCCAGAGGGTCGTGATTCGTGGAGCAGAATCTGGCTGGAGGCCTGTGACTAGCGGTGTTCCCCAGGGCTCAGTGTTGGGTCCAGTCCTGTTTAATATCTTCATTGACGACCTTGATGAGGGAATAGCATCCACCCTCAGCAAGTACACTGATGATACAAAGCTGGGAGGAGTGGCTGACACGCAGGAACACTGTGCTGCCATCCAGCGAGACCTGGACAGGCTGGAGAGCTGGGCAGGGAGAAACCAGATGAGGTTTAACAAAAGCAAGTGTAGAGTCTTGCACTTGGGAAGAAATAACTGCTTGAATCAGTACAGGCTGGGGGATGACCTGCTGGAGAAGAGCTCTGTGGAGAAGGACCTGAGGGTCCTGGTGGATGACAGGTTGGCCACAAGCCAGCAGTGTGCCCTGGGAGCTAAGAGAGCCAATGGGATCCTGGAGTGCATCCAGAGGTGTGTGGCCAGCAGGTCAAAGGAGGTGATCCTCCCCCTCTACTCTGCCCTGGTCAGGCCCCACCTGGAGTATTGTGTTCAGTTCTGGGCTCCCTGGTATAAGAAGGACAGGGATCTCCTGGAGAGAGTCCAAAGAAGGGCTACGAAGATGATAAAGGGCCTGTAACATCTCCCCTATGAGGAAAGGCTGAGTGAGCTGGGACTGTTCAGTCTTGACAAAAGAAGACAAAAGGGGGCACCTAATTAATGTTTATAATTACCTTAAGCATGGGATGCAGGGGGAAATGGACAGCCCCTTTTCATCTGTCTGTGGGGACAGGACAAGGGGCAATGGCTGCAAGTTGGAGCACAGGAAGTTCCGCACCAACATGCGGAAGAACTTTTACACAGTGAGGGTGACAGAGCCCTGGCACAGGCTGCCCAGTGGGGTTGTGGAGTCTCCTTCTCTGGAGATATTCAAGACCCATCTGGACACATATCTGTGCAATATGAGCTAGGGAGCCTGCTTTGGCAGGGGGGTTGGACCCGATGATCTCTCGAGGTCCCTTCCAACCCCTATGATTCTGTGATTCTGTGATTCTCATTCATTCCAGGGCTCTGTTTCTTCTCCTAAATTATCTTAATCTTCCTCCAGCAAATCTCTTCCCAGTTTCTGCCTCAGTCACTGGGTCCTCTTAACTCTTCTCACTCTGTATTTCCTCCATCCTTCAGCCTGTTGTCAGACACATGACCTAAACTCTTTTTTCCCATGTTTGTGAAGACATAATTGAACTTCTTGCAAAGTTACATTGTTCTTCTAGCACCACAGACACTCTTGGAGTCCTTTACTTTTCTTTTCTCATACTGGTTCTGAGTGAGATGGAATGAATTTTCTTTCTATTATCTGGCATAATGCTGTGTTTTGGATTTCATATGAGAATAATGTTGATATTGAACTGATGGGTTTAGCTGCTGCTGAGTAGTTTTTGTGTTCACACTAAGTCAAGAACTTTTCGTCTTTACACAGATTGCCAGGTACACAAGAAGCTGGGAGAGCACAGCCAGGACAGCTGGCCCAGACTGGCCAAAGGGATATTCTCTACCATATAATATTCTGCTCCAGATAGAACTTGGGAAGATAGCCAGGAGGTGTGACCACTGCTTGGAAACAGACTGGGCAATGGGTGGTGTTTTTTTTTCTTCCACATGTGGTAAGCAATTGTATTTGTACATCTCTTGCTTGTTATTTTTTTGTTTCTGTTTCTGGTTTTGTTATTGTTACCTTCCTTTGTTATCTTATCAAACTGTCTTTATCTCAACCCATGACTCTTTTTTTTGGCCATTCTCCTCCCCACTCCCTCTCGGGGGGCAGGTTGGTGGGTGATCTGCTGCTTTATTCTTAGCTACTGGCTGGGGTTAAACCATGCAGTTTTATTCTAGAATTTTCTAAACTGATGGTCCTGTTTTGGGCTTTCTACCAGTTTTATATCAGCATGAGCCCACTGACTTTCAGGGAGCTGCTGATATTCTGCTGGTGTGTCAGAATACCAATAACTTATACCACATGGAAACTTTTGTCTTCAGCCGTTCCTTCTGTATCTGCACTATTTACTTGCTCTTCTCTGTTTCATTGTCATTTAAAAAGTTAATTACCAGCTTCCTAATAGGTAAACAGTTAATCTCAGGTTGGCAGGCAGTGAATCAACTCATCTCAGATTCTACAGCACTAAAGTCATCTGTTGCAGAATGGTTGCAGTATTTATTTGCTGATTGGCAGTCAAATATTTAATTGTTGAATTCACTAACCATTAACTGTATCACACAAAAAAGTTCAATAGCTTTTAATTATCATATCAATTTACTTTTTGCTTCTGACTGTTCTTAGGAAGAGTTAGAAGGCTCAGATGTATCAAATCCAAGACAACTATAGAATTCTGGTACCTTGTAAAGAAGTCGGAAATATGTTATTCTCCAAATATTCTCAAACTCATAAATGAATCAAACTCTGATTCCTTTCAAATTTTTATGCAAAAATATCCCAGTCTGAGATAATGTTACAATATTAAAATGAAAAGGCATTATGAGTGGTGCCAGGCATCTTTGCTGTGGTTTGCTCTTGGATGGATCACAGAATCAGAAAGTTGTTTAGGTTGGAAAGGACTTCTTCAAGTCAGGGGTGTCAGCTAGAGCAGGTTTCCCAGGACTGTGTCCAGTACAGTTTTGAACATCTTCAAAGATGGTTTTGCTGGTCCTCCCTTTGCCTTCAGTTCTGCCCCTGCTGCCTGCAGGGCAGGATGGAAAGGTATGAGTGCAAGGAGGAGGGACCATCTGGAGTGCAGGATTGAGGAGGAGAGATAAAGAAGGGTGCAAGATGCTTTGGTATGAGCAGAAGTGGAGACTACATCTCAGAATGTGGAGGCAGAAGGCAGAGGTCTAGCAGATGCAAAGAGCAATGACTCGATTCTGGGGAAAAATAAACAGAAAAAGCAATTTTAGAATGTTGCCTAGCTAGAATCTGTCATGGAAACTAGATGTGCTAACCTCTACATTTTCTGTGGTCATTAAACAGGTCTGAAACACACTGGTTAAAGTGGTCATCATATACATTTTTTTTATGGTTAATCAATATATTCAATCTATATCTCCAGCACTTTTGCTATTAGCTTGATTGGAGAGGTTTATGTTGTCATTCCAGAAGCCCAAGTCCTGGTGGTGGCCTAAGTATTAATGCTAATGCAGGTTCAAACAGCAGATGTTTCATTATTATAATCCTTAAAAATCTGTATGAAAAGAGTATTGAGATTGCAAAATCAGAAATATAGATACTTGAAACTGCTGAGTCTAAATATATGCACTTGCTCCTACACTTGTCCTTTTTTCTGTAACTGTTATGCCACAGCCTTTATTGGCAAGGTCAGGCATAGGAGAGGCAAGACAGGGCAGAACTGTGTGACCCATACCTCACAGACTGCTGAAGATGTCTTCTCTGAAGGTGAGTCATAGAATCATAGAATCATAGAATGGGTTGGGTTGGAAGGGACCTCAAAGATAATCTAGTTCCAACCCTTCTGCCCATGGGCAGGGACATCCCTCAATAGATCAGGTTGTCCAAAGCCTCCCCCACCCTGGCCTTAAACACTGCCACAGGATGGGGCTTCCACAACCTCTATGGGCAACCTGTGCCAGTGCTTCACCATCTTCATAGTAAAGAATTTCTTCCTAATGTCTAACCTAAACCTGCCCTCTTTCAGCTTGAAGCCATTGCCCCTTGTCCGATCACTACACTCCCTCATGAACCGTCACTTTCCCACTTTCCTGTAGGAGCCCTTTAAGTATTGGTAGGACACAATTATGTCTCCCTGAAGCCTTCTCTTCTCCAGACTGAACAAACCCAATTCTTTCAGCCTGTCTTCATAGGAGAGGTGCTCCAGACCTCTGATCATCTTTGTGGCCCTCCTCTGGACTCACTCCAGCAGGTCCATGTCTTTCTTGTACTAGGGACCCCAGAGCTGGACACAGTACTCCAGGTGGGGTCTTATGAGAGCAGAGGGGCAGAATCACCTCCCTTGATGTGCTGGCCACACTGTTCTTGATGCGGGTTTGTGCTCCTGCTGTCTGTAGCATCTGTGACTCACATTGTGCAGTAAATACGGTGGGGGGATGCAGAAGAAAGAAAACACAGAGAATGAGAATGTCTCTGCCTCTATGTGGGACTTACATGAGATGTGAAAAGTGACATGTAATCATTCCCATAGAGCAAAAATCCTGCCTTTGTCACTCTCTCTGGTTACCTATGCAGAACTCTGAGGACAGATCTGTGGAAGTGTGGAAATGTTACTTCTGGAAGCTGGAGAAAATTCACTGTTCCAAGGCTATCTAGTTTCAAACACTGAGGGGGCAGGGGAGAGAAAGAAAGATAGGAAGATAGGAAGGAAGGAAGGAAGGAAGGAAGGAAGGAAGGAAGGAAGGAAGGAAGGAAGGAAGGAAGGAAGGAAGGAAGGAAGGAAGGAAGGAAGGAAGGAAGGAAGGAAGGAAGGAAGGAAGGAAGGAAGGAAGGAAGGAAGGAAGGAAGGAAGGAAGGAAGGAAGGAAGGAAGGAAGGAAGGAAGGAAGGAAGGAAAGCGGGGCCTAAATCTCTCGAATGAGCTTACTGGATCATTTTGACTATTTTTACCTCAGATTCCCCACCTGGAAAAGGGTGATAATACTTTTCCCCTTTTCATACAGATACTGTGAAGAAGTATTACTGATTACAGTTCATGAACACAAATATGCTCACAAAGGAAGAAATTGTTCTCTGTAAAGTGTGCATTTGATTGCTTTTGCTAACATCATGCACACAGATGAGCACTGAGAAAAGGATTGATTCAATGTGAGCACATCAATCTAAAAGTTAGGCATTTAGTCTAATTTCATGTCAACACAATGATCAGAGGATTCATCCTATTCCAAGCAAACACTTAGGCAGAACAAATCAGCCTCTGTAGGTGCTGGACTGTCTATCACTGATGGCTGAGGAAGCAGAGATGACTAGGTCAGACCAGATACCTAAGTTTATAAGCTTGTGATGAGAGTGAAGGTCAATAACTGCTGTGTACAGATTCCCAAGATTTGGTAACTGGACAAACTGTTCTTAGCTAAAAGCTTTCAAATTAGAGTTTGACAGAATTGTAGGCAATTTAAAGAAACGGTCTTGTATTGTGCTGGGTAATATAGCTGGAGGAATTGCTCTCTGATGCACAAACTAATAAATTATAAAGGTGGAAATAAAAAAAAAAAGCAACATTATGTCCATCACGTAGAACTTCTGTAAACAAGATAAAACTGTTTCATCTGTTTGATTGTGATGATGGGGTAGGCACCTTAGGCCTACAGAACCATTCCATCATATATTTTTTCACCATTAGAAATCATCAGTTTATATTATTTGCTGATACTAAAGCATATATAAAAAAACCCCAGTGCATTAGCTACTGTGTATAGTTACACAATGTATGTTACATATGGGCTGAATATCATGTCTGATGATGGAAGAAGTCTGTGTCTAATACCATTCCCTGGAGAAATTGTTCAAGAGCTGTTCATCCTCATGGAAAGATTACTCTGATATCAGTGAGACTTATCTGCTGTGTAAGTGCCAGTTGAGTTGTAAAGCTCCTCTAGAGCATTTTATCAGGTGTTCTTACTCAGCAACAATGGTCTCTATGAGGAGAGAAAGCCAAGAAAAAAGGTTTGTTTCTTCCAGTTAATATCAGTGTTGTTTTTTTGTAAAAGTATTTTAGTGTGATGCAAAGTATACCTATTGCTCCTCCTCTTTGCTGTCACACAGGTAGCGAAACATACGTCATTTCTGTTTTAGTTTATTCTCTCCCTTAATGCTGAATTTTACTTCAGAGGGAAGAAAAAAGATGGTAAAAAGGATCTCCATCTACAGAACTCGTTTTCTTGTGCTTTTGCCAACAATTTCATCTTGGAAATTCTTCAAATTCTATCCTCAGACAGATTTATATATGGGCTATTCACATATGTTTCAGTGAGAGTTTTGCACTTTTATCTTACAGAAGAATTTGACCTCTGGGTTTTGCCTCTCTTAGGAATAGTTTAGGAATATTAGCTCTACTATGCCCTGAAAATATTTCATGCTTATTGCTTCTTGACTGAGTAATTGAGGAACCACTTTGTAAGAGATTGAAAGTGGATTTTGTAATCCTTTGAAATCTTTCCTTTTTTGATGTCTGTTTTTTAATCAAATTGAAAACAAAATGTAGAGAAAGTCGAGACCGATATAGTATAATACAGGGCTGTTAGCTAGTGGTAGAGAATGGAAATGGAAGTAAAAAGTTCTGTTACTACCTCAGTTACATTTTTTTCTACAGATTGGGAAATATCCACTAGGATCCAAAGTATTTCCACTGTTGTAACTAAAAGGAAAAAACACAGGGTTTTTTCTACATTTTATTTGCACTATAAAATAAGGTGCTAATTTTTGCCATCAACTTGTGTGTGATGGTTGTTAGATATTTAATTAATTTACTTTGAGAGCCCTGAGTAAGAGGAATTCTCTTCCCCTTGATAGTGCATTTTGTGTATTTTTATGCTTTTGTTCTGCAAGTTGTTTTATTGGTGCAATGGGTTTGTTTGCAATTATTTTACTGCTTGTGAAGGAAGTCATCACAATCAAGCTTTATGTAGGTGTTATTATAGTAACTGACATTTTTTCCTATTGCTCTTAAAAGTCTAAGTAGTTATGGGGAAAGTGAAATAAGAGATATTTCTCTAAAATTTTAGGGAAGAAATAGTAGGTATGGGCATAATAATAAAGCAGAGGAAGGCAACAGCGAAGAAAAAAAGGCACTGAAATCACTTCTTGTCTTTTTTGTTTTCTTCTTTTTATTTTTTCCCCAGAAGTGCACAAGCTCTTTTACAGCTAGTAAAATAAACAATTAAAGGCATTTCTGTTTGATATATTATTCAAGTTAATGAGCAAAAGCACGTTTGTCGCTCTCATAATGGAGCTGAGAGAAGGAAATCTGTTTCAAACTTGTCATTGTTTGATGCAAGGCTGAGGATTAATATTCTTGTTTCAGATTAAGAGTATCCCATTTCAGTACAACAAGTTGCTATTTTGTGAACTTATGTTCACATAAGGGTCTGAGCACATGGGGAGAATACAGGAATGTAGTCAGGGCCTGTAGGGTCGCAACTAGGAAGGCTAAAGCCCTCTTGGAAACGAAGCTGGCAAGGGACATAAAGGATAATAAAAAGGGTTTTTTTAGATACGTGAATAGCAAAAGGATGACCAGGGATAATGTAGGTCCCTTGCTGAACAAGGAGGGTGTCCTGGTAACGGGGGATACTGAGAAGGTGGAGATACTGAATGCCTTCTTTGCTTCGGTCTTCACCTCAAAGGCCCCCCGGGACCCACAGGCACTGGATGTAAATAGGAGTGTTTGGGATATGAAGAATTTCCCTCTGGTTGAGGTAGGGGAGGTCCAGGAGCGGCTCAAAGGGATAAACGCACACAAATCCATGGGACCGGATGGGATACATCCACGTGTGCTAAGGGAGCTGGTGGAGGTGATTGCTGAGCCGCTCTCTATCATCTTCAACAGGTCCTGGAGAACAGGAGAAGTGCCTGAGGACTGGAGGATAGCCAATGTCACTCCAGTCTTTAAAAAGGGCAAGAAGGAGGATCCCAGCAACTATAGGCCAGTCAGCCTCACCTCTGTCCCCGGAAAGGTAATGGAACAGCTTGCTCTGGATGCCATCTCCAAGCAATTGGAAGAGAAGAAGGTCATGAGGAGTAGTCAGCATGGATTCACCAAGGGGAAATCGTGCTCGACCAATCTCATAGCCTTCTACGATCTCATCACCGGCTGGGTAGATGGAGGGAGAGCAGTAGATGTCATCTACCTTGACTTCAGCAAGGCTTTTGATACTGTCTCCCATGACATCCTGATAGCAAAGCTGAGAAAGCATGGGATTGATGAGTGGACAGTGAGGTGGGTTGAGAATTGGCTGTCGGACCGAGCCCAGAGGGTCGTGATTCGTGGAGTGGAATCTGACTGGAGGCCTGTGACTAGCGGTGTTCCCCAGGGCTCGGTGTTGGGTCCAGTCCTGTTTAACATCTTCATTGACGACCTTGATGAGGGAATAGCATCGACCCTCAGCAAGTACGCCGATGACACAAAGCTGGGAGGAGTGGCTGACACGCAGGAACACTGCGCTGCCATCCAGAGAGACCTGGACAGGCTGGAGAGCTGGGCAGTAAGAAACCAGATGAGGTTTAACAAAAGCAAGTGTAAAGTCTTGCACCTGGGAAGGAACAACCGTTTCTATCAGTACAGGCTGGGGGATGACCTGCTGGAGAAGAGCTCAGTGGAGAAGGACCTGGGGGTCCTGGTGGATGACAGGTTGGCCATGAGCCAGCAGTGTGCCTCGGTGGCTAGGAGAGCCAATGGGATCCTGGGGTGCATCCGGAGGAGTGTAGCCAGCAGGTCAAGGGAGGTGATCCTCCCCCTCTACTCTGCCCTGGTCAGGCCCCACCTGGAGTATTGTGTCCAGTTCTGGGCTCCCTGGTATAAAAAGGACAGGGATCTCCTGGAGAGAGTCCAGAGAAGGGCTACGAAGATGATAAAGGGCCTGGAGCATCTCCCCTATGAGGAAAGGCTGAGAAGATTGGGACTGTTCAGCCTTGAGAAGAGAAGACTAAGGGGGGACCTAATTAATGTTTACAATTATCTTAAGCAAGGGATGCAGGGGGAATCAGCCAGCCCCTTTTCAGTGGTCTGTGGAGACAGGACAAGGGGCAATGGCTGCAAGTTGGAGCATAGGAAGTTCCGCACCAACATGCGGAGAAACTTTTTCACAGTGAGGGTGACAGAGCACTGGAATAGGCTGCCCAGGGAGGTGGTGGAGTCTCCTTCTCTGGAGATATTCAAGACCCGTCTGGACGCCTATCTCAGTGAAATGTCCTAGGGAGCCTGCTTCGGCAGGGGGTTGGACCCGATGATCTCTCGAGGTCCCTTCCAACCCCTACAATTCTATGATTCTATGTTATGCAGAAATTAGAGTGTTCACAAACAGGATTACATAAAAATAATAAAAGATACGAAACAAAAACGATGTAGTCATGTTGGATCTAACTTTTGTGTATTAGATCCTAAGAAACAAAGACCACCACAGAACACCCCATAAAAATGTGCAGTAAGCCTATATAAAATTGAGAAAATGAATTAAAATGCCTATGCAACATAAAACATATAAAGAAATAATTGTTGCATACACAGTATATATTTGCTTTAGTATTCTTTTGACCTACCTGGTTTCTAATACTTCCATAAACTCCCAGATAGTGGAATCCACAGGTTTTTTTACCAACAGATCCTTTAACTCTGTTTCCTTTGTGGACTTCTGTGCACACTTCTTATCAGCATCTAAACTCATATAAGCACAAACTATACTTTCTAACATGGATGTCCCACTAGTCAAAGACTATTTAACCGTGGTTGCATCAGCCAGCTGCGGTTTGCAGCTTCTGCTTTGGGAACAACCATTCTAAAGCACATATGTGCTTTATGTGTAGAAAACAAGAAAAAAAACCCCTTCTGTTCCTTCAATTAGTTATGCAAATAGTAAATGAATATTCAAAGTTTCATTCAGATTTAATCTTTTCCACTTCATCATTTATGCATTAGGATGGGTGGGAATGAGTCAATGCTTTTTGGTGGCTAAAGTTCAAATCCCATCAAGCTATTTAAATTACAGGATTTGTTTGGGTTTTTTTGTTGTGTTTGGGGTTTTTTTATAAGATATGGTAGACATCTTTGAATAAGATCTAACTTCTAAATTATACTTCTGGCATCTCCTGGTGTTCCTGGACTGTTGACTTCTGGTTTGAGATTTGTTAACTTGCATAATATTTGAAAGAGTAATCTATGGTTAATTGCATATCTTGTCAGAAAAAGTATACTGTGCGCCTGAGAAGCTTTGAACTGACTTTTTGAAACTCTTCTTTTTTCTGTGCTACTGTGCTTTCTAATGCTATTTTTGTCATATAACTGATTCCAATAGAAGTCTTTCCATTGTACAGAAATATCCTCCCTCGGCAACAAGCATTGGGGCTGCATTGGTCAGCAGAGTTGAAAAGCAAATAATATTAATAACTCTAATTACCATCCTTGTCGGCTAAATGAAATGGAAGGATTCCTAATTCCTCTTTGGAATTTATCATAATTTATCTGCCAGCTGACCTGCAGCATCCAGCCAGACCATTAGTATAAATTAATGTCTCTTATCAGTGTTTGTTTTGTGGGGGATGAAGGAATTATTTACTATTACTGCTTATTGATAATGGTGATTAGGCTACATGTTCTACTTTTGTGGAGAAGCTTATAGACAGGAATTTTACAGTAAATGCACTTGTGTGCTCCAGAAGTTACAACAAAGCACCTGAAATATCCCCGCTCCTGTGACATATGAATCACTGGAGTTATCTGCTTTCCAGCTTCTTTACAACTCAGACAGCCACCCAGACTGGTGGCTTGATGGGAATTTTTAACTTTGAGAGTCTTAGGACTGATAAAACTGTAGAAACTGTCCACTGTGCCCAGTAGTCTTTGTATTTTTCCTCCCTGTCCTTTTCTTTATGTGCAATAAATTGCTATGTAAATTAAATTTGCATTTAATATTTTCTTACTTAAGGTTTCTTGTTGTGGGTTTTGTTGGGTTTAGTTGGTTTTTTTTTTTTGCTACTGTACCTACAGTTTATTGTATGCAGTAATTTAAATTTATTTGAACTGTCTGCAAACCCCTAATTTTTACGAGAGTGCAAGAACAGTGGGTTGATCTCATTGATCCCTTAATTAGGTGTAACTACTGTTACTGAGAAGGGGACACTATCAAGCAAAACTTCTTGTTATAATCTCTCAAAGATGGGTGCAAGGTAAAAGGGTATAAACCAAAAGGTGTAATAGATTCCGGAATAAAAAGCCCAGGGAAAATAATCACTGTCATGTAAAAGCAGAGCTGGGCATAATCTATAATACTAATTCTTTTTATGTGTAGGTTACCGTATGTGAAATGCTACAGTAATTGCCTCCTTAAAGTATTATCTTGATTTCTCATGTAAAAACCGAGTTGTACACAGTAGCGTGAATAGACAGAAATGGTCTTTTTTTCAGCATGTCTGTGGAAATGATCATGCCAATTATCTTTTGCTCTTAAGCTGAATTTAGTTGTTATTCAGTGTGCTTTTGCAGTATGTCTAGTGGTGTCACAGAGGATTTCCATCCGGAGACAGCGTGCATCTTTTTCTAGGGCTTATGTCAAAACCCAAGTTACTGAGACAAAAATTCTTCCTGTACATGGTACTAGAGAACTCTTACTCCATTTGATTAGCAACCTGGTAAGCTTCTGAGGATTTCTTTAGGAATTACAGTTCTCTGCTTTCTTTGGAGTGTTGCATCCCTTGGAGCTAATGTCCTCTGGGGAAGGGTGGCCCAGGACCACAGGTTGGAGGAACAGCTGTCTCATAAGCAGGAACCAGCAGTCCAACTGAGAAATAAGAAAATGCTTATATTTGCTTCTAGTGAGCTATATAGGTTATACTGCCATCACTAGAGAGGGTGACATAAATCCTGTGATAGGAACTTGCCTTCCTTCCTTCCTTCCTTCCTTCCTTCCTTCCTTCCTTCCTTCCTTCCTTCCTTCCTTCCTTCCTTCCTTCCTTCCTTCCTTCCTTCCTTCCTTCCTTCCTTCCTTCCTTCCTTCCTTCCTTCCTTCCTTCCTTCCTTCCTTCCTTCCTTCCTTCCTTCCTTCCTTCCTTCCTTCCTTCTCAAAAGTGACAGCCAAGCAGTAATTCAGCAGACTTCGGAAGGCTTTTCATCCCATATCTAAGACCAGGCATGAGAAAGTCCATGTGGGTACCCATTCCAGGAGCCACGTTTGTGTGAACACAGAACAGCTGGAAAGATACAGCCTCTTGCAGCACATGTCTAATGTCCAGCTGCCCAGGGGCAGGCAAGGATCATCTTCACAGCCTCTCTTGCAGCTGCCATGATTTCAGCCGCTGTATCTGTGTCATCCTGTATCTAATTATTGCACTAGAGGGCTGCAACATTCCCTATACAAGGAATCTTTGAGTCCTAGCCCACAACTCATAAGGGAATTGCTTCCCACAGCTTCTCTCTACCTCAGAGGATTTATATGCTCTGAAGAGATCACTTTAGGTTTTTTTAAGATTAGGAAAATATTTTTTTGAAATGTAATAGCGTTTCAGAATTTAAATAAGGATGCTATTAAGAAAACAGAAATGAAATTTTGCCTTGTCTGCTCCCTGCCATCCTGTGGCCTGGTAAGAAAAGTATTCAGCTGTTGTTCTAATTACTCTGTGGGGGCAAATAATTTATATATGAGGGATTGTTTAAAATGAAAGGGTCATTCTCTACCTTATTGTTTCCTATCTAGGCTCTAGATCACAGTCGTGATTGCATTCCCTAGGGAAGTACTGAGTATATCTTTAAACTGTCATGGATTTTAATTAAAAATAGCTAAATATGTGCAACTTAAAGAATTATTGTTTCTAAATGAGAAAAGATTATTGTACTTCTTTCTACTGCCTCCTGATGAGATATTTGGTTGTGAACTTGATATAATCATCATCTGCTGGCAGGTGACAACTAGGAAGATGGTCTGTGATGTCCTGCAGGCAGGTACTGAAAGCATCCATGCAGGATCCTCGCCCATGTTCTTCTGAAGTCAACTGGAAATTCTGCTGTTGATTCTAGAGTCTCAGGATTATTCCTTCCCAGAAAAGAAAAACTTTATTTATTCATGCTCTTCTAATCAGTGAAATAGTTTCAGAATAGGTAATAACATGGATAAATTAAGAAATCAAATACATACTTTTTATTCTCAATGTGTCATGCACATTAGACTTTGAAATAACTATTTTTGTGTGAGATTTTCCTCCTCAGTGATGCAAAATGCATCTTAAAGTCCCATAAATAATGTTGTGTGACCCAGCACATATTGAATCTCTTCTAAATTTTAAAGCTTTCTATTGTTCAAGGTGGCACTGAGCTCCCACTGCGACAGCACTCTCCAGGAGATGCAGACGAGTTCAGGGAACACAGAATTATATATTCTTATCACTACACCTGAGGTCATATCTGTTAGTGCTAGAGGTTCTTAGGCCATTATCAGCCACTGATTCTTCTCCAGCTGTAAGAATAATTTGGATTCAGGAAGGAAACATAGCCTGATCTCCTTTCTCTCATGCACCAAGTTTAATAGGATTTGTCTTCTCTGTACCCTATACTGGCCCATTGATACACCGGTGTTACTGTAACAAGTGTAGTATTTTTAAATTTCCTTTTCTGTTAGACTACAAACTCTGCTGTGACTTACAGTTGTGATTTTAAGCTGGTTTCAGACAGCTGGAAAAATCACATTGACTTCATTGGCTTTAGATTAGACTTCTAGTCACAAGCTTATGTCATTTAAAGGATCGCACTGCTGAATCAGTGACTGCAAAAGGTGTTTGCTCTCATAGCCCAGGTGCCTTCTAAGCCTTGAAGATAAAACCAGTATTGGGTGCTCTTAAAAGCATGTAGCATGTGCATGGTACCTTTTGCTGGCTCTGAACATAAATAGATTTATATATTATATCAGCATAATTAGGAGCCTTGTAGACTTCTTGGTGATATCTTTCCTGCTTTTTTTATGTTTGGGTAATACATAGAAGTATCACTGTGACCTGCAGACTTAGATTTTAACTCTTTCATTTTACCAAACAGTAGTAATAATTATAGCATCTGCACCATCTTATGATATGATAACTGTTACAAAACCAACTCCATAAGATTATTAGCAGTACTTTACTATGCATTAGTGACTGTTGTAAGCTGCTTAGATAACTTTAGGCTATCTGGAAGACAAGTTAAATCATGGGTGTGAGAAGGAATAGAGATTTAAAAAAACAAACAAACCAAAACAAAAGTATTATCTGGGTAGCATTTTTCTGATTGTGAAAATGGATTTGTGCAGATGTTCTTATCTTCAGGTGAACAAAATCCTTCTTAAAGCAGTCTCTCTAATAAGCCTAATTCTCTTGTTTCCTAACAGCATTCTGAAATATCCTTTACGTCTAATGTTAGATGTTCTCTCTTCTTGCACTCATCTTCTATATGTTATCCACAAAATAGCTAACAATACAGCTTTCATCTCACTATATAACGTGCATTTTTCCATGTCATATCTCTGTTGCACTGCTATTTATGCATTGTATAATCTCAATTTTTCATTTCTATGGAGACATAGACATGTCTTTTAGAAAGACTCTAAGAATCTATGTGTCTTAACCAGAAGATCAGTGCATAATAGAAAAACTCTGTTGTCTCCAATACTTTCTTTACTTTAAAAATTTGTGACTTATTTTGAGGTAGGAGTTGTAATAGTGAGAAATTTGGAAGTCACTTTAGCTACATTTTGCAGATGAGAACATCAGATATGATTAATTGTTGGGTTGCTTCCACTGTTAGATCCCCAAGTGAACACAGGAATGCACTGAAAAATAAAAGTCTACTCCTCCCCACAAAAGTCAGCAACGCTTTTGAAAATGGTTGGCTGCGAAATTTCACTAAGCCTCAGGAAAGATTCTTGTAAGAGTCAGAAACACAGATTTTTTTTAGAGAGCAAACAGCACAAAGCTTCCTTCATAAGAAGATAGTCAGCACACAGTCTGAATCATCATCATCTGCCTGTACTGGACAGATGCTGAAATATGTGACTCTGTCCCTTGAAAAGTCGCTAGCCATGACTTATTCTGTCTATTGCAGCACAGGGAATAATAATAATAACAATAATAAAAATAACAATAATAAAAACAACAATAATAATTACAATAAAAATAATTATAATTATAACAATAATAACAATAACAACAACAACAACAACAACAATAATAATAATAATAATCCTGTCAGTAATCATTACGTATTTTTACTACAATGGCAAAATAATACTAATTGTGTCTCTATAACGTGATTTATAACCCATGATGTAAATACTTTATTGTATAAACATGTAATATACTCTTCATGCAACAAAATAAGAGTCTTCTAGCTTTTCTTGCGGTTGATGCTTAACCCCCTAGTTCTGAGCTACAAGTGACAAGAGTGACAAGTAGAAATTGTCACTTGAAACATAACACAAAACACAAGGAAAACTCTCAATCTGAAGGATTTATTTTTTACTAAAATTTTACATATTATTGTTTGGAACATGGCATATTAAATAAATTTGTGGATGACACCAAACTGGGAGGAGCTGTTGACTCCCTTGATGGTGGAGAATCCTTACAGGGAGACCCGGGCAGATCAGAGAGCTGGGCAATCACCAACCTCATGAAGTTTAACAAGGGCAAGTGCCGGATTCTGCACCTGGGAAGGGGCAACTCTGCACACACAGACTGGGGGATCAGAGGCTGGAGGCCAGCCATGCTGAGCTGGATTTGGGGTCTTGGTCAATAGCAAGTTGAAAATGAGCTAGCAGTGTGCCAGCCAGTCCAGGGAGGTGATTGTCCTGCTCTGCACTGCACTGGTGCGGCCTCACCTTGAGTCCTGTGTGCAGTTTTAGGTGCCATGGTACAGGAGGGACACAAAACTATTGGAGAGTGTCCAGAGGAGGGCAATGAAGATGGTGAAGGGTCTGGAGGGGCAGTCTTATGAGGAGAGGCTGAAGCCCCTTGGTTTGTTCAGCCTGGAGAAGAGGAGGTTGAGGGGAGATCTCATCATGGTCTATAGCTTCCTGATGAGGGGGAGTGAAGGGGCAGGTGCCGATCTCCTCTCTTTGGTGACCAGTGATAGAACCCAAGGGAACAGCATGAAGCTGAGACAGGGGAGATTTAGGTTGAATATTAGGAAGAGGTTCTCTCCCAAGAGGGTGGCCGGGCACTGGAACAGGCTCCCCAGGGAAGTGGTCACAGCACTGAGCTTGGTTGAGTTCAAGAAGTGTCTGGATGCTGCACTCAGTCCCATGCTCTGACTTGGCTGTCCCTGTGTGGAGCCAGGAGTTGGACTTAATGGTCCTTATGGGTCCCTTCCAACTGAAGATATTCTATGATTCTATATTTACACAAAACCTTTATATGACCTGTAGAATCGCATGTCACTTCTGTACACTGAGGAGAATAACACCACTGAACTTGAAATCCCAGTCCACAGACCTTAATGCATTTGTGGAAGGGGTATTGTATATGATCACAGAATTAAAAACTGCCCTGAAGCATGTTCAGAGAGCCAAGTAGGAGGAAGTTTCATTTACATCACTTTAAGTCTGCTGCTTCCTAGTGTAAGTGTTTGACTTTGTAAATCAAAATGTTTAATATGTTTTTTGTCCATAATATATATAGTTCATGCTCTATTGTAGTTGATGCATTACACATATTGTTATTGTGGCTGTTGTTTATGTATTAAGTTACATAAATGCAACAACTACAAAAAATTTTGAGAAACACACTGAGAGAGAAATACATATTAACAATTGAGCAGGGCAAATAGAAATGCTTCTTCCAAACATCTCTGAAAGATTTGCATAAAATTCCTCTGTGCTTATGTTCCAATCTTTCCACACAGCCTTTTTATGAAAATTCATGCGAGTTAAGTTTTGTTCTTTCAAGTGTTCATGGAAAGTGAATTTCAGGCTCACAGCCAAGATACATTTAATCATGAAACAAAATTAGTTTAATCGTGAAACTAAATTTGTTTGGGGAAGAATTAGAAGTATGCAACTTAATGTAATCTGGGAACAGAAACAATAGTCCGCTTTAGGTGGCCAAAGAAACAATTCAGACTTCAGACTGATGATAATGGCCTGTCATATGTGGCTATAGGCATTGTAGGCAACCTGTGAGAAAGCTACAAGGCAAAGGAGATTCCACAGATGGGTAATTCCAAAGATTTTGGAACTGAATACAACTGCCTGAGCTCCCCTACAGGTATTTTAACTTCCTGTAAGTTTTGGGGCAACAGATGTGGTATTGTGAAGCTTGTTTATTTGTTTCTACTAGTCTTTAGGCTTTAGGCAGTTGTGGATAGGTTTGCCCTAAGCTTTACTTACTTGTTGTTGGGTCAAAGTTGCGTGGTATTTTAGGTTGGTTTAGGAGGGTTTGTTCTTTGTAAGACCATGGTACCTGCAATGTTGATACTATTAATGTGCTGTTTGAGATGTGTACTTCTGCCTGCATTTTCAAATGCTGGACAAGTCAAACTGAGTAAACCTTCCTAGAAACAACAGATTCTAAGAGAATATTTTGTAAAATATAGGTCTGGAACTGATTTCTACTCCTCCCTCTGTCTATGAACACTTCTCAGTTTTGTAGCACTCACTAGTAACAGTAAACAATTCTGTAAGATCAAACTTCTAAATTCTGGAGAAGAATCTAAAGGCTCAACTTTTAAGAAATAATTGAAATGATTTATTAAAAAAACCCATCTTTTCTGAATGTGGATAACAGTGACTTAAGATAAGTACAAATCTATTTTGGCTACAGATCTAATAAAAATGGTAGCAAGACTGCTTTTTTAATTAGTTTTGCATTAGGAGTAATAAAATATTTTCCTCTTCCGGTGTAAAGAATTTTTTTAATTGAAGCTTGTCAAGAAATCACTATTGTATAGAGATGAGTTACTACAAATTTTAATTCTTAATACAAAACCCCCCAACAACCTATAAAGCCACAAGTGGATGAAAATGTATGATAATAGAATAAAATAAAAATTTGTTACTGTTTTAATAGGTCATAACACAAATAATGAGTCTATCCTTACAGAAGTGAACTCTTTTGGTGTAAATTTAGGATAATTTCACTTCAGCTACCTGGTGTCAGTGACAAAAATATCTCTGGAGATGCTGGTTGTCTCTGTTGACTGTAGAAGCCAAGATGTTCACTGTAAACCAGTTGATTTCTCTCACCTGTGTTACAATGACTAAAAAATGAATGTTAATGCTCTTGTTGGTAAGTGGTACTGCAAATACATAAAGACTGAAAATCCTACAGATGAGATAACATACAAAGGAGTGACTATGATAAGCCAGTGTTGACAGGCATCATTAGAGATTTCATTCTAATTGGAGTTAGAAGCTGGATAAAGAATAGCAGGAATAAGGAACTTAACTGAAATGAGGAAGTATGGAAAAGAAGATGGAGAATTCACCAATAATGATCATCAGATTTATTAGGCACCAATACTACAGAGTTAGATATAGAAGTAGTTTTAGAGGAGGCTATGAAAATAATTTAATAACCTGCCTGCTTCTTTTGTTATCTAAGTGAGAAAGTTATGCCAGAGAAAGCTCTAAAATAGTTAAGGAGGAGGCTGATTGGTCTGTGAAGGCTTCAGTTCCTGGCAGAGTAAGACGACAACTTTTTATAAGTTATAAAAACTAGGGAGGATGGAAGTAATTTGACAAACCTTAAGCTCATGTAAGGCTTTATATGTTAAGCAGGTGAAGGAGAATCTGAGGAGGGACTAAAAAAAGGTGACATTTATGTAGTTAATAATGAGCAAGAAAATCTGAATAGCAGCATATTGAATATTTTAGAGCTGAGGAACATGTTTGCACTCATTAAGATCAGAAAAGAGAGAACTGAAAAAGGTAAGATGTGAAATGGTAAAAGATTTTGCAGTGAATAGTAGTAGAAAGATCAACAGTTTAAAACTGTGCAGGAGGTGAAATTTCAATCCAGTTTGAATATGCTGCTTTAAAGAAAGTGTTGAGCAAAAAGTAATTCCCACAAGGTAATGGCTTGTCTGACCTTGGGCAATGAACCAAATCACTGTTTTTGAGAGGATATTCAGAAAAAAGGAGAAGAAAAAACTCACAACCCAAGTAGGGGGAATAAAAGACATGTATCGAGAGAAAAGACAGACAAGTAAGTTAGGAAAAGTGATGGTAGGGTATGAGCACAAATCAGTCAATGTGATGCTATCAGCTGTGGTTGGCATGGAGAACTTCCTTTTCAAACAGTCCCTGGATGGAGTGAAGAGGTCTAAGATATCTTTCTCAATGATTTCTATTCTCTTCTTCCCCTACGTACTTGGAGTGCAAATATTGGTCAAGCAGGAAAATTTGTCAGTCTAATGAGATGTTTTTATCTCTCACAGTGCTTCAGCTGTAGCATTTTGAAAAATTTTATGTCCGATTTTAGGTGGGGTGGCAGAGGATTTCTTTGTGGAGGTCAAGAAGTTAAATTTTTGACAGGGACAGTGATGAAATAATTTAACGCTTCAGCTGTGTGGGTGCAGATGGTCATCCACATGGGGGATATTTTTCCAGCAGGTTATTGAGTCAATGAAGCTGGCTGCCTGCAGTTTGGCACTTATCCATTAATATGTAAAACAAAATTTTGGACTATGCAAAAATTGGGTGTTGAAGTCCATTTTATGTTGTGCCAGGTTTGCTTCAGTACCTCATGGTCTTGGATGATAGGGGGATTAAGAAATGGAATTTTATCTTTGGCACACAATAGATTGGCAACTATATTTTTGGGGAGACTTCATTGTTTCCACTAAGATGGGATGGGAATTTATGGGTTGTTTTTTGGGTTGCTTTGGTTTGTTTTGGTTTTTTTTGTTGTTGTTAGCCAAGCACACAAAGTTGAATTAAGAATGACTTGCATAATAGCTCCAAGTGTTACTTTTAGTTGTTTGTTACTTTTAAGCCCAATATAGAAATTTGTGGGCCTGAAGTTAATTCAATTTATGTTCTTGGGCTGTAGTTTTTTACACTGCACTTTTGTTTAAAAAAAGTAGTAATACCTAAGGTCCACCACCTTCAATTGATGCAGTTCAGTCAATTGCTAGTGTTAATGCAGCAGGGAAACAGAGTAGTAAGAGCTACCCAGGCAACAGAAGAGAAAATAGTTGAGGTAATAAGGAAAGTTATTTTGGCAGTAAGAGTCTGGTGGCTCAACAGAGAAACTCAGCTGCCTAACTAATGGGTGGGGACAAAACAGAGTTAGTCAGGGTCAGGCTTTTTATGTGACTTGAAAAGACTTCAGTCCAAATAACTCTCGCCTCCTCAGCGATTGCTGTTCCCTGGATGAGCATGTGCCACAAGCTGCTAATAAATAGGAGTTTAGATAACACACAATTAATGCTGAAGGCAGAACTCTTGTAATCTCTATATATCCTAAACACTATGTTAGTGTGGTGGGTTGACCTTGGCTGAATGCCAGATGCCCACCAAGCTGCTCTATCACTTCCATCTTCAGCAGGACAGGGAAGGAAGAAAAACAAAATGGAAACCCCCTTGTGTTTCAAGATAAAGGCAGTTTAACAAAGCAAAAGCAAAAGGTCATACACAGAAGCAAAGGAAAACCGAAAGGTTTGTTTTGTACTTCCTATCAGCAGCTGATGTTCAGCCACTTCCCAGGAAGTAGAGCTTCAGTACATCACAGGTACTCCAGAAGACAAGCATCATAAATAATACATGTCCCCCCTTCCTCCTTCTTTCTCTTAGCTTTCATTGCTGAGCAGACAGCATACAGTCTGGAATATCCTTTTGGCCAGTTTGGGTCAGCTGTCTTGGCTGTGCCCCCTCCCAAGATCTTGCCCACCCCCAGCCTGCTGCTGAGGGGTGGGAGTTGCGGGAGAGAGACAGCCTTGGTGCTGTGCCAGTGCTGCTCAGCAGTAGCCAAACCCCTGGTGTGTTACCCACACCTTGCTGGCTGCCAGCACACAGCTCAGCGCTGTAAGGGCTGCAGTGGGGAACAGTAACTCCATCAGCCAGACCCAAGAGTCAGCTCCTGTCTTGTGTTCAGTAAACACATCTAGATGGGTCTTCTGTACGCTGTTAAGTATTGCTCTTCTACAAAAGGTAGCTCTCTTTTTCCTCATTTCAGCTAACTCTCCTTTTCCCCGACCCCTGTTTTACATAGAGGACTTATAAATACTGAATCTGGGATTTCTGAATGGCACACAAAAAGCCAAGGGCCTAAAAGTTGCATACTGAAACATGCAGGTTGTGTGCCTGCAGTTCTGTTATTGACTGTATCTGTTTGGTCGCTGACCTCAAAGGCGAACCTGTTCTTTACACCAGTGTAGGAATGAAGAAAGATTAAAGTGGGATCAACAGAGGATCCACCCCAGAAGGTGTAATACCTTGCACCTGGACTTCCAGGTATTTGCAAGGAAAGAGGAAAGAATCAGTCACAGAAAAGAAAGGCAACATATCAAAGAGAAAGTGATCTTTTATAGTATGTGTTAACAGATTCTGGATGAAATTAGTTGAATTTTACACTTTGGACTACACATTGAACTTCGGTGTTAAAGCTTTTCAAGGATGGTTAGAGTCTAGTGTAAATTATTCTGGAAATGCTTAAACTAAATTTGTCTGATGATTCATCAGGAAATATCTTTTATCCCTTCTCAAATATTAAGAATTCTTGAGCATAAATACAACGAAAAAAGCGCTAAATTTTAGATCAGCTAAAACCTCCAGCATTTCCAAGTTTTCTGAGATCAGCATCTGAATAGAGAACAGCTGTCAGAACCAGAACCTAGAAAAAATTAAAATGATCTTCATAAGAATAGGAAATGGCTCAATAAAATCTCCTCCACTGAGAAAATGATACAAAGAACTTCCATATCACAGAATCACAGAATGTTAGGGTTTGGAAGGGACCTTGAAAGATCATCTAGTCCAAACTCTTGAAAATCTTTTAATTGATGAGACAGAAAAAAGAAAAGAAAAGGAATGGGGAGGGAGGAGCAAGAAAAAAGATGGGAAAATAAATGGAAGAAAATGAGGCTGTAAAATGAATGTAATGAAACCAGAACTGGATAGGATGAGGACAGTTGGGAAGGTACCTTATAAAGGGACTAAAGAAAATAACCATGAATGTGTTGTTAGAGAAAAATAGCAGGACTTAGTGTATTTTTTTAATGTGTTCTGCTCTGGTGAAGACAAAAAAAAATGAGACAGGAATATATATAAATATATTCTCATCTCTGGTTTCCAGCTGCTGGTGAAAGCAAGTGCTATATAGCAGAGTGAATGTTGATATCAGCTAAAACAGAAACCCAGCAGCAACTCTACAAAGTCCTGGAAACTCACCAGGAAGGAAGCTTTGCAGGAGATTTGGGACCTGGTTGTTTTAGTCCACAAAGCAAAAAGCATAGTATATTATTTGCAGCACACCAGTGGTATGGATCTCATTTCAATTAAAGGTATCCATTTATTTGTGCCACCATACTTCTTGTGCATTCATTGAGACAGCAGCTAGAACTTTTAACTTTGTGGTGGCGTTTCCACCTCTTCAATGGAAGTCTTGTGGAAACTACTTGACTGTGGTCTGACTTCTGTCCTCTTTTGAAGTATGTGGGTTTAGCTAAACAAAAGAGAATAAAATTAAGCAAATAACATGTCAATGTGATATTACTACAATGCTTATAACCGCTTGATTTTGTACCTCAGTGTGTACCCAAGCCCTCTGTTTTTTCTCCTCCTAGAATTTGGATTTCTGCATTTGTTAAGTAACACTGTTTTACCCCACACTGCGTTAGCCTCCAATGCTTTACTACCTTCAGGTCACTGTGCGGTGTGCTTACAAACCTTCCATTTCTGTGTCATTGGTAAATTTGATCACACTTGAAAGTATAGCAAACAAACACCTGACAAAAGAAGAGACTCATTAACTGCCTTCATTTCCTATGCAGCAACCCAAGCAAGCGCAGGCATACACGAGAGTTCTGGCAGGAATACAAAGGAACTGTGCTTGAAGACTGACAATTAAAACTTTCTTAGGAAGCAGGACCGCCTCCTTGTTTCAGCTGTGCACTGGGAGAGTGAAAACAACTCCCTGGACCACCTGCGGTTATCCACACAGATAGTCTGGGGAGCACGGTTTGAAAACACCTGCCAAGTGTCGGTCTCTGAGCAGGAGTTTCACACACTTGGCAGGCTTCTTGTTTGTTGCCGCACTCAGCATCCAGCTGAACTTTGCTGAAATTATTTACCTTGGCCCTTTGGAGAGGACAGAACATAGGGATAGGAGATGAAGATGCTACTTTACTAAGAGCTTCCTCTGGTGTCCTTACATCAGATCTATGATTAAGGCTCACCAGACTTCACACTTTCTTGTTGGATTACACAAGGAAGATTTTAATCTTGTCTCCAAGGAAGAGAGAGAAACAATTGGTTTTCCATGGTCCAAAGTGTGGATCCATACCTCTGGAGACCAAAAGATGACTGGTTGCCTTTAGCACAGAGGTTTTGCTGTCATATGCCTGTAGCTGTCGCCAGCTGGTATGACAGTCCCAATATGAATTGGAGGTTATGCCTGGTGTTTCTTCTGCCTGTGCAGGCCATAGGATAAATGGGAGGTATGTTTCCTCAAGCCCAGGCCCAGCAGAGATTCCTATGACAGCAACAAACAGGCTAGTCCATCTCCAGGTCACAAACTCATTCCTCACTCACATACTCAAGAGTTGCACTGTTGTTTTCATGGTGTGCCATGCTTACAAGGATAGTAAGGATTTGGGCTATATGGAGAAGATTTAACCATTTTTCCCCCCTTTAATATTCCCATCCAAAAATACAGATGCTCTCCTGCCACAGTACTGACACCATGCATATTCCTAATTCATTACCATGATTTCTGAAAAGACTGGGACAACCACTGGTGCAATGCCAGGACTGTTGCAGGACAGCAGGAATAAATGACATTTATGTCAAGTATGACAGCTCTGAAGATTCAGGGTTGAAATTGCTAATGTTGATTCATGAGCGGAAGGGTTATTACAGCTACGCAGAGAAATTGTAACTGATTGTTCTTTCCACTTAGGGTTTTTTTTTGTTGTTGGAATTTTTGGTTGGTTTTTTTTGTGTGTGTGTGTAGTGTGATGATTGTCAAGTACTCAAAAGTTAGAATCTCCAGTGTTGTGGTTATCTAACATTAATCTTCTCGATAGGTGTATTGTGATACTGTCAAGTAATTGCATACTTACTCCAAAAAATGTCTCTCACTGCACAGTGGGGATAATGTTTTCTAAGTGAATTACAATTATGCACTGAATAGGATTTCTTTGAGGATTTGGATTTTATTTCTCTTAGAAGATTCAAGTTGAGCATATGAAGGACATGGGGTCGGCAGGACAAGAAGGACAGGTGAATGTCAGACTCCAGAGCTCAGGTCTACTACTTCTCCTTCTACAATTTGTCACATCTCTTTCATGTGACAATGCATAATAACTTAGGCTGATCATCTTGGAAGTTGGCGGTTGTGCATTTTTTGCAATCAAGTTACAGTCAGACTGTGAGGAGATGAAAGTACAGCTAAGGCTTTTAGGAGAGAAATCTGAAGCGGATACATACAGTGATGTCCAGATGATGAGTCAAAAAATCAGGAAGATTCAGAAAGTTTTTAAAATTAAGAAAGTTTTTGGTTTGAATGTCACTTTTTTGCTTTTCTAGTATCTGTGACTCACTATGTGAAGCCTGTGTTATTGTTACTACTTACTAATTGACCTACAACAATTGTTTTTAAAACAGAAAAGCAAAAAAAAAAAAAAGGGGGGACTCCTGTGGAATAATTTTTTTGTTTAAAGATCATTTATATTACAATTTTTGGTTTCAGTAATATTTTCTTTGTATACTTTGTTACAAAGATGTGTAGACAAATGTGATTAAGGAATAACATTACCTGTAGAGCTTCTATAAACAAAAATGTTATTTGTAGAAGTATTTACAAATAGATAATTTTTTTTTTGGGGGGGAACCCAAATGTTGGAACATTTGCATTCTTTTTCTCACATCTGAAACCTATAGCTGATAGCTGTTGGATCCTTTGGACCAGACTAAAGCTGAGACAAAATAAGCTAAATTTCCTTAAAATGAATGTAGTATGAAGGTCAGGTTGTCAGGAGAAACTCTTTCACTCTACAGTCGGCTCCTACTGTGCCGCTCTGATTGTTGATGTAGACATGGTCACTATCTGCATGGATAGACACTTCTGGTGTTTGGGAGGTGTTGTTTCCAATCATTATACTGTGGTGAGCATTTTTGTCTTTTATTTTCTGACAAAACTAGCCTCCTTTGACAGAGAATTTTTTTTCCAGTGAGGTTTTCCTAAGATGTTTCTACAGGCATTTTAAGGTCTTAAGCCCTTGCTTGCATTTTAATGTGCTCTGAATTCAGATGTATTAGAGAGTAAAATTGTTGATTTAGGATGAAGAGAGTAGATTAGGGCTCTGAAGTGGAGATAAAGCATGTACCTTCATGCCTTGTGGAACTAGTACAAGGATATGGGATTTTATACCCACCCCTCGACTCTGCTAGAGTAGCTGCAAGAGCTTCTAGTGCATTATTGATTACAGTCAAAGACAGGAAAGCATTGGTGAAGCTAGTTTACATAAACCTGTTTGATTCTCCCCTGCCTCAACTAGATTACGAGCACCCAGTTTCACTGAGAGAGAAGTTTCAGAAGCTACCAATCCTCAACTTGTGTTAACTGATTCTCAGGTGACCAAGTTGTCATGTCTTGCCATATCAGGGCATAGACTGCAAGATTACTTGCCTGAAATTGCCCTGAAAAAGGCTCAGACAGATGGGGAAGCTTCCCTAGACAGCCTGGAAGCAGATTAAGAAGTTGTTCTTTATTGTCTTCCCAGCTGAGAGTAGATGGGTTTAACATATGTCAAAATATGGACAGAAAAAATTCTAGCAGGCATGACTGAATTTGGGATTGCAAGTGTAGTTATTAAAGTGGGCAGGCATTCCTTACCTTACCCAAGATTTTGACTGACTGTCCATTGGTTTAGGATGACATTTCGCATTGTCAGTGTCTGCTCACTGGAGAGAAGTCCGCCATGTTACCAGTCTGGGGAAAGAATTGTTTGGGTGACCTCAGTATCAGCTGGTCTTTTCTGAAACAGCCGCATCTTTTCTAAGGATCAGCCTGAAATATAGTAAAATATAGACATGAACAAATGCCAGAGACTCACAAACTTTGCAGCAGGACTTTGTCATCTAATTCTAGCTGTTCAAAGGTAAAACATCTATTTTAAGCTAGTCAGGTAGCCTTTTTCTGTAGCTAATGCAAAGTGATAAGCATTGCCAGCAGGAACCAGTATTACTGAGCTATCTCACTCCTGTTGACTAAAGAGGGATTATAGGCATCTAATTTAAACTAATAGCTGAACTTTGGGCAGTTAAAAATAGATGGTGTGAATCTGTGCTGAAATCTGGAATTTGCAGTGGTTACCAGAATTTGGTTAACTGACTGACTTCTTAAGGTCTCCTGCTTTCCTTCAGGTTCAAATCTTCCCTTAGCTATGAGTTTTGATTAAATACAATGTTAATTATACCTTTATTTCTCCTGTGACTTTGGGGGAGATGTCTATTCCCTGTGATCACCTGCTATGAATATTATGCGTCCAAGCCATTTTGAACTTCATTAGCCCTTCTCTATTACCATATGGATAACTTGGCCCATGACCACCAGAGAGAGACATGACTATAATGTTTAATCCTGATTTCTAGTTTGGAAAGGAACAGGAGTTTTGTGTAATCCATCTGGAAATACTTAGGTAGGGAGAAGTTCAGCTTTTTAGCTGGCATCAGGGGCAGGGAAACAGTGTAATGCTGCACTCCAATGAACATAGAATCATAGAATGGTTACATCTGTAAGGGACCTTAAAGATCATCAAGTTCCAATCCCCTGCCATGGGCAGGGATACCTCTCACTGTACCAGGCTGCATAAGGCCCCATATAGCCTGGCCTTGTACACCTTCAGGGAGTGGGCATCCACTACCTCCTCGGGCAACCTGTTCCAGTGCCTCACCACCCTCGTAGTGAAGAATTTTTTCCTAATATCAAATCTAAATCTACTCTCTTCTAATATAAAACCATTCCCCCTCATTCTATCACTACATGCCCTTCTAAAATGTCCTTTCTTAGATTCCTTGTAGGCCCCCTTCAGGTACTGGAAGGCTTCTATAAGATGTCCCCAGAGCCTTCTCTTCTCCAGGCTGAACAACCCAACTCTCACAGCCTGTCTTCACAGGAGAGGTGC